>CM044001.1:67548773-68811273 GCA_024085815.1 Flaveria linearis
GTATTGTAAGGCCCGTTCCCGGGACGCTTACAGCTGGTCATTCATCGCACTAGAACATAATTTTCATTATATTACATTACATTACATAGAGATCGTTGTAGTGGAAACATTAAAAACATCATCTTTCTTTAAGAGGATTCCTTAAGTAATCCCGTTTATCCGAATCCTCTACAAACATTACATAGAGATCGTTGCAGCGGAAACATTAACAACATTATCATACAACCTTCCTGCCAAGTCCACCGCCGACCTAAAGGTGCTCGGTCGGGCGGCGATCATATGCCTGTGAATATCCGCCGGCAAACCCTGAATATACCTCTTGATCTTTCGCGACAGAGGTGTCACCTGATCCGGCACCAGTCGTGCCATTTCGTTGAACTTTGTGGTGTACTGTTGGTGGGTCATCGTTCCCGCCTCCAGCTGCAGGAACTCTCTCTCAACTTTATCCATCTGTCGATGAGGACAGAGCTCCTCATTCACCAATCTTTTCAGCTCAGACCACTTCATTCTTCCAATGGCCCTGCTACCCTCGGCTTGGACTACGTTGTCCCACCAGCATAGAGCCAAATCCAAGAAAGAGTGGGTAGCTAACTTCACCTTTTGGTCCTCTCGGCACTCGCTGATATCGAGAACAGCCTCCATTTCCCTCACCCATCGGTGAGCAGCAGCAGCAGTGCCATTACCGTCAAAGGTAGGGGGCTTGCACCTCATAAACGCCCCGTAATTACAGCCTCGTGCCGACTCCTGCACATGCTCCTCCTCTCCTTCCTCTTCATCATCGAAAAGAACCGTTTTCAGCTCTGGTTGATCCTGTCTTCCTGAGGACCTATTCCTCTCTTTCCTTTCTCCTTCCCGGACAGCCTTTATCACTTCGGTCACCACAGATGGTAAGATCGTCTGCATAACCTGATGCACCTCTTCAACCACTGCCTCTTTTACCGAGACTCTCAGATTGGCGCTCTCGTCTACACCCTCCGGATGAGGGGTCTCGGGTTCTTCAGGAACCACTTTCTCCACCCTAGGTCTTCCTCTTGTAGCCCGTGGTTCAGCACCACGTCCGCCACCACCTCCACCACATGAAGCTTTGGATGATCTACCACCGGCCATCCTCTAACACTCACTAAAAGATTCAAACACCAACGTGGTCATTCAAGGGAATAGCTTAGTTTATATTAAGTATAGTAAGTCTCTAATTACAGTGGCCAGTTGTGATTAGCCACTTACTTTACTCTTCGTACCCTGAGCATTACCTGTCTTGACTACATTAGTATCTAAATCTAACAGTAACACATAAACACATAACATGCGCACATAATACAGGTTATCATTAAGAAAATACCTGATGGCACGCAGCTACTCAGATTGGCATCCCTTCTCTTTCCGTCCCATTTGCAGTTTAAGTTAAGGTTTATTTTGAAGATTTACCCGCTTCACTTAAACTTTGGCTCTGATACCAACTTGTAAGGCCCCGTTCCCGGGACGCTTACAGCTGGTCATTCATCGCACTAGAACATAATTTTCATTACATTACATTACATTACATAGAGATCGTTGCAGCGGAAACATTAAAAACATCATCTTTCTTTTAAGAGGATTCCTTAAGTAATTCCGTTTATCCGAATCCTCTACAAACATCATTTTGTTTTATAAATGCATGCAACGTAATACATTTGCCCATTACAAAATATCTCCTATCATATTACATTGCAAAACATTAAACAAAAGAATGCCATCCCAAAAGAGCTGAGTCGCCGCCTCGTGCCATCCTCAGCAACACTGCCTGTTAACTGGAAACACATAAAAAGTCAGCGTTGCTGAGGGAGTTCTAGTTTTATAATAAAACATACTTTTGTTTCGTTAAACCGTTCTTTACATGCATGCGGTCACACAATATACGTACACATAATATCGTTTTTATCTTCATCATTCATTCATTAGCTTTAGTTCATTTACCGTACATTGTTGACTTTCACATTCGTTACTTTCGTTCACATTCATTCATAAACTCTTTCTTTCATTCGTATACCTCTTACTTTTATTCATACATTCATTACATTCATTCGTACGTGCGTTTCGTTCATTCATACGTTCATTACATTCATTCGTACGTTCATTACTTCCGGTGACATGTACAATACCCCGGACATTGTGCACTACTGCGGGTGCTGGACCTGTGGTAATTAATCATGAACATTGTGCACGAAGGTGATCCAGTCACCTAAGGCAAGTACATGCACCACTTATCTTTCTTTTTTTCAATCTGGATCTATGCCATGCGCTATACCCCGAACATTGTGCACGAGTGCTGGTGCTGGACCTGCGGTAATTAAATCACGAACATTATGCACGAAGCTGATCCAGTCACCTAGGGTAAGCGGCAAGGATCCCATACATATGGTCAATCACAAAGATTGAACCCCAGTATGCATCCTTCGGGGTAGCTAACCTGCACACCGTTGAGCTAACACCTTCATTGGGTGTGCACCTCTATACATTTGCTTGCAAGCCTTTCTTACGTTCATTCGTTCATTAATGCATGCATTAATTCATTATATTCCTCCTTTCATTATCTTCCACTTTACATTACATAATACTTTTCGTTTCATTCGTTAATCATAACACGTAAAGTCGCGGAAAGATAATCAAGAAAAACAAGGAACATAATAAACATACTACTGTTAGTCCAGGAGCACTTGAATCAATCAAATAACATGAAGATTTGGATCAAAATGATAAAATATCAAGAACTTGGATGAACACACAAGAACTTCAATGAAAACCCCCTCTTTGATCCATATTGATTTGTATAAGATTTTAATTACATGGAAACCCTCAAATCTAGCTCTTGCAAGCTTAAAACCCTAATTGCCATACTTTACTATTTATAGTAAATGACAATTTACTAATGACACTTAGGACCCTAAACTATGACAATTAGAAATTACAATTAAAACCCAAAATGTCTAAAAACAAGATTAAATATATTTTGTCGACACAAAATATATTTATTAACAATATGGAAGACCTAAAAGAATTTTGAAATGAAAAAATTTATTACAGTTTTTTTTAATTTTATTTTATGTATATATATATATATTTGTATTTTATATTATTATTATTTTTAATTTTTTTTAATTACCAAGAACTGAACCGATCATGAGATCACATCCTCAAGATATACTTTAGCACAAGGATGAAAATAATCATCGACAAGCAATGAGATCATACTGATAACTGAATCTAATCACAGTCTTTGAATGATTTTGAAATTCTCAAACAGATCAATATTGCTGATATGTTTGTCCACTTAAACCATGCCTTATCTTTTTCAACAAGCATCAAATGATTTGTTACAGTTCGATTAAGCACTTTAGAATGCTAGGACCCCCATAATCATTTGGCAAAAACCCTCACCCAACCTCAGGATTTCTTGAATTTTGTTACGATCTTTATAGAACAGGCTTGTGCATTAGTGTGCAAGTGATTATCAACAGAATATTGTATTCTGTGATGAATTCATCATTAGATGACTTGACACAACTTAGATCAAAATGGTGAGAGCTCCAGGTCTATACTCACGTATAACAAAGGAGATGACCATTTAATCATGTGCCGATGAGAGCTCCAGGTCAGTACTATCATACAACAAAGGAGATCATCACTCCAGGTCAGTACTTCCGTACAGCAGCGGAGATTAGTACAAACACAAGAAACATAAATACACCAAACATGGCAAAGAGATAGAGATATAGCTTATATGATTTGCATCATGGTGGGTGAAAGATTAATTCTCAATCCAATTTTTTTCGGGACTCAGTTTTTGTACAGGCCAAAATGATTGCGTAAATCCAAACATCCTTAAGCATATATTTAATTTAAATCATCATGCTGCTGCCTACTTTATTATTCAGGCTGAGCCTACCAAGTATATCATTAAAGAATCTGTTTATTTTTCTATTATTTGTACTTAAAACTAAGATGTAAATCAGATAACAACATCAGTTACTATCATTTCTCATTTTAAAAACTCAAGTCATGCAAAAACAAGCATTTCAAGAAGATATACAATCATTTCTCAATCATCTCGAATCAAGTTCTCAGTTCTCTTTTCATTTCTATTCATTTTATTTAATTTTGATATACTCTCCCCCTAAATTTTTATTTTAGCAAACCTATTTTTGGTTTTTTTATTAATATTTTTTATGTTTTTTTTGTATATTTTTAAGACTGTACAAAAATAGAAATTTACCAAAGAAGGTCTTCCAAACTACATTGATATGAAGATAAGAAATGAATTCTTATGAAATGTGCAGTGACTGTGAAGTGAGAACTGTTTGAATGCAGATAAAAATCCAGATTGTGGATAAAATACCATGACCTTAACCTGTTTGTTCCGCCTCAAATTTGAATTAGGAACAATCTCTGTCAGTAAACCGGATTACTAACAGTCCTCCTGAAATATTTCTGCACTCATAAACAGATTAGTTAGAAAGAGGAACCCAGGCCATCGTAGTCCTGGAAATTCCTTTTTCATCAAGATAAGTAACAAGCTTCTACACACAACCGTTTAAACAATCGGGGATTGTTGTATCCTTCATTTTAATTTGCCAAATTTGTTTCAGTTCAATTAACTTGGATTTGAATGAATTAAATTTGGAAATCATTTTCTGTTTAAGACAAGAAGGAAAAGAATTTGGTTTTGAAGCTTTGGTCATTTTCATCTTTGTATCATGTGAAATCGGCTTCAAATGAAAAGGTTTGGATGGAGGGTTTTTCATCCAACAATTCAAAGATGTGTGTTGTATACCTCTTGATCCAGAGAAGCAACCCGTGTTGCCTTTACCATCTGGAACATTCTTTTTAGACTTACATTTGGAGAAGCAAATTGTTTTGCCTTTACCATTCATAGCAAGCCTTTGAGGACATTTCTTCACCACATGACCTTCTTTTCCACACTCAAAACAATCCTTGAATGGCTTTTGATGCTTGACTGAATCGTGTGATGCAGATGGGGATGAGGATTGCTTTGAGCTTGTAGCAGATTCTTGCTTGTTTTGGCATTTGCTATGTTGAACAGGAAAGGAGATCTTCACTAATTGACTGAGTTGTTTTGCATTTGGATAAGAGATCCGTATTGGTCTGGATTCAACTTTTGGAAGCTTTTGAGACTTGACAATATCAGGGGATATCTTGATCTGTGAGGAACCAACACCATCCTCTGTGTTTGATTCATCATCTGAGCTTGTCCAGTCTCGTATACACAAATCTGCTTCCAATGGATCTTGATTGACATCTCCTATTGTGTCGGCTTCGCTTATAGGATTCTGATTTCCTGATGATTCAACAATTGTTCCTTCTTTGACAAACCTGACGGGAACAAACGAAGGAATAATACCTGATTTGAATTTGTTAAAGAAGGTTGGAGAAGTAACTGATATTGGTTTTGGAACACTAGAGGAGTAATCATCATTAATCTTCTTATCAGACCCCTGCCTGAGGAATCCTAAACCTACAGGAAAATCCTGCACATCTCTAACCTCTTGAAGATTAACACTGCGTAAACCTGCATTTAAACTATTAGTTTTTGCAGCTTCAATCAAATCATTAGATGGATGAGGTTGAGGCATAGGAGAGTAACAATGGGTGCTAGGAGGACGATAGACATATGGATTTTCACCACAACCTACTCCCATTTTAATCCTAGCTCCCCTCTGTTTACACAGTAGCTCTTCTTGTTTCATTCCGGATATGGTCCATCTATCAAGCTTTGTTTTAAGCTTGCTTGTTTCAAATTCAGCCAAAGTGACTCTTTCGTTTAAAAGATTAATTCATTTATTTCAAGAAGAATTCGTTTTAAATGATCATTTTCTTTTAAAGCTTCATTTAATTTTATGAAATACTTGGCTTAATTCTTTTTATGTTCCGTGTTTATGGTGGTTAATTCCTTTTGGTTATCTAAAAGTAACCTATTAGCTTTACACACACCAAATAAATGGATTTTACAAGCAGAAGAACACATATCCTGAACTATCTCGTATGGAAGATCCAGGATGACTCTTTCAGCAACAAGAGCCTTCTCACAGTTGCAAACTCTGGTATTTCGCTTCCATTCCTCTTCCTTCTTAGCATCACAAACTTCAGCATTCAACTCAGCTCCATCTTTACCTATTGATGTCTGTTTAAGCTCCTCTTGTACCTCTTCAGTTCCAGGTTTCAGTAAACCGTCAGAATTGGTGCCAGAATCTAATCTCTCTTCTGGTTTCTCTTTGGAGTTTGAAGTGATCGTTGGAGTTGGATATGTCGCTTCATAGTACTCATAACGTTTGATATCCAACTCAATTTTTTTCAGTTTGTTGACCACCTCCATCAGTTTGTAATCCTGAAAATTTCTTTCTCGTTTAATCGACTTGCCGTATGAACTCCATTTTGGTGGGAGGGAATTAAGCAATCTCAGAACTTGTTCATGATTTCCCAATTGAGCACAAAACTTCTTCAAATTGCTTGCCACCAACAGAAAACGATCAACAAAATCAGACATCTTTTCATTCTTTAAAGGTGCAAAATTATCAAACCGACATTGTGCAATTGTGAGATCATCAGATTCGAAGGATTTATACAGTTCTGCAAAAGCCATTTTTTTAATCTATTAATAATTTGAACAATTAAACGCCCCAAAAATATTTTTCCCAAAAATTATAAAATAATTCTCCCCCAGGAAAATATTTTTAAAAAAAATAAGTGTCACGCTATACAATCTTAGTAACTGGGGTCAAGCTGAACCCAAACTTAGCCCAATAAAAACTAACCCAATTACTAATTAAAACCCTAAATCACTTGTCAAATACCAATAAAACAACCACTTCAGATCTGATCTTTGAAGAGTACTCCCAAACACAACCTCAAGTCCTAAAACTCTACCCCAAATCTCTTCAAAAACTCCTCCAAAACTAGATTGCCTGCTCCCTCTCTCTTTGTATTTCAACACACATACAAACATCTAACTTCAAACACACTCCAACCCAGTTTCCGATCTATCTACTTTCTCTCTCTCGATGGACCCAGTCTCCGATCTACCCCCAATGGTCGTCGATCACTTCTTCGACCCTTCTCCGCCGCTCCCCACCACCAACAAACTCCACACCACCAACAAACTCCACCTTGTTGACTCACCACCTCAAGCGTTTGAAGAATCCGGTTCAGCTCATAATGGTCAAACACTTGTACATGTTACCCCTAGATCATCTCAATTTCAACCTTCGGTGACCACTGGCTATCAGCCAGCGACCGATTTCAGTGGCGGTGGTGAAGGGTCTGATCCAAATGTCGCTAATGCTACTTCTGGTGGCTTCAATATGGAGAATTTGCCTTCGGGTTCGACCAAGAGGAAATCGAGTCTACCCCCGAAGCTTAAGCTTGTACTTGGGTTCGACCAAGAGGAAATCGGGTCTACCCCCGAAGCCTCAGTTTCAGTTGAAGGTTGACGATGGTAGGTTGTGTGTGGTGACTTATGGCGACGGTGGTACGGTGGCTGCGTGATCGGTCACGATTGGGTAGGTGAAGGAGGCTATGGTCGATGTGGGGTTGGTGAGTGGGTGAGTGGCTGCGGGTGGTGGCGGTGGTGCTCGCGATAGTGGTTATGGCTGCAGGAGTAGGTGGTCACGGTAGGTGAGTGGCTGCAGGTTTTTATGGAGGTGGTTGTGATAGGTGAAGGTGTTGTTGCTAGTTCACAGTTTCGCTGGGGATAAAAATTAAACTTAGATTTGTTGTGGTTGTTTTTGTTTTAGTGGTAATTTCGCTAGATTATTGTCTAGTTCATAGATCTGGTGCGAAAGTAGTAATTTCACAAAATTTGGGCTGCGAAACTACAAGTTTCGCTAGTAGATTAGCACCAAAAATTGAACTTTCGTTCAAATCAGATCTAGTTTCCCCTGATGAAGATTTGAAGATTCCTCAAAGACTGCCAAGAACACCAAGAACACACACACAACTGTGTGTGAGAGAAACAACTTTAAATTCGAATTTCTTTTCAAATTTCTTGTATAAAATGATTTGTAGATGTAAAATATGATATCAGATGTTGTAAATCTATTCTGAAATGTTGTAGATCTGATCAAAACAGTGATATGGATGAACACAAAAACTCAGATCTAGTTTCTTTCTCTAAAACCCCATTTTCTTTCTCTATGAAATTTCAAAAATTAGTAACAAAATCTTCAAATCAGCAGTATAAATTGATTCAAGTTGGCTCTGATACTAAATTGTTAGTCCAGGAGCACTTGAATCAATCAAATAACATGAAGATTTGGATCAAAATAATAAAATATCAAGAACTTGGATGAACACACAAGAACTTCAATGAAAAACCCCTCTTTGATCCATATTGATTTGCATAAGATTTTAATTACATGGAAACCTCAAATCTAGCTTTTGCAAGCTTAAAACCCTAATTGCCATACTTTACTATTTATAGTAAATGACAATTTACTAATGACACTTAGGCCCTAAACTATGACAATTAGAAATTACAATTAAAACCCAAATGTCTTAAAACAAGATTAAATATATTTTGTCGACACAAAATATATTTATTAACAATAAACATCCTAGACAAATATATCTTCAACGTCTTGTCTCTAATCTTCGTCCTGAACATGACGTTTGACTTTTGTTGACTTTGACCGTGACGTTGACTTTTGTTGACTTTGACTATGTTGATAATATTAGACTATCCTTCAGACCCAACAACTACATCATCATACTAGGCATCATACATACATAACATACATCATACATACCATCATACATAAGTATTAATCACACATCATAACATGCCCATCATTCCATCTATGACCTCAAAAGTCAACTTACATATCCCCCAGGAATCTCCCAAGCCAAAGCCTACATTTCCATTTTTCCCAAAAAGTCAGAAAATATACTAAGTGTTTATCCACATTTCCTTTTGCTATCCGCATTGGTTAATGCGGGTGAGCAAATGTCATCCGCATTTCTTTGACTGTCCGCATTAGTTAATGCGGGTGAGTAAATGCCTTGTCCGCATTTAATCGGCTGTCCGCATTAGTTCATGCGGATGAACAAATGCCTTGTCCGCATTTATTTGACTGTCCGCATTAGTTGATGCGGATGAACAAATGCCTTGTCCGCATTTATTTGACTATCCGCATTAGTTCATGCGGATGAACAAATGCCTTGTCCGCATTGATTTGACTGTCCGCAATAGTTCATACGGATGAACAAATGCCTTGTCCGCATTTATTTGACTGTTCGTATTAATTAATACGGATGAGCAACTTAACCTGCAACGTAACTTATGCTATTTTCAGATCTCAATCAACATCCTAACACATCTTTGGCACAGATCTACCATACTACACCCTTAAAACAAACTAAACATCATACACATCATAGGAAAACACCTAAAAACACACATCAACAGTAGTTAGTCGAACATCATGCTGAAATTCATAGTTTGCCTTAGAAACCTTATGTTCATAACAGCCCCAAACGAATCATACACTTACACATACATTCGTGAACGGGTTTTTCACCCAAATACCCGAAATAGTTTTCAGATGTGTTCCAGCCCCAAAATCATTCAAAAACATGTAAAATAGGGGTCTTAGAACTCACCTTGACTGCTCCCAAGCACAACTCCTTCCAAACACGAGATCCCACTTGAAGGTCCAGCACCTTGAATTCGAATTCTTCCTCTTCTTCTCTCTAGAAACCCGAATTCTCTGCTCTTTCTCTCTCTAAAATTGAATGAAATGAAGTGTGCAGGAGATTATGGGCTGCCATATCTCCTTTATGCACCAACTTTTTATTCTTTTTGTCCTTTTGACACTTTTTACCCCTCAACTTGGGTAAAATATCTTTTCTTTCTTTTCTTCACTTTATTCTTTCTTTTATTTTTTTGTTAAAAATAACCGGGTGTTACAAGTCCACCCCCCTAAATAGGTTTCATCCCCGAAACTTGTTATTCCTCAAACAAACTTGGGTAATGCTGTCTTATTTCTTCTTCAGTCTCCCACGTAGACTCAGATCCCTTTCTGTGCTTCCATTGTACGTGCACAAGTGGGACCACTTTATTCCTCAATCTCTTCTCTTTCCGGTCAATGATTGCCACTGGTTGCTCCACATAATTGAGTCGTTCATCCACCTCGATGTCTTCCAGTGGTACAACCATATCTTCATCTGCCAAACACTTTCTCAGATGAGGTACATGGAAGGTCGGGTGAATTCCACTTAACTCTCCTGGTAACTCCAGTCTATAGGCCACCTCTCCTACTCGAGCAATGATTCGGAAAGGCCCTATGTATCTTGGGCTCAGCTTGCCCCACTTTCTGAACCAAATGATGCCCTTCCAAGGTGAGACTTTCAACATAACTCTATCACCCACCTGGAGCTCAATCGGTCTATGTAGTTTATCAACATACGACTTCTGTCTATCTTTGGCTGCCCTCATGTAGGCCTTGATCTTTTCAAGCTTTTCAGTCATAGCCTCGATCACTTCGACACTCCCTAATTCCTTCTGACCAATATCACCCCAACAAGCGGGTGTTCTGCATCTCCTACCGTATAGCATCTCATAAGGTGGCATACCAATGTTGGCATGATAGCTATTGTTATATGAGAATTCAGCTAACGGTAAGTGGTCATCCCAACTTCCCCCGAAATCAATCACACATGCCCGAAGCATGTCTTCCAGTGTCCGAATGGTCCTTTCTGACTGACCATAAGTTTGGGGATGATAAGCCGTGCTAATGTGTAACCTCGTCCCCATGGTGTCGTGGAATTTCTTTCAGAATTTGGAGGTAAACCGGGTGTCGCGATCAGACACAATCGACACCGGCACACCATGACGAGTCATAATATCCTTGATGAATAGATCCACCAACCTCTCGGATGAATACGTCTCGCGCATCGGTAGGAAGTGAGCACTCTTCGTCAAGCGGTCAACAATCACCCATATAGCATCATACCCTTTCGGAGTACGCGGCAGCTTCGTAATAAAATCCATGGTGATGTGCTCCCACTTCCATTCCGGTATATCCAAAGGTTGGATCTTCCCATACGGCTCTTGGTGCTCGGCCTTCACTTGCAAACAAGTAAGGTACTTACTCACATACTCCACCACGTCGCGCTTCATACCCGGCCACCAATAATCTTTCTTCATGTCTTGATACATCTTTGTAGCACCGGGATGAATAGAGTATCGAGTCTTGTGAGCCTTATCCATAATCTTCACCCGTAGATCCCCAAACAAGGAATCCACATCATCCCTAATCGGGTTTTAACACCGAGTGTGATTTCACCCAATTGCTCAACCAGACCTCTCATTCTTTCAGAGTTAAGATGATCGTCTTTAACCCGAATCGGCTCGGGGTGTTCCTTCAAACTCTTTAACCTGCTTCATCACATCAGAGGTCATGATCAGCTGGTACGCTTTCACCCGAATCGGCTCGGGACGTTCCTTTCGGCTAAGGGCATCCGCCACCATGTTGACTTTGCCCGGATGATAGTGGATCTCACAATCATAATCCTTTATAAGCTCCAACCATCGTCTCTGCCTCATGTTCAAATCCTTCTGCTCGAAGAAGTACTTTAAGCTCTCGTGGTCAGTGAAAATGGTGCACTTCGTCCCATACAGGTAGTGCATCCAAATCTTTAACGCAAAGACCACTGCTGCTAGCTCCAATTCATGAGTAGGATAGTTAACCTCATGAACTTTCAACTGTCGGGAGGCATAGGCTATAACTTTTCCCCTCTGCATTAACACGCACCCTAATCCCGATTAGGAAGCATTAGAATAAACCACCAGATCTTTGCTTCCATCGGGTAATGACAATACAGGAGCTTGGGTCAACCTCGCCTTCAATTCTTCGAACGCCTTCTCTTGAGCTTGACCCCATACAAACTTTACATCTTTTCGGGTCAACTTGGTTAGTGGAGAAGCGATTTTGGAGAAGTCTTGAATGAATCTTCTGTAATAGCCCGCCAAACCCAAGAAACTGTGAATCTCAGATGGCGTCTTTGGAGACTTCCATTGCATCACCGCTTCCACCTTTGCCGGATCAACCATAATTCCCTCCGGATTCACCACGTGACCCAAGAACTGAACTTCGCGCAACTAGAACGCGCACTTGGAGAACTTAGCATACAGTTTCTCCCTTCTAAACGTCTCCAACACTTCTCGAATATGACCGGCATGCTCTATCTCGCTCCTTGAATAAATCAGGATATCATCAATAAACATAATCACTGATTTATCCTGCATCAGCCAACACACTCGGTTCATCAGATCCATAAAAGCAGCTGGCGCATTGGTCAAACCAAAAGACATGACAAGAAACTCGTAGTGACCGTAGCGCGTGCGAAAAGCTGTCTTAGGGATATCCTGCTCTTTCACCTTTAGTTAATGGTAGCCCGATCTAAGATCTATCCTTGAAAACCAACTGGCACCCTGAAGTTGATCAAACAAATCATCGATTCTCGGCAAGGGGTATCGATTCTTCACCGTCAACTTGTTCAGCTCACGGTAGTCAATATACATCCTCATACTACCGTCTTTCTTCTTTACAAACAGGACTGGAGCACCCCAAGGTGAGATATTCGGTCTAATGAACCCCTTATCTAGCAGCTCTTGCAACTGCTCCATCAACTCTTTCATTTCCGTCAGAGCCAATCGATACGGTGCTTTGGCAACAGGTTGGGCACTTGGTATCAGATCAATTTGAAACTCAATCTCTCGGTCAGGTGGCACTCTTGACAAGTCTTCGGGAAACACATCTGGAAAATCACACACAACCGGTACATCAAATAGTTATGGTGCGGGCGTATCCACATCCTTCACATATGCCAGGTAGGCACTACATCCACGCCTCATGCACTTTCCCGCCACCGCCATTGAGATCACTTTCGTCATGACCCGATCCCCATAAACAGTTACCGAACTCCCATCAGACGCTATCAATTGAATCATCTTTTTTCGACACACTATATTCGCCTCGAAGTCCGCCAGCCAATCCATCCCAAGTACCAAGTCAAAACCACCTAAGGTCATCACAAATGGTCTAACCGGAAATTTGTGGCCCTCTAATTCCACATCACAACCCTCTATCACCTCGGAAATCCTGGTAGACTTACCTATCGCAGTTTCTACATCAAACGATACGTCAACACGTCTACTACTAACAGGCAGTTTGGTACAGAAAGCAGCAGAAATAAAACTCCTACTAGCACCTGAATCAAATAATACAGAGGCTACAGTTTGGTTCACCAGAAACGTACCGGACACAACATCAGGGTCCGTCCTAGCCTCCTCCTGTGTCATCATGAATGCCCTGGCGCTTGCCCTCGGTCCTTCATTTCCCGTCTTATTCACGCCGAAACCCTCAGCTCTCGGCTTCTTACAATCTCTACTCATATGACCACTATCCCCATAGTTGAAGCACCTCGCGCCCCTACAATCTCTAGCCATATGACCAGGCTTTCCACACTTGAAACAGACGTTCAACCCCATTCTACACTCCCCGCTATGCTCCTTCCCACATTTACCACACCTTTTCAGTCCCGTACTCGGTGTGGCTACACGACAGTCGTCCACCCGTGCCTTCTTGTTGCTCGTCGAGGCATTACCCCCGACCAAACCTCTTTCCATTCCAATTCTTGTCACCACCACCCTTCCTACTACCTTCAGCCACCATCACCACAGCCCGTTCATCATACAACCTTCCTGCCAAGTCCACCGCCGACCTAAAGGTGCTCGGTCGGGCGGCGATCATATACCTGTAAATATCCATCGGCAAACCCTGAATATACCTCTTGATCTTTCGCGACAGAGGTGTCACCTGATTCGGCACCAGTCGTGCCATTTCATTGAACTTTGTGGTGTACTGTTGGTGGGTCATCGTTCCTGCCTACAGCTGCAGGAACTCTCTCTCAACTTTATCCATCTCTCGATGAGTACAGAACTCCTCGATCACCAACCTTTTCAGCTCAGACCACTTCATTCTTCTAATAGCCCTGCTACCCTCGGCTTGGACTATGTTGTCCCACCAGCATAGAGCCGAATCCATGAAAGAGTGGGTAGCTAACTTCACCTTTTGGTCCTCCCGGCACTCGCTGATATCGAGAACAACCTCCATTTCCCTCACCCATCGGTGAGCAGCAGCAGCAGTGCCACTACCATCAAAGGTAGGGGCTTGCACCTCATAAACGCCCCATAATTACAGCCTCGTGCCGACTCCTGTACAGGCTCCTCCTCTCCTTCATCTTCATCATCGGAAAGAACCGTTTTCGGATCTGGTTGCTCCTGTCTTCCTGAGGACCTATTCCTCTCTTTCCTTTCTCCATCCCGGACAGCCTTTATCACTTCGGTCACCACAGACGGTAAGATCGTCTGCATAACCTGATGCACATCTTCAACCACTGCCTCTTTTACCGAGGCTCTCAGATTGGGGCTCTCGTCTACACCCTCCGGATGAGGGGTCTCGGGTTCTTCAGGAACCACTTTCTCCACCCTAGGTCTTCCTCTTATGACCCATGGTTCATCACCACGTCCGCCACCACCTCCACCACATGAAGCTTTGGATGACCTACCACCGGCCATCCTCTAACACTCACTGAAAGATTCAAACACCAACAAGGTCATTCAAGGGAATAACTTAGTTTATATCAAGTATAGTAAGTCTCTAATTACAGTGGCCAGTTGTGATTAGCCACTTACTTTACTCTTCGTACCCTGAGCATTACTTGTCTTGACTACATTAGTATCTAAATCTAACAGTAACACATAAACACATAACATGCGCACATAATACCGGTTATCATTAAGAAAATATCTGATGGCACGCAGCTACTCAGATTGGCATCCCTTCCCTTTCCGTCCCATTTTCAGTTTAAGTTAAGGTTTATTTTGAAGATTTACCCGCTTCACTTAAACTTTGGCTCTGATACCAACTTGTAAGGCCCCGTTCCCGGGACGCTTACAGCTGGTCATTCATCGCACTAGAACATAATTTTCATTACATTACATAGAGATCGTTACAGGGGAAACATTAAGAACATCATCTTTCTTTTAAGAGGATTCCTTAAGTAATCCCGTTTATCCGAATCCTCTACAAACATCGTTTTGTTTTATAAATGCATGCAACGTAATACATTTGCCCATTACAAAATATCTCCTATCATATTACATTGCAAAACATTAAACAAAAGAATGCCATCCCAAAAGAGCTGAGTGGCCGCCTCGTGCCATCCTCAGCAACACTGCCTGTTAACTGGAAACACATAGAAAGTCAGCGTTGCTGAGTGAGTTCTAGTTTTATAATAAAACATACTTTTGTTTTGTTAAACCGTTCTTTACATACATGCGGTCACACAATATACGTACACATAATATCGTTTTTATCTTCATCATTCATTCATTAGCTTTCGTTCATTTACCGTACATTGTTGACTTTCACATTCGTTACTTTCGTTCACATTCATTCATAAACTCATTCTTTCATTCGTATGTCTCTTACTTTTATTCATACATTCATTACATTCATTCGTACGTGCGTTACGTTCATTCATACGTTCATTACATTCATTCGTACGTTCATTACTTCCGGTGACATGTACAATACCCCGGACATTATACACTACTGTGGGTGCTGGACGTGTGGTAATTAATCATGAACATTGTGCACGAAGCTGATCCAGTCACCTAGGGTAAGTACATGCACCACTTATCTTTCTTTTTTCATTCTGGATCAATGCCATGCGCTATACCCCGAACATTGTGCACGAGTGCTGGTGCTGGACCTGCGGTAATTAAATCACGAACATTGTGCACAAAGCTGATCCAGTCACCTAGGGTAAGCGGCAAGGATCCCATACATATGGTCAATCACAAAGATTGAACCCCGGTGTGCATCCTTCGAGGTAGCTAACCCGCATACCGTTGAGCTAACACCCTCATTGGGTGTGCACCTCCATACATTTGCTTGCAAGCCTTTCTTACGTTCATTCGTTCGTTAATGCATGCATTAATTCGTTATATTCCTCCTTTCATTATCTTCCACTTTACATTACATAATACTTTTCGTTTTATACATTAATCATAACACGTAAAGTCGCGGAAAGATAATCAAGTAAAACAAGGAACATAATAAACATACTACATCATCATACTAGGCATCATACATACATAACATACATCATACATACCATCATACATAAGCATCAATCACACATCATAACATGCCCATCATTCCATCTATGACCTCAAAAGTCAACTTACATATCCCTCGGGAATCTCCCAAGCCAAAGCCAACATTTCCATTTTTCCCAAAAAGTCAGAAAATATTCTAAGTGTTTATCCGCATTTCCTTTTGCTGTCCACATTGGTTAATGCGGGTGAGCAAATGTCATCTGCATTTCTTTGACTGTCCGCATTAGTTAATGGGGGTGAGTAAATGCCTTGTCCGCATTTAATCGGCTGTCCGCATTAGTTCATACGGATGAACAAATGCCTTGTCCGCATTTATTTGATTGTCCGCATTAGTTCATGCGGATGAACAAATGCCTTGTCCGTATTTATTTGACTGTCCGCATTAGTTCATGCGGAAGAACAAATGCCTTGTCCGTATTTATTTGACTGTCCGTATTAGTTCATGCGGATGAACAAATGCCTTGTCCGTATTAGTTCATGCGGATGAACAAATGCCTTGTCCGCATTTATTTGACTGTTCGCATTAATTAATGCGGATGAGCAACTTAATCTGCAACGTAACTTATGCTATTTTCAGATCTCAATCATCATCCTAACACATCCTTGGCACAGATCTACCATACCATACCCTAAGAACAAACTAAACATCATACACATCATAGGAAAACACCTAAAAACACACATCAACAGTACTTAGTCGAACATCATGTTGAAATTCATAGTTTTCCTTAGAAACCTTATGTTCATAACAGCCCCAAACGAATCATACACTTACACATACATTCGTGAATGGGTTTTTTCACCCAAATACCCGAAAATAGTTTTCAGATGTGTTCCAGCCCCAAAATCATTCAAAAACGTGTAAAATAGGGGACTTAGAACTCACCTTGACTTCTCCCAAGCACAACTCCTTCCAAACACGAGATCCCACTTGAAGGTCCAGCACCTTGAATTCGAATTCTTCCTCTTCTTCTCTCTAGAAACCCGAATTCTCAGCTCATTCTCTCTCTAAAATCGAATGAAATGAAGTGTGCAGGAGATTATGGGCTGCCATATCTTTTTTATGCACCAACTTTTTATTCTTTTTGTCCTTTTGACACTTTTTACCCCTCAACTTGGGTAAAATATCTTTTCTTTCTTTTTCTTCACTTTATTCTTTCTTTTATTTTTTTTGTTAAAAATAACCGGGTGTTACAAGTATATATATATGTATATATATATATAGTATATATATGTATATATATGTATATATATGTAATATATATATGTATATATATGTATATATATATGTGTATATATATATGTAAGTATATATATATGTGTGTATATATATATATATGTATATATATGTGACAACCCTCAAAATTAGGTAACTGAAGTATGGCCCAACGAACTGGACACACGAGGCCCAGTAAGGCCCAATAAGGAATTTAGGTTCACCTGAACCCCAATTTGATAATCCCAAGTCATAACGATGATCATTGAGCCTCGCAGATGAATATTCAGACTGATAAACGGTTAACGCGATAGATAACCAGCTCCTATCAAAACACGAAACTTCTAGTTTCATGTTTGTGGAATATTATTATTCTAATTGAACAATCATTCTGGAACTCTATCCGAGCGCCTAACGACTATGGCGCGTACAAAATCGATAAAACCACATAAAACACACATACGTTAACGTTGTTAGTTCAAGCGATTCGGATGCTTAAATTTATGAACAAACTATTATTACACACTTATTATTATTTTATATAAGTAATAAAATTATAATATTCACATTCGGTGCGAGAAAACGCTCAAAACGGTTAAACGTGTGAAATACGCGATATTAACGCGCACCTAGCCGGTTTGTCACCGAATACGAAATATTAGACGAAACAAATCTTCCGAGAGTATCCGATACATTTATAAGTCATAAATTTTCAAAAGAAAACTAAAATAAAAGTGTGATATAAGTCAGATTTGTACGCGATACCAGCGGACACGGAGCAACAAACATTTACCGGTATTAGTTCAACTCCTATATAAACCCACCCCCTTTCATTCTCTTCACACTTTACACATACTTAAGTGTGTTTTTAGAGAGAGAGAGAGAGAGAGAGAGCTGGAATTCCGGCCACCCTCCGGTGGTGGCCCGGCAGCGCTCCGACGGTGGTCCGGCGGCGACGAGCGGCGATCCGGCGACCGTCGAAGTCCCGTTTTCACCATACAACCATTTTTCGACGCTACGGATGTGAAGGTAAGCTCCGATTTCCCTGAATCTTTCGTTAAAGATGCTAAAAATCAAGTTTTATAATCTGTCCAGGAAATGATGTGCATGCGAACTATGAGAGATGGGACGATTCCTAAAGATCTGACCGTTGAATGTTTCTAATTTTTAGATATGTTATACCTAACATACCCATATTAACATCTAACGGTCCCATTTCAAAAATAATACTCAGAGATATGATTTTTCTGTCCACAAACGTGACTGATCGGAATTTTCTACTTGAAAAGCGGCTGTCCCAAAACTTGTTCATTTTCCTCAGAGATTGGACCGTGGAATCGTAACATTTTTGAATTGAATGGATGATTCAAGACCAAGGAAATGTTCGTGATGGAAAAACAAACAAAATGGTGTATTCGGTTCTCATTGCATGTCGGTTTCAAGAAGATTCGTATAAGCGAATCGGACGCGAAAGGTATAAACCGAGTGTTTAATATTCGTATATTGTGTCAAACGAGTAGGACGAGTGCGGCTACTAAATATAAAAGTAGTGATAAAATAAGTTTATGACAATTATAAAATATAACTAAATGAGACAAAATATGAACACACACATAAATATAACCAACTTGTTATATTTAACAAAATTTCATATAAATTGAAATATAACGTGTATTGTATAAATATTGGACATTGTAATAAAGTTGTGTAAAGTGAAATACGACTCTTGAATTTTATAATAATTTGAATTGAAGAAAAATAATTTTATATACATAAATACTTAAATAGGTTAAATGGACATTTATTAACAAACATATATATATATATACACACACACATTATATATATTGGATTTTTATAAATAATCTTATGGCTAGTAAATAAACGTGTACGAATAGATATGACGAGTTTTCAAATGATATATAAATTATGTAAAACTAACCATTGTTTTATTAATATAAAAACCCAACGAAGTTATACTTACAAAATTGTAGACGAAATTCAATAATTTGGACGACCATGATATCTTGGTAAAGACGGAAGAAATAATATGAAAAATCCAAAGACTTATACTTGAGCCATATCAATAAAGATGAATTGTTTGAAAAGTGTGTGCATATGTATAAACACTAATTATCAAACATAAGTAATACCAAACGACTTAAATCAAGTCGAAGCGGAATTGTAAGTATTAATACTTAACAATAATCTAAAGAGTAATGTACGCAAATAATAAAACCTCAATCCAATAAACTCACAACGTGTGAAGTAACACGCTAGATGACTTGTTAAGCCAAATAGGAGCACGATTAGTTCATCATTTTAACAATAGCATGTACTTGATTATCAAGCAGGGAATTTAGATTGACGTTTCTTATATTCCACAAGATGACATCTGAAACCAAATAAGATAAATCTAAGTGTGTGGCTAAGGTGAGTACTTCGGCCCTATTTTTATTAAATATTATTTTATTTAAACTGTTTTGGGGAAAAGCATGGTAAACTGTTTTTATTTACATGATAGGTAAAATGAGGATGATATATTTATGACGGGATAAGTTTGGTCAATAGTACAAGTGTGTGACTATTGAGCCCTAAATCCCCCCATAATCATTAACCTCGGGGATGAGGCCGCAGACTATATTGGTAGATCTATCGGGTTAGAAGGGCCCGCTCTCACGACTAGTCGTGCTGGTCAGGATATGTGGCGAGGAAGTTTATATGTTTGGACTGTTGTGGGGCAACGACGTGTTTCTTGGCTTGATTGTGGACTTATGACCTTATTGTTATCATAGGACCTAGCTAGTCTATGATGGGTATATTATCTCGCTACATCATAATGGTTTTGAAAAAAAAATAAATAAATTGTTTTTCTTTTAAATTCTGAAAACTCGAATGCTCACCAACTTTATGTTGACTAGTATTTTTCATGCTTTTCAGGGCTGTAGGTAAGCTCTGTTGGAATTAACGGGATGAGTCTTTGGAGGGTCAAACATGTCAGTTGATTACCTGTTGTGAAATTCCAAATTAAATAAATGTTGTCGCTTACAAGATGGTTGTAAACAAATTTGAATTTCACTGTGTTTTACTACTAAAAAAATGTAAGGGTCTAATCCCGTGAAGTCAACTGTTTGATTGTTAACGTTTGACTATAATTGTTGGAAAAATTCCAACTTCCGTTATCACCACGTCACGTGACCTTCCGCTGCGATTTTCATGGTGTGACAGGAGTTGGTATCAGAGCCAATGGTTATAGCGAACTATAAAGTTTTTCTAAAAGAGAAAAATCTAGACTATAACCTTTAAAAGTTTTCATGACTCCAAAGACAATTTCGTATCTTGAGCTTTACGCTAGGTAGAAGCGTAGGGTTGACATAAGTAGCTACAACTAAGACTTTATTTATCTTTTGATTTAGAATAAGATAGTGTATTATGTTAGATTAATAAGTACACGTGTATTATTTTACTGTAGACATTTGATCGGATGATCAAAGAGGACATACCAGACATTAGCAGCAGTACTAAGGGTCCATCATTACACGAATCCACCAGGCCTTCCTAAGATTCTCTAGTGCTTGTGACTAATCCCGAGGATTAGATTTAAGTGCCATGAGTAGCACATTTTCCTGTTTCTTCTTTATTTTATTTTAGATTATAAGTTATTATGCCTATGCTAATATGATATTAAGTGTGAATAGTGCTTAGTCTTAAACCTTGATAAGAAAATAATGTGGTATGCAAATTAAGCCGAATAGCCAGATGCCAACAGTTGTGATAGGTTATGTGATGTACCCGTAAGTAAGTGAACATATTTTTAAATTAAGAGAGAGAAGACAATAAATTTTGTGTAAGAGTTTAATATTTGATGGTGTTCACATGCATTAGTTTTTATTTAATAAGGATAATAATAAGTTAACATAGGCATAAGAATATAAGATGGAAATATAACAAAACTAAGTGTTACTAGATCCATTAAGTCAATAATTTGCTACTTATGAAAGGAAAATAAATATATCTTAATCAGAACCATATTATGAGTCAAGAGATCACCCAGATTATCGCAAGCATTTACGGATTAACCTGCATGAGACATGATATGTAGGAGCGATTAATTGTTTGCATTTATATGAAATAGCAGGGTTCGGTTTTGACCTTGACCAGTGAAACTAGTTTGATCATAAGGCATGCATGTGCATCTAGTTTTCTGTAATTGATTACATTATTACCTGCAAGTAGCAACTACATGTGTCATGTCGTCATAAGACCAAAGTATAGATTTAATGATTAGAATCCATCTTTGCTGAATTTGATTAACTAACTGAACTAAAAATTTGAATTAAGGGTGATAGGGTGTAATATAGTAATATACTTGGTTGAGATGGGACAAAGCCTAGCCTAGGATCACTTGTTAGATCTAGGCCAGTATGTTGAATTTTTTTTTATAGGATTGCAAGTTTGTCAAAATTAATGACTGATAGAAGTTTAGTTAACCTACTCAACTGTTAGTAGAGGTATGAAGTCTGGATCACCTCTCGCGTGTCCCAGCTTGATGAAAAGAATGGTTAAACCATTCTCAATTACTTGTTGTTAACAATAGGTTATTGATGACTGAAAATTTTAATAATTAGGGAGTGACCTAAAGATACGAATAGTCAAACAAGGAAAATAAGAACTACAAAACCCAAAAAAAAATTGCATTATGACTCGTAATGGAAGAATACTAGAATGATCGAGTAAAATAATTGACAGTTACATTTTGGCCTACGTAAATGTGAATTATAGTACTTGTAAGTTCTGAAAAAATTCTATTGTGCCAAATAATGCTTAACTTAACAAAAATAATGCAATAAACAAATCAGAAATATGATATCTTGAGTGCGAGTATGACGACTTGACAAGTCGTTAGGTAACTGAATTGAGAGAGTCATTTGAAGGACATTCGAACGAGAAAGGCGTAAAAGTATGATTCACCCTTACCCATTACAGGAAGAATTTAAAAATCATAAATTCATAATGAATATTGCGTCTTAGTCGCAATTTAGCAATAAACAACAATAAGTATTAACTCGATTAAATTGATTCCTTAATCTTGAACCACTCTTTAACTATCTTCGATGACTTATAGTTATTCAATAGAACCTTGATCTCACATTCTGATATTTGAATCTGACATATCCTGTCATCTAATGAGAATAATTTTCTTTCCCTAACCTCTAGTCACTTTGTGACTATCTATATAGTGATATCTTTTCTAAATCACTATAGATAAATGATCAAGTGTTGTTGATTGGTCCGCTGGCATGGCTACAAAGGGCTAATATTTGATTAAGCACCAATTGCAAGCTTTGTTTCCTCATACGCAAATTATCCAGCTACAGCTACCACCACTCGGGAGAAAGTTAAAGAAATTAAGATAAATCTGGAAAGACAAATTATGCGACCCGTAAGCAAAAGCACTTGATTTTTAAGGTGATGCGCGCGTGTGCAACCCTTATAATTGGTTATTTCTAAAAGAAGTCATTTTCCTTCTTTCATTAATTACTACCAATTTCATGATTGGAGTCTTATGACTCTGTATTGACTTCACACTAACTTCTCCTGACTGCGAGTGATGTGCAACTTCTTAATTGAAGCCTTGAGATAGTATTCTCTAATCATGCGACATTAGCTGCAATATGTAAAATTGATTCGAAATAAGTGAGTGCCTTAGTTTTGATGATCACTACATCTCTAGATGCAATATCTATCTCGTGCTTACTCTACGAATGATAAATCATACGGATATTCAAGCATGATTTCATACTCAGAGATGAACTGACTGCCATTCTCAAAAGCGATTGAGATTGAAGTTTCTAGACTATCCTAACTGATCAAGAGAAAGTTTGCTTCAACAATCGAACCTCCATAAAATTCGTGAAATATTGACGTTGTTTCACCAATAACCTTATGAGTCGTGATTAGTGACCTCAGACATTCACTCCTTATGCCTGAAATGACCATGCTTTGGAAAGAGTCCTTCCTCATGTTAGTAGATTTTAAATGCCACCCTGACAGTGATCATATTTATGTCTTTCATACTTAACATCTAAGTCTAAGATAAAATTCTTGAAACTTAGTATTAATAAGGAATGCATGTTAAACCCCTATGATAGGAAAAATGTAAGATCACATGCAAACTGATGTTATCTCTATCAAATCCATTTCCTAAACCTTTAGAGTTAAGGCGTTGACACTAAATGCTACGAACGAATTTGAATCTGTAAACCACATTACTTCGTACGTTGGTCTAGCAAATCGATAATTCGTAAGCTGAGATGAAAGTATCCTGAAACAGTGTTAAAGCTGGAACGTGTTATAGCACTTGCTTAAACCCTTACGATCCAACTAGGATAACTTGACTATATTCTTGACTAACGCGATGTTAACAAGAAAAATCTTGATTCAAATGAAAGAATTTATACTAAAAGCCAAGGGTAGCAACGACTACCATAGGACTAAGGTGTAATCAGCTAAATGCTGCCAGTACTGACAGAGATAATCGGCCACACTCACTGGTAGTTTAAGAATTATGCATTAGATATCGATGCATACCTGTTTAGTCATGAAAATTCGATTTGAATTGGATTGGATAAAGCTTGATTGGTGGACTTAAGCCTTAGATTGAGTTGTAGTTGTGTTTCACAACTATGGTACTCTGTGACCTTATCTTATAGGGTTACACTCAGTCAAGGTATTGGTTAATTATAACGATAAGACATTGACACATTCGAACTGCTTGGGTGATCTATCTAATGGACTCATCAACCGATCCCTTTTTCAGTTTAAAAATCGTGCGATGCTGAAGGAAATATGATCCGTAAGAAAAGCGTAGATCACCATGAACTCCTTAAATTCTACCGAAGCAGGGCGTACAAACTCAAGCATTGAAACTCCTAACCTCGCATACCCATGATTTCAACCACCCGATTCCTATGACCTCCTAGAATATGTCAATGAGTGATTGAGTAACTAGATCATTCAAATTTTTCTTCAACTAATTTTTTTAACTAATTTCGAGGACGAAATTTCTAAAAGGAAGGGAGAATGTGACAACCATCAAAATTAGGTAACTGAAGTATGGCCCAACGAACTGGACACACGAGGCCCAGTAAGGCCAATAAGGAATTTAGGTTCACCTGAACCCCGATTTGATAATCCCAAGTCATAACGATGATCATTGAGCCTCGCAGATGAATATTCAGACCGATAAACGGTTAACGCGATAGATAACCAGTTCCTATCAAAACACGAAACTTCTAGTTTCATGTCTGTGGAATATTATTATTCTAATTGAACAATCATTCTGAAACTCTATCCGAGCGCCTAACGACTATGGCACGTGCAAAATCGATAAAACCACATAAAACACACATACGTTAACGTTGTTAGTTCAAGCGATTCGGATGCTTAAATTTATGAACAAACTATTATTACACACTTATAATTATTTTATATAAGTAATAAAATTATAATATTCACATTCGGTGCGAGAAAACGCTCAAAACGGTTAAACGTGTGAAATACGCGATATTAACGCGCACCGAGCCGATTTGTCACCGAATACGTAATATTAGACGAAACCAACGTTACTGATGCATCTTAATTTTTAAATGATAATCTTGCTGCATGTTTTTAACTTAACTTAATCTTGAGTTCTTATGATCATTTAGGTTGGATTTGATTCTGTTTCCTTTGGGCGAATTGATTATCAAGATAGAGCTAAGCGGAAAGGGGATAAGCATCTTGAAGTAATCTGGCGGGGCTCCAAGAGTCTTGGTTCATCTTCACAGGTCTGTTTTAATTTCATTATCATTAAATCATATCGAAAACAGAGAAAAAGTTTAATTTTATTATCATTAGTACTTTATTTTTATAATTGTTTTATCCAGAAGAATTACTATCTAACTTGATCATCAATCTTTACAGATTTTTGCAGGTGCTTTCCCCGAGAACTATGAACCTCCACCTGGTGGTTTCTACTTTGAAGTTAATGATGACTCCCCAATTGTCCAGGTAACCTATTAGATAAGATTTAAAGGTTTATAAATGTGTATGGAAACATGCAGCATAACTGCATTTTTTTTTATGAAGGATGACATCAACTTGTTTGACTACAACGTTGAAGAACGAGTCAATGATTTCGTGGCCGCAGTTGTGTCACAGGTGAGGTACATATGCATGTTTAAAAACTTTTAACTGCTGCATGTCCAAATTGGCTTATAAGAGCATAAGATGAAAATTAACCAAAGAGTTATTAAACTTTCTCTTATACTCTCAGGCAAACATTACACGCACAAATCATGTAATGTGGATAATGGGGACAGACTTCAAATATCAGTATGCAGAGTCATGGTTTCAGAATATGGACAAGTTTAATCATTATGTCAATAGAGTTAGTTACTCTATCGATCCTTTTATGAAGTTCACATTTATTTGCTGTTATTTTTCAACATTATCTATTGGCGGGTTGGTTTCGGTTATGTGTTATCTCGAATGGTTAATAAAGTTCAACTAAAAAGGTAATGTACCAAATGGGTCGAATTGGTTAAACAGGTTGAAATTTACCCGAAGTGTATGCTCGCTTTCTTCAAAAAAAGTTATACTGATACAATTATGTAATCATATGCAAACACATTGATCTCTTATAAAGTAGAGAATAGCGGTACTGACTTTACCTTTTTTGGTGCATGTATACTTGCTGGCTTCGGATTGTGCTCTATCGTATCTTTGCAGTGTAAGCCGGTCAACCCTAAATTTATGGCCATATAGTTTCACTTACGTTTTAATTAATTTTTAATATAACATTTTCTCCAGACTTGCTGGCTTCGGATTACTTTTTTGGTTATGCTTGAATTATGCAATCTGCAGTTTTGCTATCTTCCTTTAAGCCGTTATCTTGTTCATCGTTTAGATTGTTATTTTATTATATCTTTTTACGCTACAGTTTTTTAATATTTTCAAGCAGGATCATATCATTGGTTAAACTTGACCTGACCCATTGGGCCAATATAAAAAATCTTCCTTTTCCGCCTATTAGCTAACTTCTTCAACCCGCCTATTTTGCCACCTTTAAGTGTTATTTTCTTAACAAACCAACACCACATATTACTATGTGGACTCTTATCAAACATGCATTGAATTGAATCAATTTTTATGTTGTTTTATGGCAGGTGGATAAATGCTGCAAAGTTTCTAACAGGTGCATCAATGGTTGGAAGCTTAGCAATCCCCATAATCTTGAGGCATGTGGATTTCATCAGCACTGGAGCTATGTTGATTGAATTTGTTTCTTTCTTTATATTTCTTGACACCATCATGTGCTATTATCGGGCTAATAGTGAAGATGATTGGTCTTCCAAAGAAAGCTCATTGTTGTTTAGTCTCTAGGGCAAAAAAGAGGAATTATTGGACAAACTCCCAGAATGTATATTGGTAGTATGGTTTTTGTATATATCTTATATCATGCATGTGTTATTATTATTAACAGGTTGTGAGTGAGAATATTGCTGTTTATGATTCCAGTGGGAAACCAGTTGAATCTCAGCTTCTCCCTGTAGTAAAAGAGTCAATATCCAATAGAAATTACTATGCCACTGCATATACGGGTAAATCACCAAGTTGTAGCCCCAAATACTGGCTTGCATTTAGAGCTTCTGTGCCACATTTGGGTTTTAGTGTAGTGAATATGAATGTGCATGTTCATATGATTTTAATTATTTTGTGTTCCATTGTAGCATGTGATCGTTAATTGTTTATGTGATAATAAAAATGTTTTGATTTGAAATTTTTATTGACAAATCATTAACAAGAAAAATAATAGTAAAAAAATAAAACTGAAAATTTGCTTATGTTTGAAAATTATCTACGCATCTCATAAACTTTGACTTCGATAAACCATTGGCTATTTTGAATCTTGAGCAGTACAATATTCCCGATGCTTTCAATAAGAAAAATAATTGACGTACAATACAATATATTACAAGAAGATTGATAAACTAACAAAAAATGAGTATCGCATTATAAATTGTTGTTGTCGCCGCCGCAACGCGCGGGTCCCTACTAGTGTATATGCGTATGCGTATGCGTATGCGTATGCGTACGCGTACGCGTACGCGTACTATGTGTACGTGTATGTGTACGCGTGTGTGTACGCGTGTGTGTACGCGTGTGTGCACGCGTGTGTGCACGCGTGTGTGCACGCGTGTGTGCACGCGTGTGTGCACGCGTGTGTGCACGCGTGTGTGCACGCGTGTGTGCGTCTGTGTGTGCGTCTGTGTGTGCGTCTGTGTGTGCGTATGTGTGTGCGTATGTGTGTGCGTATGTGTGTGCGTATGTGTGTGCGTATGTGTGTGCGTATGTGTGTGCGTATGTGTGTGCGTATGTATGTGCGTATGTGTGTGCGTATGTGTGTGCGTATGTGTGTGCGTATGTGTGTGCGTATGTGTGTGCGTATGTGTGTGCGTATGTGTGTGCGTATGTGTGTGCGTATGTGTGTGCGTATGTGTGTGCGTATGTGTGTGCGTATGTGTGTGCGTATGTGTGTACGTATGTGTGTACGTATATGTGTACGTATATATATATATGGTAAGGTTCCTTTGTTAACCCTTGTTTATTGCGATAACCCATTAACCCTAATGTAGCGAACACTTACATCACTTTAACTAACAATTACATCGCGTTACACCACTGATGTTACGATTTTCCCTCCATTTTTAAAAACTCCATCATTTTTTATTACGTTTTTAACTTTTTTGTATGACATTATCTTTTAAACAAATTACACCATTAAATAGATCGTTTTAATATCTTTAATTTGAGTATAGTCTTGCTATATTTTTTTTAAAAAAATTTTAACGTTCGTTTTGGACCACTAGTTTTACCACTGTAACTCTAAGTTACAATGGTGACGTGGCTTCCTATGGACCACTAGTTGGGTTAATGGGTTATCGCAATAAACAAGGGTTAACATTTGATCCATTCCCTATATATATATATGTATGTATATATATACGAATGGACAACATTCATAAATAGTAAACTTTTGGTTTCTTTCAAATTAACCCCAAACTTTCAAATTAAACTTTTGGTTTTTTTCAAATTAACCCCAAACAAGAATTAGTACATTTTGAAATTGAAAAATACCAAATCGCAACTTGCAGTTGCATAAAAAAAACTACTCAAACCATTGCAAATAACACGAAGAACCACAAACAACAAAAGCTGTGTCACTTTGAAGAGGTGTTTAGTAATCACAGAAACTTCAGTTTTCAAAATCAAACATTTAGGATCAAAACACTTACCATCCAAACACCCATCTATACCTAAAACCGCTTTGATGATTTCATACAAAGTTAAACCAATCATTTCTCAATGCAAGAAACATAATCTTCAAAATCCAAACCGCCCAACGCAAATGCATCAAACCCGTTATCACCAAAGTCAAAATAAGATCGAATAAGCAACAAAAAGAAGGACAATTCGTTCATCGTTCGTAAAGTAGTCAGAGGGGAAGAATGTAATACCTTGTAATGAGGATGGTGATTGATGAAGAGAGAAGGGGAGAGAGATTAGGGTTTAATTGTTTGATTGCAAGAGGGATTTCGTCTGGATGAAGGAAAGACAAATTCCCCTGTGGTGATGCTATGCTAGGGCATTCACCTTTAGGAATTCTCTTGACTGTGACTGTGATTAGGGTTTAGGTGGTGTTTGGGAGTGCTTTTTTTTCTCCGACTTATTTGAAGGGTAAAAAGATAAAAATACTCCTCAAATAAATCAAGTAAGTTAAAATTTTAACTTATTGGCTTTTTTAAAAGGGTATTTTTATCATTTCACTCCTAAATAAGCTAAAAAGGCCTTTTGAAAAGCCAAGCCAAACACCACCTTAATTGTTCCTTTTACCTTTGTCATCATAAAATATTAAATAGTGTGATGCTTCAACAAAATCAATAACACGATAGTCCCTGGTGTCTAGAATTCTTTGTTCATGTTGATTTTACTTTTGGTATGTAAATATTAAAAAATTATAAAGAAGGTTAAAAAATTTATTTATATGAACATAACACATATATTCCATTATTCTCTACTATAAATAGTTGTTACATTCGTCATCTAAATAGATGATTTGACTTTAACTAAGAATTTTAACTTTAAATTGTAAGTTGATGCAAAATTCGATGGACTTTATACACATATAGACGTGTGATGTTTTTGTAACGTATGATTTGAGTCTGGAATATACTAGTGGGCTTTGAGTATGATGACAATGTACGTTCACCGGATTGGATTTGGCATGATAGTTTCATGCTTAAAATTTGATTAAGGGCTTACAAAACATAAAATATAAAATTTACGTTAAAAACACAATAAAACCCGAACATCTGAGAATTTTGCCTAAATTCTACTAATAGACTTAATTTGGGTTAAAATACATATAAAATAATTTATATAACGTTTATATAATAGTCCGTTGAAATCGTAAAAAATGCTTTGAATCTAAAAATGAGAAAATCGTATTGGGATGAGATGGGCCAATGGTTAGGGGGGGGGGGGTGGCACATCCATGCCCTTTGGAACCGAGAATCAAAAGGGGGAAGGCTTCCCCTTGTTTTTCATTCTTTCATTTCACATAACTTCGTTTTCAAGGTTTGCTCTCAAGAGAAACCCTAGCTATCATCTCCCATTCTTCTTGTTTTCATCATCATTTTTGAAAATCATCACCGTCTCCATCGATTTAGGTTTTGATTTTGTGTTCAAGTTAGAGTTTTATGCACTTCTACTGGTAATAGAAATCATTTTATTGATGATTTAGTTTCTATTTGATTATGTTCTTGATGATTGTCATCATCTAAAATCTAAATGATCATCTAATAATCTTGTGTTAATGGTTTTGTGCATTGGATCATGAAGAACTAAGCATTTCGGGTGTTGGATCTTCAAACTGATATAAACCCTAGTTATTATTATTCTTGTATTCACTAGATTTATTGAATTGAGATTGTAAACTTGTGTAATTTGGACGCAAAGGACGTCTCGGTACAAAATATTATATTAAAAACGCTAAACAATGCTCACGAATCGACATATGTGTTAGGAATATGATCTATGCATTAATAGATTAGAAACGTGAATCGGATAATTAAAAACACGACTTATTGAATTAGGACTAAAATCTATGATAATTTAAGGGTCTAATGCAATAGATAAGTCAAACGCTCCATGTAATAAACGTTGGTTTAGGTCTCGTGTCAATGATGGTCAAAATAATGGATTTGGGGTGTAAAGGACAAGGTTGGGACTTTGGATAACTTGCTATAAAAAATTAAGACGATTTGTACAGATCATAACTTGGTCATATGGAGACTAAATGGGTCAAACTTTATACCTAAAAACAAGTTCAGAGAGTCCTCTAACTTATCCAAGTGGTCTCGCATCAATTTGATATTGTTTGGTCCTCCAAATGCAATAAACAATATCGAAGGTCAAAGTTAATTTCCTGCAGAATGTTCGTCCGTGTTCATAAAGTTATGCCTCCCTCATAGTTCGTCCAATTGAGGTGTTTCTTTTTCTACAAGTTTAGTTTAAAGTCTTAGCTATAAACGATGTCTATTACGTGACGTTTCGTTATCGTTTCAACCTCCAAGCAGCCTACCGCAAGATTAGTGCGCGATTAGTTCTACAAGCTGATATATTTTTATAAATCTTAATATTAAGATTTGGGACTAATTAACTAAAATAAGTTAAGAATTGGGTTCAAAAAGGATTGTAAGACGTTTAAGTATAAGGACATGTACGTTTAATTAATTATTAAACTTGGGCTAATGCATGTTCTATTTGGCACGGAAACTGTCACACTCCCACTTTCAGAACACAGCGGAAGCTCGAGAGTGCGACTAGACTGAATATCAAGAACAAGATTGCTTACAAGAGAATAATAAAAGCTTTATTACATCAAATTTATTCTTAAATGAATCGTAGTTTGGGCTTGTAGATTTTGGTACAACTGCTACGTGAGGTTCTTCAAAATATATAACTAGCCAAGATATCTTTAATCTCCGGTTCCTGGAAAGCATACTAAAATTGTCAACTAAAAATAGTTGGTGAGTTCGCAAGTTTAACGAAAACAGAGTATATCACGTATGATGCCAATTAAATAAGTCCACAACCAACCCTGTACTCGGTTATCCAATCCCCATCTGATATGGATTGAATCCCCAAATAGCAACACCCGAACTGTCAAAGAATAAGCATGTGCAGATAATATGTCACGTAGACACTACAGGCTCAATGACACTGTATGCAGTGTTTATTTGCCTATACGTAGGACACACTATGCGTGGGGGATTCCCCAAGTAGTACTACCCATACGATCCGTCGATTCTATCTAGAATTAATGATTGTGTAAACGACAGTCGATGCATGTGCATAATAGCAAAAGAAAGTCTTAAATAATTGCACATCATAGAAAACGAGTATGCTTTTCACCCCAAAAGGTCAATAAAATGGGGCTTCAAAGGCTAACTTGGGTTCTCTTAGAAGTATTCATAATTGTCAATGTTGACAACTTAGAACTATGTGTAGGATTTAACCAATGTAATCCTAATTGTATACTTAACGTCAATCCCGAATAATACAATAACACTATCATGTGTGAGGTTAAACTCTTTGTATTAATTTAAGTGAGGTGGCCTTTTAATATTATAGTTAAGATATATGTTGTTGAATGATATCAATGTTACTCCTATAATTACATTGGTTTCTCAAATTAATTAGGTTTTATGTGTACTATATATTACTATATAAAGATGTATGCAGATAGTTATTTACTTGTTATTATATATATACATATTCATATTAAAATGTTGGGATAGAAATACTTAATAATGATCTAATTAGGTTTACTTGACTTGATCTTCCATTTGTTTTAAGTTCCATTGATGTACATGACTTGTCTATTATAAATTTTCAATGTTTTTAGTATACATTTTAGGAAATATTAGTTGTTTTGTCTTCATTTGTATACATATTTATTCATATAACTAGAATTCTAAATTATTAGAATTACCATTCTAATATTAGAAATATTATTAGTAAAACTGATAATAATAATAATAAAATAATAAGTTAATGACAAAGTTAATTATATTAATGTTACTAATAACAAACTTAATATGAGTAAATTCATTTATCAAATTATATTAGTTATAGAATGATATTGACAATAATAAACACTAGTAATATTATTGATAATAATGTAAATAGTAACATAACTACATAATCATAATTTTCATTACCAATAATTATTATAATGTTAGTGAAATGATATTAATAGTCGTATTAGTAATCGAATTAATATCAGACATATGATTATGAGTTATAACGTAATGTTACAGATAGATAAAATTAATATAAAAATATTATCGATAGCAAAAACAGTACTATTTAACATATATTTGCTTGTTCTTATAAGTTTATGTACACACTTGTTAATTATCAATAGTTGTGTTTGATGTTACATCAAGATTAATCAGACTAATACATGTACTTGTTTTTATATCAAAACAAATCACCTATTAATTATAACTTTCTATTGATATAAATGGTTTATACATCTAATTAAATCTCAATGTTTTATGTAGATATATAGATTACTTTCATAAATAAGTTTTATAGCTATCATTTACATGCTAAAATACAAATAAATCTAATAAAAATTACAAGGTTATATGTCTTGGTATTGTTAATGCTAATATCACTACTAGCCTAGCTTTATTATAATTCACAATAGTAATGATATATTTATAACAATATTACTAATAACATTAATATTAAACCAATATAAATCACAATATTTATACTTATTTCCATTACTTATTAATTTAGTTCACCTGATTATACGTGTTCATAAGCAATCACCTGATTATACGTTTAATTAAATATATGTCTTTTGTTCATGCATACTTATACAAAATAGATTAAAGGTCTAACTATTTAAAGTGAAGTATTTACCTTGAATATAATCATGCTATTATTCATAAAGTAAGGTTTATAAGAATAATATTTATTAGTAATCATAAAGAAATCTAATAAAATTTATAATAATAATAATAAAATTTATAACAATAACGACATTAAAAATCAATTATTGTTAAATAATAGTCATTAATTATTATTATTATAAAAATAATCGGTTAATCTTGATATATACTTTTATTTATATTCAAATGGATAAATGTCTTGATTTACATTTTGACTTACATTCTATAAGTAACAACTAATAGTCTAATATACTACGCACATAGCATTTGGTCGTATTTTATAGCTATGCGTCTATGTTATACTGATTGGGTTATAATAATAAATAGTACTAATTAAGTGGTGTTTGTTAAAGTCAAATAATTATTGTTGTTGTCTCTTAAATTTTATTAATCTTATGTATCCTTTGTCGTGTTAGAGCTCAACATCATGCATACACTCTCGGTTCACGTACCGAACCCACTCATACTCGACTCGACCTTATCACATTGCCATCCAGTTTACTGTTCGACCGGGGTTGGCTCAAACACGATTAGTTTGATCGAGACCCGAATCGCTATCTTATCTCATCAATACAACCACCATGACCAATGTGAACTCCCGATGGCTCCATCAACACAACCTTGCACCATCACCATCCTCATGGCAGATATCTACCCCAAGCAAGAACCTAATCAATAGCTAAAACTACAAGTGCAACCATCACAAGGGCACAACTAGCACAAACCGACACCACAACCACAACCACAACCGACATCACCATCGTTGCCACTCAATCACCACCGCCACAACCACCATCGACACCCATCTGTTCTACCATTGCGACAACCCTAACAACCACCGCAACCAACATCTAACACCATCACCACCACAACTACCCACCATCACCACCACAACTACCCACCATCAGATCACATACCACCACAGCCATCGAGACCCACAACCATCGTTGCTTACCCATCACAGCCCTACCAAAACACCATCATCCACCCTCGCTGCCACCTAATCGATCACAATCGACAACCAACTATCCAACCACCATTACCGCTGCTAACCCTATCATAACCACCTGCACACCACCGCGATAGCACCTTCGTCACCAGGGACCACAACTACAGCAGAACCATCGTCGTCACTGCTTATGCGGTTGTTTTACGCCACCATCATTGCGAGTCAGGTAAAACCACCACCAGCATCATGTTCGGGACGAAGAGAGGAGTCCGGAGTGGCAGGCCACTCTTCGACACCCAATCTGCCCAATTCCAAGCAATGATGGCGTCCCACAATGTTCAGCGCCTGGAGCAGGAACAGAAGAAGAAAAGCTCGGGATGGTTCGGTTGGTTGAAGAAGAAATGGCAGGGGTGACGTGGCTGGTATTTGTGATACATGGCAGTAGGCCACAAAACTATCTGAGAAACAATTTATCTATCTATTTAAGAAACTATTTCTATTTATGGGGGTGATGACACCTTTCAATTTATGAAATAATGACACTATTTATTATGTATGGTTGACTTATGCTTGAGATTATCTATGAAACAATTGATTGATGATACTAACTTTCGCAGGGCAATGCTATTTAAACATGTGAAAATCCTTGTGATGCGCGATGGATATTTCCTTATTGATAGTTATCATTGTATGCTTTGAATGAAACTTATGTGTGTGATTGTAGTGCGTAATAGGAATTATGAGGTACTATGTGATACTAGAAACAAAATGTATGAGATACTAAACAAACTTATCTATGATACTATCAGAATGCCACCACGACGAGGAATTCGTACAGGTAGGAGAGGTACTACCAGAGGTAGGAACCAACCACCTACTCCACCAGGAACACCACCTGGGGGGAACGCCCACCAGGAGAATGATGAAAGGATTGCCAACCTGGTGGCACAGCAGATCGCCAATGCTATCCCAACGATCATTGCCTAGATCAATACCGATCGGGGAAATACCAACGAGACTAACGGACCCAATAACGATGAAGGCAACCGTGAGAAAGCCGAAGCTATCAGGAATGGGTGCTCTTATAAAATATTCATGGCTTGCAAACCAAAGGACTTCTATGGCACCAAGGGTGCAATTGAAACATATAGATGGCTGGATGAAATTGAAGCAGTGTTGGACATAAGTGAATGTAAGCTGGAGCACATGGTGAGATTCGCCTCTCAATTCCCTCCCTCCCTCCCTCCCTCCCTCCCTCCCTCCCTCCCTCCCTCTCATCCCTCCCTCCCTCCCTCTCATCCCTCCCTCCCTCCCTCCCTCCCTCCCTCTCATAAATTTCTACGACTGGTTGAGTGAAAACACACTAATAATATTGGTTTCCCCGACTTACACAACAGTCCGATATCTTTTATTATTTTTCCATTTTATTCTTTTTAAAATTTTAATATATTAGACGTGAAAAAAAATGACAAAAATATCTCTCATGTGCTCACATAACTGAGTTAACTCTATATTTGGATGAGAGTTAGAATAAATGACAATATGTGTGCAATTTTTTTAATAAAAATACATTGTATGTAATTATTAAAATTAAAGGGCATACCATGCAATTTCATATATTAATAAATGATACAATTTGTAATTTACTCTAAATTATAAAGTCAAAAAGCATAAAGTATTTGTTGCCCATTCAAAACAACATCTCTTTTAGGCCTGCTGCCGCCTCTCTCCTTTTCTCTAAAGATGAAAACCCCAAAAGTGACTAAAAGTGTTGCTTATATGGGTGGGTTTAACAATTGGGTTCCTTACAAGGTTGGTTCGTCTCGCGTTTGAAACAGTTTCACCTATCAGTATAAAATATAAATAGTTTTACATTTTAAATGATATAAATATATAACATAAATTTTATTGTAATTTTAATTTATCTGGTGATTAAATGAATTAAAATATGTTAATATCATGTTTTAACGCGTTTAACCGTTTATTAGTTTGAACGTTTATTCTCACGTTACGACTTGTTAAACTTGTCTATTTATTGTTTACACTTAGCAAGTTAGCATTACCGAATGGGCCTTCGAATAAACTTGAATATCTTAATTGGCCTTATTGGGCCTTGCGTGTTTGCTTTGGGCTTTTATCATAACATTTAACTACTTTTTAAGTTTGTCAAATTCAAGGGTTGTCACAGAAACAACAACATTTATGACTTGAAACAAAAATAAAACGGGATTGGAAAACTTAATGTAGAATATTGGACTTGGAATGATAAATAAAAACAATTTCATTGAAATAAGAACTTGGATAAACATTAAGAAATGGACTACATGGATTACACCTAATTAGGTTTCCTCAACCTTTAGGAATCCTATTTTGGTTTTCTGTATCTATAGTTACTTGTTAATTCTTGTTATGGACTTTAGACTGTGTAAACATCAAGGTGAATTTCACATCTCTTTTTAATTTATTTTACATGGGTAAAAACTTGCTCAAAGTTTTGATCTGTGACGTGTTAAATTTGTTTTGAACTTCGATTGAAATATCGTTTGTGGTTTGAGTCATAGGGTCCCTTCATAAGAATGTACTATTATTTGAATTTGGATTAGTACTAACGGGTTGATACCCCACCCTTTTTGTCGGTATGCTAGCTAAGACTGACATTGCTTGCGTGTGCCCTTGGGTGAATATAATCTGGTTATTTGAACTTGGACTGATGAGCTTATGTTAATTTTTATGACTTCTATTTTCTCATACATACACATAGCTTGTACATGACTTACAAGAAAACACATTTTGTATTTATAGACTTGTGAATTCACCAACACATATTAACTATTTAGAGCAAGTTTCTTTAGGTGATGATGCTTAAGTACTTGAACAATGAATTTTAGACGAGACCAAACCTGTAAAAGCAATAGACGTATTGGATCATTTGGATTTTGGTTTTGGATTATGTTGACTGGTTTGGATTGTATGTTGGTTTTGAATTATACTTTGTTTGGATTTGTGTTAGTCCTTATTCGTTCTGGTTTAGAACTTTTGGATCATTTGTTCATTATGGAGTGACGTTACGGGATTTATTATTCTTGACACATGTTCTTTTATGTCCAGGACGTCATGATCCATTGACGGAGAATTCTTTTCGAGATTCTTTTAGACCCCAATGTGTTCTGACGATCTCGCATATCGCGCCCTTGCGTTTCTGCTACTAGTGGGGGTGTGACAGTAACAACCCTTGTAAATCGCATCAAGATATTGTCCGCTTTGCCACCGATGGGTTGCCCATCAAGGGGCTGACGATTTTGTTTTCATCCGACGAGTTACTCGTTTAGGCGAAACCCGTCTTGGTTGAGAAGATTTCCACCTTCTTATAAGGATGACTTTGTTCTCCCCCTCAACTGATGTGGCTCTAACTTTGATACCATCTACAATAGCCCACATAAACTGTTGTCCGCTTTGCCCTCGATGGGTTGCCCATCTAAGAGCTCACAGTTTTGTTTTCACTCGAATAGTTGTTTAAATAGGCAAAATGCATCTTGGTAGAGAAGATTTTCAGCTTTTAATAAGAAAGACTTTATTCTCCCCTTCAACCAATGTGGGACTTGACAATCCCGTCCGTCGCATCCTCATAATTCTGCTATTAGCGGGGTTGTGACAATAAAGTTAACATTCATGTTAGTTTTAACATAATGACCATTATGCCTATGTTTAGAAAACAAAGAAATTAAACATATAAAAAAAGATTATAAGTGGGCGCCACATGTTCCTCCCCTTCTCTTTTAAAGATAACTAGACATTAAAACCGCACGTTGCTGCAGGTTTCTTTTAGATTTGAGGTATTTTTTCTAAAACTATGATTATCATGTTGACGCAAATAAAAATGACTCTTTTACCATTTAATTAATATTTGAATGTTGTATGTGATTATGTAACCAAAGATTGTGATATTTTCTTTTATGAGAAATATGTTTGTTTTCTATTTAATCTACCTATAAATTTAATAATTTCCCAATCAAATTCATGTTTATAATTTATAATGGCCCATTAAATTGTATTTTACTTAATATTTTTAAAATATAAAACATAAATAGAACCAAGTTTGGGATGACAGAAGAAAGCAAAATTATTAAGTATCTTCTTAATTTGATTCCTATTTTAAATGCATAGGATTTTAAATATATAAATTATTATATTAATTGGATTTTACCAGAACTTAAATACATTGAAATTTTTGTTTGAAGTCCATTAACAATTTACATAGACTCTCTCTCTCTCTTGAAATGTACTTTCACCAACACCATCCATCTCCAACCTCTGTTGCAATCCGGTGACGTAACCATCGTCGCCCACCACCATTGCAACCAACGCAGAGCCACCACAACAACACCATCATTACTACAACAACCACCGCAACACTGCAATCGTCACCCACCACCATCACTACAACTACCACAACTACAAGGACCATCACAACACGACCACCACATCAACCATTAAACCACCACAACCATAGTCGATCGTGAGAGAGGAATCAAGATTCCAAGTGACGCCGGAGAAGGAATGTAAGCTGCTGAAAACAAATCTGAGTTAAACGAAGAAGGCGGCACAGAGGGTTAAAGTCACTGCCATAGCTCCTGCAGCGGCGGGTTTCGCGATCCGGCCATCCACCATATAATCTCAATTGTTGCATCAACGACCTGTACTTCAAGTTTTATCTCTTGTACTTTCGTGGTTGTGTCTTTGAGAATTGTACACTATGCTTTGCTATTGGTACGATTACAACCACACAAACCCTAGGATCACAAGTCCTCCGGTGTCGGTCTATTGAATGACAACACATCATTGAATATTGAACTTCGACGCCTGTGCTAATGGAGAAGTGGCAAACGACGAAGCGAACCGACCAAAAGTGAATTTGAGGCTCACGAGACGATGGTGAAGCAGAAAGTCAGGCAACAGAGAGGAATTCAGACTAAGACGAAGGAGAAGAGTCGTTGTTGAAAGGCATGTGCCATGGGAAAGAAGTCGTGCATCGGTGGGTTGTACGCAAAGCTTAACGGCTTTGCAATTTGCCTTTTAAAGTATATATAATGATCATGTGTGCTACGAACTTGCATATCAAGGGAACTTCTTTGTAATGTTTCATACTTAGAGCCAAAAGTGAAATCAGACATTACCACAGGGCCTTTCCTGTAATTAACTCATTTTACTAACAATAGTAGTTTATTTTAAGCCCCCTTAAATAACTCCTAATAAGATTTGAACCTTAACAGTCAGTAAAGAGTCTTTGCTCTTACCACTAGGCGTATTGGTGCTTTTATATACACCTAAATAATAAAAGCGGCCATCGAATTGATATTCTTACCGGTCAACTAGTTGGATTGGTTGAACATTTTTAAAAACTAAATAATATTATAAAATGTTAGAAAGAATAAGTTATTCAATAACTTTTATTTAGTTTTTAAGATTGGTTTGGTTAACTAAAAAAATACTATATTGTCCAATGATAATAAACGTACCACACATCTATGTTTTTACTCAACTACATTACACGGGCATACAAAGTTCGAATACAGAAATATTTGAAAATCTTTACGATATAATAAAAACTTATTTTTAAAAATAAATGTCAACTTCTGGTAAATCCTAAACTTTTGTTTCCTATCTCTTTCTCCTATTAAAAAAAGATGATTATGAAAAAGTAAACTAAATATTTAAATATCCAAAATATATATCTTCTTCTTCTAATAAATTATTAAACATACTAAATTATAATATTTTAATTATATTTTATAATATTGTAGTTCTTGATTTTTATTATTTGCTTTTTATTAATTTTTAAATTTTCTTTAATCATTATTTGATGAATGACTAATGACATGTAACATAAAGTTATTAATAAACACTAGCAAAGTACCCGCGCGTTGCTGCAGATATTTTAGCTAACTAGCAAGCCCTGAAAAACTGCTTAAGTCCAAAGAACATGTTAACGAAGATTATAGAAGTCAACATACTGACTAAACTAATCAAATCTCAATCTTATGATTAATGAGTATACATGAAAAGGCTAATGTTGATGTTTAGTGCATCCTTTTTGTTTAAAACAAGAGTAAATTACAGTTTTCGTCCTTTAATTTTATAGTAAATTTCAGAGATTGTCCTTAAACTAAGGAAATTACAGTAATTGTCCTTTACGTTTAAATTCCGTTACACGTTTAATCCTTTCTCCTAACGTCCGTTAGTTTTATTGGTTAAGTCAAGTCACATGACTTACACATGAGGGTAATTCGATCATTTTACCATTTTAATAAATATAAACAAACAAACAAACAAACCCAGTATATCCCACTCAAGAGCAGGGTCTGGGAGGGGTAGGTGGTGGCAAGTCTTTCCTCTATCCAGATAGGTAGAGAGACCGCTTCCGAAAAGACCCCTGGCTCGATACAAAAGCTAAAAAACTAGCGAATCAACATATAATCAAACGATATATCATATATGGTATATGGAAGCGGTCTCTCTCTCTATGAATTATTAAAACCCACCCCACCAACCATTTCCCATTTCTCGTTTCCCATATATCTCTCTCTCTCTCTCTCTCTCTCCCATTTCCCATCAGATCTCATGGCATTGATTTGTTGGGTTGATCAAAGTACTCTGTTCTTGAAGATTTGCAGGTTTGAAGAAAGTGTTGGTGATCATCAGGTGGATGTGGGTCCGGGTCGGATCTTTCTTGCTTGAGGAACCCAGATCCATGGTTGTTGATGGTGGTGATGTTATCATTGTGAGTTGAAACACAAGTGGTGTTAAGAGTTGTCATCCCCAAATCTGAGGTTTGAAAGGTTGGAAATTTAGGGGGTTTTCATGGAGAATGAGTGTGATTGAAGGCTGTGAAAGAGTAAGAAATTGAGTGTGTGATTAATGGTGGACAGAGTGAGTTGCAGAGAGTTGAAGGTGTGGAGAGGACGATGAGTGGGAGGCTGCTTCAGAGATTTATGGTGGTTGTGGTGGTTAGATCTGTTTTTTGGTGGTTCAAGCGGCTCACGGCGATTGTGATCTGAGGTGGCGGCTGCTTCGGTGGTGGCTTCGATGGTGGTCGTCGGTGGTGGTTGCGGTGGTGGCTACGTTGGTCGCTGCCGGTGGTAGCTGACATGGTGGCTACGATGGTGGCTACCGGTGGTGGTTAGCGGTGGTGGTTAGCGGTGGTGATTACGGTCGATGGTAGTTGGGGATAATGGTGTAGGGCGGGGTGGGGATGAGTTGAGTGGGAGGCTGCTTCAGGGATTCATGGTGGTTGTGGTGGTTAGATCTATTTTTTGGTGGTTCAAGAGGCTTACGGCGGTTGTGACCAGAGGTGGCGGCGGCTTCGGTGGTGTCTTCAATGGTGGTCGTCGGTGGTGGTTGTGGTGGTAGCTACGTTGGTCACTACCGGTGGTAGCTGCCGTGGTGGCTATGATGGTGGCTACCGGTGGTGGCTAGCAGTGGCGATAGTACAGGACAGGCTAATGGTGGCTACAGGTGGTAGCTGTATGTATATATGTATGCATGTATGTATGTATCTATACTATATATATAAGCAAATGAGAAGGACAAAATGGTCATTTAACCAAAATCTCTTAAAATTAAGAGTTTTACAACTCTTGAAACACAATGTACAAGTTCTTAAGCTTTGAGATCCTTTTTTAGAAATCCCCCTTCTACAAAATTCAAATTCCTGCATCTCAATACCCTAACTAGCAGATCACCTCTTTTTAGTTTTCTCTATACCCTCATCACGTGGAGCAACAGATCACTCTAACTAGCAGCCTTCTTCGTGAATCATCTCATAAACAATTAGGGTTCACCAGCTTTGAAAACCAGAGCCGTCATCTCCAAGTGGATCTTCAAAAAATAATTTTTTTGTGTTATTTTTGGGCCAGCTAGGGTTTAGGTCACTCTTTGGTTGTGTTGTGACCTTCGTCTATGGCGTTTCTCATGTCTCCAGTCCTTAAAAAAGGTATTTGATTATTTTGAGCTTTAGGTTTTGATTCTTGGTTTTAAGAACTATGTACTCAGTTTAAGAACTGGAGACATGAGAAACGAGTCAAAGTTCATCCAAGAGTGAATTCCCTCTGTTCTTCGATCATCGTTTTCCCCTCATTCCCCACTTTCCACTTCACTGATTTCATCAGTAAAATTCCACTAAGGTACGCCTATAAATGCGCTTATCTCAAAATTCTTCTGATCATTTCAATCTAATATCGTTTATTGTTCATCATTCACCGTATTTGAATTGTTAGGAATTACGTTTTGTAATTTGTGCGCTTGTAGATTTCGACGTGTAATTGTTATAGATCCGATGTCGTAACGATCAGTTTGTTGATTATTTGATGTGTTCGTGTTATACGTTGATTCTTCGTGCTTTGGAATGTCGTTCTCTCTAGGTTATTGTTTAGAGGAACTGTTGATTATAATTTTGTTTTGCTATTTGTTGTGCTTGAAGCTTTTGGCGTACAAGAAGAAAAGATGTGGGGGATTTTGAGGCAAAAGGTTGGGGGAGCTACGGGATTATCATCTTAGGTAAATGAAATGATGTAGCGTCTGTTTTTTAGCAAATAAAAATGTTGTTGGTATGAAATTTGGTTGATGTTTTATGTTTATTTAGGATCTGGGGAATAATATGTTGAGGTTAAGGGCTGTAGCATCAGCTTTGAGGAATTACTCATCTGCAACCAAAGAGGTGAATGGAGTTTTGCTTTGTATGTTTGTTTATTATCGTAATTTGGATTTGCTTTTGCTACACAACTACCCTAGAGGATACCAGACTGTTGGTTAACTAATGAGCTAAGTTGATATGAATAGCACTTTGTGAACGATAGTAATTTGAGTAGCAAGTTTGACACTTATGAGAAGAAATTGTTCAAGAAAAAGTTTGCGGTTGTAGTTCAGTCTTTATATCTTTTGAGTTTGGGCAAGGACAAACATCACGATTGCATGATAGGTAATCTTCATATCTTTTAGTTTTGTTAGATTTTGATAGATGATTTCATACAATATGATTGTGCTTTAGAGCAATTGATTTGTTAACTATCAATCGATGTAACTCACCATCATTACTGGGAAAGCGTCGGAAAGACACTTAAGTTTACAAGAATTTGTTTTTGGATAGTTTCTGAAAATTTGAACGCATAAATAAACCTTTTTACTATAGCATATTTGTCCGAATCACTCTTGCAAAGAGCAACTTTCTTTTATAGTTTTACAACATCATTTTTAAGAGATGTACAACCTTTGAAGCACCATGTACAAGTCTTGAAAGCAAATTTAGGCATTTAGGTCACGCAGATCTTTAGCTGGGTGGGAAATTACCTTTTGAAATCGATTCATACACACACATTTGGTCATTAAGGGTTAAAAACAACACAAGAGAGAGGGGTGGTGGTGGGAACCGGGTGGTGGAGGCAGTGAGAGAGATCCGGTGGTGGTGGGAGTCGGCCACGTTGGAACCGACAGTAAGATAGAAAGAAGGAACAATGATGGTGGCGACAGTGAGATAGAAAGATAGAAATCAGGATGTTTTGGAGTTTTGAACACATCATCTTCATTTAGTCTCCGGTCGTCATTCAGGTACCCCTACAAAATCATCTCGAACCCCTTTTGATTTTTGTGTTTGTGGTTTTGAGTTTAACCTACGTATTTGAGAGACAGAGAAGAAAGATTATGATTTTGATGTGTTTAAATTTTCTTGCACTTATAACTTCTGTTTATAGGTTTTATCATTTTAGGTTAGATTTGGGGTTACTAATCTTATGAGTGATACACTGCTGATCTGGTATATACAACACATCAACCATGTCCTCGGTTCAAACACTGCAAAGTTTGTTACTAGATTTCTGTCATAGAAGACCAAATGTAGGTCTTTTAATAGCTCTGCTCGATATGCTTGTTGATGGGAAATTCGATCTCAAGAAGGGTCCTGTTATTAGGGTATGTTTGCTAAACCTTGTTTGGGAAATAAACTTTTTGAAAATTGTTTTATGTTTTGCTTCATATTTACCTGTTTTCTTTGTGTTCTAGGCCTTCGGCATCTGATTTGATGTCTTTGTTTTTTTAGCATCAGAATGAAGATGTTATCTTGCTTTATCTCAGTGTGTTGCAGAAGGTTGCTTAATCATATTCCAGTTTATATTATTGCTTAATTATGTTGGTTTTTATTAGAGTTGTTCAGCAGGTTAGGTTTTGGTACCCTGCGGCTGTTTAGCTTTGAAAATTTTCAAACCATATCTAAAACCAAACAAAGTTCACATTTCAACTAAAAAAACTGACTCGATTTCGGATATCCGAGTACGGGTAAAACTGAACCAAACCAAATTACAAGACAGTTCTGGTGTTCTAAAATACAGAAGCAAAACGGAATTCGAATGACAAAACCAAATTAAAAGAAAAGTATTCTTTTTTAAACGGTTCAAATATTATTTGCAGATTACAATCATCTCAGTATGTCAATAATAGAGTAGCCACATCACATCGCTCAAAGAAACCACTGCATCTGTTAAAACGACAAAAGAGATCTGCTCGATCAATACCACCGGTGAGCCACCGTGAAAGCTCCAGCGGCACATTATTAGCTGAGCGGAAGTCGCTGCTTCCTCTGATCAAATCACGATGCAGAATCATTACCAACGCTTAAGAAATCGTTCTCCCGAGGTAATCATTCATCCGATCTAAAGTAGAATTCAATGTACGATTGAACAGATTTTGCGATATTAATCATTACGATTGTTGTAGATGATAATATGATATGTGTTGTGTCTGTATGATTTCAATATTTGGGTAACTTGTGAAGAACTGTAGAGAAATTGGGTTGAGAAATGTATGGTACTAAAACAAATTTTTTTCCCATTAATTGAATTTTAATGAATCAGTACTTCTCAGCCCTTGCTTGAATCAGGAATCACTATTCTTAATTGTGAATTGTAGACTTAGTTTAACTCTTTCTGTGGTATTTTATATTGTATTGATTAGCATAAAACACAAAAGGTGAAAAGATAAGCCAAAAAATAATATAAAGTATAAACCAGTATATATATATACCTGCCTTAATTACAATGGTGCTGATCTTGGTGTCTTGCCCTGTAGCAATTTGTTAGAACTTAAGCAGGCACCCATAAATAGAAAGTTGTATGTATGTTGCATTGTGTTGGTACACATGTCCCGAGTTCTAGTCTAGTGAGTTTAACTGTTATAGAACTTCTTGTAACAAATATGTAACGTTTGATTATTATAATGAGAATCTCTTCCTTTATGTTTATTGGTTGTTTACATGTTATATCTATTCATATCAATTGTTAGTACACGCATATATGACAATGTTATATAGGTTTACGGTTGTCAGACATAGGTTTGAACCATCAAAGGTTCAAGAATGTGTTTAACTAAGATATCTGATTCAGTCGCACGACTGGACCATGCGAATGGGCCAGTCACACGAATGAATCAGGTGATTGAGTCAATCGTACGATTGAGTCATAAGACTGACTCAGTCGTCCGAATGAACCAATCATATGACTCAGTCGCACGACTGAGCCAGTCGCTCGGCTCAGTCGTACGAATGATAGCTGTAACCTATAAATACCACTTAATTCGTGGAAAAACATAACACTTCGAATACTTGCAACCCTAGTCGACCCAGAACGTCCAGTTCGTCTATTCCAAGTTCATAGAACGTCCCAGATCAGTCCTAGTCCATTCTTAACGTTTTCTAATCGTTAGGATTGATCTTGATTACGTTCTCCTTGATTGGATCACCAATCAAATAGGATTCCGCACTATTTGATTCGGTGTAATGAAGAATCAGTTAGTACTCCGTACGTACACGGTCCTAACAAGTGGTATCAAAGCCTTGGCTCTTAATTCATCGTTGATTCAATCGTTTTTGTGAAAAAGTCTAAGTTTTTACGTGAAAAGATCCAATCTTTCTGTTAAAAATCAAGTCTTTACGTGTGCATGTTCTGAAAAATCAATATTTTTCGACTTACAGCCGTCTAGGGTGTCAAAACTTGCGTTTTAGGTCAAAAGTTGCGAAAAACCTCGATTTCAGCAGTCTCAGTCGCACGATTATCTCAATCGTACGACTGAAGTCCAGTCGCCAGGTCATTCGCTCGATTGAGTCAGTCGCTGTGTCAAATCGCCCGATTGAGTCAGTTGCCCATTTCAGTCGCCCAGTTGAGTCAGTCGTTTTGTCCAGTCGCCCGATTGAGTTCAATCGCACGATTGTGTCTCAGTCTTCTGTACAATCGCACAGTGAGTTCAATCGTATACTGTTAGTGTCAACCGCATCCCAGTCGTTCTCCCCATTCGCATTAACAGTCTATTTTCAAGTTTAAGTCAACCTTCATTATGGACTCCGAAAACTTTGCATTCTCAGCAGGGAAAGACTCAAGGATCCAGAACCTACTGCTTCTGGAGAATGAGATTGGTAACCACAATAAGCCACCTAAGCTTCTATCTATTGATGAGTTCCCGCAGTGGAAGCAGAGATTTGAGATTCATCTCAATGGTGTGGACACTAATCTCTGGAATTCTATTGAAACTGGTTACACCATGCCAGTTGGTGCTGATGGTTTGCTATTAACGTTGAGTGGAATGATTGATGCTCAAAAGACTGCCTATAATGCTGAAAAGAAGGCTTACGCGATGCTCACCCAGTCTATTCCTAAAGAGATCTTCCATCAGTATTCGGATCAGAAACAAAGTAAAAAATTCTGGAAAGCTCTCGAGAAAAGATATGAAGGGAGCTCAACTCTGAAATCTTTGAAGGCCAAAGCACTCAAAAAGGAGTTTGACAATTTTTCAGCTATTGAGAACGAGAGCTTGGACGACTTTATTGACCGCTTCTATCATCTAATGAGTGAACTTCACACTCATGGGGTAACGACGTCTAAAGAAGAAAAGGTCTCTAGTTTGGCTGAAGGTCTTCCAGAAAAATGGGATTCATTTATTTCCACCTTGAGACACAATTCAGTTCTCGAGACTTTGGATATAAATGACTTTATTCTGAAACTGCGAGAGGAAGAGGTTAGACATAAGTATAAGGCGAAGAAGGGTTCATATGCTCAGGATCCTACTCTCTACAATGTGACTCCAACTCCTATTGCAAAGTCTTCCAATGCTCCTCTGCAGACTGCTTTTGTTTCTAATACATCTGGTCAAAGCTCATTGTCTGGGGGTGAGTCATCTGCCTCATCAGGGGTTCAACACAGTGTTACTGAAGCTCATTCGACGAAGTTAATAACTGTGAACCTGGGTAAAGTCACTGTGGAAGTGGCCAAGGAACACATGTACCTACTTGCTGCAGTGGTTCATTCCTATGATGGTTTGGTTGCAGGGAAGATAGGGAACTGCCACTTAGCTGATGAAGATTATGAGCAGGTGGATGAAAATTAGTTGGAGAGGATGGATATTATGTGGGCTCTCGCGAGTGCTGTGCTACGAGCAAAGAAGTTTGTGAAGAAGACAGGGCAGAATCTCGTGGCTACAAAAGATACTACCTTTGGGTTTGACAAGTCCAAAGTCACGTGTTTCAACTGCGGGGAGAAAGGACACTTCAAGAGGGAATGTGTGAAGCCTAAAAAGACTGGGAACGGAAATCCATTCTCCTCGTTCAACAGGCAAGATAAAGATAAGAAGACAGTTCCAGCAGGGAGTGATTCCAAGGCTATAGTGGCACAAGGTGATGAAGGACAGGACTGGTCCTTCCGTTTCTTATCTGATGGTGAAGCCAGCATTGCTTCTGTTGAGGACCTGAATGAAGACTCAGCAAGTGAGGGGGAGAACTCAGCTGAGCCTGACACTGCTGAATTGGATGATGACATAGCTGATGTTGATCAGCTTGTGGAGAATGAAATTGAATGCTGAATCTGAAGCACAATCTGAACCCCAAAATGCTTTCATGGTTGGAACATCTACATCAGCACAGGTAGAATCAAAGGATGAGTTATTTACTAAACATGCTTGTGTTGATTGTGAAAAATTTAGGGAAAGCATTGACCTGAAATTTGCTAGGTTATTAGATCATAATGATAACTTAGTAAATGACCTAAAATTATGCACAGAGGCAAACAAATCTTAAAACAAAATGAAAACAGTTATAAAGAAAAGGTTGAAGCTTTAAAGAAACAGTTAAAAGAAACTGAAGTTGTTGCTTTTAACCAAGAAAATGATATCAAGTTTTATTTAAAGACAATAGAAGAAACTAAGAAGGAACGAGCAGTTTTACAAGTTGAAAATGAGTCTTTGAAACAAAGAATCCACAGTCTAGCTAGTTCCTCACATATTTTGAAAAACTTGGTTAAAGAACGCAACAACGGGGAGGGTTTGGGATACAAAGATGTGCCACCCCCACATGAGACCTTTTTGAACATCAAACAACGTCCAATTAATGATAACCCCATAAAGGATCTTGTGGTGACAACTCCTCTAGTCAGTGATCTGGATACAGCAGTTAACTCTGCCCTTTCGGTTCCTGACCAGACAGCTTCTACATCAGGCACAACTAGCACACAAATCACTGGCAAACGAGTGGAAGAGAATGTTCAAGCATCTCTTGGGTTGGGTAAAAAATCAACTTCCACACAACCTAAGATTTCCAAAAACACTCAAGCTAAACCAGTGAAGCAAGATAATCACCAGTTTCTAAGACAAAACACAAATAATGTTAAACAAGTTAAATTTGTCAAAGGAGGTGAAAGTCTTAAAAGTGATAATAAAAAGAAAGAATCTGAAGTTTATTCACCGCCTCACAAGAGATCTCCTAGCCCTGATGAATGGAGGTCCTGCTATACTTGTGGACAGCGGTCATATTTCGACAAATTGTCCTCACTATCAGACTCCAAGACTCAAGGTTGAGCTGAACAACAAAGTTAATCTAGATTCAAAACAGCGATCTAAAACTCCGGTAAGATCGAAAACACCTATTAGGTCTAAAACACCTTCTAGGTCGTTTTCGTCTCCTCCATGCCAAAGGCAAAACAGACAAGTCACTGACAAGTCTGTGATGCCAGTGGCAAAACCTATTTCTAAATCTAAACCGTATGCTCAAACCGTAAATCAGTCTAAGGTTTACCACAAACAATCCTTTCACAGGGATGGGTTGTGGAAAGCCAAAACGACTGATGAGTCTGAAAGCAAGGACAAGCTGAAAGTTGAGATTCCACCCAATAATAAAGGACAGTGGGTCGAATTCATGATGGTTGATTCCTCTGGGAAACCCAAGCCAGTCAAAGCTTGGGTCCCCCTCCTTAACTGATTATTTTCTCTTATGTGCAGGTTGTCCGCTATAGTGCGTCTACAAATACATGGATCGTCGATAGCGGAGCTTCCAGGCACATGACGGGAAATAGGTCTCTCCTTTTCAATGTCAAACAAATTAAAGGGGGACATGTTTCCTTTGCTGGAAACAAAGGAGGATACATTACCGCTCAGGGAGAAGTAGGTAATGAAATGGTAAGGTTCGACAAAGTCAACTTTGTTCAGCAGTTAGAAAACAATCTGCTTTCTGTGTCTCAGATTTGCAACAAGGGATTCAAAGTCATGTTTGATAATCGCAAATATTACATTCTGAAGAAAGAAATGGATATTCCAGAGGAGCAGGTATTAATGTCAGCATCTAGATATAATGACTTGTATGTTCTAGATATGTCTAATGCTTCTACTATTTTTTTTACTGTTCAATGTTTCTTATCTAAAGCTACAGAGAAGGACTCCATTTCGTGGCACAGAAGAATGGGACACATTAATCATAGGAAGATGAATCATCTGATTCATAACAACTTAGTTGATGGAGTTCTTGTCAAGAACTTCAAGCTTCCTGATTTCTGTGTCTTATGCAAGAAAGGAAAGTAAACCAGGAAATCTCACAAGACCAAGAATGTCCATTCTATTGAGATTCCCCTGGAGCTACTGCACATGGATCTATTCGGTCCAGTTAGCACGAAGAGTATCGCAGGAGACTGGTACTGCTTCGTAGTCACCGATGACTACTCACGATTCTCGTGGGTGATGTTTCTGAAAGCAAAGTCAGAAACCTTTGAGTCATTCAAAGTGCTGGTCACCACTCTGGAATCACTTTACAAACTGAAGGTGCGAAAGATTCGCTCAGATAATGGAACCGAGTTTAAGAATCAGTGGATGGATGCTTTCTGCAAAGAAAAGGGAATTGTTCATCAATTCACCTCTGCATATACACCACAGATGAATGGAGTTGCTGAGCGAAAGAACAGGAATCTGATCGAGACCGCCAGGACTATGTTGGCAGATTCAAAACTGCCAGTGCAGTTCTGGAACGAAGCTGTCGCCAATGCCTGCTACACACTCAATCGTGTGTCAGTAGTGAAAAGGCATGGGAAGACTTGCTATAAGTTACTACAGAAGCGTAAGCCTAACCTGGAGTATCTGGAACCTTTCGGTGCTCCTTGTACGCTTCTAAAGAAAACTCAAGAAGGCAAGTTCAATGAAAAGGCAGATCAGGGGATCTTTCTGGGATACAGTATACCCGACAAATGAGTTTACAACAACTCTACTGGTCAGGTAGAAGTATGGTGCAATGTTGATGTTCAACGTTTCACATCCCCCCTGCTGGAAAAGGTCCATCGTCATTCTTCGACTACGATGGCTTTTTCAAATCATTCAATCTTCCTCAGATAGATTCAGATGATGATATTGCTACTCAGATGATGCATGATGTTCTCAATTCACCGAATCTGGATACTAGCAATGCAACACCTGCAAGTGGTTCATCGGGATCTGCCACAGCTGATCAGGATGATAGTGAGGACTCATCAGAGGATGAAGAAGCAACTGAACCAGTACAGTCACCAAATGTTGATCATGACGGAAGTTCTTCAGCTGCTACACCCGCATCTGAGAATACAGATACTGAACCTCCAGTCACAACTATGGACTCTGAAGTTGTTGTTCCTACAACTCCCATGACTAGGATCAGTACAAGTCATCCGCCAGATGCTATCATCGGTGATCTCCACTCCGGCGTGCAGACTAGAAGTAGATTGTACACTGCTGATTACGCTGAAGTAATGGAAAAGGGCTACGTGAATGATGGAGCTTACAGATGTTTTGTTTCTGAAATTGAACCCAAACACGTAAGTGATGCCCTTAAGGATGAAGCCTGGGTCAATGCTATGCAAGAGGAGTTGCTACAGTTCAAGATACTTCGAGTGTGGACTCTTGTTGACTGACCCAAAGGAGTCAAGGTAATTGGTACCAAATGGGTACTAAAGTGCAAGAAGGATGACCAGGGTGTTGTTATCAGAAACAAGGCACGGTTGGTTTTTCAAGGCTTCAGACAAGTCGAAGGAATCGACTACAATGAAGTCTTTGCTCCCATAGCTAGAATGGAAGCTATTCGTATCTTTCTAGACTACGCCTCTTACATGAAGATCAAAGTTTTTCAACTAGATGTTAAGAGTGCATTCTAGCATGGGGAAATCCGTGAAGAGGTATATGTCAGTCAACCCGAAGGATTCGAAGATCCTTATCATCGGGACAGAGTCTACAAGTTAGACAAGGCTCTGTATGGGCTACATCAGGCTCCTCGAGCTTGGTATGAAAAGCTCTCTACCCATCTGTTGAAACACGGCTTTCGCAGGGGCGTAATTGACTGTACATTGTTCATCAAAGAGAAGAATGGTGATTTGCTTTTGGTCCAGATCTATGTGGATGACATAATCTTCGGTTCATGAAACGAAGAGTTATGTAAAGAGTTTGAATCTATGATGAAGGCTGAGTTTGAGATGAGTGCCATGGGAGAAATAAAGTTCTTCTTAGGATTATAGGTGGACCAAACACCTACCGGCATCTTTCTGCATCAAACTAAGTATGTCAGTGACATTCTTAGTCGTTTTGATATGGAAAATGTCACTGCAGCCGGTACCCCTCTCGCCACAAATCACGATGTGGCTCCTGATGAGAATGGGGATTTGGTGGATGCCACCATGTATCGTGGGATGATCGGATCTCTCATGTACCTCACTGCCTCACGTCCAGATATCATGTATGCCACATGTTTATGTTCCCGATATCAAGCAAAACCTAAAGTCAATCATCTGATTGGAGTCAAGAGAATTTTTCATTATCTGAAGGGTACTCCAACACTGGGGTTGTGGTATCTTCATGATGATGACTTTGAGCTAACGGCGTATAGTGACTCGGATTACGGAGGCTGCAAAATGAATTACAAGTCTACGTTAGCAGGATGTCAATTTTTCGGGAGAAGATTGGTAACTTGGCAGTGCAAGAAGCAGACATCAGTTGCTCTGTCTACCTGTGAAGCTGAATACGTTGCCGCCGCCAGCTGCTGCTCTCAAATCATTTGGATTCAATAGCAAATGCGGGATTACGGTTTGCATTTCACTTCTACTCCTATTTATGTTGATAATTCTGCTGCAATTGCAGTAACTAAAAATCCGGTTCAACATCCTAAGACCAAACACATACGCATAAAGTATCGTTTCTTACATGACTGCTATGAAAAACACTTAATTGATGTGGTCAAAATTAACACGGATTTTCAATGCGCTGACCTCTACACCAAACCATTTGATAAACCCAGATTTTTCTATCTGCTAGAGGTCAACGGGGTTAAAAAGAAAAGTGACGTTATATTAGAAGACACAGAAACATAGTCCGACACCTGTTTTCTTTATTTTTAGTATTTCTTTTAGTTTATTTTAATTTTTTAATTTCCTTGTCGTTATAAAAATCCAAAAACACAAAAAGATTTTCTGTTTTAGAATTTTAGGGGGAGATTAGCTTCAATTCAGTATTTATTTACTTAAAAAAAGGGGGGGGGGAAGGCGAGTAAAGCTGAAAAGACATAGACGACAAAACTGGAAATGTGTCTCGATAAAAATTGGAAAATGATAGTACACAGGCATCAAGTTACTTGGAACACCAAAATGATTTTCTGATCAGATATGCTAATTAAATCACGGAAAATGTATAAATCAGAGAAGTCTAAGTCTAACAGACTGGGAAAATGATAGTACGTTTGATGGTTACTGTAATTACATGGAGAAAGTTGATCTAGGGAGGTGCTAGTTCACTATATGATGTGTCGGTAGATTCAACACAATAGACAAGTAGACGTCATTGGTAAACTTAATCTAAACTAAACGGTTCAATCAACTGTGGGTTCCCATCTTATCACTGGTTAACACAATCAACTATTTCTGATAAGGGATAACGAGCAAATAAATGCCACCAAAGGTGTGCAAATGACCACAAAAGGAGCAAAGCACGAAAAAAATGAATACAAGCGCAATCAAGCTAATAACTTATGTTGTTGGTGCTTTATGTGCAAAATAAAATATGAAATGCTCTAACAAGGAGATAAGTTGTGTGCCTCTCTGCTGTGCGATGACACTGACCTGAGGATAAGCATAACCTACATATTCTAGATTTCATTGTTGTTTGCCGCCTCTCTGCTGTGCGATGGCACTGACCTGAGGATTGGCTTCTCTTTGAAAGATCTAAGAATAGTCTCTTCTTGTAAAAATACCTATAGACTGCTCGAAAGTCCTTTAAGGAATGTTGATTACCATATAAGCGTGGGATACACAAATGTTGTTTGAAATAATATAACATAATTCATTACCAATGTGTGTCAAAAGTCTGTGTATGAATTTAAGTGGACAAGTATACTGACAATCGTCGTGAATGCACCGTCTGAAGTTGACGATCAAAGTGTGTTACTTATCATATCAAACATGATTCCCAGTTAGTACTTAGAAGTCTTTAATCAGAACAAACTATGATATGTCATCATGAAAGGTGTAATTAGCTCAAAATGTTCCAAGTAATGGTGTATATGCTTGTCTGATTCCAAATGAGTCTGTTCCTGAAATAATGTCAATGCTAATAGGCTACACAAACCTGCCCTAACAAAAATCACAAAAAGATGTTCATTTTGTTCGTAGTTTAATTTTTTTATTTATTAGTATAAGTGTGTCAATGTCGGACTGTGTATATTGTTACTTGTGAATGTCACTAAACGAGCTTAATGTTTACCTAAATAAATTGTTTCTGAAAGGATAAAAGTATCACGTCTGAGGTGATAAGTTGGATAAATGGATCACGTCTGAGGTGATCGGGTGGATAAATGAATCACGTCTGAGGTGATCAAAATGTAGTTTATTAAAATGGTCATGTCTGAGATGATCAACATGTGTATAATGTTTTATCTACTGGTAAATGGGACTGAGGGTCGTTATGGTAATATGGTCAAAAGATGATAAGTATGGCCCAGTCGCACGACTGAACCATAAATATGGTCCAGTCGAACGATTGGAACACACTAATAAGTCAAATCGTGTGAATGGGAAGTGCGAATGAATCCAATCGAACGATTGGAGGTGACAGACTATAACAGTCGTTTTGGATGAATCTCCATCGCCCGATTGGAGATGAACGATTGGGTAGATTGAACGACTGAGACTCAGTCGCAAGACTGATCTAGACGACTAGGCTCAGTCGCCTGACTGAGATTTGACCTAGTATAAATACAGGCCGAATCAGTTGCAGTCGCTCATTCACCCAAATCGCCCCCTCTATACGCACGACCTAAAGAACCGCTGCCAAAATTTCTTTTGATTCATTTTTACCTCCTATTGGTGTGTTCTAACACTCATTTGTGTTTAAACAGGTAATATTCGTGGTGTTTCATCATTGAAACCGATCAATGACATCGAGAATCACGTGAATTCTGACCCAACAGTAACCGAAAGTTTAACGACCAAATAGACAATCAAAACTAATCTAAACGTTCAAACAAAAGTTAAAATATGCTTAATCGGTCATTTCTGAGTATAATGAGTCAAATTTCGACGTTTAACATCAAGTATGGATCAAAACACAAGTTTCAATTGACAAACCGTCGAGTAGGCGACTGGACACACTGATGAACTCCAATCGCCCGACTAAGAAGACGACTAGTCTCAGTCGCCCGACTGAGATGGACGAATGATCAATCGCACGACTATGTCCATTCGCTTGACTTAGTCGCCCGTATGAATCAATTCACTCATATAAAGCTCAGTCGTTCTACTCAGTCGCACGACTATGTTCATTCGGTTGCTCAGTCACCCGACTTAACCAAAGTGTAAAACTCATTGACTTTAATTTGCTATCTTCTGCATGTACTGACGTTTACTTACATTGTGACAGATGGCAAGTCGTTGGATCATAAGCACGAAGCACAACATCTGTGCCCATCTTGATCTGACCTCCAGGAATGCAGCGGAGTTCGCGGGCATAATTTCATTCTTACGGAGATCGAGGATCTTCAGGGCGATATCTACACCCTGCACTCCGTACCGCTCATTACAGCAGGCATTCTGGGAGAATGCTGCTGTAGATAGATCAGTCGAGCCCTATCGGATCAGGAGCTCCATCCTTGGTCATGCTATAGAGATCACAGAGGAGGACCTAAGGACAGTCCTCGAGTTTGGAGATGATGGTGACTGTCCTACTCGTTTACACCCGATGACTGTTAAAGGGTGTTTCCTACGGGCAAAGTACACTGGGGACATCAACTCAGGGATGCTCAATAAGAGCAATCTCTGCCCCCAGTTCAAGTATCTCGCCCACGTCATGGTCAGATGTATTGCCTCAAGGAAAGGAGGCTTCGATGAACTCTCTGAGCAGATGCAGAACGCCTATGTTGCGTTAGTGCTGAACCATCCGTTTAGCTTCTCCCGGATGATCTTCACTTACCTAGTGGAGAACATAGAGGTGAAGGGCAGAGAGGGCTTCTGCATGTACCCTCGCTTCTTGCAAATGATCTTTGACCAGAAGCTTCCTATGTTACCAAAGGAGAAGGAGGATGCAGTTGTGCTCGAGGTGATGGATGATACCACCTTGGGCAGGATAAAGGTTTACAGGGGGAAGCAGGTAAAACCCCCTGTCAGGAAATTATTTGGGCATCTGGCCCAGGAAAATTATGTGGCGCCGGCAAAAAGGAGATGGCGCCACGAGGACAGTGATTCTGATGTAGAGCAGGTGGCTCTACCCTCCGATGATTCCGACGATGATGACCACGATACTGATCAGGGAGGAGATGGTTAAGGAGGACCTGAACTAGCTCCAATCCACCCTGACTTCCACATGCAGGAGGAGGAGGATTCTGATGAGGTGCCACTAACCCGGACTGTGGGCAGTCGGGTAGTGGCCACTGAGGATATATTACGGGTGGTAGGTGGACGCCCAGGAGAGTCGGGGAGCTCTTTGGCAGACCCATCTTATACCCCAGACACTCTCATCAGCCAAGGGGGAGCTTCAGGATCCAAGGGATCCAGGATAAAGAGAATGGCTCAGCACCACGGGAAGAAGCCCAAACGCCGAAAGCTTACTCTGCTTACTTCCACCACTTCCACCACCACTACACAAACCACCTCAGTCACTACCACAGCCACCACATCCACTCCATCCCAAACACCTCAAGCCACCACCACTATCCCTACATCTCACACTCCTACATCAACCACCACCACCACTGTACCCCCTACTACATCATTCCCATACTCACCCATCTTCACCACAGCCACCATAACCACCACTACTCACCAAACCGGACCTCATCTTCTCCAACTAGCTCATTCATACCACATGTCTCAGTGGTAGAGCAGCTTGCAGCACTCAACAGCATGGTGCTCCAGCTGCTAGCTTCTGATAAGGCCAAGACTGCTCAGATTCAGCAGTTAACAGAGTAGTGTTCCTCCCAGACAGCTGAGATTCATCAGTTAAGGGAGTTGACTTCATCTCAAGCTCAGCTGATCGCTGCACAGACTGATCAGATCACTGGTCTATTAGAGCACGAGATTGAGACGGACAGGAAGTTGGAGGAGTTACAGGCTGAAAACAAGTCTATCTTGCTAAAGCTGAAAGGAAGTCAGAGTGAGCCTCTCAAGATTGGGGAAGGGGACGATGATGAGGAGGATGATGGTGATGAGGATGAGAGTGATGATGATGATGAAGATAGTGGTGATGATTAAGCCAAGGAGGGGCAAGATGATGATGATGATGATTCTGCTTCAACTGATGCTGCTTCTGGTCAGGAACGACGTTCAAAAAGAAGACAAGACCATGGATCTACAGCAAATCCTCCATCATCACCTACTACAGAAACTCACGAGCGGATACAAGACAAAAGTATTGATTAAATGTTTTATTTTTAATCTTTTGTACTTGATTCATCTTTTGATATATATGAAACTCTTGTAAATATTTAATGAATTAATGTCTAATTACCTTGAGTTTATACTAATGATTGCTACTCTACATGTTGTTATTAAACAGAGAAGGGTTTTCAGCAAGATGAGCATGATGTTGCTCCCCTCCAACAGATCAAGTCTCGACTCACAATGATTCTTGATCTGCAGGGGATCGTTAGAAGGTCCGTGAGTTATACTCCTGAAGAAGGAGAAATAATTCACGACCTTACTGATGAGCAGCTTGCTGAAATATTTCGTCTGAATCCAGACGAAATTGTTAAGGATGCTCCAACTTTTGATGATGCTGATGATGACGAGCTCAACGATGTTGAAGAAATCGAAATTGAAGACATCATAGATCAGCACTATCCAGAATACACTGATCAAGAGAGAAACGTGTTTCCAGATTTGGTAAACAACCTTGACAGTGACATTCTGGATAAACTCAGTGATAAGGAGAAAGGAGCAGAAGCCTCAACAAACCAAGCCCAAGCCTCGGATGCTGAAGTTGATATTCGAAAAGATAAATAGGCGGCTTGCTTCACCGAGGTCCGAGCCCAACGTGCTACAGCAACTCAGAGTACCTACACCAAACTATACAAAGTAAAGAAGAATATGAAGGTGTCAGGGAAGATCATTGCTTGGGCTCATTCTGATGACCTTGGCGTATATGTAATAAAAAAGGGAGAGGGGAATTGAATACTTCAGATTCCCTCATGATCTGAAGACTCTCCCAGGTTTTGAGCTCAACCAGTTGGCCCGACTAAAGCTTCTTTATGCTGATCCTAAGAAGATGTCTGGCTGGTTTGAGGCTGCCTTGAAAAAGGAGTACAGGAATAGATGGGTAAACTTCAAGCCTCAGCAGGCTACGAGGTACCTCAGAAGGTCTGAGGTGAGTCTCATCACTAGTCAGCCGAAGATAGTCCTGAAGTGGCGACCTCCGCACATAATGTCCCGAATTCCACTGAGGGAGATGCCACAAGACTTTACCCCACACTTTAAGTGGTGGTACTATGACTGGCGCTCGGGAGAGGCCGTCATTGTTCTGGAAAGGGAAGACACAATGGACACAATAAGGGTGTTTGACCCCATGTGGCTTATCAACTTGTCAGCGTCAGATGTTTATACGCTGTACAAGTGGCCACTGTTTTTTGACACGCAGGATATAGTGCAAGCACTACAGTTTCAGCATATCATACGTCTATGCTTTGCACTTAATATCCATGCTGGGGTTTCTAAAGAGGAGAGACTGAAGAGATTTGAAGAGTTCAAGAAAGAAGTCAAAGTCTAGATAGAACTAGGTCCAAGGGGGAGTTTGTTGGTACACATGTCCCCAGTTCTAGTCTAGTGAGCTTAACTGTTATAGAACTTCTTCTTGTAACAAATATGTAACGTTTGATTATTATAATGAGAATCTCTTCCTTTATGTTTATTGGTTGTTTACATGTTATATCTATTCATATCAATTGTTAGTACACTCATATATGACAATGTTATATAGGTTTACGGTTGTTAGACATAGGTTTGAACCATCAAAGGTTCAAGAATGTGTTTAACTAAGTTATCTGATTCAGTCGCACGACTGGACCATGCGAATGGGCCAGTCACACGAATGAATCAGGTGATTGAGTCAATCGTACGATTGAGTCATAAGACTGACTCAGTCGTCCGAATGAACCAATCATATGACTCAGTCGCACGACTGAGCCAGTCGCTCGGCTCAGTCGTACGAATGATAGCTGTAACCTATAAATACCACTTAATTCGTGGAAAAACATAACACTTCGAATACTTGCAACCCTAGTCGACCCAGAACGTCCAGTTCGTCCATTCCAAGTTCATAGAACGTCCCAGATCAGTCCTAGTCCATTCTTAACGTTTTCTAATCGTTAGGATTGATCTTGATTACGTTCTCCCTGATTGGATCACCAATCAAATAGGATTCCGCACTATTTGATCCGGTATAACGAAGAATCAGTTAGTACTCCGTACGTACACGGTCCTAACACATTGTTGTCAATAACATGTAGTGGTGCAAAGACTCTAAACATATGATAATAAAGTTATGAATTATGAACTATAACATGAGTTTTGTTGGATTTTTGCAGGTTTGCAGTGGAAGAAGCACAATCAGGACCTGAATTTGCAGTTTTATAGGGCCTATTGTTCTTATATTGGATATTGTATATATTGATTTCTCTTGTTGGTTTTCTGCAATACCATGGTCTTCAGCTGTCATATTTCCAGTGGTTCAGAAACAGCACCAGCTTCTTGTAACATTGCTTCTATGCAATGCAGCTGCCATGGAGGTAATATATTTAAAATTGTTATTACTTCTAAGTTATATTTATAGAGGTGCAGATCATGAAGTTGCCAATAAGATCATTATCCTTTTCAAGTCTGTTTTTTTATTTTTATTTTATCTATTCGGTGGTTTCCCACAAGCTCCTCATCGTTACATCACAGTTTTAATTATATCATTTTACTGAAGTCTACATGCCAAAGTTTTAAACAAGTAATAGATTTGATTCATTAATCATTATATTTTTCTTAGAACAAGAAGTAACTAAGCAGTGCTTGGTTAGTCATGACACATTTAAATAATAAGTACATAGATGTAGCACCGTATGAGCCTAGAATTTATCTCTTAAATTTCTTATTAACCAGTAATTTATTATTATATTTCTCACCATATATATCTATATTTCTAACAATTATTGTTGTTCATAGTCTATGTTATTGTAATCTCCAGGCCGTGCCAATATACTTGGACAAGATTTTCAATCAAGCTGTTGCAATCGTGCTTTCTGCCATTTTTGTTCTATTTTTTGGAGAGGTAGCTTGAAAAATCACATTTATTTCCCATTGCTGCTTCATATATATATGTATTGTTCATTAAACCAATGTTTTTGCATCACGGGTGATTCCACAAGCAGCATGTACCAGATATGGACTGCATGATTGGAATGTAAATTGTTGCCGCCACCGCATCGCGGGTTTGGAATGTAAATTGTTGCCGCCGCCGCATCGCGCGGGTTTCTTACTAGTGTATATATATGAGAGAGAGAGAGAGTAGAGAGATATTGATGGGTTTTTTATATTTTTTTGTTTCTTTCAATTTGTTTATTTAATTTGCAAATTAGTTGGGTTAAATGACAAAATTGCCCTCATGTGCATGGCATGTGACTGAACTTAACTGGAAATTTTAACACTCGTTAGTGGAAAGGACTAAACGTGTAACGAAATTTAAAGGTAAAGGACAATTACTGTAATTTTCTTAGTTTAAGGACAATCTCTAAATTTGCTATAAAGATAAAGGACGAAAAATGTAATTTACTCTTAAAACAAAGGTTCAAACTTGCAGCAAAAACATTGTGGATACTGGTTTCGAACCATGCTAAATGTCATGAAACAATATCTTGATTCAGTGATGAAGATGCTAGTAAATGCATCAAAAATTGCAGTGGCCAAGTTCATTTTAAGTATAGTTCTTAGAGCTTGCTTGCAGCTGCTTCATTTACAAAAAATATTCTAATTAATCAAACTGGATGATCAAACAAACATAAATGAACAAAACTTAAAAATTACTCGAAACATAGCAATTCTTGCACACAAATTTAGCGAATTAGAGATAAGTACAGATCGAATTAAAACACAGCAGATTTATCAACGGAAATTAAATTAAAACAATTGAAATACATACATGGATTTCAAGAAGTATTTCAAGATGGAATTTTTATGAAAACTGAACCCATGGAAGCATTTATAACAGTAGTTGTGTCGAGCGTCAATTGAATGAAGAAAAAACTGTCTGTCAGTGATGATTGAAATCAAATTCATTGGTATTAATTGGGGATTTAAATAATGCGAGGATAACACTTAACGTTTGCATTTACAGTTAAACTACAAATGTGATTGATAGCAAGCATAACATAAACTTAAAAATATTAGAAAATTCATACATAAAATCTTAAAGATTGGGATGAATCAAGAATCTTACCATTTCAGAAGTTATTGGAGGCATATTGCAGCTGTGAGAAGTTAAATATCTTTCGATGAGCCGTAAAATGAATAATATATACCGTTAGAGATTTTGGAATCATGACAAATTGTTATTTGAAACTACTTCTTAATCCTTGATAACTGCAAACCACTTGTAATAGGATGAGATGTTTCACACTTCCTATAAGGCTTGAAATGCAACTGTCAGTTCATTTGTTTTTTTGTTTTGAATGGGTCAAACGGGTAAACATCAAGAAATTTAGTTAAAAGTGAAAATTGTTAGATGTGAAATATAGTTTGAATTATAATTAGTATCATTTCAAACCCATGAGAATTCATGAGCTATATGATAATAATCAAATTCATTACATTATACATGCAAATCCAATCTTACTTTTGGGTAATGGACTTCATAATAACATCCAAAATTTGGGTCAATGCTATCATGCATTTTAGCAAGTGTAAAAAATTTCCATTTTTTCACTACTACAAAACTACTAATAGATGACGCGCGAAAGATGACGCGCAAAAAAAGATGACGCGCATTTTCACGCGTCATAAAAATTATGTCATATTTTAAAAAAATTATAGAAAAATGACACGCATTTTTGCGTGTCATCTTGTTCCGACATGTTTTAAAAACTCGCGCCCATATTTCAATTCCCCCTTCTTCCTTAAAAGATATCTTGCCCTAATTTCTCGATCTCCAAATTTCACAACCACCTCTCGCAGCCCTCCATCACCGCATATCTGCCGCCTATCACCGCCCTCCATCACCGCCTCTTTGTCTATCACCGCTCTCCATCACCTCCTGTTAGTTATCACCGTTCGCCATGAGAGCTGCTTCTAAACAAGCTTACATTTGCCGCGACTGCGGGTAATTTCTCCCGACTGCGGGTAAACAAGCTTGTGATTGTCGGCGATGGTGGAACTGGTGAGGTTTTGTTCTGATTTGCTGTTTAGTTTTGCTTTTTGGTTCAATCGCTCGTGTGAAAATTGATGTGTTCGTGTTTTAGTTGTAATTTCATTATGGATAAGAAATTTGTTGAGATTTGGATGTAAGTATTGTGTTTTGTGGAGTATTAGGGTTTATACGGTGTTTTGTTTGGTTTTTCTGTGATTTTGGAGGATAATATGACTGACTTTAGAGTTTAGCTTATTCTTTATGTTAGTTTATGAAATAATTTGAATATGCCTTGCATTTTCGAAGAACTAAATGATTTGAATATGCCTTGCATTTCCTGAAGGTAACTAAATGATTTTGCTGAACGTGCCATCAACATGTGAATCTTCGTGGTCGCTTAGTCACCTGTTTTTATTGCAAGCATTTGACTTCTTTATAAAAGATTACAGTAAAATTCTACATGGTTGTTGTTTAGCTACCTCGAGTATGGTCAGTTTCTTGGAACTACCTTAACTCTTTAAGTTGCTATCTGTTCACTTCTTCTTTTAATTTTTTTTATTTTGTTTTCTAATGTTTGATTGCTGGAATTATGACAGGGAAATCTACTAGTCATAGTGGCTTGGCCAAGAGAGCTTCAATCATACTCAGACCGACTTCTCCAAAGTCTCCGGTTGCAAGTGCAAGTGCTTTTGAAAGCGTTGAAGGCTCAGATGAAGAGGCTGATGTCACCCACAATGTTAATCTTGATCCTGCATACCTTAATGCAAATGGGAATGCGGTAAATTTCATATCCACTATGATAAGTCCCTTTCCCTCAACTTACTACTAAAGGCATATACAAATGAGTAGGGCCCAGACGCAAGTGTTAATGCAAATGGTGAACAATTGCCCATAGCTGCAGCTACTTTGATACGGTCACATAGTGTGTCTGGTGATTTACATGGTGTACAACCTGATCCTGTTGCTGCTGATATTCTTAGAAAGGAGCCAGAACAGGAAACTTTTGTACGGCTTAGGATCACTCCATATGATACTCATTTCTCTTCTTCTGGTTCATCTCTAAGTTTAAATTGACTATAGAAGTTGGACTGCTTTTTCTATATCTTTTAGTGTAGGAGTAACCAACGCAGGTTACTCCTATCTTCTATAAGTGGAAGGAGAACTGTTGTTCTTTTAGATTGTTACAGTAAGATTCTTCCCCTTTAAGGTAACAGATTGTTTTAATTATAGACAAAACAAGAATTTGTAGAGTCAAAGAGCAAGAAATGATTTTCTGAAAATTATTGTTAAGAGTTATCTTTACAAGATCAAATTTGGAAATTCCAAGCCTTTGACAAGGTTGGAATTTACAATTGGTGTAGAAAAATGTTTGGTAAAAGAGAAATAAAGAGAACAGAGGTAGAAAGAGATTAAGAGATGAGAAGAAAGAGTCATTCTACAGAAGTCTTATAAAACCAGTATCATTCAGGTCTACTTCCAATTTGGAACTACATACCCATTAGAACAAAGATAAAACTAACACTGTTGACGATGCTTGTTATTATTCTAACAATAAAAGAATATGAGCTCTTGATTAACCTAACATAAAGCCAATGATAAAATCAATACTTCTAGCAGTAATAGCCTATCATCAGAAATAATGTAATTTTTTTGAATTTCATTTCCTACTATAATAATTCTCTCAAGTTCGCTCTATTCCATCTCGTTTAGGAAGGCTACAGAGAAAAGTGAGTGCTAATTAATGAGTGTTCAGTTATATTCATTTGGCATATTTGTTTGAATCTGTTAATTGTTTGGTGTTTTGAAGTTGCTGATTAGTTATATATGAACACATCATATGCTATGAATTTTGGTGACAATGATTCTTAAGCACGCTCATTGATATAGATGTAAATATTCCTGCTAATGGTGCATTTTGCTATATGAGGCATGGCGTTTGCACTTTTTCTCATAAGAGAACTGAATTGACCTCCCATATGTATTAATAAAATTAAAACACCATTAAACTGGTAATTTTATCCTAAATCTATGCCAGAGATAAAAAAGTCAATCAAAACAACTGATCTACCCACAAATTAGTTCACTAAGTGAAACTGTGGCTTTCATATGCAAAAGGTAAACAACTAAATTTCATATGAAAAGCAAAACAATTTTATAATGATTTTTTTACTTGACTGGTGTGTATTAAAATTCATAAAAAATTGTACTTAAACATCATACAATTTGATTATTTGCAGAGACACCATCACCTGATGAAGCAGAGGTTTACAGGGCTTTACAGGTTTGCCTTGAAATGAGAAACAGTTATGTGTTTAGAGAAAGCATTGCACCATGGGAAAAAGAGGTCATATCTGATCCTAGCACCCCTAAACGCAACCCGAATCCTTTTGATTTTGTTTCCGAACCAAAAACTGATGTGAGTATTAAACCATTTTGTACTTTCCACAAAATTATGTTAAATCAATATAAGTTCTCTTGACACAATATTTTAATCATGCTACAGCATTACTTCGAAATGGAAGATGGAGTAGTTCATGTTTATGCAAATAAAAATTGTAATATCCTTCTTAATGGTGTTATTTTTGTCTATACACACACAAACAAACATACATACATACATATATACACACTCACTCACATGTATGTATGTATGTACGTCATATGTATGTCATATGTATGTATGTATGTACTTCAAGTGTACTTTTTAACTTCTTGCAGCAAGAGAGAAGCTTTTTCCTGTTGCTGATGCAACAACCTTTTCACTGACCTACATCACATCCTTAAAGTTATAGCTGCTGGTAATACACTAGAGGTTCCTTCAGAACTAGTAGCTCTTTCAAATATGCCTGTTGTTTTCTTGCTTAGGCTACGTTTAATTTGTTGATTTGTTTATAATGGTATTGTGATGATGTTTTCTATTACTATTAGAACAATAGTTTTCTATATGTGTTTATATGCTCCTTCGAATTGAAAGATTGTTTATTGGTGAAACATTGGGGGTTATTGATGATTTCTATATGTTTTGCAGGGATAAATCATTTTCTGGTCACTCTTTTTCGTATCAAGAGTCTATTGCTGTAAGCACTGCTGAAATCAAAAAAGCCACTGCGTATGAGGTTACTGGTAAGCTCAGTTTTCTTTCTCGTTGATTACTGCACACTAGTTTTTTTTTTCAATCTGAATGTAACAAAAATACATTAATATGATCATTAAGTGAGTCTATAAGTAAATCCCAGCAAGGTTTCTTATCAATTTAATGATGGTGAAGTGTGGTTCTGATTAGATTTATAAGTCGGACTGTTTTGCAAATTGTTCGTGTAGGTACCCCTGTGGATTGTGTTTCATTAGCATTATCTGGGGCATTGTTTGCATGGTCCAAGCCTCTTATGGTATGTTCTTTTGGTTCTTGAGGTGTCATCAATCATAATGCTCTCATAAAATGTTGACTCATTTTTATTGTTTCATTTTGGAATGGCAAACAGGTGATATATTGTTGGAGTTAACAAAGGTCCAAGTTGTGGCCATGATATGTTTGCAGTTGCGAGTGAACTCGACAAATCAATGATTGGTCACCTTCTAGGAGCAGCTGGTGTTGTAGAAGCCGTTGCAACTGTGGTCGTGTTACGTTTCAAATTTTATTTATGTGTAGGGCTACTTATTAGATAATTAAATGAATTTGGAACTACTTTGTAATTTTGCATATGCATGTGAACTTGGAACAACTTTGTAATTTTTGTTAGTATTTAATTAAATAAATTTTGTTTTGCTATCATTTGACAGTTATTGATTTATAGTTTATAAAAACAGCAGGTAAAATTTATAAAAATTAATGTGTGTATATATATATATATATAAAATAATGCAGCTAAATTTATGATGTGCATTGCGCGTCATCTATTGCACGTCATAAAAATTTCATAGATGACACGCGGATGCGCGTCATCTAGTCATTTATGACTACCTCTTCCTTGACGCGCATTGCGCGTCATCTTTTGCACGTCATAAAATGCGCGTCATCTTTTGCGCGTCATAAAAAGATGACGCGCGGATGCGCGTCATCTATCATTTATGACTACCCCTTCCTTGACACGCATTTGCGCGTCATCTGACCCCCAAGATGACGCGCAATGCGCGTCATCTTTTGCGATTTTTCTAGTAGTGTTTGTTTGTTTAATTTAGAGAGTTGAGAGTGAAAATGAACCTGAATTACAACCTTGACATCCATATGCAGCTAGTAATAATAAAATGACTAATGACTCTGATGACTTTCAAGTCAACTGCCAATAATATGTGTTTTAGAAATATATTAATAAAACTCTTAATCTTCTTAACCAAAACCATTTATATTAATTTATTTTCCTCTTAACTAACGATGTTTTATAATTTAAATTGTTGCAGCCTGCAATATGACATCAAGCTACCAACTTTACTTCTAGATTAAAATTTGAAATTGTTGCAATATAACATTACTACAAACAAAAACTGATTCGTCATTTTGTAGGTTTATAAAACCAATAAAACATGTGTTTCAAACATTTCAAAAACAGAGACAACATGATTTCTAGAATCAGAAAAAGCTACTTTTTCATAAATAGAAAAAGCCACAAACAGACTACATGATCAAATTAACAAAAACATAACACATAACAGATAGAATCGTCAAACATTTGAAACCAACTTTTTTGCTTCTAACAAAGTAGCTAACATGATAGATGGCATTCTTCGCTGATAATAATAATCAGCACAATTCCAAATAGTGCTCTACCATGAGTTTATTTATATCAAATATCATTATTCATAAAAAGTTCGTTGAACTGTTCCTTTATAAATCAATTAATATAAACTATCATTACTTCATGATGTATTTGCTAATTTATTGCTCTAACTCTTTTAACTAAAACACAAGATGATCAAAAACAACATAACAACTATCATTTTACACTAACACAAACTCAACATTTATAATTCATCAGAACAACTTACCTGGAAGCCACAATAATATGCTTTTGCTTCCTATTTTCTTTCAACAACAGAACATTCCTAACCAACAGGTTCGTATACAAAAAAAAAAATGAAACAACCAAACACTTACCATACATAATAAATATAGACCAATCAAAATATAATTACAGGCATGGTCCTTCAAGGAATTAATAATAAAGAAAAATATTCAATAACTTGCCTCAAACATTTAAAAACTTTAAACAACCTACTATGACAACAGTAAACAACTGAAATAAAGAAATCAATCATAAACTAGAACAACAACAAAATGAAAACACACCCGCTGATAATTCCTTTTGTCGAAATTCAATCCATTAGAAGAAAACACTCGAAACACGTACAATAATTGCCAATTTACTCTCAATCAGCAACACTTCAACCCTAAAATCTAAATCCAACATCATAAATTCTCAATGTTTACACCCACATAATAGGGAGAAGAGGAAGAAGAGCGTACCTGATCAAGGAAACATGTAGTCGGATGTGGGTCATCGCCATTTGCATCCCCGATAATAAATCACTGGAAAAATACAACATAAGAAGACATACCAAATTTTTAATCCAGACAACATTTTATATTATCTTTCCATACTAAAATGAAATTAAAGTTATGCATAGCTATACACAACCCTGAACCATGCTTATATCCTCCGTCGCCTCAAAACCAACATTAATATTAACATTCCTAATATATGTAACCTTACTAACCCTGTAGCATTGACAAACAACAGTACCAGACCAAAGGCCTCAGTATGGATAATAAAGAGTGATATCAAATTTAACAATAGCAGAATAGTACCAAACCTTTACACCTCTATTAAAGTCAAAATCCAAAGCAGACCATGGGCCAACAACGCTACTCAAATTAAATTTACCAATTGTTATCAATATCTTGCAACAAGAACATAAAAAAAGGAAAGTAACGAATAGAAGCCATGTAGAGCCTTGCTACTCCTTAAAAGGTCAATAAAACGCCACTTAAAAAGTCAATAATGGCTCACCATGAAGCACCACTTACAAGACCATAGCGGTCCACACGGCAGCTAGACGGAGTTTTAGACAGTCTAATATTATAAGCACAGACTGTTGTTAGTAAGGGATGCATATTCCCATGTCGTTGACATAGAGGTAAGCACAACAAACCGATCAAACCACTTTGATTTCAACCGGTAATAAACACTCAACAATATAAGGCTAGGTTCATTTCAATTTTGCTATAATCAACTTAAGTTCATCTAAAATTAAAACAAAATCGGATCTATAACAAGAAATTAGTATAGATCGAGATATTAAGATCACTTACCAGTAGAGGCTTTTGAAACAAAACCAAATTACCTTCGATTCCATCGGCGAAGGCTACGAGGGTGAGGTTCCGCTGGAGCAGACGAAGAAAAGTTTGTGTTTTGCTTCCAATACAGCCTGAGCAACTTCATTCTTCATCTTAGCTTTATCGGACTCTAAAACGACAACCGACTTGCATTTAGAGAGATTATGGCCTTCTGATTTTACACATGAGACGATCTTTCACTATGTCTGTCACACCCTCAAAACCCACGTGCGGGGTTTTACCACGAGGAGTGCGAACAAACCAGGATCCTAATCATTAGTTACTCAGAACGAAACTATATGTAACGTATAAAATAATTCAGAGTTTGTAACTTTAAAACATTTGCGAAAGCGTTTTATAAATAAATTCAACTCAAAGTACTAAAAATGTAAATTTGGCAAAACATGCACCAAAACATTATTTAAAACTTATAAACAACAAAACAGATGTCTTGACATAATATGAGACTTTGATAAGCATGCTGGAATGTGATGTGCTCCTATTGGCAGCCAGAGTTAACGACCTGAGAATAGCATACTAAAAGAGTCAACACAATGGTTGGTGACTTCAAGAGTTTGCGTTTAACATAAATAGTAATAGTTATAAAACATAATAGGTGCATTGAACTAGATAGCTAATCTAGATTCACAAGTAATAACAATAGTGATTTCGGTATCGAAGCTGACATGTGTTTCGTTTGTTTGCCTCCCATCACAACCTACCAAGTTGTGATGATGTTTGTAAACAAGTATACTATCTCCCTCAAAAGAGAGAGTGTATAAAAAGTGGGGTATGAACTCACCTGGTGTGCACTCAAATGATATTAAAGCCAACTTGAGAGAGAGAAAGACAACCTTCAGAGGTTACCTAGAACACGTAAGTACATAAGTACGTGTACACAAAATCTCTAATAACTCTAAGTGCTCAATTAACACATTGACCAAATGTTTTAGAAAACAAGACTCATTTGACCTAGTTGACCCCTTTGACCCGTTGGTGACATATTAGTTTAATTCCTGTTTAATCAAGTGTAGCAATGTATCATACATGATAATCATACAAGTAATCCACGTATATCCCATCATCAACTCTAGTTCTAACAAGATCCTTACACTACTTTAGTTTAGCATAATCAAATTAATCATCAGTTTCATACAAATCAACATTCATAGCAATGATCAATTTCAATCCTAATTATGACTTCCTGATCACAAACAATAATCCTTGTTGTACATTCTAAGTCACATCAACAACATCATCCATCATACACACATTTGTAATAAAACATCATACTTGTATTCATGCACATTTTCCAAGAAACCTAGATTCTTCCAACTACTTCATCAACCATCCAAACAACCTAATTAATATAATTCAACGCACTAGACATCATCAATAAACATCCTAACATGATCCTAGCATCATAAACATGTCCAATTCATAATATCCAATGATCTTCCAATTAAAGTTTCCCTTTTGGGAAAGTAATATCTCAAAATCAATCCAAAACCCAATTCTTTCATGAATTCATCAACAACATGCCTAATCAAGTCGATATTAACATCAAGACACGACTAACATCATTAAATCATCATAGTTCACAAATCTCATATCTAAAAGTTTCTACTAATGGCAAGGTACGAACTACATGATCAATTCATGGATTTCTTGCATAATAATCATAATCCCATGTTCATACAACATCATTAATATCATAACATCATCAATCTATAACCAATTTCATATTTTCTTCACTAATTTCAAATTAGGGTTCTATCAAAATCAAAAACTATGAACAACTTGATAAAACTTACCTTTAGGTGTGTTTAGATGATGATTAGCACTTGAAATCAACTTGTACAACTTGAATTCAATCAAAATCGACTTGGATGCTTATGCATGGATAAATGTTTCAAACGAAATGGGGGTTTGGGGCTGCTTGCGGCCGCATGGAGGGTGGGAGGGCTTTAAGTTTGCAATTTTGTAAAATTTAGTTTATGGTAATTGCCACTTAACCCCCCATTGTTTAGATTTTATAAAAACTAATCTTTTTAACACCTTTTAAATAGTTTTAACTACAAAATACAAACATTATTAATCAATAATCATAATCATATACATTCTCAATTCATCATAAAACACATGGAACATATATTACACGTAGTCATATTATTGCGTAAAATTTACAAATAATACTTAACACCCATAAATTCATAAACCATATAAATCCAAACTAGTAGCCAACATTTTTAGTTAAATCATTATCTAATTATCATATATATTTGTTATTAGGTCATCAACGTTCAACGACAAATAGTGTGTGCTCACGATACGTGTATGCAAGACCTAACGGAACTAACGGAGTTTGGTAACGGAAAATTACCGGATGTCATGTTATCCCCATGTTGAAAGAATTTCGTCCCGAAAATTATGTTACATGGTTGAGTTACATCACTCGTCTACTGCATTGGCATAAAGAGATCGTGTGAGTTTTGGGTAAGTTGTGACATTATCTCCATGTTGAAATAAATTTTGTCCTAAAGTTTAATCATTACCATCACCGGTAGTGGTTGTTGTTTCGAACAGATAAGGACACTTGAGCTTCATCTAATCCTCACATTCCCACGTGAACTCTGGTCCACGTTTCGAGTTCCAGCGAACCTTGACGATAGGTATCTTGCTTTGTTTCAAGGTCTTGACCTCTCGGTCCATTACCTCAACCGGTTCTTCAATGAATTATAACTGTTCATTGACTTGTACTTCCTCGAGTGGTAGAATCAAAGTCTTATCAGCTAAACATTTCTTCAAATTCGAGACACAGAATAGATCATGAATTCCACTCAACAAATCGGTAGCCTTAATCGGTATGCCACCGGGCTAATTCTTTTGATGATCTCGAATGGTCCAACATACCGTGGGTTAAGTTTTCCTCGTTTTCCAAAACAAATTACGCCTTTCCATGGCGAGAACTTTGACAAGACTTTATTGCCGACTTGAACCTCTAAGGGTTTCTTTCTTTTATCCGCATAGCTCTTATGTCTCTCTCGGGCTGCTGTCATACGATTTCTTATTCGTACTATCTTCTTAGTGGTATCATGTACCAATTCAGGGCCAGTCAATTGACTGTCACAAATTTCTGCCCAACAGACTGGTGACATACATTTCCGCCCGTACAGTGCCTCAAACGGCGCCGCTTGAATACTGGTGTGGTAACTGTTGTTATAAGAAAATTCCACAAAGGGTAAATGAACTTCCCAATTATTTCCAAAATCGATTACACAAGCTTGTAACATATCCTCCAGAGTCTGTATAGTGCGCTCACTTTGTTCCTCAGTCTGGGGATGATATGTAGTACTCATGTCTAAGCGTGTACCTAGAGATTAATGTAGCGACTACCAGAAATAAGAAGTAAAGTGAGCGTCATGATCAGAAATGCATATCCGAAAGGTGTCATCCTTCTTCTTAACAAAAAGACAGGGGCTCGCCAAGGTGATGAGCTAGGTCGGATAAAGCCCTTATCTAACAACTCCTGAAGTTGTGCCGACAACTCCTGTAATTCATTCGATGCCAATCGATAAGGTGCTCTAGCAATTAGGGCTGCACCAGGAGTAAACTCAATCTGAAATTCCACTTGTTGATGAGGTGGTAATCCAGGTAGGTCTTCTGGAAACACCTCTGGAAAGTCACAAACCATTGGAATATCCTCAATCTTCCTTTCCTCTTGCTGCTTGTCAGTTACCAAGGTTAGTATATCTAGTCGAACTTTACGTAGCATCTTCTGCGCTTTCATGATTGATATGATGCCTATCACATCACCACTCCTTTTGCCCTTGACCGAAAGAATTTCACCATCCTCAAGAGGAATACATATAATCTTCTCATGAAACACTACCTCTGCCTGCTTCCCGGATAGCCGATCCATTCCCATAACCACATCAAAACTCCCGAGTGTAATGGGCATAAGATCTATGTCAAAAACATGTCCGGCCAGTTCTATCATATAACCCTTTTGAACGTACGTGATGTGTATTTGTTTACCATCAGCTAACTCTACGGTATAGGTGATATCCAAGATAGAAGGTATATCATTCATAAGACTACTAAATTTAGTAGAAATAAAACTCCTATCGGCTCCAGTGTCAAATAATACAGTAGGAAAATGACCATTAATAAGAAATTTTCCAGTAACAGTAGTAGGGTCGTTTAAAGCCTCACCTGAACCCATAACGAAGGCTCTTCCCTTAGCTCCACCATTATTGCTACCATTGTTTCCACCATACCCTATGTTGTTGTTGTTCCTATTGTTTCCCGTATCATTGCTATTTTTCCTCAGCTGAGGGCAATTCCTTTTATAGTGCAATTCTTTCCCACACTCAAAACAACCCTTAGGGGTTTCCTGTGGTTGATGGGGCTTCTTCATCATCTCACCCCGACAATCCTTCATCGCGTGTCCTAACTTTCCACACCTTTGACATTTGAAGTTATTACACCTGCTGGTGTGATGGTAGTTGTAGCGATTACACTTGGGATACCTCCCAAGTATCCTCCTTATCCTTGGTTTGTAGTGGCAGTTTGATTGAAACCTCGGTTGTTGTCAAACTTCCTCATGGTTGTTGTCAAACTTCCTAGGTTGTTGTTGATGTTGTTGTTGCTGCTGGTTGCCTGAAGTTGATCCTATGTTATGTGGACCATCCCACTTGCGTGTATTGTCCGGTACACTTACCTCCGCTAGTCCACTAGCCACCGCACCCCGTTTTGGCAGTTTACATTGTTCCACCGCCTGGTCAGTCAACTTGTGAGCCAACCAAATCGCTTGCTGAATGGTAGTGGGTTGGAGACAGTGACCATGATTTGGATTTAAGGAACCAAGCCATGCAGATATAACTCTATTCTTTTATGCATCGAGATCACCATCCCGGGGCACAATGATGCCAACTTGTGAGACCTTGTAGTGTAGGCCTTAATCTCAGAACCTTACATCTTTAGCTACCACAACTCCATTTCTAGTTTTTTCACCTTATCACGTGGGTAATACTCTTTAGTCATCATTACCTTAAACTCATTCCATGGTAAGTTGTTGGCCATCGCCTGATGGGCATTCCACTAAGAAAGTTCTATGTCCTCTAGAGTCTTGGTCGCGTACTTTACTTGGTCAACCGGTGGGCAGTTGCATTTGGTGAAGACTGATTCAGTCTTCTCGAACCACCTAACCAGTCCAACAACACCTTCAGCTCCACTATAGGTGTAGGGCTTACAATCCAGGAAGGTTTTATACATACAGGGTGGGGGTCCTCTTTCCACAAAGGAAAATTGTTTAGTTTAATGATTTAAACAAGCAACTAGAGTGTTTGTCAAGTCACTTGTATCATTTACCTACTAGCTGTGCAGTGGGCATTTATGCAGCCTGCATTTGTGCAGTGTGCACTGCAACCACTATCGTCTGCACATGCTCATTGATCAAAGCAGCCAGTTCTGCGGGGGTCATGTTAACCGCTCCCGCGCCGCGTCACTGTCCAGCACCACGTCCAGCGTCACGTCCACAACCACATCCTTTACCACCGACTTCCATTTTCACTTTAATTCACAAACACCAAAAATGAGTAACATGTAACATATTCATCTCATTAAAGCATAGTAAATAGTAAGAAAATAAAGCAGTTCATCAACCATAACATTTATAAGCAAAATAATAACCAAGGATAAATAAATTGTAACTAGTTCATAAAATATTCCATCAATATCAAAATTTTTAGTTTCTAGTTGGTGGGAAACAACCCTTCCCACATAGGTTTTCAAATGAATAACACCATTGATGCGGTGTGAAAGTATATATATTTTGATATAAAGATTTTTCGCACAGATTCAGTTTTAAATGGTTATTACTGCTACTAACTACACACACAAAAGGCAAGTGCACATATCGTGAGGTAATATAGTGATGGTAAGAACCGAGTATCAAACCGTGGACACACTAAGCCTACTCAACAATCTTAATGATTCACTATCAGATTTGATTTCCGTTTAGGAAAATGATAAGTGGCATTGATGTAAATTAGGGTTTTTTAGGGTTTTATAAATAGTAATAAAAAAATAAAGTTAAACAAAGTTGAAACTTTGGATTTAAAATCAAGGGATAAAGGCTATTATCCTAATTAGATTACACTTATGTAACTGTGATGAAGTGGTGGTGTGATCAAAGATACTGAATAAAGTAATTATGTTAATGTTTATAAAGATGAGCTGGCACGATTTCTCGTCTATCCGCTCCGTAGTGACTAAGACCACGTCAGGTTGAGATTTACTTCTTAGGTCAAAGCCGTAGTAATATAGGTAAATCTTTTGTGTCCTTTTTCACATACGATTTCTGAAAACATAACTTAATGTAAGAAGAGAGTTGACCAGGTTCCTTTCCAACATACCATTAGTTTTTGAAAACCATAATGATTACTATAGATTTCTCAGACTAATAAAAGGGAACCTGTAAATGATCAGAAAGTTAAGGTGATATGATTTCTAGTAACTATCTCTAGTTAATTAGCCATAGATTTGTTATGAATAAAAGTTGATCATATGTTTTACAACCGTGTATGACAATCATAATTACAAATCATAAGTTTATAACTTCCTATTCAAATGTAGGTGCTACCCATCGAAGATTTTCCCAAGACCACCATAACATTAACACAATATATATCACACCATTAGTTCATCACAAATTACATAGGTTTCATTCAATTAGGATGATAATAAGAGTTTAGCTCATGATGAGCTTGAATATAACAAAAAGCAACATAGAAGATAGATATGAATTCATTGCTTAAATAAAACAATCAAAATGGTGATCCTTAATGGATGATGTTTACACAATCCCGAACTTCTTCCTAGTGTTGTATGCACCTCCCGAGCCTCCAAATGGTCTTCAAGTCTTGATTCCCGAGAGAATTCTGCGGAGTAACACCCCACCAAAAGCTTGCCAAAATGTGAACTTAGGCATCTATTTATAGGCTTTCTGGAGTGTTTAAGCTCGGCCCAATGCCTAAAAGGCACGACCCCGTGTTAGTACAATGCTTACGGAAGTTGGTCGGCTCGTACGTGCAGAGTTTGTCGGGCATGGCCCCATGTTTGAGGTGGGGCACGACCCCATGCCTTATGGGTCACGACCCGTGTTCACTTTTAGGGGAAAGTACTTTTGTCCTGTCAGATGTCCAAACACGTGGGTGTGCCAAATTTAGCACGGGGGTGTGTTTCAGGCAAGACATGGGGGTGTGCTTAATGAGGCACGGCCCCATGCTTGGAATTGAAAGCTTGGATTTCTTCAATTTCTTGTCAAATATGCTTCTTTTGTCCATCTTTCCCTTTACAACACCTAAAAATATAATTAAATGATTTTAAGTACATAATCATTATTTGAAGGAAGATATTAAGGAACATTTGATGTGCTTTTGATAATGTTTATATATATAATTTTGAGCACATCAAATATCCCCACACTTGAACTTTGCTTGTCCTTAAGCAAAAATCACTTAAAAATGATAATTCCACCAAAAACCAAATAATTCAAAATATAATCGGGACGTTTTCTTCTTGAAATCCCACTTGCATCCAACTGGTTTGGAGTTAAGTGGAGGGTCAATCAATTCCCAAACTTGGTTGTCATACATGGATTGCATCTCTACGTTCATGGCTTCTAGCCATTTGTCATAATCCGAATTGGACATTGTATCATGGTATGTAGTTGGCTCATCGGAGTAAACCACATAGCATCCATTCATGAAAAATCCATATCTTTCGGGTGGAATGATAACTCTACCAGATTTGTGAACATTTTGTGTGTATCAATCAACCTCTTGATCATCATCAACAACCTCCTGTTGATTATTGGTGTCAACCAAACGTGTATCGGCTTGTGGATCTTGATCCTCATCAAATTCCACTTTCTATACGTCATTCCTTCCATAAGGAACTTGGCTTCCAAGAACTCTGCCTTTCGAGCAATAAATACCTTTTGCTCCATTGGATCAAAGATGTAGTATCCCATACAGTCTTTGGGGTATCAAACATATATACACTTAGTAGATCGACTTTCCAACTTGTTTTGGTTGTTTTGCTTAACATAAGCTTCACATCCCTATACTTTTAAATATGATAGCGATGGAACTCTTCCATGTCATATTTCAAAAGGTGTCGAATCCACTTTCTTGGTCGGGGCCATATTCAAAATACGAGCCGCGGAGAGTAATGCGAAACCCCAAAATGATAGAGGTAGTAAGCTTATAGCCATCATAGATCGAACCATATCCAATAAGGTTCGGTTTCTCCTTTCAGACACACCATTATGTTGTGGTGTTCCGGGTGGAGTAAGTTGTGAGACGATCCCATAACTTCTTAGATGATCCTGAAAACCGTCACTGAGGTATTCACCTCCTCTATCTGAACGAAGAACTTTGATAGATTTGTTGAGCTGATTTTCTACTTCATTCTTGAAGATTTTAAACATTTCAAAAGCTTAATATTTATGTGTCATCAAGTACACATACCCATAGCGACTGTAATCGTCGGTAAAGTTAATGAAGTATCTTTCACCATTTCTTCTCATTGTCTTAAAAGGACCACATACATTCGAATGGATGATTCCCAATAAGTCTTTTGCCCTCTCGTTAGTACCACTAAAGGTCGACTTGGTCATCTTGCCTTGTAAACAAGATTCACACTTATCAAATGAACCATTTTCATTTGTTTTCAAAAGACCATTCTTTTGAAGTGCTTGAATCCGATTCTTGCTTATGTGACCAAGACGACAATGCCAAAGATATAAATCACTTAAACCCATTTTAAGTTTCTTGGTGTTTGTATGGTATAATGAATTATTAAAGGATGAGTCATCATGAACCAATTCATAGATACCATTAAAAGGCATAGCCTTAAAGTAAAATACATCATCCATAGAAACATAAATACCATTGTTTACAAACTTCAAATCTATGAAGTCACTGGATCGGTAAACATCCGAGCATGTTCTTGATGGAAGGATAAACAACCAAAACCAAAAGTCAAATCTGTAACACGAACTATCAAAACTTGGTTTCATTGATAAAACCTAACGATTACAAGCTCGTTACAACATAAGAATCAAGACTCTTGGCAAGGGGAGATCGAGCATGATCTCCCCTCTCATCCGGCAGCCCTAGGCTCCTGGCAGACTCCCTCTCGAATCCCTATCTATCTACACATTGAAACTGGTATATATAGGCCTCGACCCATATTAGATGCGACTGGGCCCATTCGTGCGATTGGACCATGCGTATGGTTCAATCGTATGACTGGACCATGCATATGGTTCAATCGTATGACTGGACCATTCTTGTGGTTCAGTCTTACAAATGCCCCAATCGCATTTCTTAGTCGCACGACTGGTCCATTAGCCTGGCTCAGTCGTACGACTGAGTCTCATTCGCATATGCTCCTGCGAATGACCCAGTTTCATGTGTTTACAACGTATCAGGTGTAATACATTAATCCTAGACAATTCGTAAAGCGACGAACACACTATATATGATAATATATGCTCCAACAAATTCCCCCTTGGACGTTGCTTGCGAATAGTAGATAACACCTCTTCTAATCTTCAGTCAATCTTTGCTCTGGTTTCCAATAGAATCAAACGAACAACCATATTAGCCAACGTTGCCGATCCTTCAGGTTACTACAGTATCCTTGAAAATGAATTTTGGCACAATAGCTTTCGTTTACTTTGCAGAACACCATCATAGCAGCAAGATTCCCCATATGACTGATTTTTCCAGATAATGACATGAACAGTTTTCCATTGCTTCAATCTTCACACAATCTAACCTGATTAACATTAACAACTATAGAAATTCCCCCTCACATTCAGCATATCCCAATATATAAACATTGTGCTCTCCTGGCGTCTTCATACGGTGTATTGGGAAAAAGGTTGAAGGTTCCAATCCACAGCTGACAATATCAAACAAATCAGCATGCATGTAGATTCATCATCAGAAACCTACTCACATCATCATCTTTCTGATTGCGTCTCAACTCTGGTAATCACGGATTCCCTCCACGAACCAGAATCCTCTCTGTGCGGAAATAAATATTACTTGGTTGGCCCATAAATAGTCAGATGCCCCTGACTACTCCACAATATCAACAATAAATTGAATACACAGCCTCTGTATTCCTCTGTACTCTCTTCCTGTGTTCCGAATGCATTCACTACCTCTAGAAGTCCAATGTATATGGGGTTATCCATCAAACTTGTTAGGACAAAAGAAACTCAGGGTGAATGTGCGACACCCTACACATATCCCACATCGGCCGTGGACAGGAGAGATTCCTGGTTCATATGGAATGTCTGGCCTCTAATATCAACAACACGTTTTGGGCGTATTAGCTGTGGATGAGAGGAGAACTCCACAGTTAAGCGTGCTCAGGTGGGAGCAATCCAGGGATGGGTGACCTCCCTGGGAAGTTTTCACTCGGGCAACCAAAAGCAAATCCGTGAGCTCCTCGTGGGCGAAGCGGACAATATTGTTGGTGTGAGAGGCCGGGTGTTACAGAATGGTATCAGAGCCACTCCTGTGCCGTTCGGGGTGTGGGACATACCTCACCAAGGATGGTGACTTCTCGGGCTCATCGAGGACGATGAGTCCAAACAGGGGGTGCTTGCGACACCCTACACATATCCCACATCGGCCGTGGACAGGAGAGATTCCTGGTTCATATGGAATGTCTGGCCTCTAATATCAACAACGCGTTTTGGGCGTATTAGCTGTGGATGAGAGGAGAACTCCACAGTTAAGCGTGCTTAGGTGGGAGCAATCCAGGGATAGGTGACCTCCCTGGGAAGTTTTCACTCAGGCAACCAAAAGCAAATCCGTGAGCTCCTCATGGGCGAAGCGGACAATATTGTTGGTGTGAGAGGCCGGGTGTTACAGAATGTGCTTTGCTCATCCTCAACTCTGCTGATAAAACCATTTAACATTAAGCAATCTGACTTCTCCGGCAAATTGCAGTGAAAAACTACACTGTCACCAAACTCTTCCTTTCATGTGTGCACCTTGCATAGACTCTCCAGGAAATCTTCACTATTGACCCGAAAATGAACCGAAAATGACCCGATAATTTTCCCGAAAAAAATTTTATTTTACCAAACTTTTGCAGAAGGCTTCCTGACTGATAAAAATGGTTTAGGGAAAAAATCATGCAAAAAGCTGTTCCAGACTATTTTTTTTGGTCTGGTATATAGCTCATTCATGCGACTGGAACAGACGAATGAAGACATACGTGCGAATGGGTGATTCGTGCGAATGGACACTTCGAATGGTTCAGTAGTACGAACGGATAACACGAATGGGTCAGTCGTGCGAATGAAATACACGAAAGGGTCAGTCTTGCGAATGAAGGTTCATTCGTATGAATGAACATATGAATGGTTCAGTCGTGCGAATGAGGCCCAGACGCATGGCCCAATCGCATGAACGGGTCTAAACACAGAAAACCAGATCTACAGCCGCCACAAGGCTGAAAAACCCTAATCCGATGATTTGGACGAGACACAACACAATAATTGTACCACTGGATTCGTTTTTATGATCTGAAGAAGATTCCGGGTCCGATTTTAACAAACAAACAACACATGCAACGAGATTTGAGCAAAACAAGATGAACACGAAGTGGGTTTTACGTCAAAGAACAAGAATTCGATCCAGAAATCAAGAGCTCGGGTTGCTAGATCGGTTGTTAGACCATACTAGCAGTAACCGGCTCTGATACCAATTGTGAAGTCGCTGGATCGGTAAACATCCGAGCGTGTTTTTGAAGGAAGGATAAACAACCAAAACCAAAAGTCAAATCTATAACACGAACTATCAAAAGTTGGTTTCATTGATAAAACCTAACGATTACAAGCTCGTTACAACATAAGAATCAAGACTCTTGGCAAGGGGAGATCGAGCATGATCTCCCCTCTCATCCGGCAACCCTAGGCTCCGGGCAGACTCCCTCTTGAATCCTCATCTCACTACACATTGAAACTGGTATATATAGGCCTCGGCCCATATTAGATGCGACTGGGCCCATTCGTGCGATTGGACCATGCGTATGATTCAGTCGTGCGACTGGACCATACTTATGGTTGAATCGTACGGCTGGACCATTCTTATGGTTCAGTCTTACGAATGCCCCAATCATATCTCTTAGTCACACGACTGGTCCATTAGCCTGGCTCAGTCGTACGACTGAGTCTCATTCGCATATGCTCCTGCGAATGACCCAGTTTCATGTGTTTACAACATATCAGGTGTAATACATTAAGCCTAGACTATTCGTAAAGCGACGGACACACTATATATGACAATATATGCTCCAACAAAATCATAACCATATTGTTTTAAAAGGGAAACATAAATTATGTTCCTAGTCGAACTTGGAGCATACAAAATATTTTTAAGAACAACTTCCAAACCATTTGAAAGTTTCAAAATATAGTCTCCTTGGGCTTCGACATCAACTTTTGCTCCGTTGCCCATGTAGAGACTTGTGTCTCCCTTCTTGAAGTGCTTATTTCTTTTGAACCCCTGCAATAAATTACAAATATGAGTTCCATATCCGATATCCAATACCCATGTGTTTGAAGAAATAACATTTAAACCAATATGAATCATGAAAGTTGTACCTGAGGTTTGCCCAGCATCCCTTTTGTTCCTCAACTGTTTGAGATAGGTTGGACAATTTCTTTTTCAATGTACTATCTCGCCACACTCAAAGCATGGATCGTTCTCTGTTACCTCAGGCTTCTTAAGCTTAGGCTTTGGAGGTTGCGCTTTAGCCTTCCCTTTCCCCTTCCCTTTGACGTACCCCTTTGCTTTGGCAACATTTGCCTTGGGATCGGGGAATGGCCTTTTCTTATAGCCTCCCTCATTGATTGAGAGAACAAGTAGAACCTTTCTACCCATCCCTGACTCAGCTGTTTTGAGCATTGGGTGAAGCTCACCAATGCTCTTGTCCTATTTGTTCATATTGCAATTCATTGTGAACGTCTCAAACTTTTTAGTTAGGCCATTAAGGATCAAATCCGTGGCTAGCTCCTTTGAGATGGGACAGTTAAGCCTCTCGAGGAGATCAATGTGGCTTTTCATCTTGAGTACATAAGATGATACTGGTTGGGTTTCTTCCATATGACATGCGTGAAGCGCTCGAACCGTTTCTAGGCGCTCTACCCTAGCTTGTTGAAGGAATATTTCCTTCAACTGGGTAATCATGTCATATGCCCCATGATGCTCCAAATCCTTTTGGAGTTCGGGAATCACAGTTCCCAACATGAGGCAAGAAACATGCATAGAATCCTCAGTGTACTGAAGCCAATTGTTATAGGCCTCAACATCCTCGGGGTCTGGTTGGTCAGGAATGGGATCGTCAAGGACATAGGCCTTTTTCTCTTGCTTGAGAATGATTCTCAAGTTTCGAAACCAGTCCATGAAATTATTATGGTTAAGACGATCCCTCTCTAAGATAGTTCTCAGCGATAGGGTATGGAAGGTCGGGGTGGTAGCGCTATTGTTTGCCGCCATTTCTACAAAATTTACAAAGTTCATATTAGTATTTCTGAAAAATTACATTTTAATCATTAATACCCTTTAATGTCTCATAGACAATTAATAATTAAAACCTAGAATCCAACGTTACATTTAAATGATGGTTAGGTGACCTTTATCCCATTATTTAAATTTAACAAGGTAGTCAACACTTGACAATTTGCAACCTTTTGCAATTTATAGCCTTATGGGATCAGTTAAACATCATATGTTTAGTTGGCATGTAAAATCCCATCAACACCATCGTACGCCATGCTTCGATGACCCTATGCACATGGTTTCCAATTTAAGTCGTCCTACTTACACGCACATGTGAGTTTATACATACAAGTGGTTAGGTGACCTTTATCCCACAAATACATTAAGCCCATCTAAAACACACAAGTTCCCTAAAAGTGGTTAGGTGACCTTTATCCCACAAATAGTTCTCAAGTGATTTGAGTCTCGTGTAAAAGGATGGTGTTAAACTTGTTTCGAAAGGGATTTTTGTTATCATTAATTCTAGTTTTGAAAACTCTATGTACCTTGTATTTGCATGCTTTCAATTACATGGTACCATATGGTTCTCTTTTTAGTAAAACCCCTTTTATTTAAAATCATTAATCCTTTTAATAACGTTTTATTTTTCGCTTAATGATTAGGAACCATAAATTTTCAGCTTGTTTTGTTTGTTAATCAGTTTGTTATGCATATCCAAATATCAAACAATCAACCAAAATTAAACAAATCAAACAAGCACAACTATTCAATCACAAAGTGCATAACCATAGCCACTAAGTTGACCACACTTGTTTGCCATCACAAGTGTGGTCATAAGGTCATTCCTAAGGGTTTAAAATTGACACTTCAAAGTGTCCATGAACTTCCACTTGAACCCGCATCTGAATGCTTCAAGTGTCCATGTCTTTTGTGTCCATGCTTTGCACCTTCCTTTGGTTCACCATCTTGTGTATCTTCTTTTACAAAATATATCCTAATACATTTTTCTAGTAAAAGAAATACGTCTAACTTATTTATTACACAACAAATGAATAAATAAATTACAAACCAACAGGATACAAACACAAAAGAAATTATTACAACCCTTTGAATGAATAAAACCAAACATGACCAAATCATCCAACACAACCAAATCCAAAACTAAAACAGGTCTAGGCCATGTTATACACCAAAATATGTATCCAAATACAATATTTCAAGAACAAAATAAAACCCCATTTAACCCTAAATTTTCAGCCAACATAAACCAAGAATTTAGGGCTTTTTGTCCAAACAACACAATCAACCATTTGATACATATCTTTCAAGGTTTAATCATAAGCATGGACGATATAACTTTGAAATATGGGGTTTCATAATATCAACATAAAATAGCCCCTAAAAGGTTGTTAAAGTCCCATAAAACTAATTTCATAAGGACAAAATAAGCTAGTCATCCACATATCCGGCTCTAGATGCCAATGATGGGTTTGTTGGACATATTATCAAAGAAGTTTAACCATTTAAACTTGAAATTACAGCGGAATAAGACCTTAATATCATGTTTTATAATCTGAAAATTAAGGCACATAACTTAATTTCAACAAACCCAAGAACATAGGATCATTTATGTGTGTATGAACTAGCTATCAAGAAGAATAAAACAACCAAAACACACAAAAGATACAACCTTTGTAGAGCTGTCAAAAACATGATATTTGATGAAGATGAAGCTGTTCTTGAATGACCAAAACACCAAGGATAGGTATTCTCAAGCATCCATACCCTCAAGCATCAAGCAAGCACCCTTTTCCTAGGATTTTAGACACCAAAACCGAGCAAGATGGCTGCAAAATCTGATTTTTAGCCTTGATTTTCTTCAAGAAAGTAGAGAGAAAATGTGTTCTTGGTGGTCCTTTGCATGTATGAGAGAGAAGAAGGTAGAGTGTGTGTGTTTACAAGAATGACTAGTTTCAAGAAAAAGAATCCCACCCTTTTCAAAGGGGGCGGCCGAATGGAGGTCCAAAAGAGGGTTTCCCCCCCCCCCCAAAATTTTGTCAACAATTAATTTGACTAGTCATTTGTTATGTTATAGAATTAACCTTTTAATTTTTATAACTCAAACACACTTTGTTACTTGATGTTACTTAACTAATTTAAATAACATTACAAGTAATACCCTTGAACAAAATATATCTATAAATTTTTCTATCTCATATGCAACTTATTTGGAAAAACCATTTTCTAAATTGACGTAATTATTCAATTGCATGATCATATCATCAATTAAATATTTATTGGTGTTTGCTAAACTTGTTATTGGGTATGACCCGACTTGGATCATTACGTACTAACCACATCAATGTTCTATGTGTCTTGGGCATAAAGAATCCTACCACATCAATGTTCTATGTGTCTTGGGCATAAAGAATCCAACATAAAAGACCAAATTTTTCTTTTTCTTTTTCTCCCCCTTTTTTTATAAGCCAAAAACGTGTCTTTAATGAAAAACGGGTTTTGTTGAAGGCTTTTTTGGTTAAGTAACTTGGTGGTTCAGGTGATAAAAAATGAAAACGTTTAAGCTTAACGGGGCTAACTAGGGTTGACGTTCGGGTAAGGAATGTTAACAGAAAATGATTGGGGCTTGAATGTTTAAAGTTTCCTAATGCCTAACTCATTTTTATGCAAAAAATACTAATTAATGTCTTGAAATATATACCTAAAGCAAGTTCTAATCACACGTATCATAAGATACTCTCAATTATATCCAGGATGAAAGTAAAATTACAGAAGCTGTTTAAGGCTCCAAAAAAACTCACATATGGATGGAATTGCGTAAAATTATTTCATCTTACATGATTACATATTTTTACTAGATTATTGCCTTTAAGGATATCACAAAAAAAACATTTCCAATTTTTATTTGGATGTCATTTATTTACTTATTTATTTCCCGAAAACATATATATATAATTTGGTTTATTAAAAATTGTTTAAATTTTTGGTTTCGTATTTCTTTTTTTAAAATTTTCAATTTCGACCTATTTTTAGCAAAGTATCAAATGTATCTCTCCGTTAACCCCATCCCCACACTTAAAATTCACATTGTCCCCAATATGATTAATAATATAAAACTAGGAATGGTAACGATATATTCCACCTAAAAATGATGAAGTCGACTCATGCCTTAATTTGTGTGACTCGTCGGGATCATCTGAAATATCATCCAATTAGAGAAAACATTAAAAACCTAAACACACAAAATAAAAATAAAATGACATGAATTAAAGGATAGATTGGCACAAATCAAATATGCCCAGGCCCTGAAAGTGATATGGTTTTTTCAAGGGCTTCGTGGCGGGATATCCCCCCACTCATGATACATTCGGTTTCTAATGTATGTGACATCATTGCTCAGGTCATCCACTCGGGAGTGCAGATTTTCGACTCGGTTGAAGGCTTGTTGTGCGTATTCGAATGATCTTCTTGCGTGGTTACTGGTGGTTTGGATTGCTTCATAAAGGTCTAACATGGTCGGGAATTCTCTAGCGTGTGAGCTGGAAGCCCCGGCTTCTTCATGATGTGTTGGCATATCAAGGTCCATGATGATTTCCTATGGATCTGCCGGATCCTAGATTTGTCCCTTCCTATCCATGAACCTCGGCTGCCCATTTGGTAGAGTTGTTATCATGTACATGCTTGTGCAAACGCTTAAGGCCAACAATCCTGGCATTACTCCTTCGGTCCCCTCCATGTTATACCCATAGCTCTCGTACAAGTTCAGAATCCAGCTTCCTCCAAACATGGGTGTTGGAGCACCTGCAGTTGGATTCCTGGCAAACAGATTACAAAAAAAATACCCAATGTTGCATGGCAACTGATTAGTCATACAATACAAAATAAACAAGTCCCTCAAGCTAACAACTCCCTCGCTTTGAACACGAGCTGTTATCAAATGGCTAAGCAACCGATGTATGTAACGCAGCAGCGGGTCTCGAATCTAACTGCTCTTGGTTTTACTCGAGTTGAAAACCCCTGTTCCAATCCTTTCCCAAAATGTTTTTCTCATGGCACCACTTTCTACGTCCCTACTCTCCTCGTCTGGAAATGTGTGGTAAGCTAGCATTCTTGATATTGCTTCCTCCTCCATCTCTTGTTCTGTATATATTCCAAGATAGACACCAAACAAAGCGATGGATGTTTTCCGCCAATGCCCACCTAGTCTGAATGTAACTGCTTCATCAACCTAAGGGTCAGAGTCTTTTATGCTAAATATAAAAGATGCTAAAAATTCAAGAGTTAGTTCACAAACAGAAGGTTTATTTTGTGAAAACAAACACTTCCACTGAATACTCAATAAATTGTTATATCTTTCAAGTTGTCCAACAGTCGCCAAGGTTTCCTAATCGGCTTGTAAATGTGACATTTTAGCCCTTTGCAAGAGCCTTTGCAACCAGTCACAACACCATCTTTTACGGTTTCCTCCAAATTATAAGTAAGGATGGTTCATGATCCTGAAACTTTGACAAATCAGTTAAAATATACAAACAGATTTTTGGAATAGTTCACCTATTTTAGGGACAAAAATGGTTTTCAAAAGACACGACGCCCTTTTTGTGAAACTTATGTTTAAAAACAGTTGACGTGCTTGATTTTTAAGAAAAACTTGTTAAACATGGGGGTGTGTCTCTTAAAACGTGGGGGTGCGGTTAACATTTTGAGGTATGAAATTTCAACTCGAGCACGTGTGGTTTTGATTGTAAAACTTTGATTAAACATGGGTTTAACATTTTCTTGCTTGAAAAACCAAAGTTTACACGTGTACCAATTTAATCATGTTAATAATTCAAGATACTTAATATATATATATATACATATATATATATATATATATATATATATATATATATAGTTTAGCACTACTTGTGAATTCTTGTAACTTGAACATGATTAACAATGATTTCACTACGAATTATAAAGATAGTCTTGTTAACAATAAAAGAAAGCATACTAATAACTAACTATACATACTAATTAACACTAATCAACTTCAAGAAGAAACATGAACAAGAAGGTTTAAAGCATTCATCATTCCATAAAACGTTTAAGTACAAGTCTTTACATATAATTGCTAGGATTTCGGTTGTTTAAAGACCTAATCACCTAACTACATGTAAATGACCATTACAATCATAGGAATTAGTACACTAACATCTTTGATCAATACTCTTGAAAGAACTTCTTGAAAAGTTGAAAAAAAATGAAAATATGGTGAAAATAGAAGAGAATACGAACATTGCAGGTAATGAGCTCGATTTTTAACATGCAAAATTGATGGGGAACAAGACAAAAGGCTAAAAAAAAGTCAGATTGTATCATTCATTATCGAGCACGGGGGCGTGCCTCCATAGGCACGGGGTCGTGCTCCCCTTATGCAGTTCAGTTTCAGTCGTTTGTTGTTCCGTTTTTCAGTTTCACGTGTTACGCAATTTACCCAGTTAAGTTTTATCACATCCAAATCATCAGAAAAGCTATGAAATTAGTCCTAGAATTCATTAAGACAAGCCAAGTGACAATTACATTTTCCTAGTTCCTACGATTACATAATACGTTAAAAGCCGGGAATCTGAAACTGCAAAACCAGACTCCTTAACGCGCACTAGCGCACATGACACATCACAGAATGCTTTTAGAAGAAGCCTCCACACATTTCATGTGGAAGGTTCAGGATGGGATAGTGTGAAGTGCGGTTGATAAGTTCCGCGAGCTGACGATTGACAGAGACGAGTTCCTCGCCCATTTCCTGAACTTTTTGGATAAGTTCAACTAGGCGTTGAGATGCAATGAGGTTCATCTCAGTCAATTGCTTAATCAGCTCATGTAGCTTGAAGAAGTATTCTTGAATTGTCGGTTCCCGTGTTTCAGAACGCGATTTCTTTGCAGGATTCCAACTAGAGCTTCCGTGACTTGATTCTTTCATCTTTTCAGGAAGTTTTAAGCAGAAGTGAGTATGATGAAAGCTTGGAATAAGTGTGATATTTATATACAGGTTGTGAAAGGTGGTCACGGGGGCGTGCTTGGCTAGGCACGACCCCGTGTTTGTCATAATTCGTCTTAAATTCGACCTGCAACATTCCAGAGTCGTCAGCGAAGATCGTTGAAAAAATTTTTGTTAGAGACACGGGGGCGTGTTCAGTGGGGCACGGCCCCGTGCTTGTGCTTGTGAGTCCTACAAAAATTTTTAATAACAATTAAAGAAAATCTATATACAGGTGCCGTGTTTTAGTTTCGGGTCTTTAGCGCGACCTTTCCCCACACTTAGTCTTCGTCGGGGAGGAGGTGTAATTCTTCCAAGAAAATCTTGGTTGGTCCATCATTTTACGGTTTTAAACGATGTCCATTCACTTTGAAACTTAAACCGTCGTGATTGTTAATTTCGGTTATACAGTAAAACACGTTCTCCCACATGAAATCATTTAGTGTTCTTTAAATGGGAGTCATGGAATTTCCTTGTCTTTTCCTTGTAAAACCTAGCGTTTTCGTATGCTTGTTCTCTTAGTTCCTCTAGTTCATGGATTTGTAGAAACCTATTCTTTCCTGCAAGGCCTTGGTCTAGATTTGATGCTTTGAGTGCCCAATAGGCTTTGTGTTCCAGTTCCACAGGTAGATGACACGACTTCCCATAAACGAGTTTGAACGGTGTTGTGCCGATGGGAGTCTCATAGGCTGTTCGAAAAGCCCATAATGCATCATGTAGCTTGGTAGACCAATCCTTGTGATTTTGTCCTACGGTTTTCTCAAGGATTCGTTTGATACCTCGATTAGTGACTTCAGCTTGACCATTCGCTTATGGATGATGAGCAGTTGTAAAGCGATGGTTTACTCCATAACGAGCCATTGCTCTTTCGAGCTGGTTGTTACAGAAATGGGTTCCTCGATCACTAATCAAAGCCTTGGGGGTACCAAAACGAGAGAATAATTTCTTAAGGAATCTGATAACGTTTCGTGCATCATTGGTAGGTAAGGCTTGAGGTTCGGCCCATTTTGAGACATAATAGACCGCTACCAAGATGTAATGATTGACAAATGACACCGGGAATGGCCCCCATGAAATCAATACCCTATACATCAAATACCTCGCATACTTGAATGGGTTTCTGAGGCATCTCATCCGTGTCGAGATGTTGGTTGCTCTTTGACATGCATCATAAGTGCGTACCATGTTATGAGCATCCTTGAAGATTGTGGGCCAATAGAATCCAGAGTCGAAGACCTTCTTGGCTGTTAGGGTTGCTCCATGGTATCTTCCTATGGGTCCTTCATGACAGTGCCTTAGGATCTGTTCTGCTTCACTTCTGTATATGCGTCTACGAATGAGTTAGTCTGCACTAATTCTGAATAGATACGGGTCTTCATAATAGTAATGCTTAATGTCAGTAAAGAATTTCTTCTTTTGCTGATAAATCATTCCCTTGAGAAGGATCCCGCTTGCCAAGTAGTTCATGAAATCAGCAAACTACGGATGCTCATCGCTTGAGGATTGGATGTTCATAAGGAATTCATGAGGAAAATTACCGTTTATCTTAAATTCCTTAGTTTGTGAAGGGCTTGAATCTTCAAGACGAGAAAGATGATCGGCTGCTAGATTTTCTGCTCCCTTCTTGTAGCGAATTTCAATGTCGAATTCTTGAAGAAGAAGTATCCACCGGATCAATCTTGGCTTGGCATCTTGTTTGTTGAATAGATAACGAATGACTGCATGATCGGTGTAAACAATTGTTTTTGAAAGGATCAGATACGAGCAGAATTTGTCAAATGCAAAAACTACCGCAAGAAGTTCTTTCTCGGTGGTGGTGTAGTTTTCTTGTGTGTCGTTTAGGGTTTTGCTCGCATAGTGAATTGGGTGGAATTGCTTGTCTTTCCTTTCTCCTAATACGGCTCCTACCGCAAAATCCCTTGCATCACACATGAGTTCAAATGGTAACGTCCAATCAGGGGAAACCATAATTGGAGCGGTGACCAGTCTCTCTTTTACCAGATCAAATGCACTAATGCATTCGTTAGAAAACACGAATTATGCGTCTTTCTTAAGAAGTTGAGTCATTGGTCATGCGATTTTTAAGAAGTCTTTAATGAAACAATGATAGAATCCTGCATGACCTAGGAAGCTTCTAATTTCTTTCACGGTTATGGGATATGGAAGTTTGGAAATAGTGTCGACTTTGGCTTGATCAACTTCAAGGCCTGCTCGAGAGATCTTGTGTCCCAACACTATTCCTTCAGTAACCATGAAGTGGCACTTTTCCCAATTCAAAACAAGCTTAGAATCTTCACATCTAACCAACATCTTTTCCAGGTTTTCAAGACATTGTTTAAATGAGTTTCCAAAGATGGAGAAATCATCCATGAAAACTTCCATTGAGTGCTCAATCATGTCATGAAAAATTGCTACCATGCATCTTTGAAATGTAGCAGGGGCATTACACAATCCAAAAGGCATTCACCGATAGGCAAAAGTCCCATATGGACAAGTGAATGTTGTTTTCTCTTGCTCTTCGGGAGCAATGGGAATTTGGAAATACCCTGAGAAACCATCGAGGAAACAATAGAACATTTTCCACATAGTCTCTCGAGCATTTGATCGATGAAAGGCAAGGGGAAGTGATCCTTCCTCGTGGCGTCATTGAGTTTGCGGTAGTCATGCAAACTCTCCATCCTGTAACTGTACGAGTTGGAATGAGCTCATTCTTCTCATTAGTTACAACAGTCATTCCTCCTTTCTTTGGAACAACTTGGACGGAACTGACCCAAGGTGAAAAAATAGGGTAAATCAAACCGACATCTAGCAGTTTGATTATTTTTTTCTTCACCACCTCTTGCATGCTCGGATTTAAACGTCTTTGAGGTTGAATGATGGATTTGAATTTTTCTTCCATCAATTTTTATGAGTGCAAAAGGATGGGTTAATTCCCTTGATGTCCATGATTTTCCATGCAATTACTCGTTTATGTGACTTCAGCACATTAAGCAACTTGATCTTCTCATCATTTGACAAGGCGGATGAGATTATGACAGGAAGTTGAGAGGTGTTCTCAAGAAAAGCGTATTCGAGATGAGACGGAAGTTCTTTGAGTTCTAAAACTGGAGGGTCTTCAATAGAAGGTTTGGCTTTAGGTTCTAGTTCTTGTTTGATGATCTCAAATGCTTCTTGATAAGATGATGTTTCATCAACTTCTAGTTCTGGAATGATTTGATTCTCACAGATGGGTCTAGTGGTTTGGACTTCTATTAATTGAGTGTTGCAAGCTTCAATTTGACGAGTGTTCTTCAGATGACAGGTTATGATTGAGTCGTAAACATCAATATAATAGAGCAAGTCATGGATTGTCCTATGTCGAATGTTACCTCCTCCTCAACCACTCAGAGCGTGAGTTTGCCGGTGCAAACATCGATGAGGGCTCGAGCAGTTGCTAAGAAAGGTCGACCTAGGATAAGAGGAACATTCTTATCCTCATCCATGTCGAGGATCACAAAATCAATGGGAAACACGAATTTGTCAATTTTAACTAGGAGATTTTCAATGATGCCCCTCGAATATTTAGCAGAGCGGTCAGCTAATTGGATGCTCATATGGGTAGGTCTAGGTTCACCTAAGTTTAACTTTTTGAAAACCGCATAAGGCATAAGGTTAATGCTAGCACCCAAATCGACTAACGCATTGCTGACAGAAAGATTTCCTATTAGGAAAGGTATGGTGAACTCCCTGGATTAGTCATCTTTTGAGGTAGTTTATTTTGAAGAACTGCTGAGCATTCCTCATTCAAAACTACGTGTGATAACTCTTCTAATTTCTTCTTGTTTGACAATACACCCTTTAAAAACTTAGCATAATTTGGCATTTGGGCTAAGGCTTCCACCAATGGCATATTGATGTGGAGTTGCTTAAACAACCCCAAGAATTTGCCATATTGGGCCTCCATTCGTTGTTGTCTCAAACGATCGGGATATGGAGGTGGTGGAACATAGGGTGGCGGTGATATGTATTTCTTGGCTGGTTCTTCAACAACAGCAGGTTGCTTTTGCTTATCACTTGTATTACTTGGAGTTTCGAGTTCAGTTTCTTCAAATATGGGTTGTAATTTAGGTGGATCACCTTGATTGGTTTTGCCACTCCTTATGGTGATAGCTTTGACTTGAGCATTAGGGGTTGTCATAGTGTTGCTAGGCAAAGCACCCTGAGGTTTTGCAGATAGTTTTTGTGCTATCTGACATACTTGGTTTTTAATGGTTTGCAATGATTCTTTGTTGCTTTTGATGTCAGCCTCGTTTCGTTGGAATCTCTCCTTATTTCTTCGATCAGATTTTCGGATGTATTCATCTGTGGCTTGTGTAGTTAACAACAATTGCTTCAATAAATCTTCCATTGATGATGCTCCACGATCTTGGTTACTGCTGCTTGGACCATGGTATGGTGGTTTTTGTTATTGGTAAGGTGGCCTTTGGTTGAATCCAGATGTTGATTGGTTGTTACCAGCTTCTCTGTAATTCGAATTGCTCCTCCAAGTTGAGTTGTTGTTATATGAGTTGTTTGTGCCTCCTACGTAGTCAACATCTTCAACCATCATTATGCCTTGCGGGCATTTGTTGGTCTTATATGAATCTCTGCATGTGTTGCATCGTGTTGGAGTTTTCTTTAGTCCGCCTTGCAATTGCTCGAATCGTTTGGTTAGGGCTTCTAACTGGGCTGCAATTAATGTTTCAGAGTCTACTTGATGAATGCCTTTAGAACTGATTTTGTTTCTTAAGGGATTATAAGCAAAGCTCTTCTTAGCTGGTTTTTCTAGGGCTTGGTATGCCTCTGTTGGCGTGACACTTCCTAAATCTCCTCCCGCACTTTGGTCTACAACTTGTTTGTGTGCTCCGCTGATTGCATCGTAAAAGGTTTGATTTAGCTGCCACAACTCCATTTCTAGTTTTAGCACCTCATCATGAGGGCAATACTCCTCAGTCATCATTGCCTTAAACTCATCCCATGGTAAGTCATTGGCCATCGTCCGACCCAACATTTGCTCCTGGGCATTCCACCAAGAAAGTTTTGTGCCCTCTAGAGTCCTGTTCGCGTAATTTACTTGGTCAACCGGCGGACAGTTGCATTTGGCGAAGACTGATTCAGTCTTCTGGAACCACCTAACCAGTCCAACAGCACCTTCAGCTCCACTATAGGTGTGGGGCTTACAATCCAGGAAGGTTTTATAGGTACATGGTGGGGGTCCTGTTTCCACAAATGAAATTGTTTAGTTTAATAATTTAAACAAGCAACTAGAGTGTTTGTCAAGTCACTTGTATCATTTACCTGGTGGCTGTGCAGCGGGCATTTATGCAGCGTGCATTTGTGCAGTGTGCACTACAGCCACCGCCGCCTGCACATGCTCATTGATCAGAGCAGCCAGTTCTGCGGGGGTCATGTTAACCGCTCCCGCGCCACGTCACTGTCCAGCGCCACGTCCACGACCACGTCCACGACCACGTCCTCTACCACCGGCTTCCATTTTCACTTTAAATTCACAAACACCAAAAAACGAGTAACATGTAACATATTCATCTTATTAAAGCATATTAAATAGTAAGAAAATGAAGTAGTTCATCAACAACAACATTTATAAGCAAAATGATAACCAAGGATAAATAAATTGTAACTAGTTCATAAAATATTCCATCAATATCAAAATTTTTAGTTTTCTAGTTGGGTGGGAAACAACCCTTCCCACATAGGTTTTCAAATGAAAAACACTATTGATGCGGTGTGAATGTGTATATATTTTGATAAAGATTTTTCGCACAGGTTCAGTTTTAAATGGTTATTACTACTACTAACTACACACATAAAAGGCAAGTGCACCACCTATCGTGAGGTAATATAGTGATGGTAAGAACCGAGTATCAATCCGTGGACACACTAAGCCTACTCAACAACCTTAATGATTGACTATTAGATTTGATTCTGTTTAGGAAAATGATAAGTGGCATTGATGTAAATTAGGGTTTTTTAAGGTTTTATAAATAGTAATAAAAAATTAAGTAAAACAAAGTTGAAACTTTTGGATTTAAAATCAGGGGATAAAGGCTATCATCCTAATTAGATTACACTTATGTAACTGTGATGAAGTGGTGGTGTGATTAAAGATACTGAATAAAGTAACCGTGTTAATGTTTATAAAGATGAGTTGGCCTGATTTCTCGTCTATCCGCTCCGTAGTGACTAAGACCACGTCTGGATGAGATTTACTGCTTAGGTCAAAGCCCTAGTAATGTAGGTAAATCTTTTGTGTCCTTTTTGACATATAATTTCTAAAAACATAACTTAATGTAAGAAGATAGTTGATCAGGTTTCTTTCCAACATACCATTAATTTTATAAAACCACAACGATTACTATAGATTTCTCAGACTAATAAAAGCGAACCCGTAAATGATCAAAAAGTTAAGGTGATATGATTTCTAATAACCATCTGTAGTTAATTAGCCATAGATTTGTTATGAATAAAAGTTAATCATACGTTTTTCATCTGTGTATGACAATCACAATTACAAATCATAAGTTTATAACTTCCCATTCAAATGTAGGTGCTACCCATCGAAAGTTTTCCCAAGACCACCATAACATTAACACAATATATATCACACCATTAGTTCATCACAAATCACATAAGTTTCATCCAATTAGGATGATAATAAGAATTGAGCTCATGATGAGCTTGAATATAACAACAAACAACATAGAAGATAGATATGAATTCATCGATGAAATGGAACAATCAAACCGGTGATCGACAATGTATGATGTTTAGACAATCCCGAACTTCTTCAAAGTGCTGTATGCACCTCCCGAGCCTTCAAATGGTCTTCAAGAATTGATTCCCGAAAGAATTCTGCAGAGTAACACCCCACCAGAAGCTTGCCAAAATGTTGAACTTAGGCCTCTATTTATAGGCTTTCTGGAGTGTTTAAGCACGGCCCCGTGCCTAAAAGGCATGGCCCCGTGCTAGTACAATGGTTAAGGAAGTTGGTCGGCTCGTACATGCAGTGTTTTCCGGGCACGGCCCCGTGACAAATGGGGTACGACCCCGTGTTTGAGGTGGGACACTGCCCCATGCCTTATGGGGCACGGCTCCGTGTTCACTTTTAGGAGATAATACTTTTTGTCATGTCAGATGTCCAAACACGAGGGTGTGCCAAATTTAGCATGGGGGTGTGTTTCAGGCAAGGCATGGGGGCGTGCTTAATGAGGCACGACCCCATGCTTGGAATTGAAAGCTTGGATTTCTTCAATTTCTTGTCAAATATTCTTCTTTTGTCCATTTTGCCCTTTACAACACCTGAAAACACAATTAAACGATTTTAAGTAGATAATCATCATTTTAAGGAAGATATTAAGGAACAATTGATGTGCTTTTGATTGTGTTTTTATATATAATTTGGAGCATATCAACTATGCAGTCTAAGTCAAATAAAAAGGAAGATCAATCTAGGACGTCAGATCCATCACTGTCTTCTTCTATCTCATCGGGCTCTTCTTCCTCTGCTGGGGCTTCCTCAGGTTCTTCCTCGGGGTCTTCTTCTTCCTCTTCTGTGGCTTCCTCCAGTTCTTCTTCTGGTTCCGCTTTGGGTTCCACAGCTACGTGCATCGCCACGAACTGTGCCTACAAAGCAGCAGTCTCACCCCATGCTCATGTATGGTGTTGTCCCGAGCCTCTGATTGGTGAGTCGTCTGAGCCATCCTATTAGTTAAAGTGCATTGATACTGATAGCACTTATATTGGAGATATTTCACCTCAACCACTTCTTTCTTCATCTCTCGCATCTGATGTCGTAGTTCAGTGACCAACTCTGTAAGCCACTGAGTGCGTCGTTTTTCTGTGTCTAATGCTACAACTAGAGCTGCAATCACTTGTTCATTAGGCTGCTCGGTCGAAGGGAGGGAAGGTCTAGACTACTCAGAACTGTTCCTAGTCCTTGGTCTCCTAGCAGGCACGTGCTCCCTATATATCATATGATCTACATAGTAAGGATAGAAGCTCCAAGCCCATGGAGGATCGCTTTACATTAGTGCAAATGGTTGATCCTAGTTTATCTCTCTAAGAGGGTAGTCAAGTCGTTGCTAATCAAGTGTCCAGTCGGGTACAGGAGGAGGAGGAGGGGAATCAGAACGTGTAGGGGAATCCGAACCTGTTGATCTCTTACCCGCAGCTCGTGAAGATGATTCCATACTACAGAGTACGTGATCTGTATGCCAGTGAGTATACTATAGGGGAATAAAGAACGAGTAACTAACTAACTGTGTGCGGTTATAAACTAGTGTGTATGCAACCTAGTTCCCTATAGCCAATGGCTCTGATACCAATCTGTCACACCCTCAAAATCCACTTGTGGGGTTTTACCGCGAGGCATGTGAACAAACTAGTATCCTATTCATTAGTTACTCAGAACGACACTATATGCAACGTATAAAATAATTTAGAGTTTGTAACTTTAAAACATTTGCGGAAGCATTTTATAAATAAATTCAACTCGAAGTACTGAAAATGTAAATTGGCAAAACACGTGCCAAAACATTATTTAAAACTTATAAACAATAAAACAGATGTCGTGACACAATATGAGACTTTGCAAGGCATGCTGAAATGTGATGTGCTCCTACTGGCAGTCAGAGTTAACGTCCTGAGAATAGTATAGTAAAAAAGTCAACACAATGGCTGGTGAGTTTAAGAGTTTGCGTTTAACATAAATTGTAACAGTTATAAAACATAATAGGTCCATTGAACTATATAGCTAATCTAGATTCACAAGTAATAACAATAGTGATTTCGCGATCGAAGCTGACATGTGTTTCGTTTGTTTGCTTCCCATCACAACCTACCAAGTTGTGATGATGTTTGTAAACAAGTATGCTATCTCGCTTAAAAGATAGTGTATAAAAAGTGGGGCATGGACTCACCTGGTGTGCACTCGAATGATATGAAAGCTAACTTAAGAGAGAGAGAAAGACATCCTTCAGAGGTTACCTAGAACACGCAAGTACATAAGTATGTCTACACAGAATCTCTAACAACACTAAGTGCTCAATTAACACATTGACCAAATGTTTTGGAAAACAAGTCTCATTTGACCTAGTTGACCCGTTTGACCCATTGGTGACATATTAGTTTAATTCCCATTTAATCAAGTGTAACAATGTATCATACATGATAATCATACAAGTAATCCACGTATATTCCATCATCAACTCTAGTTGTAACAAGATCCTTACTCTACTTCAGTTTAGCATAATGACATTGATCACCAGTTTCATACAAATCAACATTCCTAGCAATGATTAATTCCAATCCTAATCATGACTTCCTGATCACAAAAAATAATCCATGTTGTAAATCCTAAGTCACATAAACAACATCATCCATTATACACACATTTGGTATAAAACATCATACTTGTATTCATGCATATTTTCCAAGCAACCTAGATTCTTCCAACTAGTTCATCAACCATCCAAACAACCCAATTACATAATCCAATGCGTTAGATATCATCAATAAACATCCTAACATGATCCTAGCATCATAAACATGTCCAATTCATAATATCCAATGATCTTCTAAATTAAAGTTTCCCTTTTGGGAAAGTAATATCTCAAAATTAATCCAACACTCAATTCTCTCATGAATTCATCAACAACATGCCTAATCAAGTCCATATTAACATCTAGACATGACCAACCTCATCAAATCATCATAGTTCACAAATCTTATATCCAAAAGTTTCTACTAATGGCAAGGTACGAACTACATGATCAATTCATGGATTTCTTGCATAATAATCATAATCCCACGTTCATACAACATCATTAACATCATAACATCATCAATCTATTACCAATTTCATCTTTTCTATACTAATTTCAAATTAGGGTTCTATCAAAATCAAAAACTATGAACAACTTGATAAAACCTTCCTTTAGGTGTGTTTAGATGATGATTAGCACTTGAAATCAACTTGTACAACTTGGATTCAATCAAAATCGACTTGGATGCTTGTTCTTGGATAAATTTTTCGAATGGAATGGGGGTTTGGGGCTGCTTGCTGCCGAATGGAGGGTGGGGGGTTGGGGGTTTAGGGTTGCAATTTTGTTAAGTTTAGTTTATTACAATTGCCACTTAACCCCCCATTGTTTATATTTTATAAAAACTAATCTTTTTGAAACCTTTTAAATAGTTTTAACTACAAAATATAAACATTATTAATCAATAATCATAATCTATACCTTCTCAATTAATCACAAAACACATGGAACATATATTACAAGTAGTCACGTTATCTCGTAAAATTCACAAATAATATTTAAAATCCATAAATTCATAAATCACATAAACTCAAACTAATAACCAACATTATTAGTTAAATCATTATCTAATTATTATATATAATTCTTATTAGGTCACCAACATTCAACGACAACTAGTGTATGTTGTTAGTGCTTCTTTAAAGATTGACATTTTGTCTTTATGTGTCTTTTTGTCTTTTGTAATAGTATAGGGGCTAGTATTGTAATTAGTTAGTTCTTTTTTGTGTTTATTGATAGTATATATAGCATAGACTTGTGTAGGTTAGAACGAGAATCTGTTTACACTTCTTTGTAATTGTCTTTGCTTTATATCAATAAACTCATTGAATTTTGTTGATATTGTGCTTTGATTTGATTACTTTGATTGTGTTTTTCATTGAATTATTAATTAATATCATCATAGATCTATACATTTGATCCTATCAAATGGTATCAGAGCTGTTGGTTGAGTGATTTGAGTTTTGTCAAACTTTGAAAACTCAAAATTCACTTAATTCTGTGATTGATTAGCAATTCAATTGAAATATTATGATTTTCAGTTGTGTTTAATCATCATAAACATGAATTGAATCACAATTAGCAGTCGAATTCATCAAATTTCAGAGAATTAGTCGAAATTTGGTTCGAAAATTGTTCAACTTAATCGAATTGAAATTTGGAAGATTCACTTATTGTTTGTTGATAATCAAGAAAATTAAACATAGAAGATTGTTAATCGGCATTAAACCTACTTAACTGGAAGAATTCGATCCAATTCATTAAGTTTTGATCGATTTCAGAAAAATTGAGTTTGTTACATTCATAAGAACATGATGAATGTGACGCATGAGGGTTGAGAATCACTGAAAATTGCCCAAGTGTTTAGACGTTTGAGCACTGTTCAGACGTTCTACCACTGTTTAGGCGGTTTTCAAGCAGACGTTTCACCACTGTTGAGGAGTTTTGCTACTGTTTGAGCTGAAGTAATTCTAGTCGGTTCATAACTGTTTAGAAGCTTCATAACTGTTTGGACGGTTGAAACTTCGAGACGTCTGACAACTGTTCAGATGTTTTGAAACTATCCAGACGTTTCTACTCTAGACGGTTGTTAAAATTTTTTCTAAGGCAATCCCTTAGACGGTTCTAGTGAAAACTCAGAAGTTTCTCAACTGTAGAGACGTTTCCTTACTGCTCAGGCGCATCTTCACTTAATACTTAGAATTTTTTTTATAAAATCAAAAATTTAAAAAATCAGAAAACTAAAAATCAACAAAAATATAAAGATGGTGAAATCAGAAGTCTCAGAAAATAGAGTTCCTAAACTAAAAAACAGAGCTGATTTCAAGAATTGGTCACTTAGATTAAAAACACCATTTGAATTCCATTGACACAGATCTTTGGAAATCAATTGAAAAAGGACCATACATTCCAATTACTACTGATGGGCCTGACAGGGGTTTTGTATATACTAATGATTCTCAGGAACCATACCCTAAAGATGTTTTGCAAGGAGATGATTTGAAAAGAGTCAAGAATGATATTAAAGCATACTCCTTGATGTGTAAAGGACTACCTTTGGAAGTTTTTGCAAGGTTAGATGGATATCAGACTAGATATACCATGTATAAAGCCTTAAAGACCTTCTATGAAGGAGGAAAAGAAATCCAAAACCTCAAGAAACAAAAGCTGAAAAGGCAACTAGAACTGTTTCAACATTTGTCTGGTGAAACAGTAAACCAGATGATGAACAGATTTGTTCAGCTTACTACTGAGATGTCAATAGCTGGAATCAAGCCTGATCTTGAAGATCTAATCTTAGACTACTCAATTCTTTACCCTCCTTATGGAAATAAACTGTAACTTTGCTAAAGCATCTGAGAAGTTTCTAATGGATTTAGATTTGCTCATTGCCAAGATAGAGTCTGTTGAAATTGATGAAAGCTCAAGGAACAATGACAGAGCAGCATCAATGTCACAATATCAGTTTGTTGCATCTCCAGCAAACTCTGTTGAAAATGCTTTCATGGTAAAAAGTGAGAAGGTTCCAGAAGAAGAGGGAGACTTATTTGTTGGAGCAGGATTCTTTACTGATTCATCATTTACTAGTATGCCTGCTTATACCTCACAGTCTCATCCTCAATCTCCTCCTAAATCTCAGAGTACAAATGTTCAAACAAAGACTCCATCAACTAACTCTGCTAAATCTAGTAAAGTTAAAGATGTGATAAACATCCTATTAGAGGATGAAGTGTCTAAAACTGCTTTTACTGCTTTTATGGTTAGTTTTCAAGCATATCAGGTAGCCATTTAACTCAATTAGATCTTGTTTTGCAGGATTTTTTTGAGATGGATCCTGAAGATGTTGAAGAGATGGACTTGAATTGGTAGATGGTGATGATTGCATACAGAACACAAAAACACTCTTATGTCAACAGGAAGTACAAGCCCAGTGCTAACAAGACTGTTGGATTTAACAAGTCAAAGTCAAGGTGTTTTAACTGCAATAGTTATGGACATTTCTCCAGAGAATACAAGGCACTAAGGAACAATGGAGGAAATGCTCAATCAAGTTCTGGTAATTAAAGATTTCAACAAGCTCAGAAGACTTTCTAAAAGCCTTATAAAAGTCTTCCTATGCCTGAGCTTAAAGAGGAATCAAAATCAACTGAAGAGCCAAAGAAAGCTCTTGTAGTCAAGCATTAAAGATGGTTATGATTGGAGTGCATATGCTGAACAGTTCACAAATGATTTAACCTCTAGTTTGTCTCTTGTTGCAGAAATTCAAGGGGAGAACTGGTCAGAGAATTATGATCCAAAGGTGGAAGGTGAGAATGAAGAGGATAACTATGATTGGAGTGACAAATCTGATTCTAAGGAGGATACAGATGAAGTAGCTTTAATGGCACAATCTGATCAACCCAAGGTTGACACTTCATTCTCAAAACCTGAAACCTCATCTCCAAAATTTCCTGAAATGCCTTCTGAAGTGAGAGAAAAACTGTGCACTAAATCATGCTTCGAACATGTTGAATATTATCGAAGCTATTCATACAAAATTTGTGAGAAATTGAAACAAGAAGAATCAATGCACAACAAATTAAAATCTGATCATAAAACAGCAGATCAAAAGATCATCTCTCTTCAAACATCATGGAACAAAACAATAAAGGAATTAAAAATTGTGTCTAAATAATTGGAAGAGATGACCAAAAATCTTGAACAGGAGAAGATAGCACATGCTGCTACACAAATGGATCTTGCTACAGTGAAAAGTTCAAATTTGATAGTTGAGAAACTGGTGAATGAGAGAAAAGATAAACAGAAAGCAGGTTTAGGATTCACTCATGAACCTATGCCTTAATCAATTACAAACACTTTACCAGAGAACTTTAATACTCATGACCATTCTCCTGAAAATAAGGCTAAACTCAAAGCCTTTCAAAACAAAAAAAAAATTCTGAAGAAGAAAAAGATAATGTGAAAGTTTTTGTTGAAAATGATCAAGAAAAGATCAACAATGGTCATCCAATCAAGATAAAATCGTATGAACCTAAACAGACAAAACACAACACTTCTGATCAAATTCATTCTGTATTAGAAGAAGTGAAAGTTAAAAGCAAAGTGTAAGGCCCCGTTCCCGGTCACCTCACAGTTGGTCATTCATCGCACATAAACATAAACATTTTAAATCATTCATCTATTTCGCAGCGGAATTTAAAACTTTCATTTATAACTAAAAACATGTCATTTCATAACATTACAATATTCGTTTTCATCTCAAAATACAATGACATGTCAAAATGTAGATGCCAGCCTCATCAACTGAGTAGTCGTCTCGTGTCATCCTCAGCAACACTACCTGTCAACTGGAAACACATCAAAGTCAGCGTTGCTGAGTGAGTTCTAATTTTATATTAAAAACATACTTTACTTTCCATCAAAACCGTTCTTACATACATACGATCATACAACATACGTACACGTAGATAGTATTATTATTATCTTCATCATTCATTCATTAGCTTTAGTTCGTGTACCGTTCATCGTTAACGTTCACGTTCTTTCTTAACTCTTTCTTTCGTTCGTACGTTTCTTTACTTTCATGCATCCTCTATCTTTCACTTCTATCTAGATCCGGTCACACTTTACCCTCTTCATGGCACACAGCCATGATTACTGAGGTCGAGTGACAAGGACCCCGTTTCATACGTCATCATCATGTTCCTTCCGTTCATTACTTTCATTCATTCGTTCTTTAGCTTTCATTACGTTCATTATCTTTCACTCGTTTCATACTTTCTTTCTTTCACAAATTATCTCTCTCATTGATCAACTCACGCGATACTCCCGACTCATGTCCGAAAACTGATACTGTGCCGGGGCCCGCTCATAAACCCCCGACTCATGTCCGAAGACTGACACAGTACCGGAGCACGCGATACATTCCTCATTCGTCTTATCTCACTCTCACGCACTACTCCCGACTCATGTCCGAAGACTGATACTGTGCCGGGGCCTGCTCACAAACCCCCGACTCATGTCCGAAGACTGACACAGTACCGGAGCATTGCGATCCTCTACTCATCCAACTAGATCCTGTCTCATGCAATATCCCCGACTCATGCTCGAAGGCTGATGCTGTGTCGGGGCCTGCTCACAAACCCCCGACTCATGTCCGTAGACTGACACATCACCGGGATATGCGACAGAGATCCTATACGAGTTAATCACAAAGATTGAACTCCATCCGAGTCTGTTACGACACAAAGATTGACACAGCACCGGGATATGCGACAGAGATCCTATGCGACAGAGATCATACGATTGAACATCAGTCGTTCCTCAGTCGGGCGACTGGCCCTTCAGTCGCATAGCCCAAACTGGGCAACGACTGGAGTTCATCACGAACAGCAGCCACGACATTCGGCTTCCAAACTCCTCCAGACGTCGTTTGAGCTCAAATTAGCCACTCTAATCCATAGGGAAACATACCTCACCTCATACAAGCCTATCCTAGTCCGGAATCAAGCCCTAAACGTACCATACACATACACATACGTACATACACGGGTTAAACACCCAAAACTCGAAAAATAGGGTTTCAGATGTGTTCCAGCCCCAAAATCATTCAAAATCATGTAAAAGAGGGGTCTTAGAACTCACCTTAGTAGCCTCCTCGGTTAGAGCTTCAATTTGACCCGCTATACGTTGATCTTGGCTCACGAACCCGCCTGGACCGAACTGTCTCCTTCTTTCTCTCTGGTTTCGCGACTATGGGGAAGGAGTGTGGGCTGCCCTCTTCCTTAAATACTACTGTCCAGTCGCCCGAGGTCTCCACGCAACTGGACCTCCAGTCGTCCCGGCTCCATGCGATTGAACACTCCAGTCGCACGATTGAGTTCCAGTCGTGCGGTTGAGCCTCAATCGCATGTCTTCCATGCGATTGGACGCTCTAGTCGCATGACACTTCAAATCGAAATTTCCGGGCGTTACAAGTCCACCCCCTTAAACGGGTTTCGTCCCCGAAACCTGTTGTTCCTTAAACCTTCGCGGGCAATACTGTCCCATCTAGTTTCCAGTCTATCACTTGGAACCCTATCGCTCCACATCGTTTATTGACATTCGACTTCTGGTCTATCTTGGTCTATCGCCATCGGTAACCCATGCATACTGATCAATGTTCATTTGACCAGCATTTGTGACTCCAACCATGCCATGTAGAATACAGTTACTACACCACAATACTCGAGCAAAGGCTCGGCGTTATAGTCATTGAGCTTCAGAGCATCACTGGGAACCTTCGGCTTAAGTGTGTGAAGAACAAGGCCTTCAACTTGTGTAAAGTTGCTGCATGCACAAATGACAGGCTGAAACTGTTCCTCAGATAACGGGTGACACAGCTTTCTCAATTGCATCACTCAATCCTCTAGGGTATCAGATAACCTAGTAAATCCACTAATAGTAATCTCTACATCAAAGGGCTCATAGATGTTTCTTCTCCTAACATGCAACTCACAACAGAAGGCAATAGGAACGTACTACTACTAGCTTCATATTCAAGGCGTAAGGGCACAAACTTAAATTACCAGAAATATACCTGTCGTCAGGTCGAAGTCTGCTCTAGCCTTCACCCTCTATTCTCCTTCCTCGCACCAGAGCTCCCCGCCCTTGACTTCTTACAATCCCTGCTCAGATGTCCAGTCTTGCCGCAATTGTAGCACTTAGCCGTGCAGCAATCCCTTGCCCTGTGGCCTTCCTTCCCACACTGAAAACAGACGTTCAGTCCCCACTTGCACTCTCCTTCGTCACCTCTACCACACTTTTTACATACCTCATCCCTCCTTCTTATCCTCTCCCGATCATCGATCCTTATCCGTCGGTAAGCCCTGGATATACCTTTTGATCTTCCACGAAAGGGGTGTTACCTGATCCGGCACCAGTCGTGCCATTTCATTGAATTTGGTGGTGTACTGCTGATGCGTCATCGTCCCCGCTTCCAACTGCAGGAACTCCCTTTCAACTTTATCCATTTCATAGTGGGGACAGAACTCCTCAATCACTAACCTTTTCAACTCTGACCATCTCATCCTTCCGATAGCCCGGCTACCCTCAGCTTGGACTATATTGTCCCACCAGCACAAAGCTGAGTCCACGAAAGAATGAGTGGCAAACTTAACTTTCTGATCTTCCCGGCACTCACTAATTTCCAGTACCGCTTCCATCTCTCTGACCCAACGATAAGCGGCAGTAGCATTGCCGTTACCATCAAAGGTTGGGGGCTTGCATCGTTGAAACGCCCCATAGTTACAGCCTCGTGCCGCCACCGGCACATGCTCCTCCTCCTCTTCCTCCTCATCGGAGAAAACCGTTTCAGTCTCCATCCGTCTCCTTCCGCCCGAAGGTCTACCCCTTTCCTATCTCTCCTCATTCCTAACAGCCTTTATCACTTCAGTCACTACAGACGGTAAGATCGTCTGCATGACTTGGTGTACTTCTTCCACTACCGCCTCTCTCATCGAGGCTCTTAAATTGGTACTTTCATCTGCTCCCTCCTGATGAGGAGTCTCGTGTTCTTCATGAACCACCTTTTCAACTCTAGGTCTTCCTCTGGTGACCCGTGGTTTAGCACCACGTCCGCCACCACCTCCACCACGTAAAGCCTTAGAAGTTCTACCACCGGCCATCCTCTATCACACTGAAAGATTCAAACACTAACACGGTCATTCCAGCGAATAGCTCAGTTTATGTCAAGTATAGTAAGTCCCTAATTACAGTGATCAGTTGTGATTAGCCACTTACTCTACTCTTCGCACCCCGAGCATTACCTGTTCTGACTACATCAGTATCAAAATCTAACAGTAAAACATAAACACATAACATGCGCACACAATGCCGGTTAACTTTAAGAAAATACCTGATGACACGCAGCTACTCAGTTTGGCATCCCTTTCCCTTTTCGTCCCATTCTCAGTTTAAGATTAGGTTTATTATGAAAATTTACCCATTTCACTTAAACTTTTGCTTTGATACCAACTTGTAAGGCCCCGTTCCCGGGCACCTCACAGTTGGTCATTCATCGCACATAAACATAAACATTTTAAATCGTTCATCTATTTCGCAGCGGAATTTAAAACTTTCATTTATAACTAAAAACATGTCATTTCATAACATTACAATATTCGTTTTCATCTCAAAATACAATGACATGTCAAAATGTAGATGCCAGCCTCATCAACTGAGTAGTCGTCTCGTGTCATCCTCAGCAACACTACCTGTCAACTGGAAACACATCAAAGTTAGCGTTGCTGAGTGAGTTCTAGTTTTATATTAAAAACATACTTCACATTCCATCAAAACCGTTGTTACATACATATGATCATATAACATACATACACGTAGATAGTATTATTATTATCTTCATCATTCATTCATTAGCTTTAGTTCGTGTACCGTTCATCGTTAACGTTCACGTTCTTTCTTAACTCTTTCTTTCATTCGTACGTTTCTTTACTTTCATGCATCCTCTATCTTTCACTTCTATCTAGATCCGGTCACACTTTACCCTCTTCATGGCACACAGCCATGATTACTGAGGTCGAGTGACAAGGACCCCGTTTCATACGTCATCATCATGTTCCTTCCGCTCATTACTTTCATTCATTCGTTCTTTAGCTTTCATTACGTTCATTATCTTTCACTCGTTTCATACTTTCTTTCTTTCACAAATTATCTCTCTCATTCATCAACTCACGCGATACTCCCGACTCATGTCCGAAGACTGATACTGTGCCGGGGCCCGCTCATAAACCCCCGACTCATGTCCGAAGACTGACACAGTACCGGAGCACGCGATACATTCCTCATTCGTCTTATCTCACTCTCACGCACTACTCCCGACTCATGTCCGAAGACTGATACTGTGCCGGGGCCTGCTCACAAACCCCCGACTCATGTCCGAAGACTGACACAGTACCGGAGCATTGCGATCCTCTACTCATCCAACTAGATCCTGTCTCATGCAATATCCCCGACTCATGCTCGAAGGCTGATGCTGTGCCGGGGCCTGCTCACAAACCCCCGACTCATGTCCGTAGACTGACACAGCACCGGGATATGCGACAGAGATCCTATACGAGTTAATCACAAAGATTGAACTCCATCCGAGTCTGCTGCGACACAAAGTCGCTCACCTCATAACTGTGCTTGGCTTTATGCCACACCCCCGAAATTAAACATAACTCGGGTAACATCACCCCCACCGATGTGGGTAACAACACCCCCACCGAAGTGGGTAACCACTGAGTTTGCTGCAACACAGAGTCGCTCCTCTCATACGTACGCTCACTAGCTTTACGTTCGTTCACTCGTTCATTAATGCATGCACTCATTCGTTACATTCCTCTTTCCTTATCTTTCACTTTACGTTATTAATACTTTTCATTCGTTCATAAACAATTCACGTAAAGATACGGAAAGATAAACATACACCGAATCCAGGAACATCGACACTTACAAGTCATCAGTCATTACCATCATATAAGGCTACATCATACTTAACATACATACATCATACATGTACATGCAATTACTATCATCATCGTGTCCCACGTAACATCTAAGCCTCGATAGTTATCACACGTATACCTATGGGAGCTATCATATCATTACCTACACTAGCTCTCTTCCCGGAGGCCAGTAATTACACTATGTCCCTCCTCGTACACAACAGCCCTACTTGGGCGATTGGGCACCCTTCAGTCGCATAACCTCCATGCGACTGAACACTGTGCGATTGGACCAATGCGGATGAGTATCCATGCGGATGAACATCCAACCGTACGAATGGACTCCCTATCGTGAGATTGAACACTATACGTATGGGATTCTATGCGACTGAACTCTCAACCATGCGATTGAACTACTATGCGAATGGGTCTATGCGACTGAATCCTCAGTCGTGCGTCTGTACTACTATGCGAATGGATCTATGCGACTGAACCCTCAGTCGCATGGCCTATCGTGCGACTGAGCCCCAATCATATGACTAAGCCTCAATCGTACGATTGAACATCAGTCGTTCCTCAGTCGGGCGACTGGCCCTTCAGTCGCATTGCCCTAACTGGGCAACGACTGGAGTTTATCACGAACAGCAGCCGCGACATTCGGCTTCCAAACTCCTCCAGACCTCGTTTGAGCTCAAATTAGCCCCTCTAATCCATAGGGAAACATACCTCGACCTCATACAAGCCTATCCTAGTCCGGAATCAAGCCCTAAACGTACCATACACATACACATACGTACATACACGGGTTAAACACCAAAAAATCGAAAAATAGGGTTTCAGATGTGTTCCAGCCCCGAAATCATTCAAAATCGTGTAAAAGAGGGGTCTTAGAACTCACCTTAGTAGCCTCCTCGGTTAGAGCTTCCATTTGACCCGCTATACGTTGATCTTGGCTCACGAACCCGCCTGGACCGAACTGTCTCCTTCTTTCTCTCTGGTTTCGCGATTATGGGGAAGGAGTGTGGGATGCCCTCTTCCTTAAATACTATTGTCCAGTCGCCCGAGGTCTCTATGCGACTGGACCTCCAGTCGTCCCGGCTCCATGTGATTGAACACTCCAGTCCCACGATTGAGTTCCAGTCGTGCGGTTGAGCCTCAATCGCATATCTTCCATGTGATTGGACGCTCTAGTCGCATGACACTTCAAATCGAAATTTTCGGGCGTTACAAGTCCACCCCCCTTAAACGGGTTTCATCCCCGAAACCTGTTGTTCCTTAAACCTTCGCAGGCAATACTGTCCCATCTAGTTTCCAGTCTATCACTTGGAACCCTATCGCTCCACATCGTTTATTGACATTCGACTTCTGGTCTATCTTGGTCTATCGCCATCGGCAACCCATGCATACTGATCAATGTTCATTTGACCAGCATTTGTGACTCCAACCATGCCATGTAGAATACAGTTACTACACCACAATACTCGAGCAAAGGCTCGGTGTTATAATCATTGAGCTTCAGAGCATCACTGGGAACCTTCGGCTTATGTGTGTGAAGAACAAGGCCTTCAACTTGTGTAAAGTTGCTGCATGCACAAATGACAGGCTGAAACTGTTCCTCAGATAACGGGTGACACAGCTTTCTTAATTGCATCACTCAATCCTCTAGGGTATCAGATAACCTAGTAAATACACTAATAGTAATCTCTACATCGAAGGGCTCATCGATGTTTCTTCTCCTAACATGCAACTCACAACAGAAGGCAATAGGAATGTACTACTACTAGCATCACATTCAAGGCGCAAGGGCACAAACTTAAATTACCAGAAACATACCTGTCGTCAGGTCGAAGTCCGCTCTAGCCTTCACCCTCTATTCTCCTTCCTCGCACTAGAGCTCCCCGCCCTTGACTTCTTACAATCCTTGCTCAGATGTCCAGTCTCGCCGCAATTGTAGCACTTAGCCGTGCGGCAATCCCTTGCCCTGTGGCCTTCCTTCCCACACTGAAAACAGACGTTCAGTCCCCACTTGCACTCCCCTTCGTGACCTCTACCACACTTTTTACATACCTCATCCCTCCTTCTTATCCTCTCCCGATCATCGATCCTCATCATCTTACCTTCGGTCGCCATTCCACCATCACTATCTCGCCTTCCCTTCCCCTTCTTATCATAGGCTTGCTCCCCGCTTCGCCTGTTATCGCTATCGTCTCCCGCTCGTCATACAACCTTCCCGCCAAATCCACTGCCGACCTAAACGTACTGGGTCGGCCAGCGATCATGTGCCTACGGATATCCGTCGGTAAGCCCTGGATATACCTTTTGATCTTCCGCGAAAGGGGTGTTACCTGATCCGGCACCAGTCGTGCCATTTCATTGAATTTGGTGGTGTACTGCTGATGCGTCATCGTCCCCGCTTCCAACTGCAGGAACTCCCTTTCAACTTTATCCATTTCACGGTGGGGACAGAACTCCTCAATCAGCAACCTTTTCAACTCTGACCATCTCATCCTTCCGATAGCCCGGCTACCCTCAGCTTGGACTATATTGTCCCACCAGCACAAAGCTGAGTCCACGAAAGAATGAGTGGCAAACTTAACTTTCTGATCTTCCCGGCACTCACTAATTTCAAGTACCGCTTCCATCTCTCTGACCCAACGATGAGCGGCAGTAGCATTGCCGTTACCATCAAAGGTTGGGGGCTTGCATCGTTGAAACGCCCCATAGTTACAGCCTCGTGCCGCCACCGGCGCATGCTCCTCCTCCTCTTCCTCCTCATCGGAGAAAACCGTTTCAGTCTCCATCCGTCTCCTTCCGCCCGAAGGTCTACCCCTTTCCTGTCTCTCCTCATTCCTAACAGCCTTTATCACTTCAGTCACAACAGACGGTAAGATCGTCTGCATGACTTTGTGTACTTCTTCCACTACCGCCTCTCTCATCGAGGCTTTCAAATTGGCACTTTCGTCTGCTCCCTCATGATGAGGAGTCTCGTGTTCTTCATGAACCACCTTTTCAACTCTAGGTCTTCCTCTGGTGACCCGTGGTTCAGCACCACGTCCACCACCACCTCCACCACGTAAAGCCTTAGAAGTTCTACCACCGGCCATCCTCTATCACACTGAAAGATTCAAACACTAACACGGTCATTCCAGCGAATAGCTCAGTTTATGTCAAGTATAGTAAGTCCCTAATTACAGTGATCAGTTGTGATTAGCCACTTAATCTACTCTTCGCACCCTGAGCATTACGTGTTCTGACTACATCAGTATCAAAATCTAACAGTAAAACATAAACACATAACATGCGCACACAATGCCGGTTAACTTTAAGAAAATACCTGATGACACGCAGCTACTCAGTTTGGCATCCCTTTCCCTTTTCGTCCCATTATCAGTTTAAGATTAGGTTTATTATGAAAATTTACCCATTTCACTTAAACTTTGGCTCTGATACCAACTTGTAAGGCCCCGTTCCCGGGCACCTCACAGTTGGTCATTCATCGCACATAAACATAAACATTTTAAATCGTTCATCTATTTCGCAGCGGAATTTAAAACTTTCATTTATAACTAAAAACATGTCATTTCATAACATTACAATATTCGTTTTCATCTCAAAATACAATGACATGTCAAAATGTAGATGCCAGCCTCATCAACTGAGTAGTCGTCTCGTGTCATCCTCAGCAACACTACCTGTCAACTGGAAACACATCAAAGTCAGCGTTGCTGAGTGAGTTCTAGTTTTATATTAAAAACATACTTTACTTTCCATCAAAACCGTTCTTACATACATACGATCATACAACATACGTACACGTAGATAGTATTATTATTATCTTCATCATTCATTCATTAGCTTTAGTTCGTGTACCGTTCATCATTAACGTTCACGTTCTTTCTTAACTCTTTCTTTCGTTCGTACGTTTCTTTACTTTCATGCATCCTCTATCTTTCACTTCTATCTAGATCTGGTCACACTTTACCCTCTTCATGGCACACAGCCATGATTACTGAGGTCGAGTGACAAGGACCCCGTTTCATACGTCATCATCATGTTCCTTCCGTTCATTACTTCCATTCATTCGTTCTTTAGCTTTCATTACGTTCATTATCTTTCACTCGTTTCATACTTTCTTTCTTTCACAAATTATCTCTCTCATTCATCAATTCACGCGATACTCCCGACTCATGTCCGAAGACTGATACTATGCCGGGGCCCGCTCATAAACCCCCGACTCATGTCCGAAGACTGACACAGTACCGGAGCACGCGATACATTCCTCATTCGTCTTATCTCACTCTCACGCACTACTCCCGACTCATGTCCGAAGACTGATACTGTGCCGGGGCCTGCTCACAAACCCCCGACTCATGTCCGAAGACTGACACAGTACCGGAGCATTGCGATCCTCTACTCATCCAACTAGATCCTGTCTCATGCAATATCCTCGACTCATGCTCGAAGGCTGATGCTGTGCCGGGGCCTGCTCACAAACCCCCGACTCATGTCCGTAGACTGACACAGCACCGGGATATGCGACAGAGATCCTATACGAGTCAATCACAAAGATTGAACTCCATCCGAGTCTGTTGCGACACAAATTCGCTCACCTCATAACTATGCTTGGCTTTATGCCACACCCCCGAAATTAAACATAACTCGGGTAACATCACCCCCACCGAAGTGGGTAACAACACCCCCACCGAAGTGGGTAACCACTTAGTTTGCTGCAACACAGAGTCGCTCCTCTCATACGTACGCTCACTAGCTTTACGTTCGTTCATTCGTTCATTAATGCATGCACTCATTCGTTACATTCCTCTTTCCTTATCTTTCACTTTACGTTATTAATACTTTTCATTCGTTCATAAACAATTCACGTAAAGATACGGAAGGATAAACATACACCGAATCCAGGAACATCGACACTTACAAGTCATCAGTCATTACCATCATATAAGGCTACATCATACTTAACATACATACATCATACATGTACATGCAATTACTATCATCATCGTGTCCCACGTAACTTCTAAGCCTCGATAGTTATCACACGTATACCTATGGGAGCTATCATATCATTACCTACACTAGCTCTCTTCACGGAGGCCAGTAATTACACTATGTCCCTCCTCGTACACAACAGCCCTACTTGGGCGATTGGGCACCCTTCAGTCGCATAACCTCCATGCGACTGAACACTGTGCGATTGGACCAATGCGGATGAGTATCCATGCGGATGAACATCCAACCGTACGAATGGACTCCCTATCGTGCGATTGAACACTATACATATGGGCTTCTATGCGACTGAACTCTCAACCGTGCGATTGAACTACTATGCGAATGGGTCTATGCGACTGAATCCTCAGTCGTGCATCTGTACTACTATGCGAATGGATCTATGCGACTGAACCCTCAGTCGCATGGCCTGTCGTGCGACTGAGCCCCAATCGTACGACTGAGCCTCAATCGTATGATTGAACATCAGTCGTTCCTCAGTCGGGCGACTGGCCCTTCAGTCGCATAGCCCTAACTGGGCAGCGACTGGAGTTCATCACGAACAGCAGCCGCGACATTCGGCTTCCAAACTCCTCCAGACCTCGTTTGAGCTCAAATTAGCCCCTCTAATCCATAGGGAAACATACCTCGACCTCATACAAGCCTATCCTAGTCCGGAATCCAGCCCTAAACGTACCATACACATACACATACGTACATACACGGGTTAAACACCCAAAACTCGAAAAATAGGGTTTCAGATGTGTTCCAGCCCCGAAATCATTCAAAATCGTGTAAAAGAGGGGTCTTAGAACTCACCTTAGTAGCCTCCTCGGTTAGAGCTTCAATTTGACCCGCTATACGTTGATCTCGGTTCACGAACCCGCCTGGACCGAACTGTCTCCTTCTTTCTCTCTGGTTTCGCGACTATGGGGAAGGAGTGTGGGCTGCCCTCTTCCTTAAATACGACTATCCAGTCGCCCGAGGTCTCCACGCGATTGGACCTCCAGTTGTCCCGGCTCCATGCGATTAAACACTCTAGTCGCACGATTGAGTTCCAGTCGTGCGGTTGAGCCTCAATCGCATGTCTTCCATGCGATTGGACGCTCTAGTCGCATGACACTTCAAATCGAAATTTCCGGGCGTTACACAAAGATAAAGATAAACTTCAGGAAGGAACATTAGAAGATTCCAACTCTGTTAATCTAAAATAAAAAGTTAATGAAAAAGAATCTTTATCTGAAGATGTTCAATCTGAAAATGAACCAAGTTCATCAAAAGTAAAAATTAAGAGAAGAAGAAAGAAATCATCAAAAACCAAAACTGAACAAAACAAAAGTTTAGAAAATCTAAGTCATCCAACAAATCAGACAACTAAAATCAAACCGATAAAATTTGTGTCAGCTGGTTTGTTAAACATGAACTCTCTTCATCAAAACAAAATAAGTCCTGTGAACAAATCTCACTCTGATCTAAAAACAGGTTCAGACTCTAAGACTTCCGCTGTTATAAAAAGATTTGTTCCTAAGGAATTAAAAAAGGATGTTCATGATAAAAAGATGAAAAATAATTTGTCACAAAAGCCAAAATTGCAAAATCAGAAACAACAATTTAACTTTTTGACGCCAACATTTAAAAATGAATCACATATAGCGTCAACTTCAAAAGTTAAGAAACAGTTGTTTAGAACTCCACAAAAGTACTGTGACATATGTGATATGAAATTCACAATACTGCTGAGTGCTTTTTCAACAAATACTGTCACATATGTGACATGAGAAATCATTCTACAGCAGATTGTTATTTTAACAGATACTGTACTTATTTTGATGAGAAAACTCACAATACTAAAAATTGTTATTTTAGAAAGAGCTCACCTACTAGAGGATTTGCCAATTCGAACATGAGCAAAGGTTATGTTAATCCTCAGTATATGAGAAATCAATCTGATGGATTTCAACAATTAACTAACCAACCCTCTTTAGGTCTGAGGTCTTTTCAAAAGAACAATTTTGCGAGGCCTAAACAACCTGTGAAAGAACAATTCATACCAAGATCAATGAGAATGACTAATAAAAATGTTAGTCATCAATACTCTTCAAAAATTGATTACTCAAGTGGTATGAATGTTCCCAGAAATAATTCTAACAATGTTCATAAAAAGATTGGTAAATTCATCAAGAATAAACCTGATTTAAATAATCTTCATTTAAAACAATTTACTATTGTTGACAATTATGGAAAACCCAAGACCATCTCGGCTTGGGTAGATATCTCAACTTAGTTTTCTTGTTGTGCAGGTACGCCCGAGAAGACCACTTAATACATGGTATGTGGATAGCGGATGTCGTCGGCACATGACAGGCAATCCTGCCTTGTTACAAGATTTTAAGTTAAAGGATGGAACGCACGTCTCCTTTGGTGGTGATGCTGGTGGCAAAATAACAGGAGAAGGAACAGTGTCAAATGGGATAATCAGTTTTGATAAAGTCAACTTCTGTTCATAGTTGAACTTTAACCTTTTAAGTGTATCCCAAATATGTGATAAAGCATACTCTGTTCTATTTGATGATTCTTTCTGTTATGTTTTAAAGCCGGGTTTTCATATTCGCAAAGATTGGGTAATTGTTAAAGCTAAAAGGGATAGAGATGTATACAAGCTGGATATGTCTCAAGTCGATCCTTCTACAGAAACAACTTGCCTAATTTCAAAAGCATCAAGTGATGAAAGCCAGCTTTGGCATAGACGTCTCGGACATTCCAACTTCAAGAACATGAACAAGCTTGTAGCAGGAAATCATGTTATTGGTCTTCCATCCAAGAAGTTTGCAACAACTGATCTCTGCTTAGCATGTTTGAAGGGAAAACAACATAGAGAGTCTTATAAGTCTAAGCTCATAAACTCAAATTCCAAACCTCTACAGATGTTGCACATGGACCTATTTGGACCAACAAATGTCAAGAGTATTGGAAGAAAATCATATTGTTTAGTTATCATTGATGACTACACAAGATTTTCATGGGTTTTCTTTTTACATGCTAAATCTAAAATGACTGAATTTCTAAAAGAATTCATCATTAAAGTTGAAAATCAACTTGAACACAAAGTAAAAATAATAAGAAGTGATAATGGAACGGAATTCAAAAATGCTAACATTGAAATATTTTGTGCAGAGAAAGGGATAGCTCATCAGTTTAGTGCTCCCAGAACTCCTCAATAAAATGGAGTTGCTGAAAGGAAAAACAGAACACTGATTGAAGCTGCTCGTTCTATGTTAGCTGATGCAAAGATTCCTATCACTTTCTGGGATGAAGCTATATCAACTGCGTGTTTCGTTCAGAATAGAACTTTAATTGTGAAAGATAAAATGAAAACTCCTTATGAGTTAATGTTTGGAAGGAAACCAAATATAAACTTTCTAAAATCATTTGGTTGTCCAGTTATGATTCTTAATTCAAGCGATCAGTTAGGAAAATTTGAAGCAAAATCTGATAATGGATTTTTCATTGGATACTCATCTGTTTCAAAAGCCTATCGAGTTTATAACTCTAGGACAAATATAATTTGTGAAACATTCAACGTTAAATTTTTGGAAAATTCCTTTCCATCAGTTTTAAATGGTCCTGCTTGGTTGTTTGATTTAGATTCATTATCAAACTCTCTTCAATCTAACTTGTTTAATCAATCAAACTTTCTTGATTCTACAGGTAAGAAGAGCTCTAGAGGAGATCTTGGATTCTTCAATGAAGATTCAGATTCTGATGACCTAGATGATTCAAGCCCAGATTACCCATTCTTTTCATTTATCAAGGATTCAACAATAAGATTCAATGACAATGATCAAGCTAATCAAGCTTCAGATCATTCAGTTTCAAATGATCAAGAGGGATCACAACCAATTCCTAATGATGGTAATGAGTTTGTGCAACCTGAGTCAGGAACATCATCCATCTCAGGTGATGCAGTTGATACTGGTAACTTTGATTACTTTATTAACTCACCGACTCAAGTTCCAAACTTCAATCCATATTCTTCTAACCTGCTGCATCAACTCTCCAACCTGAATCAAACAAATCTAGATGTTAATGTTCAAGGTGATGAGATTCCAACATCTCGTATTCACAAGAATCATCCAACATCACAGATTATTGGTCCATTGAATGAGAGAACAACGAGGAGTAAATCAGAACAAGCAAACTTGTGCTTATACTCTTGTTTTCTTTCTCAAATTGTTCCTAAAAACGTTACCAAAGCGTTAAAGGACAATGGTTGGATTGAAGCAATGCAAGAAGAATTACTTCAATTCTACAAACAAGAAGTGTGGAATTTGGTGGAATTACCTGAAGGAGAAAATGCCATAGGCACTAAATGGTTGTTTAGAAATAAAACTGATGATCGTGGGATAGTTATACGGAAAAAGGCGAGACTTGTTGCACAAGGATACACACAGGAAGAAGGAATTGACTATGATGAAGTATTTGCTCCAGTTGCAAGACTCGAATCCATTCGTGTTTTCCTGGCTTATGCATCATTCATGAAATTCAAGGTGTATCAAATGGATGTCAAAGGTGCTTTCTTGTACAGTCCTATCACTGATGATGTGTATGTGAAGCAACCTCCGGGCTTTGAGGATGTAGAATTTCCAAATCGAGTGTTCAAGCTTAGCAAAGCTTTGTATGGACTTCATCAAGCTTCTAGAATTTGGTATGAAACATTATCATAACACTTGATCCAACATGGATACACAAGAGGGAAAATCGATCCAACTTTATTCATAAAGAAGGATAATGATGATCTCTTATGTGTGCAAGTGTATGAAGATGATATCATATTTGGTTCTACTAGTCCAAAATTATGTAATGAATTTGAAGAAATCATGAAGTCTCGTTTCCAGATGAGTTCTATGGGAGAAATCAAATTCTTCCTTGGATTGTAAGTTTAACAATCTGCAGATGGTATATTCATAAATCAAGGGAAGTTTGTTGATAAACTCTTAAAGAAATTCAAACTGCATGATTGTCAGTCCATGAGCCTGATCCTAAAGGAAAATCAGTAGACCAAACTCTATACAAATCTATGATTGGTTCTTTGATGTATCTTACTGCATCAAGACCAGACATAATGTATGTTGTTTGTGTCTGTGCCACGTATCTATCAGACCCGAAAGAATCTCACTTAATTGCTGTCAAGAGGATATTCAGGTATCTTAAAGGCAAACTAGCTTTAGGGCTTTGGTATCCTTACGAGGGTAACTTTGAGTTACATGGATATATAGATAGTGATTATGGTGGATACTGTCAAGATAGAAAATCTACAACGTGTGTTTGTTAATTTCTTGGTCCCCGATTAGTCTCATGGCAATGTAAGAAACAAACAAATGTCTCTGCTTCAACTACAGAAGCTGAGTACATAGTTGCATCAGCAGGATGTTCTCGAATCCTTTGGTTGCAAAACCAACTGCTGGATTATAGGTTTAATATTCTTAAAACACCCATTTACATTGATAACACTGCTGCTATGTTCATTACAGCTAATCCAGTTCAGCATTCAAAAACAAAATATATCGAAATTCGATATCATTTTCTAAGAGATAATTCTGAAAAAGGTTTAATCATTTTGATTCAAATTGTAACTGAAAAACAGTTGGCAGATCTATTTACTAAAGCTTTCCTACCAGGAAGGTTTGAGTACTTAGTGGAGTCAATTGGCCTCATTAACCATGTGTAAACCTGGTTTCTTGGTTCTTAATTTAGTTCTTTGAATCATTACATGATCAGCACCTCCCTAAACCAAAAGGTCTTCATAAGTGCACCTTTCATAGTTATTTGTCTGATTGTTTTTGTGTGTGTGTGTTTTCTTTTGTAGAAAAACAAAATACAAAAGTAGAAAACTCAAAAATTACAAGATAAAACAATATAAAAAAAAAACGCCAAAAATAGAGTTCTTTTCATTTTTTTTCATTTTTAGGAATGAATCTGTGTTTGCATCATGTGAGAAATGATAGTACATTGGTGAGATCAGTTGCATACTTCACTCGCTAATAAAGTCTGACATGATCAGATATGATGTGTAGACAATATCATGCTAGTATACTGAAAAGTAAATTCTTATGATTAAACTAAATCTATATGCTTGTATGTGTATTCATATAAGTACTTTTAAGTTGTATTAGCTTTTCAGATTGATTGCTTGTTAAGTTACAACACTCACACCTGATGGTGATGTGACTAATCATGAGATCTGTTACAAGCATAATTTCACTTCTCTGTTATGAGTCATCATAGACCTGAAGTGCTGAGATATCCTCTGTTGTAAGTCATTACAGACCTGAATATTCTCCTTTGATACAAAAGATGCCAATGTGCACAACCCATTCAAATGGATGGTTAGAGTTGATCAAATGGTTATCCATGATTATTCTCTATTACATTAAGTAACATGAGCTCTGGTTATGCATATTTGTCAGGTAATAAGTTGAGAATGTGTGCTTACCTGTATGTCTTGATGATAGTTGATACTCTAAGTCTTGGTATGAGTCACATCATGTCATATCTAATTATACTCTAATCAATCCAAGAATTAAACAAGTAAGTGAGCTGATATTTTTGTCAAAAACACTCATTTTCTGTCCTTAGATCTTGTGTCTCCTTTGCTGTGATATCACTGACCTGGAACACACCTGATCAGGATTTATTCATTGTCTATGACTATTCACATATTTTTATTTTATTGTACTGATCTTCTCTGATATGATCTCACTGCAGACAATAATTCTATTGTTAATTATTAGCTTTTCATTCTGCTTTCATTTTGATTTTATGCATGTTTCTATGTGTGCAGACAATTTAATAATGATAAGTGTGATCTTCTTATGTTACCTTGGGAAACTTCTAAGTTTTACAAAAACTTAAAAGTTTAGGGGAGTAATAAAATAAGAGTTGTCTCAGAAAATCAAAATAAAAATGTTGAATTGAAAGGATGATGCTTTATGTTCAAAGTACGTGTGTGGTTGATAATGTAAAATTTAGATTATGATAAAATTTTGATTATGTTCAAATTTTGAATATGATAAGTGGAAAGGCTTCTTTAAAATGTTAAAAACAAAAAAAATTTGTTTATTTTGAGACTAAAATGAAGGGAAAATTAAATTTTGAAAATTTTAAATTAAACTAAAAGGGGTTGAAATTTTGATTATGTCCAAGATGTAATTTTGAGAGAAAAATTCAAAATCTTGAAAAATGTTTGAATATTAGTACATGAATAGTGCTAATACATCCAAACAGTGTTTGGATGAAAGATGAGAAAAATGCAAGTGTTTTGAATATCATACGTCTAAACAGTGTCCGTAAGTCTGTTTTTTCGATGTATGAAGATTTTTCAGAATTTGTACAAGTGTTTAGACGGTTCTCATGATCCCATGCGTCTGAACAGTTGTCAAACGTCTGAAAATTTGAAAAATTTATACGTGTTTAGACGGTTCTCATGATATCAAGCGTCTGAACAGTTGTCAACCGTCTGCGAAATCAGTCGAATTGGTTAAGTGTTAGACGGCTCTTCAATCTCATGCGTCTACACGGTACAAGACGGTTTGTGTAAAATGACCAAGTGTTGGACGTTTCTATATATTCATACGGCTAAACAGTGCTCATATGGCTGAACAGTCCATCCGGCTGAACAGTCCAGAACCGTCTGAACGGTTCTCAAGCGGCTGAACAGTTGTCATGCGTCTAGCCCCAAACGTCTAAACAGTGCTCATCCGTCCCAAATTTTACACTTCTTTGTAATTGTCTTTGCTTTATATCAATAAACTCATTAAATTTTGTTGATATTGTGCTTTGATTTGATTACTTTGATTCTATTTTTTATTGAATTGTTAACTAATATCATCACAGATCTATGCATTTGATCCTATCATATGCACACGACACGTTTATGCAAGAACTAACGGAACTAACAGAGTTTGGTAACGGAAAATTACCGGATGTTACATTATCCTCATGTTGAAAGAATTTTTGTCCTGAAAATTACGTTACATGGTTGAGTTAGATCACTAGTCTACTGCATTGGCATAAAGAGATCATGTGAGTTTTGGGTGAGTTGTGACACTGTCGTTGTGAAATATGGTACCGTTTGAATCTCCAACGTCCAAGTGGCTGGCGATTGTAGGGGTTTTAAGAAAGGGGGAGGGAGGTTGAAGAGACACGTCTTCATTTAATTGCTGCTTGAAGAGAGGCGGGTGGTCGGGGATGAGTACCGTTGGAATGTAACCGCAAAGGAAGAACCGGAATGGCGCGTCTTACAGAATCTATGAAATAACTATTTTGCCCATGGTTTATGTATTATGTAGTAGTAGAGATAATGATTTTAATATGTTAACTTTTGTTTAATTATGTAATATATGGGTTTTTAACTTAATAAGTACACAAGACTTCATATTGTCTTATACCCATTGGTTTGGTAAAGATCACCTATTAATAGGATGTATACATTTAGTTTTAAAGTCTATATCTATATTTTCATTTAGTCAAGTACTTTAGCGTTTGGATATGCCAACCTTAATAAGCTATTTAAAAGTGACAACCTTTTCATCAAAGGTAAAATTTTCTTGATAACATAATTCAAATAACAAGCTTCATAAACAGTTAAAGTTAAATAATATTATGATAATATAATTAGTTTTTTTGTGTATTTTGTTTTCTTTCGTAATTTATAAAATACATTGTTTTATAAAATTTCAAATGTATCATTACGACGTGTTATTTTTGTCTATATTTGATCTAAATCTTATTTAAAATAAAGTAGCGTCAAATCCAATATATTTTTACATTCAAAAAATTTTAATGTTTTATTAAAGATTTTGTTGAAAAGTCTTTTTTATTTTCTTTAGTTATGATTATAATAAGATTTTGCGGGCTTTTATACTATACAAATTAATAAAACCATTGAAGAGGTTTAAAGCATTTTTGAAAACTATCACCTGTTTTTATTTGTTTGATTCATTGACCTGCTTCTTCATTAGCTATTTTTGCTTATAATTGATCATATGACCGGTTTTAACTAATTTTTATATAGATGTGTAAGGCCCCGTTCCCGGGACACCTACAGCTGGTCAATCATCGCACATAGATCATATCTTTATACATTAACATTTATAAAACATTGCAGCGGAATAACTTTTCATTCAATTTAAATGCTTTTGTAAGTTAATACAACATTCATTACAAAAACATTATTTGTTCACATTACAATACAAAAACATTATACAAAATAATGCCATCCAAAAAGAGCTGAGTAGCCACCCCGTGCCATCCTCAGCAACATTACCTGCCAACTGGAAACACATAAAAAGTCAGCGTTGCTGAGTGAGTTCTAGTTTTAAAGTAAAACATACTTTACTTTCGACTAAAAACCGTATTTTACATTCTTACACGATCAAGCATCATACGTACACATAGATAATATCATTATATCTTCATCATTCGTTCGTTAACTTTCGTTCATTCAACGTACATCATTACCATTCACATTTGTTACTTTCATTCACATTCTTACTTTCCTTCGTACGTTCATTACTTTCGGTGACATGTACAATACCCCAAACATTGTGCACGAAGCTGGTTACTGGGCCTGAGGTCTTTCATAGACCTCGAACATTATGCACGAAGCTGACTCTAGTACCTAGGGCAAGTACATTCACCACTTATCTTTTCTCTTTCATTCCGGATCAATGCCATGTGCTATACCCCGAACATTGTGCACGAAGCTAGTTACTGGGCCTGAGGTCTTTCATAGACCTCAAACATTATGCACGAAGCTGACTCCAGTACCTAGGGCAAGCGGCAAGGATCCCATACTTATGGTCAATCATAAGGATTGGACCCCAGTGTGCATCCTTCTGGGGTAGCTAACCTACACACAGTTAAGCTAACACCCTTCATTGGGTGTGAACCTTCATACATTTGCTTGCAAGCCTTTCTTACTTTCATTCATTCATTCGTTAATGCATGCATTCTTTCATTACGTTCCTCTTTTCATTATCTTCCACTTTACGTTACATTATACTTTTCATTCATTCATAAACATTCAACGTAAAGCCACGGGAAAATAATCATTCATAAACAGGAACATAAACATAAACATACCAAGACATCACCATACAAGGCACCATCATACATACATATCATACATCATACCCATCAACATGCACAAGCATCAATCATACATCATCATACATGACCAACATATCACCCCCGACCTCAAAAGCCAAAGTCAAAGCTTACCTCTACACATCTCCCCGAAAGTTAGAAGGTTAAGCTATGTTCTCTCGGGCACCCGAGCCCTATTTGGGCGTATGGACACTCTTCAGTCGCATGGCCTCCTAGGCGACTGAACACTTAAGCGGATGAATCTTAGGCGATTGGACCCTATGCGAATGGACACTAATGCGGATGAACCTCAGTCACATGACTCCCATGCGAATGACCCTCAGTCGCACGACTCACATGCGTATAGACCTCAGTCGCATGACTCATATGCGTATGGACCTCAGTCGCACGACTCGTATGCGTATGGACCTCAGTCGCATTCCTTTCGGTCGCATGACCTCCAGTCGCATGCCATTCAGTCGCATAGCCCTAACTGATGCAGACTGCAGTTCTTCCCCGAACCCAATCTGCTATTTTCAGCCTCCAAGCCTTCCCAAACCTGTTCTAAGCTCAAATCAACCATCCTAGACCTTAGAAACACATACCACCACACCATACAAGCACGCACAAGCTCGAAATCAAAGCCCAATCGCATCACACACTACACATACACACGGGTCAACACACACAAACTTCAAAAACAGGTTTAACCATGTGTTCCAGCCCCAAATCAGTTGAAAACAAGTAAAAGAGGGGTCCTAGAACTCACACAAACAACACCGTCGAGTAGAGCTTCAATCTAACCCACTTGACTTCGACTCTTCCACCTTGATTCGCAAGAAAACCCGAAGTTTTTGGCTATTTCCTCCTCTCTTCTCTCTTGGCTGATTCTTACAAATGTGGGGGAGGGTGTGGGCTGCCCTCCCCTCTTAATCCCCCACTCTTCCAAACTTTCTCCCATTTTGGGAAGTTTGGTCCCTCGACTTTAGGCTTTATTTCTTTTCTTTCTTCTTCTTTCTTTATCTTTCACTTTATTCTTTTGTTTGAGTCTTCTAAAAATAACCGGGTGTTACAAGTCCACCCCTCTTATATAGGTTTCATCCCCGAAACCTGTTATTCCTCAAACAGATGAGGGTAATGCTGCCTCATCTCTCCTTCAACCTCCCATGTAGACTCGGATCCCTTCCTGTGTTGCCACTGTACACGCACAAGAGGAACCACTTTATTCCTTAACCTCTTCTCTTTACGATCAATGATCGCCACTGGTTGCTCCACATAATTGAGCCGTTCATCTACCTCGATATCCTCCAGTGGAACAATCATATCCTTGTCTGCTAAACACTTTTTTAGATGAGATACATGGAATGTCGGATGAATTCCACTTAACTATTCTGGTAACTCCAGTCTATAGGCCACCTCTCCTACTCGAGCAATGATTCGGAAAGGCCCTATGTATCTTGGGCTCAGCTTGCCCTTCTTTCTGAACTGAATGATACCCTTCCAAGGCGAGACTTTCAACATAACTTTATCACCCACCCGGAACTCAATCGGTCTATGTTGTTTATCAGCATACGACTTCTGTCTGTCTTTGGCTGCCTTCATGAAGGCCTTGATCTTTTCTAGCTTTTCAGTCGTAGCCTCGACCACTTTGACGCTCCCTAACTCTTTCTGGCCGATATCACCCTAACAAACAGGTGTTCTACATATCCTATCATATAGCATCTCATAAGGAGGCATACCAATACTGGCATGATAACTGTTGTTATATGAGAACTCAGCTAACGGTAAGTGGTCATCCCAACTTCCCCTAAAATCAATGACACATGCACGGAGCATATCCTCTAGCGTCTGAATCGTCCTTTCTAACTGACCATCCGTCTGAGGATGATAAGCCATGCTGATATGTAACCTCGTCCCTATTGCGTCGTGGAATTTCTTCCAAAATTTAGATGTAAACCGGGTGTCACGATCGGACACAATTGCACCGGCACACCATGACGAGTTATGATCTCTTTAATGAACAGATCCGCCAACCTCTCAGATGAATATGTCTCACGGATCGGTAGAAAGTGAGCACTCTTAGTTAGACGATCAACAATCACCCATATAGCATCATACCCTTTCAGGGTACGCGGTAGCTTTGTAATGAAATCCATGGTGATGTGCTCCCACTTCCATTCCAATATATCTAACGGTTGAATATTCCCATACGGCTTTTGGTGCTCGGCCTTCACTTGTAAACAAGTAAGACATTTACTCACATACTCCACCACATCACGCTTCATACCCGGCTACCAATAGTCTTTCTTCATGTCTTGATACATCCATGTAGCAACGGGATGAATAGAGTATCGAGTCTTATGAGCTTCATCCATAATTTTCACGCGTAGATCCCCAAAATGAGGAATCCACATCCGCCCGAATCGGGTTTTAACACCAAGTGTGTTTTCACCCAATTTTGCAACCAGACCTCTCATTCTTTCGAAGTTAAGATGATCTTTTTTCAATGCCTCATCTTGATACTCTTTAACTTGCTTCATCACATCAGAGGTCATAATAAGCTGGTACGCCTTCACTCGAATCGGCTCGAGTCTTTTCTTTCGGCTAAGGGCATCCGCCACCACGTTGGCTTTGCCCGGATGGTAATGGATCTCATAATTGTAATCTTTTATGAGCTCCAACCATCTCCTCTGCCTCATGTTCAAGTCTTTCTGCTCGAAGAAGTACTTCAAGCTCTTGTGATCGGTGAATATGGTGCACTTCGTCCCATACAGGTAGTGCCTCCAAATCTTTAACGCGAAGCCACTGCTGCTAGCTCCAAATCATGAGTAGGATAGTTAACCTCATAAACCTTCAACTGTCGGGATGCGTAGGCTATAAATTTTCCTCTCTACATTAACACACACCCCAACCCCGAGTAGGAAGCATCAGAATAAACCACTAGATCTTCACTTCCATCGGGTAATGACAAAACAGGAGCTTGAGTCAGCCTCGCCTTTAATTCCTCAAATGCCTTCTCTTGAGCTGGAACCCATACAAACTTTACATCCTTACGGGTCAACTTGGTTAGTGGAGAAGCGATCTTAGAGAAGTCTTGAATAAACCTTCGGTAGTAACCCGCCAAATCCAAGAAATTACGGATCTCGGATGGCGTCTTTGGAGACTTCCATTGCATCACCGCCTCCACCTTTGCCGGATCCACCATAATTCCCTCCAGATCCACCACGTGACCCAAGAATTGAACTTCGCGCAACCAGAACGTGCATTTGGAGAACTTGGTATACAACTTCTCCCTTCTCAACGTCTCTAACACCTCTCGAATATGACCGGCATGCTCTATCTCGCTATTCGAATAAATCAAGATATAATCAACAAACACAATCACCGATTTATCCAGCATCGGCCGACGGTTCATCAAGTCCATAAAAGCCAATGTTTTTAAAACCGGACCGGAAAGCGAACCGGACGGCCTAGAGGTTCACTGGTCGGACCGGTCGGACAGGTCGGACCGGATTATGAACCCGGATGATGTCATAAATATTTAAAAAAATATAAAAAAATTCCAAATATTTATATTAACGAACCGGTGTTCCTTAATCCAAAACAACATCCAAAATACATACAATTCAAGTAAACATAGTCCAAATTAACGAACCGGTGTTCCTTAATCCATATCCAATAATATTTTTCTATTAAAATTAAAAAAAGAAAATCCAAAAACCGGTTCAACCCGGTTCGCCGGTTCCGGTCGGACCGGTCGACTGCACGAACCGGCCGGTTCAACCGAAAACGGTCCAAAACCACCGAACCGAACCGGCTTCATCACCGGTTCCCGGTCGAACCGGTCGGACCGGCCGGTCCGGTCCGGTTTCGAAATCATTGCCTTTTGCCGTTGTCATCATAAAATATTAAATAGTGTGATGCTTTAACAAAATCAATAACACGATAGTCCCTGGTGTCTAGAATTCTTTGTTCATGTTGATTTTACTTTTGGTATGTAAATATTAAAGTTAAAATTCTTAGTTAAAGTCACACGATAGAGGAAAGACTCGCCACCACATACCCCTCCCAGACCCTGCTCTTCAGCGGGATACGCTGGGTATGTTTGTTTGTTTGTTTGTTTGTTATGTAAATATTAAAAAATTATAAAGAAGGTTAAAAAATTTATTTATATGAACAAAACACATATATTCCATTATTCTCTACTATAAATAGTTGTTACATTCGTCATCTAAATAGATGATTTGACTTTAACTAAGAATTTTAACTTTCAATTGTAAGTTGATGCAAAATTCGATGGACTTTATACACATATAGACGTGTGATGTTTTTGTAACGTATGATTTGAGTCTGGAATATACTAGTGGGCTTTGAGTATGATGACAATGTACGTTCACCGGATTGGATTTGGCATGATAGTTTCATGCTTAAAATTTGATTAAGGGTTTACAAAACATAAAATATAAAATTTACGTTAAAAACACAATAAAACCCGAACATCTGAGAATTTTGCCTAAATTCTACTAATAGACTTAATTTGGGTTAAAATGCATATAAAATAATTTATATAACGTTTATATAATAGTCCGTTGAAATCGTAAAAAATGCTTTGAATATAAAAATGAGAAAATCGTATTAGGATGAGATGGGCCAATGGTTGGGGGGTGGCACATCCATGCCCTTTGGAACCGAGAATCAAAAGGGGGAAGGCTTCCCCTTGTTTTTCATTCTTTCATTTCACATAACTTCTTTTTCAAGGTTTGCTCTCAAGAGAAACCCTAGCTATCATCTCCCATTCTTCTTGTTTTCATCGTCATTTTTGAAAATCATCACCGTCTCCATCGATTTAGGTTTTGATTTTGTGTTCAAGTTAGAGTTTTATGCACTTCTACTGGTAATAGAAATCATTTTATTGATGATTTAGTTTCTATTTGATTATGTTCTTGATGATTGTCATCATCTAAAATCTAAATGATCATCTAATAATCTTGTGTTAATGGTTTTGTGCATTGGATCATGAAGAACTAAGCATTTCGGGTGTTGGATCTTCAAACTGATATAAACCCTAGTTATTATTATTCTTGTATTCACTAGATTTATTGAATTGAGATTGTAAACTTGTGTAATTTGGACGCAAAGGACATCTCGGTACAAAATATTATATTAAAAACGCTAAACAATGCTCACGAATCGACATATGTGTTAGGAATATGATCTATGCATTAATAGACTAGAAACGCGAATCGGATAATTAAAAACACGACTTATTGAATTAGGACTTAAATCTATGATAATTTAAGGGTCTAATGCAATAGATAAGTCAAACGCTCCATGTAATAAACGTTGGTTTAGGTCTCGTGTCAATGATGGTCAAAATAATGGATTTGGGGTGTAAAGGACAAGGTTGGGACTTTGGATAACTTGCTATAAAAAATTGAGACGATTTGTACAGATCATAACTTGGTCATATGGAGACTAAATGGGTCAAACTTTATACCTAAAAACAAGTTCAGAGAGTCCTCTAACTTATCCATGTGGTCTCGCATCAATTCGATATTGTTTGGTCCTCCAAATGCAATAAACAATATCGAAGGTCAAAGTTAATTTCCTGCAGAATGTTCGTCCGTGTTCATAAAGTTATGCCTCCCTCATAGTTCGTCCAATTGAGGTGTTTCTTTTTCTACAAGTTTAGTTTAAAGTCTTAGCTATAAACGATGTCTATTACGTGACGTTTCGTTATCGTTTCAACCTCCAAGCAGCCTACCGCAAGATTAGTGCGCGATTAGTTCTACAAGCTGATATATTTTTATAAATCTTAATATTAAGATTTGGGACTAATTAACTAAAATAAGTTAAGAATTGGGTTCAAAAAGGATTGTAAGACGTTTAAGTATAAGGACATGTACGTTTAATTAATTATTAAACTTGGGCTAATGCATGTTCTATTTGGCACGGAAACTGTCACACTCCCACTTTCAGAACACAGCAGAAGCCCGAGAGTGCGACTAGACTGAATATCAAGAACAAGATTGCTTACAAGAGAATAATAAAAGCTTTATTACATCGAATTTATTCTTAAATGAATCGTAGTTTGGGCTTGTAGATTTTGGTACAACTGCTATGTGAGGTTCTTCAAAATATATAACTAGCCAAGATATCTTTAATCTCCGGTTCCTGGAAAGCATACTAAAATTGCCAACTAAAAGTAGTTGGTGAGTTCGCAAGTTTAACGAAAACAGAGTATATCACGTATGATGCCAATTAAATAAGTCCACAACCAACCCTGTACTCGGTTATCCAATCCCCATCTGATATGGATTGAATCCCCAAATAGCAACACCCGAACTGTCAAAGAATAAGCATGTGCAGATAATATGTCACGTAGACACTACAGGCTCAATGACACTGTATGCAGTGTTTATTTGCCTATACGTAGGACACACTATGCGTGGGGGATTCCCCAAGTAGTACTACCCATACGATCCGTTGATTTTATCTAGAATTAATGATTGTGTAAACGACAGTCGATGCATGTGCATAATAGCAAAAGAAAGTCTTAAATAATTGCACATCATAGAAAACGAGTATGCTTTTCACCCCAAAAGGTCAATAAAATGGGGCTTCGAAGGCTAACTTGGGTTCTCTTAGAAGTATTCATAATTGTCAATGTTGAAAGCTTAGAACTATGTGTAGGATTTAACCAATGTAATCCTAATTGTATACTTAACGTCAATCCCGAATAATACAATAACACTATCATGTGTGAGGTTAAACTCTTTGTATTAATTTAAGTGAGGTGGCCTTTTAATATTATAGTTAAGATATATGTTGTTGAATGATATCAATGTTACTCGTATAATTACATTGGTTTCTCAAATTAATTAGGTTTTATGTGTACTATATATTACTATATAAAGATGTATGCAGATAGTTATTTACTTGTTATTATATATATACATATTCATATTAAAATGTTGGGATAGAAATACTTAATAATAATCTAATTAGGTTTACTTGACTTGATCTTCCATTTGTTTTAAGTTCCATTAATGTACATGACTTGTCTATTACAAATTTTCAATGTTTTTAGTATACATTTTAGGAAATATTAGTTGTTTTGTCTTCATTTGTATACATATTTATTCATATAACTAGAATTCTAAATTATTAGAATTACCGTTCTAATATTAGAAATATTATTAGTAAAACTGATAATAATAATAATAAAATAATAAGTTAATGACAAAGTTAATTATATTAATGTTACTAATAACAAACTTAATATGAGTAAATTCATTTATCATATTATATTAGTTATAGAATGATATTGACAATAATAAACACTAGTAATATTATTGATAATAATGTAAATAGTAACATAACTACATAATCATAATTTTCATTACCAATAATTATTATAATGTTAGTGAAATGATATTAATAGTCGTATTAGTAATCGAATTAATATCAGACATATGATTATGAGTTATAACGTATACAGATAGATAAAATTAATATAAAAATATTATCGATAGCAAAAACAGTACTATTTAACATATATTTGCTTGTTCTTATAAGTTTATGTATACACTTGTTAATTATCAATAGTTGTGTTTGATGTTACATCAAGATTAATCAGACTAATACATGTACTTGTTTTTATATCAAAACAAATCACCTATTAATTATAACTTTCTATTGATATAAATGGTTTATACATCTAATTAAATCTCAATGTTTTATGTAGATATATAGATTACTTTCATAAATAAGTTTTATAGCTATCATTTACATGCTAAAAGACAAATAAATCTAATAAAAATTACAAGGTTATATGTCTTGGTATTGTTAATGCTAATATCACTACTAGCCTAGCTTTATTATAATTCACAATAGTAATGATATATTTATAACGATATTACTAATAACATTAATATTAAACCAATAAAAATCACAATATTTATACTTATTTCCATTACTTATTAATTTAGTTCACCTGATTATACGTGTTCATAAGCAATCACCTGATTATACGTTTAATTAAATATATGTCTTTTGTTCATGCATACTTATACAAAATAGATTAAAGGTCTAACTATTTAAAGTGAAGTATTTACCTTGAATATAATCATGCTATTATTCATAAAGTAAGGTTTATAAGAATAATATTTATTAGTAATCATAAAGAAATCTAATAAAATTTATAATAATAATAATAAAATTTATAACAATAACGACATTAAAAATCAACTATTGTTAAATAATAGTCGTTTATTATTATTATTATAAAAATAATCGGTTAATCTTGATATATACTTTTATTTATATTCAAATGGATAAATGTCTTGATTTACATTTTGACTTACATTCTATAAGTAACAACTAATAGTCTAATATACTACGCACATAGCATTTGGTCTTTTTTATAGCTATGCGTCTATGTTATACTGATTGGGTTATAATAATAAATAGTACTAATTAAGTGGTATTTGTTAAAGTCAAATAATTATTGTTGTTGTCTCTTAAATTTTATTAATCTTATGTATCCTTTGTCGTGTTAGAGCTCAACATCATGCATACACTCTCGGTTCACGTACCGAACCCACTCATACTCGACTCGACCTTATCACATTGCCATCCAGTTTACTGTTCGACCGGGGTTGGCTCAAACACGATTAGTTTGATCGAGACCCGAATCGCTATCTTATCTCATCAATACAACCACCATGACCAATGTGAACTCCCGATGGCTCCATCAACACAACCTTGCACCATCACCATCCTCATGGTAGATATCTACCCCAAGCAATAACCTAATCAATAGCTAAAACTACAAGTGCAACCATCACAAGGGCACAACTAGCACAAACCGACACCACAACCACAACCACAACCGACATCACCATCGTTGCCACTCAATCACCACCGCCACAACCACTATCGACACCCATCTGTTCTACCATTGCGACAACCCTAACAACCACCGTAACCAACATCTAACACCATCACCACCACAACTACCCACCATCAGATCACATACCACCGCAGCCATCGAGACCCACAACCATCGTTGCTTACCTATCACAGCCCTACCAAAACACCATCATCCACCCTCGCCGCCACCTAATCGATCACAATCGACAACCAACTATCCAACCACCATTACCGCTGCTAACCCTATCACAACCACCTGCACACCACCGCGATAGCACCTTCGTCACCAGGGACCACAACTATAGCAGAACCATCGTCGTCACTGCTTATGCGGTTGTTTTACGCCACCATCATTGCGAGTCAGGTAAAACCACCACCAGCATCATGTTCGGGACGAAGAGAGGAGTCCGGAGTGGCAGGCCACTCTTCGACACCCAATCTACCCAATTCCAAGCAATGATGGGGTCCCACAATGTTCAGCGCCTGGAGCAGGAGCAGAAGAAGAAAAGCTCGGGATGGTTCGGTTGGTTGAAGAAGAAATGGCAGGGGTGACGTGGCTGGTATTTGGGATACATGGCAGTAGGCTACAAAACTATCTGAGAAACAATTTATCTATCTATTTAAGAAACTATTTCTATTTATGGGGTTGATGACACCTTCCAATTTGTGAAATAATGACACTATTTATTATGTATGGTTGACTTATCCTTGAGATTATCTATGAAACAATTGATTGATGATACTAACTTTCGCAGGGCAATGCTATTTAAACATGTGAAAATCCTTGTGATGCACGATGGATATTTCCTCATTGATAGTTATCATTGTATGCTTTGAATGAAACTTATGTGTGTGATTGTAGTGTGTAATAGGAATTATAAGGTACTATGTGATACTAGAAACAAAATGTATGAGATACTAAACAAACTTATCTATGATACTATCAGAATGCCACCACGACGAGGAATTCGTACAGGTAGGAGAGGTACTACCCGAGGTAGGAACCAACCACCTACTCCACCAGGAACACCACCTGGGGGGAACGCCCACCAGGAGAATGATGAAAGGATTGCCAACCTGGTGGCACAGCAGATTGCCAATGCTATCCCAACGATCATTGCCCAGATCAATGCCGATCGGGGAAATACCAACGAGACTAACGGACCCAATAACGATGAAGGCAACCGTGAGGAAGCCGAAGCTATCAGGAATGGGTACTCTTATAAAACATTCATGGCTTGCAAACCAAAGGACTTCTATGGCACCAAGGGTGCAATTGAAACATATAGATGGCTGGATGAAATTGAAGCAGTGTTGGACATAAGCGAATGTAAGCTGGAGCACATGGTGAGATTCGCCTCTCAATTCCCTCCCTCCCTCCCTCCCTCCCTCCCTCCCTCCCTCCCTCCCTCCCTCCCTCCCTCCCTCCCTCCCTCCTCTCATCCCTCCCTCCCGCCCTCCCTCCCTCTCATCCCTCCATCCCTCCCTCTCATCCCTCCCTCCCTCCCTCCCTCCCTCTCATAAATTTCTACGACTGGTTGAGTGAAAACACACTAATAATATTGGTTTCCCCGACTTACACAACAGTCCCATATCTTTTATTATTTTTCCATTTTATTTTTTTAAATTTTAATATATTAGACGTGAAAAAAAATGACAAAATATCTCTCATGTGCTCACATAACTGAGTTAACTCTATATTTGGATGAGAGTTAGAATAAATGACAATATGTGTGCAATTTTTTTAATAAAAATACATCGTATGTAATTATTAAAATTAAAGGGCATACCATGCAATTTCATATATTAATAAATGATACAATTTGTAATTTACTCTAATTTATAAAGTCAAAAAGCATAAAGTATTTGTTGCCCATTCAAAACAACATCTCTTTTAGGCCTGCTGCCGCCTCTATCCTTTTCTCTAAAGATGAAAACCCCAAAAGTGACTAAAAGTGTTGCTTATATAGGTGGGTTTAACAATTGGGTTTCTTACAAGGTTGGTTCGTCTCGCGTTTGAAACAGTTTCACCTATCAGTATAAAATATAAATAGTTTTACATTTTAAATGATATAAATATATAACATAAATTTTATTGTAATTTTAATTTATCTGGTGATTAAATGAATTAAAATATGTTAATATCATGTTTTAACGCGTTTAACCGTTTATTAGTTTGAACGTTTATTCTCACGTTACGACTTGTTAAACTTGTCTATTTATTGTTTATACTTAGCAAGTTAGCATTACCGAATGGGCCTTCGAATAAACTTGAATATCTTAATTGGCCTTATTGGGCCTTGCGTGTTTGCTTTGGGCTTTTATCATAACATTTAACTACTTTTTAAGTTTGTCAAATTCAAGGGTTGTCACAGAAACAACAACATTTATGACTTGAAACAAAAATAAAACGGGATTGGAAAACTTAATGTAGAATATTGGACTTGGAATGATAAATAAAAACAATTTCATTGAAATAAGAACTTGGATAAACATTAAGAAATGGACTACATGGATTACACCAATTAGGTTTCCTCAACCTTTAGGAATCCTATTTTGGTTTTCTATATCTATAGTTACTTGTTAATTCTTGTTATGGACTTTAGACTGTGCAAACATCAAGGTGAATTTCACATCTCTTTTAAGTTTATTTTACATGGGTAAAAACTTGCTCAAAGTTTTGATCTGTGACGTGTTAAATTTGTTTTGAACTTCGATTGAAATATCATTTGTGGTTTGAGTCATAGGGTTCCCTTCATAAGTATGTACTATTATTTGAATTTGGATTAGTACTAACGGGTTGATACCCCACCCTTTTTGTCGGTATGCTAGCTAAGACTGACATTGCTTGCGTGTGCCCTTGGGTGAATATAATCTGGTTATTTGAACTTGGACTGATGATGAGCTTATGTTAATTTTTATGACTTCTATTTTCTCATACATACACATAGCTTGTACATGACTTACAAGAAAACACATTTTGTATTTATAGACTTGTGAATTCACCAACACATATTAACTATTTAGAGCAAGTTTCTTTAGGTGATGATGCTTAAGTACTTGAACAGTGAACTTTAGACGAGACCAAACTTGTAAAAGCAATAGACGTATTGGATCATTTGGATTTTGGTTTTGGATTATGTTGACTGGTTTGGATTGTATGTTGGTTTTGAATTATACTTTGTTTGGATTTGTGTTAGTCCTTATTCGTTCTGGTTTAGAACTTTTGGATCATTTGTTCATTATGGAGTGACGTTACGGGATTTATTATTCTTGAAACATGTTCTTTTGTGTCCAGGACGTCATGATCCATTGACGGAGAATTCTTTTCGAGATTCTTTTAGACCCCAATGTGTTCTGACGATCTCGCATATCGCGCCCTTGCGTTTCTGCTACTAGTGGGGGTGTGACAGTAACAACCCATGTAAATCGCATCAAGATATTGTCCGCTTTGCCACCGATGGGTTGCCCATCAAGGGGCTGACAATTTTGTTTTCATCCGACGAGTTACTCGTTTAGGCGAAACCCGTCTTGGTTGAGAAGATTTCCACCTTCTTATAAGGATGACTTTGTTCTCCCCCTCAACTGATGTGGCTCTACCCCCTTATGGATCTGACGTCCTCGTTGACACACTGATCCGACCCCTAACTTTGATATCATCTACAATAGCCCACATAAACTGTTGTCCGCTTTGCCCTCGATGGGTTGCACATCTAAGAGCTCACAGTTTTGTTTTCACTCGAATAGTTGTTTAAATAGGCAAAATGCATCTTGGTAGAGAAGATTTTCAGCTTTTAATAAGAAAGACTTTATTCTCCCCTTCAACCAATGTGGGACTTGACAATCCCGTCCGTCGCATCCTCATAATTCTGCTATTAACGGGGTTGTGACAATAAAGTTAACATTCATGTTAGTTTTAACATAATGACCATTATGCCTATGTTTAGAAAACAAAGAAATTAAACATATAAAAAAAGATTATAAGTGGGCGCCACATGTTCTTCCCCTTCTCTTTTAAAGATAACTAGACATTAAAACCGCACGTTGCTGCAGGTTTCTTTTAGATTTGAGGTATTTTTTCTAAAACTATGATTATCGTGTTGACGCAAATAAAAATGACTCTTTTACCATTTAATTAATATTTGAATGTTGTATGTGATTATGTAACCAAAGATTGTGATATTTTCTTTTATGAGAAATATGTTTGTTTTCTATTTAATCTACCTATAAATTTAATAATTTCCCAATCAAATTCATGTTTATAATTTATAATGGCCCATTAAATTGTATTTTACTTAATATTTTTAAAATATAAAACATAAATAGAGCCAAGTTTGGGATGACAGAAGAAAGCAAAATTATTAAGTATCTTCTTAATTTGATTCCTATTTTAAACGCATAGGATTTTAAATATATAAATTATTATATTAATTGGATTTCACCAGAACTTAAATACATTGAAATTTTTGTTTGAAGTCCATTAACAATTTACATAGACTCTCTCTCTCTCTTGAATTGTACTTTCACCAACACCATCCATCTCCAACCTCTGTTGCAATCCGGTCACGTAACCATCGTCGCCCACCACCATTGCAACCAACGCAGAGCCACCACAACACCACCATCATCACTACAACAACCACGTAACACTGCAATCATCACCCACCACCATCACTACAACTACCACAACTACAAGGACCATCACAACTCGACCACCACATCAACCATTAAACCACCACAACCATAGTCGATCGTGAGAGAGGAATCAAGATTCCAAGTGACGCACGAGAAGGAATGTAAGCTGCTGAAAACAAATCTGAGTTAAACGAAGAAGGCGGCACAGAGGGTTAAAGTCACTGCCATAGCTCCGGCAGCGGCGGGTTTCGCGATCCGGCCATCCACCATATAATCTCAATTGTTGCATCAACGACCTATACTTCAAGTTTTATCTCTTGTACTTTCATGGTTGTGTCTTTGAGAATTGTACACTATGCTTTGCTGTTGGTACGATTACAACCACACAAACCCTAGGATCACAAGTCCTCCGGTGTCGGTCTATTGAATGACAACCCATCATTGAATATTGAACTTCGACGCCTGTGCTAATGGAGAAGCGGCAAACGACGAAGCGAACCGACCAAAAGTGAATTTGAGGCTCACGAGACGATGGTGAAGCAGAAAGTCAGGCAACAAAGAGGAATTCAGACTAAGACGAAGGAGAAGAGTCGTTGTTGAAAGGCATGTGCCATGGGAAAGAAGTCGTGCATCGGTAGGTTGTACGCAAAGCTTAACGACTTTGCAATTTGCCTTTTAAAGTATATATAATGATCATGTGTGCTACGAACTTGCATATCAAGGGAACTTCTTTGTCATGTTTCATACTTAGAGCCAAAAGCGAAATCAGACATTACCACAGGGCCTTTCCTATAATTAACTCATTTTACTAACAATAGTAGTTTATTTTAAGCCCCCTTAAATAACTCCTAATAAGATTTGAACCTTAACAGTCAGTAAAGAGTCTTTGCTCTTACCACTAGGCGTATTGGTGCTTTTATATACACCTAAATAACAAAAGCGGCCATCGAATTGATATTCTTACCGGTCAACTAGTTGGATTGGTTGAACATTTTTAAAAACTAAATAATATTATAAAATGTTAGAAAAATAAGTTATTCAATAACTTTTATTTAGTTTTTAAGATTGGTTTAGTTAACTAAAAAAATACTATATTGTCCAATGATAATAAACGTACCACACATCTATGTTTTTACTCGACTACATTACACGGGCATACAAAGTTCGAATACAGAAATATTTGAAAATCTTTACGATATAATAAAAACTTATTTTTAAAAATACATGTCAACTTCTGGTAAATCCTAAACTTTTGTTTCCTATCTCTTTCTCCTATTAAAAAAAATGATTATGAAAAAGTAAACTAAATATTTAAATATCCAAAATATATATCTTCTTCTTCTAATAAATTATTAAACATACTAAATTATAATATTTTAATTATATTTTATAATATTGTAATTCTTGATTTTTATTATTTGCTTTTTATTATTTTTAAATTTTCTTTAATCATTATTTGATGAATGACTAATGACATGTAACATACAGTTATTAATAAACACTAGCAAAGTATCCGCACGTTGCTGCAGATATTTTAGCTAACTAGCAAGCCCTGAAAAACTGGTTAAGTCCAAAGAACATGTTAACCAAGATTATAGAAGTCAACATACTGACTAAACTAATCAAATCTCAATCTTATGAATAATGAGTATACATGAAAAGGCTAATGTTGATGTTTAGTGCATCCTTTTTGTTTAAAACAAGAGTAAATTACAGTTTTCGTCCTTTAATTTTATAGTAAATTTCAGAGATTGTTCTTAAACTAGAGAAATTACAGTAATTGTCCTTTACGTTTAAATTCCGTTACACGTTTAATCCTTTCTCCTAACGTCCGTTAGTTTTATTGGTTAAGTCAAGTCACATGACTTGCACATGAGGGTAATTCGATCATTTTACCATTTTAATAAATATAAACAAACAAACAAACAAACCCAGTATATCCCACTCAAGAGCAGGGTCTAGGAGGGGTAGGGGGTGGCAAGTCTTTCCTCTATCCAGATAGGTAGAGAGACCGCTTCCGAAGAGACCCCTGGCTCGATACAAAAGCTAAAACGCTAGCGAATCAACATATAATCAAACAATATATCATATATGGTATATGGAAGCGGTCTCTCTCTCTATGAATTATTAAAACCCACCCCACCAACCATTTCCCATTTCTCGTTTCCCATATCTCTCTCTCTCTCTCTCCTATTTCCCATCAGATCTCATGGCATTGATTTGTTGGGTTGATCAAAGTACTCTGTTCTTGAAGATTTGTAGGTTTGAAGAAAGTGTTGGTGATCATCAGGTGGATGTGGGTCCGGGTCGGATCTTTCTTGCTTGAGGAACCCAGATCCATGGTTGTTGATGGTGGTGATGTTATCATTATGAGTTGAAACACAAGTGTTGTTGAGAGTTGTCATCCCAAATCTGAGGTTTGAAAGGTTGGAAATTTAGGGGGTTTTCATGGAGAATAAGTGTGATTGAAGGTTGTGAAAGAGTAAGAAATTGAGTGTGTGATTAATGGTGGACAGAGTGAGTTGCAGAGAGTTAAAGGTGTGGAGAGGACGATGAGTGGGAGGCTGCTTCAGAGATTTATGGTGGTTGTGGTGGTTAGATATGTTTTTTGGTGGTTCAAGCGGCTCACGGCGATTGTGATCGGAGGTGGCGGCTGCTTCGGTGGTGGCTTTGATGGTGGTCGTCGGTGGTGGTTGCGGTGGTGGCTACGTTGGTCGCTGTCGGTGGTAGCTGCCGTGGTGGCTACGATGGTGGCTACCAGTGGTGGTTAGCGGTGGTGATTGCGGTCGATGGTAGTTGGGGATAATGGTGTAGGGCGGGGTGGGGATGAGTTGAGTGGGAGGCTGCTTCAGGGATTCATGGTGGTTGTGGTGGTTAGATCTATTTTTTGGTGGTTCAAGAGGTTTACGGCGGTTGTGACCGGAGGTGGCGGCGGCTTCAGTGGTGTCTTCAATGGTGGTCGTCGGTGGTGGTTGCGGTGGTAGCTACGTTGGTCACTGCCGGTGGTAGCTGCCGTGGTGGCTACGATGGTGGCTACCAGTGGTGGCTAGCAGTGGTGATAGTACAGGACAGGCTAATGGTGGCTACAGGTGGTAGCTGTATGTATATATGTATGTATGTATGTATGTATGTATGTATGTATGTATCTATACTATATATATAAGCAAATGAGAAGGACAAAATGGTCATTTGACCAAAATCTCTTAAAATTAAGAGTTTTACAACTCTTGAAACACAATGTACAAGTTCTTAAGCTTTGAGATCCTTTTTTAGAAATCCCCCTTCTACAAAATTCAAATTCCTGCATCTCAATACCCTAACTAGCAGATCACCTCTTTTTAGTTTTCTCTATACCCTCATCACGTGGAGCAACAGATCACTCTAACTAGCAGCCTTCTTCGTGAATCATCTCATAAACAATTAGGGTTCACCAGCTTTGAAAACCAGAGCCGTCATCTCCAAGTGGATCTTCAAAAAATAAATTTTTTGTGTTATTTTTGGGCCAGCTAGGGTTTAGGTCACTCTTTGGTTGTGTTGTGACCTTCGTCTATGGCGTTTCTCATGTCTCAGTCCTTAAAAAAGGTATTTGATTATTTTGAGTTTTAGGGTTTGATTCTTGGTTTTAAGAACTATGTACTCAGTTTAAGAACTGGAGACATGAGAAACGAGTCAAAGTTCATCCAAGAGTGAATTCCCTCTGTTCTTCGATCATCGTTTTCCCCTCATTCCCCATTTCCACTTCACTGATTTCATCAGTAAAATTCCACTAAGGTACGCCTATAAATGCGCTTATCTCAAAATTCTTCTGATCATTTCAATCTAATATCGTTTATTGTTCATCATTCACCGTATTTGAATTGTTAGGAATTAGGTTTTGTAATTTGTGCGCTTGTAGATTTCGACGTGTAATTGTTATAGATCTGATGTCGTAACGATCAGTTTGTTGATTATTTGATGTGTTCGTGTTATACGTTGATTCTTCGTGCTTTGGAATGTCGTTCTCTCTAGGTTATTGTTTAGAGGAACTGTTGATTATAATTTTGTTTTGCTATTTGTGTGCTTGAAGCTTTTGGCGTACAAGAAGAAAAGATGTGGGGGATTTTGAGGCAAAAGGTTGGGGGAGCTACGGGATTATCATCTTAGGTAAATGAAATGATGTAGCGCCGGTTTTTAGCAAATAAAAATGTTGTTGGTATGTGTTTTATGTTTATTTAGGGTCTGGAGAATAATATGTTGAGGTTAAGGGCTGTAGCATCAGCTTTGAGGAATTACTCATCTGCAACCAAAGAGGTGAATGGAGTTTTGCTTTGTATGTTTGTTTATTATCGTAATTTGGATTTGCTTTTGCTACACAACTACCCTAGAGGATACCAGACTGTTGGTTAACTAATGAGCTAAGTTGATATGAATAGCACTTTATGAACGATAGTAATTTGAGTAGCAAGTTTGACACTTATGAGAAGAAATTAATTGTTCAAGAAAAAGTTTGCGGTTGTAGTTCAGTCTTTATATCTTTTGAGTCTGGGCAAGGACAAACATCACGATTGCATGATAGGTAATCTTCATATCTTTTAGTTTTGTTAGATTTTGATAGATGATTTCATACAATATGATTGTGCTTTAGAGCAATTGATTGGTTAACTATCAATCGATGTAACTCACCATCATTACTGGGAAAGCGTCGGAAAGACACTAAAGTTTACAAGAATTTGTTTTTGGATAGTTTCTGAAAATTTGAACGCATAAATAAACCTTTTTACTGTAGCATATTTGTCCGAAATCACTCTTGCAAAGTGCAACTTTCTTTTATAGTTTTACAACATCATTTTTATGAGATGTACAACCTTTGAAGCACCATGTACAAGTCTTGAAAGCAAATTTAGGCATTTTGGTCACGCAGATCTTTAGCTGGGTGGGAATTTACCTTTTGAAATCGATTCATACACACACATTTGGTCATTAAGGGTTAAAAACAACACAAGAGAGAGGGATGGTAGTGGGAACCGGGTGGTGGAGGCAGTAAGAGAGATCCGGTGGTGGTGGGAGTCGGCCACGATGGAACCGACAGTAAGATAGAAAGAAGGAACAATGATGGTGGTGACAGTGAGATAGAAAGATAGAAATCAGGATGTTTTGGAGTTTTGAACACATCATCTTCATTTAGTCTCCGGTCGTCAATCAGGTACCCCTACAAAATCATCTCGAACCCCTTTTGATTTTTGTGTTTGTGGTTTTGAGTTTAACCTTCGTATTTGAGAGACAGAGAAGAAAGATTATGATTTTGATGTGTTTTAATTTTTCTTGCACTTATAACTTCTGTTTATAGGTTTTATCATTTTAGGTTAGATTTGGGGACTGATGATCTGGTATATACAACACATCAACCATGTCCTCGGTTCAAACACTGCAAAGTTTGTTACTAGATTTCTGTCATAGAAGACCAAATGCAGGTCTTTTAATAGCTCTGCTCGATATGCTTGTTGATGGGAAATTCGATCTCAAGAAGGGTCCTGTTATTAGGGTATGTTTGCTAAACCTTGTTTGGGAAATAAACTTTTTGAAAATTGTTTTATGTTTTGCTTCATATTTACATGTTTTCTTTGTGTTCTAGGCCTTCGGCATCTGATTTGATGTCTTTGTTTTTTTAGCATCAGAATGAAGATGTTATCTTGCTTTATCTCAGTGTGTTGCAGAAGGTTGCTTAATCATATTCCAGTTTATATTATTGCTTAATTATGTTGGTTTTTATTAGAGTTGTTCAGCAGGTTAGGTTTTGGTACCCTGCGGCTGTTTAGCTTTGAAAATTTTCAAACCATATCTAAAACCAAACAAAGTTCACATTTCAACTAAAAAAACTGACTCGATTTCGGATATCTGAGTACGGGTAAAACTGAACCAAACCAAATTACAAGACAGTTCTGGTGTTCTAAAATACAGAAGCAAAACGGAATTCGAATGACAAACCAAATTAAAAGAAAAGTATTATTTTTTAAACGGTTCAAATATTATTTTCAGATTACAATCATCTCAGTATGTCAATAATAGAGTAGCCACATCACATCGCTCAAAGAAACCACTGCATCTGTTCAAACGACAAAAGAGATCTGCTCGATCAATACCACCGGTGAGCCACCGTGAAAGCTCCAGCGGCACATTATTAGCTGAGCGGAAGTCGCTGCTTCCTCTGATCAAATCTCGATGCAGAATCATTACCAACGCTTAAGAAATCGTTCTCCCGAGGTAATCATTCATCTGATCTAAAGCAGAATTCAATGTATGATTGAACAAATTTTGCGATATTAATCATTACGATTGTTGTAGATGATAATATGATATGTATGGTACTAAAACAATCTATGTCATCATCCAATTAAGCATTTTGGGTAACTTGTGAAGAACTGTAGAGAAATTGGGTTGAGAAATGTATGGTACTAAAACAATCATTTTTTCCCATTAATTGAATTTTAATGAATCAGTACTTCTCAGCCCTTGCTTGAATCAGGAATCACTATTCTTAATTGTGAATTGTAGACTTAGTTTAACTCTTTCTGTGGTATTTTATATTGTTTTGATTAGCATCAAACACAAAAGGTGAAAAGATAAGACAAAAAATAATATAAAGTATAAACCAGTATATATATATACCCGCCTTAATTACAATGGTGCTGATCTTGGTGTCTTGCCCTGTAGCAATTTGTTAGAACTTAAGCAGGCACCCATAAATAGAAAGTTGTATGTATGTTGCATTGTGTTGGTACACATGTCCCCAGTTCTAGTCTAGTGAGCTTAACTGTTATAGAACTTCTTCTTGTAACAAATATGTAACGTTTGATTATTATAATGAGAATCTCTTCCTTTATGTTTATTGGTTGTTTACATGTTATATCTATTCATATCAATTGTTAGTACACGTATATGACAATGTTATATAGGTTTACGGTTGTTAGACATAGGTTTGAACCATCAAAGGTTCAAGAATGTGTTTAACTAAGTTATTTGATTCAGTCGCACGACTAGACCATGCGAATGGGCCAGTCACATGAATGAATCAGGTGATTGTGTCAATCGTACGATTGAGTCATAAGACTAACTCAGTCGTCCGAATGAACCAATCATATGACTCAGTCGCACGACTGAGCCAGTCGCTCGGCTCAGTCGTACGAATGATAGCTGTAACCTATAAATACCACTTAATTCGTGGAAAAACATAACACTTTGAATACTTGCAACCCTAGTCGACCCAGAACGTCCAGTTCGTCCATTCCAAGTTCATAGAACGTCCCAGATCAGTCCTAGTCCATTCTTAACGTTTTCTAATCGTTAGGATTGATCTTGATTACGTTCTCCCTGATTGGATCACCAATCAAATAGGATTCCGCACTATTTGATCCGGTATAACGAAGAATCAGTTAGTACTCCGTACGTACACGGTCCTAACAAGTGGTATGAGAGCCTTGGCTCTTAATTCTTCGTTGATTCAATCGTTTTTGTGAAAAAGTCTACGTTTTTACGCGAAAAGATCCAATCTTTCTGCTAAAAATCAAGTCTTTACGTGTGCATGTTCTGAAAAATCAATATTTTTCGACTTACAGCCGTCTAGGGTGTCAAAACTTGCGTTTTAGGTCAAAAGTTACGAAAAACCTCGATTTCAGCAGTCTCAGTCGCACGATTATCTCAATCGTACGACTGAAGTCCAGTCGCCAGGTTATTCGCCCGGATTGAGTCAGTCGCCGTGTCAAATCGCCCGATTGAGTCAGTCGCCCATTTCAGTCGCCCAGTTGAGTCAGTCGTTTTGTCCAGTCGCCCGATTGAGTTCAATCGCACGATTGTGTCTCAGTCGCCTGTTCAATTGCACAGTGAGTTCAATCGCATACTGTTAGTGTCAACCGCATCCCAGTCGTTCTCCCCATTCGCATTAACAGTCTGTTTTCAAGTTTAAGTCAACCTTCATTATGGACTCCGAAAACTTCGCATTCTCAGCAGGGAAAGACTCAAGGATCCAGAACCTACTGCTTCTGGAGAATGAGATTGGTAACCACAATAAGCCACCTAAGCTTCCATCTATTGATGAGTTCCCTCAGTGGAAGCAGAGATTTGAGATTCATCTCAATGGTGTGGACACTAATCTCTGGAATTCTATTGAAACTGGTTACACCATGCCAGTTGGTGCTGATGGTTTGCCATTAACGTTGAGTGGAATGACTGATGCTCAAAAGACTGCCTATAATGCTGAAAAGAAGGCTTACGCGATGCTCACCCAGTCTATTCCTAAAGAGATCTTCCATCAGTATTCGGATCAGAAACAAAGTAAAAAATTCTGGAAAGCTCTCGAGAAAAGATATGAAGGGAGCTCAACTCTGAAATCTTTGAAGGCCAAAGCACTCAAAAAGGAGTTTGACAATTTTTCTGCTATTGGGAACGAGATCTTGGATGACATTATTGACCGCTTCTATCATCTAATGAGTGAACTTCACACTCATGGGGTAACGAAGTCTAAAGAAGAAAAGGTCTCTAGTTTGGCTGAAGGTCTTCCAGAAAAATGGGATTCATTTATTTCCACCTTGAGACACAATTCAGTTCTCGAGACTTTGGATATAAATGACTTTATTCTGAAACTGCGAGAGGAAGAGGTTAGACATAAGTATAAGGCGAAGAAGGGTTCATATGCTCAGGATCCTACTCTCTACAATGTGACTCCAACTCCTATTGCAAAGTCTTCCAATGATCCTCTGCAGACTGCTTTTGTTTCTAATACATCTGGTCAAAGCTCATCGTCTGGGGGTGAGTCATCTGTCTTATCAGGGGTTCAACACAGTGTTACTGAAGCTCATTCGACGAAGTTAATAACTGAGAACCTGGGTAAAGTCACTGTGGAAGCGGCCAAGGAACACATGGACCTACTTGCTGCAGTGGTTCATTCCTATGATGGTTTGGTTGCAGGAAGATAGGGAACTGCCACTTAGCTGATGAAGATTATGAGCAGGTGGATGAAAATGAGTTGGAGTGGATGGATATTATGTGGGCTCTCGCGAGTGCTGTGCGACGAGCAAAGAAGTTTGTGAAGAAGACAGAGCAGAATTTCGTGGCTACAAAAGATACTACCTTTGGGTTTGACAAGTCCAAAGTCACGTGTTTCAACTGCGGGGAGAAAGGACACTTCAAGAGGGAATGTGTGAAGCCTAAAAAGACTGGGAACGGAAATCCATTCTCCTCGTTCAACAGGCAAGATAAAGATAAGAAGACAGTTCCAGCAGGGAGTGATTCCAAGGCTATGGTGGCACAAGGTGATGAAGGACAGGACTGGTCCTTCCGTTTCTTATCTGATGGTGAAGCCAACATTACTTCTGTTAAGGACCTGAATGAAGACTCAGTAAGTGAGGGGGAGAACTCAGCTGAGCCTGACACTGCTAAATTGGATGATGACATAGCTGATGTTGATCAGCTTGTGGAGAATGAACTGAATGCTGAATCTGAAGCACAATCTGAACCCCAAAATGCTTTCATGGTTGGAACATCTACATCAGCACAGGTAAATCAAAGGATGAGTTATTTACTAAACATGCTTATGTTGATTGTGAAAAATTTAGGGAAAGCATTGACCTGAAATTTGCTAGGTTATTAGATCATAATGATAACTTAGTAAATGACCTAAAATTGTGCACAGAGGCAAACAGAATCTTAAAACAAAATGAAAACAGTTATAAAGAAAGGTTGAAGCTTTAAAGAAACAGTTAAAAGAAACTGAAGTTGTTGCTTTTAACCAAGAAAATGATATCAAGTTTTATTTAAAGACAATAGAAGAAACTAAGAAGGAACGAGCAGTTTTACAAGTTGAAAATGAGTCTTTGAAACAAAGACTCCACAGTCTTGCTAGTTCCTCACATATTTTGAAAAACTTGGTTAAAGAACGCAACAACGGGGAGGGTTTGGGAGATGTGCCACCCCCACATGAGACCTTTTTGAACATCAAACAACGTCCAATTAATGATAACCCCATAAAGGATCATGTGGTGACAACTCCTCTAGTCAGTGATCCGGATACAGCAGTTAACTCTGCCCTTTCGGTTCCTGACCAGACAGCTTCTACATCAGGCACAACCAGCACACAAATCACTGGCAAACGAGTGGAAGAGAATGTTCAAGCATCTCTTGGGTTGGGTAAAAAATCAAGTTCCACACAACCTAAGATTTCCAAAAACACTCAAGCTAAACCAGTGAAGCAAGATAATCATCAGTTTCTAAGACAAAACACAAATAATGTTAAAAGTTAAATTTGTCAAAGGAGGTGAAAGTCTTAAAAGTGATAATAAAAAGAAAGAATCTGAAGTTTATTCACCGCCTCACAAGAGATCTCCTAGCCCTGATGAATGGAGGTCCTGCTATACTTGTGGACAGCGCGGTCATATTTCGACAAATTGTCCTCGCTATCAGACTCCAAGACTCAAGGTTGAGCTGAACAACAAAGTTAATCTAGATTCAAAACAGCGATCTAAAACTCCGGTAAGATCGAAAACACCTATTAGGTCTAAAACACCTTCTAGGTCGTTTTCATCTCCTCCACGCCAAAGGCAAAACAGACAAGTCACTGACAAGTCTGTGATGCCAGCGGCAAAACCTGTTTCTGAATCTAAACCATATGCTCAAACCGTAAATCAGTCTAAGGTTTACCACAAACAATCCTTTCACAGGGATGGGTTGTGGAAAGCCAAAATGACTGATGAGTCTGAAAGCAAGGACAAGCTGAAAGTTGAGATTCCACCCAATGATAAAGGACAGTAGGTCGAATTCACGATGGTTGATTCCTCTGGGAAACCCAAGCCAGTCAAGGCTTGGGTCCCCCTCCTTAACTGATTATTTTCTCTTATGTGCAGGTTGTCCGCTATAGTGCGTCTACAAATACATGGATCGTCGATAGCGGAGCTTCCAGGCACATGACGGGAAATAGGTCTCTCCTTTTCAATGTCAAACAAATTAAAGGGGGACATGTTTCCTTTGCTGGAAACAAAGGAGGATACATTACCGCTTAGGGAGAAGTAGGTAATGAAAAGGTAAGGTTCGACAAAGTCAACTTTGTTCAGCAGTTAGAAAACAATCTGCTTTCTGTGTCTCAGATTTGCGACAAGGGATTCAAAGTCATGTTTGATAATCGCAAATGTTACATTCTGAAGAAAGAAATGGATATTCCAGAGGAGCAGGTATTAATGTCAGCATCTAGATATAATGACTTGTATGTTCTAGATATGTCTAATGCTTCTACTATTTCTTCTACTGTTCAATGTTTCTTATCTAAAGCTACAGAGAAGGACTCCATTTCGTGGCACAGAAGAATAGGACACGTTAATCATAGGAAGATGAATCATCTGATTCATAACAACTTAGTTGATGGAGTTCCTGTCAAGAACTTCAAGCTTCCTGATTTCTGTGTCTCATGCAAGAAAGGAAAGCAAACCAGGAAATCTCATAAGACCAAGAATGTCCATTCTATTGAGATTCCCCTGGAGCTACTGCACATGGATCTATTTGGTCCAGTTAGCACGAAGAGTATCGCAGGAGACTGGTACTGCTTCGTAGTCACCGATGACTACTCACGATTCTCGTGGGTGATGTTTCTGAAAGCAAAGTCAGAAACCTTTGAGTCATTCAAAGTGTTGGTCACCACTCTGGAATCACTTTACAAACTGAAGGTGCGAAAGATTCGCTCAGATAATGGAACCGAGTTTAAGAATCAGTGGATGGATGCGTTCTACAAAGAAAAGGGAATTGTTCATCAATTCACCTCTGCATATACACCACAGATGAATGGAGTTGCTAAGCGAAAGAACAGGAGTCTAATCGAGACCGCCAGGACTATGTTAGCAGATTCAAAACTGCCAGTGCAGTTCTGGAACGAAGCTGTCGCCAATGCCTGCTACACACTCAATCGTGTGTCAGTAGTGAAAAGGCATGGGAAGACTTGCTATGAGTTACTACAGAAGCGTAAGCCTAACCTGGAGTATCTGGATCCTTCGGTGCTCCTTGTACGCTTCTGAAGAAAACTCAAGAAGGCAAGTTCAATGAAAAGGCAGATCAGGGGATCTTTCTGGGATACAGTATACCCGAAAAACGAGTTTACAACAACTCTACTGGTCAGGTAGAAGTATGGTGCAATGTTGATGTTAAACGTTTCACTATCCCCCCTGCTGGAAAAGGTCCATCGTCATTCTTCGACTACGATGGCTTTTTCAAATCATTCAATCTTCCTCAGATTGATTCAGATGATGATATTGCTACTCAGATGATGCACGATGTTCTCAATTCACCGAATCTGGATACTAGTAATGCAACACCTGCAAGTGGTTCATCGGGATCTGCCACAGCTGATCAGGATGATAGTGAGGACTCATCAGAGGATGAAGAAGCAACTGAAGCAGTACAGTCACCAAATGTTGATCATGAAGGAAGTTCTTCAGCTGCTACACCCGCATTTGAGAATACAGATACTGAACCTCCAGTCACAACTATGGACTCTGAAGTTGTTGTTCCTACAACTCCCATGACTAGGATCAGTACAAGTCATCCGCCAGATGCTATCATCGGTGATCTCCACTCCGGCGTGCAGACAAGAAGTAGATTGTGCACTGCTGATTACGCTGAAGTAATGGAAAAGGGCTACGTGAATGATGGAGCTTACAAATGTTTTGTTTCTCAAATTGAACCCAAACACGTAAGTGATGCCCTTAAGGATGAAGCCTGGGTCAATGCTATGCAAGAGGAGTTGCTACAGTTCAAGAAACTTGGAGTGTGGACTCTTGTTGACCGACCCAAAGGAGTCAAGGTAATTGGTACCAAATGGGTACTAAAGTGCAAGAAGGATGACCAGGGTGTTGTTATCAGAAACAAGGCACGGTTGGTTGTTCAAGGCTTCAGACAAGTCGAAGGAATCGACTACAATGAAGTCTTTGCTCCCGTAGCTAGAATGGAAGCTATTCGCATCTTTCTAGCCTACGCCTCTTACATGAAGATCAAAGTTTTCAACTAGATGTTAAGAGTGCATTCTTGCATGGGGAAATCCGTGAAGAGGTATATGTCAGTCAACCCGAAGGATTCGAAGATCCTTATCATCGGGACAGAGTCTACAAGTTAGAGAAGGCTCTGTATGGGCTACATCAGGCTCCTCGAGCTTGGTATGAAAAGCTCTCCACCCATCTGTTGAAACACGGCTTTCGCAGGGGTGTAATTGACTGTACATTGTTCATAAAAGAGAAGAATGGTGATTTGCTTTTGGTCCAGATCTATGTGGATGACATAATCTTCAATTCACGAAGCAAAGAGTTATGTAAAGAGTTTGAATCTGTGATGAAGGCTGAGTTTGAGATGAGTGCCATGGGAGAAATGAAGTTCTTCTTAGGATTACAGGTGGACCAAACACCTACCGGCATCTTTCTGCATCAAACTAAGTATGTCGGTGACATTCTTAGTGCTTTGATATGGAAAATGTCACTATAGCCGGTACCCCTCTCGCCACAAATCACGATGTGGCTCCTGATGAGAATGGGGATTTGGTGGATGCCACCATGTATCGTGGGATGATCGGATCTCTCATGTACCTCACTGCCTCACGTCCAGATATCATGTATGCCACATGTTTATGTTTCCCATATCAAGCAAAAGCTAAAGTCAATCATCTGATTGGAGTCAAGAGAATTTTTTGTTATCTGAAGGGTACTCCAACACTGGGGTTGTGGTATCCTCATGATGATGACTTTGAGCTAACGGCGTATAGTGACTCGGATTATGGAGGCTGCAAAATGAATTACAAGTCTACGTCAGCAGGATGTCAATTTTTCGGGAGAAGATTGGTAACTTGGCAGTGCAAGAAGCAGACATCAGTTGCTCTGTCTACCTGTGAAGCTGAATACGTTGCCGCCGCCAGCTGCTACTCTCAAATCATTTGGATTCAACAGCAAATGCGGGATTATGGTTTGCATTTCACTTCTACTCCTATCTATGTTGATAATTCTGCTGCAATTGCAGTAACTAAAAATCCGGTTCAACATCCTAAGACCAAACACATAGGCATAAAGTATCATTTCATACGCGACTGCTATGAAAAACACTTAATTGATGTGGTCAAAATTAACATGGATTTTCAACGCGCTGGACCTCTACACCAAACCATTTGATAAACCCAGATTTTTCTATCTGCTAGAGGTCAACAGGGTTAAAAAGAAAAGTGACGTTATATTAGAAGACACAGAAACATAGTCCGACACCTGTTTTCTTTATTTTTAGTATTCTTTTAGTTTATTTTAATTTTTTTAATTTCCTTGTCGTTATAAAAATCCAAAAACACAAAAAGATTTTTTTTAGAATTTTAGGGGGAGATTAGGTTCAATTCAGTATTTATTTACTTAAAAAAAGGGGGAAGGCGAGTAAAGCTGAAAAGGCATAGACGACAAAACTGGAAATGTGTCTCGATAAAAATTAGAAAATGATAGTACACAGGCATCAAGTTACTTGGAACACCAAAATGATTTTCTGATCAGATATGCTAATTAAATCACGGAAAATGTATAAATCAGAGAAGTCTAAGTCTAACAAATTGGGAAAATGATAGTACGTTTGATTGTTACTGTAATTACACGGAGAAAGTTGATCTAGGGAGGTGCTAGTTCACTATATGATATGTCGGTAGATTCAACACAATAGACAAGTAGACGTCATTGGTAAACTTAATCTAAACTAAACGGTTCAATCAACTGTGGGTTCCCATCTTATCATTGGTTAACACAATCAGCTATTTCCGATAAGGGATAACGAGCAAATAAATGCCACCAAAGGTGTGCAAATGACCACAAAAAGAGCAAAGCACGAAAAAAATGAATACAAGCGCAATCAAGCTAATAACTTATGTTGTTGGTGCTATATGTGCAAAATAAAATATGAAATGCTCTAACAAGGAGATAGGTTGTGTGCCTCTCTGCTGTGCGATGGCACTGACCTGAGGATAAGCATAACCTACATATTCTAGATTTCATTGTTGTTTGCCGCCTCTCTGCTGTGCGATGGCACTGACCTGAGGATTGGCTTCTCTTTGAAAGATCTAAGAATAGTCTCTTCTTGTAAAAATACCTATAGACCGCTCGAAAGTCCTTTAAGGAATGTTGATTACCATATAAGCGTGGGATACACAAATGTTGTTTGAAATAATATAACATAATTCATTACCAATGCGTGTCAAAAGTCTGTGTATGAATTTAAGTGGACAAGTATACTAACAATCGTCGTGAATGCACCGTCTGAAGTTGACGATCAAAGTGTGTTACTTATCATATCAAACATGATTCCCAGTTAGTACTTAGAAGTCTTTAATCAGAACAAACTGTGATATGTCATCATGAAAGGTGTAATTAGCTCAAAATGTTCCATGTAATGGTGTATATGCTTGTCTGATTCTAAATGAGTCTATTCCTGAAATAATGTCAATGCTAATAGGCTACACAAACCTGCCCTAACAAAAATCACAAAAAGATGTTCATTTTGTGCGTAGTTTAAACTTTTTTTATTTATTAGTATAAGTGTCTCAATGTCGGACTGTGTATATTGTTACTTGCGAATGTCACTAAACGAGCTTAATGTTTACCTAAATAAATTGTTTCTGAAAGGATAAAAGTATCACGTCTGAGGTGATAAGTTGGATAAATGGATCACGTCTGAGGTGATCGGGTGGATAAATGAATCACGTCTGAGGTGAAAATGTAGTTTATTAAAATGGTCATGTCTGAGATGATCAACATGTTCATAATATTTTATCTACTGGTAAATGGGACTGAGGGTCGTTATGGTAATATGGTCAAAAGATGATAAGGATGGCCCAGTCGCACGACTGAACCATAAATATGGTCCAGTCGGACGATTGGAACACACTAATGAGTCAAATCGTGTGAATGGGAAGTGCGAATGAATCCAATCGAACGATTAGAGGTGACAGACTGTAACAGTCGTTTTGGATGAACCTCCATTGCCCGATTGGAGATGAACAATTGGGTAGATTGAACGACTGAGACTCAGTCGAAGACTGACCTAGACGACTAGGCTCAGTCGCACGACTGATCTAAGCGACTAGGCTCAGTCGCCCGACTGAGATTTGACCTAGTATAAATACAGGCCGAATCAGAATCAGTCGCTCATTCACCCAAATCGCCCCCTCTATACGCACGACCTAAAGAACCGCTGCCAAAATTTCTTTTGATTCATTTTTACCTCCTATTGGTGTGTTCTAACACTCATTTGTGTTTAAACAGGTAATATTTGTGGTGTTTCATCGTTTAAACCGATCAATGACATCGAGAATCACGTGAATTCTGACCCAACAGTAACCGAAAGTTTAACGACCAAATAGACAATCAAAACTAATCTAAACGTTCAAACAAAAGTCAAAATATGCTTAATCGGTCATTTCTGAGTATAATGAGCCAAATTTCGACGTTTAACATCAAGTATGGATCAAAACACAAGTTTGAATTGACAAACCGTCGAGTAGGCGACTGGACACACTGATGAACTCCAATCGCCCGACTAAGAAGACAACTAGTCTCAGTCGCCCGACTGAGATGAACGAATAATCTAATCGCACAACTATGTCCATTCACTTGACTTAGTCGCCCGTATAAATCAATTCACTCATATAAAGCTCAGTCGTTCTACTCAGTCGCACGACTATGTTCATTCGGTTGCTCAGTCACCCGACTTAACCAAAGTGTAAAACTCATTGACTTTAATTTGCTATCTTCTGCATGTACTGACGTTTACTTACATTGTGACAGATGGCAAGTCGTTGGATCATAAGCACGAAGCACAACATCTGTGCCCATCTTGATCTGACCTCCAGGAATGCAGCGGAGTTCGTGGGCATAATTTCATTCTTACGGAGATCGAGGATCTTCAGGGCGATATCTACACCCTGCACTCCGTACCGCTCATTACAGCAGGCATTTTGGGAGAATGCTGCTATAGATAGATCAGTCAAGCCCTATCGGATCAGGAGCTCCATCCTTGGTCATGCTATAGAGATCACAGAGGAGGACCTAAGGACAGTCCTCGAGTTTGGAGAGGATGGTGACTGTCCTACTCGTTTACACCCGATGACTGTTAGAGGGTGTTTCCTACGGGCAAAGTACACTGGGGATATCAACTCAGGGATGCTCAATAAGAGCAATCTCTGCCCCCAGTTCAAGTATCTCGCCCACATCATGCTCAGATGTATTGCCTCAAGGAAAGGAGGCTTCGATGAACTCTCTGAGCAGATGCAGAACGCCTATGTTGCGTTAGGGCTGAACCATCCGTTCAGCTTCTCCCTAATGATCTTCACTTACCTAGTGGAGAACATAGAGGTGAAGGGCAGAGAGGGCTTCTGCATGTACCCTCGCTTCTTGCAAATGATCTTTGACCAGAAGCTTCCTATGTTACCAAAGGAGAAGGAGGATGCAGTTGTGCTCGAGGTGATGGATGATACCACCTTGGGCAGCATGAAGGTTTACAGGGGGAAGCAGGTAAAACCCCCTGTCAAGCGGTTATTTGGGGTTCTGGCCCGGGAAAAGTATGTGGCGCCGGCAAAAAGGAGATGGCGCCACGAGGACAGTGATTCTGATGTAGAGCAGGTGGCTCTACCCTCCGATGATTCTGACGATGATGACCACGGTACTGATCAGGGAGGAGATGGTCAAGGAGGACCTGAACCAGCTCCAATCCACCCTGACTTCCACATACAGGAGGAGGAGGATTCTGATGAGGTGCCACTAACCCGGACTGTGGGCAGTCGGGTAGTGGCCACTAAGGAGGGATTACGGGCGGTTGGTGGACGCCCAGGAGAGTCAGGGAGCTCTTTGGAAGACCCATCTTATACCCCAGACACTCCCATCAGCCAAGGGGGAGCTTCAGGATCCAAGGGATCCAGGATAAAGAGAATGGCTCAGCACCACGGGAAGAAGCCCAAACGCCAAAAGCTTACTCTGCTTACTTCCACCACTTCCACCACCACTACACAAACCACCTCAGTCTCTACCACAGCCACCACATCCACTCCATCCCAAACACCTCAAGCCACCACCACCATCCCTACATCTCACACTCCCACATCAACCACCACCACCACTATACCCCCTACTACATCATTCCCATACTCACCCATCTTCACCACAGCCACCACAACCACCACTACTCACCAAACCGGACCCTCATCTTCTCCAACTAGCTCATTCATACCACATGTCTCAGTTGTAGAGCAGCTTGCAGCACTCAACAGCATGGTGCTCCAGCTGTTAGCTTCTGATAAGGCCAAGACTGCTCAGATTCAGCAGTTAACAGAGTAGTGTTCCTCCCAGACAGCTGAGATTCATCAGTTAAGGGAGTTGACTTCATCTCAAGCTCAGCTGATGGCTGCACAAACTGATCAGATCACTGGTCTATTAGAGCACGAGATTGAGACGGACAGGAAGTTGGAGGAGTTACAGGCTGAAAACAAGTCTATCTTGCTAAAGCTGAAAGGAACTCAGAGTGAGCCTCTCAAGATTGGGGAAGGGGACGATGATAAGGAGGACGATGGTGATGAGGATGAGAGTGATGATGATGATGAAGATAGTGGTGATGATCAAGCCAAGGAGGGGCAAGATGATGATGATGATGATTCTGCTTCAACTGATGCTGCTTCTGGTCAGAAGCGATGTTCAAAAAGAAGACAAGACCATGGATCTACAGCAAATCCTCCATCATCACCTACTACAGAAACTCACGAGCGGATACAAGACAAGAGTATTGATTAAATGTTTTATTTTTAATCTTTTGTACTTGATTCATCTTTTGATATATATGAAACTCTTGTAAATATTTAATTATTAATGTCTAATTACCTTGAGTTTATACTAATGATTGCTACTCTACATGTTGTTATTAAACAGATAAGGGTTTTCAGCAAGATGAGCATGATGTTGCTCCCCTCCAACAGATCAAGTCTCAACTCACAATGATTCTTGATCTGCAGGGGATCGTCAGAAGGTCCGTGAGTTATACTCCTAAAGAAGGAGAAATAATTCACGACCTTACTGATGAGCAGCTTACTGAAATATTTCGTCTGAATCCAGACGAAATTGTTAAGGATGCTCCAACTTTTGATGATGCTGATGATGACGAGCTCAACGATGTTGAAGAAATCAAAATTGAAAACATCACAGATCAGTACTATCCAGAATACACTGATCAAGAGGGAAACGTGTTTCCAGATTTGGTAAACAACCTTGACAGTGACATTCTGGATAAACTCAGTGATAAGGAGAAAGGAGCAGAAGCCTCAACAAGCCAAGCCCAAGCCTCGGATGCTGAAGTTGATATTCGAAAAGCTGAATGGGCGGCTTGCTTCGCCAAGGTCCGAGCCCAACGCGCTACAGCAACTCAGAGTACCTACACCAAACTATACAAAGTAAAGAATAATATGAAGGTGTCAGGGAAGATCATTGCTTGGGCTCATTTTGATGACCTTGGCGTATATGCGATAAAAAAAGGAGTGGGGAATTGAATACTTCAGATTCCCTCATGATCTGAAGACTCTCCCAGGTTTTGAGCTCAACCAGTTGGCCCGACTAAAGCTTCTTTATGCTGATCCTAAGAAGATGTCTGGCTGGTTTGAGGCTGCCTTGAAAAGGGAGTACAGGACTAGATGGGTAAACTTCAAGCCTCAGCAGGCTACGAGGTACCTCAGAAGGTCTGAGGTGAGTCCCATCACTGGTCAGCCGAAGATAGTCCTGAAGTGGCGACCTCCGCACACAATGTCCCGAATTCCACTGAGGGAGATGCCACAGGACTTTACCCCACACTTTAAGTGGTGGTACTATGACTGGTGCTCGGGAGAGGCCGTCATTGTTCTGGAAAGGTAAGACACAATGGACACGATAAGGGTTTTTGACCCCATGTGGCTTATCAACTTGTCAGCGTCAGATGTTTATACGCTGTACAAGTGGCCACTGTTTTTTGACACGCAGGATATAGTGCAAGCACTACAGTTTCAGCATATCATACGTCTATGCTTTGCACTTAATATCCATGCTGGGGTTTCTAAAGAGGAGAGACTGAAGAGATTTGAAGAGTTCAAGAAAGAAGTCAAAGTCTAGATAGAACTAGGTCCACGGGGAGTTTGTTGGTACACATGTCCCCAGTTCTAGTCTAGTGAGCTTAACTGTTATAGAACTTCTTCTTGTAACAAATATGTAACGTTTGATTATTATAATGAGAATCTCTTCCTTTATGTTTATTGGTTGCTTACATGTTATATCTATTCATATCAATTGTTAGTACACGCATATATGACAATGTTATATAGGTTTACGGTTGTTAGACATAGGTTTGAACCATCAAAGGTTCAAGAATGTGTTTAACTAAGTTATCTGATTCAGTCGCACGACTGGACCATGCGAATGGGCCAGTCACACGAATGAATCAGGTGATTGAGTCAATCGTACGATTGAGTCATAAGACTGACTCAGTCGTCCGAATGAACCAATCATATGACTCAGTCGCACGACTGAACCAGTCGCTCGGCTCAGTCGTACGAATGATAGCTGTAACCTATAAATACCACTTAATTCGTGGAAAAACATAACACTTCGAATACTTGCAACCCTAGTCGACCCAGAACGTCCAGTTCGTCCATTCCAAGTTCATAGAACGTCCCAGATCAGTCCTAGTCCATTCTTAACGTTTTCTAATCGTTAGGATTGATCTTGATTACGTTCTCCCTGATTGGATCACCAATCAAATAGGATTCCGCACTATTTGATCCGGTATAACGAAGAATCAGTTAGTACTCCGTACATACACGGTCCTAACACATTGTTGTCAATAACATGTAGTGGTGCAAAGACTCTAAACATATGATAATAAAGTTATGAATTATGAACTATAACATGAGTTTTGTTGGATTTTTGCAGGTTTGCAGTGGAAGAGGCACAATCAGGACCTGAATTTGCAGTTTTGTAAAATGCACTGGATATGTAGGGCCTATTGTTCTTATATTGGATATTGTATATATTGATTTCTCTTGTTGGTTTTCTGCAATACCATGGTCTTCAGCTGTCATATTTCCAGTGGTTCAGAAACAGCACCAGCTTCTTGTAACATTGCTTCTGTGCAATGCAGCTGCCATGGAGGTAATATATTTAAAATTGTTTTTACTTCTAAGTTATATTTATAGAGGTGCAGATCATGAAGTTGCCAATAAGATCATTATCCTTTTCAAGTCTGTTTTTTATTTTATTTTATCTATTCGGTGGTTTTCCACAAGCTCCTCATCGTTACATCACAGTTTTAATTATATCATTTTACTGAAGTCTACATGCCAAAGTTTTAAACAAGTAATAAATTTGATTCATTAATCATTATATATTTTTCTTAGAACAAGAAGTAACTAAGCAGTGCTTGGTTAGTCATGACACATTTAAATAATAAGTACATAGATGTAGCACAGTATGAGCCTAGAATTTATCTCTTAAATTTCTTATTAACCAGTAATCTATTATTATATTTCTCACCATATATATCTATATTTCTAACAATTATTGTTGTTCATAGTCTATGTTATTGTAATCTCCAGGCCGTGCCAATATACTTGGACAAGATTTTCAATCAAGCTGTTGCAATCGTGCTTTCTGTCACTTTTGTTCTATTTTTTGGAGAGGTAGCTTGGAAAAATCACATTTATTTCCCATTGCAGCTTCATATATATATATATATATATTGTTCATTAAACCAATGTTTTTGCATCACAGGTGATTCCACAAGCAGCATGTACCAGATATGGACTGCATGATTGGAATGTAAATTGTTGCTGCCACCGCATCGCGGGTTTGGAATGTAAATTGTTGCCGCAGCCGCATCGCACGGGTTTCTTACTAGTGTATATATATGAGAGAGAGAGAGAGAGTAGAGAGATATTGATGGGTTTTTTATATTTTTTTTGTTTCTTTCAATTTGTTTATTTAATTTGCAAATTAGTTGGGTTAAATGACAAAATTGCCCTCATGTGCATGGCATGTGACTGAACTTAACTGGAAATTTTAACACTCGTTAGTGGAAAGGACTAAACGTGTAACAAAATTTAAAGGTAAAGGACAATTACTGTAATTTTCTTAGTTTAAGGACAATCTCTGAAATTTTCTATAAAGATAAAGGACGAAAAATGTAATTTACTCTTAAAACAAAGGTTCAAACTTGCAGCAAAGACATTGTGGATACTGGTTTCGAACCATGCTAAATGTCATCAAACAATATCTTGATTCAGTGATGAAGATGCTAGTAAACGCATCAAAAATTGCAGTGGCCAAGTTCATTTTAAGTATAGTTCTTAGAGCTTGCTTGCAGCTGCTTCATTTACAAAAAAAATATTCTAATTAATCAAACTGGATGATCAAACAAACATAAATGAACAAATACTTAAAAATTACTCGAAACATAGCAATTCTTGCACACAAATTTAGCGAATTAGAGATAAGTACAGATCGAATTAAAACACAGCAGATTTATCAACGGAAATTAAATTAAAACAATTGAAATACATACATGGATTTCAAGAAGTATTTCAAGATGGAATTTTTATGAAAACTAAACCCATGGAAGCATTTATAATAGTAGTTGTGTCGAGCGTCAATTGAATGAAGAAAAAATTGTCTGTCAGTGATGATTGAAATCAAATTCATTGGTATTAATTGGGGATTTAAATAATGCGAGGATAACACTTAACGTTTGCATTTACAGTTAAACTACAAATGTGATTGATAGCAAGCATAACATAAACTTAAAAATATTAGAAAATTCATACATAAAATCTTAAAGATTGGGATGAATCAAGAATCTTACCATTTCAGAAGTTATTGGAGGCATATTGCAGCTGTGAGAAGTTAAATATCTTTGGATGAGCCGTAAAATGAATAATATATACCATTAGAGATTTTGGAATCATGACAAATTGTTATTTGAAACTACTTCTTAATCCTTGATAACTGCAAACCACTTGTAATAGGATGAGATGTTTCACACTTCCTATAAGGCTTGAAATGCAACTGTCAGTTCATTTGTTTTTTGTTTTGAATGGGTCAAACGGGTAAACATCAAGAAATTTAGTTAAAAGTGAAAATTGTTAGATGTGAAATATTGTTTGAATTATAATTAGTATCATTTCAAACCCATGAGAATTCATGAGCTATATGATAATAATCAAATTCATTACATTATACATGCAAATCCAATCTTACTTTTGGGTAATGGACTTCATAATAACATCCAAAATTTGGGTCAATGCTATCATGCATTTTAGCAAGTGTAAAAAATTTCCATTTTTTGTTTGTTTAATTTAGAGAGTTGAGAGTGAAAATGAACCTGAATTACAACCTTGACATCCATATGCAGCTAGTAATAATAAAATGACTAATGACTCTGATGACTTTCAAGTCAACTGCTAATAATATGTGTTTTAGAAATATATTAATAAAACTCTTAATCTTCTTAACCAAAACCATTTATATTAATTTATTTTCCTCTTAACTAACGATTTTTTATAATTTAAATTGTTGCAGCCTGCAATATGACATCAAGCTGCCAACTTTACTTCTAGATTAAAATTTGAAATTGTTGCAATATAACATTACTACAAACAAAAAACTGATTCGTCATTTTGTAGGTTTATAAAACCAATAAAACATGTGTTTCAAACATTTCAAAAACAGAGACAACATGATTTCTAGAATCAGAAAAAGCTACTTTTTCATAAAATAGAAAAAGCCACAAACAGACTACATGATCAAATTAACAAAAACATCAGCCACAAACACATAACAGATAGAATCATCAAACATTTGAAACCAACTTTTTTGCTTCTAACAAAGTAGCTAACATGATAGATGGCATTCTTCGCTGATAATAATAATAAGCACAATTTCAAATAGTACTCTACCATGAGTTTATTTATATCAAATATCATTATTTCATAAAAAGTTCGTTGAACTGTTCCTTTATAAATCAATTAATATAAACTATCATTACTTCATGATGTATTTGCTGATTTATTGCTCTAACTCTTTTAACTAAAACACAAGATGATCAAAAACAACATAACAACTATCATTTTACACCAACACAAACTCAACCTTTATAATTCATCAGAACAACTTACCTGGAAGCCACAATAATATGCTTTTGCTTCCTATTTTCTTTCAACAACAGAACATTCCTAACCAACAGGTTCGTATACAAAAAAAAAATGAAACAACCAAACACTTACCATACATAATAAATATAGACCAATCAAAATATAATTACAGGCATGGTCCTTCAAGGAATTAATAATAAAGAAAAATATTCAATAAACATGCCTCAAACATTTAAAAACTTTAAACAACCTACTATGACAACAGTAAACAACTGAAATAAAGAAATCAATCATAAACTAGAACAACAACAAAATGAAAACACACCCGCTGATAATTCCTTTTGTCGAAATTCAATCCATTAGATGAAAACACTCGAAACACCTACAATAATTGCCAATTTACTCTCAATCAGCAACACTTCAACCCTAAAATCTAAATCCAACATCATAAATTCTCAATGTTTACACCCACATAATAGGGAGAAGAGGAAGAAGAGCGTACCTGATCAAGGAAACATGTAGTCGGATGTGGGTCATCGCCATTTGCATCCCCGATAATAAATCACTGGAAAAAATACAACATAAGAAGACATACCAAATTTTTAATCCAGACAACATTTTTATATTATCTTTCCATACTAAAATGAAATTAAAGTTATGCATAGCTATACACAACCTTGAACCATGCTTATATCCCCCGTCGCCTCGAAACCAACATTAATATTAACATTCCTAATATATGTAACCTTACTAACCCTGTAGCATTGACAAACAACAGTACCAGACCAAGGGCCTCAGTATGGATAATAAAAAGTGATATCAAATTTAACAATAGCAGAATAGTACCAAACCTTTACACATCTATTAAAGTCAAAATCCAAAGCAGACCATGGGCCAACAACGCTACTCAAATTAAATTTACCAATTGTTATCAATATCTTGCAACAAGAACATAAAAAAAGGAAAGTAACGAATAGAAGCCATGTAGAGCCTTGCTACACCTTAAAAGGTCAATAAAACGCCACTTAAAAAGTCAATAATGGCTCACCATGAAGCACCACTTACAAGACCATAGCGGTCCACGCGGCAGCTAGACTGAGTTTTAGACAGTCTAATTTTATAAGCACAGACTGTTGTTAGTAAGGGATGCATATGCCCATGTCGTTGACATAGAGGTAAGCACAACAAACCGATCAAACCACTTTGATTTCAACCGGTAATAAACACTCAACAATATAAGGCTAGGTTCATTTCAATTTTGCTATAATCAACTTAAGTTCATCTAAAATTAAAACAAAATCGGATCTATAACAAGAAATTAGTATAGATCGAGATATTAAGATCACTTACCAGTAGAGGCTTTTGAAACAAAACCAAATTACCTTCGATTCCATCGGCGAAGGCTACGAGGGTGAGGTTCTGCTGGAGCAGACGAAGAAAAGTTTGTGTTTTGCTTCTAATACAGCCTGAGCAACTTCATCCTTCATCTTAGCTTTATCCGACTCTACAACGACAACCGACTTGCCTTTAGAGAGATTATGGCCTTCTGATTTTACATATGAGACGATCTTTCACTATGTCTATCACACCCTCAAAACCCACGTGCGGGGTTTTACCACGACGAGTGTGAACAAACCAGGATTCTAATCATTAGTTACTTAGAACGAAACTATATGTAACGTATAAAATAATTCAGAGTTTGTAACTTTAAAACATTTGCGAAAGCGTTTTATAAATAAATTCAACTCAAAGTACTAAAAATGTAAATTTGGCAAAACATGCACCAAAACATTATTTAAAACTTATAAACAACAAAACAGATGTCTTGACATAATATGAGACTTTGATAAGCATGCAGGAATGTGATGTGCTCCTATTGGCAGCCAGAGTTAACGACCAGAGAATAGCATACTAAAAGAGTCAACACAATGGTTGGTGACTTCAAAAGTTTGCGTTTAACATAAATAGTAATAGTTATAAAACATAATAGGTGCATTGAACTAGATAGCAAATCTAGATTCACAAGTAATAACAATAGTGATTTCGGTATCAAAGCTGACATGTGTTTCGTTTGTTTGCCTCCCATCATAACCTACCAAGTTGTGATGATGTTTGTAAACAAGTATACTATCTCCCTCAAAAGAGAGAGTGTATAAAAAGTAGGGTATGAACTCACCTGGTGTGCACTCGAATGATATTAAAGCTAACTTGAGAGAGAGAAAGACAACCTTCAGAGGTTACCTAGAACACGTAAGTACATAAGTACGTGTACACAAAATCTCTAATAACTCTAAGTGCTCAATTAACACATTGACCAAATGTTTTAGAAAACAAGACTCATTTGACCTAGTTGACCCCTTTGACCCGTTGGTGACATATTAGTTTAATTTCTGTTTAATCAAGTGTAGCAATGTAACATACATGATAATCATACAAGTAATCCACGTATATCCCATCATCAACTCTAGTTCTAACAAGATCCTTACACTACTTCAGTTTAGCATAATCAAATTGATCATCAGTTTCATACAAATCAACATTCATAGCAATGATCAATTTCAATCCTAATTATGACTTCCTGATCATAAACAATAATCCCTGTTGTACATTCTAAGTCACATCAACAACATCATCCATCATACACACATTTGTAATAAAACATCATACTTGTATTCATGCACATTTTCCAAGAAACCTAGATTCTTCCAACTACTTCATCTACCATCCAAACAACCTAATTAATATAATTCAACGCACTAGACATCATCAATAAACATCCTAACAGGATCCTAGCATCATAAACATGTCCAATTCATAATATCCAATGATCTTCCAAATTAAAGTTTCCCTTTTGGGAAAGTAATATCTCAAAATCAATCCAAAACCCAATTCTTTCATGAATTCATCAACAACATGCCTAATCAAGTCGATATTAACATCAAGACACGACTAGCATCATTAAATCATCATAGTTCACAAATCTCATATCTAAAAGTTTCTACTAATGGCAAGGTACGAACTACATGATCAATTCATGGATTTCTTGCATAATAATCATAATCCCATGTTCATACAACATCATTAATATCATAACATCATCAATCTATAACCAATTTCATATTTTCTTCAATAATTTCAAATTAGGGTTCTATCAAAATCAAAAACTATGAACAACTTGATAAAACTTACCTTTAGGTGTGTTTAGATGATGATTAGCACTTGAAATAAACTTGTACAACTTGAATTCAATCAAAATCGACTTGGATGCTTGTGCTTGGATAAATGTTTCGAACGAAATGGGGGTTTGGGGCTGCTTGCGGCCGCATGGAGGGTGGGAGGGCTTTAAGTTTGCAATTTTGTTAAATTTAGTTTATGGTAATTGCCACTTAACCCCCCCATTGTTTAGATTTTATAAAAACTAATCTTTTAACACCTTTTAAATAGTTTTAACTACAAAATACAAACATTATTAATCAATAATCATAATCATATACATTCTCAATTAATCACAAAACACATGGAACATATATTACACGTAGTCATATTATTGCGTAAAATTTACAAATAATACTTAAAACCCATAAATTCATAAACCATATAAACCCAAACTAGTAGCCAACATTTTTAGTTAAATCATTATCTAATTTTCATATATAATTGTTATTAGGTCATCAACGTTCAACGACAAATAGTGTGTGCTCACGATACGTGTATGCAAGACCTAACGGAACTAACGGAGTTTGGTAACGGAAAATTACCGGATGTCATGTTGTCCCCATGTTGAAAGAATTTTCGTCCCGAAAATTATGTTACATGGTTGAGTTACATCACTCGTCTACTGCATTGGCATAAAGAGATCGTGTGAGTTTTGGGTAAGTTGTGACATTATCTCCATGTTGAAATAAATTTCGTCCTAAAATTTAATCATTACCATCACCGGTAGTGGTTGTTGTTTCAAACAGATAAGGATACTTGAGCTTCATGTAATCCTCACATTCCCACGTGAACTCCGGTCCACGTTTCGAGTTCCAGCGAACCTTGACGATAGGTATCTTGCTTTGTTTCAAGGTCTTGTCCTCTCGGTCCATTACCTCAACCAGTTCTTCAATGAATTATAACTGTTCATTGACTTGTACTTCCTCGAGCAAAACAATCAAAGTCTCATCAGCTAAACATTTCTTCAAATTCGAGACACGGAATAGATCATGAATTCCACTCAACAAATCGGTAGCCTTAATCGGTATGCCACCGGGCCAATTCTTTTGATGATCTCGAATGGTCCAACATACCGTGGGTTAAGTTTTCCTCATTTTCCAAAACAAATTACGCCTTTCCATGGTGAGACCTTTAACAAGACTTTATTGCCGACTTGAACCTCTAAGGGTTTCTTTCTTTTATCCGCATAGCTCTTATGTCTCTCTCGGGCTGCTGTCATACGATTTCTTATTCGTACTATCTTCTTAGTGGTATCATGTACCAATTCAGGGCCAGTCAATTGACTATCACCAATTTCTTCCCAACAGACTGGTGACATACATTTCCGCCCGTACAGTGCCTCAAACGGCGCCGCTTGAATACTGGTGTGGTAACTGTTGTTATAGGAAAATTCCACCAAGGGTAAATGAACTTCCCAATTATTACTAAAATAGATTACACAAGCTTGTAACATATCCTCCAGAGTCTGTATAGTGCGCTCACTTTGTTCCTCAGTCTGGGGATGATATGTAGTACTCATGTCTAAGCGTGTACCTAGAGATTAATGTAGCGACTACCAGAAATAAGAAGTAAAGTGAGCGTCATGATCAGAAATGCATATCCGAAAGGTGTCATCCTTGTTCTTAACAAAAAAGACAGGGGCTCGCTAAGGTGATGAGCTAGGTCGGATAAAGCCCTTATCTAGCAGCTCCTGAAGTTGTGCCGACAACTCCTGTAATTCATTCGGTGCCAATCGATAAGGTGCTCTAGCAATTAGGGCTGCACCAGGAGTCAACTCAATCTGAAATTCCACTTGTTGATGAGGTGGTAATCCAGGTAGGTCTTCTGGAAACACCTCTGGAAAGTCACGAACCATTGGAATATCCTCCATCTTCCTTTCCTCTTACTGCTTGTCAGTTACCAAGGTTAGTATATCTAGTCGAACTTTACGTAGCATCTTCTGCGCTTTCATGATTGATATGATGCCTATCACATCACCACTCCTTTCGCCCTTGACCGAAAGAATTTCACCATCCTCAAGAGGAATACATATAATCTTCTCATGAAACACTACCTCTGTCTGCTTCCCGGATAGCCGATCCATTCCCATAACGACATCAAAACTCCCGAGTGTAATGGGCATAAGATCTATGTGAAAAACATGTCCGGCCAGTTCTATCTTACAACCCTTGTGAACGTACGTGATGTGTATTTGTTTACCATCAGCTAACTCTACGGTATAGGTGATATCCAAGATAGAAGGTATATCATTCATAAGACTACTAAATTTAGTAGAAATAAAACTCCTATCGGCTCCAGTGTCAAATAATACAGTAGGAAAATGACCATTAATAAGAAATTTGCCAGTAACAGTAGTAGGGTCGTTTAAAGCCTCACCTGAACCCATAACGAAGGCTCTTCCCTTAGCTCCACCATTATTGCTACCATTGTTTCCACCATTCCCTATGTTGTTGTTGTTCCTATTGTTTCCCGTATCATTGCTATATTTCCTCAGCTGAGGGCAATTCCTTTTATAGTGCCATTCTTTCCCATACTCAAAACAACCCTTAGTGGTCTCCTGTGGTTGATGGGGCTTCTTCATCATCTCACCCCGACAATCCTTCATCGCGTGTCCCAACTTTCCACACCTTTGACATTTGAAGTTATTACACCTGCTGGTGTGATGGTAGTTGTAGCGATTACACTTGGGATACCTCCCAAGTATCCTCCTTGTCCTTGGTTTGTAGTGGTAGTTTGATTGAAACCTCGGTTGTTGTCAAACTTCCTCATGGTTGTTGTCAAACTTCCTAGGTTGTTGTTGATGTTGTTGTTGTTGCTGCTTGCCTGAAGTTGATCCTCTGTTGTGTGGACCATCCCACTTGCGTTTATTGTCTGGTACACTCACCTCCGCTAGTCAACTAGCCACCGCACCCCGTTTTGGCAGTTTACATTGTTCCACCGCCTGGTCGGTCAACTTGTGAGCCAACCAAATCGCTTGCTGAATGGTAGTGGGGTTGGAGACAGTGACCATGATTTGGATTTCAGGAACCAAGCCATGCAGATATAAATCTATTCTTTTATGCATCGAGGTCACCATCCCGGGGCACAATGATGCCAACTTGTGAGACCTTGTAGTGTAGGCCTCAATCTCAGAACCTTACATCTTTAGCTACCACAACTCCATTTCTAGTTTTTTCACCTCATCACGGGGGCAATACTCCTTAGTCATCATTACCTTAAACTCATCCCATGGTAATTTATTGGCCATCGCCTAATGGGCATTCCACTAAGAAAGTTCTATGTCCTCTAGAGTCCTGGTCGCGTACTTTACTTGGTCAACCGGTGGGCAATTGCATTTGGTGAAGACTGATTCAGTCTTCTCGAACCACCTAACCAGTCCAACAACACCTTCAGCTCCACTATAGGTGTAGGGCTTACAATCCAGGAAGGTTTTATACATACAAGGTGGGGGTCCTCTTTCCACAAACGAAAATTGTTTAGTTTAACGATTTAAACAAGCAACTAGAGTGTTTGTCAAGTCACTTGTATCATTTACCTACTGGCTGTGCAGTGGGCATTTATGCAGCCTGCATTTGTGCAGTGTGCACTGCAGCCACTGTCGTCTGCACATGCTCATTGATCAAAGCAGCCAGTTCTGCGGGGGTCATGTTAACCGCTCCCGCGCCGCGTCACTGTCCAGCGCCACGTCCAGCGCCACGTCCACGACCACATCCTTTACCACCGACTTCCATTTTCACTTTAATTCACAAACACCAAAAATGATTATCGTGTAACATATTCATCTCATTAAAGCATAGTAAATAGTAAGAAAATAAAGCAGTTCATCAACCATAACATTTATAAGCAAAATAATAACCAAGGATAAATAAATTGTAACTAGTTCATAAAATATTCCATCAATATCAAAATTTTTAGTTTTCTAGTTGGGTGGGAAACAACCCTTCCCACATAGGTTTTCAAATGAATAACACCATTGATGCGATGTGAAAGTGTATATATTTTGATATAAAGATTTTTCGCACAGATTCAGTTTTAAATGGTTATTACTGCTACTAACTACACACACAAAAGGCAAATGCACATATCGTGAGGTAATATAGTGATGGTAAGAACCGAGTATCAAACCGTAGACACACTAAGCCTACTCAACAATCTTAATGATTCACTATCAGATTTGATTTCCGTTTAGGAAAATGATAAGTGGCATTGATGTAAATTAGGGTTTTTTAGGGTTTTATAAATAGTAATAAAAAATAAAGTTAAACAAAGTTGAAACTTTTGGATTTAAAATCAAGGGATAAAGGCTATTATCCTAATTAGATTACACTTATGTAACTGTGATGAAGTGGTGGTGTGATCAAAGATACTGAATAAAGTAATTATGTTAATGTTTATAAAGATGAGCTGGCACGATTTCTCGTCTATCTGCTCCGCAGTGACTAAGACCACGTCAGGTTGAGATTTACTTCTTAGGTCAAAGCCGTAGTAATATAGGTAAATCTTTTGTGTCCTTTTTCACATACGATTTCTGCAAACATAACTTAATGTAAGAAGAGAGTTGACCAGGTTCCTTTCCAACATACCATTAGTTTTAGAAAACCATAATGATTACTATAGATTTCTCAGACTAATAAAAGGGAACCCGTAAATGATCAGAAAGTTAAGGTGATATGATTTCTAGTAACCATCTCTAGTTAATTAGCCATAGATTTGTTATGAATAAAAGTTGATCATATGTTTTACAACCGTGTATGACAATCATAATTACAAATCATAAGTTTATAACTTCCCACTCAAATGTAGGTGCTACCCATCGAAAATTTTCCCAAGACCACCATAACATTAACACAATATATATCACACCATTAGTTCATCACAAATTACATAAGTTTCATCCAATTAGGATGATAATAAGAGTTTAGCTCACGATGAGCTTGAATATAACAACAAACAACATAGAAGATAGATATGAATTCATTGGTTAAATAAAACAATCAAACTGGTGATCCTTAATGGATGATGTTTACACAATCCCAAACTTCTTCCTAGTGTTGTATGCACCTCCCGAGCCTCCAAATGGTCTTCAAGTCTTGATTCTCGAGAGAATTCTGGGGAGTAACACCCCACCAAAAGCTTGCCAAAATGTGAACTTCGGCATCTATTTATAGGCTTTCTGGAGTGTTTAAGCTCGGCCCCATGCCTAAAAGGCACGGCCCCGTGTTAGTACAATGCTTACGGAAGTTGGTCGGCTCGTACGTGCAGAGTTTGTCGGGCATGGCCCCATGTTTGAGGTGGGGCACGGCCCCGTGCCTTATGGGTCACGACCCGTGTTCACTTTTAGGGGAAAGTACTTTTTGTCCTGTCAGATGTCCAAACACGGGGGTGTGCCAAATTTAGCACGGGGGTGTGTTTCAGGCAAGACATGGGGGTGTGCTTAATGAGGCACGGCCCCATGCTTGGAATTGAAAGCTTGGATTTCTTCAATTTCTTGTCAAATATGCTTCTTTTGTCCATCTTTCCCTTTACAACACCTAAAAATATAATTAAATGATTTTAAGTACATAATCATTATTTGAAGGAAGATATTAAGGAACATTTGATGTGCTTTTGATAATGTTTTTATATATAATTTTGAGCACATCAAATATCCCTACACTTGAACTTTGCTTGTCCTTAAGCAAAAATCACTTAAAAATGATAATTCCACCAAAAACCAAATAATTCAAAATATAATCGGGACGTTTTCTTCTTGAAATCCCACTTGCATCCAACTGGTTTGGAGTTAAGTGGAGGGTCAACCAATTCCCAAACTTGGTTGTCATACATGAATTGCATCTCTACGTTCATGGCTTCTAGCCATTTGTCACAATCCGAATTGGACATTGTATCATAGTATGTAGTTGGCTCATCGGAGTAAACCACATAGCATCCATTCATGAAAAATCCATATCTTTCAGGTGGAATGATAACTCTACCAGATTTGTGAACGTTTTGTGTGTATCAATCAACCTCTTGATCATCATCAACAACCTCCTGTTGATTGCTGGTGTCAACCAAACGTGTATCGGCTTGTGGATCTTGATCCTCATCAAATTCCACTTTCTATACGTCATTCCTTCCATAAGGAACTTGGCTTCCAAGAACTCTGCCTTTCGAGCAATAAATACCTTTTGCTCCGTTGGATCAAAGAAGTAGTATCCCATACAGTCTTTGGGGTATCAAACATATATACACTTAGTAGATCGACTTTCCAACTTGTTTTGGGTGTTTTGCTTAACATAATGTCACACCCCCGCTGATAGCGGAAACAAGGGGAATGCGAGCTAGACGGGATCGTCATAACACATGGTATGGATAGAGTAGCAATAATAATATGATGACAAGCGTGTCATGACGATACCCGAACACAATTGGAGACTTGTGTCGTGTATAATCAATGTTCACGACAGCATAGTCATAAACATAACATAAAATGATCACATGATCATTGATAACAACTTGCAATGTAAATTCCCATGACTCGGGAACAAGTGTACAATGTACAAGTCTGAGCAACCAAGATGTTCCAAAGATTAATGTATACAAATGCTTAATTCTCCAAAATATGTCCTAGGGTCTCCTCTAAAAGGCAGTGCTCCTAGAACTTCAATTACCTTGATCACCTGAAAAGAAACGCTCAAAAAGGTCAACATAATTGTTGGTGAGCTTCGCAGGTTTTAAGTAATAAAAGATGTTTAAAAGAAATCGGTAAGAAGGTTTAATAAAAGTTACCGCAAATACACTTATGTGTAGGCGGTTTTATCAGTTATAAATAGCTACAGCCAAACCTAATGTCGGTCCCGCACGGGGATTCATGGCTGTAAAGGAACAATTCCCAAGTTTAAATAGTTTATAAAAGACGTAGCATGATCCACACAGCGCATACGTTTAGTTTATAACCAAACCAATCCTTAGGTCCCTTTACCGGGATTAATGGTTATATAAAAAGGTTTTCCATAGCCTAGTAAGTTTAACTTGACGTAGCAAGATACACACAGCGCATACGTGTCAAGTTAAACATGACGTAGCAAGATACACACAGCGCATACGTAATGGTTACAACCAAACCAGTCCTTAGGTCCTAATACCGGGATTAATGGTTGTAATGGATGATCGGCTTAGAGGAAACACATAGAGGAACCACACAGCCGAGAGCATCCAAGGTTAAAGGCATCCAACAAGTAATAAACATGACGTAGCAGGATACACATAGCGCATACGTATAGGTTACAACCAAACCAGTCCTTAGGTCGCAATACCGGGATTAACGGTTGTACTGAGAGATCCACACAGAAGTCCCACACAGGAGTCCCATACAGAAGTCCCACACAGAAGTCCCACACAGCCAAATAGTATCACCAAACAAGTAGCATTTACAGGTGACATCACATAACACTTAGCATCAAGTAATATCACATATTAGCAACTTAGCGTAGAATCACATTCAACATTTTATGCCTTAGTCAATCAGATCATCCCGTAACCCAGTTTAAGCGCCTTCTTAGCATACCGGTGATGCTTATATATAGGGTTCCCCGCAGCGTTCCACCACATCCACGATATACCTAGAACGATGCCTAAACCAGCTACTTGACATCTGATTGACCTTAACATCAATGTGTCAACATCCAACAAGTAAGCATAATGAGGTAACCATGAAGTTACAGCAGACTTCCACTAAGGAAGATGCTTGAAAATGTGTTAAGTAAGCGAGCTTTCTTTTCCCCCAAGTTTGAAAATGTTTAAAAGTATATAAGCGTAAAAAGGGGCCGTGAAACTCACAGAACAGATGGTAAGCACGTGTGATGAATATTCCCAATGATAGGATGCTATGAACAGTCAAACACCTATTGGCAGTTACTGACAAGCATTAATAATAAGCATAAAGTATAAGATGATGTTCAATAGGTTCGGGAAGTTTCGGTTCGGTCGTGGGTAGCACACACAAGCAGACATACATGCGCAATAGATCTTATGTAGATCCAAGCACTAGGAACGTTTCCTTTGTCGATGATGTTTGGGTAAAAGTGTTATTGTTGTTAAAGGAATACTTGGTAAGAACTTGTGTTAGGAATTGTTTGTTACTAATTGTAAAGTGTTAAGTCGATGTGTCCTGATATAACATTAATGAGTTTGATAGTGTTAATCTCAATGATCTTCATTAACAATGGCAACCGTGTCGACGTTACCTTAACATCACACGACAACACGCACCGCACACAGGAAGAATTCACACACAATGGCTCCAATCGCACAACAGGACCAGACGCACGACTGGACACCCCAGTCGCACGAAATAATCTTTCAGTCATGCGAATCATCTTCATTCGCATGATTGAACCCTCATCCGTACGACTAAGCACTCAGTCATACCACACAACACTCATTCGTACGATTCAACATCCATACGCACGAATCAACATCCATTCGTACGAATCAGATACATTCGTACGACTGAACCTCCATTCGTGCGACTAAACCCTTAATCGTACGATACACACTCAATCGCATGCATTCCATCGCATAGACTCAATCGCATAGACTCAATCGCATACAATACTCAGTCGCATGACTCAGTCATACGACTCACCCATTCGTACAGCTTAGTCGTACGATAGACTCAGACGCATGGACTCAGTCGTACGAGTCACCCAATCGCACGACTCAGTCGCATGACAGACCCAGTCGCCCTGTACAGCAGGTCGCGACTGCTGAAGTGCAGAGCAGCTTCCAGCTGCTCCGAGCACGAGTTTTATGCACCAAGGACCTCCAGAAACATACTTCTAACATGTCTAGACAAGAAACACACACCGGAACGCAACACATAAACCCACACGACCTCATGTGCTCGGATGAACCCGAACACCCGAAACCCTAGAAAATGCAGAAGTGAAATCGAGCAAGAAACGGGTCAAACGAGGTTATCTACCTGCTAGGAGTGAGTATCCACGATTATAACGAAGATTTGATGGTGAAAACGCGACAAACGGACCCGATTTCGGTGCTAGTTCGAGAGAGAGTGAAGGAGATGAAGAAGAAGCGATGGAGATGAAGATGATGTGAAGAATGGCTGGGAAATGGGTATTTATACCCAGCCTAGTTTGGTCATTTGTCAAGTTTAGTCCCTGCACTTAGTTCCCGAATCGCCAAACTTGATTCGGTTGAAAACGACGTAAATACGCGGGTTATACTAATTATAAGGATGTGTTTAATGTTGTTTATATTATATAACATATTATAATTAACGGTGTCGGTTATGATATTCGTGAGGGTTTGGATGATGAAGTTGCAAATAATGGTATCACGACTGTAAAGGAAAACCAAACGAGTATGATGTTCTTCACAAACAGTTTATGAAGGTGACAAATGAATGCTCTAAGAATAGTTAACGAAGTTTCATGTCAAATGACGGACCTTGAAGTGACGGATGTCACAGTATCCCCCAGTTGAGAGAATTTCATCCCGAAATTCAACTGGTGCTAGGTCCAAGAGTGTCATCCTTAAATAGATTTGGATACTTAAGTTTCATCTGATCTTCCCGTTCCCACGTGAATTCTGGCCCTCGCTTGGAGTCCCATCTCACGCGAATGATCGGCATCTTGCTGCGTCTTAAGCGTTTGACCTTTCGGTCCATGATCTCGATAGGTTCCTCAATGACATGAAGCTTTTCGTCGATCTTGATTTCCTCAATTTGTACGTGTAATGACTCATCCGCCAAACACTTCTTGAGGTTCGACACATGACAAGCATCATGTACACCGCTGAGTTCTTGTGGCAACCTCCATCGGTAAGCCCCCGGACCAATTATTTCTGTAACCTCAAATGGTCCCACGTATAGAGGGGCTAACTTCCCTTTCTTTCCCAATCGTACAATCCCTTTCCAGGGAGAGACTTTGAGTAAAACGTGATCTCTTGGAGCCTTTAGTCTATCTTTGATTTGGAAGATCTTGTCAGTTGTCTCTTGAATGATTTCTGGGCCTGTAAGCTGGCTCTCACCAACTTCAACCCAACAAACTAGGGGTCTACATTTCCCCCGTACAATTCCTCAAATGGGGCGCATCCAATGCTTGTATGATAGCTATTGTTGTAGGAGAACTCCATCAATGGTAGACGAGTGTCTCCACTACCATCAACATCGATTACACAAGCTTTGAGCATATCTTTCAATGTTTGTATAGTTCGTTCACTCTGGTCATCTGTTTATGGGTAAAAGGCGGTACTCATATCTAATCGAGTGCCCATCGCTTTTTGTAGTGTTTGCCAAAATCGTGAAGTGAATTCGACTGTCTCGGTCGGATATGATTGACACCGGCACACCGTGCCGTGTCACGACCTCTTTAATGTATAACCTCGCCAACCTTTCCATCTTGTAATCCTCCCGGATCGGTAAGGATTGAGCGGACTTCGTCATCCGATCCACCACGACCCATATCGAGTCGTGCCCGCTACCTGTTCTAGGGAGTTTGGTAATGAAGTCCATAGCTATGTTCTCCCATTTCCACTCGGGAATCTCGGTTGTTGTAATAATCCCGATGGTCTTTGATGTTCGGCCTTAACTTTCAAGCACGTCAAGCATCGGCTTACATACATAGCAATGTCTCTTTTCATGCCTGGCCACCAGTATAGATCCTTAAGATCGTGATACATACTGCACCAGGATGAACAGAATACCGTGTCTTGTGCGCTTCCTCCGTGATCAGGGTATGAACATCTCTCCATTTGGGTACCCATATGCGATCCATGAAGTACTGTATGCCATCATCCTTGCAATTCATCTGTTTGTCTAACCCTCGGAACTCTTCTCTCGCGAGGTTTTCTTCTCTCAATGCTCCCCTTTGTGCAAGTTGGATCTGAGTTTTCAAGTTCGTCTGAATAGTCAATCCCAAAGCTCGAGCACGTAGTGGCTCCACGCGCTCTTTACGACTTAGAGCGTCAGCCACCACATTTGTTTCTCTTCCAATCAAACTTCTTGTCTTCCTGAGTCATCAAGGTTAACGGTTGGGCCACCTTTGAGAAATTTGCCATGAAGCGACGATAGTATCCGGCCAAACCTAAGTATTGTCGTTTCTCTGAAGGCGTCTGGGGTGCATCCCATTTCTTCCCGGCTTCAATCTTTCTGGATTCTACCCGAATTCCACTTTCGTTAACCACTTGACCTGTGATCTCACTTTTCGAAGTCGAAACTCACACTCCGAGCACTTGGCGTAAAGCTTCTCTTCTTGCAATAGGCTCAGTATGGTCCGAAGATGTTCCTTAGGGTCTTATTTCAATCGAGAGTAGGTAGGTATATCGTCTATAAATACGATCACGAACTTATCCAAATAAGGTCTGCATACTCGGTTTATCAGGCCCATGAACACAGCTGGTTCATTAATCAGTCCGATCGGCATGACTAAGAATTCATATTGCCCATAACGAGTCCTGAATGCGGTGTTCGGTATGTCATCCTCGAAACTCTCAGTTGATGATATCCTGAACGGAGATCTATCTTGGAGAAATAGGAAGCTTCTTGCAATTTGGTCAAATAAGTCATCGATTCTTCACAGTCAACTTGTTCAACTCGCGAAAATCGATGCACATACAGAGCGACCCGTCTTTCATTTTGGAAAATAGGACCGGTGCTCCCCACGACGAATGACTCAGTCGAATAAGACCCTTCCCTAGTAGTTCCTGTAATTGGTTGGATAATTCTTGTATTTCAGACGACGCCAACTGATACGGTGCTTTTGCTACCGGCGTAGCTCCAGGAACTAACTCCATACGAAATCCCACCTGTCGTGGAGGAGGTAATCCTGACCAACACTCTCGGCTCCGTTTTTCGATAACCAATCCATTCCCGCAATCACACCAAAGCTCCCCAACTCGAAAGGTATTATGTCTATGTCGAAGGCATGGTTCTCCAATATCCTAGAGCACTCTTTTAAAAAAAATCTTATCTGCTAGTACACCCTACCGTAGTCCATTTCTACAGAGAAGCTAGTCTCTAGTCTACTAGGGTTCAAGGCAAACATGTGTACAAAATCAGAAGACATGAAACCATTGTCTGTTCCAGTACCAATCAGTTTGAAGACGAAGTGGTGGTTGAGCAAAATACGTACATGTATCAACATTCGGGTCCTGACGGGCGTCATTTGCTCCGACAACGTATGCACGTCCTCTGGTAGCACTTCTTTGAATCCCTTGGCCTGGGTTGCCAGCTATGGCCATCACTTGCTGTTGGTAATTCCCTTGTTGACCCGGTGCCCTATTCAGTCTGGGGCACATGTTCCGGTAGTGACCAGGACCTCCACACTCATAACAAGCCCTGGCATTCCCGGTGGGGTTAACCGCGTCGACAGGTGTCACCAGGTTCGGGGCAACTCTACAATCTCTCGCTAGGTGCCCCGGGCGCCTACAGTTCGCACACGCCCGACACAGCAGTGCTGGGGGGTGATGAAGTTTGCACCTATCACATTTGGGGTGCGGGCCTGCATATTCTTTCTTTCCCTGAGGCACGGCTCCAATATTTTGGGTCGTCTTGGCCTTCTTATCAAACCTTCCGGCGCTAGACCGGCTCGTTTCCCCAGCCTCCTTTCTCTTCTTTGTTCCTTGGTTATACTGATCATTAGTATCATTACTCCTGTGGAATTGATGATTCCGAAGAGTGTCGCTCACTTGAGTCACTATAGTTGGAATCAGTGCGGCTAGCTGCTGAGCGATCATAGCAGCTATGTCAGGGTTTTCAGTTCCCTGGTTGTCGCCAGTTGGGGCGCCACCTGCTCTTGGTGATCTACCCCTACCTCTGCCTTGTGAGGTCTCATCATCTTGGTTGGTACCACGTGTGACTCTTCGGGGCGGCATCTTCTAATCATAGAAAGATTTAAACATGTAAGCTTTAGTCACTTCTGAGATACATGTATGATTCCACTCATCAAGTTCCGATAACCCATGCTTTGGTCCATCAAGATCGTCACGTAACCCAGTTTAAGCACATTCTTAGTATATCAGTGATGCTTATATATAGGGTCCCCCGCAACGTTCCCACCGCATCCACGATATACCTTGAATGACACTTAAACCGTTTACATGACATCCTAATTTCCCTTAGCATGATCCAAATGAATAACATAATGTAATGTGTAGGGAGTATCATCACTCCTCTACATTTCTTGAAGTTCACCTTTATTCTAAGCATTCAATCAGCTCCTTAGTTACTGAATTGCTAAGTGGAGGAATGTTTCACGAAAGGCAGGATCAATGTCATGATTGGAAGTAGCATGAAGGCTCTAAATAGGACAGGACTTAAGTAGTGGTAGGTGTTAGTAATGTTATGTTACCCTTAATAAAGCCTCACTAGGATTATGATCCTAGCACACCCTAGGATATAAAATAGCAACTAGTAATACTCGTGATCGTTACCTCATGGTAAGATTAGCCAGACTTCTCATGCACGGCGAATTGCAATTGCGTGTGCACCCGTAATGGTAATTTGCCTTGCATGGTCACCCTAAGCTTCACTTACCCCAAGTTAACATCATAGTATTGTCCACATTCATAAAGCACAAATTAGGTATTGTCCTCATGTCCCTGAATCAATAGTATTCCAATAGTAGAATGTAATAGCAAGTAAACTCTAAGCACATAAGCATAATATATCTAATGATAGCTGCCTATCCTTCATACCTTCAGGATTTCAGGCATAACCACGTTAGGGTCGGATTTAGTATCCGAGATCAAGCGCAATGTATGATCTGTGACGATCTTTTCGGGTCTACATACCCGAATTTGGTTATGATAACTTGGCGCACAGAGGGAACGGAAGATCCAATAGGAAGCAGCCCATAGGGGTCGAGCACAAGGGCTCAAACACAAAGTAAAAGATCACATAATGGAAGGATAACCAAACACGTAAGGAGGAACACATACACGAGATATATAAATGCACACAAGCTTAAGCATGCAAATCTACATGAAGGTTCCTAGGTTATAGTCTAGGTCAAGTGTAATTGCCTAATTCTCTATAACCAATGGCTCTGATACCAGTCTGTCACACCCCCGCTGATAGCGGAAACACGGGGAATGCGAGCTAGACGGGATCGTCATAACACATGGTATGGATAGAGTAGCAATAATAATATGATGACAAGCGTGTCATGATGATACCCGAACACAATTGGAGACTTGTGTCGTGTATAATCAATGTTCACGACAGCATAGTCATAAACATAACATAAAATGATCACATGATCATTGATAACAACTTGCAATGTAAATTCCCATGACTCGGGAACAAGTGTACAATGTACAAGTCTGAGCAACCAAGATGTTCCAAAGATTAATGTATACAAATGCTTAATTCTCCAAAATATGTCCTTGGGTCTCCTCTAAAAGGCAGTGCTCCTAGAACTTCAATTACCTTGATCACCTGAAAAGAAACGCTCAAAAAGGTCAACATAATTGTTGGTGAGCTTCGCAGGTTTTAAGTAATAAAAGATGTTTAAAAGAAATCGGTAAGAACGTTTAATAAAAGTTACCGCAAATACACTTATGTGTAGGCGGTTTTATCAGTTATAAATAGCTACAGCCAAACCTAATGTCGGTCCCGCACGGGGATTGATGGCTGTAAAGGAACAATTCCCAAGTTTAAATAGTTTATAAAAGACGTAGCATGATCCACACAGCGCATACGTTTAGTTTATAACCAAACCAATCCTTAGGTCCCTTTACCGGGATTAATGGTCATATAAAAAGGTTTTCCATAGACTAGTAAGTTTAACTTGACGTAGCAAGATACACACAGAGCATACGTGTCAAGTTAAACATGACGTAGCAAGATACACACAGCGCATACGTAATGGTTACAACCAAACCAGTCCTTAGGTCCTAATACCGGGATTAATGGTTGTAATGGATGATCGGCTTAGAGGAAACACACAGAGGAACCACACAGAAGAACCACACAGCCGAGAGCATCCAAGGTTAAAGGCATCCAACAAGTAATAAACATGACGTAGCAGGATACACATAGCGCATACGTATAGGTTACAACCATACCAGTCCTTAGGTCCCAATACCGGGATTAATGGTTGTACTGAGAGATCCACACAGAAGTCCCACACAGGAGTCCCACACAGAAGTCCCACACAGAAGTCCCACACAGCCAAATAGTATCACCAAACAAGTAGCATTTACAGGTGACATCACATAACACTTAGCATCAAGTAATATCACATATTAGCAACTTAGCATAGAATCACATTCAACATTTTATGCCTTAGTCAATCAGATCATCCCGTAACCCAGTTTAAGCGCCTTCTTAGCATACTGGTGATGCTTATATATAGGGTTCCCCGCAGCGTTCCCACCACATCCACGATATACCTGGAACGATGCCTAAACCAGCTACTTGACATCTGATTGACCTTAACATCAATGTGTCAACATCCAACAAGTAAGCATAATGAGGTAACCATGAAGTTACAGCAGACTTCCACTAAGGAAGATGCTTGAAAATGTGTTAAGTAAGCGAGCTTTCTTTTCCCCCAAGTTTGAAAATGTTTAAAAGTATATAAGCGTAAAAAGGGGCCGCGAAACTCACAGAACAGATGATAAGCATGTGTGATGAATATTCCCAACGGTAGGATGCTATGAACAGTCAAACACCTATTGGCAGTTACTGACAAGCATTAATAATAAGCATAAAGTATAAGATGATGTTCAATAGGTTCGGGCAGTTTCGGTTCGGTCATGGGTAGCACACACAAGCAGACATACACGCGCAATAGATCTTATGTAGATCCAAGCACTAGGAACGTTGCCTTTGTCGATGATGTTTGGGTAAAAGTGTTATTGTTGTTAAAGGAATACTTGGTAAGAACTTGTGTTAGGAATTGTTTGTTACTAATTGTAAAGTGTTAAGTCGATGTGTCCTGATATAACATTAATGAGTTTGATAGTATTAATCTCAATGATCTTCATTAACAATGGCAACCGTGTCGACCTTAACATCACACGACAACACGCACCGCACACAGGAAGAATTCACACACAATGGCTCCGATCGCACAACAGGACCAGACGCACGACTGGACACCCCTGTCGCACGAAATAATCTTTCAATCATGCGAATCATCTTCATTCGCATGATTGAACCCTCATCCGTGCGACTAAGCACTCAGTCATACCACACAACACTCATTCGTACGATTCAACATCCATACGCACGAATCAACATCCATTCGTACAAATTAGATTCATTCGTACGGCTGAACCTCCATTCGTGCGACTAAACCCTTAATCGTACAATACACACTCAATCGCATGCATTCCATCGCATAGACTCAATCCCATAGACTCAATTGCATACAACACTCAGTCGCATGACTTAGTCGTACAACTCACCCATTCGTACAGCTTAATCGTACGATAGACTCAAAAGCATGGACTCAGTTGTACGACTCACCCAGTCGCACGACTCACCCAGTCGCACGGCTCAGTCGCATGACAGACCCAGTCGCCCTGTACAGCAGGTCGCGACTGCTGAAGTGCAGAGCAGCGTCCAGCTGCTCCGAGCACGAGTTTTATGCACCAAGAACCTCCAGAAACATACTTCTAACATGTCTAGACAAGAAACACACACCGGAACGCAACACACAAACCCACACGACCTCATGTGCTCGGATGAACCCGAACACCCAAAACCCTAGAAAATGCAGAAGTGAATTCGAGCAAGAAAGGGGTCAAACGAGGTTATCTACTTGCTAGGAGTGAGTATCAACGATGATAACCAAGATTTGATGGTGAAAACGCGACAAACGGACCCGATTTCGGTGCTAGTTCGAGAGAGAGTGAAGGAGATGAAGAAGAAGCGATGGAGATGAAGATGATGTGAAGAATGGCTGGGAAATGGGTATTTATACCCAGCCTAGTTTGGTCATTTGTCAAGTTTAGTCCCTGCACTTAGTTCCCGAATCGCCAAACTTGATTCGGTTGAAAACGACGTAAATACGCGCGTTATACTAATTATAAGGATGTGTTTAATGTTGTTTATATTATATAACATATTATAATTAACAGTGTCGGTTGTGATATTCGTGAGCGTTTGGATGATGAAGTTGCAAATAATGGTATCCCGACTGTAAAGGAAAACCAAATGAGTATGATGTTCTTCACAAACAGTTTATGAAGGTGACAAATGAATGCTCTAAGAATAGTTAACGAAGTTTCATGTCAAATGACGGACCTTGAAGTGACGGATGTCACACATAAGCTTCACATCCCCATACTTTTAAATATGATAGCGATGGAACTCTTCCATGTCATATTTCAAAAGGTGTCGAATCCACTTTCTTGGTCGGGGCCATATTCAAAATACGAGCCGCGGAGAGTAATGCGAAACCCCAAAATGATAGAGGTAGTAAGCTTATAGCCATCATAGATCGAACCATATCCAATAAGGTTCGGTTTCTCCTTTCAGACACACCATTATGTTGTGGTGTTCCGGGTGGAGTAAGTTGTGAGACGATCCTGTAACTTCTTAGATGATCCTGAAAAACGTCACTGAGGTATTCATCTCCTCTATCTGAACGAAGAACTTTGATAGATTTGTTGAGCTGATTTTCTACTTCATTCTTGAAGATTTTGAACATTTCAAAAGCTTAATATTTATGTGTCATCAAGTACACATACCCATAGCGACTGTAATCGTCGGTAAAGGTAATGAAGTATCTTTCACCATTTCTTGTCATTGTCTTAAAGGGACCACATACATTCGAATGTATGATTCCCAATAAGTCTTTTGCCCTCTCGTTAGTACCACTAAAGGTCGACTTGGTCATCTTACCTTGTAAACAAGATTCACACTTATCAAATGAACCATTTTCATTTGTTTTCAAAAGACCATTCTTTTGAAGTGCTTGAATCTGATTCTTGCTTATGTGACCAAGACGACAATGCCAAAGATATAAATCACTTAAACCCATTTTAAGTTTCTTGGTGTTTGTATGGTATAATGAATTATTAAAGGATGAGTCATCATGAACCAATTCATAGATACCATTAAAAGGCATAGCCTTAAAGTAAAATACATCATCCATAGAAACATAAATACCATTGTTTACAAACTTCAAATCTGTGAAGTCACTGGATCGGTAAACATCCAAGCATGTTCTTGACGGAAGGATAAACAACCAAAACCAAAAGTCAAATCTGTAACACGAACTATCAAATATTAGTTTCATTGATAAAACCTAACGATTACAAGCTCGTTACAACATAAGAATCAAGACTCTTGGCAAGGGGAGATCGAGCATAATCTCCCCTCTCATCCGGCAGCCCTAGGCTCCGGGCAGACTCCCTCTCGAATCCCCATCTATCTACACATTGAAACTGGTATATATAGGCCTCGGCCCATATTAGATGCGACTGGGCCCATTCGTGCGAGTGGACCATGTGTATGGTTTAATCGTACGACTGGACCATGCGTATGGTTCAATCGTATGACTGGACCATTCTTGTGGTTCAGTCTTACAAATGCCCCAATCGCATTTCTTAGTCGCACAACTGGTCCATTAGCCTGGCTCAGTCGTACGACTGAGTCTCATTCGCATATGCTCCTGCGAATGACCTAGTTTCATGTGTTTACAACGTATCAGGTGTAATACATTAATCCTAGACTATTCGTAAAGCGACGAACACACTATATATGACAATATATGCTCCAACAAATTCCCCCTTGGCCGTTGCTTGTGAATAGTAGATAACACCTCTTATAATCTTCAGTCAATCTTTGCTCTAGTTTCCAATAGAATCAAACGAACAACCATATTAGCCAACGTTGCCGATCCTTCAGGTTACTACAGTATCCTTGAAAATGAATTTTGGCACAATAGCTTTTGTTTACTTTGCAGAACACCATCATAGCAGCAAGATTCCCCATATGACTGATTTTTCCAGATAATGACATGAACAGTTTTCCATTGCTTCAATCTTCACACAATCTAACCTGATTAACATTAACAACTGTAGAAATTCCCCCTCACATTCAGCATATCCCAATATATAAACATTGTGCTCTCCTGGCGTCTTCATACGGTGTATTGGGAAAAAGGTTAAAGGTTCCAATCCACAGCTGACAATATCAAACAAATCAGCATGCATGTAGATTCATCATCAGAATCCTACTCACATCATTATCTTTCTTATTGCGTCTCAACTCTGATAATCACGGATTCCCTCCACGAAGCAGAATCCTCTCTGTGCGGAAATAAATATTACTTGGTTGGCCCATAAATAGTCAGATGCCCCTGACTACTCCACAATATCAACAATAAATTGAATACACAACCTCTGTATTCCTCTGTACTCTCTTCCTGTGTTCCGAATGCATTCACTACCTCTAGAAGTCCAATGTATATGGGGTTATCCATCAAACTTGTTAGGACAAAAGAAACTCAGGGTGAATGTGCTTTGCTCATCCTCAACTCTGCCGATAAACCCATTTAACGTTAAGCAATCTGACTTCTCCGGCAAATTGCAGTGAAAAACTACACTGTCAACAAACTCTTCCTTTCATGTGTGCACCTTGCATAGACTCTCCTGGAAAATCTTCACTATTGACCCGAAAATGAACCAAAAATGACCCGATAATTTTCCCGAAAAAAATTTTATTTTACCAAACTTTTACAGAAGGCTTCCCGACTTATAAAAATGGTTTAGGGAAAAAATCATGCAAAAAGCTGTTCTAGACTATTTTTTTTGGTCTGGTACATAGCTCATTCGTGCGACTAGAACAGACGAATGAAGACATACGTGCGAATGGGTGATTCGTGCGAATGGACACTTCGAATGGTTCAGTAGTACGAATGGATAACACAAATGGGTCAGTCGTGCGAATGAAATACACGAAAGGGTCAGTCTTGCGAATGAAGGTTCATTCGTATGAATGGACATATGAATGGTTCAGTCGTGCGAATGAGGCCCAGACGCATGGCCCAATCGCATGAACGGGTCTGAACACAGAAAACCAGATCTGCAGCCGCCACAAGGCTGAAAAACCCTAATCCGATGATTTGGACGAGACACAACACAATAATTGTACCACTGGATTCGTTTTTATGATCTGAAGAAGATTCCGGGTCCGATTTTAACAAACAAACAACACATGCAACGAGATTTGAGCAAAACAAGATGAACACGAAGTGGGTTTTACGTCAAAGAACAAGAATTCGATCCAGAAATCAAGAGCTCGGGTTGCTAGATCGGTTGTTAGACCTTACTAGCAGTAACCGGCTCTGATACCAATTGTGAAGTCGCTGGATCGGTAAACATCCGAGCGTGGTTTTGAAGGAAGGATAAACAACCAAAACCAAAAGTCAAATCTATAACACGAACTATCAAAAATTGGTTTCATTGATAAAACCTAACGATTACAAGCTCGTTACAACATAAGAATCAAGACTCTTGCCAAGGGGAGATCGAGCATGATCTCCCCTCTCATCCGGCAGCCCTAGGCTCCGGGTAGACTCCCTCTCGAATCCTCATCTCTCTAAACATTGAAACTGGTATATAGAGGCCTCGACCCATATTAGATGCGACTAGGCCCATTCGTGCGATTGGACCATGCGTATGATTCAATCGTGCGACTGGACCATACGTATGGTTCAATCGTACGGCTGGACCATTCTTATGGTTCAGTCTTACGAATGCCCCAATCATATCTCTTAGTCGCACGACTGGTCCATTAGCCTGGCTCAGTCATACGACTGAGTCTCATTCGCATATGCTCCTGCGAATGACCCAGTTTCATGTGTTTACAACATATCAGGTGTAATACATTAAGCCTAGACTATTCGTAAAGCGACGGACACACTATATATGACAATATATGCTCCAACAAAATCATAACCATATTGTTTTAAAAGGGAAACATAAATTATGTTCCTAGTCAAACTAGGAGCATACAAAATATTTTTAAGAACAACTTCCAAACCATTTGAAATTTTCAAAATATAGTCTCCTTGGGCTTCGACATCAACTTTTACTTCGTTGCCCATGTAGAGACTTGTGTCTCTCTTCTTGAAGTGCTTATTTCTTTTGAACCCCTGCAATAAATTACAAATATGAGTTCCATATCCGATATCCAATACCCATGTGTTTGAAGAAATAACATTTAAACCAATATGAATCATGAAAGTTGTACCTGAGGTTTGCCCAGCATCCCTTTTGTTCCTCAACTGTTTGAGATAGGTTGGACAATTTCTTTTCCAATGTCGTATCTCGCCACACTCAAAGCATGGATCGTTCTCTGTTACCATAGGCTTCTTAAGCTTAGGCTTTGGAGGTTCTGCTTTAGCCTTCCCTTTCCCCTTCCCTTTGACGTACCTCTTTGCTTTGGCAACATTTGCCTTGGGATCGGGGAATGGCCTTTTCTTATAGCCTCCCTCGTTGATTGAGAGAACAAGTAGAACCTTTCTACCCATCCCCGACTCAGCTGTTTTGAGCATTAGGTAAGCTCACCAATGCTCTTGTCCTATCTGTTCATATTGCAATTCATTATGAACGTCTCAAACTTTTTAGTTAGGCCATTAAGGATCAAATCCGTGGCTAGCTTCTTTGAGATGGGACAGTTAAGCCTCTCAAGGCGATCAATGTGGCTTTTCATCTTGAGTACATAAGATGATACTGGTTGGGTTTCTTCCATATGACATGCGTGAAGCGCTCGAACCGTTTCTAAGCGCTCTACCCTAGCTTGTTGAAGGAATATTTCCTTCAACTGGGTAATCATGTCATATGCCCCATGATGCTCCATATCCTTTTGGAGTTCGGGAATCACAGTTCCCAACATGAGGCAAGAAACCTGCATAGAATCCTTAGTGTACTGAAGCCAATTGTTATAGGCCTCAACATCCTCGAGGTCTGGTTGGTCAGGAATGGGATCGTCAAGGACATAGGCCTTTTTCTCTTGCTTGAGAATGATTCTCAAGTTTCGAAACCAGTCCATGAAATTATTATGGTTAGACGATCCCTCTCTAAGATAGTTCTCAGCGATAGGGTATGGAAGGTCGGGGTGGTAGCGCTATTGTTTGCCGCCATTTCTACAAAATTTACAAAGTTCATATTAGTATTTCTAAAAAATTACATTTTAATCATTAATACCCTTTAATGTCTCATAGACAATTAATAATTAAAACCTAGAATCCAACGTTACATTTAAATGATGGTTAGGTGACCTTTATCCCATTAATTTAACAAGGTAGTCAACACTTGACATTTTGCAACCTTTTGCAATTTCTAGCCTTGTGGGATCAGTTAAACATCTTATGTTTAGTTGGCATGTAAAATCCCATCAACACCATTGTACGCCATGCTTCGATGACCCTATGCACATGGTTTCCAATTTAAGTCGTCCTACTTACACGCACGTGTGAGTTTATACATACAAGTGGTTAGGTGACCTTTATCCCACAAATACATTAAGCCCATCTAAAACACACAAGTTCCCTAAAAGTGGTTAGGTGACCTTTATCCCACAAATAGTTCTCAAGTGATTTGAGTCTCGTGTAAAAGGATGGTGTTAAACTTGTTTCCAAAGGGATTTTTGTTATCATTAATTCTAGTTTTGAAAACTCTATGTACCTTGTATTTGCATGCTTTCAATTACATGGTACCCTATGGTTCTCTTTTTAGTAAAACCCCTTTTATTTAAAATCATTAATCCTTTTAATAACGTTTTATTAATCGCTTAATGATTAGGAACCATAAATTTTCAGCTTGTTTTGTTTGTTAATTAGTTTGTTATGCATATCCAAATATCAAACAATCAACCAAAATTAAACAAATCAAACAAGCACAACTATTCAATCACAAAGTGCATAACCATAGCCACTAAGTTGACCACACTTGTTTGCCATCACAAGTGTGGTCATAAGGTCATTCCTAAGGGTTTAAAATTGACACTTCAGAGTGTCCATGAACTTCCACTTGAACCCGCATCTGAATGCTTCAAGTGTCCATGTCTTTTGTGTCCTTGCTTTGCACCTTCCTTTGGTTCACCATCTTGTGTATCTTCTTTTACAAAATATATCCTAATACATTTTTCTAGTAAAAGAAATACATCTAACTTATTTATTACACAACAAATGAATAAATAAATTACAAACCAAAAGGATACAAACACAAAAGAAATTATTACAACCCTTTGAATGAATAAAACCAAACATGACCAAATCATCAATCACAACCAAATCCAAAACTAAAACAGGTATAGGCCATGTTATGCACCAAAATATGTATCCAAATACAATATTTCAAGAACAAAATAAAACCCCATTCAACCCTAAATTTTCAGCCAACATAAACCAAGAATTTAGGGCTTTTTGTCCAAACAACACAATCAACCATTTGATACATATCTTTCAAGGTTTAATCATAAGCATGGATGATATAACTTTGAAATATGGGGTTTCATAATATCAACATAAAACAGCCCCTAAAGGTTGTTAAAGTCCCATAAAACCAATTTCATAAGGACAAAATAAGCTAGTCATCCACATATCCGGCTCTAGATGCCAATGATGGGTTTGTTGGACATATTATCAAAGAAGTTTAACCATTTAAACTTGAAATTGCAGCGGAATAAGACCTTAATATCATGTTTTATAATCTGAAAATTAAGGCACATAACTTAATTTCAACAAACCCAAGAACATAGGATCATTTATGTGTGTATGAACTAGCTATCAAGAAGAATAAAACAACCAAAACACACAAAAGATACAACCTTTGTAGAGCTGTCAAAAACATGATATTTGATGAAGATGAAGCTGTTCTTGAATGACCAAAACACCAAGGATAGGTATTCTCAAGCATCCATACCCTCAAGCATCAAGCAAGCACCCTTTTGCTAGGATTTTAGACACCAAAACCGAGCAAGATGGCTGCAAAATCCGATTTTTTAGCCTTGATTTTCTTGAAGAAAGTAGAGAGAAAATGTGTTCTTGGTGGTCCTTTGCATGTATGAGAGAGAAGAAGGTAGAGTGTGTGTGTTTACAAGAATGACTAGTTTCAAGAAAAAGAATCTCAACCTTTTTAAAGGGGGCGGCCGAATGGAGGTCCAAAAGAGGGTTCCCCCCCCCAAATTTTGTCAACAATTAATTTGACTAGTCATTTGTTATGTTATAGAATTAACCTTTTAATTTTTATAACTCAAACACACTTTGTTACTTGATGTTACTTAACTAATTTAAATAACATTACAAGTAATACCCTTGAACAAAATATCTCTATAAATTGTTCTATCTCATATGCAACTTATTTAGAAAAACCATTTTCTAAATTGACGTAATTATTCAATTGCATGATCATATCATCAATTAAATATTTATTGGTGTTTGCTAAACTTGTTATTGGGTATGACCCGACTTGGATCATTACGTACTAACCACATCAATGTTCTATGTGTCTTGGGCATAAAGAATCCAACCACATCAATGTTCTATGTGTCTTGGGCATAAAGAATCCAACATAAAAGACAAAATTTTTCTTTTTCTTTTTCTTCCCCTTTTTTTATAAGCCAAAAACGTGTCTTTAACGAAAAACGGGTTTTGTTGAAGGCTTTTTTGGTTAAGTAACTTGGTGGTTCAGGTGATAAAAAATGAAAACGTTTAAGCTTAACGGGGCTAACTAGGGTTGACGTTCGGGTAAGGAATGTTAACAGAAAATGGTTGGGGCTTGAATGTTTAAAGTTTCCTAATGCCTAACTCATTTTTATGCAAAAAATACTAATTAATGTCTTGAAATATATACCTAAAGCAAGTTCTAATCACACGTATCATAAGACACTCTCAATTATATACAGGATGAAAGTAAAATTACAGAAGCTGTTTAAGGCTCCAAAAAAAACTCACATATGGATGGAATTGGGTAAAATTGTTTCATCTTACATGATTACATATTTTTACTAGATTATTGCCTTTAAGGATATCACAAAAAAAACATTTCCAATTTTTATTTGGATGTCATTTATTTACTTATTTATTTCCCGAAAACATATATATATATAATTTGGTTTATTAAAAATTGTTTAAATTTTTGGTTTCGTGTTTCTTTTTTAAAATTTTCAATTTCGACCTATTTTTAGCAAAGTATCAAATGTATCTCTCAGTTAACCCCATCCCCACACTTAAAATTCACATTGTCCCCAATATGATTAATAATATAAAACTAGGAATGGTAACGATATATTCCACCTAAAAATGATGAAGTCGACTCATGCCTTAATTTGTGTGACTCGTCGGGATCATCTGAAATATCATCCAATTATAGAAAACATTAAAAACCTAAACACACAAAATAAAAATAAAATGACATGAATTAAAGGATAGATTGACACAAAACAAATGTGCCCGGGCCCTGAAAGTGATATGGTTTTTTCAAGGGCTTCGTGGTGGGATATCCCCCCACTCATGATACATTCGGTTTCTAATGTATGTGACATCATTGCTCAGGTCATCTACTCGGGAGTGCAGATTTTCGACTCGGTTGAAGGCTTGTTGCGCGTATTCGAATGATCTTCTTGCGTGGTTACTGGTGGTTTGGATTGCTTCATAAAGGTCTAACATGGTCAGGAATTCTCTAGCGTGTGAGCTGGAAGCCCCGGCTTCTTCATGATGTGTTGGCATATCAAGGTCCATGATGATTTCCTCGGGATCTGCCGGATCCTAGATTTGTCCCTTCCTATCCATGAACCTCGGCTGCCCATTTGGTAGAGTTGTTATGATGTACATGCTTGGGCAAATGCTTAAGTCCAACAATCCTGGCATTACTCCTTCGGTCCCCTCCGTGTTATACCCATAGCTCTCGTACAAGTTCAGAATCTAGCTTCCTCCAAACATGGGTGTCGGAGCACCTGCAGTTGCATTCCTGGCAAACAGATTACAAAACAAATACCCAATGTTGCATGGCAACTGATTAGTCATACAATACAAAATAAACAAGTGCCTCAAGCTAACAACTCCCTCGCTTTGAACACGAGCTGTTATCAAATGGCTAAGCAACCGATGTATGTAACGCAGCAGTGGGTCTCGAATCTAACTGCTCTTGGTTTTACTCGAGTTGAAAACCCCTGTTCCAATCCTTTCCCAAAATGTTTTTCTCATGGAACCACTTTCTACATCCCTACTCTCCTCGTCTGGAAATGTGTGGTAAGCTAGCATTCTTGATATTGCTTCCTCCTCCATCTCTTGTTCTGTATATATTCCAAGATAGACACCAAACAAAGCGATGGATGTTTTCCGCCAATGCCCACCTAGTCTGAATGTAACTGCTTCATCAACCTAAGGGTCAGAGTCTTTCATGCTAAATCTAAAAGATGCTAAAAATTCAAGAGTTCGTTCACAAACAGAAGGTTTATTTTGTGAAAACAAACACTTCCACTGAATACTCAATAAATTGTTATATCTTTCAAACTGTCCAACAGTTGCCAAGGTTTCCTCATCGGCTTGTAAATGTGACTTTTTAGCCCTTTGCAAGAGCCTTTGCAACTAGTCATAACACCATCTTTTACGGTTTCTTCCAAATTATAAGTAAGGATGGTTCATGATCCTGAAACTTTGACAAATCAGTTAAAATATACAAACAGATTTTCGGAATAGTTCACCTATTTTAGGGACAAAAATGGTTTTCAAAAGACACGACGCCCTTTTTGTGAAACTTATGTTTAAAAACAGTTGACATGCTTGATTTTTAAGAAAAACTTGTTAAACATGGGGGTGTGTCTCTTAAAATGTGGGGGTGCGGTTAACATTTTGAGGTATGAAATTTCAACTCGAGCACGTGTGGTTTTGATTGTAAAACTTTGATTAAACATGGGTTTAACATTTTCTTGCTTGAAAAACCAAAGTTTACACGTGTACCAATTTAATCATGTTAATAATTCAAGATACTTAATATATATATATATATATATATATATATATATATAGTTTAGCACTACTTGTGAATTCTTGTAACTTGAACATGATTAACAATGATTTCACCACGAATTATAAAGATAGTCTTGTTAACAATAAAGGAAAGCATACTAATAACTAACTAAACATACTAATTAACACTAATCAACTTCAAGAAGAAACATGAACAAGAAGGTTTAAAGCATTCATCATTCCATAAAACGTTTAAGTACAAGCTTTACATATAATTGCTAGGATTTCGGTTGTTTAAAGACCTAATCACCTAACTACATGTAAATGACCATTACAATCATAGGAATTAGTACACTAACATCTTTGATCAATACTCTTGAAAGAACTTCTTGAAAAGTTGAAAAAAATGAAAATATGGTGAAAATAGAAGAGAATACGAACATTGCAGGTAATGAGCTTGATTTTTAACATGCAAAATTGATGGGGAACAAGACAAAAGGCTAAAAAAAAGTCAGATTGTATCATTCATTATCAAGCACGGGGGCGTGCCTCCATAGGCACGGGGTCGTGCTCCCCTTATGCAGTTCAGTTTCAGTCGTTTGTTGTTCCGTTTTTCAGTTTCACGTGTTACGCAATTTACCCAGTTAAGTTTTATCACATCCAAATGATCAGAAAAGCTATGAAATTAGTCCTAGAATTCATTAAGACAAGCGAAGTGACAATTACATTTTCCTAGTTCCTACGATTACATAATACATTAAAAGCCGGGAATCTGAAACTGCAAAACCAGACTCCTTAACGCGCACTAGCGCACATGACACATCACGGAATGCTTTTAGAAGAAGCCTCCACACATTTCATGTGGAAGGTTCAGGATGGGATAGTGTGAAGTGTGGTTGATAAGTTCCGCGAGCTGACGATTAACAGAGACGAGTTCCTCGCCCATTTCCTGAACTTTTTGGATAAGTTCAACTAGGCATTGAGATGCAATGAGGTTCATCTCAGTCAATTGCTTAATCAGCTCATGTAGCTTGAAGAAGTATTCTTGAATTGTCGGTTCCCGTGTTTCAGAACGCGATTTCTTCGCAGGATTCCAACTAGAGCTTCCGTGAGTTGATTCTTTCATCTTTTCAGGAAGTTTTAAGCAGAAGTGAGTATGATGAAAGCTTTGAACAAGTGTGATATTTATATACAGTTTGTGAAAGGTGGTCACGGGGGCGTGCTTGGCTAGGCATGGCCCCGTGTTTCTCATAATTCGTCTTAAATTCGACCTGCAACGTTCCAGAGTCGTCAGCGGAGATCGTGGAAAAAATTTTTGTCAGAGACACGGGGGCGTGTTCAGTGGGGCACGGCCCCGTGCTTGTGCTTGTGAGTCCTACAAAAATTTTTAATAAAAATTAAAGAAAATCTATATACAGGTGCCGTGTTTTAGTTTCGGGTCTTTGGCGCGACCTTTCTCCACACTTAGTCTTCGTCGGGGCGGAGGGGTAATTCTTCCGAGAAAATCTTGGTTGGTCTATCGTTTTATGGTTTTAAACGATGTCCATTCACTTTGAAACTTAAACCGTCGTGGTTGTTAATTTCGGTTATACAGTAAAACACGTTCTCCCACATGAAATCATTTAGTGTTCTTTAAATGGGAGTCATGGAATTTCCTTGTCTTTTCCTTGTAAAACCTAGCATTTTCATATGCTTGTTCTCTTAGTTCCTCTAGTTCATGGATTTGTAGAAACCTATTCTTTCCTGCAAGGCCTTGGTCTAGATTTGATGCTTTGAGTGCCCAATAGGCTTTGTGTTCCAGTTCCACAGGTAGATGACACTACTTCCCATAAACGAGTTTGAACGGTGTTGTGCCGATGGGAGTCTCATAGGCTGTTCGAAAAGCCCATAATGCATCATCTAGCTTGGTAGACCAATCCTTGTGATTTTGTCCTACGGTTTTCTCAAGGATTCGTTTGATACCTCGATTAGTGACTTCAGCTTGACCATTCGCTTATGGATGATGAGCAGTTGTAAAGCGATGGTTTACTCCATAACGAGCCAATGCTCTTTCGAGCTGGTTGTTACAGAAATGGGTTCCTCAATCACTAATCAAAGCCTTGGGGGTACCAAAACGAGAGAATAATTTCTTAAGGAATCTGACAACGTTTCGTGCATCATTGGTAGGTAAGGCTTGAGGTTCGGCCTATTTTGAGACATAATAGACCACTACCAAGATGTAATGATTGACAAATGACACCGGGAATGGCCCCTATGAAATCAATACCCTATACATCAAATACCTCGCATACTTGAATGGGTTTCTGAGGCATCTCATCCGTGTCGAGATGTTGGTTGCTCTTTGACATGCATCATAAGTGCGTACCATGTTATGAGCATCCTTGAAGATTGTGGGCCAATAGAATCCAGAGTCGAAGACCTTCTTGGCTGTTAGGGTTGCTCCATGGTATCTTCCTATGGGTCCTTCATGACAGTGCCTTAGGATCTGTTCTGCTTCACTTCTGTATATGCATCTACGAATGAGTTAGTCTGCACCAATTCTGAATAGATACGGGTCTTCACAATAGTAATGCTTAATGTCAGTAAAGAATTTCTTCTTTTGCTGATAAATCATTCCTTTGAGAAGGATCCCGCTTGCCAAGTAGTTCATGAAATCAGCAAACTACGGATGCTCATCGCTTGAGGATTGGATGTTCATAAGGAATTCATGAGGAAAATTACCGTTTATCTTGAATTCCGTAGTTTGTGAAGGGCTTGAATCTTCAAGACGCGAAAGATGATTGGCTGCTAGATTTTCTGCTCCCATCTTGTAGCGAATTTCAATGTCGAATTCTTGAAGAAGAAGTATCCACCAGATCAATCTCGGCTTGGCATCTTGTTTGTTGAACAGATAACGAACGACTGCATGATCGGTGTAAACAATTGTTTTTGAAAGGATCAGATACGAGCAGAATTTGTCAAATGCAAAAACTACCACAAGAAGTTCTTTCTCGGTGCTGGTGTAGTTTTCTTGTGTGTCGTTTAGGGTTTTGCTCGCATAGTGAATTGGGTGGAATTGCTTGTCTTTCCTTTCTCTTAATAAGGCTCCTACCGCAAAATCCCTTGCATCACACATGAGTTCAAATGGTAACGTCCAATCAGGGGAAACCATAATTAGAGCGGTGACCAGTCTCTCTTTTACCAGATCAAATGCACTAATGCATTCGTTAGAAAAAACGAATTGTGCGTCTTTCTTAAGAAGTTGAGTCATTGGTCATGCGATTTTTGAGAAGTCTTTAATGAAACAATGATAGAATCCTGCATGACCTAGGAAGCTTCTAATTTCTTTCACGGTTCTAGGATATGGAAGTTTGGAAATAGTGTCGACTTTGGCTTGATCAACTTCAAGGCCTGCTCGAGAGATCTTATGTCCCAACACTATTCCTTCAGTAACCATGAAGTGGCACTTTTCCCAATTCAAAACAAGCTTAGAATCTTCACATCTAACCAACATCTTTTCCAGGTTTTCAAGAAATTGTTTAAATGAGTTTCCAAAGACGGAGAAATCATCCATGAAAACTTCCATTGAGTGCTCGATCATGTCATGAAAAATTGCTACCATGCATCTTTGAAATGTAGCAGGGGCATTACACAATCCAAAAGGCATTCACCAATAGGCAAAAGTCCCATATGGACAAGTGAATGTTGTTTTCTCTTGATCTTCGGGAGCAATGGGAATTTCAAAATACCCTGAGAAACCATCGAGGAAACAATAGAACATTTTCCCACATAGTCTCTCGAGCATTTGATCGATGAAAGGCAAGGGGAAGTGATCCTTCCTCGTGGCATCATTGAGTTTGCGGTAGTCATGCAAACTCTCCATCCTGTAACTGTACGAGTTGGAATGAGCTCATTCTTCTCGTTAGTTACAACAGTCATTCCTCCTTTCTTTGGAACAACTTGGACGGAACTGACCCAAGGCGAAAAAATAGGGTAAATCAAACCGGCATCTAGCAGTTTGATTATTTTTTTCTTCACCACCTCTTGCATGCTCGGATTTAAACGTCTTTGAGGTTCAATGATGGATTTGAATTTTTCTTCCATCAATTTTTATGAGTGCAAAAGGATGGGTTAATTCCCTTGATGTCCATGATTTTCCATGCAATTACTCATTTATGTGCCTTCAGCACATTGAGCAACTTGTTCTTCTCATCATTTGACAAGGCGGATGAGATTACGACAGGAAGTTGAGAGGCGTTCTCAAGAAAAGCGTATTCGAGATGAGACGGAAGTTCTTTGAGTTCTAAAACCGGAGGTTCTTCAATAGAAGGTTTGGCTTTAGGTTCTAGTTCTTGTTCGATGATCTCAAATGCTTCTTGATAAGATGATGTTTCATCAACTTCTAGTTCTGGAATGATTTGATTCTCACAGATGGGTCTAGTGGTTTGGACTTCTATTAATTGAGTGTTGCAAGCTTCAATTTGACGAGTGTTCTTCAGATGACAGGTTATGATTGAGTCGCAAACATCAATATAATAGAGTAAGTCATGGATTGTCCTATGTCGAATGTTACCTCCTCCTCATCCACTTAGAGCGTGAGTTTGCCGGTGCGAACATCGATGAGGGCTCGAGCAGTTGCTAAGAAAGGTCGACCTAGGATAAGAGGAACATTCTTATCCTCATCCATGTCTAGGATCACAAAATTAATGGGAAACACGAATTTGTCAATTTTAGCTAGGAGATTTTCAATGATGCCCCTCGAATATTTAGCAGAACGGTCAGCTAATTGGATGCTCATACGGGTAGGTCTAGGTTGACCTAAGTTTAACTTTTTGAAAACCGCATAAGGCATAAGGTTAATGCTAGCACCCAAATCGACTAACGCATTGCTGACAGAAAGATTTCCTATTAGGAAAGGTATAGTGAAACTCCCTGGATTACTCATCTTTTGAGGTAGTTTATTTTGAAGAACTGCTGAGCATTCCTCATTCAAAACTACGTGTGATAACTCTTCCAATTTCTTCTTGTTTGACAATACACCCTTTAAAAACTTAGCATAATTTGGCATTTAGGCTAAGGCTTCCACCAATGGCATATTGATGTGGAGTTGCTTAAACAACCCCAAGAATTTGCCATATTGGGCCTCCATTCGTTGTTGTCTCAAACGATCGGGATATGGAGGTGGTGGAACATAGGGTGGCGGTGATATGTATTTCATGGCTGGTTCTTCAACAACAGCAGGTTGCTTTTGCTTATCACTTGTATTACTTGGAGTTTCGAGTTCAGTTTCTTCAAATATGGGTTGTAATGTAGGTGGATCACCTTGAGTGGTTTTGCCACTCCTTGTGGTGATAGCTTTGACTTGAGCATTAGGGTTTGTCACAGTGTTGCTAGGCAAAGCACCCTGAGGTTTTGCAGATAGTTTTTGTGCTATCTGACATACTTGGTTTTTAATGGTTTGCAATGATTCTTTGTTGCTTTTGATGTCAGCCTCGTATCGTTGGAACCTCTCCTCATTTCTTCGATCAGATTTTCGGATGTATTCATCTGTGGCTTGTGTAGTTAACAACAATTGCTTTAATAAATCTTCCATTGATGATGCTCCACGATCTTGGTTACTGCTACTTGGACCATGGTATGGTGGTTTTTGTTATTGGTATGGTGGCCTTTGGTTGAATCCAGATGTTGATTGGTTGTTTCCAGCTTCTCTGTAATTCGAATTGCTCCTCCAATTTGAGTTGTTGTTATATGAGTTGTTTGTGCCTCCTACGTAGTAAACATCTTCAACCATCATTATGCCTTGTGGGCATTTGTTGGTCTTATATGAATCTCTGCATGTGTTGCATCGTGTTGGAGTTTTCTTTAGTTCGCCTTGCAATTGCTCGAATCGTTTGGTTAGGGCTTCTAACAGGGCTGCAATTAATGTTTCAGAGTCTACTTGATGAATGCCTTTAGAACTGATTTTGTTTCTCAAGGGATTATAAGCAAAGCTCTTCTTAGCTGGTTTTCCTAGGGCTTGGTATGCCTCTGTTGGTGTGACACTTCCTAAATCTCCTCCCGCACTTTGGTCTACAACTTGTTTGTGTGCTCCGCTGATTGCATCGTAAAAGGTTTGATTTAGCTGCCACAACTCCATTTCTAGTTTTTGCACCTCATCACGAGGGCAATACTCCTCAGTCATCATTGCCTTAAACTCATCCCATGGTAAGTCATTGGCCATCGTCCGACCTAACATTTGCTCCTGGGCATTCCACCAAGAAAGTTTTGTGCCCTCTAGAGTCCTAGTCGCGTAATTTACTTGGTCAACCGGCGGACAGTTGCATTTGGCGAAGACTGATTCAGTCTTCTCGAACCACCTAACCAGTCCAACAGCACCTTCAGCTCCACTATAGGTGTGGGGCTTACAATCCAGGAAGGTTTATAGGTACATGGTGGGGGTCCTGTTTCCACAAATGAAAATTGTTTAGTTTAATAATTTAAACAAGCAACTAGAGTGTTTGTCAAGTCACTTGTATTATTTACCTGGTGGCTGTGCAGCGGGCATTTATGCAGCGTGCATTTGTGCAGTGTGCACTACAGCCACCGCCGCCTGCACATGCTCATTGATCAGAGCAGCCAGTTCTGCGGGGGTCATGCTAACCGCTCCCGCGCCGCGTCACTGTCCAGCGCCATGTCCACGACCACGTCCACGACCACGTCCTCTACCACCGGCTTCCATTTTCACTTTAAATTCACAAACACCAAAAAACGAGTAACATGTAACATATTCATCTTATTAAAGCATAGTGAATAGTAAGAAAATGAAGTAGTTCATCAACCACAACATTTATAAGCAAAATGATAACCAAGGATAAATAAATTGTAACTAGTTCATAAAATATTCCATCAATATCAAAATTTTTAGTTTTCTAGTTGGGTGGGAAACAACCCTTCCCACATAGGTTTTCAAATGAAAAACACTATTGATGCGGTGTGAATGTATATATATTTTGATAAAGATTTTTCGCACAGGTTCAGTTTTAAATGGTTATTACTACTACTAACTACACACATAAAAGGCAAGTGCACCACCTATCGTGAGGTAATATAGTGATGGTAAGAACCGAGTATCAATCCGTGGACACACTAAGCCTACTCAACAACCTTAATGATTGACTATTAGATTTGATTCTGTTTAGGAAAATGATAAGTGGCATTGATGTAAATTAGGGTTTTTTAAGGTTTGATTCTGTTTAGGAAAACAAAGTTGAAACATTTGGATTTAAAATCAGGGGATAAAGGCTATCATCCTAATTAGATTACACTTATGTAACTGTGATGAAGTGGTGGTGTGATTAAAGATACTGAATAAAGTAATCGTGTTAATGTTTATAAAGATGAGTTGGCCCGATTCTCGTCTATCCGCTCCGTAGTGACTAAGACCACGTCAGGATGAGATTTACTGCTTAGGTCAAAGCCCTAGTAATGTAGGTAAATCTTTTGTGTCCTTTTTGACATATAATTTCTGAAAACATAACTTAATGTAAGAAGATAGTTGATCAGGTTTCTTTCCAACATACCATTAATTTTAGAAAACCATAACGATTACTATAGATTTCTCAGACTAATAAAAGGGAACCCGTAAATGATCAGAAAGTTAAGGTGATATGATTTCTAATAACCATCTGTAGTTAATTAGCCATAGATTTGTTATGAATAAAAGTTAATCATACGTTTTTCATCCGTGTATGACAATCACAATTACAAATCATAAGTTTATAACTTCCCATTCAAATGTAGGTGCTACCCAACGAAAGTTTTCCCAAGACCACCATAACATTAACACAATATATATCACACCATTAGTTCATCACAAATCACATAAGTTTCATCCAATTAGGATGATAATAAGAATTGAGCACATGATGAGCTTGAATATAACAACAAACAACATAGAAGATAGATATGAATTCATTGATGAAATGGAACAATCAAACCGGTGATCCACAATGGATGATGTTTAGACAATCCCGAACTTCTTCAAAGTGTTGTATGCACCTCCCGAGCCTTTAAATGGTCTTCAAGAATTGATTCCCGAAAGAATTTTACAGAGTAACACCCCACCAGAAGCTTGCCAAAATGTTGAACTTAGGCCTCTATTTATAGGCTTTCTGGAGTGTTTAAGCACGGCCCCGTGCCTAAAAGGCATGGCCCCGTGCCTAAAAGGCATGGCCCCGTGTTAGTACAATGGTTAAGAAAGTTGGTCGGCTCGTACGTGCAGAGTTTTCCGGGCACGGCCCCGTGACAAATGGGGTACGACCCCGTGTTTGAGGTAGGACACGGCCCCATGCCTTATGGGGCACGACTCCGTGTTCACTTTTAGGAGACAGTACTTTTTGTCATGTCAGATGTCCAAACACGGGGGTGTGCCAAATTTAGCATGGGGGTGTGTTTCAGGCAAGGCATGGGGGCGTGCTTAATGAGGCACGACCCCATGCTTGGAATTGAAAGCTTGGATTTCTTCAATTTCTTGTCAAATATGCTTCTTTTATCCAGTTCTCCCTTTACAACACCTGAAAACACAATTAAACGATTTTAAGTAGATAATCATCATTTTAAGGAAGATATTAAGGAACAATTGATGTGCTTTTGATTGTGTTTTTATATATAATTTAGAGCATATCAACTATGCAGTCTAAGTCAAATTAAAAAGGAAGATCAATCTAGGACGTCAGATCCATCACTGTCTTCTTCTATCTCATCGGGCTCTTCTTCCTCTGCTGGGGCTTCCTCAGGTTCTTCCTTGGGGTCTTCTTCTTCCTCTTCTGTGGCTTCCTCCAGTTCTTCTTCTGGTTCCGCTTCGGGTTCCACAGCTACGTGCATCGCCACGAACTGTGCCTACAAAGCAGCAAGTCTCACCCCATGCTCATGTATGGTGTTGTCCCGAGCCTCTGATTGGTGAGTCGTCTGAGCCATCCTATTAGTTAAAGTGCATTGATACTGATAGCACTTATATTGGAGATATTTCACCTCAGCCACTTCTTTCTTCATCTCTCGCATCTGATGTCATAGTTCAGTGACCAACTCTGTAAGCCACTGAGTGCGTCATTTTTCTGTGTCTAATGCTACAACTAGAGCTGTAATCACTTGTTCATTAGGCTGCTCGGTCGAAGGGAGGGAAGGTCTAGACTACTCAGAACTGTTCCTAGTCCTTGGCTCTTAGCAGGCACGTGCTCCCTATATATCATATGATCTACATAGTCAGGATAGAAGCTCCAATCCCATGGAGGATCGCTTTACATTAGTGCAAATGGTTGATCCTAGTTTATCTCTCTAAGAGGGTAGTCAAGTCATGGCTAATCAAGTGTCCAGTCGGGTACAGGAGGAGGAGGAGGGGAATCAGAACGTGTAGGGGAATCAGAACCTGTTGATCTCTTACCCGCAGCTCGTGAAGATGATTCCATACTACAGAGTACGTGATGTGTATGCCAGTGAGTATACTATAGGGGAATAAAGAACAAGTGACTAACTAACTGTGTGCGGTTATAAACTAGTGTGTATGCAACCTAGTTCCCTATAGCCAATGGCTCTGATACCAATCTGTCACACCCTCAAAATCCACTTGTGGGGTTTTACCGCGAGGCATGTGAACAAACTAGTATCCTATTCATTAGTTACTCAGAACGACACTATATGCAACGTATAAAATAATTTAGAGTTTGTAACTTTAAAACATTTGCGAAAGCATTTTATAAATAAATTCAACTCGAAGTACTGAAAATGTAAATTGGCAAAACATGTGCCAAAACATTATTTAAAACTTATAAACAATAAAACAGATGTCTTGACACAATATGAGACTTTGCAAGGCATGCTAAAATGTGATGTGCTCCTACTGGCAGTCAGAGTTAACGACCTGAGAATAGCATAGTAAAAAAGTCAACACAATGGCTGGTGAGTTTAAGAGTTTGCGTTTAACATAAATTGTAACAGTTATAAAACATAATAGGTCCATTGAACTATATAGCTAATCTAGATTCACAAGTAATAACAATAGTGATTTCGCGATCGAAGCTGACATGTGTTTCGTTTGTTTGCTTCCCATCACAACCTACCAAGTTGTGATGATGTTTGTAAACAAGTATGCTATCTCGCTTAAAAGATAGAGTGTATAAAAAGTGGGGCATGAACTCACCTGGTGTGCACTCGAATGATATGAAAGCTAACTTAAGAGAGAGAGAAAGACATCCTTCAGAGGTTACCTAGAACACGCAAGTACATAAGTATGTCTACATAGAATCTCTAACAACACTAAGTGCTCAATTAACACATTGACCAAATGTTTTAGAAAACAAGTCTCATTTGACCTAGTTGACCCGTTTGACCCATTGGTGACATATTAGTTTAATTCCCATTTAATCAAGTGTAGCAATGTATCATACATGATAATCATACAAGTAATCCACGTATATTCCATCATTAACTCTAGTTGTAACAAGATCCTTACTCTACTTCAGTTTAGCATAATGACATTGATCACCAGTTTCATAGAAATCAACATTCCTAGCAATGATTAATTCCAATCCTAATCATGACTTCCTGATCACAAAAAATAATCCATGTTGTAAATCCTAAGTCACATAAACAACATCATCCATTATACACACATTTGGTATAAAACATCATACTTGTATTCATGCATATTTTCCAAGCAACCTAGATTATTCCAACTAGTTCATCGACCATCCAAACAACCCAATTACATAATCCAATGCGTTAGATATCATCAATAAACATCCTAACATGATCCTAGCATCATAAACATGTCCAATTCACAATATCCAATGATCTTCTAAATTAAAGTTTCCCTTTTGGGAAAGTAATATCTCAAAATTAATCCAACACTCAATTCTCTCATGAATTCATCAACAATATGCCTAATCAAGTCCATATTAACATCTAGACATGACCAACCTCATCAAATCATCATAGTTCATAAATCTCATATCCAAAAGTTTCTACTAATGGCAAGGTATGAACTACATGATCAATTCATGGATTTCTTGCATAATAATCATAATCCCACGTTCATACAACATCATTAACATCATAACATCATCAATCTGTCACCAATTTCATCTTTTCTATACTAATTTCAAATTAGGGTTCTATCAAAATCAAAAACTATGAACAACTTGATAAAACCTTCCTTTAGGTGTGTTTAGATGATGATTAGCACTTGAAATCAACTTGTACAACTTGGATTCAATCAAAATCGACTTGGATGCTTGTTCTTGGATAAATTTTTCGAATGGAATGGGGGTTTGGGGCTGCTTGCGGCCGAATGGAGGGTGGGGGGTTGGGGGTTTAGGGTTGCAATTTTGTTAAGTTTAGTTTATTACAATTGCCACTTAACCCCCCATTGTTTATATTTTATAAAAACTAATCTTTTTGAAACCTTTTAAATAGTTTTAACTACAAAATACAAACATTATTAATCAATAATCATAATCTATACATTCTCAATTAATCACAAAACACATGGAACATATATTACAAGTAGTCACGTTATCTCGTAAAATTCACAAATAATATTTAAAATCCATAAATTCATAAATCACATAAACTCAAACTAATAACCAACATTATTAGTTAAATCATTATCTAATTATTATATATAATTCTTATTAGGTCACCAACATTCAACGACAACTAGTGTATGTTGTTAGTGCTTCTTTAAAGATTGACATTTTGTCTTTATGTGTCATTTTGTCTTTTGTAATAGTGTAGGGACTAGTATTGTAATTAGTTAGTTCTTTTTTGTGTTTATTGATAGTATATATAGCATAGACTTGGGTAGGTTAGAACGAGAATCTGTTTACACTTCTTTGTAATTGTCTTTGCTTTATATCAATAAACTCATTGAATTTTGTTGATATTATGCTTTGATTTGATTACTTTGATTGTGTTTTTCATTGAATTGTTAATTAATATCATCACAGATCTATACATTTGATCCTATCAAATGGTATCAGAGCTGTTGGTTGAGTGATTTGTGTTTTGTCAAACTTTGAAAACTCAAAATTCACTTAATTCTGTGATTGATTAGCAATTCAATTGAAATATTATGATTTTCAGTTGTGTTTAATCATCATAAACATGAATTGACTCACAATTAGCAGTCGAATTCATCAAATTTCAGAGAATTAGTCGAAATTTGGTTCGAAAATTGTTCAACTTTGTCGAACTGAAATTTGGAAGATTCACTTATTGTTTGTTGATAATCAAGAAAATTAAACATAGAAGATTGTTAATCGGCATTAAACCTACTTAATTGGAAGAATTCGATCCAATTCATCAAGTTTTGATCGATTTCAGAAAAATTGAGTTTGTTACATTCATAAGAACATGATGAATGTGACGCATGAGGGTTGAGAATCACTGATAATTGCCCAAGTGTTTAGACGTTTGAGCACTGTTCAGACGTTCTACCACTATTTAGGCGGTTTTCAAGCAGACGTTTCACCACTGTTGAGGAGTTTTGCTACTGTTTGAGCTGAAGTAATTCTAGTCTGTTCATAACTGTTTAGAAGCTTCATAACTGTTTGGACGGTTGAAACTTCCAGACGTCTGACAACTATTCAGATGTTTGAAACTGTTCAGACGTTTCTGCTCTAGACGGTTGTTAAAAATTTTTCTAAGGCAATCCCTTAGACGGTTCTAGTGAAAACTCAGAAGTTTCTCAACTGTAGAGACGTTTCCTTACTGCTTAGGCGCATCTTCACTTAATACTTAGAACTTTTTTTTTAAAATCAAAAATTTTAAAAATCAAAAAACTAAAAATCAACAAAAATATAAAGATGGTGAAATCAGAAGACTCAGAAAATAGAGTTCCTAAACTAAAAAACAGAGCTGATTTCAAAAATTGGTCACTTAGATTAAAAACACCATTTGAATTCCATTGACACAGATCTTTGGAAATCAATTGAAAAAGGACCATACATTCCAATTACTACTGATGGGCCTGACAGGGGTTTTATATATACTAATGATTCTCAAGAACCATACCCTAAAGATGTTTTGCAAGGAGATGATTTGAAAAGAGTCAAGAATGATATTAAAGCATACTCCTTGATGTGTAAAGGACTACCTTTGGAAGTGTTTGCAAGGCTAGATGGATATCAGACTGGATATACCATGTATAAAGCCTTAAAGACCTTCTGTGAAGGAGGAAAAGAAATCCAAAACGTCAAGAAACAAAAGCTGAAAAGGCAACTAGAACTGTTTCAACATTTGTCTGGTGAAACAGGATGATGAACAGATTTGTTCAGCTTACTACTGAGATGTCAATAGCTGGAATCAAGCCTGATCTTGAAGATCTAATCTTAGACTACTCAATGCTTTACCCTCCTTATGGAAATAAACTGTAACTTTGCTAAAGCATACTGAGAAGTTTCCAATGGATTTAGATTTGCTCATTGCCAAGATAGAGTCTGTTGAAATTGATGAAAGCTCAAGGAACAATGACAGAGCAGCATCAATGTCACAATATCAGTTTGTTGCATCTCCAGCAAACTCTGTTGAAAATGCTTTCATGGTAAAAAGTGAGAAGGTTCCAGAAGAAGAGGGAGACTTATTTGTTGGAGCAGGATTCTTTACTGATTCATCATTTACTAGTATGCCTGCTTATACCTCACAGTCTCATCCTCAATCTCCTCCTAAATCTCAGAGTACAAATGTTCAAACAAAGACTCCGTCAACTAACTCTGCTAAATCTAGTAAAGTTAAAGATGTGATAAACATCCTATTAGAGGATGAAGTGTCTAAAACTGCTTTTACTTCTTTTATGGTTAGTTTTCAAGCATATCAGGTAGCCATTTAACTCAATTAGATCTTGTTTTGCAGGATTTTTTCGAGATGGATCCTGTAGATGTTGAAGAGATGGACTTGAATTGGTAGATGGTGATGATTGCATACAGAACACAAAAACACTCTTATGTCAACAGGAAGTACAAGCCCAGTACTAACAAGACTGTTGGATGAAGTAGCTTTAATGGCACAATCTGATCAACCCAAGGTTGACACTTCATTCTCAAAACCTGAAACCTCATCTCCAAAATTTCCTGAAATGCCTCTGAAGTGAGAGAAAAACTGTGCACTAAATCATGCTTCGAACATGTTGAATATTATCGAAGCTATTCATACAAAATTTGTGAGAAATTGAAACAAGAAGAATCAATGCACAACAAATTAAAATCTGATCATAAAACAGCAGATCAAAAGATCATCTCTCTTCAAACATCATGGAACAAAACAATAAAGGAATTAAAAATTATGTCTAAACAATTGGAAGAGATGACCAAAAATCTTGAACAGGAGAAGATAGCACATGCTGCTACACAAATGGATCTTGCTACAGTGAAAAGTTCAAATTTGATAGTTGAGAAACTGGTGAATGAGAGAAAAGATAAACAGAAAGCAGGTTTAGGATTCACTCATGAACCTATGCCTGAATCAATTACAAACACTTTACCAGGGAACTTTAATACTCATGACCATTCTCCTGAAAATAAGGCTAAACTCAAAGCCTTTCAAAACAAAAACAAAAATTCTGAAGACGAAAAAGATAATGTGAAAACAAAAACAAAAATTCTGAAGAAGAAAAAGATAATGTGAAAGTTTTTGTTGAAAATGATCAAGAAAAGATCAACAATGGTCATCCAATCAAGATAAAATCGTATGAACCTAAACAGACAAAACAAAACACTTCTGATCAAATTCATTCTGTATTAGAAGAAGTGAAAGTTAAAAGCAAAGATATAGATAAACTTCAGGAAGGAACATTAGAAGATTCCAACTCTGTTAATCTAAAATAAAAAGTTAATGAAAAAGAATCTTTATCTGAAGATGTTCAATCTGAAAATGAACCAAGTTCATCAAAAGTAAAAATTAAGAGAAGAAGAAAGAAATCATCAAAAACCAAAACTGAACAAAACAAAAGTTTAGAAAATCTAAGTCATCCAATAAATCAGACAACTAAACTCAAACTGATAAAATTTGTATCAGCTGGTTTGTTAAACATGAACTCTCTTCATCAAAACAAAATAAGTTGATGTGTGCTAGACTATACCAAATTAGACTCACAAATAAAACTCTAACTAGACACTAAAAAGCTTTAAATTTATAAAACTAGGACTCGATCCTAAGCAACACAACCGGCAGTGTACCGGTCGACTGCAGAATAGTTATTAAGTCCGAGTTATCGAACCCAAAGACTTCTGTATGGAAAACGTAAACTAGACTTACTTAAGACTTGACTAAAATACTAAGCGAAAGTAAACGAGGGGGGTTTGTTTTAAATTACTTTAAAAGAACTAATGCTGGACAGAAAATAAGGAATTGACTAGATTTAAATCAGGAGAAGAAATCACTACCTAGGTAAGAATCCTATACATGTTTTTGGCTTTTCTCCTAACGGTTTTGGAAAGACTTGTGTAACCGGGATCTGAAGATACTAACTTAAAAGGGACCTAGAGAAACCTCGACACTTTCAAGGAAAGCAACTAGATAGACCTAATAAGCCGATAAAACACCGGTTTGTGGATTACCCTCACAAGTTCTCCAACTAAGCTAACGACATACCCGATAGACACTCTACTTCACGGCGCGAGTGTCACAATACCTAAAGGTAAGGGGATAGATCTGGAATGCCTAATCAGACTCAGGAAACTATGATATGAAAGGGGAACTAGACCGAACTCCTCACAGAGACTCTAACCTAGCAATCAATCACACAAGACAACCTGATAATCTATTAACCTCACAGTATTAAGATTAGTTGCATATTTAGTTAGTTCAATCCAAGATAAATCACTTCAATGATTTAATACGTCTACCAAATCATCTAGAAACCGCAAACCCTAGGTAAACGATCTAGCATGCATCCATTATATGAAAGACATTCATCAAGACACACGTGAAGCAATAAACCAATCACAAGAACAGATCTAAATACACGTACACAACTGATCATGCAAACCAAATCATTATCATTAACTTTAAACACAAGCACAATCCAAAAACCGAAAGAATACTAAGTTAAACATGCATAATCATCAAAACCTAGGAAGCTACAGAAGTTTAGCCTCTAAACATGATCAAAACAGAAGTATAAATCATGGAAAAAGTCATTGATTACAAAGGAATGAAAACTAAGTAGAGAAACGTAGAAACCGGGACGATTAAGTCTTCGAATCTTCACTTTCTAGCTCCAAATCTCCAATCCTTTGCTCCCAAGCTCCTGGAAATCGCCTATGATCGTCCTCAGCCGCTCCCAATCGTCCAATAATGTCCTCCTCCTCGAATTAGGGTTTTGGTTTGAGTTTTAAACAACTTTGCCGATTTTAGCACCCGTCGCGTAGCGCGAGGAGTTCCCCACATGTTGTCGCGTAGCGCGACATACCTCGCAACCCGACAAAATAGTCGGGTGGCATCTCGGGTAGATCCATGGGTTAATGAGGGGTAAAAGGGTAATTTCGCAGCTTTTTCCACCCCTCGCGTAGCGCGAGGGATTTCCCTCCGGCTGGCGCGTAGCGCGAGAGAATCAAAACTCAGAATTTTTTATTCTTTTAATTCCAAACTCCTCGGCTCGACCCCGGCATCTCGTTAAGACTCGTTTAAGCTCCAAAATGCTATCTTTATGCTCGGGATCCTACAAAACCCACAATTGATCAATAGAAACGAATTCTGAGATAAAAACGAACATAAATAATGCAATTATTATACAAAATATACACGGGGAATCCAACTAATTATCATCATATCAATATCCCCACACTTACCTCTTTTTCGTCCCTGAAAAAGACTTATGCAAATGGAATCATAGTCAGGTTTAAATCTGATTTCCAACATTTAAGTCTAATTACTCATTAAAATTTACTAACGTGTTAACCGCGATCACAAGGTATATTTGTCCATTTAAACCCAACCACCGATCATCCAAGTCCCCAAGAGTATAGCATTTAGGTTCAAGTATTCTATTTTATTAATCATGAATTCTCACAAGTCGGTATCTATTCCTGTTATCAAATCTCCGAAGCATAGACTAAATCAAAAATCCATGATTTTTCTACCACTGTAACCCAATACCCACATGTATTTAAAACTAGCTTATTTTGATGGAAACTAAGCTGCACTATAAATATTTTTCTCTTTTTTTTCTTTTTTTTTTTTTTTTTTTTTTTTTTTTTATACATATATATATAATTTTTTTTTATAAGACTCCACCTAGAGGGCTGTTTCCCACTGAGTCACCATCCCCTTGAGCAACACCATAGGCTTTGTCTTCTTTTTTTATTATTTTGTGCAAGATTTAAAAACAACAGGATCACGACCCTAACTCAGAGGTGTTGCCAGCCAAGTCGCCATCCCAGCTGTCAAGCACATAAGCTTCAGGTCACAATCATTAAGCACTGGCCTAGAGGTTTTTGAATGCCCTCTCGCACCTAATTGTCATTTTCAAACTCACACAATACTAAGATGGAATCCTAAGGCGCCACATAACGTGTGCCAACTATGCTAATCTTAAATACAAACGGGTATCAACCTACAGTGGTGCTTTTTCAACCTTCCAACAGTTTCGACTTCCATCTAGTGAGAACACATATAGTAAATTAAATATTTAATTAGATGGATTAGAATACATCTATGAAAACCCTTCAAAATCGGCTGGGCCTACCCGTGCATCCCAAATCAGACACGCTTTCAATTATTTATTATCTCATACATATAGTAGTTGAAAACCAAACACCTGACTTTACCTATCATTTTCCATTTTTAATATATGCAAACATCAAAATCAGGGAATTTTTTTTTTTTTTTTTTTTTTTTTTTTTTTTTTTTTTTTTTTTTTTTTAAAGACACACTAAAATAAAATTAACTAAACACACGCAAAAATTAAAAGAATGACTCAATGAAATTAAACCTAAGACACATGTCTTCCTATCCCCACACTTAATTTAAACATTGTCCTCAATGTTGAAACTAAAAGAAAGACATAAATAAAAAAGAAGAGTTTTGGAAAAGACTTAGCTGGTTAAGCAGTGTCCAGCTGTGCAGAGTCTGAATCCAAAACCTCTGATCGTATAGCATTTCATTCGCGATCAGGAATCACTGGTTGCCTCCTTATAAAATTGTTAGATATATTCACCCGAATGGAGATTGAGTACGGGTGAATTATTCCAAACCTGCAAAACAAACATTCTACCAGGCAAACACAGCATCAAACAGACTCAATAAAAAAAAACAAAAACGACTCACAAAACAGAGAAACACACGTATGAAATTCAAGTTGCTTTGAACAAGTGAAAAAAAATGGATGACATGATGGTAGAAGGTCGAAAATGGTGGAAAAATGGGTTAAATGGTGAAATTAGGTAAAATAAAAAAAATTCAAAATTCTGGGATCCCTCGCGTATCGCGAGGGTTAGGCATGAACACTTCGCGCTACGCGAGAGATGTCGCGCTACGCGGGAGAAATCAAGCAGCCTGGCGCGTAGCGCGAGGTTGCATTTTTTTCAGAAAGTTACGAAATTTTTCATGCCTTAGCCAAATTTTTGGCCCCAACCGTTTATTACCTCTATTAACATGAACCAAGTGGGAAAACTTACCTGGTAGCCTCCCGGTCATGTGTCAAATCGCAACCATAAGATTGTTTCCCTGCAAATACTTAAAAAGACACGAAAACAAAACACACGAAACACAAAAACCGACACAAACTACCAAAAACCAACTCTACAAACTCTACAAACGGGTAATTACCCCAAAACCATCACTCAGATCAACTTATGGGGGATCATGAAGATCCAGCTCACCCCCGAAACTAACAACCTCACATCCAAACTCACCACTAAACAAGAAACCACCAAATTCAGAATCAATCAAATCACAGGAATCCCCACACTTGGGTTTTGCTAATGGTGGCAGTTCTCTATCAAACTCTAACATCCCCACACTTGGGGATTTGCTATCCTCAACCACAAACTTCTCAAATTCACAATTAACTAACTCATCATCACTTTCACATACCCTCAAAAACTCTTCAGCAACTCTATCTAACTCATCATCCTCCTCAACCGAATACACTCTCTCATTCTTCATCATCCTATCATCCACCTCACACGAATTGATCAAGAACACCGACCCTTTCGGAATACTAGGACCCCTAATCGATTTGGCTACCTCAAACACAACACTCTCTTCTCCTACGTGAAGTGTGATCTGACCCCTAAACACATCAATATTTGCCTTAGCAGTACACAAAAAGGGTCGACCTAAGATAATAGGAACACGTTCATCAGCCTCCATGTCTAAAACCACAAAATCAACGGGGAATACAAACTTACCAACTTTCACCAACAAATTCTCTACAATTCCCCGTGGGTGCTTAACAGATTTATCAGCAAGGGAAAGTGTCATACGCGTTGGACTCAATTCACCTAAACCTAATTTCTCATACAAGGAATAAGGCATAAGGTTAATACTAGCTCCTAAATCCGCCAACGCGTGGCATTGAACCTCACTACCAAACAGACACGGGATTGTGAAGACCCCGGGATCTGCCAATTTCTCCGGTAGTTGGTTCATGACCACCGCAGAACACTCACCCGACAAGGAAACACTCGAAATTTCACCTAGTTTGCTTTTATTCTTCAAAAGGTCTTTCAAAAATTTAGCATACCTAGGCATCCACTTAATTACCTCTATGAACGGGAGATTGACCTTCAATTGTTTAAACAAATCCAAAAAGTGCCCGTAATCCTTTTCATATTTTTGATTCTTAAGCCTATCGGGAAACGGGAGACGGGAATGATCAATCACCGGAGAACGCTCAAACACACTGGGTTTCCTAACAGCACTATCCCCAGAGGGATTCTCTACTACCTTCTCACTCTCATTCTTCTCAAACACGACCTCCTCAACTATAGGGCCTCTCACCTCATCCAACTGCCTACCCGACCTAGTTGTAATGGCCTTAACATGTGCATTCGGGTTCTGTTGAGTATTACCGGGCAACTGACCTGGGGGCCTCTCATCTAACCTTCTAGCTATGTCCCCTACGGACCTCTGAAGATCTAGGAAAGCTGATTGCTGATTTTTCAATAAGATATCATGTTCAGCTAGAATCTGCTGCGTCTTAGAATCCTTAACAACTAACTGAGTCAACAGATTCTCTATCCTACTTAAATCTCCACTATTCTGCCCTGACTGACCACCTGAACCACTACCCTGCCCCTGGTTTTGATTAGAATTCTGTGAGAAACCTGGGGGAGCACCTGAAGAACGCCAGTTGTTCTGATTTCTCCAACCGGAGCTATAAGAATTGTTACCTACATAACTGGCTTGCTCTTGACCTATCAAAGGGCACTCACTAGTGGCATGGTCACCTCTACATAGCTCACACCTATCAACCTTCTTTTTCAGCTCTCTAACCTCACGAACTAGGCTATCAAGAGCAGCAGCCACACTAGTATCCATGGTGACATGGTGAACTCCTCGAGATGAGGTACCAGTGGCAGGACTGGAATTCCTGTTTCCAGACCGCTGCTCATGTTCTGCTTGGGCAAAACTCTCAAACATCTCATTACATTCATTCACATTTTTCTTACCCATGAGATGCCCATCAGCAGACGTGTCAAACCTAGCTCTCGTCTCATAATTCAACCCATTGTAAAACTTTTCTACCAAAGCCCACTCAGACAAACCATGCTGGGAGCAACGACTAAGGAGGTTTTGAAACCTCTCCCAAGCACGATAGTAAGGTTCATCGGGCTCCATCCTAAACGAATGTATCTCATCTCTAAGCCTAGATGCCTTGGCCGGCGGAAAGTATTTATGAAGAAAACGCTCACGAAGAGCCGGCCAGGTGGTGAAAGTACCAGCTGCATGAGATTCGAGCCAAGTGGCGGCTCGATCAGCAAGTGAAAAGGGAAACAGCTGTAAAAAGATGGCATCATCAGACGCACCCTGCAACTTGAAAGTTCTACCAATTCGCTCTAAGCGACCTATGTGTGCAGGTGCGTCCTCATCCTCGCGTCCATGGAATTGACAGTTATTAGAGATAGCTGTCATGACGTAGGATGGGATCTGCCAGGAGTTATCATTAGCAATGGCAGGAAGTGTGATTGGATTGCTAACTCCTGTGAAGCCATTGGTGGCTTGCTGATGAACAGTCTGATTCTCAGCCATAGGTGTGTGTGGTGAACTAGGTGGGCTAGAATCTGCAGAAGAAATAAAAGAAGGTGCTGTAGGAAGAGATGTAGAATCAAAAACAGAAAGAGAAGAAGTACCACCCTTAAATTTGGGCAACGCAAGCTGCAAATCTTGATCCGAGGGTGGTCCTTGTGATCTCAAGCGGGGCATAAACCTGTAAAACACAAAATTAAAAACCGTAAGACTGACTCAAACAAATAAAATAAAAACAAATAGAATTGAAAACAAACTAATTAAAAACACTTAGCACAAATAGCAATTAAATCAAGTAAGTCCAATTAACGCAATCGCCAAGAAGTCCCCGGCAACGGCGCCAAAAACTATGATGTGTGCTAGACTATACCAAATTAGACTCACAAATAAAACTCTAACTAGACACTAAAAAGCTTTAAATTTATAAAACTAGGACTCGATCCTAAGCAACACAACCGGCAGTGTACCGGTCGACTGCAGAATAGTTATTAAGTCCGAGTTATCGAACCCAAAGACTTCTGTATGGAAAACGTAAACTAGACTTACTTAAGACTTGACTAAAATACTAAGCGAAAGTAAACGAGGGGGGGTTTGCTTTAAATTACTTTAAAAGAACTAATACTGGACAGAAAATAAGGAATTGACTAGATTTAAATCAGGAGAAGAAATCACTACCTAGGTAAGAATCCTATACATGTTTTTGGCTTTTCTCCTAACGGTTTTGGAAAGACTTGTGTAACCGGGATCTGAAGATACTAACTTAAAAGGGACCTAGAGAAACCTCGACACTTTCAAGGAAAGCAACTAGATAGACCTAATAAGCCGATAAAACACCGGTTTGTGGATTACCCTCACAAGTTCTCCAACTAAGCTAACGACATACCCGATAGACACTCTACCTCACGGCGCGAGTGTCACAATACCTAAAGGTAAGGGGATAGATCTGGAATGCCTAATCAGACTCAGGAAACTATGATATGAAAGGGGAACTAGACCGAACTCCTCACAGAGACTCTAACCTAGCAATCAATCACACAAGACAACCTGATAATCTATTAACCTCACAGTATTAAGATTAGTTGCATATTTAGTTAGTTCAATCCAAGATAAATCACTTCAATGATTTAATACGTCTACCAAATCATCTAGAAACCGCAAACCCTAGGTAAACGATCTAGCATGCATCCATTATATGAAAGACATTCATCAAGACACACGTGAAGCAATAAACCAATCACAAGAACAGATCTAAATACACGTACACAACTGATCATGCAAACCAAATCATTATCATTAACTTTAAACACAAGCACAATCCAAAAACCGAAAGAATACTAAGTTAAACATGCATAATCATCAAAACCTAGGAAGCTACAGAAGTTTAGCCTCTAAACATGATCAAAACAGAAGTATAAATCATGGAAAAAGTCATTGATTACAAAGGAATGAAAACTAAGTAGAGAAACGTAGAAACCGGGACGATTAAGTCTTCGAATCTTCACTTTCTAGCTCCAAATCTCCAATCCTTTGCTCCCAAGCTCCTGGAAATCGCCTATGATCGTCCTCAGCCGCTCCCAATCGTCCAATAATGTCCTCCTCCTCGAATTAGGGTTTTGGTTTGAGTTTTAAACAACTTTGCCGATTTTAGCACCCGTCGCGTAGCGCGAGGAGTTCCCCACATGTTGTCGCGTAGCGCGACATACCTCGCAACCCGACAAAATAGTCGGGTGGCATCTCGGGTAGATCCATGGGTTAATGAGGGGTAAAAGGGTAATTTCGCAGCTTTTTCCACCCCTCGCGTAGCGCGAGGGATTTCCCTCCGGCTGGCGCGTAGCGCGAGAGAATCAAAACTCAGAATTATTTATTCTTTTAATTCCAAACTCCTCGGCTCGACCCCGGCATCTCGTTAAGACTCGTTTAAGCTCCAAAATGCTATCTTTATGCTCGGGATCCTACAAAACCCACAATTGATCAATAGAAACGAATTCTGAGATAAAAACGAACATAAATAATGCAATTATTATACAAAATATACACGGGGAATCCAACTAATTATCATCATATCATAAGTCCTGTGAACAAATCTCACTCTGATCTGAAAACATGTTCAGACTCTAAGACTTCCGCTGTTATAAAAAGATTTGTTCCTAAGGAATTAAAAAAGGGATGTTCATGATAAAAAGATGAAAATAATTTGTCACAAAAGCCAAAATTGCAAAATCAGAAACAACAATTTAACTTTTTGACGCCAACATTTAAAAATGAATCACATATAGCGTCAACTTCAAAAGTTAAGAAACAGTTGTTTAGAACTCCACAGAAGTACTGTGACATATGTGATATGAAATTCACAATACTGCTGAGTGCTATTTCAACAAGTACTGTCACATATGTGACATGAGAAATCATTCTACAGCAGATTGTTATTTTAACAGATACTGTACTTATTGTGATGAGAAAACTCACAATACTGAAAATTGTTATTTTAGAAAGAGCTCACCTACTAGAGGATTTGCCAATTCGAACATGAGCAAAGGTTATGTTAATCCTCAGTATATGAGAAATCAATCTGATGGATTTCAACAATTAACTAACCAACCCTCTTTAGGTCTGAGATCTTTTCAAAAGAACAATTTTGCGAGGCCTAAACAACCTGTGCAAGAACAATTCATACCAAGATCAATGAGAATGACTAATAAAAATGTTAGTCATCAATACTCTTCAAAAATTGATTACTCAAGTGGTATGAATGTTCCCAGAAATAATTCTAACAATGTTCATAAAAAGATTGGTAAATTCATCAAGAATAAACCTGATTTAAATAATTTTCATTTCAAACAATTTACTATTGTTGACAAATATGGAAAACCCAAGACCATCTCGGCTTGGGTAGATATCTCAACTTAGTTTTCTTATAGTGAAGGTACGCCTGAGAAGACCACTTAATACATGGTATGTGGATAGCGGATGTCGTCGGCACATGACAGGCAATCCTGCCTTGTTACAAGATTTTAAGTTAAAGGATGGAACGCACGTCGCCTTTGGTGGTGATGCTGGTGGCAAAATAACAGGAGAAGGAACAGTGTCAAATGGGATAATCAGTTTTGATAAAGTCAACTTCTGTTCACAGTTGAACTTTAACCTTTTAAGTGTATCCCAAATATGTGATAAAGCATACTCTGTTCTATTTGATGATTCTTTCTGTTATGTTTTAAAGCCAGGTTTTCATATTCGCAAAGATTGGGTAATTGTTAAAGCTAAAAGGGATAGAGATGTATACAAGCTGGATATGTATCAAGTCGATCCTTCTACAGAAACAACTTGCCTAATTTCAAAAGCATCAAATGATGAAAGCCAGCTTTGGCATATACGTCTCGGATATTCCAACTTCAAGAACATGAACAAGCTTGTAGCAGGAAATCATGTTATTGGTCTTCCATCCAAGAAGTTTGCAACAACTGATCTCTGCTCAGCATGTTTGAAGGGAAAGCAACACAGAGAGTCTTATAAGTCTAAGCTCATAAACTCAAATTCCAAACCTCTACAGATGTTGCACATGGACCTATTTGGACCAACAAACGTCAAGAGTATCGGAAGAAAATCATATTGTTTAGTTATCATTGATGACTACACAAGATTTTCATGGGTTTTCTTTTTACATGCTAAATCTAAAATAACTGAATTTCTAAAAGAATTCATCATTAAAGTTGAAAATCAACTTGAACACAAAGTAAAAATAATAAGAAGTGATAATAGAACGGAATTCAAAAATGATAACATTCAATATTTTGTGCAGAGAAAGGGATAGCTCATCAGTTTAGTGCTCCTAAAACTCCTCAATAAAATGGAGTTGCTGAAAGGAAAAACAGAACACTGATTGAAGCTGCTCGTTCTATGTTAATTGATGCAAAGATTCCTATCACTTTCTGGGATGAAGCTATATCAACTGCGTGTTTCGTTCAGAATAGAACTTTAATTGTGAAAGATAAAATGAAAACTCCTTATGAGTTAATGTTTGGAAGGAAACCAAATATAAACTTTCTAAAATCATTTGGTTGTCCAGTTATGATTCTTAATTCAAGCGATCAGTTAGGAAAATTTGAAGCAAAATCTGATAATGGATTTTTCATTGGATACTCATTTGTTTCAAAAGCCTATCGAGTTTATAACTCTAGGACAAATATAATTTGTGAAACATTCAACGTTAAATTTTTGGAAAATTCCATTCCATTAGTTTTAAATGGTCCTGCTTGGTTGTTTGATTTAGATTCATTATCAAACTCTCTTCAATCTAACTTGTTTAATCAATCAAACTTTCTTGATTCTACAGGTAAGAAGAGCTCTAGAGGAGATCTTGGATTCTTCAGTGAAGATTCAGATTCTGATGACCTAGATGATTCAAGCCCAGATTACCTATTCTTTTCATTTATCAAGGATTCAACAATAAGATTCAATGACAATGATCAAGCTAATCAAGCTTCAGATCATTCAGTTTCAAATGATCAAGAGGGATCACAACCAATTCCTAATGATGGTAATGAGTTTGTGCAACCTGAGTCAGGAACATCATCCATCTCAGGTGATGCAGTAGATACTGGTAACTTTGATTACTTTATTAACTCACCGAATCAAGTTCCAAACTTCAATCCATATTCTTCTAACCTGCTGCATCAACTCTCCAACCTGAATCAAACAAATCTAGATGTTAATGTTCAAGGTGATGAGATTCCAACATCTCGTATTCACAAGAATCATCCAACATCACAGATTATTGGTCCATTGAATGAGAGAACAACAAGGAGTAAATCAGAACAAGCAAACTTGTGCTTATACTCTTGTTTTCTTTCTCAAATTGTTCCTAAAAACGTTACCAAAGCGTTAAAGGACAATGGTTGGATTAAAGCAATGCAAGAAAAATTACTTCAATTCTACAAACAAAAAGTGTGGAATTTGGTGGAATTACCTAAAGGAGAAAATGCCATAGGCACTAAATGGTTGTTTAGAAATAAAACTGATGATCGCGGGATAGTTATACGGAACAAGGCGAGACTTGTTGCACAAGGATACACACAGGAAGAAGGAATTGACTATGATGAAGTATTTGCTCCAGTTGCAAGACTCGAATCCATTCGTGTTTTCCTGGCTTATGCATCTTTATGAAATTCAAGGTGTATCAAATGGATGTCAAAGGTGCTTTCTTGTACAGTCCTATCACTGATGATGTGTATGTGAAGCAACCTCCGGGCTTTGAGGATGTAGAATTTCCAAATCGAGTGTACAAGCTTAGCAAAGCTTTGTATGGACTTCATCAAGCTTCTAGAATTTGGTATGAAACATTATCATAACACTTGATCCAACATGGATACACAAGAGGGAAAATCGATCCAACTTTATTCATAAAGAAGGATAATGATGATCTCTTATGTGTGTAAGTGTATGAAGATGATATCATATTTGGTTCTACTAGTCCAAAATTATGTAATGAATTTGAAGAAATCATGAAGTCTCGTTTCCAGATGAGTTCTATGGGAGAAATCAAATTCTTCCTTGGATTGCAAGTTTAACAATCTGCAGATGGTATATTCATAAATCAAGGGAAGTTTGTTGACAAACTCTTGAAGAAATTCAAACTGCATGATTGTCAGTCCATGAGCCTGATCCTAAAGGAAAATCAGTAGACCAAACTCTATACAGATCTATGATTGGTTCTTTGATGTATCTTACTGCATCAAGACCAGACATTATGTATGTTGTTTGTGTCTGTGCCACGTATCAATCAGACCCGAAAGAATCTCACTTAATTGCTATCAAGAGGATATTCAATCTTAAAGGCAAACTAGCTTTAGGACTTTGGTATCCTTACGAGGGTAACTTTGAGTTACATGGATATACAGATAGTGATTATGGTGGATGCTGTCAAGATAGAAAATCTACAACGCGTGGTTGTCAATTTCTTGGTCCCCGATTTGTCTCATGGCAATGTAAGAAGCAAACAAATGTCTCTGTTTCAACTATAGAAGCTGAATACATAGTTGCATCAGCAGGATGTTCTCGAATCCTTTGGTTGCAAAACCAACTGCTGGACTATAGGTTTAATTTTCTTAAAACACCCATTTACATTGATAACACTGCTACTATGTTCATTACAGCTAATCCAGTTCAGCATTCTAAAACAAAATATATCGAAATTCGATATCATTTTCTAAGAGATAATTCTGAAAAAGGTTTAATCATTTTGATTCAAACTGCAACTGAAAAACAGTTGGCAGATCTATTTACTAAAGCTTTCCTACCAGGAAGGTTTGAGTACTTAGTGGAGTCAATTGGCCTTATTAACCATGTGTAAACCTGGTTTCTAGGTTCTTAATTTAGTTCTTTGAATCATTACATGATCAGCACCTCCCTAAACCAAAAGGTCTTCATAAGTGCACCTTTCATAGTTATTTGCCTGATTGTTTGTGTGTGTGTGTGTTTTCTTTTATAGAAAAACAAAATACAAAAGTAGAAAACTCAAAAATTACAAGATAAAACAATATAAAAAAAACTCTAAAAATAGAGTTCTTTTTATTTTTTTTCATTTTTAGGAATGAATCAGTGTTTGCATCATGTGAGAAATGATAGTACATTGGTGAAATCAGTTGCATACTTCACTCGCTAATAAAGTCTGACATGATCAGATATGATGTGTAGACAATATCATGCTAGTATACTGAAAAGTAAATTCTTATGATTAAACTAAATCTATATGCTTGTATGTGTATTCATATAAGTACTTTTGAGTTGTATTAGCTTTTCAGATTGATTGCTTGTTAAGTTACAACACTCACACCTGATGGTGATGTGACTAATCATGAGATCTGTTACAAGCATAATTTCACTTCTCTGTTATGAGTCATCATAGACCTGAAGTGCTGAGATATCCTCTGTTGTAAGTCATTACAGACCTGGATATTTTGATACAAAAGATGCCAATGTGCACAACCCATTCAAATGGATGGTTAGAGTTGATCAAATGGTTATCCATGATTATTCTCTATTACATTAAGTAACATGAGCTCTGGTTATGCATATTTGTCAGGTAATAAGTTGAGAATGTGTGCTTACCTGTATGTCTTGATGATAGTTGATCCTCTAAGTCTTGGTATGAGTCACATCATGTCATATCTAATTATACACTAATCAATCCAAGAATTGAACAAGTAAGTAAGCTGATATTTTTGTCAAAAACACTCATTTTCTGTCCTTAGATCTTGTGTCTCCTTTGCGGTGATATCACTGACCTGGAACACACCTGATCAGGATTTATTCATTGTCTATGACTATTCACATATTTTTTATTTTAATGTACTGATCTTCTCTGATATGATCTCACTGCAGACAATAATTCTATTGTAATTATTAGCTTTTCATTCTGCTTTCATTTTGATTTTATGCATGTTTCTATGTGTGCAGACAATTTAACAATGATAAGTGTGATCTTCTTATGTTACCTTGGGAAACTTCTAAGTTTTACAAAAACTTAAAAGTTTAGGGGGAGTAATAAAATAAGAGTTGTCTCAGAAAATCAAAATAAAAATGTTGAATTGAAAGGATGATGCTTTATGTTCAAAGTACGTGTGTGGTTGATAATGTAAAATTTAGATTATGATAAATTTTGATTATGTTCAAATTTTGATTATGATAAGTGGAAAGGCTTCTTTCAAATGTTAAAAACAAAAAAATTTGTTTATTTTGAGACTAAAATGAAGGGAAAATTAAATTTTGAAAATTTTAAATTAAACTAAAAGGGGTTAAAATTTTGATTATGTCCAAGATGTAATTTTGAGAGAAAAATTCAAAATCTTGAAAAATGTTTGAATATTAGTACATGAATAGTGCTAATACATCCAAACAGTGTTTGGATGAAAGATAAGAAAAATGCAAATGTTTTGAATATCATACGTCTAAACAGTGTCCATAAGTCTGTTTTTTCGATGTATGAAGATTTTTCAGAATTTTTACAAGTGTTTAGACGGTTCTCATGATCCCATGTGTCTGAAAAGTTGTCAAACGTCTGAAAATTTGAAAAATTTGTACGTGTTTAGACGGTTCTCATGATATCAAGCGTCTGAACAGTTGTCAACCGTCTGAGAAATCAGTCAAATTGGTTAAGTGTTAGACGGCTCTTCAATCTCATGCGTCTACACGGTACAAGACGGTTTGTGTAAAATGACCAAGTGTTGGACGTTTCTATATAGTCATACGGCTAAACAGTGCTCATATGGCTGAACAGTCCATCCGGCTGAACAGTCCAGAACCGTCTGAACAGTTCTCAAGCGGCTGAACAGTTGTCATGCGTCTAGCCCCAAACGTCAAAACAGTGCTCATCCGTCCCAAATTTTACACTTCTTTGTAATTGTCTTTGCTTTATATCAATAAACTCATTAAATTTTGTTGATATTGTGCTTTGATTTGATTACTTTGATTGTATTTTTTATTGAATTGTTAACTAATATCATCACAGATCTATACATTTGATCCTATCATATGCACACGACACGTTTATGCAAGAACTAACGGAACTAACAGAGTTTGGTAACGGAAAATTACCGGATGTTACATTATCCTCATGTTTAAAGAATTTTTGTCCTGAAAATAACGTTACATGGTTGAGTTAGATCACTAGTCTACTGCATTGGCATAAAGAGATCATGTGAGTTTTGGGTGAGTTGTGACACTGTCGTTGTGAAATATGGTACCGTTTGAATCTCCAACGTCCAAGCGGCTGGCGATTGTAGGGGTTTTAAGAAAGGGGGAGGGAGGTTGAAGAGACACGTCTTCTTTAATTTGCTGCTTGAAGAGAGGCGGGTGGTCGGGGATGAGTACCGTTGGAATGTAACCGCAAAGGAAGAACCGGAATGGCGCGTCTTAAAGAATCTATGAAATAACTATTTGCCCATGGTTTAGGTATTATGTAGTAGTAGAGATAATGATTTTAATATGTTAACTTTTTTTTAATTATGTAATATATGGGTTTTTAACTTAATAAGTACACAAGACTTCATATTGCCTTATACCCATTGGTTTGGTAAAGATCACCTATTAATAGGATGTATACATTTAGTTTTAAAGTCTATATCTATATTTTCATTTAGTCAAGTACTTTAGCGTTTGGATATGCCAACCTTAATAAGCTATTTAAAAGTGACAACCTTTTCATCAAAGGTAAAATTTTCTTGATAACATAATTTAAATAACAAGCTTCATAAACAGTTAAAGTTAAATAATATTATGATAATATAATTAGTTTTTTTGTGTATTTTGTTTTCTTTCGTAATTTATAAAATACATTGTATTATAAAATTTCAAATGTATCATTACGACGTGTTATTTTTGTCTATATTTGATCTAAATCTTATTTAAAATAAAGTAGCGTCAAATCCAATATATTTTTACATTTAAAAATTTTAATGTTTTATTAAAGATTTTGTTGAAAAGTCTTTTTTATTTTCTTTAGTTATGATTATAATAAGATTTTGCGGGCTTTTATACTATACAAATTAATAAAACCGTTGAAGAGGTTTAAAGCATTTTTGAAAACTATCACCTGTTTTTATTTGTTTGATTCATTGACCTGCTTCTTCATTAGCTATTTTTGCTTATAATTGATCATATGACCGGTTTTAACTAATTTTTATATATATGTGTAAGGCTCCGTTCCCGGGACACCTACAGCTGGTCAATCATCGCACATAGATCATATCTTTATACATTAACATTTATAAAACATTGCAGCGGAATAACTTTTATTCAATTTAAATGCTTTTGCAAGTTAATACAACATTCATTACAAAACATTATTTGTTCGCATTACAATACAAAAACATTATACAAAAGAATGCCATCCAAAAAGAGCTGAGTAGCCACCCCGTGCCATCCTCAGCAACATTACCTGCCAACTGGAAACACATAAAAAGTCAGCGTTGCTGAGTGAGTTCTAGTTCTAAAGTAAAACATACTTTACTTTCGATTAAAAACCGTATTTTACATTCTTACGCGATCAAGCATCATACGTACAAATAGATAATATCATTATTATCTTCCTCATTCGTTCATTAACTTTCGTTCATTCAACGTACATCATTACCATTCACATTTGTTACTTTCATTCACATTCTTACTTTCATTCGTACGTTCATTACTTTCGGTGACATGTACAATACCCCAAACAATGTGCACGAAGCTGGTTACTGGGCCTGAGGTCTTTCATAGACCTCGAACATTATGCACGAAGCTGACTCCAGTACCTAGGGCAAGTACATTCACCACTTATCTTTTCTCTTTCATTCCGGATCAATGCCATGTGCTATACCCCGAACATTGTGCACGAAGCTAGTTACTGGGCCTGAGGTCTTTCATAGACCTCAAACATTATGCACGAAGCTGACTCCAGTACCTAGGGCAAGCGGCAAGGATCCCATACATATGGTCAATCACAAGGATTGGACCCCAGTGTGCATCCTTCTGGGGTAGCTAACCTGGACACAGTTAAGCTAACACCCTTCATTGAGTGTGAACCTCCATACATTTGCTTGCAAGCCTTTCTTACTTTCATTCATTCATTCGTTAATGCATGCATTCTTTCATTACGTTCCTCTTTTCATTATCTTCCACTTTACGTTACATTATACTTTTCATTCATTCATAAACATTCAACGTAAAGCCACGGGAAAATAATCATTCATAAACAGGAACATAAACATAAACATACCAAGACATCACCATACAAGGCACCATCATACATACATATCATACATCATACCCATCAACATGCACAAGCATCAATCATACATCATCATACATGACCAACATATCACCCCTGACCTCGAAAGCCAACTTACGTGAACCCCCGGGAACCTCCAAAGTCAAAGCTTACCTCTACACATCTCCTCGAAAGTCAGAAGGTTAAGCTATGTTCTCTCGGTCACCCGAGCCCTATTAGGGCGTATGGACACTCTTCAGTCGCATGGCCTCCCAGGCGACTGAACACTTAAGTGGATGAACCTTAGGCGATTGGACCCTATGCGAATGGACACTAATGCGGATGAACCTCAGTCACATGACTCCCATGCGAATGCCCCTCAGTCGCACGACTCACATGCGTATAGACCTCAGTCGCATGACTCACATGCGTATGGACCTCAGTCGCACGACTCGTATGCGTATGGACCTCAGTCGCATTCCTTTCGGTCGCATGACCTCCAGTCGCATGCCATTCGGTCGCATAGCCCTAACTGATGCAGACTGCAGTTCTTCCCCGAACCTAATCTGCTATTTTCAGCCTCCAAGCCTTCCCGAACCCTGTTCTAAGCTCAAATCTACCATCCTAGACCTTAGAAAGACATACCACCACACCATACAAGCACGCACAAGTTCGAAATCAAAGCCCAATCGCATCACACACTACACATACACGCGGGTCAACACACACAAACTTCAAAAACAGGTTTCACCATGTGTTCCAGCCCTAAATCAGTTGAAAACAAGTAAAAGAGGGGTCCTAGAACTCACACAAACAACACCGTCGAGTAGAGCTTCAATCTAACCCACTTGACTTCGACTCTTCCACCTTGATTCGCAAGAAAACCCGGAGTTTTTAGCTATTTCCTCCTCTCTTCTCTCTTGGCTGATTCTCACAAATGTGGGGGAGGGTGTGGGCTGGCCTCCCCTCTTAATCCCCCACTCTTCCAAACTTTCTCCCATTTTGGCAAGTTTGGTCCCTCGACTTTAGGCTTTATTTCTTTTCTTTCTTCTTCTTTCTTTTTCTTTCACTTTATTCTTTTGTTTGAGTCTTCTAAAAATAACTGGGTGTTACAAGTCCACCCCTCTTATATAGGTTTCATCCCTGAAACCGGTTATTCCTCAAACAGATGAGGGTAATGCTGCCTCATCTCTCCTTCAACCTCCCATGTAGACTCAGATGCCTTCCTGTGTTGCCACTGTACACGCACAAGAGGAACCACTTTATTCCTTAACCTCTTCTCTTTACGATCAATGATCGCCACTGGTTGCTCCACATAATTGAGCCGTTCATCTACCTCGATATCCTCCAGTGGAACAATCATATCCTCGTCTGCTAAACACTTTTTCAGATGAGATACACGGAATGTCGGATGAATTCCACTTAACTATTCTGGTAACTCCAGTCTATAGGCCACCTCTCCTACTCGAGCAATGATTCGGAAAGGCCCTATGTATCTTGGGCTCAGCTTGCCCTTCTTTCTAAACCGAATGATACCCTTCCAAGGCGAGACTTTCAACATAACTTTATCACCCACCCGGAACTCAATCGGTCTATGTTGTTTATCAGCATACGACTTCTGTCTGTCTTTGGCTACCTTCATGAAGGCCTTGATCTTTTCTAGCTTTTCAGTCGTAGCCTCGACCACTTTGACGCTCCCTAACTCTTTATGGCCGATATCACCCTAACAAACAGGTGTTCTACATATCCTATCATATAGCATGGCATACCAATACTGGCATGATAACTGTTGTTATATGAGAACTCAGCTAACGGTAAGTGGTCATCCCAACTTCCCCTAAAATCAATGACACATGCACGGAGCATATCCTCCAGCGTCTGAATCGTCCTTTCTGACTGACCATCCGTCTGAGGATGATAAGCCATGCTGATATGTAACCTCGTCCCTATTGCGTCGTGGAATTTCTTCCAAAATTTAGATGTAAACCGGGTGTCACGATCGGACATAATTGCACCGGCACACCATGACGAGTTATGATCTCTTTAATGAACAGATCCGCCAACCTCTCAGATGAATATGTCTCGCGGATCGGTAGAAAGTGAGCACTCTTCATTAGACGATCAACAATCACCCATATAGCATCATACCCTTTCAGGGTACGCGGTAGCTTCGTAATGAAATCCATGGTGATATGCTCCCACTTCCATTCCAATATATCTAACGGTTGAATATTCCCATACGGCTTTTGGTGCTCGGCCTTCACTTGTAAACAAGTAAGACATTTACTCACATACTCCACCATATCACGCTTCATACCCGGCTACCAATAGTCTTTTTTTCATGTCTTGATACATCCTTGAAGCACCGGGATGAATAGAGTATCGAGTCTTATGAGCTTCATCCATAATTTTCACGCGTAGATCCCCAAAATGAGGAATTCACATCCGCCCGAATCGGGTTTTAACACCAAGTGTGTTTTCACCCAATTTTGCAACCAGACCTCTCATTCTTTCGAAGTTAAGATGATCTTCTTTCAATGCCTCATCTTGAAACTCTTTAACTTGCTTTATCACATCAGAGGTCATAATTTGCTGGTACGCCTTCACTCGAATCAACTCGAGTCTTTTCTTTCAGCTAAGAGCATTCGCCACCACGTTGGCTTTGCCCGGATGGTAATGGATCTCACAATCGTAATCTTTTATGAGCTCCAACCATCTACTCTGCCTCATGTTCAAATCTTTCTGCTCAAAGAAGTACTTCAAGCTCTTGTGATCGGTGAATATGGTGCACTTCGTCCCATACAGGTAGTGCCTCCAAATCTTTAACGCGAAGCCACTGCTGCTAGCTCCAAATCATGAGTAGGATAGTTAACCTCATAAACCTTCAACTTTCGGGATGCGTAGGCTATAACTTTTCCTCTTTACATTAACACACACCCCAACCCCGAGTAGGAAGCATCAAAATAAACCACTAGATCTTCACTTCCATCGGGTAATGACAAAACAGGAGCTTGAGTCAGCCTCGCCTTTAACTCCTCAAATGCCTTCTCTTGAGCTGGAACCCATACAAACTTTACATCCTTACGGGTCAACTTGGTTAGTGGAGAAGCGATCTTAGAGAAGTCTTGAATAAACCTTCGGTAGTAGCCCGCCAAATCCAAGAAATTACGGATCTCGGATGGCGTCTTTAGAGACTTCCATTGCATCACCGCCTCCACCTTTGCCGGATCCACCATAATTCCCTCCAGATCCACCATGTGACCCAAGAATTGAACTTCGCGCAACCAGAACGCGTATTTAGAGAACTTGGCATACAACTTCTCCCTTCTCAACGTCTCCAACACCTCTCGAATGTGACCGGCATGCTCTATCTCGCTCTTCGAATAAATCAAGATATAATCAATAAACACAATCACCGATTTATCCAGCATCGGCCGACGGTTCATCAAGTCCATAAAAGCAGCTAGCGCGTTGGTCAAACCAAAAGACATAACAAGGAACTCATAATGACCATAATGTTAGGACCGTGTACGGACGGAGTGCTAACTGATTCAAACGTGAAACCAAATCAAATAGTGCGGAATCCTATTTGATTGGTGATCCAATCAGGGAAAACGTTAACAAGATCAAACCTAACGATTAGTGAACGTTAAGAACGAACTAGGAATGATCTGAAACGTTTTATGAACTTGGAAGGGACGAACAGGGCGCTCTGGGTCTACTAGGGTTCTGAATATTCGAAGTGTTTCATTTTTCCATGAATTAAGTGGTATTTATAGGTTACAGCTCTCATTCGTACGACTGAGCCAAGCGATTGGCTCAGTCGTGCGACTGAGTCATACGATTGATTCATTCGTACAACTGAGTCAGTCTTATGACTCAATCGTGTGATTGATGCAATCATCTAGTCCAGTCGTGCGATTGGCCCATTCGCATGGTCCAGTCGTGCGACTGAATCAGGATACTTAGTTAAACACGTTCTTAAACCTTTAATGGTTCAGAACTATGTCTAACAACCGTAAACCTGTTTAACATTGTCATATATGTGTGTAACATATATAATATAAATAGATATAACATTAAACAACTAATAAACATATATATAAGAGTTTCTCATTTGTATTAATCAAACATTACATAAGTGTTACAAGAAAAGGAAGTCTATTACATTTAAGCTCACTAGACTAGAACTGGGGACATGTGTACCAACAAACTCTCCCTTGGACCTAGTTCTATCTAGACTTTGACTTCTTTCTTGAACTCTCAAAATCTCTTAACCCTCTCCTCTTTCACAACCCCGGCATGGATATTAAGTGCAAAGCATAGACGTATGACATGCTGAAACTGTAGAGCTTGCACTATATCCTACGTGTCAAAAAATAGTGGCCACTTGTATAGCGTATAGACATCCGAAGCTGACAAGTTGATTAGCCACATAGGGTCAAACACTCTGATTGTGTCCACAGATCCTTCCCTATCCAAAACAATGACTGCCTCTCAAGAGCACCAGTCATAATAACACCACTTAAAATTTGGGGTAAAGTCCTGTGGCATCTCCCTCAGTGGAATTCTGGACATAGTACGCGGAGGGCGCCACTTCAGGACAATCTTAGGTAAGCCAGTAATGGGACTCACTTCAGACCTTCTGATGTAACATGTGGCCTGCTGTGGTCTGAAGTTGACCCATCTAGTCCTGTATTCCCTCCTCAGGGCAGCCTCAAACCAGCCTGACATTTTCTTCGGATCAGCGTATAATAACTTCAGGGGCGCCAGCTGGTTGAGCTCAAAACCAGGGAGAGTCTTCAGATCATGAGGGAATCTGAAATACTCGATACCCCTCTCCCGTTTTACTGCATACACCCCGAGGTCATCAAAATAGGCCCAAGCAATGATTTTCCCTAACACCTTCATGTTTTTCTTGACTTTGTAGAGTTTGGTGTAGGTACTCTGTGACGCTGTAGCACGTTGGGCTCGGACCTTGGCGAAGCAAGCCGCCCATTCAGCCTTTCGAATATCAACATCAGCGTCAGAGGCTTGGGCTTGGCTCGTTGAGGCTTCTGCTCTCTTCTCTTTTTCACTGAGTTTACCCAGAATATCACTGTCGAGATTGTTTACCAAATCTGGAAACACGTTTCCCTCTCGGTCAGTGTATTCTGGGTAGTGCTGATCTATGATGTCTTCAATTTCTATTTCTTCAATGTCGTTGAGCTCGTCATCATCAACATCATCAAAATTTGGTGCATCCTTAACAATTTCGTCTGAATTTAGACGAAATATTTCAGCAAGCTGCTCATCAGTAAGGTCGTGAATTATTTCTCCTTCTTCAGGAGTATAACTCACTGACCTTCTGACGATCCCCGGCAGATCAAGAATCATTATGAGTTGAGACTTGATCTGTTGGAGGGGAGCAACATCATGCTCATCTTGCTGAAATCCCTTATCTGTTTAATATCAACATGTAGAGTAGCAATCATTAGTATAAACTCAAGTTAAATAAACATTAATAATTAAATATTTACATGAGTTTCATATACATCAACAGAAGAATCAAGTACAAAAGTTTAAGAATAAAGCATCTAATCAATACATTTGTCCTGGATCCTGGCTTGATCTTCTGCAGATGGGGAGGTCGGTGGGGCAGCAGCTGATGCTCCCTGGTCCTGTCTTGTCTTAGTCCGCTGCTCATGACCAGGGGCAAATGCAGATGCATCTCCTTCATCTTCATCACCATCTCTTCCTTTATCCTCATCATCACCTCCCTCATCATCATCATCACTATCCACTTCTTCATTATCTTCCTCATCATCATCATCTTCATCGTCACCATCATCGCCATCTCCCTCTCTTATCTTAAGAGGATCAGCTTGAGACCCTTTCAGCTTGAGCATAATCTTCTTATTTACAGACTCCAACTCCTCTATCTCTTGAGTCGACAGGACATTCCGTTCCTAGAGTTGGGCAATCTGAGTTGCTTGAGAAGCATTTTGCTCCTCAAGCAGAAGCAGCCTCGCTGTCTTCTCTTCATCAGCAGCTAGTAGCTTCAGCACCATCCTGTTGAGTGCTGCTAGCTATTCCTCCACTCCAATGGGAGGGAGGGGTGAACCTGTAGTAGCATAGGACGGGCCAGCTCGGTGGCTAGTGGTGGTGGCTGTGGTGGTGGTGAATATTGGAGGTGGAATGTGAGTGGATTGTGGAGTGGGATGTACTGTGGTAGTTGGTTGGGTGGTGGTGATAGGTGGTGGAATGGGTGTAGTTGTGGCTGTGGTAGCTTGGGTAGTTTGGGTGGTTAAGGTAGTGGTGGTGGATGTGGTAGTAGGAAGCAGAGTAAGCCTTCGGCGTTTGGGCTTCTTCCCGTGGGGCTGAGCCATCCTCTTTCGCCTGGATCATTTGGATCCTGATGCTCCCCCTTGGCTGATGGGAGTGTCTGGGGTATAAGATGGGTCTGCCATAGAACCCCCCGACTCTCCCAGGCGTCGACCAACCTCCCGTATCCCATGTTCAGTTGCCACAACCCGGCTGCCCACTTTCCGGGTTAGAGGCTCTTCATCAGACGTCTCTTCCTCATCAGGTTAGAATCCCTGATAGAGTCCTGCAGTCTCTAACTCTTCGGTTGGGGATGATGGAGATATACCATGTGCTGCTGTAGAAGTGGTCTCTTGACCTGGATCTCCACCATCAACGCCATCATCATCTGAGTCATCACTCGGCACAGCGATTGGTTCTGTATCAGACTCACTGTTATCGTGATGCCACTTTTTCCTAGCTGGCGCCACATAGTCTTCCCGGGCCAGATGCCCAAACAATCTCCTTACCGGGGGTTTCACTTGCTTCCCCCGGTAGACTTTCATCCTCCCCAGTGTAGTGTCGTCCATAACCTCTAGGACGACTGCATCTTCTTGAGCTTTGGGCAGTTGAGGAAGCTTATGGTCAACAATCATCTGGATGAATCGCGGGTACATACAAAAGCTCTATTTTCCCTTAGCTTCGATGTTCTCCACCAGATAGGTGAAGATCATCCGAGAGAAGCTGAAAGGGACGTTCAGCACCAGAGCAGCAAATGCATTCTGCATCTGGTCTGACAACTCATCAAACCCGCCTTTCCTTGAGGCTAAACATCGTAGAAGAATATGGGCAAGGTACTTGAATTGGGGGCACAAGTTGCTCTTGTTGAGCATACTCGAGTTTATGTCCCCCGAGTACTTTGCCCTCAAAAAGTAGCCTCGGACGGTAAGGGGATGCAGACGTGTTGGGCAATCAGCATCATCCCCTAACTCAAGTACCGTCCGTATGTCCTCCTCTGATAGCTCGATATCTTGACCAAAGATAGAGCTTCTGATAATATACGGCTCCCTGGACCTATCGACCACAATGTTTTCCCAAAACGATTGTTGTATCGATCGATAAGGTGTACACTGAGCGGAGATCGCTCGGAATATCCTCGAGCGTCTTAGAAAGCTGATGATCCCCGTGAAATCTGCCGCATTGCGGGAAGTCATATCGAGATGAGCACATATGTTGTGCTTAGTGCTCATGGTCCATCTGCTTGCTATCTGTTCACACAAAACAAATAAACGTTAGTACATGTTGAAGATAGGTAAAGTAAGTTGGTGAACTTTAAACCTTGGTTTATTTGTGCGACTGAACACACGACTGAGACCTAGTCGTGTGATTGAATTCATTCGTACGACTGGGTCAGGCGATTGGACTTAGTCGTAAGACTTCTCATACGTTTACCTCAGTCGTGCGACTGAGCTCATACGCATTGTTTAGTCGTGCGATTGAGTCAATCGTTCATCTCAGTCGTACGATTGAGGTTCATCAGAGTGTCCAGACGTTCATTCGACTGTTTGTCCATTCAAATTTGTGTTTTGAGCTATAATTGATGTTAAACATCAAAATTGGGCTCATTACACTCAGAATAGGCCGACTTAGTATCTTTTATGTTTTGTTTGAACTTTTAGCTAAGTTTGGGTGGTTTATTTGTCCATTTTGTCCTCGGTTACTGTTAGGTCAAAATTTGAGTGATTCGTGTTGTCATTGTTCGGTTTTATTGATGAACCACTTCAAATATTACCTGTATAAGCAGAAGATAATGTCAGAACACACGAATATATGGTAAAAGTGAATCAAACAAAATTTTGGCAGCGGTTCTTTAAGTCGTACGTATAAAGGGGCGATTTGGGTGAATGGGCGACTGGGACCGATACGACCTGTATTTATACTAGGGCAACACCCAATCGTGCGACTGAGCCCTGTCGCACAGGTCAGTCATGCGACTGAGCCTAGTCGCATGAGTGAAACATGCAACTGAGTCTCAGTCGTGCGATTCACCCATTCGGTCATCTCCAATTGTGCGATTGAGGGTCATTCGTACGACTGTCACAGTCGGTCACCTCCAATCGTGCGATTGGGTTCAGTCGTATTGTCTATTCGTACGACTTGACTTATTCGTATGCTTCAATCGTACGACTGGATCATACTTATGGTTCAGTCGTGTGTCTGGCCATACTTGTGACATTTTGGACTTCTTACAATACGACACTTAGTTCCATTTAATAGTAGATAAACATTATGAGCCGGTTGATCATCTCAGACATGACCATTTAAAATACGACCTTTTGATCACCTCAGATGTAATCCATTTATCCACCTGATCATCTCAGACATGACCCATTTATCCACCTGATCATCTCAGATATGACCCATTTATCCACCTGATCATCTCAGACATGACCCATTTATCCACCTGATCATCTCAGATATGACCCATTTATCCACCTGATCATCTCAGACATGACCCATTTATCCACCTGATCACCTCAGACGTGATCCATTTATCCACCCGATCACTTCAGATGTGATCCTTTTAACCTTTCAGAAACACTTTGTTTAAATAAACGTTAAGCTCATTAGATGACGTTAACAGAGAACAATATGCACAGTCCGACACTGACATGCTATACATAAAAATTGACAATATTAAACTACGAACAAAATAAACATCTTTTTGTGATTTTTATTAGGGCATGTTAGTGTAGCCTATTAGCACTGACATTATATCAAGGACAGACTCATATGGAATCAGATAGGCATAAACACCATTACTTGGAACCTTTCATCTGTATTTAACTTTAAACACTTTCATAAATTACATATCACAGTTTTTCACTCATCTATGACTTCTAAGTTCTAACTGGGAATCATGCTTGATATGATACGTAACATCCATTGATTTTGAGCATCAGATGAAGCAGGCACGATGATTGTCAGTATACTTGTCCACTTAAATCCATACACAGACTTTTGACACGCATCAGTGATTAATTAGATGAATTTGGTCAACAAGTGTTTGGGTGTTCCACAGGTATATGGTAATCAATCTTCCTCAGGAGATTTTTGAGCGGTCTTGGGACTTAGAAGATTTGGTTCTAAGAGTTTTCAAAGAGATACGAAGCCTCAGGTCAGTGCCATCGCACAACAAAGAGGCGCAAACAGCAATGACTTCTTAGAACAGATACGTTATGCTAAGCCTCAGGTCAGTGCCATCGCACAGCAGAGAGGCGCAATACCTATCTTCTTCTTAGAGTAGTATATTTGAATATACATTGTTTTCTGTGACATTTGTCATCTTTTGCTCTGTTTTTCAGGTCTTTGCTCACATTTGTGGCATTTGCTTGCTCCTCAACCCTTATTGGAAATTGATTGATTGTGTAGACCAGGGATACCATGAAAACCCACAACTTGTTGAATTATTTAAGTTTAAGCCGACTCACTGAAGATGTCTACTGATCTATTGTGTTGAATCTACCGACACATCGTCTAATGCACTGGCACCACCCTAGATCTACTTTCTCCGTTTAGTTACAGTACCAACCAAGCGTACTATTATTTTCCCAATATGTTAGACCTAGACTTCTTTGATTTATAATTTTCTGTGATTTAATTAACCTTGCAAACATAAAATCTTTTTGGTGTTCCAAGTAACGCGACGCCTGTGTAATATCACTTTCCATTTTGTTGAGTCACATTTCCAGTCTGTCTGTCTGTGCCTTTTCAACTTAACTAACCTTCCCCCTTTTTTTAAGTAAATAATTACTGACCATAACCTAATCTCCCCCTAAAATTCTAAAACAGAATGTTTTTGTTTTTAAGGATTAAACATGTGTCGGACTACGCGTCTGTGTCTTCGGAGATAACGTCACTTTTCTTTTTAACACCGTTGACCTCTAACAGATAGAAAAATCTAGGTTTATCAAAAGCTTTTGCATAGAGGTCTGCGCGTTGAAAATTCGTATTAATTTTTATCACATCGATTAAATTCTTTACAAAACAGTCACGTATAAAGTGGTATTTAATTCCGATGTGTTCGGTCTTAGGATGTTGGACCGGATTTTTAGTTACTGCAATTGCAGTAGAATTATCAACAAATATAGGAGTAGAAGAAAAATGCAAACCGCAGTCCCGCATTTGCTGTTGTATCCATATGATTTGAGAGCAGCAGCTGGCAGCGGCAACATATTCGGCTTCGCAGGTAGATAGAGCAACTGATGTCTGCTTCTTACACTGCCAAGTCACCAATCTCCTCCCGAAAAATTGACATCCTGCTGACGTAGACTTATAATTCATTTTGCAGCCTCCATAATCCGAGTCACTATACGCCGTTAGCTCAAAGTCATCATCATGAGGATACCACAACCCTAGTGTTGGAGTACCCTTCAGATAACGAAAAATCCTCTTCACCCCAATCAAGTGATTCACTTTTGGCTTCGCTTGATATCTGGAACATAAACATGTGGCATACATGATATCTGGACGCGAGGCAGTGAGGTACATAAGAGATCCGATCATCCCACGATACATAGTGGCATCCACCAAATCCCCATTCTCATCAGGAGCCACATCATGATTTGTGGCGAGAGGGGTACCGGCAACAGTGACATTTTCCATATCAAACCTACTCAGAATGTCGCCGACATACTTAGTCTGATGCAGGAAAATACCGGTTGGGGTTTGATCCACCTGTAATCCTAGGAAGAACTTCATTTCTCCCATGGCACTCATTTCAAACTCTGACTTCATCACAGATTCGAATTCTTTGCACAACTCTTCATTTCTGGAACCAAAGATGATGTCATCCACATAGATCTACACCATACGCAAATCACCATCCTTTTCTTTAATGAACAACGTATAGTCAATCACACCCCTGCGAAAGCCGTGTTTCAATAGATTGGTGGAGAGCTTTTCATACCAAGCTCGAGGAGCCTGATGTAGCCCATACAGAGCCTTGTCTAACTTGTAGACTCTGTCCCGATGATAGGGATCCTCGAATCCCTCGGGTTGACTGACGTATACCTCCTCACGGATTTCCCCATGAAGGAATGCACTCTTCACATCCAACTGATAAACTTTGATCTTCATATACGATGCATAGGCAAGAAATATCCGAATTGCTTTCATTCGTGCCACCGGTGCAAACACTTCATTGTAGTCGACTCCCTCGACTTGTCTGAATCCCTGAACAACCAACCATACCTTGTTTCTGATAACAACACCTTGGTCATCCTTCTTGCACTTATGTACCCATTTGGTACCAATCACTTTCATGCCTTTTGGCCTGTCAACGAGTGTCCATACTCCAAGTTTCATGAACTGTAGCAGCTCTTCTTGCATCGCATTGACCCAGGCCTCATCTTTGAGGGCATCACTGACGTACTTAGGTCCGATTTGTGAAACAAAACATGAGAAAGCCCCGTCATTGACGCATCCCTTTTCCATGACTGCAGCATAATCAGCAGAGTATAGCTGATTTCGTGTCTGCACACCGGATTTAATATCCCCAATGATATACGTGGGGGGATGATTCACACTGATCCTAGTCACTGGTGTTGTAGAAACAACAACTTCAGAATCCAGCTTTGTGACTACTAGTTCAGTATCCGGATTTCCCAATGTCGGTTCAGTAGCTGACGAGCCAACTTCTTGGTTTACATTATGCTCAATGTCTGGTTCAGCTGCCTCTTCATCATCTGATGAATCATCACTCTCATCCTGAGCAGGAGTTGAGGAACCTAAAGCACCATCTGTAGGTGTCGTATTGCTTGAATCCATATTTGGTGTATTTAGAACATCGTACATCATCTGAGTAGCAATCTCATCATCTGAATCAAGCTGAGGAAGATTAAAGGATTTGAAAAAGCCATCATAATCGAAGAATGATGATGGACCTTTTCCAGTAGGGGGGTGGTGTATCTTTGCACATCTACGTTGCACCACACTTCAACCTGACCTGTCGAGTTATTGTAAACTCGTTTGTCTGGTATGTTGTATCCTAGAAAAATCCCTTGATCGGCTTTTTCGCTAAACTTGCCTTCCTGAGACTTCTTCAACAGGGTACATGGAGCTCCAAATGGTTCCAGATACTCCAAGTTAGGTTTTCGCTTCTGAAGCAACTCATAGCAAGTCTTGCCATGCCTTTTGACTACTAACACATGGTTAAGTGTGTAGCAAGCATTTGCAACTGCTTCATTCCAGAACTGTACTGGAAGCTTAGAATCTGCCAACATTGTCCTCGCAGTCTCGATCAAGCTCCGATTCTTTCGTTCTGCAACTTTGTTCATCTGTGGTGTGTATGCTGAGGTGAACTGATGAACAATTCCCTTCTCCTTGCAGAAAGCATCCATCCACTGATTCTTGAACTCTGTTCCATTGTTTGAACGAATATTCCTAACTTTCAGGTTGTAGAGTGACTCCAGCGTCGTAACTAGCACCTTGAATGATTCAAACATTTCTGACTTAGCTTTCAGAAGCATCACCCAAGTAAAACGACAGTAGTCATCTGTGACTACAAAACAGTACCAGTCTTCTGCTATACTCTTCGTGCTTACAGGACCAAATAGATCCATGTGCAGTAACTCCAGGGGCATCTCTATAGAATTGACATGCTTGGTCTTGTGAGATTTCCTGGTCTGCTTTCCCTTCTTGCATGAGACACAAAAATCAGGAAGTTTGAAGTTCTTGACAGTACCTTACTTGGGCTTCAAGCAAGTTCGGTTAACGAAGAATTACTATCAATACTTAGGCTTACGACCCAACAAGTTTAAAGATAAGAATAAAAACAATGGAAGCACTGATAAATCTTCGCAAACCTAAAATCATTTCTCACACAAGTCATGCCCCTCACAATGTCCACTCGACTCTCGGCTGATATCTGAATATTTAAGTGAAACACTCAAGAGCCAAGAATGAAACATCGTTATCATAAGCTTGTATGATAATCAACTCTCCACTAGGTAACTAGACTACACACAGATCAATAGGACTTGAACGGGTTGTAATGTTAGGCTTAGGTAAGGGTGTGGAATAGTTTTTTTTTTTTGAAGGTGGTTAAAGTGTTAAAGACCTCGACTACTAAACTCGTATACTACAAAACTTAACTAAAAACAAACAAGAACAACCAACTTTATTTAAACGGGTCAATTTTTCACCCAACCATACAAATACCACCTCTTTTTTTTTCTTTTTTTTTGCAGCTTTTTCTCTTTCTTTCTCTTTTTTTTTAAAACAGAAATTGAAAGTTATTACATCAAATAGCGATACAAAAACGAACATAACTGTCGATGGAAACACAAAACTAACGCAAAACTATCTAAACTTAGTCGAGGTCTAAACATGGGTAAAAGGATAGAAAAGGCTAAGGCTATAGGGGTTAGTAATGTGGTTAAAAAAAAGAAAAGGAAAAAAAAGGCTCAAAATGGTTTCCTAGTGGTTAATGTAGGGTAGGGGAAATAACTTAACAAAAGAAAAGAAAGGGAAATAAAACAAAGTGGTTTACCTAATTGTCTCCGTCGTCCCTGTGCACAGTTTCGTTTAAGGTCTCAAATAGCATTAACATACAAGTTCTAAAACTTAGAATCATCTGGCAATAACGCTCATGAAACAAAACGTGAGACATATATAATAATCTCTAGGCTCAAAATTTCTCACCAATGAAAACGGAAGGGGAAATGGGTTACCGACATGACTCGTGTAAGTGTGAAATCCCTTCGACCCGCTTGACCCAATTGACACTCCCATTTAAAATTTGATATGAAAATACATGTTGGGTCAACTTTTCTTGCAACTTGCTAACACTCTTATGCTTGAATGACACTGTTTACGCAAATTAGTGTGTGCTTTCGTGACAAAATCTTTTAGGACTCTCTTTTTATTTTTTTTATTTTTTTATTTATTTTCCAAAAAACGACACTCTTTTTGGCTCCTAAACATCACACGAATGGAGATTGAGTACGGTCGATGCTTAGGAAAATTTTTTTAAAATTTTTGACAAAATTTAAACTAACTAATAAAGCAAAAAGATTACTAACTTGACCGAAAAAAATAAACATAAAGGTACAACTAAAAAAAACACAGACAAAAGAAAAGAAACTGGAAAGTAAAACCTGGCCACGTCCTCAGCATCCCCACACTTACTACGCACATTGTCCCTAATGTGCAGTACGGGAAAAAGAAATAAAGCAAGAAAGCAAAAAGAAAGGTTAAAAGGAAAAGAAAAAAAAAAGGGACAAAATAACCGTGAACTGCAACTGAGGCGTTCATGTAAGCATACACGCATATATAGGTGGAGTCCAACTTGTACGCCTGTAAGAAACCTGCAAGTGCTCGCAATGACCAAATAAAACTCCAAACATAACCGAAATAAGACAACTAGCATACATCATCCAAAATACAAAATACAAGTATCTGCCCAATCATCCCATCCCCCCGTACAACCATATCGAATGTTAGTTATACAACCAAATCGAAGCATGTGCAAAATAAAGTACAAAAGAGATAGAATGATCAACCCCAAGTGTCTAGCAGCTACTCCTCAGCATCCGGATCTTCCGGCTGTGGTACTGGAGGCGAATCGGTAGGGAGTAGTATCGGAACGCTGCTCCATCATGCCCTCCATGCGAGTGATCTGAGCCCCCTGATATGTAAGAACCGCATGCTGAGCCTGCTGCTCCTGATAGATCTGATCCAATGTAACCTGCTCCTGACCACGACCTCTACCACGGGCACGTCCTCGCCCACGCTAAGGCTGGACACCCCATTTGTCTTCTCTGCAGATTGTAACCTGATATGTAAGAACCTCTCCTCGTCTAAAAATCACTGGTAGTAACCTCTCCTCGTCTAAAAATGCATACTCTAAGTGAGACGGGAGTTCCTTAAGCTCTAAGGACGTGGGTGGACTCTCTACTGATGGCTTCTCCTTAGGTTCTAATCGCTCAATCTCCTCAAACTCAGTCCTACCTATGGGTGTCTCTACTGGCGCTGTACTCTCGACACTCCTAATCTTAGCAACTATACCCTCACTGTCCACACTAACTCGATCTAAAATCTGAACATCTGAAGCATCTCGCCCGCATATATCCTCTAAAAACTCACCTACGTGTGGCATGATCGTGTCAACAAAATATAATATGTCATCCTGCTTATACGAGTGCTTCATGGCCCTACTGACCTCAAATGTAACTCTCTCATCATCCACGCTAAGGGTCAACTTACCACTATGCACATCAATCAAAGCATGTGTTGTGGCTAAGAAAGGGCGTCCCAAAATCAATGGAATGTGCTCGTCCACATCCATATCCCGAATGACAAAATCCAACGAAAAGATGAATTTGTCGACCCGTACTAACATGTTCTCCACTACCCCTCGTGGGTACTTCACGGAACGGTCCACGAGCTGGAGACTCATCCTAGTCGGTGTGGGCTCACCCAAACCGAGCTTAGCATAAACCGTATAAGGCATAAGGTTTATGCAAGCTCCTAGATCAGCTAGTGCATGCTTCACTGTCATATCACCAATCATGCATGGAATGGTGAAGTTACCGGGATCTGTCATCTTCTGCGGTAAACTTGGGTTCAAGATAGAAGAGCACTTCTCAGTAAGCATGACGGTAGATAATGCTTCCAACTTAGTGCGGTTGGAGAGCATGTCCTTAAGATACTTAGCATACTTAGGCATCTGAGAGAGTGCCTCGACAAAAGGGATATTTATGTGAATCTGACGCAACATGTCGAGGAACTTCTGTAGTTGCCCCTCATCCTTGCTCCTCCGTAACCAAGCGGGATACGGAAGAGGAGGACGGTACTCTCTCACTGGAGGTCGCTGGGTGGATACCGCTGGTTGTGCGGTACTTGCTGGGCGCAGCCTCGTTTGCACCTGAGCGGGATCCACCTCCATCTCGATCTCCTCATCAACCGGCTCATCGTCCACAGGAGTCGGTTGGAGCTCAACCTCCCTCGACCTACGTGTGGTCATAGCCTGTACGAACCCTTTTGGATTCGTGTCAGTGGAACTAGGTAGGGTACCTCCTTCCTAGTAGCTAACAACTCTGCGATCTGACCTACGTGACGCTCCAAGTTCTGGAGTGCAGCTCCCTGGCTCTGTATCATCGTACCCTGTTCCTGGAATTTTGACTGAATATCTGCATGACGTTTCTCATCTTTCTCCAAGAACTGGGTCAACAAAGACTCAAGCCTAGACGGTTTCCTCTCACCGCCGGGCTGAGCAAAAGACTGAAACGAACCCTGTTTTGCCTCCACCCCTGATTGTTACCGAAAGAGTTTCTATTGTTTTGCATGAAAAGAACCTCTTCCTGAGTAGCGGAACAATCAGCGGTGTTGTGACCACCATGGCATATCTCACATGCCCGATCTGTCTTCAGCTGCAGATCTTTCACTACCCTAGATAAAGCCTCTACCTGAGCAGCTAAGGCTATACTAGAATCAACCTGAAGAACGCCTCTCTGTGAACTCTCTACAGCATCCTGATAGCTAGACATCGTGAGATCCTCAAACAGTTCCAAACACTCCTGAGGGGTCTTCGTATTGAACATACTGCCACCTGAGGCAGTGTTCAACCTCTCCCTATGAATGTGATTGCAACCATTGTAAAATTTCTCAGCTAGCTGCCAATCCTCAATCCCGTGGTATGGGCAATCATTACAAAGTCCCTTAAAACGCTCCCATGCATCTAAAAATGATTCCCCTGGTTTCTGCTTAAATGAATGAATCAAACTCCTCTGATGAGCAGATTTAGACGGTGGATAGTACTTAGCCAGAAACCGCTCTCTCATGCCATCCCATGTGGTAATGGTGCCAGATGGCAGGGACTCAAGCCATGTGGCGGCTTTGTCCATAAGAGAAAAGGGAAATAAATGCGTGAGGCGTGCATCATCACTCACACCATTGATTTTGAACGTGTCGCAGACACGTTGAAATCGGTTATGTGAGCGTGCGGGTTTTCATGAGAAAGCCCGTGGAACTGAACAGAATACGAGATTGTGGTCAGGACATGAGAAGGGATTTGGAAATTGTTCGCATCGATGGTCGGTGGGATAACGGGTGCGCGAACGCCTCCGTTGATGGGCGGTCGAGCGTAGTCGGAAAGGGTTTTTTGAGCGGGTGGTTGGGCTGCCATTGCTGGTTCAGTGTGTGGTGTTATAGTATTCCTATGAAACAGAATCTCTGGGTCAAAAAGAGCCTCGTACTCAGCCGAACCTGTGGATCTGGTGCGGCGAATATGGTGCATATACTAGTGTAACAAATACTAAAAAAATAAATAAATAAACTAAAAGAAAATATACAAGACGAATAGAACTAAAAAGAAAAACTAGTAATCTAGAAACCTAAAATTCACTAAGTAAAGCAATAACTAATGTAAGCAAGCAAAAAGCGTGGTTAGACCCCGACTCTAGTCTTTCTCAAGGTTGCCTAAATCGTGTCCCCGGCAACGGCCCCAAAAACTTGATGTGTGAAATATATCTTTAATTATATAACCAAGTTTTAATTATTTAAAACGATTCACTAGTTAAACCACACAATAACGGCAAGTGTACCGATCGTATGTAGTGAAATAAGCAAACCGAGTATCGAACCACGGACACGAATATGGAAATGGCAGCCCTTGTTACCAGGCTTTCGTCGACTCCTAACCGATGACTTATAGCAATTAAATACCAACTAACTGAATAAAACAAGTGACCAGCAACGATGAAAAACTAAAGATAGAGTAAACATGCAAATAATACCAAATAATAACTAAACACAGAAAATAAGATGCAAGTACTAAAACTATAAGCAAATATCAAATATAAGGAAAATACTACCTAGACTTGGAATCGGGTTGACTAGTTTGACTAAACTCAGTTTGACTGACTGATCGACTCTAGAATCTTAAATGGACAACCAAAACACACCAGATTTCCTCTCGGACTCACTGATACATCCTAAATGTCCTAAAAGTCAATTAAATCACTAGATAGGTCGTTTTTCACCTCTCGGTCTCAAAACTCCCTAAAACTCTACGTACTCAAATGAAGTCTCACCTCTCAGTCTCAACTAAATCTATGCGAAAAGGTCACCCTAAGCAACTCTAGACACACGGAGTAAACTAATGCTAATGTTTAATGACTTAAATTGACAAGGAAAGTTATTGGTTTTAGGACCAATCACTCTCGCACACCCATTACCCAAACCGTTAACTCCCAAGACCAACAAATCGTCTATCTCCTCTCGGACTCAAGACGAGCAAATCTCTGGAATTTAAATTAAAACGCAATTGCTCCTACGGTTGATCAATCCGTCTAGACCAAAACACAAAGTAGTGATCCTAACATGCAATCCTAGTTCATAACACAAAAGTAATTCACCGAAACCGCAAGAGAAGCAATAAACATGACAAACTCAATTCAAACAAAAATTATATGCATCAATAACCATTAAAGCATCAACCTTTTTACACTAGAATTCGTCTAACAAGTCAAAATGAACCGAAAAACGTCAAACCAACTCAACCGTCAACCAAATCTAGATAGATGAAAATTCTAGCCACTAAACATAATCATAACAGGAACAAATCTAGTATTTATGTGTATTAAAACTGAAACAAAGTCTAAAAAACTAAGAACGAGAAGAATCGGATGAAGAACGCGTACAAACTTGATCAAAACACGAACTAAACTTCAATCCAAGTCTTCCAAATGATCTCCAATGCTCCAAAATGAACCAAAAACGTCTCTGGTACTCGAATACAGCCGTCAAAAGTCCCTCCAGTCGAAAGAACCCCTAAAACATATAAACCCGTAGGTTTTTCATGCAGATACGTTGCCTGCGGACCTCAGGGACAAGTTCCTGCGCGCAGGCAAAATGGTAAATATGTGCATATTAAGCCCGCCCTGCGGACCGCAGGGAAAAGTGCCTGCGGACCGCAGGGAACCTCCTGTTCAGCTTCATATTTTTTTTTGCTCCGTTTAAGCTCCAAACTCCGTCTTTTCCGCTCGTTTCTTCCACGTAAGCTTCCAATAACCTGAAATATACTAAACAAGCAAAAAGTAACCATAATCTAATAAAATTAAAGTAAAACTAACTAAAAACTAAATAAAACAATCGAGAAATAAGATGTGTTTTCAACACATCAACATGATTGGTCTTGTGAGATTTCCTGGTCTGCTTTCCCTTCTTGCATGAGACACAAAAATCAGGAAGTTTGAAGTTCTTGACAGTAACTCCTTTAACTAAATTGTTATGAATCAGATGATTCATCTTCCTGTGACTAATGTGTCTCATTCGTCTGTGCCATGAGATGGATTCCTTCTCTGTTGCTTTGGATAAGAAACACTAAACTGTAGACTCAGAGGTAGAAGCATTAGACATATCCAATACATATAAATCATTGTACCTGGATGCTGACATTAAGACCTGCTCCTCTGGAATCTCCATCTCTTTCTTCAGTATGTAATATTTGCGATTGTCAAACATCAATTTGAAGCCCTTGTCACATATCTGAGACACTAAAAACAGATTGTTTTCTAATTGTTGAACAAAATTGACTTTGTCGAATCTTACCTTTGCATTACCTACTTCGCCTTGAGCGGTAATGTATCCTCCTTTGTTACCAGCAAAGGAAACGTGTCCCCCTTTAATTTGTTTGACATTGAAAAGGAGAGACTTATTTCCTGTCATGTGCCTGGAAGCGCCGCTATCTACAATCCATGTATTAGTAGAAGCACTGTAGCAAACAACCTGCATATAATTGAAAACAATTAGTTAAGGAGGGGGACCCAAGCCTTAACTGGCTTGGGTGTCCCAGAAGCATCACACATTATGAATTCTACCCACTGTCCTTTGTCAGTTGGTGGGACCTCAACTTTCAGTTTGTCACTGCTATCAGACACATCAGACATCTTAGCTTTCCACATACCATCTTTATGAAAAGATTGTTTGTGATAGACAGTTGATTGATTAACAGTTTGAACCTTTGGTTTAGTTTCCAGAACCGGTTTCACCTCAGACATCACAGACTTGCCAATGACTTGTCTGTGTTGTCTGTGGTGTTGAGGAGATATGTAAGACCTAGCAGGTGTGTTAGACCTAACAGGAGTCTTAGATCTCTGTTTTGAGAACTGAGTAACTTCTTTGTCCAGTTCAATCTTAACCCTAGGTGTCTGATAGCAGGGACAACTAGAAGATATGTGACCTCGTTTACCACAAGCGTAACAGGATCTCCTTTCAAAGGGACTAGGAGATCTCTTGTGGGGTGGGGAGTAGACCTCAGGTATGGGCTCTTTGGTCTCGGTCTTTTGATGTTCACCTTCCTTGACAAACTTAACTTGTTTAATATTATGATTTATTTGCCTTTGAAGTTGAGTGTTATCTTTCTTAACCGGTTTAGTTTGAGTGGTTTTGGAAATCTTGGATTGTGTGTTAGTAGACTTTGAACCCAACCCAAGAGATGCTTGAACATTTTCTTCCACCCATTTTTAGTAATTTCATTTCCAGTTGTGCCTGATGTTGAGGTTTTCTGATCAGCACCCGAAGAAACAGTTTTAACTGCTGTGTCCGGGTCACTGACCAGAAGAGTTGTCACCACATGATCTTTAATTGGATTATTATTGATTGGACGTTGTTTGGTGTTCAATAGAACCTCATGTGGTGGGGGCACAACTTTATAACCCAAACCCTCCCCGTTGTTGCGTTCCTTAAGCAAGTTTTTCAAAATATGCAAGGAGCTCGCAAGACTATGAAGTTTTTTTAAGGACTCATTTTCAACTTGTAAAACTGCTTTATCCTTTTTAGTTTCTTCAATGGTCTTTAAATAGAATTTAATATCATTCTCTTGGTTGAGTGCAACAACTTCAGTCTCTTTTAATTGTTTCTTTAATGCCTCAGCCTTTTCTTTGTAACTGCTTTCATTTTGTTTTAAAACTTTGTTAGCCTCTGTGCACATTTTTAAGTCCTTTACTAAGTCATCATAACCTAGCAAATTTTAAGTCAATGCTTTCCCTAAATTTTTCACATTCAACACAAGCATGTTTAGCAAACAGTTCATCTTTTGATTCTACCTGTGCAGATGTGGACGTTCCAGCCATGAAAGCATTTTGAGACTGTGGTTGTGCTTCAGATTTAGCATTCAGCTCATTCTCAACAATTTGGTTAACGGCAGCTAAAGTCTCATCCATTTCAGCAGTATCAATCTAAGCTGAGCTCTCCCCCTCACTCGCTGAGTCTTCATTCAAATCTTCAACTGATGCTATGTTGGCTTCACTATCAGATAAGAATCGGAAGGACCAATCCTGTCCTTCATCACCTTGAGCAACCATAGCTTTGGAGTCACTGCTTGTTGGAGCTGTCTTTTTCTTCTTATCTTATTTGTTGAAAGATGAGAATGGATTCCTGTTGCCAGTCTTCTTTGGTTTGATACATTCCCTCTTGAAGTGGCCTTTTTCTCCACAGTTGAAACAAGTGACTTTGGACTTGTCAAACCCAAATGTAGTATCTTTGGTAGCCACTAGATTCTGTCCCGTCTTTTTCATAAACTTCTTAGCTCGTCGCACAGTACTTGCTAGAGCCCACATTATATCCATCCGTTCCAACTCATTCTCATCCACCTGCTGTAGTCTTCATCTGCCAGGTGGTAGTTTCCAATCATCCCGGCCACTAAACCATCATAGAAATGAACTACCACAGCAAGTAGGTCCATGTGCTCCTTTGCAACTTCCACAGTTACTTTTCCTAAATTTTCAGTCATTAACTTCGTTGATTGAGTAACTATAGGACTTTGTAGAACCCCAGATGCACCATGAGACTCACTAGCAGATGATGAGACTTGATCAGTAGATGATGATGCATTTGACACAAAAGCAGTTTGTAGAGGAGCGCTGGAGGTTTTGGAAGTAGAAGTAGAAGTAGAAGTAGGAGTAACATTGTAGAGTGATGGATCTTGAGTGTAAGCTCCTTTCTTCGTTCTGTACTTGTGTCGCACCTCTTCCTCTCTCAGTTTCAGGATGAAGTCATTAATATCCAAAGTCTCCAAAACTGAGTTATAGCGTAAAGTGGAAAAAAAGGAATCCCACTTTTCTGGTAGACCCTCAGCCAAGCTTGCAACTTTATCTTCTTTAGACGTCTTAACCCCATGAGTGTAAAGTTCACTCATCAGATGGCAGAAGCGATCAATAATCTCATCCAGGCTTTCATTCCCAATAGACGAGAAGTTGTAAAACTCTTTCTTCAACGCTTTAGCCTTCAGTGACTTAAGTGTTGAATTGCTATCGTATCTCTTCTCAAGAGCGTCCCATAACTTTTTGCTCTGTTTGTGCTCTGAGTATTGATGGAAGATGTCTTTGGGAATCGACTGTGTCAACATTGCATAAGCTTTCTTTTCAGCATTATAGACATCCTTTTGTGCATCACTTAGTCCACTTAAAGTCAACGGTATTCCATCAACACCAACAGGCATGTTATATCCAGTCTCAATCGAGTTCCACAAATTGGTATCAACACCATTTAGATGAATTTCAAATCTTTGTTTCCACTGAGGAAATTCATCAGTAGACAGTAGTTTAGGTGGTTTATTATGGTTTCTAATTTGTTTTTCCAGTAACAGAAGGTTCTGGATCCTAGAGTCCTTCCCAGCTGAGAAGGCAAAATTTTCTGAGTCCACTTTGTCTTAATTTAAACTTGAAGAGTGAACTGTTTGGTCGACTGGAGAGAGTGCGACTGAGAGGTGACTGACACAAACAGTGTGCGATTGAACTCAATCGTACGACTGGACAGGCGATTATGACACTTGAGCGACAGGACAGACCGACTGACTCAACTGGGCGATTGAACTAGCGACTGAGTTCAATCGTACGATTAAACTAGGCGACTGGACTTCAGTCGTACGTTTGAGATAATCGTGCGACCGAGACTGCTGAAATCGAGGTTTTTCACACACTTTGACCTAAAACGCAAGTTTTTACACCCTAGACGACTGAAGCTCGAAAAAGATTGAATTTTCAGAACATGCACACGTAAAAACTTGATTTTAGCAGAAAGAATGGATCTTTTCGCTTAAAAACATTGACTTTTCCAAAAACAAGATTGAATCCACGAAGAATCAAGAACTTGGCTCTGATACCACTTGTTAGGACCGTGTACGGACGGAGTACTAACTGATTCAAACGTGAAACCAAATCAAATAGTGTGGAATCCTATTTGATTGGTGATCCAATCAGGGAAAACGTTAACATGATCAAACCTAACAATTAGTAAACGTTAAGAACGAACTAGGAATGATCTGAAATGTTTTATGAACTTGGAAGGGACGAACAGGGCGCTCTGGGTCGACTAGGGTTCTGAATATTCGAAGTGTTTCATTTTTCCACGAATTAAGTGGTATTTATAGGTTACAGCTCTCATTCGTACGACTGAGCCAAGCGACTGGCTCAATCGTGCGACTGAGTCATACGATTCATTCGTATGACTGAGTCAGTCTTATGACTTAATCGTGTGATTGATTCAATCACCTGGTTCAGTCATGCGATTGGCCCATTCGCATGGTCCAGTCGTGCGACTGAATCAGAATACTTAGTTAAACACGTTCTTAAACCTTTAATGGTTCAGAACTATGTCTAACAACCGTAAACCTATTTAACATTGTCATATATGTGTGTAATAATATATAATATAAATAGATATAACATTAAACAACCAATAAACATATATAGAAGAGTTTCTCATTTGTATTAATCAAACATTACATAAGTGTTACAAGAAAAGGAAGTCTATTACATTTAAGCTCACTAGACTAGAACTGGGGACATGTGTACCAACACATAACGTGTGCGAAAAGCTGTTTTAGGAATATCCTGCTCTTTCACCTTTAGCTGATGGTAGCCAGATCGAAGATCTATTCTTTAAAACCAACTGGCACCTTGAAGCTGGTCAAACAAATCATCAATCCTCGGTAACGGGTATCGGTTCTTCACCGTCAACTTGTTCAGCTCACGGCATTCTATACACATCCTCATGCTACCGTCTTTCTTCTTCACGAATAAGACCGGAGCACCCCAAGGAGAGATACTCGGTCTAATAAACCCCTTGTCAAGCAGTTCTTGCAATTGCCCCATCAACTCCTTCATTTTAGTTGGAGCCAACCGATACGGTGCCTTGGCAACAGGTTGGGCACCTGGTATCAAATCAATCTGAAACTCGATCTCTCGGTCAGGTGGCACTCCTGGCAAGTCTTCGGGAAACACATCTGGAAAGTCACACACAACCGGTACATCAGACATTTGTGGTGTTGGCATATCCACATCCTTTACATAGGCCAAGTAGGCACTACATCCACGCCTCATGCACTTTCCGGCCACCGCCATCGAAACCACCTTCGGAATAGTCGTAACCCGATCACCGTAAACCGCCACCAAATTCCTGTCAGACGCTGTTAGTCTAATCATCTTCTTGTGACACACAATGTTCGCCTCGTAGTCCGCTAACCAATCCATTCCAAGGACTACATCGAAACCGCCTAAGGTCATCATGAATGGTCTAACCGGAAACTTATGACCTTCTAATTCAAAATCATAGCCTTCAATCACCTCAGAAATCCTGGTAGACTTACCTATTGCAGTTTCTACATCGAAGGGCTCATCAATACTTCTACTTCTAATGGGCAGTTTAGCACAAAAGGCAGCAGAAATAAAACTCCTACTAGCTCCAGAATCAAATAATAAAGATGCAAGAGTTTGGTTTACTAGAAACGTACCTGACACCATGTCGGGGTCCGTTCTCGCCTCCTCCCGAGTCATCGTGAAAGCTCGGGCGCTCGCCTTCTGCCCTTTCGTTCCGGTCTTCTTCACCCCCGAACCTTCAACCCTTGGCTTCTTGCAGTCTCTGCTCATGTGGCCCTCCCCGCCATAGTTAAAACATCTCCCCGCTTTGCACTCCCGCGCCATATGACCTGGCTTCCCACATTTGAAGCACACATTCAATCCCCACCTACACTCGCCGGCATGCTCTTTCCCACACTTTTCACACCTCTTCACCCCCGCACCAGATGTGACCACACGACGGTCATCCACGAGTGCCTTTTTATCACTCGTCGAGGCACCACCCTGACCAAATCTTTTCCCATTCCAATTTCGGTCTCCTCCACTCTTCTTGCTTGCTTTAGACACCACCACCGTTCGTTCATCATGCAACCTTCCCACCAAATCAACCGCCGACCTAAACGTGCTCGGTCGGGCAACGATCATGTGCCTACGAACATCCGCCGGCAAGCCCTGAATATACCTCTTGATCTTCCGTGACAGAGGCGCCACTTGATCTGGCCTCAGCCGTGCCATCTCATTGAATTTGGTGGTGTATTGTTGGTGTGTCATTGTTCCCGCCTCCAGCTACAGGAATTCCCTTTCTACCTTATCCATTTCCCTGTGAGGACAGAACTCCTTAATTACCAACCTTTTCAGCTTTGCCCACTTCATCCTTCCAATTGCCCGACTACCCTCGGCTTGGACAATATTGTCCCACCAACAGAGAGCCGAGTCCATAAACGAGTGGGTAGCAAACTTCACCTTCTGGTCTTCTCGACACTCGCTGATATTTAGAACAGCATCCATTTCTTTCACCCATCAGTGAGCAGCAGCAGCAGTGCCATTACCATCAAAAGTAGGAGGTTTGCACCTTTGAAATGCCCCGTAGTTACAGCCTCGTGCCGCCTCCGGCGTAGGCGGTTCTTCTTCCTCTTCTTCTTCATCATCAAATAGAACCGTCTCAGTCTAGGGCTGTCTTCTTTCACCCGTAGGTCTACTTCTTTCCTTCCTTTCTCCTTCCCTCACAGCCTTGATAACTTCGGTCACCATAGACGGTAAGATTGTCTGCATGACCTGATGAACTTCTTCAACAACAGCCTCCTTTACCGAGGCTCTCAGATTGACACTCTCATCACCGCCGTCCGAATGAGGGCTCCCAGGTTCTTCATGAACCACCTTTTCTACCCTAGGCCTTCCTCTTTTGGGCAGCGGTTCAGCACTAGGCTCACCACGACCTCCACCCCTTGAAGCTCTAGAAGATCTACCACCGGCCATTCTCTAACACACACTGAAAGATTCAAACAACAACACGGTCATTCAAGGGAACAGCTCAGTTTATGTCAAGTATAGTAAGTCCCTAATTACAGTAGCCAGTTATGATTAGCCACTTACTTTACTCTTTATACCCCGAGCATTACCTGTCCTGACTACATCACTATCTAAATCTATCAGCATCACATAAACCACATAACATGCGCATATAATACCGGTTAACATTAAGAAAATACTTGATGGCACGCAGCTACTCAGACTGACATCCCTTCCCTTTCCGTCCTATTTTCAGTTTAAGTTTAGGTTTATTTTGAAATTTACCCGTTTCACTTAAACTTTAGCTCTGATACCAACTTGTAAGGCCCCGTTCCCGGGACACTTACAGCTAGTCAACCATCGCACATAGATCATATCTTTATACATTAACATTTATAAAACGTTGCAGCGGAATAACTTTTCATTCAATTTAAATGCTTTTGCAAGTTAATACAACATTCATTACAAACAACGTTTGTTCGCATTATAATGCAAAACATTATACAAAAGAATGCCATCCAAAAAAAGCTGAGTAGCCGCCCCATGCCATCCTTAGCAACATTACATGCCAACTGGAAAACACATAAAAAGTTAGTGTTGCTGAGTGAGTTCTAGTTTTAAATTAAAATATACTTTACTTTCGATTAAAAACCGTATTTTACATTCTTACGCGATCAAGCATCATACGTACACATAGATAATATCATTATTATCTTCATCAATCGTTCGTTAACTTTCGTTCATTCAAAGTACATCATTACCATTCATATTCGTTACTTTTATTCACATTCATTCATAAATTCTTACTTTGATTCGCACGTTCATTACTTTCGGTGACATGTACAATACCCCGAAAATTATGCACGAAGCTGGTTACTGGGCCTGAGGTCTTTCATCGACCTCGAACATTGTGCATGAAGCTGACTCCAGTACCTAGGGCAAGTACATTCACCACTTATCTTTTCTCTTTCATTCCGGATCAATGCCATGTGCTATACCCCGAACATTATGCATGAAGCTGGTTACTGGGCCTGAGGTCTTTCATAGACCTTGAATATTATGCACGAAGCTGACTCCAGTACCTAGGGCAAGCGGCAATGATCCCATACTTATGGTCAATCACAAGGATTGGACCCTAGTGTGCATCCTTCTAGGGTAGCTAACCCGCACACAGTTGATCTAAAACCCTTCATTGGGTGTGAACCTCCATACGTTTACTTGCAATCCTTTCTTACTTTCAGTAATTCATTCGTTAATGCATGCATTGTTTCATTACGTTTCTCTTTTTATTATCTTCCACTTTACGTTACATAATACTTTTCATTCAATCATAAACATTCAACGTAAAGCCACGGGAAAATAATCATACATAAACAGGAACATAAACATAAACATACCAAGACATCACCATACAAGGCACCATCATACATACATATCATATATCATACCTATCGACATGCACAAGCATCAATCATACATCATCATACATGACCAACATATCACCCCTGACCTTGAAAGCCAACTTACATGAACCCTCGGGAACCTCCAAAGTCAAAGCTTACCTCAACACATCCCCTCGAAAGTCAGAAGGTTAAACTATGTTCTCTCGGGCACCCGAGCCCTATTTGGGCGTATGGACACCCTTCAGTCGCATGGCCTCCCAGGCGACTGAACACTTAGGCGGATTAACCTTAGGCGATTGGACCCTATGCGAATGGACACTAATGCGGATGAACCTCAGTCGCATGACTCCCATGCGAATGACCCTCAGTCGTACGACTCACATGCGTATGGACCTCAGTTGCATGACTCGTACGCGTATGGACCTCAGTCACATTCCTTTCGGTCGCATAGCCCTAATTGATACAGACTGCAGTTCTTCCCTGAACCCAATCTGCTATTTTCGGCCTCCAAGCCTTCCTAAACCTGTTCTAAGCTCAAATCAACCATCCTAAACCTTAGAAACACATACCACCACACCATACAAGCACGTACAAGCTCGAAATCAAAACCCAATCGCATCACACATTACACATACACGCGGGTCAACGCACACACTTCAAAAACAGGTTTCACCATGTGTTCCAGCCTCAAATCAGTTGAAAACAAGTAAAAGAGGGGTCCTAGAACTCACACAAACAACACCGTCGAGTAGAGCTTCAATCTAACCCACTTGACTTCGACTCTTGCACCTTGATTCGCAAGAAAACCCGGAGTGTTTGGCTATTTTCTCCTCTCTTCTCTCTTGGCTGATTCTCACAAGTGTGGGGGAGGGTGTGGGCTGCCCTCCCCTCTTAATCCCCCACTCTTCCAAATTTTCTTCCGTTTTGGCAAGTTTGATCCCTCGACTTTGGGCTTTATTTCTTTTCTTTCTTCTTATTTCTTTTTCTTTCACTTTATTCTTTTGTTTGAGTCTTCTAAAAATAACAGGGTGTTACAAGATGGCTTGAAATTACTATCATCTTTTGTAACTACATACATATCAGATTTAGTTATGTACCATGTATCCATTTAATATTTAAAACGCACTCTTCATAGGTTGTAGATTCATATTTAAAAATGGTTTTATTTTGCTTTGGGCCTGTTTCTTTTTTTGTATTTCTCTGATATGTTTAAAAACAAACCACCGTAAAATTAGATTTTAATTTAAATTTTGAATTATATACACATTTCCAACCTCTCAAACACTCATATTCAACCTCAGTCTCAATCTTTTAAAGGAATATCTACATTTGTTTCACGTATTTCTTCAACCTCTCAAACACAACACATACTTCCTTCACAGGTAATCAAAGGTTTGTAGTATTTAATTTTTTTACTCTTTTATGTTAATAACAATAAACATCTATGTTTTATTTGATGTATATTAGGTTTCTATCTGCAGTGATTCAATATACTTATGTAATATCTCATATATTTGGCATCTTTCTACTCAACTCAAAGTGTTCTTCAAAATTTATTTTGAAGGTTTGTAAATTCTAACTTTTAGGTTATTATAAAGATATACATTAGCTTTAATAAATGAATTATATGTATTTTATATCACTTCACACATATATATATATATGTGTGTATATATATATATATGTATATATGTATATATATATATGTGTATATATATATGTGTATATATACATATATATATATATATATACACATACACACACACACAGATATATATATATATATATATATATATATATATATATATACCAAATCCATTTAGAGCCAATATTGATCCGATTAGCTTCAGCATTCTTAACAAAACTATAAACGCCTTTCGTATATATTTCAGTAGTACGCCCACTCTTGTACATCCAATATTCTCTACCTTCCATCTGAAAATTAAAATAATCAAATAAGTGATGCAGTTTATATATCTACATGTGTAGATACTCTAAGGCGGTGGATCCTAACCCACATTTTGAATATTTTATCTCCTATGTATACATTTTAACGATGAATATTTAAGAAAAAATCGGCAGCATTTCCCTTTAACTCCCCAAGTATGTGGATAGACCGCAAACTCGAAGGTGTTAAAGGAAAATAAAGCCAATTTTTTCTTAAATAGTCACTCGTTAAAATGTATACATATCCTAATGAGATAAAATACTCAAAGTGCAGTCCCAAACAGGGGACTATCTAAAATTTATCTCTATTAGATAAATTTTGAATGGGTATATATTTAAAGTGTTATCGTAAATGAATTTGCATACAAATGCAATATATATGTATAAAATGTTATATTTTGCAAATATATTTTATGTAACATATATTTAAATATGCAATATAAATGTTATATTTTACAAACCTTATATATATATATATATATGTGTCCGTGTATGATTTGTAAAAATCTTCAAAGATTTGATAATATTAATGAGATAGAGTGTCATTTGTTTATAAATGGTTTTATGCCTAGATACACTTGTTGGTCAAAGCACGGGGAATCACAGGTTGATGATGCCACAACATCGTTTCATTTTGACAATGAGGAAAATGTCAACTTAAATGATGTTAATGATAATTCTTCCAATGACAATTTGAATGATGAAAATTTAAATGGGGACGATTTAAATGACATGTTTAAGGATTTAAAGAATAATCCTTGTGACGATGATAAAGAAAAATTACAAAACCTATTTGATGATGCAGAAAAACCATTATACAATGGTTGTGAGAATTATTCGAAACTTAGTGTTGTATTAAAACTGTTTAACTTGAAGGCAAAAAACAGATGGAGTGATCAAAGTTTCACAGATTTATTAGTCGTTTTACATGACATGCTTCCAAAAGATAACGAACTATCAATTTCGTTTTATCAAGCCAAAAAACTGATGTGTCCGATGGGATTGGAAGTTGAAAGAATACATGCATGTCCGAATGACTGTATCTTGTATAGAAATGAGTTTGAAAAAAGTCATAAATGTGTTACTTGTGGTGAATCAAGATACAAGAATAAAAGTAAAGATGTTGAATATAATGATGATGTTAACAAAAATGGACCACCGGGTAAATTATTGTGGTATTTTCCAATTATTCCAAGACTAAAACGATTATTCTCAAACGAGAAAGAAGCAAAATTATTACGCTGGCATTCAGATGAGCGTAAAAATGATGGAAAATTAAGACATGTGGCAGATTCACTTCAGTGGAGATATATTAATAGAAAATTTCCAGAATTCAATAATGATGTTAGAAACATAAGGTTTGGACTTAGTTCTTATGGAATCAATCCTGTCGGAAATGCAAGTAGTCATCACAGTATGTGGCCGGTTCTTCTTTGCATCTACAATCTTCCACCATGGTTATGCATGAAAAGAAAATACATAATGATGTCATTGTTAATTCAGGTCCCGAAACAACCTGGTAATGACATTGATGTTTATCTATCACGTTTGATTGATGGCTTAAAAATTCTATGGAGTGAAGGTGTAAATGTGTATGATGCCTATGAAAAAGAATATTTTATGTTGCGGGCCATGATTTTTTGCACAATAAGTGATTTTCCAGTATATGGTAATTTGTATGGATACAACACAAAGGGTAAGAAAGCTTGTCCAGTTTGTGAAGACGATACAAGTTCTATGTGGTTAAATAATTGTAGAAAAATTGTATACATGGGACATCGAAGATTCCTTCCGCCTGGTCACATTTATCATAAGAAAAAAAGGACTTTAATGGGAGTACCAAGCATAGAACTATAAGGAAAGAGAACTTGGATGCATTTCACGTGTTAAAGAACTAAATATAGTTTTAGGAAAGAGAAGTCGTGTTGAGAAAGGAGCTGTTTGGAAAAAAAGATCAATCTTTTGGGATTTACCTTATTGGAAGCATTTAGAAGTTAGACATTGTTTAGATGTAATGCATATAGAAAAAAATGTATGTGATAGTTTGTTAGGCTTATTGTTGGACATTCCAGGAAAAAGTAAAGATGGTATCAATGTCCGTAAAGACATGGAAGAAATGGGAATACGCAAAGAGCTCGCTCCTATTCATCAAGGTCGTCGTATATTTTTTCCACCTGCATGTTATACAATGTCAAAAGCAGAAAAAATAAAGTTTTGTAAATGTTTATACGATATTAAAGTTCCATCTTGCTATTCTGCGAACATTAAAAGATTGGTTTCAATGAAAGATTGTAAACTAGTTGGTATGAAATCACATGATTGTCATGTTTTGATGACACATATGATTCCTATTGCAATTCGTGGATTCACTCGAAAGTGATTGATCCCGAGGAACTAGATACATGGCAAAAAGAAATTTCCATCATGCTTTGTGAATTAGAGAAGTACTTTCCACCATCCTTTTTTGATGTGATGGTTCACCTGGTAATTCATATCGTTGGAGAAATCAAGGCTTGTGGTCCTGTATTTTTGTGTACATGTATCCTTTTGAAAGATATATGGGTTTTTTAAAAGGTTATGTGAGAAATCGTAATCGACCTGAAGGTAGTATTGTTACAGGATATGATTCTGAGGAGATAATTGAATTTTGTATAGGTAATAATATTATATATATTAGTTTTCTTAAAATAAATTATTATGTAATAATTGATTTATTGACATTGTAACGCCCGTATATTTTCTTTAAAGCCGACAAAAGAAGAAAAAGAAATAAAGTCCAAAGTCGGGGGACCAAACTTGCCAAAACGGGGTAAAAGTTGTAAATATGGGGGAGTAAGAGGGGGAGGGCAGCCACTTCCTCCCCACTCTTAAGAAAACACAGCAAAAAGAGAGAAGAGAGAAAGAAGGGAGGAAGAAGAGAAAAAGAAGAGAAAAGTGGTGATTCGGGCTCGTAATTCATCGTGTAGCTAGTCCAAACGAAGCCCTTCATCTTCTTCTAGTTTGTGTGAGTTCTAGGACCCCTCTTTTACACGTTTTGAATGATTTTAGGGCTGGAACACATAGTAAACCCGTTTTTGAAAATGTGTGTGTTTGACCCATTTGGGTGTGATTGTGTATAATGTGTTTAGAGTGTGATTTTGGACTTGTGTGTGCTTGAATGGTGTTATAGTATGCATTCCTAAGGTTTAGGATGGTTGATTTGGGCTTAGAATGAGTTTGGATGAGTTTAGAGATCAAAAATGGCAGATTGGGTTCGGGAGGACTGCATTCTGCATCAGCTAGGGCTGGGCGACCGACTGGAGGTCATACGGCCGACTGGAGGGTGATTGGGGTTCAGTCGCAAGATTGAGGTTCAGTCGCACGACTGGGGCTCCAGTCGCATAGGGATTCCTGCCACTGAAGGTGCAGTCGCATAGGTGCTCATTCGCACGAGGTCTAATCGCACGAGGTCCATTCGCATAGTGTCCATTCGCATGATTGAGAGTCCATTCGCACGATTGAGAGTCCATTCGCACGATTGAGAGTCCATTCGCACGATTGGGTGTTCATTCGCATAGGTGTTTATCCGCATAGGTCCAATCGCATGAGGTTCAGTCGCATGAAGGCCATGCGACTGAAGGGTGCCCAATCGCCCAAATAGGGATATTGTGTACGAGGGGAGGCATAGTTCAATTACTGACTTTCGGGGAAAAGAGCAGGGGTAAGTAATGATGTAGTAGTTACCGTAAGTACATGTAAGATGGCCGTCGAGGCTTTAGAAGCTATGTTGGGCACGATGATGATAGCGTTGCATGTTATGCATGATGTATGTATGTTAAGTATGATATGGCCCATGCATGATGGTGATGAGTGATGACTGGTAAATGTCAATGTTCCTTGTTTCGATGCTTGTCTATCTTTCCCGTGACCTTACGTGTTATGGTTAACGAATGAAACGAAAGTATTATGTAACGTAAAGTGAAATATAATGAAAGAGGAACATGATGAACGAATGCATGTATTAATGAATGAACGAATGAATGTAAGAAAGGCTTGCAAGCAAATGTATGGAGGTCGCACCCAATGAAGGTGTTAGCTCAACAGTGTACGGGTTAGCTACCCCGAAGGATGCACACTGGGGGTCCAATCTTTGTGATTGACCATATGTATGGGATCCTTGCCGCTTACCCTAGGTGACTGAATCAGCTTCATGCACAATGTTCATGATTTAATTACCACAGGTCCAGCACCAGCACTAGTGCATAATGTTCGGGGTATAGCATATGGCATTGATCCAAAATGAAAGAGGAAAGATAAGTCGTGCATGTACTCTCCCTAGGTGACTGGATTAGCTTCGTGCACAATGTTCGTGATTAATTACCACAGGTCTAGCACCAGCACTAGTGCACAATGTTCGGGGTATTGTACATGTCATCGAAAGTAATGAACGTATGAATGAACGTAATGAACGTACGGACGAATGTAATGGATGTATGAATGAAAGTAAGAAACGTACGAACGAAAGAAAGAGTTATGAATGAATGTGAATGTTAACTATGAACGGTAAATGAACGAAAGCCAACGAATGAATGAGGAAGATAATAATGATATTATCTATGTGTACGTATGTTGTGTGACCGCATGTATGTAAAGAACGGTTTAACGAAAGCAAAGTATGTTTTATTATAAAACTAGAACTCACTCACCAACGCTGACTTTTTATGTGTTTCCAGTTGGCAGGTAGCGTTGCTGAGGATGGCACGAGGCGGCTACTCAACTCTTTTTGGATGGCATTCTTTTGTTTAACGCTTTTGCATTGTAATGCGAACAAACGATGTTTTGTAATGAATGTTGTATTATTTTGCAAAAGTGTTTATTAAAGGAAATGAAATGATTGATTTAAAAGTTTCCGCTGCAATGTTTATTAAAGCTAATGTAATAATGTGTTTTAAGTGCGATGATGACCAGCTGTGAGGTGCCCGGGAACAGGGCCTTACAAGTTGGTATCAGAGCCAAAGTTTAAGTGAAACGGGTAAATTTTCAAAATAAACCTTAACCTAAACTGAGAATGGGACGGAAAGGGATGGGATGCCAATCTGAGTAGCTGCGTGCCATCAGGTATTTTCTTAAAGTTAACCGGTATTATGTGCGCATGTTATGTGTTTATGTGTTGCTGGTAGATTTAGATGTTGATGTAGTCAGGACAGGTAATGCTCGGGGTACGAAGAGTAAAGTAAGTGGCTAATCACAACTGGCCACTATAATTAGGGACTTACTATACTTGACATAAACTGAGCTATTCCCTTAAATGACTGTGTTAGTGTTTGAATCTTTCAGTGTGTGATAGAGGATGGCCGGTGGTAGATCATCCAAGGCCTCACGTGGTGGACTTGGTGTTGTATCGCGGCCCAAGAGAGGTAGACCTAGAGTTGAGAAGGTGGTTCCTGAGGGACCTGAGACTCCTCATCTGGAGGGTGGTGACGAGAGTGCAAATCTGAGGGCCTCGGTGAAAGAGGTGGTGGTCGAAGAGGTGCATCAGGTCATGCAGACGATCTTACCGTCTGTGGTGACCGAAGTGATAAAGGTTGTACGGGAAGGAGAAAGATAAGAGAGGAACCGGTCCTCGGGAGTACGGGAACAACCAGAGACTGAGATGATTCCCTTTAATAATGAGGAGGAGGAGGAGCCTGTGCAGGAGTCAGCACGAGGCTGTAACTACGGGGCATTTCAAAGGTGTAAGCCCTTACTTTCAATGGAAACGGCACTGTTGCTGCTGCTCACCGATGGGTGAGGGAAATGGAAGTCGTTCTGAATATCAGCGAGTGTCGGGAGGATCAGAAAGTAAAGTTTGCTGCCCATTCTTTCATGGACTCCGCTCTGTGCTGATGGGATAATATAGTCCAAGCCGAGGGCAGCAGGGCTATTGGTAGGATGAGGTGGTCGGAGTTGAAGAAGTTGGTTATTGAGGAGTTTTGTCCTCACCGGGAAATGGATAAGGTCAAGAGGGAGTTCCTGCAGCTGGAGGCGGGAACGATGACACACCAGCAATACACCATAAAGTTCAACGAGATGGCACGTCTGGTGCCGGATTAGGTGACACCTCTATCGCGAAAGATCAAGAGGTATATTCAAGGTTTGCCGGCGGACATTCGTAGGCATATGATCGCTGCCCGACCGAGCACGTTTAGGTCGGCGGTGGACTTGGCGGGAATACTGTATGATCAAAGGGCTCTAGTGATGGTGGCTGAAGGTAGTAGGAAGGGTGGTGTTGATAGGAATTGGAACAGGAAAAGGTTTGGTCGGGGTGATGCCTCGACTGGTAACAAGAAGGCACGGGTGGACGATCGTCTTGTGGCCACACCGGGTACGGGATCGAGAAAGTGTGGCAAATGTGGGAAGGAGCACAATGGCGAGTGTAGATGGGGGTTGAACGTCTGTTTCAAGCGTGGGAAGCCTAGTCATATGGCTAGAGATTGTAGGGGCGCGAGGTGCTTCAACTGTGGGGAAAGTGGTCACATGAGTAAAGACTGTAAGAAGCCAAGGGCTGAGGGTTCTAGCATGAAGAAGACAGGGAATGAAGGACCGAGGGCAAGCGCCAGGGCATTCACGATGACGCAGGAGGAGGCTAGGACGGACCCTGATGTTGTGTCCAGTACGTTTCTGGTGAACCAAACTTTAGCTTCTGTGTTGTTTGATTCGGGTACCAATAGAAGTTTTATTTCTGCTGCTTTCTGTGCTAAGCTGCTTGTTAGTAGTAAACGTGTTGATGCGCCATTTGATATAGAAACTGCCATAGGTATGTCTACCAGGATTTCAGAGGTGATAGAGGGATGTAATGTGATATTAGAGGGTCATAAATTTCCGGTTAGGCCATTTGTGATGACCTTAGGTGGTTTTGACTTGGTTCTTGGGATGGATTGGTTGGCGGACTTCAAGGCGAATATAGTGTGTCGAAAGAAGATGGTCCGTTTGATAGCACCTGACGGGAGTTCGGTAACCGTTTATGGGGATCGGGTCACGATGATCCCGAAAGTGATCTCAATGGCGGTGGCGGGAAAGTGCATGAGGCGTGGATGTAGTGCCTACTTGGCATATGTGAAGGTTATGGATACGCCCGCACCACAACTGTCTGATGTACCGGTTGTGTGTGATTTTCCAGATGTGTTTCCCGAGAAGACTTGTCGGGAGTGCCACCTGACCGAGAGATTGAGTTTCAGATTGATCTGATACCAGGTGCCTAACCTGTTACCCAGGCACCGTATCGGTTGGCTCCGACAGAGATGAAAGAGTTGATGGAGCAGTTGCAAGAGCTGCTAGATAAGGGGTTCATTAGACCGAGTATCTCTCCTTGGGGTTGTCCGGTCCTATTCGTGAAAAAGAAAGACGGTAGCATGAGGATGTGTATAGACTGCCGTGAGCTGAACAAGCTGACAGTAAAGAATTGGTATCCGTTACCGAGGATTGATGATTTATTCGATCAACTTCAAGGTGCCAGTTGGTTCTCACGGATACATCTTCGATCAGGCTACCATCAGCTAAAGGTGAAAGAGCAGGATAGTCCTAAAACAGCTTTCCGCACGCGCTACGGTCACTACGAGTTTCTCGTTATGTCTTTCGGTTTGACCAATGCGCCAGCTGCTTTTATGGATCTGATGAACCGAGTGCGTCGGCCGATGTTGGATAAATCAGTGATTGTGTTTATTGATGATATCCTGATTTATTCAAAGAGCAAGATAGAGCATGCCAGTCACATTCGAGAGGTGTTGGAGACGTTGAGAAGGGAGAAACTGTATGCCAAGTTCTCTAAATGCACGTTCTGGTTGCGCGAAGTCCAATTCTTGGGTCACGTGGTGAATCCGGAGGGGATTATGGTGGATCCGGCAAAGGTGGAAGCGGTGATGCAATGGAAGTCTCCAAAGACACCATCCAAGATCCGTAGTTTCTTAGGTTTGGCGGGCTACTACCGAAGATTCATCCAAGACTTTTCCAAGATCGCTTCTCCACTAACCAAGTTGACCCGTAAAGATGTAAAGTTTATATAGGGTCAAGCTCAAGAGAAGGCGTTTGAAGAATTGAAGATGAGATTGACTCAAGCTCCTGTTCTGTCATTACCCGATGGAAGTGAAGATCTAGTGGTTTATTCTGATGCTTCCTACTCGGTATTGGGGTGCGTGTTGATGCAGAGGGGAAGGTTATAACCTACGCATCCTGACAGTTGAAAGTTCATGAGGTTAACTATCCTACTCATGACTTGGAACTAGCAGCTATGGTCTTTGCGCTAAAGATTTGGAGGCACTATCTCTACGGGACGAAGTGCACCATTTTCACTGACCATAAGAGCTTGAAGTATTTCTTCGAGCAGAAAGATCTGAACATGAGGCAGAGACGATGGTTGGAGCTTATAAAGGATTATGACTGTGAGATCCAATATCATCGGGGCAAAGCCATCATGGTGACGGATGCCCTTAGCCGAAAGGAAAGGCCCGAGCCGATCCGGGTGAAGGCGTACCAGCTGATCATGACCTCTGATTTGCTGAAGCAGGTCAAAGAGTTTCAAGATGAGGCTTTGAAAGAAGATCATCTTAACTTTGAAAGAATGAGAGGTCTGGTTGTGGAATTGGGTGAAAACGCACTCGGTGTTAAGACCCGATTCAGGCGGATATGGATTCCTCGTGTTGGGGATCTATGGGTTAAGATTATGGATGAAGCTCACAGGACTCGATACACCATTCATCCCGGTGCTACAAAGATGTATCAAGACATGAAGAAAGATTATTGGTGGTCAGGTATGAAGCGTGATGTGGTGGAGTATGTGAGTAAGTGCCTTACCTGTCTGCAAGTGAAGGCCGAGCATCAGAAGCTGTATGGGAAGATCCAAGCTTTGGATATACCAGAATGGAAGTGGGAGCACATCACCATGGATTTCATTATGAAGTTGCCGCGTACTCCGAAAGGGTATGATGCTATATGGGTGATTGTTGGCCGCTTGACGAAGAGTGCTCACTTTCTACCGATGCGTGAGACATATTCATCCGAGAGGTTGGCGGATCTTTTCATTAAAGAGATTGTGACTCGTCACGGTGTGCCGGTGTCCATTGTGTCTGATCGTGACACCCGGTTTACATCCAAATTCTGGAAGAAATTTCACGATGCGATGGGGACAAGATTACATATCAGCACGGCTTATCATCCCCAGACTGATGGTCAGTCAGAGAGGACCATTCAGACATTGGAGGACATGCAACAATAGCTATCATGGTCAGTCAGTGTGATTGATTTCGGGGGAAGTTGGGATGACCACTTATCGTTAGCCGAATTCTCATACAACAATAGCTATCATGCCAGCATTGGTATTCCACCTTATGAGATGCTATATGGTAGGAGATGCAGGTTACCCATATGTTGGGGTGATATTGGTCATAAAGAGTTAGGGAGTGTCGAGGTGATCGAGGCTATGATGAAAAGCTCGAAAAGATCAAGGCCTTCATGAAGGCAGCCAAAGATAGAGAGAAGTCGTATGCTGATAAACGACACAGGCCGATTGAGTTCCAGGTGGGTGACCGGGTTATGTTGAAAGTCTCACCATGGAAAGGTATCATTCGGTTCAGAAAGCGGGGCAAGTTGAGCCCGAGGTACATAGGCCCTTTCCGAATCATTGCTCGAGTAGGAGAGGTGGCCTATAGATTGGAGTTACCAGATGAGTTGAGTGGAATTCACCTGACATTCCACGTATCTCATCTAAGGAAATGTTTGGCAGATGAGGATATGATCGTTCCACTAGAGGATATCAAAATAGACGAACGGCTCAATTATGTGGAGCAACAGGTGGCGATCATCGATCGAAAAGAGAAGAGGTTAAGGAATAAAGTGGTTCTTCTTGTGCGTGTACAGTGGAAGCACCGAAAGGGATCCGAGTCAACGTGGGAGACAGAAGAGGAAATGAGATAGCATTACCCATGCTTGTTCGAGGAATAATAGGTTTCGAGGACGAAACCTATATAAGGGGGTGGACTTGTAACGCCCGTATATTTTCTTTAAAACCGACGAAAGAAGAAAAAGAAAAAAAGTCCAAAGTCGGGGGGACCAAACTTGCCAAAACGGGGTAAAAGTTGTAAATATGTGTAAGGCCCCGTTCCCGGGCACCTTACGGTTGGTCGTCATCGCACATAAAACATAGATTTGATATAAACATAATAAAATAATGCAGCGGAACTTTATAAAGAGGGTCATTATCATTACATCATAAAAGCTTTTACATCATTGACTTGGTTACAAAATACAAGCTTTCTTTACATTGCCTAGCTTTACTATGATTGCTGCTGAAGCATATGAAACCGAGGATAATCTCGTTTATATGAATCCTCAGCAATCATAGGGTCATAACAGTGACCTCTAGTATAAAAATATAAAATTTTTTCATCATAAAGGAGATTTCCTTAAGTAGTCCCGTACATCGGAACCCTAAGGAATCTCCTAACGGCATGTAACATAATGTGTTGCGTGCATCATGGGCCCACAACACATGACGTTGCAGCATTATCAAAAGGAGAATGCCATCCCAAAAGAGCTGAGTAGCCGCCTCGTGCCATCCCCAGCAACACTACCTGCCAACTGGAAACACATAAAAAGTCAGCGTTGCTGAGTGAGTTCTAGTTTTATAATAAATATATTATATTTCCATTAGAAACCATTCTTTCACGTGATCATACATCATACGTACACAGAGATAGTATTCATTATTATCTTCATCATTCGTTATACATCATCATCTTTAACTTCTCATATGGATTCTGTCAGGCTCTACCCACTTCATAGCACTCGGCTATAATTACTGTGGTCGAATGACAAGAATCCCGTTTCATACTTACTTGCATATTGAATTCTAATGTACCAATACCATATGCTATACCCCGAACCGTCTTAGCTACTGGGCCGTGAATCAATAGAGCTTATGCCACAGTAGCCTTAGCTACTGGGCCGTGAATCTAAGCGTATGCCACAGTACTAGAGGTAAGCGGTAGAGGTACCATGACCATGGCCAATCACAAAGAAGGACCAATCGACTTATTCAATGTTTGCAAGACTTAATTCGTAATCATACATAGCATCGTACATACGTCATCATACATAGCATCATCCATACATAGTCTACATCATCAGTCATCTACAGGCACTTTCTTCCGTATCTTTCCCGAAATCCGGGACTTAACTATGCATTATTTTGGGTACAACAGCCCTAACTGTCCCTCCTAGACCGTGGGGACTCATGCTAGGACCTCATACAACACGCCCAAGTCCTTAATCATACCTTAAACGTTCATCACAACATTATACCCGAATGGGCCATACATACATATTTCAATAAACAAGTTTATATGTGTTCCAGCCCCAAAATTGTTTAAAACAGTAAATGAGGGGTCCTAGAAACTCACCTGTGCTTGACAAGCAGCTTCTCAATCAAGCTTTAAAGACGTGGGTCACACTACGCTGTCTGCAGATAAGTTAACACTCAAAGAGTTAATTTCTGCCTAAATTCGCTAATAGTTTCGCCCTAGCGAAAGTTTAGTTTAGCTAGGCGAATCAGCAGTTTCGCTGCTAATTTCGCTGGGCAGCCTTCTGCCAGTTTCGCTGGACAGATTCGCTACCTTGAGCGCCCAACTTTCGTTGGGATTCCCTAGTTTCGCAATGTCTAAGGGTCAACCTGGGCATCAGCGAAGTTATCATAAAATCAATAGTTTCGCCCAGGCGAAAGTATAGTTTCGCTGCAGCGAAACTGTAGTCTCGCTGAGAATCCTTATAGTTTCGCTGGACGAACTTACAGTTTCGCTGGACGAGTGCTTAAATTCGCAGAACGAGCTGAAATTTACGAATCAGCTCATTTTAACCCAAAAATCCAATCCTTTCCACCCAAACCCTTGGGTTATCATCCAGGAACCTAAATCTAAGCTTCTTACATGTTTTATTACCCTAAAACGTGCGTTTTTGGGCGATTCTTGCCACTTTTAAAACACCAAAAACCCAAACCCGGGTTTTTCACCAAATGGAGCAATTATACTACGTTTCTTACCTTGATTCTTGCTGTTTAGGAGTCCACGAACACCAGCCTTCGATTCTTGACCAACCGAGCCTCGATCCGACACTTTCTCTCTCTCTACACTTTCTCTCTCTAGAAATGGATGTTGAGTGAAAATGAGAGTTTTTCAGCTGATCCATCTATATATATGCCAGGCGTTCCCGCGACCCCAAACTCGTTAAACTCGTGACCCGAAGGGTTAACTCGGTCTAATGCCCACAACCATTTCATATTTATTGAATGGTTTTCGTCTGAGCCCATTATTATTACTTGACTTGCTTAGAAAAATTTCCGGGTGTTACAATATGGGGGAGTAAGAGGGGGAGGGTAGCCACTTCCTCCCCACTCTTAAGAAAACACAACCAAAAGAGAGAAGAGAGAAAAAAGGGAGGAAGAAGAGAAAAAGAAGAGAAAAGTGGTGATTCGGGCTCGAAATTCGTCGTGTAGCTAGTCCAAACAAAGCTCTTCATCTTCTTCTAGTTTGTGTGAGTTCTAGGACCCCTCTTTTACACGTTTTGAATGATTTTGGGGCTGGAACACATAGTAAACCCGTTTTTGAAAATGTGTGTTTTTGACCCATTTGGGTGTGATTGTGTACAATGTGTTTAGAGTGCTATTTTGGACTTGTGTGTGCTTGAATGGTGTTCTAGTATGCATTCCTAAGGTTTAGGATGGTTGATTTGGGCTTAGAATGAGTTTGGATGAGCTTAGAGGTCGAAAATGGCAGATTGGGTTCGGGAGGACTGCATTCTGCATCAGCTAGGGCTGGGCGACCGACTAGAGGTCATACGGCCGACTGGAGGGTGATTGGGATTCAGTCGTAAGATTGAGGTTCAGTCGCACGACTGGGGCTCCAGTCGCATGGGGAGTCCTGCGACTGAGGGTCCAGTCGCATAGGTGCTCATTCGCACGAGGTCTAATCGCACGAGGTCCATTCGCATAGTGTCCATTCGCAAGATTGAGAGTCCATTCGCACGATTGAGAGTCCATTCGCACGATTAAGAGTCCATTCGCACGATTGGGTGTTCATTCGCATAGGTGTTTATCCGCATAGGTCCAATCGCATGAGGTTCAGTCGCATGAAGGCCATGCGACTGAAGGGTGCCCAATCGCCTAAATAGGGCTATTGTGTACGAGGGGAGGCATAGTTTAATTACTGACTTCCGGGGAAAAGAGCAGGGGTAAGTAATGATGTAGTAGTTCCCGTAAGTACATGTCAGATGGTCGTCGAGGCTTTAGAAGCTATGTTGGGCACGATGATGATAGCGTTGCATGTTATGCATGATGTATGTATGTTAAGTATGATATGGCCCATGTATGATGGTGATTAGTGATGACTGGTAAATGTCGATGTTCCTTGTTTCGATGCTTGTCTATCTTTCCTGTGACCTTACGTGTTATGGTTAACGAATGAAACAAAAGTATTATGTAACATAAAGTGAAAGATAATGAAAGAGGAACATGATGAACGAATGCATGTATTAATAAATGAACGAATGAATGTAAGAAAGGCTTGCAAGCAAATGTATGGAGGTGCGCACCCAATGAAGGTGTTAGCTCAATGGTGTGCGGGTTAGCTACCTCGAAGGATGCACACTGGGGTCCAATCTTTGTGATTGACCATATGTACGGGATCCTTGCCGCTTACCCTAGGTGACTGGATCAGCTTCATGCACAATCTTCGTGATTTAATTACCACAGGTCCAGCACCAGCACTAGTGCATAATGTTCGGGTATAGCATATGGCATTGATCCAAAATGAAAGAGGAAAGATAAGTCGTGCATGTACTTTCCCTAGGTGACTAGATCAGCTTCGTGCATAATGTTCGTGATTAATTACAGGTCCAGCACCAGCACTAGTGCACAATGTTCGGGGTATTGTACATGTCATCGAAAGTAATGAACGTATGAATGAACATAATGAACGTACGGACAAATGTAATGGATGTATGAATGAAAGTAAGAAACGTACGAACGAAAGAAAGAGTTATGAATGAATGTGAATGTTAACGATGAACGGTAAATGAACGAAAGCCAACGAATGAATGAGGAAGATAATAATGATATTATCTATGTGTACGTATGTTGTGTGACCGCATGTATGTAAAGAACAGTTTAACGAAAGAAAAGTATGTTTTATTATAAAACTAGAACTTACTCAGCAACGCTGACTTTTTATGTGTTTCCAGTTGGCAGGTAGCGTTGCTGAGGATGGCACGAGGCGGCTACTCAGCTCTTTTTGGATGGCATTCTTTTGTTTAACGCTTTTGCATTGTAATGCGAACAAACGATGTTTTGTAATGAATGTTGTATTATTTTGCAAAAGTGTTTATTAAAGGAAATGAAATGATTGATTTAAAAGTTTCCGCTGCAATGTTTATTAAAGCTAATGTAATTATGTGTTTTAAGTCCGATGATGACCAGCTGTGAGGTGCCTGGGAACGGGGCCTTACAGACATGCAGTTTATTTAGATGGTGTCAAAAGTATTGGTGTTCCTAAATCTCATCACTCGGGCAAACTTGAAGGGGTTGGAGGTGTTGGTATGAAAGTAATCACCCCAAGTAAAGATAGCTTACAACGTGCACATTTCTATGTCTTAAAACACATGACTTGTCTTGCTCCATACGTCAAGGAACACATGAGATTATTACAATCGACCTTCTCGGATAAGGACCTTATGAAACTTCAAATTAAGCGACCTCTAGAGAAGATATTAAGTCCAAAAATATAAAAATTATATTTTTATACTAAAGAATATTCCTTAAGTAATTCCGTACATCGGAACCCTTAAGGAACACTCTTGACACTCTCATGCAACATATTTCGTTGCATGTGCTATGCACACGCACTTCCAGTGCGTGGCAGCATTATCAAAATTAAAGAAGATTTCTTAAGTAATCCCTTTTATAGGAATCCTCAAGAAATCTCGTAATGGCATGCAACGTGATGAGTTGCGTGCGTTATGGGCCCACAACGCATGACGTTGCAGCATTATCAAATGGAGAATGCCATCCCAAAAGAGCTGAGTAGCCGCCTCGTACCATCCCCAGCAACGCTACCTGCCAACTGGAAACACATAAAAAGTCAGCGTTGCTGAGTGAGTTCTAGTTTTATAATAAACATACTTTGTTTATATTAAAACCGTTCATTCTTTACACGTGATCATACATCGTACATACATGTAGATAATATCTTTATTATCTCATTCGTTCCTTCGTTCGTTCATCATACATTGTTATCTTTCACTTCTCGTTTAGGTCCTGTCAGGCTTTACCCACTTCATGGCACGCAGCCATGATTACTGTGGTCGAATGACAAGGACCCCGTTACATCTTTACTTGCACATTGGATATCTTCTGTATCACTACCTTTTGCTATACCCCAAACGTTATTAGCTACCGGGCTGAAGTCATTAAATGAACAGCAAAACGTATGCCACGGTACTAGAGGTAAGCGGTAGGGATACCATACATATGGTCAATCACTAAGAAGGACCCGTTAACCTTATCCAATGTTTGCAAGACATCTTTCGTTCGTTCGTTCGTTAATGCATGTATTCATCATCTTTTAATCATTCGTTCATTCATTAATACATGCATTCGTCATCGTGTTCCTCTTTCGTTATCTTTCACTTTACGTTATATAATACTTCGTTCGTTTGTTCATTAATACGTAAAGCCATGGAAAGATATTCGTACATTATCATAAGGAACACACACATCATACATATATCATCATACATAGCATTATACGTACATCATCATACATAACATCATACGTACATCATCATACATAACATCATACATGCATCATCATCCTCGTCATAAATAACCTCGTACATACATAGCCTACATCATCAATCAGCACTGGGCACTTACTCCCGTATCCTTCCCTAATCCGGGACTTACTATGCGTCATCCTGGTGTAGTAGCACTAATTGTCCCTCCAAGACCGTAGGGACTCATACTAGGACCTTATATAACGTGTCGAGTCCACAACCATACCTTAGACGTATAACAAAACATTATATCCAAATGGGTCATACATACATACGTCAGTAAACAAGTTTATATGCGTTCCAGCCCCAAAAATCATTTAAAATCAGTAAATGAGGGGTCCTAGAACTCACCTGTGCTTGACAAGCAGCTTCTCAATCAAGCCTTAAAGACGCGGGTCACACTACACTGCCTGCAAATAAGTTAACGCTCAAAAGAGTTAATTTCTGCCTAACTTCGCTACTAAGTTCACAGGTAGTTTCGCCCGTAAATTCGCCCGTAGTTTCGCAGGGCGAATTAGCAGTTTCACTGCTAGTTTTGCTGGGCAGCATTCTGCCAGTTTCGCTGGACAGATTCGCTACCTCGAGCGCCCAACTTTCGTTGGAATTCCCTAGTTTCGCAATATCTAAGGTCAACTTGGGCATTGGCATAGTCATCAGCGAAACTATAGTTTCGCTCAGGCGAATATGTAGTTTCGCTGTAGCGAAACTGTAACTTCACTGTAAATCCTTCCAGTTTCGCTGGACGAACTCACAGTTTCGCTGGTCGAGACCTTAAATTCGCAGAACGAGCTGAAATTTACGAATCAGCTCGTTTCAGCCCAAAAATCCAATCCTTTCCACCCAAACCCTTGGATTATCATCCAGGAAGCTATGTCTAAGCTCATTACACGTTTTCTTACTCTAAAACGTGTGTTTTGGGGTGATTTTTGCCACTTTAAAACCCAAAAACCCCAAAATCGGGTTTTTCACCAAATGCAGCAATTTAGATACGTTTCTTACCTTGATTCTTGTAGTTTAGGAGTCCACAAACACCAGCCTTCGATTCTTGACCACCCGAGCTTCAATCCGGCACTTTCTCTCTCTACACTTTCTCTCTCTAGAATGGCGTTTGAGTGAAAATGAGAGTTGCTCAGCTGATCCATCTATTTATATGCCAGGCGTTCCCGGGACCCCAAACTCGTTAAACTCGTGACCCGTTGGGTTAACTCGGTGTAATACCCGCAACCATTTTATATTTATTAAATGGTTTTTCATCCGAGCCCATCACTATCACTTGACTCGATTAGAAAATTTTCCGGGTGTTACAAGTCCACCCCCTTATTTAGGTTTCGTCCTCGAAACCTGTTATTCCTCGAACAGATGTGGGTAATGTTGTCTCATTTCTTCTTCAGTCTCCCACGTAGACTCAGATCCCTTCCTGTGCTTCCACTGTACACGCACAAGAGGAACCACTTTGTTTCTTAGCCGTTTCTCTTTTCTATCGATGATCGCCACTGGTTGCTCCACGTAGTTGAGCCGTTCGTCTACTTTGATATCCTCCAGCGGTACAATCATATCTTCGTCGGCCAAGCATTTCCTCAGATGAGATACGTGGAAGGTCGGGTGAATTCCACTCAGCTCATCTGGTAGTTCCAACCTATAGGCCACCTCTCCCACACGGGCGATAATTCGGAAAGGGCCTATATACCGCGGGCTCAGTTTACCCCGCTTTCGGAACCTAATAATTCCTTTCCAAGGCGAGACTTTCAACATGACCCGATCACCGACCTTGAATTCTATCTGTCTTCGCCTCTTGTCAGCATACGACTTTTGTCTGTCTTTCGCCGCCTTCATGAAGGCTTTGATCTTTTCTAACTTTTCAGTCGTTGCTTCAACCACCTCGATACCACCCAGTTCCTTCTGCCCAATGTCTCCCCAACATACAGGCGTCCTACACTTCCTACCGTATAACATCTTGTAGGGCGGCATGCCAATGCTGGCATGATAACTGTTATTGTACGAGAATTCTGCTAACGGCAGGTGATCGTCCTAACTTCCTCCAAAATCGATCACGCACGCTCGAAGCATGTCTTCGAGTGTTTGGATCGTCCTCTCAGACTGACCGTCTGTCTGGGGGTGATATGCCGTGCTAATGTGTAGCCTCGTCCCCATTGCATCATGAAACCTCTTCCAAAACTTGGAGGTAAACCGGGTGTCACGGTCAGACACAATAGACACCGGTACGCCATGACGAGCTACAATTTCTTTGATAAATAGATCCGCCAATCTTTCAGATGAATACGTCTCGCGGATCGGTAGGAAGTGGGCACTCTTCGTCAATCGATCAACTATCACCCATATAGCATCATACCCTTTCGGGGTACGTGGTAGTTTCGTGATGAAATCCATGGTGATGTGCTCCCACTTCCACTCGGGTATATCCAACGGTTGGATCTTCCCGTACGGTTTCTGATGCTCTGCCTTGACTTGTGAACAAGTCATGCACTTACTCACATATTCCACCACATCACGCTTCATGCCCGGCCACCAATAGTCTTTCTTCATGTCTTGGTACATCTTGGTAGCGCCGGGGTGAATGGAATATCGAGTCTTATGGGCCTCATCCATGATCTTTCCACGTAGATCCCCGTACCGAGGAATCCACGCTCGCCCAAATCGGGTCTTAACACCAAGAGTGTTCTCACCCAGTTCTGTAACTAGACCTCTCATCCTTTCAGAGTTAAGACGATCTTCCTTCAAAGCCTCGTCTTGGAACTCCTTAACCTGCGTCATCACGTCAGAGGTCATAATTAGCTGATAAGCCTTCACCCGAATCGGCTCGGGCCTTTCCTTCCGGCTAAGGGCATCAGCCACCACATTGGCTTTGCCCGGGTGGTAATGGATCTCACAATCATAATCTTTTATCAGCTCCAACCACCGTCTCTGCCTCATGTTTAGATCCTTCTGCTCGAAGAAGTACTTCAAGCTCTTGTGATCCGTGAAGATGGTGCACTTCGTCCCGTATAGATAGTGCCGCCAAATCTTCAACGCGAAAACCACCGCAGCTAGTTCTAGGTCGTGCGTAGGATAATTGACTTCGTGGGTCTTCAGTTGTCGAGATGCTTAGGCTATGACCTTTCCGCGTTACATCAATACGCAACCCAGCCCAGAATAGGATGCATCCGAATAGACCACCAAGTCTTCATTTCCCTCGGGCAATGTCAAGACAGGAGCTTGTGTCAGTCTCGTCTTCAATTCCTCAAAAGCGTCCTCCTGTTCTCGACCCCACACGAACTTTACATCCTTGCGAGTCAATTTTGTCAAAGGTGAGGCTACCTTGGAGAAGTCTTGAATAAATCTTCTATAGTAGCCCGCCAGACCCAAGAAGCTGTGAATCTCGGTTGGCGTCTTCGGTGACTTCCATTGCATCACGGCCTCAACCTTTGCTGGGTCCACCATTATTCCTTCTGCATTCACCACGTGACCCAGAAATTGCACCTCGCGTAACCAAAAGGCGCACTTGGAGAACTTGGCGTACAATTTCTCCCTTCCCAACGTTTCCAACACTTCCCGAATATGCCCGGCGTGCTCTTCTTCGCTTCTCGAATAAATCAGGATATCATCGATGAACACAATCACTGATTTATCTAACATTGGCCGACACACTCGGTTCATCAAATCCATAAAAGCAGTCGGCGCATTAGTCAACCCAAAAGACATGACAAGAAACTCGTAGTGACCATAGCGCGTACGAAAGGCTGTTTTAGGGATATCCTGCTCCTTCACCTTTAGTTGATGGTACCCCGATCGAAGATCTATCCTTGAAAACCAACTGGCACCCTGAAGTTGATCAAACAAGTCATCGATCCTTGGTAAGGGGTATCTGTTCTTCACCGTCAGCTTATTCAGCTCGCGGTAGTCGATGCACATCCTCATACTACCATCCTTCTTCTTTACGAACAGAACCGGAGCACCCCAAGGTGAGATACTCGGTCGGATAAACCCCTTATCCAGCAGCTCCTGCAACTGTTCCATCAACTCTTTCATCTCCGTCGGAGCCAAGCGATACGGTGCTTTTGCGACAGGTTGGGCACCCGGTATCAGGTTGATCTGGAACTCGATCTCTCGGTCAGGTGGCAATCCCGATAAGTCTTCGGGAAACACGTCTGGAAAGTCACACACCACTGGCACATCGCATAGCTGTGGTGTTGGCGTCTCTACATTCTTTACATAACATAAGTAGGCGTTACATCCGCGCCTCATACACCTTCCCGCCACCGCCATCGAGATCACCTTCGGAATCGTCGTAACTCGATCGCCATATATTGTCACCGGACTTCCGTCGGTCGCCGTCAGTCTAATCATCTTCTTTCGGCACACGATATTCGCTTCGTAGGTTGCTAACCAGTCCATCCCTAACACTACATCAAATCCTCCTAGAGGCATCACATGTAACTCGGCAGCAAACCTATGGCCCTCTAATTCTATGGCACAGCCTTCTATCACATCCGTAACCCTAGTGGATTTACCAATAGCGGTTTCTACTTCAAAGGACTTATCGAGGCATTTACTTCTAACAGGCAATTTAGCACAGAAGGTAGTAGAAATAAAACTCCTACTTGCACCCGAATCAAATAACACAGAGGCTAAAATTTGGTCTATTAGGAATGTACCGGACACAACGTCAGGGTCCGTTCTAGCCTCCTCCTGCGTCATGGTGAACGCCCTAGCCTTTGCCCTCGGTGCTTCTCCTCCCGTCTTCTTCTCCCCTGAGCCCTCAGCCCTCGGCTTCTTACAATCTCTGCTCATATGACCACCTTCCCCACAGTTAAAACACTTGCCCATTCGGCAATCCTTGGCCATATGCCCAGTCCTCCCACACTTGAAACAGATGTTGGATCCCCACTTACACTCCCCCGAGTGCTCTTTCCCACACTGTCCACACTTCCTCATCCCTGCTCCCTTCGCGACCACTCGGCGGTCGTCTACCCTTGCCTTCTTGTTACTTGTCGAGGTATCACCTCGACCAAACCTCTTTCCCTGCCAACCCTTCTCACCACCTCCTTTCTTACTGCCCTCAGCCTTCACCAATGCAGCTCGCTCATCGTACAACCTCCCCGCCAAATCCACCGCCGACCTGAAAGTACTTGGTCGAGCGGAAATCAAATGCCAACGTATTTCGGCTGGCAACCCCTGAATATACCGGTTGATCTTTCGAGACACCGGCGTCACCTGCTCTGGGACCAACCGCGCCATATCGTTGAATTTGGCAGTGTATTGTTGGTGGGTCATCGTCCCTGCCTCCAACTGCAGAAACTCTCTCTCAACTCGGTCCATTTCCCGTCGAGGACTGAATTCCTCAATCACCAGCCTTTTCAACTCAGCCCACTTCATCTTCCCTTTAGTCCTGCTACCCTCAGCCTGGACAATATTGTCCCACCAACACAACGCCGTCCCCGTAAATGAATGGGTAGCAAACTTCACCTTTTTATCCTCCTGGCAGTCACTGATATCGAGGACCGCCTCCATTTCCCTTACCCATTGGTGAGCATCCGCAGCCGTACCCGAACCATCAAAAGTCGGGGGCTTGCACCTCATAAATTTCCCGTAGTCACAACCCCGGGCTGTCTCACGCTCGACCTCCTCCTCCTCCTCTTCTTCATCATCAGAAAGAACCGTTTCCGGCCCTTGTTGCTGTTGTCGCCTCCCTGAGGCTCGATTCCTCCCTAGCCTCTCATCTTCACGTACAGCTTTTATCACCTCAGTCACTACAGACGGTAAGATCGTCTGCATGACTTGGTGCACCTCCTCGATCACTGTCTCTTTCACCGAGGCCCTCAAATCATCACTCTCATCCACTCCCCCCGAGGGAGTAGTATTAGGTTCTTCAGGAACCTTCTTCTCTTGTCTAGGCCTTCCTCTTGTGGCTCGTGGTTCCGCACCACTTCCGCCACTACCTCCACCAAGTGGGGCTTTAGATGATCTACCACCGACCATCTTCTATCTCACACTGAAAGGTTCAAATACCAACACGGTCATTCAAGGAAATAGCTCAGTTTATGTCAAGTACAGTAAGTTGCTAATTACGGTGGCCAGTTGTGATTAGTCACTTACTCTACTTTTCGCACCCCAAGCATTACCCTTACTGACTACATCAGTATCTAAATCTAACAGCACACATAAACCACATTACACGCGCACATAACTTTGATTATCATTAAGAAAATATCTGATGGCACGCAGCTACTCAGATGGCATTCATCCCCTTTCTATCCCATTTCTCAGTTTAAGTTTTAGGTTTATTTTTGAAAATTTACCCATTTTACTTAAACTTTTGCTCTGATACCAACTTGTAAGGCCCCGCTCCCGGGCGCCTTACGGTTGGTGGTTCATCGCACGTAAAACATACATAATGTATATAATCATAAAATAACGCAGCGGAATTAATAAAATATACATTCTCATTCATTCATAAAAGTCATTACATAATTGACATGATTACAAAATACAGCTTTCTCTACTTTGTCTCTCCTCATAGGGTCATACAGCGACCTCTAGAGAAGAAATTAAGTTCAAAAATATAAAATTATATTTTTATACTAAAGAATATTCCTTAAGTAATTCCGTACATCGGAACCCTTAAGGAACACTCTTGACACTCTCATGCAACATATTTCGTTGCATGTGCTATGCACACGCACTTCCAGTGCGTGGCAGCATTATCAAAATTAAAGAAGATTTCTTAAGTAATCCCTTTTATAGGAATCCTCAAGAAATCTCATAATGGCATGCAACGTGATGAGTTGCGTGCGTTATGGGCCCACAACGCATGACGTTGCAACATTATCAAATGGAGAATGCCATCCCAAAAGAGCTGAGTAGCCGCCTCGTACCATCCCCAGCAACGCTACCTGCCAACTGGAAACACATAAAAAGTCAGCGTTGCTGAGTGAGTTCTAGTTTTATAATAAACATACTTTGTTTATATTAAAACCGTTCATTCTTTACACGTGATCATACATCATACATACATGTAGATAATATCTTTATTATCTCATTCGTTCCTTCGTTCGTTCATCATACATCGTTATCTTTCACTTCTCGTTTAGGTCCTGTCAGGCTTTACCCACTTCATGGCACGCAGCCATGATTACTGTGGTCGAATGACAAGGACCCCGTTACATCTTTACTTGCACATTGGATATCTTCTGTATCACTACCTTTTGCTATACCCCAAACGTTATTAGCTACCGGGCCGAAGTCATTAAATGAACAGCAAAACGTATGCCACGGTACTAGAGGTAAGCGGTAGGGATACCATACATATGGTCAATCACTAAGAAGGACCCGTTAACCTTATCCAATGTTTGCAAGACATCTTTCGTTCGTTCGTTCGTTAATGCATGTATTCATCATCTTTTAATCATTCGTTCATTCATTAATACATGCATTCGTCATCGTGTTCCTCTTTCGTTATCTTTCACCTTACGTTATATAATACTTCGTTCGTTTGTTCATTAATACGTAAAGCCATGGAAAGATATTCGTACATTATCATAAGGAACACACACATCATACATACATCATCATACATAGCATTATACGTACATCATCATACATAACATCATACGTACATCATCATACATAACATCATACATGCATCATCATCCTCGTCATAAATAACCTCGTACATACATAGCCTACATCATCAATCAGCACTAGGCACTTACTCCCATATCCTTCCCTAATCCGGGACTTACTATGCGTCATCCTGGTGCAGTAGCACTAACTGTCCCTCCAAGACCGTGGGGACTCATACTAGGACCTTATATAACGTGTCGAGTCCACAACCATACCTTAGACGTATAACACAACATTATATCCAAATGGGTCATACATACATACGTCAGTAAACAAGTTTATATGCGTTCCAGCCCCAAAAATCATTTAAAATCAGTAAATGAGGGGTCCTAGAACTCACCTGTGCTTGACAAGCAGCTTCTCAATCAAGCCTTAAAGACGCGGGTCACACTACACTGCCTGCAGATAAGTTAATGCTCAAAAGAGTTAATTTCTTCCTAATTTCGCTACTAAGTTCGCAGGTAGTTTCGCCCGTAAATTCGCCCGTAAATTCGCCCGTAGTTTCGCAGGGCGAATTAGCAGTTTCACTGCTAGTTTCGCTGGGCAGCATTCTGCCAGTTTTGCTGGACAGATTCGCTACCTCGAGCGCCCAACTTTCGTTGGAATTCCCTAGTTTCGCAATATCTAAGGTCAACTTGGGCAATGGCATAGTCATCAGCGAAACTATAGTTTCGCTCAGGCGAATATGTAGTTTCGCTGTAGCGAAATTGTAACTTCGCTGTAAATCCTTCCAGTTTCGCTGGACGAACTCACAGTTTCGCTGGTCGAGACCTTAAATTCGCAGAACGAGCTGAAATTTATGAATCAGCTCGTTTCAGCCCAAAAATCCAATCCTTTCCACCCAAACCCTTGGATTATCATCCAGGAAGCTATATCTAAGCTCATTACACGTTTTCTTACTCTAAAACGTGTGTTTTGGGGTGATTTTTGCCACTTTAAAACCCAAAAACCCCAAACTCGGGTTTTTCACCAAATGCAGCAATTTAGATACGTTTCTTACCTTGATTCTTGTAGTTTAGGAGTCCACAAACACCAGCCTTCGATTCTTGACCACCCGAGCTTCAATCCGGCACTTTCTCTCTCTACACTTTCTCTCTCTAGAATGGCGTTTGAGTGAAAATGAGAGTTGCTCAGCTGATCCATCTATTTATATGCCAGGCGTTCCCGGGACCCCAAACTCGTTAAACTCGTGACCCGTTGGGTTAACTCGGTGTAATACCCGCAACCATTTTATATTTATTAAATGGTTTTTTATCCGAGCCCATCACTATCACTTGACTCGATTAGAAAATTTTCCGGGTGTTACACTTTGTGGATTAAAAATAAGGTAAGGATAACCCATGCCGACTCAGATGTTGATAAAGTTGTGGAAAATTAGGGCAAGAGCCTGATCATAGAGTGTTATCTTACCAAGGGTACGACATCAACGGTTATACATTTTACACCAAAGATCATGATGAAAAAAGTACAATGCAAAATAGTGGAGTTACGGTAATAGCATCAGCAAATAAATTCGATAGAATGGATCATGATATAAGATTAGCAATAGCTAAAGACTCTTATTATGGTGTCATTTAAGAAATTTGGGAATTTTACTACACAACTTTCTCTATACCTGTGTTCAATTGTAAGTGGGTGAATAATAATACGGGTGTTCAACTTGACAACTATGGTTTTACACATGTCGACCTTGCAACGAATGGAACCATTCGTTCTCGCAAAACAAGTTACACGGGTGTTCTTTGTTAATGACCCTAGCAAATCAAGATATCACATCGTATTACAAGGTAAACGACGTATCCTTGGTGTTGATGATGTCGGCGATGAGGAAGAATACGATCATTTTGATGACCTACCCTCATTTTCTGTTGGTATTCAACCGGCAGATGACAAAATTAATGGCACCACATACTTACGATCTGACCATGATGAAGGGATATATGTTGATGTACCACGTCAAACAAAATGATTAAGGTTTGAGATGTACATATATTATTTATTTATTAAGTATTAATTTTATTTGGATTAAATTATAACTATTGTTACTCTTTTATTTTTACAGCTATGATGTGGCTCAAGAATACGATCTCAAGACACATGGATTTTGGAATCAAGAATATGTGACTGATGAAGAATATATGTGCTCTATTTAAAAGTATTTTAGATAGCGTTTATGTTTTTATATTTATAATATATTTTTAACATTTGATAACTATATTTAACTAGTGTTAGCCCCCCGCATTGCGGCGGGGGGCGTAAAACCATGCAAAGCAGTATCAATAACACACCAATACTAACAAAGCTCGTATTAAAAAATAGAATGATAAAACCGACAAAAAGTAGATGTAAAAACGTTGAACAACGCATGCGAAACATAAAAGATCTAGAACAATATATAAGTTGATCCAGGACTAGCACATGCGAAGGCGCAATTAAACGGGAAAAAATAAACGTAAAAACGTTGAACTACACGTACACATTGCAGCGTGTTAACTCGTAAAATTTTGATCGAAAAACGAAAAATGTTTTAAAATATGAAAGGTATAGGGGACCAAACTTAAAAGTATGGGCTAAATTGTAAATGATGTAGAAGTATTGAGTTAAAAAAGTTAAAGATTAAAAAAGAAGGTAAGTAGAACTCATTATGCATATGGTATAACCCATGATGTATAACCAAATTGATAATTTATTATATAAATAATGTTTTTATAATTTTGTTTGGTGTAATTAAAAAAAATCTAGATAATGTTTACTAATGTGAGGATAACCCGGTTGCTAAAGGTTTTTCATCTTAAAGATGAGATCTTGGATTTAAACGTAAAAATTATATAATTTAGTTTGGTGTAATTTCAGAGTATAATTAGGAGTAGGTAGATTTATTGTTAAAAAAATAATGTTTATAATTTATGATTTATAAATATGTTTAAATAATGTTTGTAGATGAGTTTGTAGATGGATTAAAAATTTTAAAGTAATAAAAAAGCTTGTTTGAATGAATTTTTTGTTAAAAAGACATCCTTAGGCTCGAACCCATGACCAAGAACTTAATTCAGAAGTGCTTAACCATCTGGTCCATACCCTGAGATCAGGATATCCTTGGTCAAAAAATATATTTTGACTAGAGATATCACAAAAAGCAAAAAAAAAAAGCCCGCGATTAAGGTTTCTTTTCCCGCTCCTAAATCGCCTAAAAACCCTGTTGTGGCCCAAAAGTTACTAAGTAGTATATCACTTTTGTTTCAGCAGTCAGTAACTTTTGAAGGTTGAAGGACAAGTCTCCGGTGAAAAATATTTAACCGTCTCAATTTTGGGTCACGCCGTCAGGGTGTCTTTTGCGTAGCCGACTGCTTTTCCATAACGACGTTGTATTTTTGCGTCGCTGGTCACCTTCCCATGTAATCAATGTCTTTTTACGTTAGCCTCCGGTGCCGCCACGACACCATCTCCTTCGAACACTTTGTAAGATAACCCACTGTACGTGCTATGATCCTTGTATGCATAATGTAATTTGTTTCTACTATGTTATTTGAATCTTATGGAAGTTTAGAAGTGTTTCTAACTAGATTTCTTTTTCAATTTAATGTTAAGCTTTGTTTCCCCTAATAATCCTGATCTTGTTTTAAAATAAGTGAAATGAACTGTAGTCTGTAGGTTCTTAGGTATGTTTGGGGATTTAGGATGACAATGGCAGAATATATAAATGATAGTTTACTTAAAAGAACTACCACCGATAGTTAATATTTGAGCTTACTATGGATGGAAAATTCAATGTTTATATAAACTATTTTAATTGTTGAGCATAACATCAAGTTTTTTAGCCTTAGATTTATAAAGGTACACTGCTTATACTTTAATAATATAATTCATGTGTATAGATGATTATTTTACTTTTTTTGGATTTTTGTTTAATAGGAATTTGCAATTTGTTTAAACAAATATCTAAACGATGTAAACGTGGGGCTGCTATTTGTGCAAAAAAAATTGGAAGAAAGTGATTATATTATTGAATTTGACAAAAATGATGAAGCTATTGGTGACAATGCGAATAAGTATACTTCGATTAGGAGTGAAATCAAAGATCGAAATTCCTTATCATATTTCGTCAAAAGATGTTGATAAACAAAAATGGGAAAATTTATGGACTGATACTAAGGTATTAAAGTTTTTTTCCTTATAGCTTGTTATAAGCATGAATTATTTGTTATCTACTATGTTTAATTAACTTTTGTTTTGTACATATTTAGAATACGTGGTATATTGAAAGCGACGAGTTCAAGTCTATTTTCATTAGAAGGGCGAAAAAAAGTCATACAAGTTGGCGAAGTTATCTTACAAAAAAATTGTAAAGCAAGGTAAAACTTCTTTTGAAACGTATAAGAGTCTTGATGAATAGCATTGGAATGAATTTGTTACCGAAAGGACTAGTGAGGCATTTTTGGTATATAAGATTTAATAATTATTTTTATTATTACTACTATTATGTTATTATATATATTTATATCTATTAGTAATAATCTATTTATTTACGTGAAGGAAAAAAGTCGAAAAGCAAAAGCTAGAGCGAAGGCGAACAAAAACTTTTTTCACCTCGGACGCCTATCGTTTGCAAGGTTGACCGATAAAATAATTGAAGAAAAATGGTCTTAACTTTTACAAAAATATCCAAACCTTGATAATATTCAAGATCGCCACACTAAAAAGTTTCTTGCGGGTAGCACAAGAAGAAACAAACAAACTAAAATGTATGAATTTGTAGAAGATGCGGTTGTATCATATCCTGAACTAGTAAGTAAATATGTACTTATTTAATTATATAAAAAGTATGTCTTGTAATTGATTGTATTAACGTTGTATATCTTTTATAGACGCGTTTGGAAAAACAAATGATTGATGATGGTAGTTATGTTTCCGGGAAGGAGGATCCACTTACTAGGTTTTTTGGACCTGAGCACGGTGGACGAACACGTGCACTTTCTAATGTTATAGGTAATATATTATATTCCTATATATACACACACATACACACTTTTATAAATATTGTTGTAATTAAAAAAAAAGTATTTTATTTATAGGACGCACAATAGTTCATGAAGGTTTGTTTCAAAGTGATAGGAAACAAAGTCATAATGATGTGTCTACTACTCAACGAAGAAGTGATGCGGGGTTAGACTCAAGCCCCGATATTCGAGGCTCGAGTTATGGGTCCGCTGTATCTCATATTCACTATCCACCTATTGATGTATATATTTATACTGAGTTAAACTATTTTTTTTATATATATCATATTTGTTTATAAAAATATTATATTGTTTTGTAGGAGGTTTTATTTTGTGAATTACTGTTTCCATATGATTCTAGTAAGAAAAAAATAGTAGGTACGGCATACGTGCATCCTACTACAAGTAGACTGTTACATGGGAGATAAATGCATAAGGATTATGTAAAAGTCCAATTAGAAAGCATTGATACAAAGTTTCAGTACGCGCCTCTCCCTTCAATTTCTTGCTATGATGACCTTATAGATATGGGTAATGCTTGTGGTTATTTTATTCAATAGCCAAGAAAGGCGATAAAGGTATATTTGTTAATTATGTAATTTATATGTGCTTTATTATTTATTTTCTTAAGATTTAATTTAATATGTTTGTTAAATTGTAGCTTTCAAACATAGAGGCATCTTGTCGGAACCAAACCCTGCCATAAACATTCAGCTCGTGTTATGAACCACAGGTTATGGGTGTTTTATTGGTTTTTAATCGGGTTTCTTGTTATCGTGGTTGGTTTATTCAAATTTTGTATTATAACATTTTTTTATCATTTTAGTTTTCACCATCTATTCACCATGTTCAATATCAAGGTCAACATGAAGAAGACCCAACAATGTATCATCAGATAGATGCTTTTGAAACTTTTATTGATGTGGTAATCGACAATTCAAATTCTATATATATGTTTATTTATTTATTTATTTATTTACTAATATTTTGATAATAGTTTGAACCGTCTCAACAACTTCCTAATCAACAAATTCGCACTACACAACCCTCTACTCCAACGGTAAGCAACAACACAAAGTCTATATGTGTTATGTTATATATTTAACTAATAATGTTTTGATAATAGTTTGAACCGCCTGCATAAATTTTCACTCCACAAGTTCACGTGACACAAGCTTCATTTTCAACGGTTAGTAACGACTTAAAGTACATATGTGTGTGTGCGCGCGCGTGTGTGATATATTTAACTTTCAATGGTTTAATAATTGGTTGAGCATCCCTCCACAACATGTGCAAATTCAAATTTCACCGAAACGACAAAAATCTTGACACGGATCTTAACTAAGATCCAAGATGAACGACCTTCCCAAATGCAAGAATTTGCTAAACATATCTTGAATTGTTTTGATAACAATTTTAGCATTTCTGTTGATGCACCAACTGGGATGTATCCCGAGACCAAAGATTTAATTCAAAGGGAATTTTTTTATTGTGAGGGAGCATTACAATTTGTAGCTAATGGGATGCTTGATGACTTATTTATACATTGGTGTGAGATGTAAGTTTTATTATTGTTTTTATCTCTTACAATAATATATTTTTAATATAGTTTACTTTTTTAACTTTGCAATATTATTTTTTTGATATTAGGTATTTATACGACGTCAATCTCCCTAGATCTTCTCTATGCGCTTTCTTTAGTTGCAAAAAAGTTACAGCAGAATTTTGTAGGAAAAAATTATCTAGTGTCAAACAAAACTTACTCTCGGTTTACAAACTTCATAAAGATAAAACATATTTCCTTGCATCATTTTTAACAGGTACAATATTATTATTTTTTTATCTATTTTAATTTATTGTCTCTATTTTGCTAATAAATTATTGTTAATTACTTTAATTTCTTTTTATAGTTCTCATTGGGTATTGTTTATCGTTTCCCCTAAAAAAACGACAAGGATATATTTTGGATTCTCTTAAAGGCCAAAAGAAAAAAGAAAATTATGTTCTTTCAAAAGTAATTGAAGTTACTTTTAAGGATCCATTTCAATGGAAAATGATGGAGGTATATATTTTGTTTCTATTTTTAGTTGAACTGAATCTCTTGTATTAATTAAATAATTTAGTGATTATTTCATTGTTTAATCTTTTGTTAATTTAATGTAGGTTAAACAGGAATCAGGAGGTTGGGAATGTGGATTTGAGGTTATTAGACACATGATCGAGTTCGTCTTCATAAAGCAATTTGATTTTCCTAACAACGTAAGTATTTTGTTTACAAATTATATATTTATTATAAGGGTTTTGTTTTTAATCGGGTATGCATTGTTCGGGTTTCACGGTTATTGGATTTATACTATTATGGTTATAAAGATGTGATTCGAATATGTTTTATTATTAGTTTTGAAAATTCAGGTTTGTAACACTAATTAAGTATATATTAATTCATGCCTCATTGCACTTATTTCTTTTTTGTTTTCTTTTAAGATTTGGAAGTCAATCGGATCCTATGTCACACAAAAAGAGATTGACGAGTTAGTCGAAAACATCTTGAAGCGGTTTTTCAAAAAGGTATTTGAAAAAAATAGATATCATATGTAGATTTCTATATAGTATGATATTGTACTCGGATAAATACTTTTGTATAGATATTAGTGAAAACTATATGGGTTTGTATATAACTATCATTTAGTAGTGTATGTCTTTTGGTTTGACTTCTATTAGTTTTATTTGTATTTTTTTAAAAGACTTTGCTTTCTTTGATATTGATATAATTTCGTTTTTATTGCAGTTTTTATATAATCCTATATTGATATAAATTTGATATATACTAACATTTTGGACGGTTTGAGAGTGCAAAGAAAAGCCTATTGTAATTTTATTTAAGTAAATATATAAATATATTAGAAATTATTTTGGGCGGTTTTAAGTATTTTTTGGGCGGTTTTCAAACCGCCCAGAAAAATAAGTTGAATTTTTTGCAGCCACATTTATTTGAGCGATCAAAACCCGCTTAAAAAAACATTTATACCGCCCAAAAAACAATTTTTGTATTAGTGTTATGCACTGTTTTCGACCTTGTCATATGTGATATGTTGATTTTTTAAATGCAGATGATAGATGAAGCAGAGCATTGCTTGACCATTGTTATATCCCAGCATAATTATTTTAAATGTTTTAGTGTAACTTATTATTAAGAATATGATTTCACACGTGCACGTGTGATTCTGAAGCAATGTATATTATTGCTTTTTATGACTATGTTTCTTGACTTAATTATTTGTTCACTTAAAGGTTACGGTTAGTATATATGATTAATGGTTAATTAAAGACTTTAAACAAAGACTTTAAACACAGATGTGAGATTAGACAATATTTCCACATCAGCAAGCGGGCTAGGGAGAAAAAACCCCGGTTTAACACGCTAGATAAATCTCTTGTAGAATAATTGCTTTCGCGAATTGTTAATTAGTTATCATTTTTACCAAATAAATATATAAGATGATAGAAGACTACTCGTAATATCTTTTAATCGAGTTTATTTATAATGGCTAAACTCATTGCTTAGCAATCTTGGTCTCTTTAAATATATTAAGAGACTTAGCATCGTTCTTTAAGACAATGACAACGGTTATTTGTACAGCGTATTTCACTAGGTCGACATCGACAAACTCTTGGACATTTTTCAGGAGTTCGACATGGGTATCCAGGAGCCGCAGGCCCACTTGGAGGAGTAGGGGAACCCTTCGGCTTTGATGGATACTTAGAAATACCTGAAAAACCTGGTCATGCTAAACAACATAAGTATATCATCAAAACTTTAACAAAAACGTAACTTCTTTAAGTGTTTAATTTTTCTCTTTCACTTTTTGGTATAAAATTGAGTACTTTTTTTCTTAGTTTCTGTTTTATAAAGAGTGGATGATTTCAAACCTGATGCTGATACGAGAACAAAGAGCAGGAAGCATGTCATAATGAAAACCTTCGTCATTTAGGGGATCGGTGAATCGACCAACAACTATATGAGTATGATTAAAATGTTGTTGCTATAAATTACTATTTACTATTATATCAAGGATATGATGACCCTTTAAATACCGTAAAAGGGAACAAGATTTTGATGGTTAGGAAGTAAGTAAATATAATAAATTCTTTCATTTAATGATATCATATTTTTATCATGAAATTAATGGTTTGGAAGAATAACGTGTCTTGTTGCTAATAAATAATAGGTAACTTAAATCATCACCTTGACTTTAGAGCATATTTTTTATTTTTAATAACAAATTTTTTTATAACACCTGATTACACCAAACACCATACAACTAAACCGTCATAGGTACTTAGAGCATGTCTAGCGTATGAAAACTACTATAATCCAATGAAATGAAATACACATAACCATGCTAACATGAATTTGCACCCTCTCCGTCTTCTCATTCGTTCTTTCTCTATTTTACATGCATATGTTTCTTTTTCTCGTATTTCGCACATGTGCCCAAATGATCATCCATCATTTGATGCATTTAGCAACATTTCTCCATAGAAATATCTATCAAAATTATTGTTAGTGACTTTATCATATAAAAGCATATACACACACCTATATGGCTATATATATGTGGAGAAATCAAAATAAAAAGATGAAAAATAAAAAAGGTGCAAGAACTAATATAGGTAGTCAATAACCTCAAAAACAAAAACAACATCAATATCACCATCCTTTACCTACCCACAACTAGGGCTGTCGAAACCGCTCGACACTCGATGCTCGCTCGACGCTAGCCGCTCGTTCGGAGTTTGCTCGAAAAATGCTCGTTCGAATTTTTGCTTGGTTGTAAACGAGCCGATCGGCTTGGATCGTTCGAATGATAGTATTGTTTTCGTTAAGAATCAAGTATCGATCCGTGGACACGAGAGCTTTTGATACTAAGTCTTTATTATTATCTAGCTAATAAGAGATAGTTTAAATATTATAATTAACTAAATTAGCTAACTAGAGCTTGGTTTTCCAAGCTGTCTTCAGCGCTAATTGTATTTGGCTTTACTTAGCGCAGTTCTAATACGTCGGTATTCGTTAATTGTAAGGATTCTATTAGGTGTTATGTGCTTGCATATGTAGATGATGTCATAATTACCGGGAATTCTTCATCATTTGTGGCCAACTTGATTGAGCAATTACACTCTTAATTTGCACTCAAAGATTTAGGCACTTTAAGCTACTTTTTAGGGCTTCAAGCTATTTTCTCAGATGATATTTGATATGTTAATAATTACACATACAAATATCCCCATTTTGTGTATTTTTGGTTGTGAATCATTCAATTAGACACTTATTTATGTTTATATTAAAAGTTTTAGGTTTCCAAAGGGAGATTGATGATTTTTATGGAAAAATTCAAGATTTGGTGAAGCTTTAAGGAGAAAAACATGCTGACATGCCAATGTTCGGACCGGCATGCCCATGTTATAAAGCTGAAATTAATTTTTTGTTGACCTGATGCAGAACATACCCATGTTACTTATGAACATGGCCATGTTCGAGCTGAAATCGTGATATATACCCAGTTTCCCCATTTGAGACATATTCACCTTTTTCACAAAACCCTAGTTCTCTCAAACCTCTGAAGTGATTTTAGGGAAATCTTTAAAGATTCAAGGCTAAAATTAAAGATCGAGCATTTTCAAGAAGAGACTAACATCATCTAACCCATTTACCCTTAATTTGGTTTGAATTCCTTTAGATTTACTATGAGTTATTCCATTTTCTTGAGTTTGGGTGTGATTTTTATAAGCCTCATAGGCTAAACTCTTATTATCACTTGTATTAGATGAAACTTAGCATGATTTAACAACTTATACATGATTCTTGGAGTTGTTTATGTTAGTGACATGATGAAACTTGATTATTCTTCAATGAATATGTGTATTTATTCTAGTTTGATGAAATGTTCAACCTTATGTGTGTTGTAAGCATGTTATGTTAGAAAACCTCATGTTCTTACAAGATTTATGCATGTGATTACATTTTTTGTGTGTAATTTTGTAACCTTTGACTAGGATTGGTGAATGAAGGTTAAGGGTTTAGTAAAATTGAACAAATGTGCCTCTTTATGATTATGTTAAAGAAAACCATGGTGTATATCATGAATCTCTCTTGTCATTGGTTATGAATTGATTTTGTAATCGTGGTTCGATGTAAATTAGTTAAAGGGTAGTTATAGTTTTGTCTATTTTACGCAAGTTGAGGTTGTTGTTATATGCTTATCGTGTTAACTTTTCAAAGGTTTATGGAATTAGGTAGCCCTAACAGGAGTCTATTTCATCTTTAATATTAACATAATTGTATCATTAGTTTCTCATGGCATAAAATTAGGGGGCTATTGTGTATTTATCATTCTAGCTTTTCGAATGGTTATATGTTTAAATACCCTTGACGGGGGTTTAAACTATTTCCATATATTATGTGTAAAAAATGATCTCACCTTGAATTTGTACTAGTTGTTATTTCTGTGCTAAGTGGAGTCAAAATCGAAGTGGTATTTTTTATTGATTGTGTATCTTCATCTTTATTTTCTTGCTTTGTTAGTTTAATTTGCTAATTACATTAGTTAATTTTAATATTCACAAATCCAAACTCAATTGATCACTTAAATAGTGATGATGATTTAATATTGGGAGCCATTGTGTCCAAGGATCGATACTCGGTTCTTGCCTAAACTATACTACGATGTGGTAGGTGCATTTGCCTAAGAGTGATAATCGTTTCTTAAATTAAAGCTCAATTATGTGAATAATCCTTATTAAAAATATATATACTTTACACAAATCAATATTCTTCAACTTTCTTAGCAAAGGTATTTATGTGATCTATTACAACATGTGGGTCTCAGTTAGTGTCGACCCTTATCTACTCCTATTTCTCCTGGACAACAACTTTCCCAGTATTCTGGTTTGCCTTTAGAGGATCCATTATCATATCGCAGCACCATTGGGGCCTTGCAATATCTTGTCTTGACTTGTGTAGAGATTGCATATGCTATAAGTAAGGTTTCTCAGTTTCTTCAAAAACCCACTGATCATTATTGGATCACTTTCAAGCATATACTTCAATACCTTAAGGGTACTATATCTTATAGGTTCACCATCTGCAAGTCTTCTTCTTATGTTGTTCATGCTTATGCTGATACTGACCGGGCTGGCTATCAAGATAGTCACAGATCCACCACATGTTATTGTATTTTTCGTAGATCCAATCTTATCAGTTGGGGTTTGCATAAATAACATACCGTTGCTCACTCTAGTACTGAAGCGAAGTACGATGCACTTGCTCACACTTTTATTGAGTTATGATGGATCACTTCTATACTTAATGAGTTACATATCCATCTTATTTATCCACCTACATTGTGGTGTGATGATATTGGCGCTACATATATAGCAGTCAATCTAGTGTTTCATCAACGTACAAAACATATTGAGATTAACTTACTTTTCATTCAGGATATGGTATTCGCTAAGACTCTCAGAGTGTTCTATATTCCTAATGTTGTTCAGATTGCACATCTTCTTTCCAAAGGGTTGTTTTCCACACGGTTTAACATTCTTCAAGACAAGCTTCGCGTGGCATATTAGAGTTTTTATGATATTTTAGTTGTCTTGTATTTATTAGTCTTTGTGATGCTTTAATTTCCTTGTAGCACTTATATATCTTTGTACATGTGGTCTTTTGAAACATATATATATATAAAGAGATAGCAGCACAAATTTCAGATTCATTTTTTTATCAACAATAACCATTTGTGTAATTAACTCATATTATTGGTCTTATTCCAAATAATACATTAATATATAAGTCTTTATTATGTTATAACAAAATTATAAATTCAAATCACAAACATTAAGTCAAAAAATATCAGATAAAATTTTTACGAAATTAAGATTTGAATAACCTACTAAGAGAAGAATTTGTGTCCCTTGTTACATCAACAATTTACAAAATTAATCTGTAAGTAATCAAACAGTTATTCACTAAATTATAACAGACTTTTGCATAATATGAAGCCAAGATAAAGAAATGTAAGCTCGTGGGGCATTATCTATCTTAATCCACAAACCCTAGTACATAAAATATTAATCCTAGAGCAGGGCTTATTCATCCGTTCAAAGGCTCCAAGCGAAATTTCATTTTGAGGTTCTTTTTGATAAAAGCATTGAAAATTTTTATATGAATTTTACATAATCATTTTATTCTAATTATAAATCATCTTCTACAAAATACTGATTTTCTTTATATGATCGATTGCCTAATTAATATTATGGACATACACATATTACTCGGATCACAAATAATGAGCATAGATTTGAGCACAAATATTATTTTATTATCTAAATCAACCATGTAAAATCATTAAAAAAATCAATAGATTATCACCTAATAAGCACTATTAAAGATCTATATGTTTACATATACAAAAAAGCAACCTAATTTGACAAGCAACTTATAACTATTTGGGTTGAGTTGAAATAAACCGGGTTACTTGAACCAATGTTAAGTGAAGCATAGTTACTTTGTTGCTTTGTCGTTTTCTAATTTTGCAGTTATTCATTGATCGAGTCTTAGGTTTGATTTAGTCTTTCCAAATTGTTCGTAGTTAGTTGATGAACGTTGGAGTCGTGGGTCGTTTGTAATGGCTATTTATGCCAGCATAATTCTCTATATTGATTATCAGTTTGTGAGATTATTTGTGTGATTATACCATTTGTATTCTACATTTGGTATCAGAGTGAAAATCAGATCAAATTGAGTGTTTCTTGTGAGGAATTGAGAGTAAACTTCAATGGCGGATGAAACAGTACAATTTCAGAATACGAGTGTTCCAAAATTCGACGGTGATTATGACCATTGGAGCATGGTCATGGAGACGCTACTCCAACCGAAAGAATATTAGCGAGTCATGGAGGATGGGTATACGGTGATCAGACCAGAAGAGCAAGCCATAACAACGCAGTAGAAAATTTTTGAAGAAAACAAATTGAAGGATCTGAAAGCCTGCAACTATCTATTCCAATCAATAGACAAATCGATTCTCAAAACCATGACAGAGAAGAACACAACTAAGCAGATTTGGGATGCCATGAAATTGAAGTACCAAGGAAACACCAGGGTGAAGAGAGCTCAACTACAGAGACTTAGAAGAGACTTTGAGCTCCTAGAGATGAAGACTGGAGAAAGTGCCATTGATTATCTGGGTCGAGTGATGACCATCGCAAATGATATGCGGAATGCAGGCGATACTATGATCGATGTCACAATTGTTGAAAAGGTTCACAGAATGTTAATTGAGAACTTCAACTTTGTGGTATGTGCTACTGAAGAAACCAAAGATCTAGAAAAGATGTCTATAGTCTGTAGATGAATTAGAAAGTTCCTTATTGATACATGAATAAAAGATAAGAAGGAAGAGTAATGAAGAGCAGGTCCTTAAGGCTGAGGCGGAACAAAGTACTAGTAAAGAAAGAGGCAGAGGTCGGGGATATACCACTAGGGGTAGAGGAAGAGGACGTGGAAGATCCTAATGAGATAACTACTGGTCATAATTTGAGAAGTCCAACATTGAGTGCTATAAGTGTCATCAATTTGGACACTTCCAATACGAGTGTCCAACCGAGGCAAGGGCAGCAAATTAAACCGAGTATGGAGAGAATAATGAGCTCATTCTTATCACTTCAGTTGACTTGGAGAGAAGAAGGAAAGGTAGAAGGTAAAGGCATACGGTTTTTGGATTATGCATGCTCTAACCATATGACCGGATCAAGACAATGGTTCATTGATTTGGATGAGTCATATTAACACAAAGTAAAGCTGGGAAATAATCACAGGCTAGAAGTTAAAGGCCGAGGAAATATGAGGTTGCATATTAATGGGTATGCTCGAGTTCTCACTGATGTTTACTACGTTCCCATTCTCACATCAAATGTTATCATCCTTGGCCAACTACAAGACAAAGGTGTGACCTTTGTAATACAAGGAGGAGTGTGTAAAGCCTTTCATGCCATCAGAGGGGAGTTTCTGTTAGCTACCATGTCCAAGAACAGGATGTTTCCCACATATACTACTACAAGCGTAGAGCAATCAAAGTGCTTACAGATTCTTGAGGACTCCAAAACAAAGCTGTGGCACAGGAGATGCGGTCATGTAAACCACAAGGCCATTAGATCAATGGTTTATAAGAAGATGGTGAAGGGGCTGTCCGAACTTGCTGACAAACATGATCTTTGTGAGACATGTGCACTCGGGAAGCAGCACAGAGAAGCATTTCCTAAGAAAAATGACTGGCATGCCAGTTAGAAGTTACAACTAATCCATACTCATATATGTGGACCTATCACTCCCTCTTCTACAAGTGGAAAAAGGTACATTCTCGTATTTGTAGATGATTACTCTAGAAAGACATGGGTGTATTTCTTATCTCACAAGAGTGAAAGTTTCCTTGTTTTCAAGTCTTTTAAGTTACTTATAGAAAATGAAACTAGGTTAAAGATTAAATGTTTGAGAAATGATAGGGGAGGGGAGTTCACTTCAACCCAGTTAATGATTATTATGAGAATGAGGGATCAAAAGGCAGCTATCAGCTGCCTACACCCCTTACCAAAATGGGATTGCCAAGAGAAAGAACAAGACTTTATTGAATGTGATTAGATGCCTGCTTAGTGACACCAAAATGCCCAAGCAATTATGGGCAGAAGCTACGAGATGGGCATGTCACATCCTTAATAGATGTGTGAACAGGAACCTTGATAATTTGGTACCTGAAGAAGCTTGGTCAGGTCAGAAGCCTAATGTTGAACATTTTAGAGTATTCGGTTGTGTCAGTTTTGCTCATGTACCTGCGTAACTAAGAACAAAACTGGATGAAAGAAGCTTGAAGTGTGTGTTCAGAAGTAAGTCAAGAATCCAAAGCCTATAGACTGTATGAACCCAAGAGCAAGAAGATAGTGATTAGCAGGGATGTTCAATTAGATGAAGCTGCCTCATGGAATTGGGAAAAGGATAGTGGAAATGTTAAATAACTGTTAGTAGAAGGTGAAGAAGTTACTCAAGCAACAAAGGCAATAAAGGAAGAACAAGTAGACACACCTACTCCCAAAAGTCCAAACACACCAGCATTAAACTCCCAGCAGGTATCCGGCTCTGAGATGTCCTCAGAAACAATAAGTCCACAGGTGCAGGGTCAAGCAAATACAGAGACAAGTAATGTCCCTGTGGAACATGAAGGACCCTCAACTAGAACTAGAAACCCACCAGCTTGGATGGAAGATTACTATACGGGATCAGATATGTTTGAAGAAGAAGAGGCTGATTTTTCAATGTTCAATTATTTTAATGATCCTTCAACTTATGAAGAAGCCTGTGGGGACCTAAAATGGATAAATGCCATGAAGGTAGAGATTGAGGCAATAGAAAAAAAATGGGAATTGGTTAACCTACCAGCAGATTCTAAGGCTATTGGTGTCAAGTGGCTTTTTAAGACGAAATTAAATGAAAAGGGGAAAGTTAACAAGTATAAGGTTAGACTTATTATGAAGGGGTATGCACAGAAGGAAAGTATTGATTATGGGAAGTATTTGCTCCGGTAGCTCGTTAGGATACTATCAGAACACTTCTAGCTATTGTTGGAAAGAGAAGGTGGATCATACATCAATTAGACGTGAAGAGTGAATTCTTGCATGGTGAATTGAAAGAAGTTGTTCATGTGGAGCAGCCCAAAGGGTTCTTCAAGAAGAGGAATGAGTCAAAGGTGTACAGGCTAAAGAAGGCACTGTATGGCCTGAAACAGGCCCCTAGAGCCTAGTTCCATCTAATTGAAGGCTACTTTATACAAGAGGGTTTTAGAAAAAGTAAATATGGCCACTCATTGTTTGTCAAACAAGTAGAGAGTCATATTATTATTATGATCCTATATGTAGATGATCTTATCTACACCGGAAGTGATCAAGCACTGTGTGAAGCATTTAAGAAATCCATGCAAAAGGAATTTACTATGACAGATTTGGGGAAAATGAAGTACTTCCTAGGTGTTGAAGTTTTGCAGGATTATAAAGGAATTGCCATATATAAATCTTAGGATTATGTGCTTAAAAGATTTAATATGTGGGAAGCTAATGGAGTCAAGAACCCAATTGTTCCTGGAACAAAATTAGGAAAGTCAGCTGCAGGGAAGGAAGTGAATGGAACTATGTACATGAGCCTTATTGGGAGACTTATGTATCTTACAGTGACTAGACCTGATTTAATGTATGTGGTCAGTCTCTTGTCAAGATTCATGGCTAGCCTAAAGCAAGAACACTAAGAATCTGTCAAATGAGTGCTAATATATGTCAAACAAACTTTTGGTTTTGGTCTCAAGTATTATACATTAGAGAGAGGAAAATTGCTAGTGTTCACTGATAACAATTATGCTAGAGATTTAGAAGACATGAAAAGTACTTTAGGGTATGTGTGTTTGCTCAGTGGGGATGCTATCAGTTGGGGATCGAGGAAGCAAGAGATAGTAACACTCTCAACTACTGAAGCATAATATGTTGCAGCTACTTCATGTGTGTGCCATTATGTTTGGCTCAAGGGGTTGTTGGCAGAAATAGGAGAAGCGGTTCTAGGTGCAATCGAGGTGTGGTAGGACAACAACTCTATTATAAAGTTATCTAAGAATCCTATGTTGCATAGAAGAACTAAACACATTGATGTTCGATCCATTACTTAAGAGACCTGGTTAATGAAGAAGTGGTGAAGTTGGTATTTTGCAAATCAAATGAACAAGTTGCAGACATCATGACTAAGTCGTTAAATTTACATCTGTTTGAGTGGATGCGATCATTGCTTGGAATCATGGAAGTTAAACAAGAAGCTTGATGTTGTCTTGTTTAGGGAATGAAATATTGGGGTTGAGTTGAAATAAACCGGTTACTTAAACCAGTGTTAAGTGAACCGGAGTTACTTTGTTGCTTTGTCATTTTCTAATTTTGCAGTTATTCATTGACAAGTCTTATGTCTGATTTAGTCTTTCCAATTATTCGGTAGTTAGTTGATGAACATTGGAGTCGTCGGTCGTTTGTAATGGCTATTTAAGCCAGCTTAATTCTCTATATTGATTATCAGTTTATTTGTGCGATTATACCATTTGTATTCTACAATAAATAATATGAAAAACAACAAAAATCATAACAATAACCATTAGAAATCAGTAATGCTACATTAATATGATGAAACCTTTCAATCAACACAAAACACAAATCAATATCATTTAGGGAAAAAATAGAAACACATAAATTTAACTTATTAGTAGACATGAGGAAGAAATCACAATTGAAGAAACCACAAAGGTAGAAACTAGTGGTATGCATGATTGAGTTTGGTTCGGTTTTAAGCCTCCATTGAAACCGATAACCAACCAACGCTTGGTGAAGAACCTATAACGAAGACTAGATTTTGGTTAGGTTTTTGTCTCGTCGGTTAGAGTTCGGTTTCCTTTATGTCGGTTAATAGTCTAATGTATATTTTTTAATAAAATTTGCTTTGTTTAAGCTGAAACTAGTGGTATTATGGTTTCTAAGATTGATACTAAACTCTTTCGTTGTCAAGCAATCGTTAACTTCCTACAAAAGCCAATTTTTTTTCACTTTATCGGTGTTATTCATATTCTTAAAGACTATTATCCTATATATTAATAAAGGAAGTGAACGAATAGTGTATTTTGTAATCTGATCGAGCCGTTCGGTTGGCAATGGACATTCGTCAAGAGATAGGATAAGTTCACAAGGCTGAGAACTAAATGTTCAAAGGTGTCCAATAGCGAGAGAAGGCGGCGCCGACGCCCGAGCTGGCACACATCCAGCGGCAAGACACGATCGTTACATAGGCTGCTCCCAGTGAAGAAGAAGTAGCAACCTCACCATTCTTAAATCAATGTTTGTTTCATCTACCTCATCGTCCAGTTTCAGATCTGAAAACCATAGGTATGTCGGCCTCTATGGCGAGTTGGAGAAATTGAAAAAACAAAAACTTTTGAAGATTCTAATTAACTATCATGCAGTTCATCTGTTCTAAAGATTGTTGCATTTGCTCACTCGAGCAGCTGACGATGTTCAAGGATATCACCTAGAAGAGTTTCTTATTGTCCGGATCATTTAATTTCCTTTTAGAATATTTCATTTTGAAGGTAATTTTCAAATAGTTACTTTAATCTCAGGTTAATTTTTATCATTTTAACCTTATGATAGAACTAATTTCTAACTATTCCTACAGATTATAGGTAAGTGGCATAGATTTTCAGCAACAACATCAGTGACGACATTATAGGTAAGTGTTGCAGACCAAACGGAAGAAATCAACCCAAAAGACTAGTTTGTTGGGTAAGGGGACCCATTTGGCCTATAAATCCCACATCAATTGCTCATACAACCGATGTGGGACAAGTTCTATACCTTGCAATGGTTTCGGTCCATAACATTCGCGCCTCCTTAAGGACCAACATCCTTGTTGGTCATGACTGGCTCTATCCGGGCCACCACTCTATGGGCCACCACTCTGAAGTTGGCTTTGATACCACTGTGATAGACCAAACGGAAGAACTCAACCCAAAATACTAGTCTGATGGGTAAGGGAACCCATTTGGCCTATAAATCCCATATCAATTGTCCATATAACGAATGTAGGACAAGTCCCATACCTTACAATGGTTTCGGTCCATAACATTAAGCAAGAGCGTTACAACCTACAAGTGATTAGCACTGACAACCCATATGTCTCTTGCTTCCCTTTTTAATGGTTAGCGGTGGGAGTCTGAAATCATCAAGAATCAAATAGTGATATCAAACTGATGAATCTGATCATGGAGTTAACTCAGGCAAGAAAGTGTGAAAAAGAAGAGAGATTCGAAAGATGAATTTCCCCGAATGATCCTGCTGCCTTAAAGTCATCATCGCAAGGCTTAATACACAGGTGAAAATGAATTAATACCATCAGCAAATCGATAGGATAGGATAGAACATCAAATCACTTGAAATGACGATGGACCGGATTGAGTGGCAGTTTGTGAGTATGTAGATGCAAGTTGAGTTTATGGATAGTTCTATGGCTGAAAGCAGTTGGTTTTCGAATCCTAAAGGTGAAGTTAACAGTTTCATGCAGCATTTGGCGGATGATTATGGTTTAGGGGTATCTATTGGTTTGTCCCAACCTGCTGCTACAAATGTTAAGAGTTTCAAGAAGGTTGTTGTTGATGATGATGATGATCCCAAGGTGTCTCGCAGAATTGAAAGCTCATGGGTAAGCTAATGATGTCCATAACTCCATTGAGTTGTGAATAGTTGATTATACTGTCCCGCGTATTATCTGTATAATTAGAATAAGTTATGTACAATTGATGGGTTAGTATCTGTATGCATCTTCGATTTATTTATGTTGCTTAAATCATTAATATCTTTCTTTAGTATGATGGTGGCAATATAATGCGTTTCATTTGCACGTTATCTGCATTTTTAAGATTTGAAATGGGTGGTTATAATTAAAACTATAATTATATATGATATTGTGGGTCTGCTTTATATGTTAGAACTTTATACATCTTGGTCTGGTTATGATGAATTGCAACATATAGCTAGATTATGTTAAAATCAAATTTTGTTTGGATAAATCCATAACCTTATTAACTGTCCATGTGTATTGCTACATATTCTAATTCATAATGTATGTTGGGGGCTCATTTGGATACACACTATCTTATCTTCTACAACGTAACACCGTAAACCATGTATGGTAAAGAAGTGGTTGAACAGTGGTGTGGCTTTTTGTTGCTGATACCTAATCAAGATTTTGAAGACATCATCTTCGATCGTCACCGGCCCAGGTCAATTAGTTTGGTTCCTTGGTTTTACCTTTTATGAAGTCCCGGGTGCTGACGATGTGGCTGTGGCGGTGGTTAGTTACTTGGCAATGGTATTTTGTTAGAAAAAGGTTGTGTTGATGAGAACATGATAATCTGACTACATGTGTTTTTCTAAGCCCGATTTATCCCGTCTATCACATACGCAATGCGCGTTGAGGGATAACACTAGTTATATAAATATTCAATGTTGATACATCTTGATGTACCTAGTTTATGTTCTCAAATGTAAAAGTCTTTCATGTCTTACACTTATGTAATCCAATGTAATATAATGATTGAATGATATATGAAATGCATTGTGATGTTTATGTGTGGTTGATTATGTCATGTTATCATTATATTGAATGTGATTCACATAGATGAACTAAATATATAGGTTTGATATTGTTTTACATAGTTCTAAGTCAATAAGAACTTAGAAGTGTGTTTAACTTAGTCATGTGATTGTTCATGCTAATGGACCATACTTATGGTCTATACGCATGAATGAACCATACTTATGGACCAGTCGCACGACTGAACCAGGTGACTAGATCAGTTGTATGATTGAAACATAAGATTGATTCAATCGCATGACTGAACCTTCAGTCGTGCGTATGAGTCAACCGTATGATTCAATCGCACGACTGAACCATGCTAATGGTTCAGTCGTACAATTGAACACTGATAACCTATAAATACCACATAATTCATGGAAAAACATAACACTATGAATACTTTCGTACCCTAGCTGTCCAGAGCGTCCCAAGTCGCAAATCCAAGTTCATAGTTCGTTCCTGATTGATTCCAATCTGTTCTTAACGTTTGTTACATCGTTAGATCGATCGGGTTATTCGTTCTCACTGATTGGATCGCCAATCAAATAGAATTCTACGCTATTTGATCTGGTTTCACGTAGAATTAGTTAGTACTCCATACGTACATGGTCCTAACAAGTGGTATTAGAGCTTAGGCTCGTGATTTTGCGGGGATTCAATTGGTTTTGGTGTCAAAACTATCGTTTTCATTCAAAAAATTCACTTTTTCGCTTCAAAACTTGTTTTTTACGAGTCTCTGTGTTAAAAGTTTCGACCTTTTCCCATACGGCAGATTAGAGTTCGCAAAAATTCGTAATTTTGAGTCAAGTGTTCAAAAATTCGATTTTTCCCGCAGCAGCAACTTCAATCGCACAATTAGCTCAATCGCACGAATGAATCCCATTCGCATAGTTCAATCGCACGACTGGACTCATTCGCACAGTTCATTCGCACGGTTGAGTTATTCTATACAGTTGACCTCATTTGTCCTGTTCATTCGCATGACTGAATCCAATCGCATGATTGAAGTCATTCACATCTTTCAATCGCACGGTTGAACCAGTCGTCTTGTCCAATCGCATAAGTCAATTTGTCCTGTTCTTAGTTCATCAAGTTCAAAGCAATGGAAGATCAGTTCTTTGCTTTTACTGCTGGAAAGGACTCACGCATCCAGAATCTTCTACTTCTGGAAAGTGAGATCGGGAACCATAACAAACCGCCAAAGCTGTTAACGTTGGATGAATACCCATAGTGGAAACAACGGTTTGAAATCTACCTGAATGGAGTTGACCCCAATCTGTGGACGTCTATTGAGACTGGTTATGTGGTACCAGTCAGTGCTAATGGGGTAAAGTAGACTTTTAGAGGAATGAGTGAATCCCAGAAGACTATATATAATGCTGAAAAGAAAGCATATGCCTTGTTGACTCAGTCTATACCTAAGGACATATTTCATCAGTTTTCTGAGAACAAGCAGTCAAAGAAATTATGGGTGGCCTTGGAAAAGAGATATGAAGGCAATGCAACTCTGAAAGCACTGAAGGCAAAAGCTCTTAAAAAGGAATTGACAATTTCTCACCAATTGGAAAAAAGAGCTTGGATGATATCATTGATAGATTCTATCATCTGATGAGTGAGTTGCACACTCATGGCATGACCACATCCATGGAAGATAAAGTCTCTAGTTTTGCTGATGGTCTGCCAGACAAATGGGATCCATTTATATCAAATTTGAGACAAAACGACATTCTTACCACTTTAGACATAAATGATTTCATTCTAAAGTTAAGGGAGGAAGAGCTGCGTTAGAAATACAAGTCAAAGAAAGGATCCTATGCTCAGAATCCTTCATTATACACTCAGTTCCAACCCCTGCTACATCAGGCGCACCGCTTCAAACGGTGTTTGTGTCAAACTCTTCTGCTCCTTCCCAAAGCAGCTCATCAGGAACCGAAATGTCAGGGTCAACTAGTACCCAATACATTGTTCTTGAGACAAATACTACCAAGTTAAAGACTGAGAATCTCGAAAATGTCACGGTGGAAATTTCTAAAGAACATAAGGACCTTCTAGCTGCTGTTGTTCAATCTTATGATGGATTAGTTGCTGGTAAGATTAGGAACTGTCATCTTGCTGACGAGGACTACGAGCAAGTTGATGAAACTGAGCTGGAACGCATGGATATTATGTGGGCCTTGGCTAGTGCTGTTAGAAGAGCCAAGAAGTTTGTCAAGAAGACGGGGTAAAACCTGGTTGTAACTAAAGACACGACATTTGGATTTGATAAAACTAAGGTCACGTGCTTCAATTATGGAGAGAAAGGGCACTTAAAACGTGAGTGCACAAAGCCAAAGAAGACTGGGAATGGAAATGCTTTTCCCACATTCAACCGTCAAGATAAGGAGAAGGTTGGAGCATCATCAAGTAAAGATTCTAAAGCTTTGGTTGCACAAGGTGATGAAGGACAAGACTGGTCCTTCCGATTCGTATCCGAAGGTGAATCCAATGTTGCATTAGTTTATACATTGGATGATGGATCTGCAAGTGAGGGAGACATCATAGCTGATCATGCTCATTCAGATATCGAAGAAGCTAGGGATGTCGTTGATCACTTGGTTGAAGAAGAGCTAAGTGCTTCAAACTCAGATTCTCCAGTCACTGAAGAGTCTGGCGCTGCGTTAATGGCTAATTCGTCTGGTACTTCACAGGTATATTCTAAAGACGAATTATTTGATAAACATGCTTGTATCGAATGTGATAAATTTAGAGAAAGCATTGGTTTAAAGTTTTCTAGGTTATTAGAACACAATGATAATCTAGTAAATGATTTACAACTCTGCACTAAAGCAAATCGTGTATTAAAACAAAATGAGTGCAGCTTCGAAGAAAAGATAGAACTGTTAGGGACACAATTAAGGGAAACCAAGGTTGTTGCTTTAAATCAATCTAATGATATTAAGTTCTATTTAAACTCTTTAGAAGAAACTAAAAAGGAGAAAGCAGTTTTGTAAGTAGAAGTTGAATCTTTAAAACAAAAACTGCACAGTTTGGCGAGTTCTTCTCACATAGTTCAAAACTTAGTGAAAGAACAAAATGGCGGGAAAGGTCTGGGTTATAAAGTAGTACCGCCACCACATGCTATCCTTTTGAACACTAAATGTAGACCAATCAATAATAACCCGGTAAAGGATCATGTGGTGTCTACTCCTCTGGTCAGTCATCGAGATTCTACGGGTAAACCGGTGAAGTCTGTTACTGAACAAAAGAATACTACTTGAAAAGGTTAACTTAGGGTCAGGTTCAAAAAAGTCTATTTCAGAAGGAACGAGCGATCTACTCAATCGGCCTTCAAAAAGACCAATAGAAGAGACAGCCCTAAACAATCTAAGTCAACAAACCCTAAACCAGTAAGTCATCAAAATCTAAATAAAATGAAAGCAAATGATGTTCCGAATGTCAAAACAATTAATTTTGTTAAAGAATGAGAGACATCTAAAAGGGAAAAGAATCTACCCAGCCCCCGACCAAAGTCAACCCCACATCAACGCTTTCCTCATACTGTCGAAGGGAGATCCTGCTACAGTTGTGGAAAACGAGGACGTATCTCTCCAAATTGTCCTATCAGACACCCAAAAAGAAAATTGAACTTTTTGATGATGAAAACCGAGATTTTCTAAAATCAGATCTAATACTCCTCCTAAACACCAAAGTCAACATAGACAAGCTAAAAGCAAAGCTGTGCCACCTAAGGTTAAATCTAGGATTGTTAGTGAACCTAAAGTTCAAACCATAAGCCAGTCGTCTCTTTACCACAAACAGGCCTTACACAAAACTGGTTAATGAAAAAAAAATCAAGTATTGTGTCTGATAGTGAAGATAAGAAAGAGAAAGATGTGCCTATTCCTCTGAAGGTCAGTGGGTTGAGTTCATGATGTGTGATGCCTCTAGGACACCCAATCCAGTTAAGGCTTGGGTCCCAAACCTGAACTAATCATTTCCTTTGTATCTGCAGGGTGTCTGTTACAGCACTATCACTAATACCTGGATTATTATAGTGGGGCGTCCAGGAACATGACCGGGAATTCGTCCCTCCTTTTCAACATCAAGCAAATTAAAGGGGGACACATATCATTCGCTGGGAATATAGGAGGTTACATCACCGCACAAGGCGAAGTGGGAAATGAGAAAGTGAAGTTTGACAAGCTCAACTATGTTCAACAACTACAGAACAACTTGCTTTCTGTCTCCCAAATCTGTGATAAGGGGTTAAAGGTTGTGTTTGATAACAAGAGGTGCTACGTACTGAAGAAGGAGTATGTCATCCCAGAGGAGCAAGTGCTAATGTCAGCTTCAAGATACAACCACCTGTATGTCTTGGACCTATCAAAAGCCTCCACAACTGAGTCTACTGCTTAGTGCTTCTTGTCAAAAGCAACAGAAAGAGATTCAGTCTCATGGCATAGGAAAATGAGGCACATCAATCCTAGAAAGATGAATCATCTGGTTCAAAACGATCTGGTAGCTAGAGTTACAGTCAAGAATTTCCAGCTTTCAGATTTCTGTATCGCTTGCAAGAAAAGGAAACAGACCAAGAAGTCTCACAAAGCAAAGAAAGTTAATTCTATTGACATGCCTCTCGAGCTTCTACACATGGATCTGTTTGGCCCAGTCAGCACAAAAAGCATAGTCGGGGATTGGTACTGCTTTGTGGTGACGGATGATTACTCAAGATTCTCTTGGGTGATGTTTCTGAAAGCTAAATCAGAGACTTTTGAATCATTCAAACATCTGGTTACCAAATTGGAGTCTCTCTACAAGCTAAAAGTAAGAAGGATTCGATCAGACAAAAGGACAGAGTTCAAGAATTAGTGGATGGAGGCGTTCTGTAGAGAGAAAGGGATTGTTCATCAATTCACCTCTGCCTACACTCCACAAATAAATGGTGTTGCTGAAAGGAAGAATCGGAGCTTGATAGAGACAGCAAGGACAATGTTAGCTGACTCCAAACTGCCAGTTCAATTCTGGAACGAGGCAGTAGCTAATGCATGTTATACTCTAAATTGGGTTTTGGTAGTCCAACGTCATGGAAAAACTTGTTATGAGTTGCTCCAACAACGTAAACCCAATTTAGAGTATCTGGAACCATTTGTTGCACCCTACATGCTGCTAAATAAGAATCAGACTGGGAAGTTGTTGGGTCACTATAAGACTGGTGCAACCAAAACCACTTCACATAGTCAATTTTGGTGCTACATTCAAAGGATTCCGAAGCTAAGTATGAGAACTTCCGAAGTCTGAAGAGTTCTTCCTAAGACAACAGCTGAAGACCTTTGCTGAAGACATCAGCTAAAAGTAACAACTGATGACAACAGCTGAAGACATCAGCTGAAGGTAACAGCTGAAGACAAAGTCTGAAGACAAGAGCTGAAGACAAAGTCTGAAGACTTCAGCTGAAGACATCTTCTAAAGACAAAGTCTGAAGACAAGAGCTGAAGACAAAGTCTGAAGACAACAGCTGAAGACAACTTCTGAAGACAAACTCTACTTCCGAAGACAAAGAAGACTCCAAGCTTCGGAAGAAGCAGTCTTCCGAAGTATAAGTGGCTTCGAAAGAAGTTATTCTTCCGAAGCAATTTAACCTTCGGAAGACATTGCTATGACCAGTAGACATAAGTGTGGTCTCTGACAATCCGCTGCAGACCTCTGATACAGCATGGCTTCTTCCTAAAGAGCCATGTTGTTGACCATACTTTATTCTACTGTTTACCTTTTTATGATAGTACATATTACCAATTTTAGTTGGTGACAAAAGGTAAGTCAGGGACATGTCCTGACTACCAAATCTCAGGAAAATGTCTGAGATATCTTAACCTATTGTCTTGTAGTATAGGCTTTTGGTTATAGGTTTCCAGCTGGAATCAAAGTATATCCGGCTGTAGGTAGTATTATATATGCATTCTCATTGTAACTCATTAGGGAGTGAGAGATCAAGTGAGCTTGAGCTTGTAAGAGTCTTGTAATCCTTTGAGTTGAGAAGCAATATATAAAAGTACCTTGAAAATTTACTTCCTGTGTTCGTTATCATTTGTTACTTGTTATATTGTAATCAACTCTTGTTAGACTCTTTCTGAGTGTTGTTCAAGGTGAGTTTGAGAGAAAAACCACTTGTTGAGTGACCAAAACCGATCCTGCAATTGGTATCAGAGCTTTGGCTCTTGATTGCGTGATCTAACCATCCAAATCAACTTGTTTTTCACTCCTCCCTACAAACCACTCACTCAAATGGCCGCTCTCACTAAAGCTGATATGGAAACTGGTACCATGACCAAGTCCCCACTGATCACCCCTGAAGACTTTGACACATGGTGCACAAGAATGGAAGGCTTCATCAAGTGTTAAGACTCAAGGATGTGGGACTCTATTGTTAATGGTCCTTTCATACCAAGCACTACTTCTGCTACTGGTAATCACATTATTCCAAAAGATGTTGATGATTACTCAGAAGAAGATAGGAAAAGAATAGAGCTTGATCAAAGGGCTATGACTTCTCTTCAAACTGCTCTTCCAAACTCCATCTGCAGAGGCTTCAAGAAGTGCAAGACAGCTAAAGATCTATGGGATGCACTGAAGCTCATGTATGAAGGATCCAAGGAAACTAAAGAGAACAAGAAGGATCTCTTAAAGCAGCAGTTTGAGAACTTCACTTTCAAGACTGGAGAGACCTTGACTCAACAATACTTCAGGTATGTTGAGATAGTGGTTACTCTGATGGATATTGGAGTACCTCTTGAGAATAGAGACATAGTTAGAAAGTTCATGTCTTCCCTTCCTAAATTATGGGCACACTACTGTGTCGTAATCAAGAGAACTTCGGACCTTAAAACTCTTTCTCTCACAGAGTTGTATGGTATCCTAAGTGCATTCCAGATGGAGATGAACATGCAGAACTCCTCTGGTAACTCCAATAACCAACTGAGTTCAGCCCTTCATATGGTTGAAAGGGAAATCATAGAACCGCAACATCAGTTTCTATGCTACCCTGACAACTCACATATTGGACCCTTCATTACTCTACCTGAGAGTCCAAGGTCTCAACAGGCTCAACACAACTCCTTTCAGGATAATTATGCCTTTGTCTCTGGAAGTGGACACTCTGGTGATTTTCAATATTGCTTTGATGATCTTGAGAGCTTTAGCCCAGATGATGTAGAGTATGTGGACATTGTCCAACAAATGGCTGTCTTAACCTACAGAGCAAAGAAGTTCTTCAAGAGAACTGGAAGGCAATTCCCTCAAAACCCTGTCAACAGCAAGTTTGGGTTTGACAAGAGCAAAGCAAAGTGCTACAACTGCAACCAACTTGGTCACTTTGCTAGGGAATGCAAGGCTCCCAAGAACAACCTGGGAACCCCATAGGCCTCCACACATCCCTCAACTTCAAAACATGAAGAGAAGACAACTAAAACAGCTGCAATAGCTCAAGAAGTTGACTGGAGCTTCATGGTACAGGATGTGACTCCTGCTCAAGTACTCATGGTCGGAACAGAAGATGCTCAGGTATATGAACATCTTTGCACTCCAGCCTATATTGCTAAGGTTAAACTTTATAAGGATTACAATATGGAAATCAGATCTGATGTTGAGTCTCTAAATATCTTAAAATCTGACTTTAAAAGAGCTGAATCTGACTATCAAAAGAAAGTTGAGGAGTTAGAGAAAACTGTGTCTCTTTTAAAATATGAACAAACCAATTACAAGACTCAAATCAAAGATCTGATATCCAAATTGTCTGAAGCACAAGCCCAGCTTGTCACTGCTGAGGCTCAGGCCAGGAAGCAAGCTATTGCTGAGCAAAACTTCCAAGCTATTCTTGCATCATCCTCTCATTTCAAAATGTTTTATCAAAACAAAGAAGGGTTGGGAACCAATGAAATAGCTCCACCACACTCTTATGAGTCCATTAGACTACCTAGATGTGGTACTGAGGAGCAAGAGGTTCCAACTGCTGATCCTTCTCCATTGGAATTAAAGGATGAGGCAAAAATAGTGGCCACCATAGGGGAGAAACAGAAAGATACACTCATCTCCACCTGTGAAGATCAAATCCTAACCACAAGGCAAGAAGCAGAGCTAAAGCTGCTAGAAAGACTGCCAAGAAAGTTGCCGAGTCCAAGCTAAAGATTGACCCAAAGCAAAAAAGTGTCTTCATCTCTGCTGGATTCCAAGTGGTAGGTACTTCTGATTCAGGAAAGGCGTGTAGTACCAGCACTCCAGTCCTACCAAAGGATCAGAAGTTGAAAGGGAAAGTTGTTGATGAAGAAAAGAAATCCAAGAAACAGCAATCTTCAAATTCCCAAAAGACTAACATTGCATGCATAATGTGTGGTCTGCACAACCACACGGCTAAAGATTGTTACTATAATCCAGCAAGCACACATTATGCAAATAATGTTAGAAAAGAAGGAGTCAGGGAAGGTTTCACATTTGGACCACTTCAAACGATCCAAGTGATGAAAAAGGGAAAGTTGGTCTCGGAAGCCAAGTTGCTTTCGGAAGAAAGTATTTCTTCAGAAGGGAAAATGGCTTCGGAAGCCAAAACTTCTAAGGTTCGGAAGAACAAGAAAGCCCCCTTAAAACCATCCCAGAAGAAGACTTCTTCGGAAGAAAAGGTGGTGAAGGCTTCTTCCGAAAAGAAAGTAGCTTCGGAAGAAGACCATGCTGCAAAAGCTTCAACAAGCTCATCCTCAAAGATCAACCAAGGGATGGATTAAAAGATCAAGGAAGATGCTGCAGCCCAAACCTCTTCTTCAACGACCTCTATTGAGCCCCAATGCATATCTTTTGGTTCAATTATGTCATTATCTTTGGAAGAGCCCAAGACCAGCAAGGCTTGGGCTTCCAAACAAAACTAACCATCTCATCTTATGTGCAGGGACATCCATTTAACAAGAACAACAATGTCTGGATTGTAGATAGTGCATGCTCCAGGCATATGACCGGGAACAGATCTCTCCTTTAACAATTCCAGAACTATGATGGAGGGCCTGTCCAATTTGGAGGTGAGACCGGAGGATATATTTCTGGCAGAGGAAGTATATCCAATGGTAGATTAAACATTGACAAAGTTCACTTTGTCAAACAACTTGAACACAATCTGTTAAGTGTTTCTCAATTCTGTGACCAAAAGCATCAAATGCTTTTCACAGAACATGAGTGCATTATCCTCAAACCAGGGACGACAATTCCTCCAGAATTAGTGCTTCTTAGATCTCCCAGGAAAGGGGATATGTATAAGCTAGATATGAACAATGCTTATCCTATGGGTGAAGTATCATGCTTTCTTTCCAAAGCTGATAGTGATGAGTCAACACTATGGCATAAACGCATGTGTCATGTGAATTTTAAAACAATGAATAAATTGGCTAAAAATAACTTGGTACATGGTTTGCCTAAAAAGGAATTTTTCTGCAAAGATAATTGTGTTGCATGCTTGAAAGGGAAACAACACAGGTCATCTCATAAATCCAAATGTGTCAACTCCATCACTACTCCATTACACTTATTGCATATGGATCTATTTGGTCCCACAAGTATAATAAGCAATGGAAGGAAATCATACTGCCTTGTGATTGTTGATGATTTTACAAGATTTACATGGGTATTCTTTTAAGAAGTAAAGATGAAACTACTAAAATGTTAAAATCTTTTATTCTTAAAATAGAAAATCAAATTGATCACAAGGTTAAGATCATTAGAAGTGATCAAGGGACTGAGTTTAAGAACTTTGTTCTTGACTCATTCTGTGACTCAAAAGGGATTGCCAGACAATATAGTGCTTCTAGAACTCCTCAACAAAATGGTGTTGCTGAGAGGAGGAACAGGACACTTATTGAGGCTGCTCGAACCATGTTAGCTGATTCAAAACTTCCTCTAACATTCTGGGCAGAGGCAGTTAGCACTGCATGGTTCTTGTAGTTAATCCCCATGAAAAAACCCCTTATGAGTTATGGAACAAGAGGCCACCGTTCATTGGCTTTCTAAGGTCCTTTGGATGCAGGTGTACAATACTTAACACAAAAGACAACTTAGCAAAGTTTGTTGAGAAGTCAAATGATGCTATCTTTGTTGGATACTCTTCTAGCTCCAAAGCTTATAGAGTGTATAACATTAAGAATTAACAATTTGAGGAGTCATCCAATATAGTTGTTAATGAGCACACTCCTTGTGTTAGGGCGAATGGACCTGAATATATCTTTGACTTAGAATTGTTTCCAAACTATTCTAAACCATCATGTGAGAATGTTTCAGCTGGAACAGGTGCTCAAAGTGATGCTGATGCTGATGCTACTCAACTATTTGAGCTACCCAGACCTCTTCCAAATTCTCCAAGAGCTGAAAGGCAACAAACTTTAACCATTCACAAATCAGATAGTGTAATTGTCTCAAGGAATAGTGAAGCTTCAACAAGTGAATCACTTGATGAACCTCAAAACTCATCAGGTGATCCATTACAACACCAGGTTGAAAGAAGTAGTATTCTGAAGGAACAGGCAACTGTTAATACTACTTCACGGCCAACCATTGATGATGTCTCTCAGTTATTCAATCAGTCCTCATTAAATAACTTTGAAACAGCAGCTGGACAGAGTGATCCAGTTCCTGATCAGAATATGTCCAACCTGGACCTATCTCTGCAACTGGAAGTGATTCCTCGTCTTAGGATTCACAACATTCATCCAACTGAAAACATCATAGGGAATGTCTCTGAAGGTGTGAGAATAAGAGGGCAGACTCATCATGGGAATGTCTGCTTGTACTCATGCTTCTTATCTCAGATGGAACCCAAGAAGGTGGAAGATGCCTTGAAAGATAGTAGTTGGGTTGAATCGATGCAGGAGGAGCTGCTTCAATTCAGAAGACAAAAGGTCTGGAATCTATGCCCAATACCTTCTGGTCAAGTACCCATAGGCACTAAATGGGTATTCAGAAACAAGAAAGATGATAGAGGTTTGATTATCAAGAACAAGGCAAGATTAGTAGTTCAAGGATACCCCAAGAGGAAGGAATTGATTATACTAATGTCTTTGCACCTGTTGCAAGACTTGAGGCAGTTAGGATCTTCCTTGCTTATGCTGCATCCAAGAATTTCACTGTCTACCAACTTAATGTCAAGTGTGCTTTTCTATATGGGGATATAGATAGGGAAATCTACGTATGTCAACCTCCAGGATTTGAAGACCCACAGCACCCCAACTATGTGTGTAAACTGGACAAAGCTCTATATGGGCTACACCAAGCACCTAGGCTGTGGTATGAGACCTTGTCTCATTTCTCCTGAAGAATGGTTACACCAGAGGTACCATTTATAAGACTCTCTTTATCAGGAAGACTGGAGAAAACATTTTGCTTGTTCAAGTCTATGTTGATGACATCATATTTGGTTCTTCAAATAACCAAATGTGTAAGGACTTTGAGAGCACTATGAAGCAGAAATTTGAGATGAGTTCCATGGAAAAAATGGACTTTTTCCTAGGAATTCAGGTGAAGCAATTAAAGGAAGGATTCTTCATCAATCAGTCCAAGTATGTCAATGACATTTTAGAGAGATTTGAGATGAAGGACTGTAAGCCAGCCAAGACACCTATACCCAGAAACCATAATCTTTGCCCTGACCTTGAAGGGGAGGATACTGATCAACATCAGTATAGAGCAATTATTGGTTCTCTGATGTATCTCACTGCTAGTAGACCTGATATCATGTTTTCCACTTGCATTTGTGCAAGATATCAGGCTGCTCCAAAGGTGTCTCACCTAGCTGCTGCAAAGAGAATCCTCAGATACCTCAAAGGAGCACCTAAACTAGGTCTCTGGTATCCAAGAAATAGTGATTTCAATCTCTATGGATACTCTGATAGTGACTATGGTGGCGGCAACATTGACAAGAAATCCACATCAGGAGGATGTTAATTTCTTGGTGGAAGAATCATTTCATGGCAATGCAAGAAACAATCCTTTGTATCTACATCAACTGCTGAAGCTGAATACATCGCTGCTGCTAGCTGCTGTGCTCAGTTGCTGTGGATTCAGAACCAGATGTTAGACTATGGATTCAACTTTATGAGTACTCCTATCCATATTGACAACAACAGTGCTATCTCCATCACAGAAAATCCAGTGAAGCACTCTAAGACAAAGCACATTGATATCTGGAATCATTTCATTAGAGATATTCATGAGAAAAATCTGATAAAGTTAATCAAAGTTGACTCAAATGAACAATATGCTGATTTGTTCACAAAAGCTTTGATGAACAAAGATTTAAGTATCTTATATCAGTCATTGGGATGATAAACATAGATTAACTACCTCTTTTGAAAGCTTTTTAAATGTGTAATGTCTTGTGTCAATACAATTTAAGCCCTGTTACAAAAGATCTCTTTGAAATATTACAAGTGTAAATTTCTTCCAAAGAGGAATTAACTCTCGGAAGATATTTCTAAATATCTTCCGAAGTCAAATTCCTCCATGGAAATTTTCTTCTCGGAAGAGTTTTTAGTCTCGGAAGAAGCGATTGATTTCACATCAGATCTACTTCCGAAGCTTATAAAAATTTTCATTCGGAAAGCAACTCTTACCTTCGGAAACAATGTTTTGCTTCGAAAGAAAGGATTGCCTTCGGAAGATAAATTACCTTCAGAAACGTTTTATACTTGGAAAAGGGGTTCTTACTATGTAACGGATCTCTTTTCGGGCCCCACTCTATAAAAAGTAAAGATTTTATTGATAATGACTGATTATTTAAATTTATCCCTTACCGCCACTGTCATTTCATAACCGCAAACCGCCGCCCTACCGTAATTCTTCCCATTTAAATAATCCAGACTGTTCAATTTCATCTTTTTTTACCGATTTACTGCCCTAAACATTTCCTTCACTGCCAATCCTGAAATTCACCCAACTTCAAACTTACTTTCTCTTACAATGGCGCTAAACCCTCTGCACAACCAGGTCACATTACTTGATTCGTCAAGAGATGCTGACTTCACTGAAATCATTACCTTTCTTTCTGAATCAACCTACTACACAGCGCTTACTGTTAACCCCATCGTTTACTCCAACCACATGACTAAATTTTGGAGAAACGGTCAAGCAGAAATCCTAAATGGGGTTCGCATCCTAAGAACCCGCATTTGTGAACAGGAGTTGATCATAAGTGAACAACTCATTAGGGAGCATCTAGATCTTCATGATGATGAAGCTCCTACTGAGTTTCCCAAAGAAGACTTGGATGGCACATACATCCTCATGGGATATGGTGGAGACGTGAGCAGGTCAACCGTCTACAAATTCAACTTCGCATATCATTGGAAGTTTCTCATGCACATCGTTCTTCACTGCCTATCCAACAAGTCTGGGGGATGGGATCAAATCCCATACGAACTAGGATGCCTAGTTCATGGGTTGGTGAGAGGCCTGCACTTCAAATACTCAAGGTTTGTGTTTACCAATCTACTTGGGAATCTTAGAAGGGAAACATTTTTCATGTATCCCCGACACATTCAACACATCATCAACTGCGAGTTGGAACAGAGCAAGCTTGTCTGTGCAGCTGCTCTAACTGTTCCTCAAGTGCAGCCTGCTATCTTCAAGACTTTGAAGAAGGTGTCCATCAACTTCACTGGCAGGTATACTCCTTTACCTCCAGATATGATTGAGCGTATAGCTCCTGGTGACATTCCTGTTGACCCCACAGGTGATGAACCCACACCAGCAACCCTCACCATAAATGTCCCAATACCTTCTCCACCCATTAAAATCACATATCAGAGACGCCCCAAACGAACCCTTGTTCAATCTACTCTGATTGAACAAGCTCCTCCGGTTCAATCCAAAAGGACTAGAGTGGAAACATGGGCTCCCACTCAGTCCATGGTCACACCATCCTTCACCATTGACCTCAATTTGGGTTTTGAGCCTCCTCATTCTCAAACCCAAGAGCCTGAAACCCAAGCCTTTAACCCACAGGGTGAGTATTTACACTCCCCTATGCAGCCAACATGGGACAGCCCCACAAGAGGCTCAATGCCTGTAGACATTGATCTAGGTCCCGGGTCGGTAGGTTTAACCTCTCTATCCTTCACTGACCTATTACTCCAAACTGATGAAGAGATAACATCTCTCCATGGCCATGAAGTTGATTTTCAACACCCTCTCAAAGATCAACAGAGCCAAAAGAGATCCCTTATCTCTAGCCCCCATCAGAAGCCAACAACTGAGGTGAGTCCCACTGATGTGGAGGGGACTCACGTAGGCTCAGCTGCCACTACTCAGAGTCTCTCATTGAGCTCTCAGGACAGTGGTAAAATCAATCAGACTGAGTCTATGGCAACTTTGCCCATTGATGTCTCTGAAAGAGATGACTTTGAGCAAAGGTATCCAGGGTGCCAAGAAGCCACATCTGGTGGTGAGACTGAACATACTAGGCATCTTATCTCATCTCCCCGTGATTCTTCACTTGAAGATGAGGGAAGTATGCAACTCACTCTTCAGTACCTCATCTCTAAGGTCTCAAACCTTGAATCTCAGGTTAGGATCTTAGAGAACTGGACAGCCACTCAGCAACTTGAGATTGACAATCTCAAGGCTAAACTAGCTGAGAAACAGACGGAGAGGTCTGTTAGGCATGTACCTATCCAAGTCTCATTGACTTCTTCATCTAGCTCATCTAGCTCTCAAGATGATGCTACCAAAAAAGGGGAGAAAGATCAGAGACAAACACCTGAGGAACCACCGATCCAGTCCTCTGCTTCCCAAATCATTACCTTGCCTGAGTCATCTCAATCAATTCTCAAGATTGACTCACAAATGCTTCATGATCTCTACAGACTTTTCACAAAGTATGTATTGAGATCCTCTTTAGATCAGCCCAACCCGGACACCACACTGGTCTACTTTGGAGCTGAAGAGCTTCAAAGGTTGACTGCACCTTCTACCACTGTGGAAGAAGTTGGTCAACCTAAGGTCCACATGGAACCTAAGATTAACTTCGAAGAGGAAATGGGGACTGATGGCCCAGCAACTGAAACAGTTGGGACAGAACTTGCATCAGCATCTTCTTCCGAAGCTCAGGCTGAAACTTCCGAAGCTAAAGTTGAAGCCTCGGAAGAACAAAATAAGTCTTCTGAAGCTGAGATGGAAGCTGCGGAAGGATTGTTCAAAATGTCCGAGGAACTGATCATCACAGATGTCATTGCTGAAATAGTATCTGAGTTGAGCAGGGAGGACATTTCTGATTTACCTCCATCCCAAACACCAGCTGACCCTCTCTCACAATCCAAACTCTCTATCCAAGAACCACCACAGTCAAGATCTGCAAAAGACCAAGGCAAGAGAAATTGACTGCGGAAGAGCTTCAATCCTACTCTCTAGAGGCTTCAATCTTCTAGAACTTTCTTCACATGATGATGATATGATCCTTTTGCTCCACAACAAAGAGCAGGATCAAATGGAGAAAGAAAGAAAGAAGGCTGCAAGGGAGAAGATGAAGGAGAAGAAGCAGAGGGAAGAAGTAGAGAGGGTCACTGCAGCCATGTGGTCCGGTGACAAAGCCTGGATGAAAGACTATCTCCGGGCTCACGGCTTCTCAGGTAGGCAGGTGGGACCTATGTCCGAAAGGACACTCCAACGGATAGTCAGTGAAATAAAGGTTGACATCCGTATGGGAAAGAGAAAGATATGTATAGAAGGGGACTGGTAATGATCTTCACCCCAACCACTCAACCATAACCAACGATTCAACCACAGCCTACACCAGAAGAACCAATCCCATTTCCCATCAAAACCGAGTCCTTAGATGAAATCTTCACCCCTGAACCTACAACTTTACCCATACCTACTTCATCACCACAACCACCTAAACTTCCTATCCTTAAACCCAAAACACAACCCAAAACCACTAAACCCAAACCTACCCAACCAATACCCAGACCATCCTCTCAGCCTCCTCAACATCTCTCTCTTGATGAGTTTAAGGAAATCAAGACAAAGCTCAACAACTGCACAACTCTGAGCAACATCTCCTATGAGGAAGATCTCATTAACATCACCTATGTTGATGACTATTCAAGTTCCCGCACACTAGATCAATTTCTTGATTTGCCCAGAGGAACTTTGGGCCAGGCTGCAAGACTTCTCGGTCTTAACTCTGATTCTCTGAATGCTGAAGAGAATAGACTTAGAAGAAAACTGGTGAGTCTACTGGATACAAGGAAGGAGGACAGGATTCCTAGTCAGTCTCCTGTACCTAGGAAAGGTATAATCCAGTGGAGGTTCGATGAAACTTCTTACAACTTTGTTGTGGAAAGAGAGAATGGTGAAATTAACCGGCTCAATGCCACTTCTCTATTGCATCTCAGCAGATTTGACATTGCTGAGCTTGCAGAGAAGCCATTCTCCAACCCCTCCAACTCTAAAGCTGCTGCAGTCATTAGAAATCATATCAGTAGTCTTCATCTAGCCAAGCTAACTGCAAAAGCCAAGATAGAAAAAGAGTTGAAGTTGAGAAGACAGGAAGAAAAGGAAAGACCTACCACCAAGGGCGCAGCCTTTCTACAGATGGTGGAGGGTCCGGAATTGGAACCTATAGTTAGATGGGAATATGACTATAGTTCCCATCAACTAACTCTTTTCAGAGGGCCACAGGAAAGGGTACATATAATCCAAGGTAACAGACTAGATGTTCTGTCTACTAAGGATTTGTACAAACTTCTCAGCACCACATCAGGGAAGAACAAGGAAATAGATAGATATCTACTTTCCTTGGTGCTGAAAGTTTTGAGAAGAAAAGAGAAGTGAAGTTTTGGTAACATCAGCCTAGGGGAAGTTTGTTGGGTCACTATAAGGCTGGTGCAACCAAAACCACTTCACATAGTCAATTTTGGTGCTACATTCAAAGGATTCCGAAGCTAATTATGAGAACTTCTGAAGTCTGAAGAGTTCTTCCTAAGACAACAGCTGAAGACCTTTGCTGAAGACATCAGCTGAAAGTAACAGCTGATGACAACAGCTGAAGACATCAGCTGAAGGTAACAGCTGAAGACAAAGTCTGAAGATAAGAGCTGAAGACAAAGTCTGAAGACTTCAGCTGAAGACATCTTCCGAAGACAAAGTCTGAAGACAAGAGCTGAAGACAAAGTCTGAAGACAACAGCTGAAGACAACTTCTGAAGACAAACTCTACTTCCGAAGACAAAGAAGACTCGAAGCTTCGGAAGAAGCAGTCTTCCGAAGTATAAGTGGCTTCGAAAGAAGTTATTCTTCCGACGCAATTTAACCTTCAGAAGACATTGCTATGACCAGTAGACATAAGTATGGTCTCTGACAATCCACTGCAGACCTCTGATACAGCATGGCTTCTTCCTAAAGAGCCATGTTGTTGACCATACTGTATTCTACTGTTTACCTTTTTATGATAGTACATATTACCAACTTTAGTTGGTGACAAAAGGTAAGTCAGGGACATGTCCTGACTACCAAATCTCAGGAAAAATGTCTGAGATACCTTAACCTATAGTCTTGTAGTATAGGCTTTTGGTTATAGGTTTCCAGCTAGAATCAAAGTATATCCGGCTGTAGGTAGTATTATATATGCATTCTCATTGTAACTCATTAGGGAGTGAGAGATCAAGTGAACTTGAGCTTGTAAGAGTCTTGTAATCCTTTGAGTTGAGAAGCAATATATAAAAGTACCTTGAAAATTTACTTCCTGTGTTCATTATCATTTGTTACTTGTTATATTATGATCAACTCTTGTTAGACTCTTTCTGAGTGTTGTTCAAGGTGAGTTTGAGAGAAAAACCACTTGTTGAGTGACCGAAACCGATCCTGCAGAAGTTCTACGAGAAGGCAGAAGAAGGTATCTTCCTTGGATACAATATACCAGACAACGGGTTTACAATAACTCAACTGGTCAGATAGAAGAGTGCTGCAACGTTGATGTACAAAGATGTTGATACATGTGTCCCTAGATTCTGAGTTGAATGTAAAATGTCTTGAATATGTGTAATTGAATGATGATTAATGAAATACATGTGGTTGTTTATATTAAAATGTTTTATATATTTCATTAATGGGTTAAGTAATGATTAATTATATAGGTTTGGTTTTGTTTGAATTGGTATGCATAATGTTGTGATGATTAACACATTCAAACTTAACATGATGTAGTTATCATGCGAATGGGCCATGCGAATGGACCATACGCATGAATAACTCCATGCGAATGGCTAAGTCGCACGATTAATCCAGGAGACTGGATCAGTCGTAAGACTGAAGCATGAGATTGATCCAATCGTACGACTGAAAGTTCAGTCGTGAGTATGGATCATACGCATATCTCAATCGCACGACTGAACCATCCGAATGGTTCAGTCGCCCGAATGAGAAACCCTAACCTATAAATACCACTTAATTCGTGGAAAAACGTAACACTTCGAATACTAGAAACCCTAATCGACCCAGAACGTGCGGTTCGACCATTCCAACTTCATAGAGCGTTTCAGATCATTCCGAGTCAATTCATAACGTTTTCTAATCGTTAGGATTGATCTTGATTTCGTTCTCACTGATTGGATCGCCAATCAAATAGGATTCCGCACTATTTGATCTGGTACAACGAAGAATCGGTTAGTACTCCGTACGTAAACGGTCCTAACAAGTGGTATCAGAGCTTTGGCTCTTGATTCTTCGTTGATTCAATCGTTTTTGTGAAAAAGTCTACATTTTTACACAAAAGGATCCATTCTTTTGGCTAAAAATTGAGTCTTTACGTGTGCATGTTCTGAAAATTCAGTGTTTTTCGAGTTTCAGCCGTCTAGGGTGCAAATACTTGCGTTCTAGGTCAAAAGTGTTCAAAAATCACATTTACAGCCGACCCAGTCGCACGATTATCTCAATCGTACGACTGAACTCTTTCGCCCAGGTCTTTCGCACGTTTGAGTCAGTTGCCACTCCATTCGCCCGGTTTATTCAGTCGCTGTGTCAATCGCCCGAGTGAGTCAATCGCCCACTCCAGTCGCACGTCTGAGTCGTTCGGTCTGTTCAGTCGTCTAAGTCTCTCAGTCGGCCGATTCTATCGTACGTTTGAGTCCAATCGGATACAGCCCAATCGCAGCAGCAGTTTAATTCTCAAGTTAAATTAATTCAAGGATGGACTCAGAAAATTATGCCATGTCAGCTGGAAAGGATTCGAGAATTCAGAACTTGTTGTTACTGGAGAATGAGATAGGGAACCATAACAAGCCACCAAAACTATTGACAATAGAGGATTTTCCACAATGGAGACAACGTTTTGAGATCTATCTTAATGGCGTAGATACTAACTTATGGAACTCTATTGAGGTTGGCTATAAAATACCCGTGGGGGCTGATGGTGTTCCTTTGACTTTGAGTGGACTCACCGATACACAGAAGGTTGCTTACAATGCAGAGAAGAAGGCCTATGCTATTTTGACTCAGTCCATTCCCAAGCCTATTTTTCATCAATACTCAGAACACAAACAAAGTAAAAAACTGATGGAAGTTCTTGAAAAGAGGTATGATGGAAATTCAAACTTAAAGGCACTGAAAGGTAAAGCGTTGAAGAAGGAGTTTGATAATTTCTCGGCAATAGGGAATGAAAGCTTGGATGAAATCATCGATCGGTTTTACCATCTGATGAGTGAACTTCACACTCATGGTGTTAAGACGTCAATGGAAGACAAGGTTTTAAGCTTGGCAGATGGTCTACCTGCAAAATGGGATTCATTCATTTCTACTCTGCGATACAACTCAGTTTTAGAAACCCTGGATATCAATGACTTTATTCTAAAACTGAGAGAGGAGGAAGTGCGACAAAAATACAAGGCTAAGAAGGGTTCTTATGCTCAAGACCCCTCTCTCTACAATGTTCCTTCTACTTCCACCCCTGCTGCAAAGTCTTCTAGTGCACCTCTGCAAACAGCCTTCGTGTCCAATGCATCTTCAACTGCTGAACAAGGCTCATCATCTGCAAATGAGTCTCTTGGTGCATCTGGAGCTAGTCAAAGCCCTATTGTTACTCAGTCTGCAAAGTTGACAACAGAAAATCTGGGAAAGGTAACAGTGGAGGTTGCTAAAGAGCACATGGATCTTCTGGCTGCTGTTGTGCATTCTTATGATGGTTTGGTGGCGGGCAAGATTGGTAACTGCCACCTTGCTGATGAAGATTATGAGCAAGTAGATGAGAATGAGCTGGAAAGAATGGACATCATGTGGGCTCTTGCAAGCGCTGTCCGAAGAGCCAAGAAATTTGTGAAGAAAACAGGGCAGAATCTCGTGGCTACTAAAGATACAACTTTTGGTTTTGACAAGTCTAAAGTCACGTGCTTCAATTGTGGAGAAAAGGGCCACTTTAAAAGGGAGTGTTCAAAGCCTAAGAAGACTGGGAACGGGAATCCATTTTCCTCGTTCAACAGGCAAGATAGAGACAAGAAACCAGCGTCCACGGGAAGTGATTCTAAAGCTATGGTAGCACAAGGAGATGAAGGACAAGACTGGTCCTTTCGATTCGTGTTTAATGAAGCTAACATAGCATCCGTGGAAGACTTGAACGAAGATTCTGCTAGTGAAGGGGAAAGCTCAGCTGAAGTTGATACTGCTGATTTGGAAGAGACGTTTGATGCTGTTGATGAAATTGTCCAAAAGGAGTTGAATTCAGAATCTGAAGCTCAATCTACGTCTCAGAATGCTTTCATGGCTGGCACGTCGACATCTACACAGGTAAAATCTAAAGATGAATTATTTGATGAACATGTTTGTGTCGAATGTGATAAATTTAGAGAAAGCATTGATCTAAAATTTGCTAGGTTGTTAGAACACAATGATAACTTAGTAAATGACTTAAAACTGTGCTCAGAAGCTAATCGTGTCTTAAAACAAAATGAGAGCAGTTATAAAGAGAAGTTAGATGTGTTGCAGAAGCAACTAAAGGAAACTGAAGTTGTTGTCTTTAACCAAGAAAATGACATTAAATACTACTTAAAGACCATTGAAGAGACTAAAAAGGACAAAGCGGTCTTACAGGTAGAAAATGAGTCATTGCAACAAAAACTACATAGTCTAGCGAGTTCTTCGCACATTTTGAAAAACTTAGTTAAAGAACGCAACAATGGGGAGGGACTGGGTTACAAGGTAGTTCCACCACCACATGAAATCCTTTTGAACACAAAACAACGTCCAATTAATAACAATCAAATTAAGGATCATGTGGTGACAACTCCTTTGGTTAGTGATCCGGACACAGCAGTTAAGTCTGCTTCTCCGGATGAGGATCAGAAAACTTCAACATCAAGCAAGGTCAATGTTGAAAAACGGGTGGAAACAAATGTCCAAACAACTCTTGGTTCGGAATCAATGTCAAATATTACACAAACCAAGATATCTAAATCCACTCAAGTTAAACCTGTTAAAAGGGATAATATTCAGCCTCAAAGACAAATTAATCCAAATATTAAACAAGTTAAATTTGTTAAAGAGGGTAAATATTCAAAGACTGAGACCAAAAGACCCATTCCTGAGGTTTATTCACCGCCCCACAAGAGATCTCCTAGTCCTGATGAATGGAGATCCTGCTATACTTGTGGTCAGCGAGGTCATATTTCAACTAATTGTCCACGCTATCAGACACCAAGAATTAAAGTTGAGCTAAACGACAAAGTCAAAGTAGATTCAAAACAGCGTTCTAAGACCCCGGTTAGATCGAAAACACCCATTAGGCATAAAACACCTTCTAAGTCGTTTTCGTCCCCACCACGTCAAAGGCAAAACAGACAAGTCCCCGACAGGTCTGTGACACCAGTGAAAAAATATGTTTCTGAATCTAAACTATCTGCTCAAACTGTTAATCAGTCTAAAGTTTATCATAAACAATCCTTTCACAGAGATGGTTTATGGAAAGCCAAGACATCTGGTGAGTCTGAAAGCCAGGACAATCTGAAAGTTGAGATTCCACCCACTGATAAAGGACAGTGGGTCGAATTCATGATGGTTGATTCCTCTGGGAAACCCAAGCCAGTCAAGGCTTGGGTCCCCCTCCTTAACTGATTGTTTTCAATTCTGTGCAGGTTGTCCGCTACAGTGCTTCAACAAATACATGGATTGTGGATAGCGGAGCTTCCAGGCACATGACAGGAAACAAGTCTCTTCTTTTTAATGTCAAACAAATTAAAGGGGGACATGTTTCCTTTGCTAGGAACAAAGGAGGATACATTACCGCTCAGGGCGAAGTAGGTAATGAGAAGGTAAAGTTTGATAAAGTAAATTTTGTTCAACAACTAGAAAACAATTTACTTTCAGTGTCTCAGATATGTGACAAGGGCTTCAAAGTTATGTTTGACAACCGAAAATGTTACATACTGAAAAAGGAGATGGAAATTCCAGAGAAGCAGGTTTTGATGTCTGCATCCAGGTACAATGATCTATATGTCTTGGATATGTCTAATGCTTCTACCTCTGAATCTACAGCTCAATGTTTCCTCTCAAAAGCGACAGAGAAGGACTCCATCTCATGGCATAGAAGGATGGGACACATAAATCAAAGGAAGATGAATCATCTGATTCACAACAACCTTGTTGAGGGAGTTACAGTCAAGAACTTCCAACTTCCTGATTTTTGTGTCTCTTGCAAGAAGGGAAAGCAGACCAGGAAATCTCACAAGACCAAGCACGTCAACACAATTGAGATGCCTTTGGAGTTGCTACACATGGATCTCTTTGGTCCAGTCAACACAAAGAGTATAGCAGGAGACTGGTACTGCTTTGTAGTCACTGATGACTACTCAAGATTCACCTGGGTGATGTTTCTGAAAGCTAAATCAGAAACGTTTGAATCATTCAAGCTGCTCGTCACGACTTTGGAGTCACTCTACAACCTGAAGGTAAGAAGAATACGTTCTGACAATGGCACAGAGTTCAAAAATCAGTGGATGGATGCTTTCTGCAAGGAAAAGGGAATTGTTCATCAGTTCATTTCCGCATACACACCACAGATGAATGGAGTTGCAGAACGAAAGAATCGGAGCTTAATTGAGACTGCGCGAACCATGTTAGCTGATTCAAAGCTCCCAGTTCAGTTCTGGAATGAGGCGGTTGCAAATGCCTGCTACACACTTAATCGTGTGTTAGTAGTCAAAAGGCATGGCAAGTCTTGTTACGAGCTACTTCAGAAGAGAAAGCCAAATTTGGAGTATCTGGAACCATTTGGAGCTCCATGTACATTGCTGAAGAAGACTCAGGATGGCAAGTTCAGCGAGAAAGCTGATCAAGGAATATTCTTAGGATACAGCATCCCAGACAAGCGAGTTTACAATAACTCGACGGGTCAGGTAGAGGTGTGGTGCAACGTGGATGTTCAGAGATACATCACACCTCCTGCTGGAAAAGGTCCATCATCATTTTTCGATTATAATGGCTTTTTCAAATCCTTTAATCTTCCACAGTTTGATTTAGAGGATGATGTTGCTACCCAGATGATGTATGATGTTCTTATCTCCCCGAATCTGGATTCAAGCAACATCACACCTACTGATGGTGCCTCAAGCTCTTCGACTCCTGCTCATGATGAGAGTGATGATTCATCAGGTGATGAAGAAGCACCTGCTTCTCACCCTGAGCATACAGCTAATCAACACAGTGAGTCAACAGCAGCTGAACCAGCTGCAGGAAATCCGGACACTGAACCAGCAGTCACCAATCTGGATTCTGAGGTTGTGGTTCCTACCACACCAGTGACTAGGATCAGTGTGAATCATCCCCCCTCGTCTATCATTGGGGACATTCAATCCGGTGTGCAAACACGAAATCAGCTGTATTCTGCTGATTATGCGGCAGTCATGGAAAAGGGTTACGTCAATGACGGGGCTTTCTCATGTTTTGTTTCACAAATCGAGCCTAAATATGTCTGTGACGCCCTGAAAGATGAGGCCTGGGTCAATGCATGCAAGAAGAGCTACTACAGTTCAAGAAACTAGGAGTCTGGACTCTAGTTGACAGACCAAAAGGAGTCAAGGTAATTGGTACCAAATGGGTACTAAAGTGCAAGAAGGATGACCAGGGTGTTGTTATCAGAAACAAGGCACGGTTGGTCGTTCAAGGCTTCAGGCAAGTCGAAGGAATCGACTACAATGAAGTCTTTGCTCCCGTAGCTAGAATGGAAGCTATACGTATCTTTCTAGCCTACGCCTCTTACATGAAGATCAAAGTTTATCAACTAGATGTTAAGAGCGCATTCTTGCATGGGGAAATCCGTGAAGAAGTATATGTCAGTCAACCCGAAGGATTCGAAGATCCGTATCATCGGGACAGAGTCTACAAGTTAGACAAGGCTCTGTACGGGCTACATCAGGCTCCTCGAGCTTGGTATGAAAAGCTCTCCACCCATTTGTTGAAACATGGTTTTCGCAGGGGTGTAATTGACTGTACATTATTCATCAAAGAAAAGGATGGTGACTTGCTTTTGGTGCAGATATATGTGGATGACATCATCTTTGGATCTAGAAATGAAGCTTTGTGCAAAGAGTTCGAATCTGTGATGAAAGCGGAGTTTGAAATGAGTGCAATGGGAGAAATGAAGTTCTTCCTAGGATTACAGGTGGACTAAACACCTACCGGCATTTTCTTACATCAGTCCAAATATGTCAGCGATATTCTCAGTCGATTTGACATGGAAAATGCGTCTGCTGCCGGTACCCCTCTCGCCACAAATCATGATGTGGCTCCTGATGAGAATGGGGATTTGGTGGATGCCACCATGTATCGTGGGATGATCGGATCTCTCATGTATCTCACTGCCTCGCGTCCAGATATCATGTATGCAACATGTTTATGTTCTAGATATCAAGCGAAGCCAAAAGTGAATCACTTGATTGGAGTGAAAAGGATTTTTCGTTATCTGAAGGGTACTCCAACACTGGGATTGTGGTATCCTCATGATGATGACTTCGAGCTTACCGCATACAGCGATTCAGACTATGGTGGCTGCAAGATGAATTTCAAGTCTACATCAGCAGGGTGTCAGTTCTTTGGAAGACGGTTAGTCACGTGGCAATGCAAGAAGCAGACCTCGGTTGCTCTATCAACCTGTGAAGCTGAATATGTTGCTGCTGCAAGTTGCTGCTCTCAGATCATCTGGATTCAACAGCAAATGCGTGACTACGGTTTGAAATTTTCTAACACTCCTATTTATGTTGATAATTCTGCTGCCATAGCCGTCACTAAAAATCCTGTTCAACATCCAAAACAAAACACATCGGGATTAAATATCATTTCATACGCGATTGCTATGAAAAACAATTAATTGATGTGATTAAAATTAACACGGATTTTCAGCGCGCTGACCTTTACACCAAACCGTTTGATAAACCAAGATTTTTATATCTGCTAGAGGTCAACGGTGTTAAAAAGAAAAGTGATGTGATTGCTGAAGAAGCAGATACATAGTCCGACTCATGTCTATTCGTTTATTTTCTTTTTCCTTCATTTTTTATTTTATTTTTTATTTTTTAATTCCCTTGTCGTATAAAATCCAAAAACACAAAAAGATTTTTTGTTTTAGAATTTTAGGGGAGATTTATTTCAGGATGCATTTACTTAAAAAAATGGGGGAGGTAAGTTAAGCTGAAAAGGCACAGACAAATAAACTGGAAATGCGACTCGATAAAACTGGAAAGTGATAGCACACAGGCACCGCGTTACTTGGAACATCAAATTGGTTTTCAGTTTCAAAATAAAAATCATAAATCAGAGAAGTCTAAGCCTAACAAAATAGGAATATGATAGAAGGTTTGACTGGTATTGTAATCACTTGGAGAAAGTAGATCTAGGGTTGTGTAAGTACACAATACGATGTGTCAGTAGATTCAACACAATAGACCATTAGACATCATCAGTGAACTGGCTTAAACTAAATTTACTCAACCAGTTGTGTGTTCTCATGGTATCCCTGGTCTGCACAATCAATCAATGTCCAATAAGGGGTGAGGAGCAAGCAAATGCCACAAATGTGAGCAAAGACCTGCAAAACAAAGCAAAAGATGACAAATGTCATTAAAATAATGTATATGCAAATATGCTGCTCTAAGGAGATAAATAGGTATTGCGCCTCTCTGCTGTGCGATGGCACTGACCTGAGGCTAGGCATAACCTATTCGTTCTAAGAATTCATTGTTGTTTGCGCCTCTCTGCTGTGCGATGGCACTGACCTGAGGCTTGGCATCTCTTTGACAACTTTTAGAACCAAATCTTCTAAGTCCAAGACCGCTCAAAAATCTCCTGAGGACGATTGATTACCATATACCTGTGGAATACACAAATATGGTTTGACCTAATTCATCTAATTAATCGCTGATGTGTGTCAAACGTCTGTGTATGGATTTAAGTGGACAAACATACTGACAATCGTCGTGGCTGCATCGCCTGATGTTCAAAATCAATAAAAAATTACATATTAGTTCAAACATGATTCCCAGTTAGATCTTAGTGAAAAACTGTGAAATCGTATCATGCAAAGTGTAATAAGCACTGAATGTTCCAAGTGATGGTGTATTTGCCTGTCTGATTCCACGAGAGTCCATTCCGGATAAAATGTTAATGCTAATAAGCTATACAAGCCTGCCCTAACAAAAATCACAAAAATATGTCTTTCTATTCATAGGTTAAGATCTGTTTAGTCTTAGTATAATATGTCATGTCGGACTGTGTATACTGTTATCTGCTAAATGTCACTGAAGGTGCTTAATGTTTATCTAAACTGATTGTGTCTGAAAGGTTAAAAGGATCACGACTGAGGTGATCAAGTGGTTAAATGGATCATGTCTGAGATGATCAATTAATGCATAATGTTTTATCAAATGTTTTAAGAAAACTAAGGGTTGGTCCATAACTTGACAATATTGGCACAAGTATAGCCCAATCGCACAACTTCATCATGAGTATGATCAGTTATGCGAATGGGCTATACGATTGAAGACAGGCACACAATTGGTCCATGCGAATGAGACCAATCGGCCGATTGAAAGGGATCGATTAGGTCAAACGTGCGAATGGAGATCAGTTGATCGAATGAAACGGGTCGATTGAGTGAATTGTACGACCTAGTTTCAATCGATCGAATGAAACATGCGATTAGACTCGATCGTATGTGTTGATTCTGAATCGGCCGAATGAAAGGTGCGAATGAGTCAGTCGGTCGACTGAACTGAGTCTGTCTATAAATAGACCCCTCAGTCGATCGCAGACATCATTCGCCCTAAATATTCCGATTCGCACCGATACTCTGCAAAATTTTCGTTTGATCTTTAATACGTGTGATATACTCATTCTGACCATTTGGATTTGTGACACAGGTAATACACAACACAATGATGCATCAGAACGTAGAATATGATGATTAATCAGTCCACATTTGCCCTAAATGTTGACTTGTAACAAATCGGGAAAATAAACTGCTTTAATCACATGCAATGTTAAAATCAATGATCTAAGTAGTCTACGTACATGATTGCGAGTCTAACAAGCCTGAACTTAATGTCTAATTCGCAAAAATGATAAATCTGAGTTTGAAATGGAACAGGTTTCTTCGATGCGACTGGTCTCTCTAATGAACTTCAATCGACCGATTGAAAGAGGAGACTCATTCATTCGGCTGAATGGATTATGCGAATGGGTTGAGTCTGCCATACGATTGGTTGCCCCGAATGAACTTCAATCGCCCGAGTGAAGGAAGTGATTCATTCAATCGACCGAATAAGTCATTCGAATGAGTTCATTCGGTCGGACAACTCAATCGTAGAAATACATCATTCGACTAAACCCAGTCGCATAGTTCATTCTCACGATTAAACTACACTGGTTTCTGATTTAGTCAAACTCTGTTGTTCAAGTTTATAACGTACGTTTGCTATTTTGTTACAGGAATATGGCTAATCGTTGGTCCATTAATCCAAAGCACAATATTTGTGCTAACTTGGATTCCACCTCTAGGAATGGTGGGGAGTTTGCAGGAATCATCGACTTCTTGAGGAGGTCACAGATCCATAAAGCTATATCTACACCTTGTACTCCCTACCAGTCCCTTCACCAATCATTCTGGGAGGGAGCTTCAGTAGACCGATCTGTGGAACCCTACCGCATCCGAAGTACCATTTTTGGTAGGGCAATAGAGATCACAGCGGGAGACATCAGAAGAGTTTTGGGATTTGGAGAAGATGAGGATCATCCAATTAGGCTGCATCCTCTGACTGTTCGTGGGTGCTTTATGAGGATTGGGTACTGCGGGGACATCAATACGGGTGTGCTGAACAAGAGCAACCTGAGTCCCCAGTACAAATACTTAGCTCATGTCATCCTAAAGTGCATTGCTGCTAGGAGGGGTGGGTTCGATGACTTATCGGACCAAATTCAGAATGCATATGTTGCATTGGTCCTAAACCACCCTTTCAGCTTCTCCAACATGATCTTTTCTTATCTGATTGAGAACTTGGAGGCAAAGGGAAAAGAAGGTTTCTGTATGTACCCACGATTTCTTCAGCTCATTTTCAATGAGAAGTTGCCTGAGTTGCCCAAAGAGAAGAGTGATGCAGTGGTGTTGGAGATCATGGATGACACTACTCTGGGCAGAATGAAGGTTTATAGGGGCAAGCAGAAGAAGCCCGTGTTGAAGAGATTGATAGGGCATCTGGCCCGGGAAGATTACGTGGCGCCAAGGAGGCGCAAATGGCGTCATGACGACAGTGATTCTGACACTGAGGTGATTACTATATCATCTGTTGATTCAGATGACGATGATAGTCATGATGGAGACGTTGGACCGGTTTCCTCTGAGGGACCCTCTACTTATACAGCACATCCATCATCACCACACACAGACACGGCAACTGCTGGGTTTGTTCCTGATTTTTGCCCACCCGATGATGAGGAAGAAAGTGAAGAAGAAGGTTTGACCCGGAGGGTTGGCAGCAAAGTGGTTGCCACCGAGAGAGGACTGAGAGATGTTGGTGGACAGTCTGGTACATAAGGGGACACACGCATTGAGTCTGATCCCTCGTATGCCCCTGATGATTCCAGCAACAGAGGGGAGCACCTTTGTCAACGGGTAAAAGGAAGAAGACCATGGCACGTCCGCATGGTAAGAAAGGAAAGAGACTAAGGTTCACCACAGCTACCACCTCTACATCATCCCACACATCTCCAACCACCACTACTATCCCTTCACCTCACACGGCCACAGCCACCACCACCACCACCGTACCGACTAACCCCTCATTCACTCCCTCTCCCATATTCACCACTACCACCACTGTACAGCCTACCACATCATTCATTCCCTCCCCTATATTCACCACAGCCTCCACCACCACCACTCAACAAACAGGTCCCTCACCGTTCCCATCCAGCTCGTTCATCCCACCAATTTCTATAGTAGATCAGCTAGCTGCACTAAACAGCATGGTAGTTAAGCTGATGGCGTCAGATGCAGAAAAGACGGCTCAGCTACAGCAGCTGAGAGAGTTGAGTACATCTCAGACTGCTGAAATACACCAGTTAAGAGAGCTGACTTCTTCTCAGGCCCAGCTGATCTCTCAACAGACAGCTCAGATCGCAGGTCTCCTCGAGCACAAAGCTGAGTCGGAGAAGAAGTTTGAGGAGTTAGAAGCTTCAAACAAGTCGATCTTGCTTAAGCTCAAAGGGACTCAAAGTGAGCCCCTCAAGATTGGAGAAGGTGATGGTGATGATAATGATGATGATGGTGAGGATGAGGAAGACGATGATGAAGATGATGAGGATGATGACGATGATGATGATGGTAGTGATGAAAGTAATGATGGTGATGAGAAGAAGGAAGATGATGAAGGTGAAGGAGGAGAAACTGCCGGAGATCAAAGCGATAATGTTGCAGGCGAAAGGCGTTCTAAACGCCGACATGATCAAGGACCCTCTTCGTCTGCTCCAACTGAGGAAACTCCGGAAATTCAAGATAAAAGTACTATTTAGTTAGACATGTTTATGTATTTAACAGACTTTTGTATTTCAAATTATGTTACATTTATTTAATGAATGTTTATATCTTATGTTAATGACAGTGTTTGATTATTTACTAACAAGTATCGTGTTGCATGTTTAAATCAAGCAGATCCAAATTTTCAAAGAGACCAATATGATGTTGAACCCCTTCAGCAGGTCAAGACTCAGTTAACAATGATTCTTGATCTGCAGGGAGTTGTAAGGAGATCAGTTGAATACACTCCTGAAGAGGGAGAGATAATCCACAGTTTCACTAAAGAGCAGTTGGCCGAAATGTTCCAGTTAAATGCTGATGAAATAGTGACCGATGCTCCGGAAGTCCAAGGAGATAGTGATAATGAACTGCACGATGTTGATGAGATCGAAATCGAAGATGTGATAGATCAACATTATCCAGAGTACACTGACACCGAAGGTTATGTCATTCCAAACTTGGATGACAATTTGGTCAGTGAGACCTTCGAAACTCTGGATAAATTAGAAGCAGAATCTGATAAACAAGAGGGGATAGCCCGAGCCACAGAGGAGGAAGTTAAAGTTAAAAGGGCTGAATGGGCTGCATGTTTTGAAGACCTGCGAGCCCAACGAAATGCTTCAATGTCAAACGTCTACACAAAGCTGTATCGAGTGAAGAAACACCAAAAGGTGTCGGGCAAGATCATATCGTGGGCTTATTTTGATGATCTTAATGCTTATGCGGTTAAGAGAGAGAAAGGTATTGAGTATTTTAGATTTCCACAATATCTAAAAACTCTACCTGGTTGTGAGCTAAACCAACTGGCAAAGCTGAAGTTGCTTTACGCTGATCCTAGAAAGATGTCAGGATGGTTTGAAGCTGCACTGAAAAGGGAGTGCCACACCCGTGGGTTAACTTCAAGCCTCAGCAACCTACAAGGTATGTTAGGAGGTCTGAGGTGGATTCACGAACCGGGAGACCAAAGATAGTGTTGAAGTGGCGTCCACCGCGTACCATGTCGAAGATCCCTCTTAGGGAAATGCCTCAGGACATCACTCCACACTTCAAATGGTGGTATTATGATTGGAGAACAGCTGAAGCAGTCATAGTGTTGAACAGAGATGGACAGATGGATGTCATCCGGGTATTTGACCAAATGTGGCTCACCAACTTGTCAGCTAATGATGTTTACACACTCTACAAGTGGCCACTGTTCTATGATGCTCAAGATATTGTACAAGCCCTCCAATTCCAAAACGTGATCAGACTCTGCTTTGCATTTGAAATAAATGCAGGAGTTACTAGAGAGGAGAAGTACAAGAAATTTGAAGAGGTTATGGGTCAAGTAAGACGTTAGATGAATCTAGGTCCAAGGGGGAGTTTGTTGATACATGTGTCCCTAGATTCTGAGTTGAATGTAAAATGTCTTGATATGTGTAATTGAATGATGATTAATGAAATACATGTGGTTGTTTATATTAAAATGTTTTATATATTTCATTAATGGGTTAAGTAATGATTAATTATATAGGTTTGGTTTTGTTTGAATTGGTATGCATAATGTTGTGATGATTAACACATTCAAACTTAACATGATGTAGTTATCATGCGAATGGGCCATGCAAATGGACCATACGCATGAATAACTTCATGCGAATGGCTAAGTCGCACGATTAATCCAGGAGACTGGATCAGTCATAAGACTGAAGCATGAGATTGATCCAATCGTACGACTGAAAGTTCAGTCGTGAGTATGGATCATACGCATATCTCAATCGCACGACTGAACCATCCGAATGGTTCAGTCGCCCGAATGAGAAACCCTAACCTATAAATACCACTTAATTCGTGGAAAAACGTAACACTTCGAATACTAGAAACCCTAATCGACCCAGAACGTGCTGTTCGACCATTCCAACTTCATAGAGCGTTTCAGATCATTCCGAGTCAATTCATAACTTTTTCTAATCGTTAGGATTGATCTTGATTTCGTTCTCACTGATTGGATCGCCAATCAAATAGGATTCCGCACTATTTGATCTGGTACAACGAAGAATCGGTTAGTACTCCGTACGTACACGGTCCTAACAAAAGATACACCACCCCCTTGTGGGAAAAGGACCTTCCTTTTTCTTCGACTATGATGGATTTTTCAAATCCTTCAATCTACCTCCTTCCGACTCTGAGGATGAGTTAGCTGCGCGAATGATGTACGATGTTCTGAATGCTCCTACACTAGACTCGACATCATCAGTTCCATTAGGTGATACTTCTAGCCCTTCAGGGGGAGAGCTTGAGGTAAGTGATTCTTCCTCTCATGATGAAGCAGTTGAAACCATAAATGTGGAATAGGAGGAACAGGTTCCCACTACCAAAAGTACTCCATCCTCTGATCATGATGCAGCTGAAACTTCTGAACCGCATACTCCAACAGTTCAAAATCCTGAAGTTGCAGTACCCACCACACTAGGAACTCAAGTTAATGTACATCATCCCCTGGACAACATCATTGGAGATAATCTATCAGGAGTTCAAACAAGAAAGCAGCTATACTCAGCTGATTATGTTGCAGTCATGGAAAAGGGATACTTACACGATGGTGCTTATCGATGCTTTGTGTCTCAAGTTGAGCCAAAGCATGTCAGCAAGGCTTTAAAAGATGAGGCATGGGTAAGTGGTATGCAAGAAGAACTTATTCAGTTCAAGAAGTTAGGAGTCTGGACACTTGTGGACAGACTAAAAGGTGCAAAGGTGATTGGCATGAAATGGGTTCTTCGGTGTAAGAAAGATGACCATGGGGTCATAATTAGAAACAAGGCTCGGCTTGTCATTAAAGGGTTTAGGCAAGTCGAAGGCAATGACTACAATGAAGTGTTTACACCTGTGGCAAGGATGGAAGCAATTAGTATCTTCTTAGTCTATGCATCCTATATGCATATTAAAGTCTATCTACTGGATGTGAAAAGTGCATTCCTTCATGGTGAAATCCATGAAAAAGTGTATGCCAGTCAACCCGAAGGATTCAAGGATCCTTATCATCGGGATAGAGTTTATAAACTGGACAAGGCTTTGTACGGGCTTCATCAAGCCCCTCAAGCCTGGTACGAGAAACTCTCTACTCACCTGCTGAAACATGGTTTTCGTATAAGGGTCATTGACTGCATGTTGTTCATCAAGGAAAAGGACGGTGATTTACTACTGGTGCAGATATACGTGGATGACATAATTTTCGGTTCCAAGAATGAAGCACTGTGTAAAGAATTCGAGTCTGTGATGAAAGCTGAGTTTGAAATGAGCGCCATGGGAGAGATGAAGTTATTTCTCGGTTTACAAGTAGATCAGACACCAAATGGTATCTTCCTGCATCAGACCAAATATGTATGAGATATCCTTAGTCGGTTTGACATGGAAAATGCAACGGTTGCAGGAACTCCACTTGCCACGAACCACGATGTGGCACCTGACGAAAATGGTGATCTGGTGGATGCTACTATGTATCGAGGAATGATCGGATCTCTCATGTACCTCATAGCTTCTCATCCTGATATTATGTACGCCACGTGTCTCTGTTCCAGATATCAGGCAAAACCTAAAGTAAATCATCTAATTGGGGTAAAGATGATCTTTCGTTATCTGAAGGGTACTCCAACACTTGGGTTGTGGTATCCTCATGATGATGACTTTGAGCTTACCGCGTATAGTGACTCGTATTACGGTGGTTGCAGGATGAATTACAAGTCAACATCAGTGGGATGTCAGTTCTTTGGAAGACGATTAGTCACCTGGCAGTGTAAGAAGCAGACGTCGGTTGCTCTATCGGTATTAAATATCACTTGATACGTGACTGTTTTGAAAAGCAATTAATCGATGTTGTTAAAATTAATACGGATTTTCAACGCGCCAACCTCTACACAAAAGCGTTTGATAAACCTCGGTTTTTATATCTCTTAGAGGTCAATGGCATTAAAAAGAAAAGTGATGTGATTCCAGAAGAATCGAGTTCTTAGTCCGTCTTTATGTTTTAATTTTTAATTTTTCTTTATTTTATTTCCTGTCTTTAAAAATCCAATAACACAAAAAGATTTTCGGTTTTAGAATTTTAGGGGGAGAATAGGTTTAGTTTCAGTAGTTAGTATTTAAATTACTCAAAAAAAATGAGGGCGGGCAGAAAAGCTAAAAGGCAAAGACATCAAGTCTGTGAGATTGATTCAAAACTATGAAATATGATAGTACACAGGGAGCTAATTGTTTAGGACATCAAAATGACTTAAATGTTCAAAATATTACACTAAAATTACAAGTCTGAGAAGGATAAGCCAAATAAAGGAAAAATGATAGCAAACTAGTCTGTTATTGAAGTTACATAGAGAAAGTAGGCCTAGAGGTTGCAAGTCCATTGTATGATGTGTCGGTAGATTCAACACAATAAACGAGTAGACTTTATTGGTGAAACAACTTAAAACTAAATAGTTCAACTAGCTGTGGGCTTCCACCTTATCCCTGGTTAACACAATTAACATATTTCCAATAAGGAGTGACGAGCAAAATAAACGCCACAAATGTGTGCGGATGACCTTAAAAATGAGCAAAGCACATGAAAAATGTTAAACGCAATCAAGCTAACGACTAATGTTGTTGGCACGTAATGTGTAAAAGAAAAGTGCTCAAACAACAAGATAGGTTGTGTGCCTCTCTGCTGTGCGATGGCACTGACCTGAGGATAAGCAGAACCTAAATATTCTAGAATTCATTGTTGTTTGCGCCTCTTTGTTGTGCGATGGCACTGACCTGAGGCTTGGCATCTCTTTGAAAGCTCTTAGAATAGTTTCTTCTTGTCTAAACCCGTAGACCGCTCAAAATCTCCTGAGGAATTTTGATTACCATATAAGCATGGGATCCACAAATGCTTATTGAAATAACAAACCTAACTAATCACCAATGTGAGTCAAAAATCTGTGTATGGATTTAAGTTGACAAATATACTGACAATAATCATGGCAGCAACCCTCGACAGTCAAAATAGTTATGTGCTTCTTACAGTTCTAGTATTATTTCCTGTAAGTGCTTTTGACTCTCAGACAAATAGGAATAAGTTAAACAAACATATTCAAAAGGGTCCCAAATTATTATGTTTTTGCATGTATGATTCCATAATAGTCTTTCTAGATAAGATGTAAATGCTTGATGTTGTTCTGTTCAGGGGAAGAAATCCTTTTAAGGATAAATAAAATGTTTTCAACCCATCTTAAACAAAAGCACAAAAATATGTAACTTGATGAACTCTGTGAATCATAAATTAAAAGGGTCATGTCTGAGGTGACCAAACGGGTGTGAATTTAAAAGGATCATATCTGAGATGATCAAGTTTTGAAAATTAAAAGGGTCACGTCTGAGGTGACAAAACAATTTCAATTAAACGGATCACGTCTGAGGTGATCAACCGGTTTTAATTTAAAAGGATCACGTCTCAGGTGATCAAATGATTTCTGTTAAACGATCATGTCTGAGATGATCATCGGTCATAACATTTATATATCAAAAGTTAAATTTGTGTGTGTGGAAATGGATGAAGTCAAACTCATAAGTATGAATCAATCACATGATTGGATCATAAGTATGAACCAATAGCACGATTGAATCATAAGTATGAGTCAATCGCACGATTGAATCATAAGTATGAGCAAATCACACGAATGGACCATGAGTATGGGGCAAACCATGCGATTGGATCATAAGAATGAACCAATCGTACGACTGGATGAAGGAGTCTGAGTCAGTCGCACGACTGAACTCCAGTCGCTCGATTGAGTCATGCGCATGGGTCCAGTCGCACGACTGAACCCCAAAACAGTATAAAATGAGGCTCAGTCGGTCGTAAATCCTACGCCACTTCAAAATTCTCAAAACCGCCCAATACCCAAACACTCTACCCAAATTTTTCGTTTTGTGATTACTCTCCGATTGTGTTACTAACCACTGAGTGTTCATCTTCAGGTACTATGCGGACGAAATCGTGACATATAACAGTTTAATCAAACCTAAAATGATCGAAATGGTTAAAATCAAGAACCGAGACATAAACCGTAAAACATACCACTTTAATGAACTTAAAAGTTGATTTAAAAGACATTAAGTGCTATTTTGAAGACTTGTGAACCAAATGAATCTAAACACGATGTCTAATTTAAAGTTTTGACAAAGATTTAAATTTATGGTGTCGAACAGTGCAAGATACGAATAGACAGGCTGATGAACTTCAATCGCACGATTGAGCCAGACGTATGATTCAATCGCATGATTGAATCAATCGGTCGTGCGACTCAACCGCATGGTATAGCATACGACTAAGTTCAGTCGCAGGCTCAATCGTATGACTGAAGTCACTCGTACGGTTCAATCGTATGATTGAACCAGTTGGTCCCAATCTGTTCAAATTAAATTGATATCTCTTATTAACAAGTCTAATGTATATGTTTCTTGTGTTGCAGCAACATGGCTGAGAGATGGACTATGAGCACCAAGCACAATATCTGACAGAGAGAGATGTTGCTTAGGAGAGAGCATTAGCTAGAGCTCATCATGCCCTAACTGCATAGAATAAGCTACTGATGGTGTCTGCGAAGAGGATTGAGGAGGATGAGAAAAAGAACAACAAGTTAATGTTGGGGCTGAAAGGGACGAAGGGTGAGCCCTTAAAGATAAAGGGTGATGGTGATGGTGGAGATGATGATGATGATGATTCTTCCGATGATGAATCGGATGATGATGATGATGACGATTCTTCCAATGATGAATCGGATGATGATGATGATGATGATGATGAGGGTGAGGCGGAAGGTAATAGGAAGGATAAAGAAGAAGGAGATGATAATGAGCATGAGCATGAAGGTGATGCATCTGCATCAGCCTCAATCCATCTGCTCGGGATAGGCACACAAAGCGCAATCAAGATCAGCAACCCTCTTCCTCAGCTCCTCAAGCTGAAGAATCGAGCGATCAAGGTAAAAGTAATGTTTAAATGTCTTTGTATTTGAAATTTTTTGTACTTGAATTATGTATTACACTAATGTAATTAATGTTTATTAATGTTTAATTATCTTGATTACTAATGTGTGTGTGATTGTGTTTTGAATGTTTAATCAAACAGATGAAGCACAACAGACAGACGACTATGATGTCGCCCCCCTTCAGTAAATCAAGACTCAGCTAACCATGATTCTTGATTTGAAAGGGATCGTTCGAAGATCTGTGAGCTACACCCCCGAAGAGGGAGAGATCATTCATGATCTTACGGACGAGCAGCTAGCCAACATGTTTTGACTCAACCCTGATGAGCTAGTCAAGGATGCTCCTAAGGTTGATGTTATCAGTGATGAAGAGCTGTAAGATGTGGATGAGATTGATATTGAGCATATCACTACAGAAGAGTATCCTCAGTACACTGACCAACACGGAAATGTTATCCCCGACTTGGGTTAAACATTTAGCAGTGCTACGTTTGAGAAACTTGATGAGACCGAAAGGGAAAAAGAGAAAGAAGAAGGGAAAGCCCAAGCTACGGACGCTGATGTCGATATTAAGAAGGCTGAGTGGGCAGTGTGCTTAGCTGAGATGAGAGCCCAACAAGAACCTCCAAAGTCAAATGCCTACACCAAACTCTATCGAGTGAAGAAGCATCAGAAGGTGTCAGGCAAAATTATCAGTTGGGCATATTTTAAGGACTTGGATGTCTATGCGGTGAAGAGGGAGAAGGGGATTGAGTACTTCAGATATCCTCATGATCTGAAGACTCTTCCTGATTTTGAGCTAAACAGGCTTGCTTGTTTAGATCTTTTGTACTCCAACCCAAGAAAGATGTCAGGTTGGTTTGAAATGGCGCTCAAGAAGGAATATCACACCAGATGGGTCAACGTCAGGCCTCAACTACCTAAACGGTTCATACATAAGACCGAAGTTGATCCTATCACTGGAAGACCTAAAGTCGTGCTGAAGTGGAGTCCTCTGTTGGACCAAAAGAACCAATGATCCGTATCAGAAAAACCTTTAAGTCCCACAGACATCATAACAACTGAAGAAGACTACATCAGCTGAAGACAAAGTCTGAAGACAGAGTTTGAAGACAAAAGTTGAAGACAAAGTCTGAAGACAAAAGCTGAAGACAAAGTCTGAAGACAGAGTCTGAACACAAAAGCTGAAGATAAAGTCTGAAGACAAAGAATTCAGAGGTTGTCACATCAGCTAAAGAAGTACTCTTCAGTAGTTGTGATGGTTTACTTTCAGTAGTTGTCTTTATATTTTTAGTAGATTGTAATCAGTAGTTCAGTAGATTGTTTTCTGTAGTTGTAGTATTAGTTAACACTTAAGCGTTTATTGTAAGAAGATGTCCTCAGCTGTTGTGGACATCTTCAGTAGTTTCAGTTATTTTCAGTTGTTTGTGTAATCGGTTAGATGTCACTATCAGGTGACATCTGCTGATGTCATCTTTTCCTATAAAAGGAAAGTTGACCTAATTGTATGATTGCCGAAGCATATGAATGAATGAAAACATTCTCTTTTGCATAAAACTTTCTCTCTCTATAACTGTTACTGTTTGATTGAATATTCATCTTGTTCTTGCCTACATTTCATCTAATTCTAACACTATTCCGCTGCAAATCATAACCTAATTGATTAAACTAGATCTGAGATCCTTTCAAATGGTATCAGAGCTGGTTAATCATTGATTGATTTAACAATTGATCATTGAAACTGCTATTTTGATATCTAAGTTTGATCGAATTAGAAAATTTGCAAGAATTGGCTATAGAGTTTGAGTTTCTCTTGCTTCCGGTGAATTAATTTGAAGTTCTACGTGTTTTAAACAGAGTTGTTGAGTTTTTGAGCTAGATCTGTTAAAATACATTGAATTTGTTTAAATCTGTGAAAATGGCTACACCAACTAATGATCCTCTCAATACTGGCTCCTCAACAAAGCCTCCGATGCTTGTTAGGAGTGAGTATAACATATGGCAACGACGAATGCTCCATCACCTGTCTATCAATAGTACAGGATGTTGGAAATCTATGGTGCATGGACCATACAAGCCTATGGTGAGTCTTCCGGAAAAGAATGAGATGGTTTCGAAGAAACCAGAGCAGTATTCGGATGAAGATCTAAAACTTTTTGAAATTGATGCTAAAGCCCATGGAATTCTGGCCATGGCACTGTCAAATGAAATCTATTCAGGGCTTATGCATCATGAAACTACACATGACCTCTGGGTTGCTCTGAAGGAACAATTTGGAGGAACTGATGAGGTTTTAGCAAACACTAGAGAGATCCTTGCCCAGCAATATGAGACATTCTCTCATAGAAAGGGTGAGTCTCTGACCCAGTAGTTTGAGCGATTTTCCTGTTTGATATCTGAGTTGAAAATGGTTAAATAGGAATATTCAAACAGCCAGATGAACAACAGATTCCTTGGATCTCTGCCTGAGAGATGGGGACACATATACTATTGTCCTACGCTCCAGTGTAAATCTGGACACTCTATCTCTCACCCAACTTCATGGGAAATTGTTGACATTTGAACGAGAAATAGAACAGAAAAGGAAACTGTCTTCATCTGGGAAGCTCATAGATGACTTTGTACCAGGAAACACTGCACTGGTCGGTCAGGAGTCAGAGTATGCTGCATCAGAAGGTTCCTATGATGAGCATATAGATTTCTCTACAAACAGTAGAGAACATGCTTTTGTTGGTGTTGATAGTAATTCAGGTGGTAGTAGTGATAATTTGTGCTTTTTGATGGATGATTTAAAAGGAATTCCAGATGATGATCTGGAAGATATGGATATTTTAAGCCAAATGGCAATGATCAATATCAGATCTCAAAAGTTTTACAAAAGGACTGGTCGGAAATTCCCAGGTCTCTCTGGCAAAACCAAGGTTGGTTTTGACAAGAGCAAGTTGAGGTGTCACAAGTGCCATAGACTTGGACACTTTGCAAGAGAGTGTAGATCATCTGGATCTAACTCATCTGCACCGTTTGTGACCTTCCCAAGCAATAGCTCACAAAACAAAAGGCAACATTCCACCAGTTCTGGTCATCCTTTACAAGCTCAATCGTCTCCTGCATATTTTATCCCTCAAGGTCCTATGCCATATCCTTACCCCTGTTTTTACATGCCTCAGACTAGTCAGATTCAAGTACCCACAGCTCAACAACAACCTGCCCTACCTGAGCCTCAACCATCTCAATCAAATCAACAATCTCAATCTCAACCACAACAAAGCTTTTTCACCCCTGGAGTTGTTGACTGGAGCAGTTTACCAGATGATCTTTCTGGTTATCATGAACAACTGTTTCCTGGTGCTGGTCAACATGGTGATGAAAACCCTTTTGGAAATCTTGCTCTTATGGCCCTAGAGTCAACTGATGGTTCATGCTCAAATGCTTCAACATCACAGGTATCACAGGTATCTTCAGAGGCTAAGGCCAAGTTGTGTTCTGAGTCATGCATAGCTACATTTACCTTAATTAGAGAAACAAATGTTGCTTTAATCAATAAAAATCTTGAGCTAGAGAAAGTGATTTCCAAAAGAAAAGCTGAGTTTGAGTCTGTTTTAAATGAAAAAGATGATGAGATTTACAAATTAAAATGCCAAATCACTGATGAAAAGGCAAAGGTAGAGGTCATCTTAGAGAAACATAAGGACCTCAAACAAATACTTGTAGCTACCCAGGTAGAGTGTGAACGCTGGGTAACATCATGCAAAGGGTTTGAAATTCTTCTCAATGAACAAACAGCTTCAAATGTGAAGTTTGGGGTTGGTTATAATCACACTGCTCCTCCTACAGATTTTACTCCCAAGTTAAAAGTAGAATCTGAAGGAGAAAGCAATTACCAATCCACATCATTATGTGCAAACAATCAAACACAACTTGTTATGATGGTTCAACATCTGTTGGGGAGAGTCAACCAAATAGATGTACCTATTATTAAACCACAGAAAAGGAAAACCAAGCCAAAATTAAAGGAATCCTTTTCCGCACCATCTCCACCTCCATAGGCTGTTAATCATGACAAACCAGTTAGTGTAAAATCTGTTGATGAGAACAGACCCAAAACCAAATTGGTTTGGGTCTCAAAAGCTAACTAGTTTCTTTTGACAAATGCAGGGTTCTTCAGCATGCCAAAGAAGCATCTGGTATGTGGACAGTGGAGGATCCATGCATATGACAGGGAGCAGCTCTCTTCTTAATGACTACTCTCAAGGAAAGAAGGGATTTATTTCATTTGGTAGTGATGCTAAAGGTTACATCATCAGCAAAGGCTTTGTTTCCAATGGTGAAATAAGGTTTGATGATGTCAACCATGTGGAGTATCTCGTGTATAACCTCTTGAGTGTCAGTCAGATGTGTGATAAAGGTCATGTTGCCCTTTTCACCAGCTTGAACTGCAGGATTCTGTCTTCCAAAATTCTGAGTTTGATTGACAAGGTACTGGATGAACATACTCTCCTGAAGGCCAACAGGACAGGAAGAGTATATGCCTTAGACTTATCAAAGAAAATTGATCTAAAAGGCCATCCTTGCCTATTCTCCAAGGCCTCTCCTCTGGAATCTAAACTATGGCATAGAAGGCTTGGTCATGTGAATCTTAAAAACATGAACCAGCTGATCCATCATGGTTTAGTGAGAGGACTGCCAGTGAAGGAGTTCAAATGTGATGACAACTGCTCTGCTTGTTTAAAAGGGAAGCAACACAAGGTATCATTTCCTCCAATAGAAGAGCCAAAGTCTACTGCCTGCTTGCAATTACTGCATATGGATCTTTTTGGTCCAGTAAGAGTGATGAGCATGGCAAAGAATAAATACTGTCTGGTAATTATGGATGATTACTCTAGATTTGTATGGACTTCTTCTTGCATTCAAAAGATGAAGCTGCAAATCATAACCTAATTGATCAAGCTGCATTCAAGTTGTACATCTCAGGTACTCTGGCTTCAGAATCAATTCTGGATTATGGCATTACAGAGACTAAGACTCCATTACTGATGGACAGTGCTGCAGCTCTTCGTATTATTAAGAATCCTGTCCAGTATTCTAAGACCAAACATATTGAGATCAGACATCATTTCATCAGGGATTGTTATGAAAAAGGCCTAATTGATCCAAAGTTTGTTCCTAGTGCTGGTGAGCTTACAGATATATTTACTAAGCCTTTGGACAGTGTAACTCTTCAAAATCTGGTGCTAAGGCTTGATATGCTACAGCTAGAATGAATTGACTAATACTGATACTCTCAGATTACAAGTACTGATGAGCATTAGTATACAAAAGTCAAAAATAATTACTGATGAGTTATTTTGTCTTCAACATTTTTTTAAAACAACTGTAGTGTTAAAAAGACTGAAGACTAAATTACTTAAAAGAACTGAAGTACATTATTTGTTGAAAACAACTGATGTAGTTATAACTACTGATGTGGTTATAATTACTGATGCCTATTTCTAACAGATAAGTATTGAAGAACAAATTTGTCCAAAAGTACTGATGTGTAATCTTGAGCATAAGTACTGAAGACAAAATTTGTTCACAAGTTCTGAAGAATAATTTGTTTCAAAAGCTCTAATGCACAAATATTCAAAAGAACTGATGACCAATGAAACGTCTGAAAGTCAGACAAAGTCTGATGAGTAAATGTTGAGGTCAGAATGAAACAACTGAAACCTGTGAATTGACGACAACAACTGATGAGTAACTTTACTCTTCAGCTGTTTCAAACAACTGCTGTTTCATTTCAAAACAACTGAAGCCAAAACCAAGTCTTCAGTAGTTTCAAACTACTGATGACTAAAACCAAGTCTTCAGTCGTTTACAACATCTGAAGGTTAAAACCATGTCTTCAGTCGTTTCAAACAACTGATGACTAACACTAAAACCTTCAGTTGTTTTCCATCAGCCGTTTCATAACCTATAAATACCAAACCCTAACTTCAGAACTTTTAATTCTTAGAACGTTATTATTCAAATTCTCAGACCTTCCCTCCTGCATTAATGGTGACCATGCAACTCAAACCCCGCCATAACTTTGTAGCTTACCTCACCAAATCAGCCTTCTGGAACAAGTTTGATGACGCCATTGATCTGATGGTTGAATCTCAATACCACACAGCCTTTCTTTTGAACCCAACCATATACTTTGAAACCCTACAACAATTCTGGACAAACATAACACTCACAACTGGTGAGAATGATGGCGAGATCGCTCTCCAGTCGTTTGTCAATCAGAAGAAGGTGGTCGTAACTTCTGATATTATTCAGAAAATCCTAAATCTGAATGATGCCAACTTCGTCACCGAATACCCTAAGGGTACAACAGACTTATCCTTCACAAACAATGGGTACGAAGGCGACCTAAGTGCTACCACAATTTTGAAAAAGCATTTCCATGACCCTGAACGCCTAATCTTTAACATGGTCAACGTCTGCCTTGCCCCCAAGACCTCCTCATGGGATCAAATGTCTTCAAGGTGGCAGCAGGTATTGTATTCAATATTTGAACGCCAAAACTTAAATTTTTCTAAAATTATATTTTTAGAATTAAAAGATCTGGCCTTGAAACCTGTGGCTAACAGATGGATATTATATCCAAGGTTTCTTATGGCCATTATTGAAAACTAATTAAAAACTGAAGGCCTTGTTGGCCTAGGAGTCCCTACTATGGCAGTTCTGCCTGAAGTATACTCCAGGCACAACTCGAACACACAACTTAAAGAGGCTGCCAAGCTGCTAAAACCCAAGCAGCGGGAACCCACATTCTCATCCTCCAGATCCAAAGTCCCCTCCAAGCCAAAATCTAAAAAGGTTACTCAGGGAGTTGAGTCCCCTGAGGATGCCCCTGCAGCACCAAGGCAGGAAGAAACTGCTGGTAGTAATCCCCCAGCAGTTACACAGACTCGACCAACCACAACCGCTCAGGTATCCTCTCAACAAGATCTTGAAGCAACTATTTCTAGGGATGCCACATTACTGGAACCTCTCTTATTTGAGAAGGTTGCCACTGAATAGCACCACTCACCCCAGGTGCAATCTGCTTCACACCTATCTCCTACTGCAACCACCCCACAAAGCCCAACTTTTATCATTACAGAAGTGCTGAGTCAGCTACACACTCCACCCCCTCCCCAGAAACCTATTACAACTGGGAAAACCTTAACAGTTGAGGGGGAGGACTATAGTGTTGCTGATAACCCACAGCACAGGGATTACATAGTTCAATCTCCCCGTGTGGAGGAGGAGATCGGAACTTCTGGTGAGGCTGCCTCTTCTCCTGCTTCAGCATATGAACAGGCTGAAGTTGGTAACATTTCTAAGACCTCACCAGAGGTAACTGCCGATGAAAGGCATAATCCTGAGGCAGGAAGTCCCCAGTACCAAGAAAAAGGGGCACATGTGAACACTAATCTACACTCAGCATATGTTCATCCTAATGTAATCAGGAGGTCCGATGATTCAGCAACCACTGATGATGACCTGGGCTTTTTCTATGATGTTCTAGCCCACAACACCATTCTTGAGGCTGAGGTAAGCAGACTACAAGAACTGCTTGCCAAAATGTCTCAAGAATCAAGTCCATCTGCCCAAATTCACCCACAGATGACACCTTCTTCTGAAGGACTCCCACATACTGAGCCACTCATAACAACTAAGCCACCAGCCTCTGATTCTGGCACCATTTGTTAGGGCCAGAACCCCTCTGAGCAAATGGTTGCTGTCTTTACATCTTCCTTGCCTTTCATCACTCCCATCATAACTAACATTGTCCATCAAGCTCTTGATGAGAGGCTTTCCTCAAAAATTCAAACCTTCGTTGATGATGCGGTCACTAAAAGTCTTTCTAACATTCAAACCCCTGAACCCAATGCAACCAAAAAGGGGGAGTTTAAGTTAGTGAAAGTAGACAAGAGGAAGAGAGTTGAAGAGGAGAAGGAGAAAGAAAAGGAAAAGGAGAAGGAGAAAGAAAAGGATTTCCTTGTTACTTACAAGAAGAGGAAAGGTGGTGAAAAGACTCCCCTTGAGAAGAACTTAGAAGAACTGATCAAAGAAGCTGATGAGCAACATAGCAGATCAATGGATAAAATTGTTAATCAGCTCTTCAGACAAGGATTTGACACTGCAAAACTTGACACTGAGATCAGAAAGCTAGAAATACAAGAGATTGAGCACCGATGGGCCAGCTATAGTGAAAAAGAAAATGAAATGCTGGAAGCTATGGTCAGGTTTATATCGAAGTATTTGGGGAGGACAATCCTCTAAGTGAAATCATGGACTAGGGATAGTATTTTGGAGATAACCAACAAAATCTGTTCATCTGAAGTATTTACCAAAGGATTGATCATAGAAGCCCTTGATGAAGCTGGTGCTGGGAGCAGGACTGATCTGGCAAAGTGCTCCAAAGCCACACTTGCAACTAAAAAGCTAGAGCAGCCTGTACAATCTCCCACACCAGAACAACCAAAATCACAACCCACAAAACCAACTCCTTTACCCAAGAAACCAACACAAATATCTGCCGATGATACACCCAAGAGGAAGAGAAGGGTGTTGAGGCTTCAAGAAGAAGAAGATGATGATGATGAGGAAGATAGGCTGCCTATTTCAACTGTTGTTAAAACAAAAGGGAAGATGCCTGATGCATTAAAGATAACTGCCAGGATTCAACCAACAATGATCACACCTGCCATCTAGATGCAAACTGTAAAAGTAAAGCTTGAAGAAGAAGAAAAGCACAAACAACATGATGAGCAGCTGTTGAATCTGGTTGATAAAGAGTTTTCTCAGTCTACATCGATACAATCTATGAGGAAACATGCTCAGAGATTGTATGCTCTCATATTTACATTTCAATATCAGAAAGATCGAGTTAGAATTTGGCCTGATCCCAGGGTGAGTGATAGAATCCACAAGAAGAAAATCCTAAGAAAATATAATGGCCAAGTAAAGAAGATTGTAGATGCGGTGATAATGTTGGCCATTGTAGTGTCTCCCTGGGAAATCCTAGAAGACTTCAGAAGAGCCTACAAGTCTAATCTTACCCCACAAACATTCCTGGAAAACAAAATGGTGAAAAAGGGGTTGATCTATAAGAGGCTTGAAGAAGTCAGAAGCAATGAGCTCCAGTTGTTACTTGAAGGTAATCATCCTGATGAGTTCGCCTATAGAGAAATAACAATTGTGGAGCTAAAGAATGGGAAACGGGTTAAGTACCTATCTGAGTACTATGGGCCAGAGTTCTTCTTCGAAGGAGAAGCTGAAGAGCTCACTCTGGAAGAACAGATTGTCTTCCTTGAGGCCTATGTTCGAGAGTCTTACAGACTCATTGTAGGGAAGTAGGTTTCATGGATGGGGCAATAACTCTGTGTCCAATTCCCCAAGACAGAGTTCCCATCCATCCCTTGCCAATCAAATCTTTTGAAACCTCTGCCCAGGCCTGTGCTTAAATTTGTCACTTCTGAGCTGATCCAGAAGAAAAAGACAATATTTTTGCCTAATAAATGGAACACCAATAAACTTAAAGGTTTCGGCTGCAATGGTTCAGGGGGAGTTTGTTGGACCAAAAGAACCAATGAGCCAGATCAGAAAAACCTTCAAGTCCCACAGAGATCATAACAACTAAAGAAGACTACATCAGCTGAAGACAAAGTCTGAAGACAGAGTCTGAAGACAAAAGCTGAAGACAATGTCTGAAGACAAAAGCTGAAGACAAAGTCTAAAGACAGAGTCTAAAGACAAAGCTGAAGGCAAAGTATTAAGAGGTTATCACATCAGCTGAAGAAGTACTCTTCAGTAGTTGTGATGATTTACTTTCAGTAGTTGTCTTTATATTTTCAGTAGATTGTTTTCTACAGTTGTAGTATTAGTTAACACTTAAGCGTTTATTGTAAGAAGATGTCCTCAGCTGTTGTGGACATCTTCAGTAGTTTCAGTTATTTTCAGTTGTTTGTGTAATCGGTTAGATTTCACTATCAAGTGACATCTGCTGACGTCATCTTTTCCTATAAAAGGAAAGTTGACCTAATTGTATGATTGCGGAAGCATATGAATGAATGAAAACATTCTCTTTTGCAGAAAACTTTCTCTCTCTATAGCTGTTACTATTTGATCGAATATTCATCTTGTTCTTGCCTAAATTTCGTCTAATTCTAACACTATTCCGCGGCAAATCATAACCTAATTGATTAAACTAGATCTGAGATCCTTTCATCCTCCGTGCACAATATCGAAGATCCCACTACGGGAAATGCCTCAGGACTTCACTCCACACTTCAAGTGGTGGTATTATAACTGGCGAACAGGTGAAGCGGTCATAGTTTTGTACAAGGACGGGAAAATAGAGACTATCCGGGTATTTGACCCTATGTGGCTGACCAACTTGTCTGCAGATGATGTCTATACTTTCTACAAGTGGCCACTATTCTATGACACGCAGGACATTGTACAAGCTCTACAGTTTCAACACGTCATAAGACTTTGTTTTGCATTCGAGATACATGCAGGAGTTACAAGAGAAGAGAAGTACAAAAAGTTCTAAGGACACGTGAAGAATGTTAGACAATAGGCTAAACTAGGTCCAAGGGGGAGTTTGTTGATACATCCTGATGTACCTAGTTTATGTTCTCAAATGTAATGTTAGATCTAGGAAGAATAGGTCTAGATTAATTTGTATAGGCTTAGAACCTTAATCAATACTTGTAATAAATAATTGTAACTGACTATCATTATGTATTCATTGAATGTATAGGTTAACCCATATGTGTTATGTGATGTACATGATGACAGGCAAAAATAATATACTTGGTGAATTATTGAAATCGGCTATGTAAGAAACATCTACGGATGAACAATAATGTCAATCCGTAGATATGTTTCTTACAAGACATCCTATATGTCTGCGGATGAACAACATCACCTAAGGATTACTCTGAAGATTCCTATGGAAGGCAAGGTTCCTACGGAAGAACAGAAATTCCTGCGGAAGTCTAGATATCTGTGAAAGACCAGAACACTTGCAATGTCAATCAGTTAACAAGTCAATAACAAATCCCAAGAGATCTGGTGTTTCCTTAACTGACACAAAGTGCCTATAAATATAAGTCCTAGGTTTCACATCTTGGTGAACACAATTTAGCAATACTATGGCCGTAGACTATCACATCATTATGCAACCCTAGCCACCGTCACATCAACAACAACATCAATTCGGTTGAAGAAATCATTGTTCATAGTTTTTTTATAATTATTCTTTTGTAATCATTACTCAATATTAATGAAATACATTTGAATCAATTATTGTGTTCGTATTTACAGTGTCTTTGTGATTGTGTTCTTCAATTAACAATTAACACAATTAAACAGCTATTAATGATTATTCCGCGATTATTAATTTGTCTTTATTTTAATACTGATAATTCCTGAATTGAGATCCTTAGATTCACAGGTGGTATCAAAGCCAAGTGCTCATTGATTTAGATCAATTGATCTATCAGTATTAAAATTGTTTAATTGTCTTTTAAACAACTTATTCAGTGACTTATCATTCAGCAAGCATTATCTCATTGCTTGATTGATTTAGATCTATATTCACATCAATTGAATACTAGATCTGAGTCTTTGATTGATTTGTCTACTTTAACTTTCAGAGTTAAATTCATAATATTTATTAAAAAATGAGTACTTTTGGTGGATCATATCAACCACCTAAGTTGGAAACAAAAGCTGATTTTAAATCCTGGAAAATCAAGTTCAGGAATCATGTGAACTACACTGTTTCTGACTTATGTCAAAAAGGTCAAAGTTGATATTAAAGCATACAGTTTGCTAAGTATGGTTTCACCTGAAGAGATATTAATTAGGTGTGAGAACTACAAAACAGCAAATTCCTTGTGGAAGATACTTCGTACTCTCTGTGAAGGGAGTGATGAGATCAGAAGCATCAGGAAAGACACCCTTAGATCATAATATGAAACCTTTCATCATATTGAGGATGAATCAATTCCTCAAAAACTATATAGATTCATGCAACTTGTTACTGAGATGAATATCTTGGAGTTAAAATATACTACTGAGGAAGTAAACAAGAAGATGCTCCATACTTTGCCTGAAAGTTGGAAGCAGACTGTGTGTCCATGTTCAAGAATACCTTAGATCTCAAGACAACTGGTCTAGACACACTGGTTGCCAAAGTAGAGGCTCTTGAAATGGATGAAAAATCAAGAAAAAAGAGTGTGAGAACCCATGTCTCACCTTATCACTTCAAAGAAATAAAAATGCTGGAAGTGCATTTATTTCAAACAATGATAGTGATAACTCTTGTGCTTTGAGTGATGATGAAGAGGAAGTCAGTTTCTATGCTTCTAAACCCTCAAAGAAATCAACTCAAAGTAAAATTAAAAGGATAAAGGAAGAAGTGCTGGCAGAAGAGATACAATTGCAGCCACAGCAAAGTCTTCACAACAAAACAATCAGTCAGAACCAATCACTGTGATATTGGATTCTGAAGAACAAAAAGCAGCATTTGTAGCTTTTATTTCTAGTTTTCAAGCCTACCTGGGAAGCTCTCTAACTTCAGCAAATATCTGCCAGCAAGACTTGGAAGAACTACATCCTGATGTAGTGGAAGAGATGGATTTAAAATGGCAGATGGCAATGATTGCTTAAAGAGCTAAGCAATATCTTAGGAGAAACAAGAACCTGGCTGCAGCAATCAAAACATCAAAGATTGGTGTTGACAAGTCGAAGGTAAGATGCTTCAAGTGCAATCTCTATGGACATTTTTCTAGAGAATGCAATCAACAGTCAAACCCGGAGATGAGACAACATCAGCAGCATCGGCAACATTAGACTTAATCTCATCAATAATCAAACTCTCAAAGATCTCTGCACAGACAACCTCAGCTGACCAATACATCCCCACCAGCCATAAATGAATCAGCAGGACCTAGTAACTCAAAGGAGTCAGGGCTGATCATACTTCAAGATGGAACTTGCGATTGGAGTATGTATGAAAAGGAAGTCTTGGAAGAGAATCAAGCTTTGATGGCTCACATGAAAAACAAAGTTCCTCCAATAGCCAGAGAGGTAAGAGAAAAGTTGTGTTCATCATCATGTGCTGAGGAAGTTGAACGTTATAGAGTCCATGCTCAACAATTGGCTGACAAAGTAAAGAAACTATGATTTTGAATGAATCATATGTTAGAGAGCATAAATTATATCAAATCAAAATTAATTCTTTGCAAAAGGATTTAGAAAATTTTGTTTTTTGAAAACTACAGCCTAAAAGCCCAAATTGAGCATCTGACCACTTCCTTAGCCAAATCCATGGCTGATCATGCATAAACTGCAGTGAAACTTCAGAAGTTTCAACTTTCATCTCAGCAATATGAGAAGTTGTTAAACTCTCATATTGAATCAAAGAACAAGTATGGGTTGGGATATAATGCTGTTGCACCACCAATAAATAATAATTACACAACTCTACCTGAAACAATGACAAACACATTGTCAAATCATTTTGTGCCTAGCACCAAGATTGACATAAAAACAAATCAAATCAACATTAACAATGAAGCTAAGGTGAGTGAAACTGAGTCTTCTGAATCAGAATCTTTAAAACGTAATGACTCAGAATTTGATTATGATAAATGTGATGACTTGGATGATTCTGATGAACATGATGTTGGTCAACTGAACATTGGTAAGAATGTTCATGTTGAAACTAGTCTTCCAAAAGTCCTTGAAAAATCAAAGCTGCTATATCCTCCAAAGCAAAGAAACATGCTGAAGACAATATGCAAGAGGATTGCTGAACTAAATGAAGGACTTTAATTGAATCTTCACAAAAGTTCATCATCAAAGGAAGTTGGTAACTATGGATCAAGTGAGGAAGTACCTTCATCTCATGCAGATAAAGGTAAAAAGAAACAAGTATCAACTAAACATAAGAAAAACTCTTCAGTTGAAGATCTGCGGAAGGCAAAATGTGATGAATCTGTAGAACATCTGCGGAAGAGCAAAGCTAAATCTCTGGAAGAAACATCACAAATGACTGGCAATAAACATGCTCAGAAAAAGTTGGTTTTCAAGAAGACAAGGTCAGCTAAAGTTAAACAAGACTCAGTGGATGGTTCTTCTAGCAAAAGCAAGGAGAAATCAAGTGATCCATTGGAAAAGAAGCTGAAGTCCCACAAGCTGAACAAGAAAAAGAAGTCTGAGTCTGAAGACAATTCAGAAGAAAAATACTTCAAATAGTGTGATATGAAAAATCACAATACAGATGACTGCTACTTCAGTAGTTACTGTTCCATATGCAATATGAACAATCACATGACTTCTGATTGCTACTTCAACAAACATTGTGCAATCTGCAACAAAAATAATCATTCAACTCAGGAATGTTATTTCAACAAGAAGAACAAGATAAAGAGCTTAAAGAAGTCAAATGCGGAAGTGTCTGAATCAGATTCTCAATCTTCTGAAAGTGACAAAGAATCAAAGTCCAAGTGTAACGCCCCAAAAAGTCTAAACGAGTCATCGAGGATAATGGGCTTAATTTGTGGGTATTTAATAAAGGAAGGAAATGGGTTATGGGCTAATTAGGCTTATGGGCAAGAGCCTAAGTGATTTAGGGCCCATAATCAGTCTTCAAACCCACCTAATCAGCCACCATCTTCCACACTTGAACCCTAGCCACAAAAATTCGTAGAGAGAGAAAGTAGAGAGAGAAAGTGAAGAAAACTCAAGATTTGGAGCTTCAAATGTTAAAAGATAGAATATCTGTGTGTTGGAGCATCAAACCATAAGAAAGGAGCAACAAATCCAGGTAAGAATCGACCTCTAAACCCTTTTGTAGATCTAACCCGGATTCTAGGGTTTTGGGTTTTGAAAAGTTTCAAAGAAACACATAAAGGTCAAATTTTTACGTATGAAAACGTGTAAAAAGGTTAGATATGGTTTCATGGATGGTAAACCAAGGATTTGGATGTAAAAAGTTAAGATTTTAGGTTAAAAACGGGCTGGTTCTTCATTTTCATTCATCCAGCGAAACTGTGCCCCCGACCAGCGAAACTGTGCACTCATCCAGCAAAACTAAGAGAGTTCCAGCGAAACTACAGTTTCGCTGGTGTGAAACTACAGTTTCGTTGGTAATTTCGCTAGTTCCCAGGTTGACCTAAAGACATTGCGAAACTAGGAAATTCCAATGAAAGTTGGGCACATCTGACAGCGAAACTGTCATGCGAAACTGCTGGGCGAAACTGGCAGCGAAATTGGCACGAAACTGCAAGCGAAACAACCAGCGAAATTGCCACCAATACTGCCTATCTGATAGCGAAATTAGCAGCGAAATTAGGCAGAAATTAACCCCCTCTAAGTGTCAACTTATCTGCAGGCTGTGTAGTGTGATCCTAGCCTAGAAGGCTTAGTTTAGAAGTTACTCATGAAATCCAGGTGAGTTCTAGATCCCTTTATTTACAAGTTTTTCCATATTTTTGGTGCTATTATGCATAGTAAACCTAAGGTTTTCAAGGAAAAGATTTGAAGAGGTTTTAACAAGGAAATCCATTTTTATAACAAAATATGCTATATAAAGTCTTTAAAATAAAATTTTTCACGCTGACCTGGCAGCACGGCCCCAGCCAGGGTGTTGCCCCTTGGACCCCACTAGGGGCTGCTGCTCCTAGAACCCCGCTGTCAGGGGCTACCGCCCCCGAACCCCCGCTGTCCTGCAGAGGGTCGATTACGTTTTATGATGACTGGAACTTGGCATGTTGTCTATTTAATAAGTTAAGTATTACATATATTAAAGTGGAAGGTGATATTAATGAAAAGTGAAACTTAATGAATGTTACCCCCGGGCCCGTTTGATGATGAAAAGTCTTGCAAGCACTATGATAGACTTCATTTATGTGAGTCTGATGTATGATGATTGATCTGTATTCATGAGCGGGCTATGTGCCCTGCAGTGTGGAACAACTGTCGGGGGTTAGCTACCATGATGATGTGTACCGACAGGGATCGACATTCGTTGTCGATCAACATGGATCTCTTGCTTTGTGCAATCTCGTTTATGATGAAGTGAAAGATATGAAAGAATGAAAGATAATGAACATGCTTATTATGATGAAAATGTTATGTATTATGTATGCGTGGTCATTATATGAAGGATAAATAAAGTTATATTTTCTTATTTATGTAAAACTAGAACTCACTCAGCAAAGCTGACTTTTATGCATAATAGTTAGCAGGTAAGTGCTGATGCTGAGGATGGCACCACGAAGTTACTTGGGGAGCTATGGATGGCATTCCTGTTTATGAAATCTTTGTTGTAATTTAAGACCATGCACCATGTTTTATTCCACTTAAAGACAAATGTATGAGTACAATGTGATTTCAAAGTTTTAAATGAATGTCTAATTATTTCCGCTGCAATGTTTTATTATTAAAGTGATTTTATACTATGGTTAACCAACTGTGAGGCTTCCCAGGAACGGGGCCTTACAAGTTGGTATCAGATCCAAAGTTTAAGAGAAATGGGTAAAACATTTTTTTTCAAACCTATGCTTAAACTGAGAATGGGACCAAATAAAGGATGCCAACCCAAGTAGCTACATGCCATCACGTAAAATATTTCAAGTAAACTAGTATTATGTGCGTGTGCTATTTGTTTTATATGCGTGTAGATTTGAATACTAACATGTCTTAGGATAGTGATTGCTTGGGACAGGAGGGTAAGGTAAGTAGTTAATCACACTTGGCCACTGTAATTAAGGACTTACCATACTTGTAATGATCTGAGAAATTATCTTGAATGACCATTTCAGTGTTTAAATCTTATAGGAATTAGATATGGCGGGCAGGAAATCTGGGAAGGCTACACGTGGACGTCCTCGAGGTGGTTGTACTACTACACCACGTGTCACCCGAAGCAAAGCTAAGGCTCTTGAGACTGTTCACGAGGAGTCAGACCTCCATAGTCACCCGAAGGGTGAGGGATCAGCCACCCTCAAATCCACTGTGAAGGAGGCTATCACCGATGAAGTCTACAATGTCATGCAAAATGTCTTACCCTCGGTGGTGACCGAGGTGATCAAAGCAGTCAAGGATGGAGAGAAAGCTGATAAGAAGGGGAAGGAAAATGAGAAGAATTCTGGAAGGTCCACTGGGAGGACGGAGGAATCTGAAGAGGAGCCATCAAACCCTAAGGTGGTAGTCCATGATGACGACAGTGATAAGGAGTCTGAGAGAGAGACGACTAGGGGGTGCAACTATGGGGCATTTCAAAGGTGCAAACCCTCGACCTTTGACGGTAATGGCAATGCTACTACCGCTCATCATTGGGTCAGAGAGATGGAAGCGGTACTGGAAATTAGTGAGTGCCGGGAAGATCAAAAAGTTAAGTTTGCCACTTATTCTTTCGTCGACACAGCGTTGTGCTGGTGGGACAATATTGTCCAGGCTGAAGGAAACCGATCGATAGCCAAACTGAAGTGGTCTGAGTTGAAGGAGTTGGTGCTGGAGGAGTATTGTCCCCACCGGGAATTAGACAAGATTGAGAAGGAGTTCTTGTATTTGGAGGCTGCGAACATGACTCATCAAGAGTATACCTCCAAGTTCAATGAACTTGCAAGACTTGTGCCAGACATGGTAACACCTGTATCTAAAAAGATCAAGAGATACATGCAGGGTTTGCCCGTGGATATCAGGAGGCACATGATTGCAGCTAGACCAGGCACGTTTAGGTCCGTGGTGGACTTAGCTGGGAGGTTGTACGATGAGAGAGACCCAATGCCTGTACAGAAGAAGGTGGAGAAATGGAGTGGGAACAAGAATGGAAATGGGAAGAGGTTCGGAGGTGATAACTTCAGGAGTGGAGAGAAGAGGATGAGAGTTGAGGATTAGTCAGGGAGACGGGGAAATACAGGTGAAGGAGGTGCTTGTAGAAAATGTGGAAAAGCTCATTCAGGGGAGTGTAGAGTTGGGACTGGAAAATTTTTTAAATGTGGGGGCGAGGGCCACTATGCTAGGGATTGCAAGGCGGTGAAGTGTTACTAGTGTGGCGAGATGGGACATGTAGAGAGGGATTGCAAGAAAGGAAAATCAAGAGGATCAGGAACGGTTAAAGCGGGAGATAAGGGAAAGGGTGACGGTTCGAAGGCAAAGGCGAGGGCATTCAACATAACTCGTGAGGAGGCCAGGGCAGATGCAAAAGTAGTTTCAGGTATGTTTCTAGTGGACCACGAATATGCTTCTGTGCTCTTTGATTCTGGTGCTAGTAGGAGTTTTGTGTCTACTGCCTCTTGTCGTTTATTGCATGATAAGAGTAGAAAGATAGACGAGCCCTTTTATGTAGAAACAGCCATTGCTAAGTCCACCAAGGTGACTGAGGTAGTTGAGGGTTGCCTGATAGAGTTGGAGGGTTATAAGTTCACTGCTAGATTGCATGTTATGGCCTTAGGAGGTTTCGATGTGGTGTTAGGTATGGATTGGTTAGCTAGCTATGAAGCCAATATAGTATGTAGCAAGAAGGTAATTCGTCTAACAGCGCCCGATGGTGGATCTGTTATGGTTCGTGGGGATAGAGCGTGCAGTATACCAAAGGTGGTGTCGATGATCACGGCCGAAAAGTACTTGAGGCGTGGGTGCAGTGCTTACTTGGCCTATGCAAGGGATGTGGATGCGCCAGAGCCACAATTATCCAGCATACCGGTGGTGCGTGATTTTCCGGACGTCTTCCCCGAAGACTTTACAGGTGTGCCACCGGATCGTGAAATTGAGTTCCAAATTGACTTGTTACCGGGAGCACAGCCAGTCGCTAAAGCACCGTATCGATTAGCTCCTTCGGTGATGGTAGAGCTGAGGGACCAGTTGCAAGATTTATTGGATAAGGGCTTCATCCGACCGAGTATCTCTCCATGGGGTGCTCCAGTTTTATTCGTCAAGAAGAAATATGGTAGCATGCGGATGTGCATTGACTATCGCGAGCTCAATAAGCTGACCGTAAAGAATCGGTACCCGTTACTAAGGATCGACGACTTGTTCGATCAACTTCAGGGTGCCAGCTGGTTTTCAAGGATAGACCTACGGTCTGGTTACCACCAATTGAAGGTGAAAGAACAAGATATTCCTAACACAGCGTTCCGTACGCGTTATGGACACTACGAATTCCTCGTCATGTCCTTTGGTTTAACCAACGCGCCAGCTGCTTTTATAGACCTTATGAATCGGGTATGTCGGCCAATGTTGGATAAATCGGTAATAGTGCTCATCGATGACATTTTGATCTATTCAAAAAGTGAAGAAGAACATGCCAATCATATTCGAGAAGTATTAGAGACACTCAGATGCGAGAAGTTATATGCTAAGTTCTTTAAATGTGCATTTTGGCTTCGAGAAGTTCAATTTCTAGGTCATGTGGTTAACCCCGAGGGGATCAGGGTGGATCCTGCGAAGGTTAAAGCGGTGATGCAATGGGAACCTCCAAAGACGCCATCCGAGATTTGCAGTTTCTTAGGTCTGGCAGGTTACTATAGGAGGTTTATCTAGGATTTCTCCAAAATAGCTTATCCTTTGACTAAGCTGGCCTGAAAGGACGTGAAGTATGAATGGAGTAATGATCAGGAGAAGGCCTTCCTAGAAATAAAGATGAGGTTAACTCAAGCCCCTGTCTTGACATTACCTGAAGGGAACGAGGACCTGGTAGTCTACTCGGATGCCTCGTATGCAGGATTGGGTTGCGTGTTGATGCAACAAGGGAAGGTGATAGCCTATTCTTCTAGACAATTAAAGGTCCATGAGACCAATTATCCTACCCATGATTTGGAGTTGGCTGCAGTGGTGTTTGCATTGAAAATTTGGAGGCGCTACCTATATGGGGTGAAATGCACCATCTTCACTGACCACAAAAGTTTGAAGTATTTCTTTGAACAAAAGGATCTTAACATGAGACAACGGAGGTGGTTAGAACTGATTAAGGACTATGACTGTAAAATTCACTACCATCCCGGTAAGGCAAATATGGTTGCTGATGCCCTTAGCCGGAAGGGACGGCCCAAACCGATCCAGCTGAAGGCTTATCAGTTGATCATGACGCCCGAAATTTTGAAGCAAGTGAGAAAGTTCCAAGACGAAGCACTAGAAGGTAATAGAGTCAACTCTGAAAGGATGAAAGGACAGGAATCAGAATTGGGAGAAAACACCCTTGGTGTTAGAACCCGATTCGGCGAATGTGGATTCCTCTATGGAGATTTGAGGGAGAAGATCATGGATGAGGCTCATAAGACCCGATGCTCCATCCACCCTGATGCCACAAAGATGTATCAGGATTTGAAGAGAGATTACTGGTGGCCAGGAATGAAGCGTGACGTGGCTAAGTACGTGAGCAAGTGCCTGACTTGTTTGCAAGTGAAGGCAGAGCACCAAAAGCCATATGGGAAGATCTAGCCTTTGGATATTCCTGAATGGAAATGGGAAAACATCACAATGGACTTCATCATGAAGCTACCTCGCACGGCGAGAGGAAGTGATGCTATCTGGGTGATTGTTGACTGTTTAACAAAGAGCGCCCATTTCCTACCAATTTGTGAGACGTTTTCCTCTGAGAGGTTGGCGGAGTTATTTATTAAGGAGATCGTGGCTTGTCACGGTGTTCCAGTGTCTATCGTTTCGGATAGGGACACGCGGTTTACGTCCAAGTTCTGGAAGAGGTTTCACGACTCAATGGGGACTAGACTGCATATTAGTACGGCTTACCACCCCCAGACGGATGGTCAGTCGGAAAGAATGATTCAGACATTAGAAGACATGCTACGAGCGTGTGTAATTGATTTTGGAGGAAGTTGGGATGAGCACTTACCGTTGGCGGAATTCTCATATAATAATAGTTACCATGCCAGCATTGGTATGCCACCTTATGAGATGCTGTACGGTAGAAAGTGCAGAACGTCCGTGTGTTGGGGTGACATCGGGCAAAAGGAATTAGGAAGTCTTGAAGTGATTGAGGTCACAACCGAGAAGTTAGATGAGATTAAGGCATTCATGAAAGCCGTAAAGGATCGCCAGAAGTCTTATGCCGATAAGAGGCGTAGACCGATAAAGTTCGAGGTTGGTGACAAGGTTATGCTCAAGGTATCTCCGTGAAAAGGGATCATCAGGTTTCGAAAACGGGGAAAGTTAAGCCCAAGGTTCATAGGGTCATTCCGTATTATCGCAAGGGTAGGGGAAGTGGCCTACATACTAGAATTACCTGATGAGTTGAGTGGAATTCACCCTACGTTCCATGTATCTCATCTTAGAAAATGTCTAGCAGACAATGATGCATTTGTACCATTAGAATACATTGAAGTTGACGAACGACTGAACTATGTAGAGCAGCCGGTGGCCATCCTTGATTGGAAAGAGAAGCACTTATGTAATAAAGTGGTTCCGCTGGTACGAGTACAGTGGAGACACAGAAAAGGATCAGAATCTACATGGCAGACCGAGGAAGAGATGAGGAAATTTTAACCGCAATTGTTTGAGGACTAACAGGTTTCGAGGACGAAACCTAAATAAGTGAGGAAGACTTGTAACACCCTGAAAAGTCAAAATGAGTCATCGAGGATAATGGGTTTAATTTGTGGGTATTTAATAAAGGAAGGAAATGGGTTATGGGCTAATTAGGCTTATGGGCAAGAGCCTAAGTGATTTAGGGCCCATAATCAGCCTTCAAACCCACCTAATCAGACACCATCTTCCACACTTGAACCCTAGCCACCAAAATTCATAGAGATAGAAAGTAGAGAGAGAAAGTGAAGAAAACTCAAGATTTGGAGCTTCAAAGGTTAAAAGATTGAAGATCTGGGTGTTGGAGCATCAAACCATAAGAAAGGAGCAACAAATTCAGGTAAGAATCGACCTTAAAACCCTTCTGTAGATCAAACCCGGATTCTAGGGTTTTGGGTTTTGAAAAGTTTCAAAGAAACACATAAAGGTCAAATTTTTACGTATGAAAACGTGTAAAAAGGTTAGATATGGTTTCATGGATGGTAAACCAAGGATTTGGACGTAAAAAGTTAAGATTTTGGGTTAAAAACGGGCTGGTTCTTCATTTTCATTCATCCAACGAAACTGTGCACCCGACCAGCGAAACTGTGCACTCATCCAGTGAAACTAAGAGAGTTCCAGCGAAACTACAGTTTTACTGGTGCGAAACTACAGTTTCGTTGGTAATTTCGCTAGTGCCCAAGTTGACCTATAGACATTGTGAAACTAGGAAATTCCAACGAAAGTTGGGCGCATCTGACAGCAAAACTGTCATGCGAAACTGCTGGGCGAAACTGGCAGCGAAACTGGCACGAAACTGCAAGCGAAACTGCAAGCGAAACTGCCAGCGAAACTACCAGCAAAACTGCCACCGAAACTGCCTATCTGATAGTGAAATTAGCAGCGAAATTTGGCAGAAATTAACCCCTCTAAGTGTCAACTTATCTGCAGGCTGTGTAGTGTGATCCTAACCTAGAAGGCTTAGTTTAGAAGTTACTCATGATATCCAGCTGAGTTCTAGATCCCTTATTTACAAGTTTTTCCATGTTTTGGGGGCTATTATGCATAGTAAACCTAAGGTTTTCAAGGAAAAGATTTGAAGAGGTTTTAACAAGGAAATCAATTTTTCTATAACAAAATATGCTATATAAAGTCCTTAAAATAAAAATTTTTCACGCTGACCTGGCAGCACGGCCCCAGCCAGGGGCGTTGCCCCTTGGACCCCACTAGGGGCTGCTGCCCCTAGAACCCGCTGTCAGGGGCTGCCGCCCCCGAACCCCCGCTGTCCCGCAGAAGGTCGGTTACGTTTTATGATGACTGGAACTTGGCATGTTGTCTATTTAATAAGTTAAGTATTACATATATTAAAGTGGAAGGTGATATTAATGAATAGTGAAACTTAATGAATGATACCCCCGAGCCCGTTTGATGATGAAAAGTCTTGCAAGCACTATGATAGACTTCACTTATGTGAGTCTGATGTATGATGATTGATCCGAATTCATGAGCGGGCTATGTGCCCTGCAGTGTGGATCAACTGTTGGGAGTTAGCTACCATGATGATGTGTACCGACTGGGATCGACATTCGTTGTCGATCAACATGGAGCTCTTGCTTTGTGCAATCTCGTTTATAATGAAGTGAAAGATATGAAAGAATGAAAGATAATGAACATGCTTATTATGATGAAAATGTTATGTATTGTGTATGCATGGTCATTATATGAAGGATAAAGTTATATTTTCTTATTTACCTAAAACTATAACTCACTCAGCAAAGCTGACTTTTATGCATAATAGTTGCCAGGTAAGTGCTGATGCTGAGGATCGCACCACGAAGCTACTTGGGGAGCTATGGATGGCATTCCTGTTTATGAAATCTTTGTTGTAATTTAAGACCATGCACCATGTTTTATTCCACTTAAAGACAAATGTATGAGTACAATGTGATTTCCAAGTGTTAAACGAATGTCTAATTATTTCCGCAGCAATGTTTTATTAATAAAGTGATTTTACACTATGGTTAACCAACTGTGAGGCTTCCCGGGAACGGGGCCTTACACCAAGAAAGTCCAACAAAAATCCAAGTAGAAAACATCTGCTGAGGACAAGCCTTTGAAGAAAAGAGTATCAAATCAGTCAAAAACACCTCACAAAAAGGTGGATCTGTCAGAGAAGAAGACAAACGTGAATGATGATTTCTTTGATAATTTTGAAAAAGGAACTCTTGTGACTCAATCAAAATTGAAAGATGATGAAACTTTTAGAAATTCAGGATAAACCTCAAAATCAAAATATCAACCAAAGAAAGATAAGATGAAGATAGAATCAATCAAGAAAGAAGACACCCAAAAATCTGCCTCATCTTCAACAGAATCATCCTCACCACCACCAAATCTAAAAGAATCAATTAGGACTGAAATTAATACTGAAACTTCAAGATTAATTCATGAAGGAGTAACAATTGTAGACACTTCTGGCAAACCCAAGACAATTAAGGCTTGGGTTGTCAATTCTAATTGATTTCTTCTTTTGTGCAGGAACAATCATGGAGAGCTGACAACAAGTGGTATGTTAACAGTGGTTGTTCTAGGCATATGACAGGAAACTGTTCTCTTTTCCATGACTTCAAACATAAACATGCCTCATATGTGGCATTTGGTGGGGATAAGAAGGGAGGTAAATAGTTGGTGAAGGAATGGTAACAAATGGTGTACTAACATTTGAAAAAGTGAATTATTATGAAAATTTGCAGTACAATTTACTTAGTATATCTCAAATTTGTGATCAAAAATACACAACATTATTTGATGACACTAATTGTTATATTCTTAAGCCAGGTTTTTTAGTTCTAGAAGAATGGATCCTTCTTAAAGCATCAAGAAAAGAAAACACTTATGTTTTGGATATGAACAACACAACACTCACAAAACATGAAAAATGTCTTTTATCCAAGTCCTCTAAAGATGAATCTCAATTGTGGCATAGAAGACTTGTTCATTCCAACTTGAAGAATATGAACAAATTGGTAAAAATGACTTAGTCATTGGTCTACCAAAGAAAGAATTTTATTGTTCAAATCATTGTTCTTCATGTTACAAGGGAAAACAACATAGAGTGTCTTATAAAACCAAAACTGTCAATACTAACACTACACCACTCAAATTGCTTCACATGGATCTTTTTTGTCCAACCAATGTGATGAGCATTGGAAAAAGGCAATATTGTTTTGTGATAGTAGATGATTTCACTAGATTTACCTGGGTCTTTTTCTTAAAACAAAAGAGTGAAACATCTGAAACATTAATGGACTTTGTGATCAAGATTGAGAATCAACTTGATCTAAAAGTTAAGATTTTCAGGAGTGACAATGGGACTGAATTTGTTAATGCTGATCTAGATTCTTCTTGCAGGAATAAAGGTATTGCAATGCAATTTAGTGCACCAAGAACTCCACAACAAAATGGAGTTGCTGAAAGAAGGAATAAAACTCTCATAGAAGCAGCCAGAACAATGCTAGTTGACTCTCAGTTGCCCATAACATTCTGGGCAGAAGCTGTGAACACAGCATGCAATGTTCAAAACAGGACATTAATTGTCAAAGAACATAATAAAACTCCTTATGAGCTCTTATTCAAAAGTAAGCCTTTTATAGAATATCTTAGAGCTTTTGGGTGTCATGTATCTGTGTTAAACACTAAAGAACAATTGGGAAAATTTTCTGACAAAGCCTATGATGGTTTCTTTGTTGGATATTCATCCACATCTAAATCATATAGGAATTACATTCCAGAACATAACATTCTTGAATAAACTCCTAATGTTTCTATTGATGAATCCATTTTTACAACAACTGTAAAAGGATCATCTTGATTATTTGATATAGATGCATTAACAGAGTCATTTAACACTGGATATTTAATCAATGCAGGTTCTGCTGATACATGTTATCCATTTGTTCCTCCAAGTTTGAATGAAGTGTCACTATTAGCTGATCCTCCAAGGCCACAACCTTCAAACATCCTGCGGCAAGAATCAAATAATCTGACAAGTCAGTAGCATGAAGATACATCCGGAGAAGCAAATCCCTCATCCACAGTCCATGAACATACATCTGCAGATGATCATCCTTCATCCGTAAATGTAAATAATGCTTCAACCGATGCTCCTAGGGGTGTAGAGGATGTCTTGAATCAACCAAACTTGTCAGCAAATCAACAAACTCAATCCGTAGATGTTGCTGTAACTCCTATGGAAGAACAAAATGCCTCCGTAGAAATTCCTACAGAAGAATACCATGATGCAGATGAATTTCAAGCTAACCCTGTTGAACCTGAAGAACGCTTTGACTACTTCATAGGCTCATCATTATAGCTAAATCCCTCTGATCCAATGGATTTGACAAATTTAGAATCAACCATCCCAGTTGATACTATTTCAACAACTAGAATTCATAAGTCTCATCCATCAGATAATATCATAGGAGACCTGAACACAAGAACTACCAGAAGCAAAGGGGGAGTGGCAAACATTTGCTTGTTCACTTGCTTCTTATCTCAAGTTGTTCCTGCAAACATTACAGCTGCTCTAAAGGACAATAGCTAGATTGAAGCTATGCAAGAAGAACTACAACAATTCAGAAAACAAAAGGTCTGGAATCTTGTAGACTTGCCTCAAGGTCAGCATCCAATTGGAACAAGGTGGCTCTTCAAAAACAAGTTGGATGATAGAGGTATAATTGTGAGAAACAAAGCTAGATTGATTGCTCAAGGATATACTCAAGAAGAAGGGATAGACTATGATGAAGTCTTTGCTCCAGTTGCAAGAATTGAAGCAATCAGGGTCTTTCTAGCTTATGCTTCATTCAAGAAGTTCACTGTGTATCAAATGGATGTCAAGTGTGCTTTCCTTTATGGAAAAATTGATGAAGAAGTATATGTGGCTCAACCCCCTGGATTTAAGAATCCTGACTACCCACATAGAGTCTACAAGCTAGACAAAGCTTTGTATGGACTTCATCAGGCACCAAGGAAGTGGTATGAAACATTATCATCCTTCTTGCTGAAGCATGGCTACAAAAGAGGGACTATTGATCAGACTCTCTTTCTCAAACAAGAACATCAAGATCTTTTGGTGGTTCAAATATATGTAGATGACATCATATTTGGATCAACCAACAAGAAGCTTTGTCAAAGTTTTAAAGAGTTAATGAAATCTGAGTTTCAGATGAGCTCAATGGGAGAATTGACCTCCTTCCTTGGCTTACAAGTTCATCAGAAAACAGATGGAATTTTTATCAATCAAGAAAAGTACATACATCAGATTTTGAAGAAGTACAAACTTGCTGATACATCTTCATGCAAAATACCTGCTTCAACAATAGACAAGATTGTGCCTGACCCTGCTGGAAAATCTGTAGATCAGAGATTGTATAAATCAATGATCGGATCTTTAATGTATTTAACTGCCAGTAGGCCTGACATAATGTTTGCTGTGTGTGTGTGTGTGCCAGGTATCAATCTGATCCAAAGGAATCTCACCAGAATATGGTCAAGAGAACTTTCAGATATCTTAAAGGAAAACCAGCTCTAGGACTGTGGTATCCAAAAGATGGAGATTTCAGTCTTTACTCATACTCAGATAGTGATTTTGGAGGATGCAACAACAACAGAAAATCCACAACTGGTGGATGTCAATTTTTAGGACCAAGACTTGTTTCATGGTAGTGCAAGAAGCAAACCAATGTGTCTTTGTCCACAGCTGAGGCTGAGTACATAGCTGCTTCAGCTGGTTTCTCTCAAGTACTTTGGTTGCAAAACCAATTACTTGATTATGGTTACAATTTCCTTCAAACATCAATTCATATTGATAATTCAGCTGCTATGTTCATCACTGCTAACCCAGTTCAACATAGCAAAACAAAGCATATTGAAATCAGATATCATTTTTTAAGGGATTGCTCAGAAAAGGGTTTAATCAAGTTAATCAAAGTGGATACAACAAATCAGCTTGCTGATTTATTCACTAAAGCCTTTGATTCTGTTAGATTTAATTTTCTAATTGAATCTTTGGGTATGATCAACTTAGATTAAATCATCAAAAGCATGTGACCGTCCTTATGTATAGTAATCACTAATTAATAATAATAATAATATAGAAAAAAATTATATATATATACCCTTTTATTTCTGTGTTTGTTTCTACATGACATATGTATGGGAAATGATAGTACACCATGCCTTGGCTTACTTCATCAGCATCATTAAACTTTAAACTGATTTAAAACATTTTGATATGTGAGTAGGTTCATCTTGAGTGGAAACTACACTAAGAGCATGCCAAACATAATGAAAAGGTGACTGTCTGTGGGAACTCCATTTTGAGGATCAAGCAAGTAAGTCTTATCCTGATATGATCAAATCACTCACCCAAGCACACTATGTAAAACACTTTATAATCTTCTATCTTTACAAAAATCATATTCCTTCTGTTTTGTGTGAACAAAGACCTGGGTATATGATTAAAGAGTATGATCTTCATTCTCCCTCTGTTTTGTGTAAACAAAGACCTAGGATAAGTACACCTCTGTGTTTACGAAAGTAAAGACCTGGTGACTTTATGAGGATCATATTTCAGCTCTCAAAAGAATCTTTTGTGATCAACTGTATATTATCTTAAAGAGCTTAAATATCAAAGCATTAATGAGACTGTAATTCTGTCTCAAGATAGAACTTATAACTTAATGTATATAGTCTCTAAGTGTGAAAAAGTGATGATTTGACTCACCAACGGAGGACAAACTCTAATGAGAATTGAATGTGGAGCACATGACAGTTACTGATTAACAAACTTCAAAACATGATAAACAACATGCGTAGTTGATACATTACTCATGTATGAATTTCAGTGGATCTATATACTTACAATCAGGTGTGCACCAGATCAAGTATCATTCAACTAATCAACATCAGCAGAAGCCTAGAGTCATAGTATGATCCCTCTACATAAATGCATGCTTGTATCATTTGAGTCCTTTGTTTAATTTTCTTCTTAAATGATTACTTCTCAATTGGACTGTCATATGCCTTTCATGCTTATTTCCAACATAAATTTATGATGAATAAAACAGTTTAACATTAATCACAAATTTAGGGGGAGTAGGTAATGCATGAAAATCAATAAAAAGCTGTTAAATCATCTTTGAAGGAATTGGAACTAAGCACTAACTTGGATGCAGGATACAAGAAGCTTGCTTGTACTTAATTGACATACAAACAAAGTCAACAAGGTCCAACATCAAGAAATGATTCTATCACTTGATAGGAATCATACATTTAAAGTTTCAATGAAACTTTAATATCCGCAGAAGTTTCAGTAAAATTTCTGCATCCCTAAAAGTAACAGTGAAATTCTGCATCAGCAGAACGAACAGTAAAAATGTAACTTTTTGCATAATCTTAGAATTGGTAAACTAACGGATGTGCAAATGACTTTGAAAGTATAATTCATGTTCATAGAATGGTAATCTATGAATAAGATGCACTCAACAGTAATGTTACATTTAACTTTTAATTATGGCATCCGCAGATGTTATGGTTCCGCAGATGTTCTGCGAAAGCGGTGATACATCCGGAATAAATGTTGTTCACGGAAAGGGATAAAAGGGAAGTGGACCCAACATAATAAATAAATGAAATTAATGTGTCTGCTTATAAATGAGGTTTTTGAAATTAAGAATTCATCAATCACTTTTCAGAGCACTTTTCACTTTTTGATCTAGAAAAACGTACTCCCTTTTCCCTCTTCCACAAACTTTCAAACCTGCAAACTCAAAGCCTCAAAACAAACACGTAATCTTGATCATAGACTATTGCTTTGAAGGTAAAACATGTCATAATCATCAATAATGAACTGTTTGATTCATGATTATTGTTAAAACTATTCGTATTCATGTCTGCACCACTGATACTAACATACTCATCATTGTTCTTATGTACAGATGACGAATAGGTTTACGAAAGAGAAAAATGTGTGCACATTCCTAAACGCTGATGATCCTACCTCAGAAGGATGTCGAGATATCATTAGATATCTTCGACGGTCCAGGCTTTTCTATGCCCTGACGGTAGAGCCTATGATTCATTAAGATCATATTGTGGACTTCTGGAATTCAGCTCGAATAGAGCAAGATGGAGAAGAGGAGGTGATAGTTTCTAAAATCCAAACTAAAAGACTTCGGATAGATGAACAAGTTATCAGAAGATCACTTGAACTGGGAGATCAAGAAGTGGGGCACCCAGACGTATTCGAAAACGAATACATAGAGAAGGTGTTCAATGTGATGGGTTACGATGGTGATTTTGACAAGGGGAAATAAAGAAGGGAACACTATGCAAGTCCTATAGATTTTTGTGCCACACTTATCTGAAGTGCATCTCTAACAGGAAGTCTGGGCTGGATAGATTTTCAAGGCATATCTCTTCAGGCATCATAGGAATCTTTGAGGGAAGAACTTACAACTATGCAAAGTACATCTTCAATTGTCTCTGTGACCAAGTAAAAGTGCAAAGGTCAGACAAGATGTACATGTTCCCAAGATTTCTACAACTAATCATCAATGCTGAACTTCCGAGGATTGGAAGGGAAGGAGATGTATTTGTGCAAGCGCATCTGGGTAGATATGTGCTAAACAAGATAAGTGGGAAATATCAAGGGGAAGATATGCCCATGTTTGCACATGTAGTGGATGCACAGGCTGACATACCACAAGAATTGGTATGGATAGATGAACAAGGAAGACATCTGCTGATTCTGTTCAAGCATTACACTCACCAAATCAAACACCCCCTCACCAACACCAATCACCAGTCAGCATAAACACTGAGCCCATTTCACCTGTTCATCATCATGTATCCCCACAACAACTATCCACTTCCACTCAAAACACCCAGCCTATCTCTCCTATACTTCAAGAATTATCAGTGATTTCACTCTCATCATCACAAAACACTCAGCCAATCTCACCCTTCCAAACCATATCCCCTCTGCATCCCCTCCCTGATACTCCTAAACAACAATCTTCTGATAATGCCAACACTGAGCCCTTATACATATCTCAGTCTCAGAACTCAGTTCACTCTGGTGAGACTGAGTTAATGTCTCAAGCTAGCACCATACAACTTTCAGTCTCCAACTCCCAGAACACTGACTTGTCAGATCACACTGAACCAATATCTCCAATTATTGATTCTTAGCAACTGTCTCAACCTCAACTTGAAGACAATGTTGATGATCAATCTGCTGGTCAACCAATAGAAGAAGAACAACAATACAATTTTATTGATGTTATTGCTTATCATGAAGATGACCTGAGTGACTAAGACATCTCTGTGAGTAAGAGCTATTTGGTTGCTGAGTACAATAAGCTGGTACTCAAATCAAATAAAAGAAAACAAAGAATTCAAGAGCTGAAAGGGATCATCAAAGAGAAGGATGAAGAACTAATAAAGGCAGAAGCCAGACTGAAAAGGCTTAGACATAATGCACAAAGTAACACTGAAGTGATTGATGCTCTGCTTCAACATGAACAAGAACTGCAAGAATGTGTAAACATGAGAAGAATGAAAAAGAAAAGCTGATCTCTAAAGTGGAGCAAATCACTGATGATGTGTCTATAAAACTGAGTTGATAAAGCTGAAAGATCAAGAGATTGAGCGTTTAAAGATGAAGATTTGTGCATTGGAAGATACCCTATCTGTCAAACAAACACAACAATCTTCTAAAGCTACAAAGAAACTTATTCTGTATTTACGGAAGAGAAAATACTTGGGTGTTACTCAAAAGAAGGTGATCATTGTAGAAGACTCTCCTGAGAAGCCAAAGCCTACATCTACTGAACACACTCCTTCAGTAGATTTATCTACTGTGAAGTTGAAATCCAATAATGATAGTGACAGTGATGATGAATGGAATGAGCTGACAAAGATGGACTCTCCAACAGATCAAAAAGGATCAAAGGCTGATGATCTTCTAACAACAAAAGATATTCTGGAAAAGAGGCCTGAGTCAACCATGTTTATGACACTCATAAACCATGGTTTCCCTTATGACATGGTTGAAAGGTTAAACATTACTGAGATGAAGAATCTGCTAAAAGAGTTTGAGCTTGCAAGATTTATGATTCCAAACTGTGACTATGAAGCATTCAGCACCTTTCAATCAATTCAAAAGACAAAGAAAGAGTTGGGCCATTGTGACACAGCTAAGCTAAGCAAGTACAATATTATTTGTTGGTTACAAGGTCATAACTACAAGTCTCATGAGCTGAAGGGAAGAACAGTTGGTGAACTGAGGAGGATGATGGAGCATGTCATGGTAGTTGAGCTTGAAACTGGTGTTAGATTCAGAACTGAGGCTCCAAATCCATCCTATGAGCAACAAAGCAAACTACCTGTTGATCCTATAACTGTTGAATCTAAAGACCAGCACAAAGGAAAGATAAGCTGATAAGAGAGCCTATGACAGTTATCCCTGGAAAGGTATGGCCTCTGGGCACAACAGTTAGAGAGATTACAGAGCAAAAATCTACATTGATAGAACTGTATGACCATATCACAACTCCTAGTTCTATTGAAGAAAACAGGATTATGGCCTGGAAATATAATCCAGACTGGGATTGTGCAATCATCAAAAGAACATCTGGAAGAATCCAATACTTTCATGATGTGGAAGCATTACTGAGTCTTCCTAAGAGAGACATTAAAGATCTACAAAGCTTACCCATTTCTAACTATCCAATTCATTCAAGGGGAAGAGACTTTTCTGTGGTTGTGAGTGGAATGAAGACAAAATTCATTGATGATGTGATCAAACAAACTAAGAGAGATGATGTGGAGCACAGAAAGATAAACCAAGGAAAGAAAAGAAGAACATCTGAATCCTCATCTCTTATAGATGATGACATGTTGAAGAGGGTTGGATGCAACAATAGAAATACAAGGTCCATTAAAAGCTTCAAGGGAAATCAATATACTTCTCCCATAACAGAATGGGGTTATGTTGAGAGAACTAAAGAGCTAGTGCTACTGAGAAATGCTGAAGGAAAGAAAACTGAAAAGATAAGAATTTTTGACCCAGTAGAGATCAAAATGCTTCATCCAAGCTATACATCATATCTTCATGACAAATTCTTCCCAAGGCTAACAGATGAACAAGCACAGAATGATCTATGCCTATATGTGTATATGATTCAAGTGATAGACAAACTGCATGCAAAGGCATATAAGAGAAGAAGACATGAAGCTGGATTGCTGAAAGGATCTACAATTGAAGAAGTCTCAAAACTGAGAATATCAGAGGAAGATGAGCTCGAAATTGTGCACAATGAAAGTGTTGTGGAAACACTCACCACTGAAGAAGACATTTTGGGCATAAGTTTTGAGACTCTGAAGAAGCTCAGCAAGATGAAGATCAGCTACAAGTATGATTATCAGAAGACTGCTGTGTCTTACTTCTATAACAAGATTATAGCCAGAGTCAAAGAACTTTCAGTTTTGAAGGATTGATTCAAGGATCTAAGCCTAAGGGGGAGTGTTGTTAGATCTAGGAAGAATAGGTCTAGATCAATTTTTATAGGCTTAGAACCTTAATCAATACTTGTAATAAATAATTGTAACCGACTATCATTATGTATGCATTGAATGTATAGGTTAACCCATATGTGTTATGTGATGTACATGATGACAGGCAAAAACAATATACTTGGTGAATTATTGAAATCGGTTGTGTAAGAAACATCTACGGATGAACAATAATGTCAATCCGTAGATATGTTTCTTACAAGACATCCTATAAGTCTGCAGATGAACAACATTACCCAAGGATTACTATGAAGATTCCTACGGAAGGCAAGGTTTCTACGGAAGAACAGAAGTTCCTGCGGAAGACTAGATATCTGCGGAAGACCAGAACACTTGCAATGTCAATCAGTTAACAAGTCAACAAGTCAATAACAAATCCCAAGAGATCCGGTGCTTCCTTAACTGACACAAAGTGCCTATAAATATAAGTCCTAGGTTTCACATCTTGGTGAACACAATTTAGCAATATTACGGCTGTCGACTATCACATCATTATGCAACCCTAGCCGCCGTCACATCAATAACAGCATCAATTCGATTGAAGAAATCAATGTTCATAGTTTTTTTATAATTATTCTTTTGTAATCATTACTCAATATTAATGAAATATATTTGAATCAATTATTATGTGTCGTATTTACTGTGTCTTTGTGATTGTGTTCTTCAATTAACAATTAACACAATTAAACAGCTATTAATGATTATTCTACGATTATTAACTTGTCTTTATTTTAATACTGATAATTCCTAAATTGGGATCCTTGGATTCACAAGTAAAACTCTTTCATGTCTTACACTTATGTAATCCAATGTAATGTGATGATTGAATGATATATGAAATGCATTGTGATGTTTATGTGTGATTGATTATGTCATGTTATCATTATATTGAATGTGATTAACATGTATGAACTAAATATATAGGTTTGATGTTGTTTTACATAGTTTTAAGTCAATAAGAACTTAGAATTGTGTTTAACTTGGTCATATGATTGTTCATGCTAATGCATACTTATGGTCTATACGCATAAATGAACCATACTTATGGACCAGTCGTGAACCAGGTGACTGGATCAGTCGTATAATTGAAACATAAGATTGATTCAGTCGCACTACTGAACCTTCAGTCGTGCGTATGAGTCAATCGTATGATTCAGTCGCACAATTGAACCATGCTAATGGTTCAGTCGTACGATTGAACACTGATAACCTATAAATACCATATAATTCGTGGAAAAACATAACACTTTGAATACTTTCGTACCCTAGCCGCCCAGAGCGTCCCAAGTCGCAAATCCAAGTTCATAGTTCGTTCCTGATCGATTTCAATCTGCTCTTAACGTTTGTTACATCGTTAGATCGATCAGGTTATTCGTTATCACTGATTGGATCGCCAATCAAATAGAATTCCGCGTTATTTGATCTGATTTCACGCAAAATCCGTTAGTACTCCGTACGTACACGGTCCTAACATTCAAAAGTGTAACTTAAAATCTCACCTACTTTTCTTCTGAAATATTTTCCCTTAAAATACAGTTTCATATAGCCTGCATGTATGATTTAAACTTTAGGGTTTGATCATACGTCGCACTTTATCCACTACATGGAAATACATGAAAATACTAAAAGTACATCAAAATATATTGGAACTACATGAAAATATGAACAATTTTGGTTCGGTTTCGATTGATTCGGTAACCCAAGGATAGAACCAAAACCATTATAGATAGCTCGGTTATAGTCATTTTTTCAGTTGGTAGGTTTCTTAATAAATTTCAATTCCATTAAATTGGTTAACCATTCGGCATTGATTGTATATACAATTTTCGCTCACCCCCTACTAAAACTAAATTGATTCGAACTCTCAAAACAATCAGGTTATCAAAAATTGAAGAATGAAGCTTTGAATGCAGTGTTGTAAAAGTCACTAGGCGCTAGACAGTGGGGTACGGACTAGCAATTAATTAGGATTACTCGGTTTGGAATTTTATATATAATTTTCATTTTTATATATATACACACACATTTTTTATGTAATTTTTATAAATATGTTTAGTTTTACACACATTTTTATATGTAACTTTTATATATAATTTTCATATATATATATACATACATATATATTTGTGTGTGTGTGGCCGGAATTTTGAAATTTTCGCGAGAATTTTCGAAGTTCGTCGGAATCTCGCTAAAATTCGGCTGGAATCTCGCCGAATTTTTCAAAATGCCGATTAGGGGCCGACTAACAGCCGACTAGGTACGATTACGGCTGGTTTCTTTCTCGATTTTGACCAATTTGACCGACTTGCGATTTTTGGCTCCGATTAGAGAAAATCCTATGTGCGATGTACCAATTACCAACTAGTCACCGATTAATCAGCCAACCAGATCGATTTTAACAACATTGTTTGAAGGTAATGAAAGAGAACAAGTGAATACTTATTAAGTGAAGCTAAAAATCAACCACAATACCAAATCTTATTAACAACTAGAAATTATTGAATGGAGAATGCTAGAATTTAGCCTTGAAGGCATTTTGAAATCTCAAGGCCTGCACTTCATTTAGTCAACCAAACCCACTCGGCCCCTTTTGAAGTCCCTAACATTTGATCTCCCTCTCAAGGGTCTTACACTTTTAGGGCCTTAAACCTTGCTTTTCGCCACATAACATGTGAGTAGACCCTATCCTAAAGCAATCGTTATATGTTATAACATTAAAGCTAACCTTAATTCTATCACTTAAAACATCTGTCTGCATGTCCATAATCATCTTCTAGCTAGGCACGAACACCCCCACTTAAAATACCCCCACTTAAAATACCCCATTTACAATAAACTTTAATGTTATAAAAGATTATAATTACTAAGAAATTGCATGTTGCAATGATTTACCAGCAAACCTATGGTTGATTTTACATCTTTTCAAAGTTATTAGCCTCTCTCCAACACAAGGAGATTTGCCACGCCACCAAGAAGCACGTCCCACCAACAAAAATGTTCTTCATTGGAACGCACGTTCTGTTAGCGTTTGCCCGCCCTCAAGTGCAACACATGTTTTACTTCCTTTTCATCAAGCTAGCATATATCACTTATAAAAGTGCATCGGTAACTTGTGCTAGCATGTATCACTTGTAAAAGTGCATTAATAACTTGTGCTAGCATGTATCACTTGTAAAAGTGCATTAGTAACTTGTACAGGTGATGATAATGCGAAAATATAGGGTGTTTGTAGAGTTTGAAGGAAAAAAAAATGAGTGTTTAACTTGAAAAAAAGTTAATTTTAGTGGAACCAATCCTTGTTGTAAGGAATACATGCAAAAATACCTAAAAGACCTCCCAAATGGGAGCAATTATGTAAGAAAGAGCAAGAGGATGAAGGGCAATAACGTCCGATCAACCATATAAGTTGCCGTAATAACACACACAAAGGGTCCATTTCCGTTCGTAGATGCGTGAGAGAATAATTTTCAACACTCGAGTCTCCTTAACAGGATTAGGGTTTATATCAGTCAAAAGGGGGAAAACGACGACAAACGAAACCTATTAATTTTGCTATTTCGGTAGTTATTCAATCGATTTTGCCTACTTGTCGGAAGAATTGTTTACGAATTGGTCGAATTTGAGCTGTACGGATCTCTTCTGCATCCAGCAAGGTAACTTATTTGCATTACGAGATTGTACAGCAATTCGAAAAGAATTCGTTGCTATTTGTCGATTAGTTCGATTCGTTAGATGTTAGAATGGTTTTAAAAGAGATCAAGTTCGGTTTTGTGCTAAAAACTAAGCAAACTTAAGTTGGATAATTGGTAATTCAATGGGAGAGTTAAGATTGATTAAGATGAAATTTTTATTTGAATTGGCTTTCGGGTTATGGGTTGCATTTGGAAATCTGGTAAGTAGTGTGTAATGAGGTTTTAATGGATTGGAATTAGATCTTTAAGGAATTGCTTCATCTGTGAGGGCTTAAATGCATTAACGAAGTATTTAGATTTACAATGTTGTTCTGAGGATATTGGTGCTTGGCATTCTTAGATTGAAATTTGCTTCCGAGTTCAATCTTGTGACTTGATGGACATTGGCTTTATAACTTATAGAGGAGTTGATTGCATTTGCTTTTATGATTTTAAGTATATTTTACTTTTGCTATGTGCATATCTGATTTCTATATGCGCAATTCAATCCTAGCAATATTGCACTTCAGAGTCTTGTGGCTATGATGAACTGATGATACAACAGTGTGCAACGGGTTTCTGAAAAAAAAAATTTTTTGAAACTTTGTGGCGTACAACTAAAATTCTTAAATTGATGCTTTCTGTACAGTGGAAACTATGTGAATAGCATCATCGTTGCTTGTGTAGAATGTTTCAGAATCTCTGATTGAAAGATTTACTGTGTTTTCTAGGTGATGATGGTTTATACGCATACAAGATACTGACTGATGGATCCTGAAAGCAAGAAGTTTGGAAAAGGTGAGTTTTAAAGCCATTATCTTTCATAAGTTGCCATGTTTCTTAGATCTTGTATCCTTTTGCTCATTCTTTATTAAGCAACAAACCTATTTTACTTTTTTATGATATAGGGCCAAGGGAACTTACGGGTGCTGTGGATCTTATAAGCTACTATAAATTGTTGCCTCATCTTGACTTCTTCTGCAAGAAATCACTCCCTCTGTCAATTTCAGATACACATTATCTTCATAATGTTGTTGGGGACTCAGAAATTAGAAAAGGCGAAGGAATGCAGTTGGATCAGCTTATTCAGAATACATCCTTCCCAAGGGATACAAATACACGCATACAACCATTTGACCTTGACACCCTAAAGGAAGCCTTTCAGTTAAGGGAAACCGCTCCTGTTGACCTGCCACCTGTAAGTGGTTGACTTATGTCATATTGGCATACTTGCATATCTTTTATCTATTTTCTTTGTAGCTGGAAAGGGGAATTCCTGCTGTTTTTGTTATAATCAGTAATATAAAGTGGGCTTTTTTAGTCAGAGAAGGGAATCCCTACTATAGCTGGAAAATCTAAAAGTGAATCGAAGGACAAGGAAAAGAAACACAAAAAACATAAGGACAAAGACAGGGAAAAAGATAGAGAACACAAGAAACACAAGCATCGTCATAAAGATAAAAGTAAAGATAAGGATAAGGAAAAAAGAAAGGATAGAAGTAGTCATCATGATTCTGGTGCTGAACCCTCAAAGAAACACCATGAGAAGGTTAGCTACTAATCTTGTATTAGTGTTTTTGTATTTCTTGATATATTCTTCATTATCGACAAATATTATTTGGGCCCCAATATATAAAGGATGGTTAACATAACTAATTGTGCTATATTGAAATGGTTTTAGAAAAGGAAGCATGAGGGAGGCGAAGATCTCAGCGACATTCAGGGGCACAAGAAAAGTAAGGTAACTCGGATGCACTTTGATGTTTTTAATAGATCGTAGTTTAGTGGTTGTGTTTTTTTGTGTGTGATTGTTATTGGTTTCTCATTTGCCTCTTAAGTTATGTTAATTTTGCAGCATAAGAGCTCAAAAATGGATGAAATGGGCGCAATAAAGGTAGCAGCTTGAAAGTGGCATATGATCTATATTATTGTTTGTCATCGATGTTGCAAATGAAAATTCGAGGTCCTTAATTAGTGTAGTCATATCAACTGAGGTACCCTAATTTTTTCCTTCCATCCCTAATATGCTTTTACAGTATAATTTTCATGATTAAACAAAGAAAAGTAAGAAGTTCTTTTGTTAAGATCTCTTATCTTGATCTGCATGCTCATTTTGCTATTACTTTCCCTTTTCAATTTTGTTTTATGCTATAAGCTAGACTGAACACCACCTTTTGGAATAGGTTAATATCATGAAGATACTAATTAATATATCAGTCTTGATACTTGGATATATGATTGACCAATTTAAAAAGTTGTATCTTCTGGAAATTAAATTTGCCTGGTTAAACCTTGCACTGAGGTCATAGTTATATTATAAGAATTTTGAAAGTATTTTTTTGGTTTTGTTTTGTGCAGAACAGTACCTGGACTAACTAAAGATTACCAAGAAAGGTGAATTCACCTGTCGAACTAGATTTAATTCAAGGTACAAAATGATTGAAAAACAATTTTCTTTGTATCATAGATGAGTTTGATTGAAAACTTCATTCCTTTGTTTCAGTTTTAGTGGCACAGCAGTTAACCATCCTAATCTTTTCTCATTAAAGAACTCTGTTAGGTTTTACAAGTAGTACTTTGGGTGGTGGTCAACATAAACAAAAATGTTGGGAGTGTATCAATATCAATTTTGTCACTTTATAGAAGCATTAAGCTAATGTTGTCAGTGTATTCTTTGTAAATACTAGTTGAATGAGAAGTAAAATTAAGGAGGAGAGCAGTCGCTCCTAGTGTTAAATAATTATGTTCGTCCTCGGAATCGTTTAATTGGTGTCTAGTGTCGGTTTTTAATTGTTGACATTCGACTGCAGGGTATTCTTTTCACTGGGCTTGAGAACTATATTGTGACAAATATTTGTTCTAGTGATTGTATTTATAAAAAACACACACCATGCACTTTAGTCATATGCAATAACAGGTACTTTTTTTGGGACATTTATATGCATTTTAAGGCTTTTGTAGATGGATGAGAAGAGTAAATGATAGATATTTTAAGGTACAATATCAGTATTATTCTGTATCGTTATCATTACAAACACAAAGTAGAGGCGGGAAAAGGGTCAGTTTGATAATGGGTACTTTCATTGTAAGTGAAGTCTTGTAATTGAGTAAGCATTGACGTCGAGGTTTATTGAAAGATTGGCTGCCAAATAATGTCGAGTTTATTGAAAGATTACTGTTTGCTCCAGTATAATTAGAAGCGCTTATGCATTGTTGTAATTGTTGAAAGATTACTGCAAGCCATTCTTGACTCGCACACTTATACATGCCTTAAACGCAATCACAAGGAAAATGAGTTATATCTGCATTATTAACAACATTTACCAACCCATAAGTCACACCACATGTAATTCAAAGATCTAAACAAACATTTTGATCAATGGTTCTTCAAACAATATGTTAAAGTTATAGCAACATACCTTTCAGTTGACATCTTTAATGGCTTGGTTATTCATGAGATTTACTCGGGATGGTTATGGTTATGAAGTCTTGTATCAACATCCATGACATAAATATCTTTAAGCCACTACTGAATACTGGACTCTTTATCTTCGTGTCAAGATGATCAATTTAAACATTCAAACTACACAACTTTAGTTGCAAGTCAATTTAGTTAATAACAATAATTGATATCATGAACAATATATACTTTCATCCTATTAATCTTCCCTACTACAGGTCTTACATATGTATTCAAGGTTTGGACATAAATTTCTTTCCTTCACTTAAATATCATTCACAACATTAGTCACAACACACGTCTTCACTTTTAACAACTTTAAACAAAAGTAGGGATGTTCAGTGAATTGAATTAAGAATTCTCAAATTATTCAAATTTTGATTTTTTTGCAACTGAAATCGATTTTGATTTGAATTAGATTCTAAGGATTCGATTCGTGTTCGAATTAGAACTCAAATCAAATTTGAATTCAATTCGATTCAAATTTGATTGTTGAATTCAAATCGAATACGAATAGATTTCGAATTCACTCAAAAAGGGGAAACAACCAACGTCATACTATAAAAGAGAGTTCATATCATTCAATGCTACTTCATCCACCCCTATACCGTGAAGTTTACTTCTAAATAAATTAACTCTAAGATCGAATACAAGAAAAATCTAGAATTCTTGTTATATTCTTGACATTTGAGAAGTTAATACTAGAGATGTTCATCGTTGATTTTGTAGAAAAAAGTCAAGCAATGAACCAATAATGTTTTATACTAAGAGTATAACATAAACTTAATGTCAACTCATATATAGAATTTTAATTGGGACCGACTTTTGCCATGGTAAATTAGTTTATTTAGTTTGATTCTGCAAACGGAGTAATATTAAAACATTGTGTGACAATGTAAGTATGTAACGATTGAACGAGCCAATATCGGAGTTGATGAAACAAAAGTACCACTTTTGTAATAATATGTGATGTATAATTTTAGCATATTGTTTGGTGCTTTATTAACTTTTTATTATAATTTTGTAATACTTAAAATTAATATGAATAATAATATATTTTTTAAATATACATATGTCTGCAAAAATAATAGTTTAAATGCATATATAATAATTAATAATAATAATTTACTAATAACATCATTCACGGTAAGTCATAATCATCACTGTCTCTAAATTTTAAGGAAAATATGAAAAATTATGTTAGTGACGTGTACATCAAATCTTCTATTCACATATCTATCCCTTAAACTTTAGGGAGAAACTACAATGCCCTTTTATATTTAAGGAGTCATTACTCATCTTAAATATTTATTTTAAAATAGAATTTTTGAAATTTGTGAGTGAAAGAAGAAATAATATTAGAAAAAATATTATTCAGTTTAAACATAAATAAATATGAAAGATGAGACTGAAGATGTTTGAAAAATAGAAGATAATTTTAATAAATTATGACTTTTAGTTAAAATATAAAGATAAAAATTAGTAATCATAAATACTATACAAGAATGGTTATGATCATTAAGCCATTAGATATGTTTAATGAGTGTGAGTATAAAAAAGCACCTATTTTTATATAGCGTCAAGGTAAAAACATTTTATGCTAACATTTAATAACTCACAAGGTAAAAACATATAAATGGAATTGGATTATTGATATTTAGACTCGTGACGATATGTTATTTCTTTTTGGTCGAGCAGATGGGTTTGCAGAAAATGCTTTTTGTCATCTGTTTCCAACATCTTTGCACTAGAACAAACTAAAGGGGTGCTGGTTAAAGATTGTTATAGCTTAAATAATGGAGTGGTTGAATGGAGTTGGAGAAAAACGTTTCCATCTAGTGCAAATGAGATGATGGAGCTAAAGAAGTTGAGGTCCATTTTGGCTTCTGTCCAATTTTCACACTAGGATGATAGTTGGCAACGTGGGGACATAAATGGAAGTTTATTTAAGGTGAAAGCCATTTAGGTATTGTACTATCATTCAATTTATATAGATGGCATCTATAAATTTTCTTGAAATAATTGGGGTCTTTAAAAAGTTAACATTTTATAATTGGAAAATGAAGATGGATCAGGTTTCAAATTTGGTTGCTTTATTGCATAAGAGGGTTCCGGATGATGACGTTACTTGTAAGTTATGTGGGGAGCGGGATGAATCGATAGAGCATCTTTTTACCTTCCGCCCTCTTGTTAATTCCATTTGGACTATAATTAGTCAACAGTGTAGTTTGCCTTCCATTTATGCATTATCTTTTAGAGATCAGATGAAATTACACAATATCATCCCGAACGATGATTGTAAACTAAAAATGGTACATGCTATTTTCCTCACGTGCTATTGATGTATTTAGAAAGTAAGTAACAATATCACTTTTAACAAAAAGATGGCTTCTCCGTAAAAAAATATGGAGGATGTCAAAATATTAGTCTCATTGTGAGGGAAAACCGAATGCGAAAGATGAATGAGATGAATGAACCGATTATTGTGAAATCCTCTTCACAAAGGCTAATGTTGTTGCTTTGTTTTTAAATACTTGTGTGTTGATATGCTTCTTTATTTTCTTAAGAGTAAATTACTATTTTGGTCCTTGTGGTTTGGTCATTTTAACCATTTGAGTCCAAAAATGAATTTTCTAACAAATCAAGCCCTATGGTTTGTATTCTATAACTATTTCAGTCCAATACACTAACAGAGTTAGATTTTTCAGTTAGTTTTTAATAAAATGACCAAAATACCCTTGGACTGAAATGGTTATTTTTAATAACCTCAGGGACCAAAAACGAAATTTACTCTCTCACACAAACATATTATATATCTATACTATATATAATAAGCAACTCTTGTGGGCAAAATAGTCTTTTCACCCAAATCTCTTAATTTTAAGAGATGTACAACCCTTTAAGCATATTGTACAAACCTTGAAGCTTTGAATCTCTCAGCATTCTAACACCCTACTCTCACAAAATCTTTCCATCTCAGACGGTCTCTCTCTCAAAAGTTTTCAAAATTCAAAATCTCTCTCTCTCTCTCTCTCTCTCTCTCTCTCTCTCTCTCTCTCTCTCTCTCTCTCTCTCAAGCTTTCCATCTCAGTCGGTCGGCGATGATGGGAGGATGGACGGGCAGTCGGCGATGATGGGAGGAGACCACCGTTCTGGGACACCGCCGGTCAAGAGCGCCGGTCAAGAGCGACGGTTCTTTCAGGGTTGTCTTTCGGAAACCACCGTTCTGGGACACCGCTGGTCAAGAGCGCTTCCGTGCCGTCACCTCCGCCTACTACCTCGGTGCCGTCGGTGCGCTCATTGTCTATGATATTAGCCGCAGGTAACCATCGGAATCGTTAGCCATCCCGACGATGGCGCCTCCGGCCGGCTTAGTAATGCTACTAATGCGTCGTATATTGCTGCTTCGTATGTGAAGTTTGTTGAATCTGCTGGTGCTAGGGTTATTCCTCTCATATCTTAATCTGCTTCGTATGTTATACCTTTTTAATATAGTTCATTTCATCATCTGTGAAATTGTTGCTACTGTCATTTGATGGGAATAGTATTTTCTTTGTATATGTTCAGTTATGATATTAAGATCTGTTGATCTTGGACTATCTGATAGTTCATTTATAAAGTGGTAGGATGTGATTAAGAGTTTAAATGTTCAATTCGTTTCTGCATCTAGATCTGAACCCTTTGTTGGTATTGTTTGTTTTTGGTATTCAGTCTTGGGTATTCGATTTTCTTTGGTTTGATCCTTTTGGGTTCTTTTCTTTTTATAAAAAGATGCAATCTTTTGTTAAAAATTGAGTTTTGTCTTCCGAATTGAGACGGTTTTTTGTCTTTCTGAGGGAATTATGTTCGAATTTGGGAGAAACCCCATGGAATTTTGTAGTTTTTCTATTTTGTTTGCTCATGCATGTTGAACTTTTGGCATGGTGATCAATTGGTGATAGTTACTCTTTAAGTTTTTATTTTGTAGAAAGGCTTTTTTTCTTCATCATTTCAATTCTGTTGTTGATTTTGAGATTCCAATTAAGGGGCTTTACATGCATCTAAAATTCTGTCTTGTTCTGTTGTTCTTTGATGATTGCAGATCCGTATTTGAACACTGATGCTGGTACTATGTCACCATTTGAACATGGGGAGGTTTTTGTTCTTGATGATGGTGGAGAGGTGTTATTTTTTCATTTGTTAATCATTTTACTGATTTGAAGACTATTGTTTATGTATGATTTATCTTTGTAATTTGTATATGATGCTAATAGGTCGATCTGGATCTCGGTAACTATGAACGGTTCTTGAATGCGAGACTTACCAGGGATAACAACATAACCACTGGAAAGATCTATCAGGTGCTGAAATTGATGTTCTGTAATTGGTATATTTAAGTTTATCCAATGTACTGGTTTACTGGTTTTTTTTTCAATTTCATCAGTCGGTTCTTGAGAAGGAACGAAAAGGAGATTACCTTGGAAAGACAGTTCAGGCAAGTATACGTGCAAAACGAATTGTTTCTTTTTAATACATGGAGATATTAGTACTTATAGTTGCTCTGTGTGTTACAAGCACGCTTTAGGTTGTTCCACATATAACAGATGCTATCAAGGATTGGATTGAGTCTGTTTCTGCTATTCCTGTGGATGGAAAAGAGGGTCCAGCAGATGTGTGTGTGATAGAATTAGGAGGGACAGTTGGTAGCATTCTTTTTATTGAACATAATTTTTTCTGCATGCTTCGTAAAGTTTAATGATTATCGTTTATAACATTTCTCATTGTTCTTAGGTGACATTGAATCTATGCCCTTCATAGAGGCTTTGCGGCAATTGTTTTTCTCAGCAGGTATGTTTACTATTGTGATTCATTATGTCTCCACAAAGATTTATTTAGGTTATGGATCTTGTTTGTTGTGTTGCTTGCTTAGTTGGATATGTTTTAATCATAGCATAGAACTGTGGGCGGTTGTTAAAGATCAAGTATCTTCCAATGCCACATTTACACCAACTTCAATTGATTTTATGTTGGCCATAAAATTTTAAGTATGGGCTTTCAAGTATGTGCTTTCTGCTCACATGATTGCTTTCTGAATTCTGAAGTGCTATACTCTTGTTCAGTTTATATGCAGTGTGTATAGTTGATTGTGCTTATGTGTGTTTTATGTTCTCTCAGGACCAGATAACTTCTGCCTTATTCATGTTAGCCTTGTACCTGTGCTTGGTGTTGTTGGGGAACAGGTAAATCCAACGGTTTCTGAGTTGGGTTTAGCTTTTGGTGTTTAAATATATACCATGTGTTTTTTGGGTATGCATTTGTTGATTTGAATCTTGTTTTGTTTTGCGTGAATGAAGATCTTCTCTACATGGATTATCAGGGAGACAATAAATTCACCATCACAACCTATTAGCCTACTGGAGTTGTGAGTTATCTTCTTTCGTACACATTGATATGTTTGATTACTTTATGTTTCAACATAGTTAAACAAAGATCAGGTCATCATTGTGTGAGATTGCTTTTGCTATATAGTAGTCCGTTAAGTTTTGTTTTTGGATGTGCATGCTCTATTGCTCTTGGGGTAGATTTGGGTATATGCAAGTTTGAGGGTCAAATTCTTAGGTTGACTGCGTTTCATTAGTTTTGTGATTCAAGCGTTAGCGTTGATTGCTATAAGTAATCAAAGCATGTAACAAAAAAATGTCACTCCAGTTTTGTTTGATCGTTGTGGATTTGATTAAGGGATGCTTTCAATATGATTTAGATTGTGGTTCACATATTTCTCTGTTAAACCAGACTTTTGGTTCTGAATTTCCAAGATGCCTGATTATGTTTTCATGGCTTACTATGTTTCAAGTAGTTTATATGCATCAGGATGTAACAAAAGTTAAAAGTCCAGATATGAATATGTTAGTGGACCTGCAATCCTAATTGGGATTAAATGGAATATTCTTCATGAGTTTATGGAACGACTTTATAGTATAAGATTCATATTATTTAACCACAGCTGGATTGGATTACTGCTTGCGTTTGTATGTTATATATGTCTTTCATCGATCAGTTACTTTTCTCAGTTTGTAGGTAACTACTTACTGGTTTGCTGAATGTAAATATAATCCTCGTAATTATGCAGAGTAATTGTGGTGGAATCTGATTTTGAAACCTTTCCAGACATATGTTGAAATAGTTGTTATATATATATATAAAAGAAACTACTTATATCCCATGAAATGTCACAACTCATCCAATTCAGTTTCTAACTCTCAAACTTAAAACACACTTTCTAATAATTAGCTTCATTCTTGTGCTAGTACTTGGAAATCATGGCAGGTTCTGTACTATGACTCTGACATGGTTGGAGATCCAATGAATTTTTGTGATGTTTTTCTTTATAGCCAAGCTTTGGAAGGCATTACAATATCTATGGTAAGAACTATGATGGCAGGTTCTTGTGCTAATACTTGGAAATCATGGCAGGTTCTGTACTATGACTCTGACATGGTTGGAGATCCAATGAATTTTCGTGATGTTTTTCTTTATAGCCAAGCTTTGGAAGGCATTACAATATCTATGGTAAGAACAGATGTCATGCTTATTTTCTTTCTTAAAATGCACAAGTAGTCACTGCAGCATTTGTTATATGTATGTAGCTCTATAGCTTTTCATGAACTAAAGGCAAGATTGCAATTGGCCATGTGATGCAGATCAATAAGATTTTGATTATATGCTTTCTGTAACTATTGATGAATTTTATAACCTCGACATACATCATCTATGTATTTGGCTAGAAAATTTCAACATTTCTTTTCCCCCTTTATAGACTCTTGAACCACCAAGTGAGGAGGATGTTTCTCTGCTTCTGGAATTTTTTGGGCAAGTATATTTTATCATATTTTATATGAGTTTATATCTTCAGTTCTTCACATCACGTGAATAACCTAGATCATAGTGTTTTGCAGTTGTTTTACTGGAGGAAAAGAAGTTCATAATGCCATAGTCAGTAGCATCCAGGATAAATTTACTGAAAATCAAAGAAAAAGTATAAATTTACTGTAGAAGGGACAGTGAAAAAGTATATGTTTTCCAACTATACATCTGGCTATATTCACCATTGTCTTGTTGATGACCTGGAGGTATATACACACACACATATATATATATTTACTTATATGTTGGTTAACTCAGTAACATCTTTTTATGGTATGATTTTAAAAGATCTTTTTGATGACTAACAAGTGTGTCTTGTTGGTAGTATAACACCAAGTACTTTTATGAGATTGGAGAAGGTGATTCCGCGAGATCATTTTGGTTTCATACACCTCCGGAAATCCATCCAAATGCTTCTTACAAATTTGGAATTTCGATAGATAGCAGGTTGCTTCCAAGCTCAAACCATTTGAAACGGAATTGCTACTTTATTTCTTGTTATTGATAGAGTGGTACTCTCCGCCCCTGTCAAAGCATCGCGCAGGTTTCCGACCAAAACAAACAGAATCGATGCCGACCAAAATTGAATTCCCGCCGCATCGCGCGGGTTTCCCACTAGTCTATACTATATATATAAGCAAATGAGAAGGATAAAATGGTCATTTGACCAAAATCTCTTAAAATTAAGAGTTTTACAACTCTTGAAACACAATGTACAAGTGCTTAAGCTTTGAGATCCTTTTTTAGAAATCCCCCTTCTACAAAATTCAAATTCCTACATCTCAATACCCTAACTAACAGATCACCTCTTTTTAGTTTTCTCTAAACCCTCATCACGTGGAGCAACAGATCACTCTAACTAGCAGCCTTCTTCGTGAATCATCTCATAAACAATTAGGGTTCATCAGCTTTGAAAACCAGAGCCGTCATCTCTAAGTGGATCTGCAAAAAAGAATTTTTTTGTGTTATTTTTGGGCCAGCTAGGGTTTAGATCACTCTTTGGTTGTGTTGTGACCTTCGTCTATGGCGTTTCTCATGTCTCCATTCTTAAAAAAGGTATTTGATTATTTTGAGTTTTAGGGTTTGATTCTTGGTTTTGAGAACTATGTACTCAGTTTAAGAACTGGAGACATGAGAAACGAGTCAAAGGTCATCCCAGAGTGAATTCCCTCTGTTCTTCGATCATCGTTTTCCCCTCACTCCCTAATTTCCACTTCACTGATTTCATCAGTAGAATTCCACTAAGGTACGCCTATCAATTCTCTTATTCTCCACTTCATTCCACCAGTTCCTTTCGATTTGGTGTTCTAATTTGTTAAGGCTCCGATCAGTTCACTCGCATATGAAGTTCTGATTGTGTTTGGTTCTTATTGATTGCCGATCAGTAAAAGTTGAATCTTGTATTAGGGGATCTTTCCTTTTAATACATATTTTTTTTTATTTTATGATGTTGGGCTGTTAGAGATAAAAAGATAACCTGAATCAACCCATTTAATAGCAAACAGGTCGAAATCGCCTCATGTACACAGTATCATTCCTGGCTCCTATTATGCATTCTTAATCTTATATCTTATAACATGTAACGTTGAAGCCTGCTACAAGCGAATTTATTTCAAGTGATACGGGAAATTGCAGTCCTCGGTACATAAAAAGCACCATTAATCAGGGAATGCGTATTTCCTTTCATTTATACCTTTTTAGAAATGCTTATTTGCTTACTTTAGCATAGAGTCATTATGTTTCTTTTCCAGATACCTTGCACTTCTGATTCTTTATTCACCCAGAGGCCACCCAAGCATTCAAAGTTTTCTTTAAAGCCATCATATTTTTAAATTGCTTTATAGGCTACCAAAGAGGTATATGGTTCTGTTTACATATGGGTGACTCTACATACATTATCCAACATGATAAATGATAAAATAAAAAACAGAAAGCTGTTTAATGGTGCCACATGCTGTAGTTATAATGGTACTATACAATTCATTCTCATAGTCTAATCACACCTGTCTTGTTGCAATGGCTTTACATTTTTCTCTCTTATATCTCTGGTGTATATATAATATATTATTGTTTTTCATGATAGCAGGTTTCGCAAATTCTGACACTAAGGCGTTTAAGTTATTTGATCCATCATCCTCCAACAAAATGGTTGGCAAGATATCCGTTTCATGTTCTATCAAGGTGAGGTCTAGAAAAATATAAACATTCATTCTATTTCCCAATTGAACATTCATTGTTTTTCATTTCAGGATCCAATTGAAACAGAGAAAAGTTTCGCAAGATGTATCTTGTCTATAGTTGTATGTCTGGGATCATCATTTATCCTATAATTGAAATATGACAAGTTTATCAACGTTTTAATACTTTTGATTTGGCATGTTTTCAGGATTACAATGGTGAAGGGAAATTGTCATTCTCTGAGTTCTCAGAACTAATTGATGCATTTGGCAATCAACTGGCAGCAAGGAAGGTTTGAACTAAATAACCTTCATATGCTTTTTGGATAAGCTGTTTTTTTGACTTTGTTTCACAATTCCATTATATTGTTTGACATATTTTTAATTAACTTTACACATTTTCTGCTAGAAAGAAGAGCTTTTTAAAGCAGCTGATGAAAATGGAGATGGTGTTGTTAGCATGGATGAGTTGGCTATACTTCTAGCTCTACAGCAAGAAACGTATATCCACATCATGCCATGCTACTATTTCTATTTTTGCACATTTGACGCTTTTATTAGTTTTTAAACCTTTCAATTATTGCAGGGAGCCACTTATTAACTGTTGCCCTGTGTGTGGAGAGCTTCTTGAAATTTCAGATAAGTTGAATTCAGTGATTCACATGTCACTATGTTTTGATGAAGGCACTGGAAACCAGATCATGACCGGAGGCTTTTTAACTGATAAACAGGCTTCCTACGGGTGAAATTTTTTTCACTATTAATTTAGATTTTTATATATGGTTATTTTTCTTACGATAGTGAATTCTGACATTGGCTTTGAAGGTGGATGTTTAAACTATCTGAATGGGCCCATGTTTCATCTTATGATGTAGGCTTGAACTCTGGTTCAAGTGCTTCACATATTATGGTTTTTGACCGGCTAAAAAGAGGCTTGTAGAGGAGATAATTGATGAAAAGATTATTTTATCAATGAGAGAGATTTATCAATCTAAAGTAGGGCTTGGTATTATGGACAAAGGTAACTTATTTTTTATTTTCTTTTTAGGATATTTTATTTAATTTCTTTTAATTTTATCTAACACGCTCCTGGCTTTGTGATCCACCATGGTGCAGGAACAAAAGAAATACTGTGATGAACATATAATAACCGCACTACACTTCTTTTGTACATATAATTTGTGTTGTGATGAACACGCATCACATTTTTTATTATTATTAAAAATGTTTTTGGCTCTTTGGCGATAGTTAACAGAATTGAAATACCATGCTATCTTTAATTGTTTATGTGATGAAAAAGTTTTGCTTTGAAATTGTTATTAACAATCATTAACAAGGAAAATAATTTAAAAAAATGAAACCAATAATTTTCGTAAGTTTGACAAGTATCTATGCATCTCACAAATTTTGACATCGATAAACCATTGCCTATTTTGCATCTTTGAGTTGTACAATATTGCCGATGCTTTGAATAAGAAAATTAACTAGCGTAGAATATAATATTATTACAAGAGGGTTGATAAACTAACAGAAAATTAGTATCCCGTTATAAATTGTTGTCGCCGCTGCAACGTGCAGGGTCCCTACTAGTATATATATATATATATATATATATGTTATATACACGGAATTTTTTTATTTTTATTTTTATTTTTTAAATTTTTTTACATTTTAATTTTAAATCGCTCGGTTTTAAACGTCGTATTTAAACCATTCATTTTATCTAACAGAAAAATTAAAATCGTTTGGCTTATTATACTTTTTATTTAAACTGTTAAGCTACTTAAATGTCCTTTTAATCTATTTGTTTTATTTAAACCGCAAATTATTTTTTAATTGTTATTTTATTTAAACGCGTTTTTTAATCGCTCAAATCTATTACGCTTCTTTTTAATTTTTTTTGTATTTATACATGTTTTTCATTATTCAGCTAGTTTAAACGTAATTTTATCATGTTCTTTTATTTGAACGTCTTTTTACTATTCGTTTATTAAAATGCTTTCTTTTTCAACAATTCATTTTATTAAAACATCTTTTTTCTCTTTTTGATTCTTTGTTATAAATTTATGTCATTTGTATTATTTTAAGGATTAACTTGAGTTTTGATTATTACAATTAGGGCTTTTACGATATTAAAATTATATGTGTTTAGTTTATTTAAACTTTTTAAGTTAATCGTTGCGTTTGAATAACAATCGATTTGAAAGACGTTCAAATAAGGCCAACAAGTTTAGAACGAAGTTTAATTTGTTGAATGGTTTAAAAAGCTATTTAAATAAAACATTTGAAAAGCGAAAAGATTTTAAAAGACATTTAAGTAAGATGAACGATTAAAAAATAAATTTAAAAAGTCGAATGATTATAAAAATATGTTTAAAAAGCCGAAAGATTTTAAAGCCGAACAATTTGAAGATTAGTGATTTTAAAAATTGTTTAGAAAACCCTTTTAAATTTTAAAAACCAATTGTATAAAGAGTGATGTTTGATTACCAAATGGTTTATAAACACATAAAAAATATTTTTTAGTAATTAAATTATCAGTTTAAAATCCAAACGGTTTAAAAATATATTTTTAAAACTTTAAAAAATACAAAATAAAAATATTTTAACATATACACACATATATTAGTCAAACAACTAAATAATTTTAACAGGTTGGTTTGGAAAAAAAAGCTTTTTAATAAACAAATAGTAAAAATACGTTCAAATAAAAGAGCGATAAATTACGTTTAAACGAGCCAAATAATTAAAATATGTATAAATACAAAAAAATTTAAAAAGAAGCTTATAGAATTGAACGATATATATATAATACAAAATAAATAATAATATAATATATTATATATATATATATAATATATAATATAATATAATATAAATAATATAATATAATATAATATAATATATAATATAATATAATATAATATAATAATATAATATAATATAATATAATATAATATAATATAATATAATATAATATATATATAATACAAAATAAATAAGATAATATATTTTTATATAATATAATATATATATATATATATAATAATATATATATAATACAAAATAAATAATAATATAATATATATATAATATATTTTTATATAATATATATATAATATGTTTGTGTGAGAGAGTAAATTACATTTTTGGTCCCTGAGGTTATTAAAAATAACCATTTCAGTCCAAGGGTAGTTTGGCTATTTTATTAAAAAATAACTGAAAAATCTAACTCTGTTAGTGTATTGGACTGAAATAGTTATAGAATACAAACCATAGGGCTTGATTTGTTAGATAATTCGTTTTTGGACTCAAATGGTTAAAATGACCAAATCACAGGGACCAAAATAGTAATTTACTCTTTTCTTAATCTCTTTGTAGCCCCTTCTTATAATATAATTTTAGTTTGTCCCTTAAAATTATTATTATAATAATAACAAACCTAACCTTAATATGGGGGCTAACTGTAGTCTCCATGACCTTATCCCAATAGTTTATGAAACATTCCATAGTTTGTTTATGTTTATGAATTGTTTAATAAACTTTCGCACCACTTTATCGATATTGGCAATAGCCAAGATGAGTCTGGCAGAAGCGAAATGTGTAAGAAAAAGTGTATTTGCTTCTAAAGCCGCCTTCTTGTTGTTGGTGGTCTTCATTATTTCACTTTCCTCTTTCTCCATCGGCTCTCTACCCTCATCTCATCTCAAACCCTCAAAATGGCTTGATTCTACTCCGCGATTCGGCCCCCTCACCGGTGAGTTCACTCATTTTTATCACTACTCGTGCTTCAAATGTCAGATCCAACTGCTTTTGTCTCACCAACCCTCTTGATTGATTGATTGATTGATTGATGGTAGATTAATTTGTGGTTGTAGTTTATGGAGTTTGGTTTGGTTTTAGCTTGGTTTTGTGCTTGTTGATTTTGATTTGCTGATATGATTTGTTGTTTGTGAATGTAATCGTGGTGTGTTGGCTGATCTAGCTGTCACGTACCTTCATCATGTTAATGATGAGTTTATCTGTGTTATATTGTTTAGTAACATTTGCAATTGGTCGTTAATATCGGTTGCAAAGTTGTTTGTGTGGTTAATTAAGTGGTTGTGGTTTATGATTCATGATTAGCGTCTTTTGATTTGGTGTTGGTGTTAGGGTTAGGGTTTCATAAACTGTTTAAGGATGGTTAGGGTTTTTGTAGAAGTGTATCTGTTTCTAGCTCATGCTTTGTAAATACATGGTCAGAGCATACAGGAGACTAGGCCCGACGGGTTTCCTGATGTTGAGCCCTGATGCATGGGTTGGGGACTTGGGTTTTGTTTTAGAGGGGCTCAAGCATCTTGGATGCTTGAATGCATGGTGTTTTCCTCTATTTATAGTATGTTTTGGTGGATCTCTTACTGTTGTAAACAATTTAGGGAATATTGTATTTTTCGTGATCTTTTGGTGCGCTTCTGGCTTTCATACTTGTTAAAAGTGGAGTGGTTGATTGGATTTTAGATTCTGGTGTGGACATGCTTCCTGATCTTAAGTGATCTTTTTTGTTTATAAGTTTTGAAGAATCAAATGTTCCTTTGGAGAGATGTGGTCCATAGGTTAATTTGAAGTCCATGTCAATCATTATTTTGGATTTGATCCATATTTATTGTATTCAACTATTCAAACACATTCATGTTTGACAAGTGACTTTTTGGTTTCTTTTGTTGGTAGATAGTTTCTGTTCGGACATAATTTCATCGTTTTTTAAATAATTTATCATCAGGCCTTGTTGTTTTGGCCCTTGATCTTTGGCCCTTGATCTTTGGCCCATAAGCCTTCTTTTCTTTAACGGTAAGCCCTGTTGTCAATAGCGGCTATAGCGCCCGCTATAGCGCGCTATGTAGCGACGCGTGAAGTGGTCGCTATTTGCAGATAGCGCCTGCATAGCGGATTTTCTGATTTTTTTTATTTTTTTTTATTTATTTATTTTTTTTTTTTGGTAAATATGAGATTTAGATGATTAGTAATAGAGTGTTTAGTTATTTTGGGGGTGTTTGCTTAGTTTTTCTACTACTTTATTGCTAAACATGCTTATTTATTGAATGTATAACATTCTTACATATTATCCTACTTAATCGCTAAACACGAAATAGCGGTCGCTATTTACCGCTATTCGCTACGTAGCATATAGGTGCCTTGTCGCTATTTACCGCTATTCGCTATTGACAACTATGACGGTAAGGTCTTGGTTGTCAGACGTTGTCTTTTACGATCATTAATTTGTAGTTGTTAGAATAATATCTATATATTTTCTTTGTGATGAAGGTATTAATTGCAAATCTGTCAGAAAGGAGGTAGTAGTATAATTAAATTTTAGATTCATCTTTTAGATCTATTTATTCTTTTATATTGACAGGGTATTGTTTTCATTGGATCTATTTCTTGTATTATTAATCATGTTTTTTACTTTTGGTTAAAGGTTTCTAGACCGTCATGGATGATGTAAAATCTGTTGCTACACTCTTAGAGTCAACAACCTCTAAGATACAACAACTTCAGAGAGCATTTGCTGAGTTGGAAAGTCACCGAGCCGTAACCCTTAACCTGAAATGGAAACAAATTGAGGATCATTTTCATGGACTTGAGAAGTCCTTGAAAAGGCGTTTTACTGAGCTTGAAGACCAAGAAAAAGAGTTTGAAATAAAAACAACTCAATCCCGACAACTTCTGGAGAAGCGTCAAGCAGCTGTAATGGCCAAAGAAGAGGCTTCATTGGAAAGACTTCAAGAGAAACGGGATGCTGCTGTTGCTGCCATTGCTAATGTTCTTAATAAAAACATGAATGGGATCAGTGAAACCAACTCTATAGTGGAAGACAAACCACCTGCTGATCTAGAGAAGTCATCTGATAGTGATGTGATGGCCCTATCTGATAGTGATGTGAAGGCACTATCAAATCCCCAACTTGTGAAACTGTGTGAGGAGAACGATGCACAAGGACTCCACCAATTCATATCAGATAACCGAAAGAATCTTTCTTCCATAAAAGAGGAAATCCCAATTGCATTGAAGGCTGCAGCTGATCCTGGTAGTCTGGTTTTGGATTCTCTTAGTGGTTTCTACATGTCATCAGAGGACGGGAAAAAAGATTCGAATCTTTTAGGTCAACGTAGAACATGTATAATGTTAATGGAATGTCTTAGCATTTTGTTAACAAATCTAGGTGAGAAGTCTGTTTCAAAGATTATTTCTAAAGACGTGAAGGAACGAGCTAGGGTTATTGCTGATGAATGGAAACCAAAACTAGTTGATCTTGATGTGGATGCTAGTAACGGGAACTCTTTGGAAGCTCATGCTTTCTTGCAACTTGTTGCTACTTTTGGTATTGATTCTGATTTTGTTCAAGAAGATTTATCCAAATTGATACCAATGGTGTCTCGTCGTCGCCAGACCGCTGAGCTGTGTCGCTTCCTTGGGTTGTCAGACAAGATGCCAGGTTGGTGTTCCTTTTCAAATTTCTCGTATCAAAATGGATGTGTCAAAAATGCTAGTTTTCAAGGTGCTTGCAAAGGGGTTGTTGGGTTAAGCTGACCCCCAAGCATATTTTTTGGTCCACTTTTGTAACTTCATAAATATTTAACGTCAAATTATATTAGGGTTAAAAGCATATTTCCCCCTCATAAAATCTTTAATGGCATATATACCCAAGCAAAAAGTTTTAATGCATATATCTCCTTACAAACCTCATAATCGGCAGATTTACCCATTTTCATTAAAAGTAGTTTATGTAATGACTAATTTGCCCTTATGTTTACTAAAACTTCATAATTGGCAAATTTCCCCTTACAAACCTTATAATTGACAAATGAATTAAAAGCATATTTCCCCCCTCTAAAACTCTTTAATGGCATATATACCCATTTGTAAGTGTTTATTAATTTTTTTGGAAGGGTAATATTGTCATAACAATAAATTGGGTATATATGTAATTAAATTTTTTGCTTGGGTATATATGCATTTAAGGGAATATGCAATTGATCCATTATATTTATTACAAACTAAGCTACACTTTCTTTTAATGAAAATAGGGTTTATACGTTTTAAATGCATTTGACTACACATGTTTAATATTGTGTATGTGCTAACTTTGAGCAAATGTGCTAGTACTTACATATATTCAGAGTTCACAACTTTACTTTCCTCGGTGAAGATTACTGCATTCAGGGTGTCACTAAAACTCATCTGCTTGAGTTTTCCTTAAGTATGCAGTGTAGAATTGAGAAAATTAGTAGGTTAGAGTTACTAATTATTACCTTCTTATTCTTATCAGGCGTAATTGATGTGTTGGTGAATAGTGGAAGGCATATTGATGCTGTTAACTTGGTATTTGCATTTGAGCTTACAGAGCAGTTTTCTCCAGTTTCAGTATTAAAATCATACCTGACAGAGGCAAGGAGAGTTCCTTCAACCATAAAATCTGCAAATTCTTCTCCTACTGCACAGGTTTGCTTCTTATTTTCTGCATCACATGATATATTGTTCTGAAAGTCTTTGCTAAGGGCTCATCAGCTGCCTAAATTTCTTCTAATTACGCACTAAGTGCTGGATTAAGCATGTTACTAAAATCAGGAGGGATATAGGTTTCCTCCATTTCATAAATAGCAAGTAAAAATGGCTTGGTTTCATCCTGTTTCAAAGAGATAATTCACTTTAGTCCTTGAGATATTTGTGCACAATTTAAGACAATTTAAATAGGCTGCCTTTTCTATTTTTGCCTTGCTCTGACAAAAGAATGGGTTAAGTTTGGAATTGAAATTTCTGGTTCTCTAATATTAAGATATTATATTGGCAATAATCTGAACATAATTATATTAGTTTGAGTAGTTAACTTTTATTTGTTTAACATATATGGTGGGCCATGGTGCACAATTTAAGACAATTTAAATAGGCTGACTTTTCTATTTTTGCCTTGCTCTGACAAAAGAATGGGTTAAGTTTGGAATTGAAATTTCTGGTTCTCTAATATTAAGATATTATATTGGCAATAATCTGAACATAATTATATTAGTTTGAGTAGTTAACTTTTCTTTGTTTAACAAATATGGTGGGCCATTAATAATTGGTTAATCCTCGAAGCTTTGCTTCATTTGATGATTTTCTTAACTGTTTGTTTTTCTTTATTCCACACTCTGAAGGAGTGCATTATGTAGTAATGCCTTGCTCATTAGTGGTTGCATAAATTGGTTGTAGGTTTTTGGAACTTTCTGTTTTTGTACTCATTATGATCCATCTGATGCATGCATAGTTAGAGGTGGCGAAATGGGTTGGGTTGGTCACGTTGGGTACAAAATGGCTAAATTTAGTCGCAGATTGAATTGGGTTGGGTTGATCATACACATTTATATGTTCTTTTCTTCTTAAATTAATTACATAATGAATGTACTAAATATGACTAAAATACTATTTCATTCAGATATAATAAATCTAATTATTTTGAATAAAATGCTTAACAATATGTGAGCATTTAAGTGAATATCATCTCACTTTCAACCTATTCAACCCACATGATCTGGTTCACATTTACCCATTAATTATAAAATATAACCACTTCAACCATTTCGCCTGTTTCATTTTAAAATTGAAGTTTAAAGCGTGCCCGTAAGTTACAAAAGAAAACAGAATTGCCACCTTTAAATTGCATATACAAAAAGTCTTGAGATTTATATGTTCAAATGTTCGAATTGTAGAATGATGTCAGCGAGAGAGAGCTGTCTGCACTAAAGGCAGTAATCAAGTGTATTGAAGATCACAAGCTTGAAGATGAGTATCCACCGGGCCCACTTCAAAAACGGATTCTTCAGATTGAGAAAGCAAAAGCTGACAAAAAACGAGCCACAGAAGTTGCAAAACCTCAACCTAAAAGACCCCGAGCCAATGGCATAGGTGTAGCACCCCGAAACACTAACATCACTGCTGACAAGATAAGCTTCTATGGTAGGATGACAGATAACAGATATGCAGCGCCAACACAGTACATGTATGACAACAGACCCTATGGCTACCCTGGTCCAGTTGACACCCACATTCCGCAGTATATGGGTACCCGGCTTACAACATGGGTCCTAACCATGGTCACTATTTTGCAACTGGTTACCAGTACCAGGCTCCTTATCTGCACTAAGCTTGTAGGAAATGGTAAGAAAACTTTAATATGCTGAACTTATTTTAACTTGTAGGAGTTAACCCTGTTGAACTAATCAGATGTTTACTGTATTAATATTGTGAAAAATGGGCAAACAAATGTTAAGGTTCTATTTAGTTCTAAACCTGGTTGTATTAGCTGATACTGGAAATGTAATCCTCTAATATATGCACTTCTTATGTTGTGGTTGTGGTTGTGGTTGTGGTTGTGGTTGTGGTTGTGGTTGTGGTTGTGGTTGTGGTTGTGGTTGTGGTTGTGGTTGTGGTTGTGGTTGTGGTTGTGGTTGTGGTTGTGGTTGTGGTTGTGGTTGTGGTTGTGGTTGTGGTTGTGGGTTGTGGTTGTGGTTGTGGTTGTGGTTGTGGTTGTGGTTGTGGTTGTGGTTGTGGTTGTGGTTGTGGTTGTGGTTGTGGTTGTGTTGTGGTTGTGGTTGTGGTTGTGGTTGTGGTTGTGGTTGTGTTGTTGGTTGTGGTTGTGGTTGTGGTTGTGGTTGTGGTTGTGGTTGTGGTTGTGGTTGTGGTTGTGGTTGTGGTTGTGGTTGTGGTTGTGGTTGTGGTTGTGGTTGTGGTTGTGGTTGTGGTTGTGGTTGTGGTTGTGGTTGTGGTTGTGGTTGTGGTTGTGGTTGTGGTTGTGGTTGTGGTTGTGGTTGTGGTTGTGGTTGTGGTTGTGGGTTGTGGTTGTGGTGTGTTGTGGTTGTGGTTGTGGTTGTGGTTGTGGTTGTGGTTGTGGTTGTGGTTGTGGTTGTGGTTGTGGTTGTGGTTGTGGTTGTGGTTGTGGTTGTGGTTGTGGTTGTGGTTGTACTCTCTTGGTAGAGGGAGGTTGGTTTTACTTGTTGAGGTCAAATTCATTTTTGAATGCTCTCTTTAGCATTATCCAATGCGTCAGAAAATATATAATCTTCAAGAAGTTGCACTTTACAAGTAGGCAAAAAACATGTGGTATGGTTTTTATTATTTCAGTAAAAAAATAAATATTTTAAAAACGAAATCGGCTAATTTATTTTGTGTATATTGAACAGTTATGTTTTAGAGTTTATAAACTATCACTATGATAAAAGTTTATAAACTAAATTAATAGATTTTTATAATTTCATATGTTCTAATATATTTTAACAAAATATGGCTTCAAAATGTTTTTTGTATTATATTGAATTAAATTAAATTAACAATTGTATTTCCACATTATAACATGTATTAATCGCTTTGGTCGGTGGCTACAGTGCCGCAGTATCAATAGCGAAACATAATGTAAACTTGCGCAAGCACAGGACTGCTGTCATTATACCTTATAAAAGTGCAAGTGATAAAGCTAAAAGTATAGTTAGTGATGCAACGATTGAGATTTTAACGCTGCCGGAGTTGCGGCCCTCGCCCTCACTGTCGTCTTCTTTGTTTAGAAACCCTTAACCAGAATTGTAGCCACTTAACCTGTGAGATCTTACACCTGTAGTCTCCAATCTAACAATCACCACCAGAGGAGGCGGATCTCTCTTTTGGTCTCTGTGATGACCTTCCATTGTCGCAATTCGTTGTCGGAACTTTCGTTAACGATGCCATTTACGTCTTTTTTTGTCGATGGTCGAAAGCCGGCTTTAAAATAAACAACACTGATGTGAGTGTGATGTAGGTGGTGCTATGATAATGGTGGTGCTAAGTGTGAAATCAGAAGAGAAAGATATGTGAGAAGGTAAATGATGTTTAAATCTTTGAGTGTTGTGAAAGAGATGAAGTTAAAAAGATAAACAATCAAAATATATAAAAATAAAGTATTTATTTGGGTTCCCCAGGACAAATGCTCTATTTTGTTTTCTAAAACTACAAGTAAAGTAGTTAACTATTATATTCATTTTTTTTAATTTACCGCAAGATAAAATACAAAATTTATGCGGGGTAAACAATTAAAACATTTCTTAATCATTTCAGTAATATATAAATATTTACGGTCTAACTTTTATTTATTTAAAGTCTGTACTGTAAAATTCCAATTTTTCGTGTTTATACTATTATAATATATAATATATAAATAAGAACACTATATTAAAATTATTATTATAATGTTTAACAAGCAATTAAAATACTTATTTGATTTTATAATAATCGTACAAATTGATTGTTATCGTAGTATTATTAATATCTAATTTCATGTTACAAAAGTAGCCAAAACAAATACAACTTATAAACGTATTTTTTTTTAATTCCTATGATTTATTCTTTTTAATAAAAACACATAATATTATTTCTACGGCATGTTGAGAAGACCCCGTGACAACACGCGGGAGCTACTACTAGTTAAAATTAAATTTACTCTCCATAGATTAATGTAAATTTTAAATTAATTATTTGACAACCATTTTAAGTTAATATGGTAAAGCTTGCATTGAGAATATGATTATGAATAACTGATCGTAATATTATATACCTATATAAATTTATGGATGTATAAAAATCAATAATTATGTCCTTTTGAATTCTAAAAGAAACGACAATCATTTGCTTTAAGATTAAAAATCATACTTCAAAACATCATATGCGTGTTTAATAACTTTTACTAAATAGTTTTGTTTTGGATCAAACTAAACATAACTTTTGTAACCTATCCAAGTTTCATAAATATAAACATCTTAAATCATAACAAACATAATTTTGATAAACTAGCTTTGTGTTGAATCAAACCAAACATAATTTTTGTAAATTACCAAGATCTTGAAAAAAAAAACCCAACTTTCGTAAGCTATGAACAATTTGATTCAAAGCAAACACGAATATGTAAACTCAACTTTTGTTAACTAGTAACATACAAACATTTAAACTCAAACACAACCAAGCAACATCCAAACATCTTGAACTCAAGTTTTGTTAACTAGTAATATACAAACAAGTAAACACAACCAAGCAACATCCAAAGTTGATCAATTTCATAAAGTTGAAACATACAAACAACTGATAAATTTTTATCAAATTGATGAAACCTTATAACTAAAATCAAAAACTACAAAAGCCCTAATTCTTGAGTTCATGAAACCATAAAATCCAAAATCAAACCAAATACAATACATAAGGCATGTAAAGATCAACTAAAAGCAAGTAATTAAAAAGGAGATAAGCATGTAACTACCAATTTCTTGTAGGTTGCGAGTAGAAGAAAAAGATAGCAGCTCTTCGCGAGGTCGCTAGGCTGGAGGCCGACGAGGGGGATGGTCGTCGGAGTAGAGGTCGCCGTCGTAGAGACCGCCGGAGTAGGGTTGTCTGGAGGTCGATAGGAATGGGGGGATGAGGGCGAAGGACGATTGGAGAGGAATGGGAAATCGATGGAAGACGTGGTAGGGTGGGTTTTGTTTTACAAGCATGGTTTTCACGACCGGGTCGGACCGGACCGGCCACCGGTCCGGTCATATAGTTCGATTTTGTCTGGTCGAACGCCGGTTCGTCCCGAACCGGTGGTCGGGGTCGGACCGGGGAACCGGACCGGTTCGGACCGGATTTTTGTTTTTTTTTATTTTTTGGGGTAAAAACGGGGTGTTGAACTATAAATTAGCGTGTTAGATATACAAATATAGTTAAGTTTATATATAACTATAAAACACATATATAAATTATATATAAATTACTTATATTGATTATATATATTATATATATAATATACTATATATATAATTATGACGTCACCCGGTTCTTAAATCCGGTCCGACCGGTCCGATCGGTCCGACCACCAAACTAGTAAGGCGTTCGGTTCGACGTCCAATCCGGTTCTGAAAACATTATTTACAAGGGTGATTTTGTCCACTTAATCATTCAACATCAATTTTAAGTCGAGTGGTTAAGATGCTAGTTGAATGATTAAGAGGTTTTTTAAACCAAACAACCCAATCTTTTATTAATTCAAAAGTAGACTCTTAATGGAATTATTAAAAGCCTACCAAACAGCACTTAAGAATTCAAATCTAACCTATTGATGTACGGGGTTTGGAATGAGGTTTATCATGGTTAATTGGTTAACTTTAATGTATTTAATGTGGTTAAGTGTAAGAGATTGTGTTGAACAAGTTAACTACGATGATTTGGTATTTTGTAGGTTAAACGCAATCATTTGAGGGGTTTGAATAATGCATATGGATGATAAGTGAAGACCATGATAGATGAGATGAAAGGGGGTTTAATTACGAGAACGTAGCCGTAAACGGGGAGGAAAACGGAGTTTGAACGAAGAAGTTATGAAGAAAACAAGAATCGGACAAAGCTGATTGGCCATGACCTACGGCGGAAACATGACCTACGGTGCATCAGTTCAAAACAAAACAGAATGGCCCTAACTTGACTTACGGCAGAAAGCTGACCTACGGTACAGGACGAGCTGAAATCACTTATAAGTCGCGAAAATTAGGGTTTTGAGGATATCTTTCATTCTAAGTAGTCCCCAAGTGTGAGATTCGTCCCCAAGGCTTCCCGAAGGCTCCCGGAGGCGATTTCAAGGCTCAAGATCATTCGGTTTGAATCTTTAACGTTAGATACAATGTTTACCTTCGATTTTGAGTTGTTTTTCGTTGCTATGTTCGGCTAATCCACCCGTGATCTTCTCCGGGTGATTAGGGTTTATACTATGACTTGTTCTTGGTTGTTTCTTGTTAATTTTAATGTTTGAACACGGTGAATTAAACCGAGTAACATTATTAATCGTTTTGAGATTCTAAAATACGTGTTTTATCTTCAATTCAATTGTTCTGTTCTTGATTGTTTTAGATTTCTTTTCATCTGTAAACGTCAATTGTGGATGGGATTGGGTAAAACAAATGTAGGGTATGATTCGGATAAGTGCGTAGACACAGTTTCATTCAATTCATTATCTTAAAACGAGTTAATTTGGTTATGTCTATGTGACCCGTTAAACTAAAAGAGCAAGCCTGAGTCATAAACCTTAACCCCGGAGAGGATTACTTCTCTCACCATTGTTTGCAATCAAATTTTACATTTTAATTTCTGCACTTTTGCAATTTAGTTAATTTACAAGTATTTTCTATAAAGCTTTAAATTTTACGAATTAAACTACACTTTCCACATATTCCCCATGGATCGACCCGACTTACCCTAGCTATCTTAGGTGAGTTTGGAACCTTATAAATTGTTTTTTATTAGGCCTGACAAACCGATATCACCTATGACAAGTGAATGTAATTTAGTTGCGTTGTATAAGTACAAGTAAGTCAGATAAACCTGTAAGTTACCTATCCAAAATAATTATCTCACAACCATGAAATATTTGTTAAGAATTAATTACACGGGTGGTCCTTATGATTAGGCCTGATTTCATTTTTGGTCCCTTACTCTCTAAAATTACAAGGTTGGTCCAAAATTTTGCATAAACGTAACAACGATGGTCCCTGAAATGGATGAATGTTAACTTTGACTGTTAATTTTTTTAATGACTAACATGTCCTTTTTATTTAAAAGATGGTCCCCATCTGGATCATCATTTTTCCAGCCCACCCGCCACCACCTTCATCCACCACCATCATCGATAAACACCCCCAAATTGACGGTACCTTCACCGACGATCTGTCACCACCATACTTCCTTTCCCCCACATGTCTTCCTAAACTACCACTCTCGTTCAACCCATCCACCAACATCACCATCACCATCACTGGCGCACCACCACATCGCACCCATCCACCCTCACCGACCACCCTTCGAGAATAATGAACAAGATCTGGTTGTGCTATGGCATATGATGGTGGTTGTTTGGTATTCTTCCGGAATTATCTTCCTTTGCCGAAGAATATGATCGTGAAACTGAACTTCAAAGGAAGACAAGAACCACAGTGTTACACGGGGTGGTATGGTGCTGGTGGTGACGATGGTGAAGGTGATGTTGGTGACGGTAGTTAAAGGTGGTGTTGGTGGTTGAAGGTTGAAGGTAGTAGTGGTTGAAGGTTGAAGATTGTGGTAGTTAGGTTGGTGGTGAAGGTGGTGCTGGTGACGGTAGTTGAAGGTGGTATTGGTGGTTGAAGGTTGAAGGTGTTGGTGGTTGAAGGTTGAAGGTGGTGGTGGTTGAAGGTTGAAGGTGGAGGTGGTGGTGGTTGAAGGTTGAAGCTGCTGGTGGTGGTGGTGATAGTGGTTGAAGGAGGTGGGGGAGGTGGTTGAAGGTGGAGGCTTTAATGGTGATAGGAGAAATAGTCTTGATGGAGAAGAAAAAAGGTGAAAAGGGGTATTTTGTTATTTCACATGCACTTAACAACAATAATTAATGTCCATCTGTTTCATGGACCATCGTTGTCACCTTTGTGTACCGTTTTGGACTAACCTTGTAATTTCAGAGAGTTAGAAATCAAAAGTGAAATCAGGCCTACCCATAAGGACCAGTCGTGTAATTAAGTCATTTGTTAATGACATAGTGATACAAAAATAATAGAATACAATAACAATAACAATTAAGAGGTCCAAACATCGATTACAATGTTAAAGAAGCATAATATTTATGGTTGAATTTTGAAAAACGGTTTCATACTTCTAAAAACTACATAACTCCACCCTCAAAACTCCAAAGTAACATTGGCGCCAAAAATGCGAATCGCCGAGATCTCTTCGCCGGACCTCCGGCAGATACAGTCGCCGGAGACGATAACCGATCTACTCCACAAAGTTGAAGCATCAACTTCCGAAATCGAACGCCACTCGCCGGAATCTCCTTTGCCGGAGTTCATCACCTCGAACCTCCGCCACGGAGTGACTCAACTAACCTCACTCACACCGTTCCAGAACTCCGTAAAGCTCCAGATATGGAAGTTGAGCTACCGTTTGTGGAACGCATGCATCGATCTCTGCAACTTCGTCCGTACATCATCGTCTACAATTACGGAGGAGCACGCGAAACTCCGGCAAGTGTCAGCTGATCTTCTCTACGTCGCCGTTGACGTGTCAGGTGTTCCTTCTCCTTACTTCAAATGCGCTTCTTTTTTCTATAAAACAGGTACGATCTGGCTTGAGCTTCGTAAGCACGATCTCGCTAATACTTGTTTCGAGAAGGCGACGGATCTGACGTCAAAAGTTGAAGTTACGAATGTGTCTGATCGTGAAGAGCGCAGGTTGCTTCTGGATTTGCATATCTCTAGATCAAAAACGGCGTGGGATGTATCGGATCGAAATTTAGCAGTTAATTTGTTAAATAGGTCGAAAAGAGTGTTGTTTGGAGTTGCAGAGAACTATATGGCTTTAGCGAACCAGTATATGTATTTTGGGAAGCTAGTTTTGTCTAAAAATGAAGTTTGTAGTGTGAATGATGCGTTGAAGTTGATGAGCGAAGCTTTGGAGTTGTGTGATAAGGGGTTAAGAAATGTGAAAAAGCCGGATGAAACGCTAGCTTTGAAGGAATTGAGGCTAAAGACACTGAGATTCATGGCGGCGGCACATTTGCAGAGGGATGAATTCGATAGTGTTTTGAAGTGTGTGAGAGTTTTGAGAGATGGTGAGAAAGGAGAGGATCATCCTAGTTCAAGTGTGTTAGCGATGAAGGCGTGGTTAGGGTTAGGAAGGCATGCAGAGGCGGAGAAGGAGTTAAAGAGCATGGTGGTGAATAAGGGGATTCCAGAGGGAGTTTGGGTATCAGCAATGGAGTCATACTTACAGGCAATGGGTGCTTCTGGGGTAGAGACAGCAATGGGGGTGTTTTTGGGACTTCTAGGGAGGTGCCATATCAGTGCTGGTGCAGCGATTAGGTTGGTTCAGAGAGTGATTGTTGATTGTGTAAATGGAGACGGGCCTAAGGCTAAAGTGGTCGCAGAGTTTGTTTCCAATGACAAGGTCGTTGCTCTTTTTTCTGGAGAGCAGGCTGCAAAAGAGAGGTCTGGGATGCATGCTCTTCTTTGGAACTGGTATGCCACTATTTTTTACCTGTTGCTCTTTGATAAGAAAGTTGAGATTTCAGTCCTATAGATCAATGCAAGTCCACTGGATTCACCATGAACTTCTTGGCTCTGAGTTAATTAACTCTCATATCATTTTAAGCTTTTAAAACTTTTCAGTAGACTGTAGCTAGATTGCTTAATGCATTTGTGTAGCTGTATTTGTTGAGACTTGCATACCATTGTACATCAAGATACAGGGTATTACACTCTTGCCTAGTATCATTTTAGTAAATTGATGTGGGCATTAGTTTTGCTTTGTCTATGTTGGGGTTAATGTAATTTTACATCCACTTTCATATGTGCAATCTGAATCATGCCATGGGCTTGTGAAATGAACAAATTGAAAAGAAACAAGTTATTCATGATGAGAGTTTTATAGTAGCAATGATACCACTTGCGAAGTATCACTGATGTGTTAAAGTTGTGTTGCAGTGCAGCAGATCATTTCCGGTCTAAGGATTATGATGTCAGTGCAGAATTGTTTGAGAAATCTCTACTATATGTTCCTCATGATATAGAGAACAGATCTCTTCGGGCAAAGGGCTTTAGAGTGCTTTGTCTATGTCACCTAGCTCTCTCTCATCTGGATAGAGCTCAAGAATACATCGATGAGGCTGCTAAGGTACTGCCAACATTTATCCAAGAACTTTCTCATGAATAAAGCATAATTGGGCTTGATGGCTTTATAATCTTTTGATGATAATTTTCTTAACTTCTTTTTCTATTTCCCAATTGCAGTTGGAACCTAACATTGCCTGTGTTTTCCTGAAGGTATGTCATCTGTGTGTGTGCTTTGCATTAAAATATGGGCAAATTGAACTCAGTATGATCAAAATTCAACTCCATGTATACATTTTTATTCTAAGATTCCAAGCACAAGTTCAATTGTCATTCTCCATCTATCTCTAACAGTTTGCAACGAGTTTTTGTGACAGTTTGCAACCAATTTTTGTGGGAAGTTCCAAATTAAAGTTTCATGTATCCGGTTATTATTCTTAATTAAAATTAATGCTTCTTGATCAAGCCCACAATATCTGGTAAATAATGAAAAAGTTTTCTTGAACCATGGGTCAAATATAAAGTTGCATTGTTCATGCACCAGGGACTAAACCTTAACTTGTCATCTGTAAGTAATGCTTTTGTTCTTTATAGAAGTGGTTAAATTGTGTCCTGTTTATTATTCTACAGTTCAAGATCCATTTGCAAAACAATGATCATAATGGTGCTATAACTCAAGTGAAAGCAATGCCCACCTGCATAGACTTCACTCCAGATTTCCTTTCACTCTCTGCTCATGAAGCTATTGCATGTCGTGCTTTTTCTGTTGCAGTTGACTCTTTATCCAGTCTTTTGACTTTCTTTTCCACGGGAAAACCAATGCCAACAACAGAAGTCATAATTTTCAGAACCCTTATCACAATTCTCATTCAACAACCTCAAAATGAAAATGAAGTCCTCAAATACATGAAAAGAGCCCATTCTCGTTTCTCTGATCTTGGACCTGAACGATTTTTTGGGACCGGTGAGGTTGGAAGAAGGGAACGGAATTGGTTTGCTTTAAATCTGTGGAATATTGGATTGAAAAGTGGTCAGGAAAATAATTATGATATATGTGGAGAACTTTTCAGAATGTGTGCTGAATATTATGGTGTTAGCATTGATGGACAAATGGAAGGAAACAATCCAATGGTTTGCAAGTCACTGATATTAGCTGTGTCTGCCATGTTAGCCGGTGAAAAGCTAAGTAACAACCCATTGTCAGACAATGAAGTCAAACAAGCCATTGAATTGCTAGAAAGAGCTGGAAAGGTACTAATTAAAGATGATGTTTTTTTTATACCCGGGAATTAGTATATTCAGGTTATATTACATCTCTAATGTGTCAAACAATTAAAATAAAAAATGTAATTAAAACCTCCTAAATCATTTTATCAAAAAGATGGATTATTAGACACTAATAATTGTTCATTAAAAGAGTTACAAGTTTTTTTGGATAAAAGGTGAATCGGGTCAACCAACCTTGCTTGACCCGACCCATTTCAACATATAACAAAAATACCTGTTTTTTCCTGAACCCTGGTGCTGCAGAGATTGACACAACAGCAATTTGATTATTCATTTCCTTACTTGGATGCAGATACTAATGTCTGGCTCCACCAAGATCAACATAGATGATGATCAAAGCAGTACAATTGAACCCCATTTCTACTTTATATACACACTAAGTGCATACGATCTATACACAAGAACCAATGACACAGAATCGAAACAACTTCTCTTAATCAAGAACTACGCCAACTCCAAATATTGCAACACGAATCACCTCCTCCAGATTGGTCTAAATGCATCAGAAGGACAGCGACCAAACACTGAAGTAGCTACATTCTGTCTCAACACTTGCATCTCTTTGCTTCTTTCTTCTTCATCACCTGATTATCAGACCGTTTCTCTCGTTCTTAGAAAATTAATTACTATCACCAGTGGTGTTCACAAATGCAATGCTGATGATGATGGTAATGATGATGATGATGATGATGGGGTGTATGCAATGTATAAGAAAGCATACAGGATTATGGTTGGGTTGAAGGCAGGAGAGTATCCTGTTGAGGAAGGGAAATGGCTAGCCATGACAGCATGGAACCGGGCAGCTTTGCCGGTGAGGTTGGGGCAGGTGGCGGAGGCAAAGAAGTGGATGGATATGGGGTTGGAGTTGGCGGGCAGGGTGGCGGGCATGGATACTTACAAGTCTTGCATGGAGGATTTTGTTTCCGGGGTCGAAAAGAAAGTTCAGAGTCAGGGTCATCTCATTGTTGGAAGCTAATGGTATTCATTTCAATCAAGCTTTTTTGAAGGTGGCATGCTTTGTAGTCTCTATTAATGGTGCAAGTTTTGCTATATATTGCCATATAGAATGCAAGAGATGATCAATAGATTTGACCAAAAAGATGACAATTTTAGATATTTTTAACCCTTGTAACAGTATTAATTTGGGCTATCTTTCATTTTCAGTCCACCGAACATATTATAGTGATCTTAAGGTATGATAGACTTTACTCACCCAACTTTTATAGTAGTACGTGATTCTAGTTTAAGTGAAATTTTAATTCAAGCAACCATATCTCAAACAGGAGATCACATTCACAACCAAAAACTTATAGGTAATGATCTAGAGTAAGAGAGCTTGCTATTTAGTTCCAACTAGCAAAAAGCGGATAACGTAGCACCAAAAATTAAGTTGATACAAGTAATGTATCTACAAATATTATGAATTTTTTTTTTCATTTATAGATGAAATGTACTTATTTTAATTTTTATACGCGAGACATTTTGGAGTCAAACTATTTCTCAACGACTTTAAATGTCAAATAGAATTTTATAAAAAAAACACACACACACACAAACACAACATCCATGATCCATCACATATTATGGATAATGGGAAAATCTATCCAAATACAAGTGATCGAATAGCAAGTACACACGTGTATGTGAGCATCTACAAATTCACTCCAAAAGATATCGATTTATATCCAACTCATGTGTGTCTGTCTCTCCTACTATAAGCATTTGATTTGCTCAGAGGTTCCAAAACTATACCAAGTGAATTGACCAAAATGGCCATTGCACCCTCTACCATGACTAGCCAACTGAAGAGCAGTTTGGCAACTTCCTTTACAAGAGGGCTTGTTACCCCCAAGGGCATTTCTGGCAAACCATTTAGAGTCTTGCCTTCCTCTGGCAAATCCAACTTCACCATCAAAGCAGTTCAAAGTGAAAAGGTTTTCTTCTTTCTCATTTATGTTTTTTTTATTTTTTTACTTTTATACTCCTCAATTATAATTATGGGGTTACAAATTACACTAGTAAGTGAGTCTTTTGATTATGATGTATGCAGCCGACCTACCAAGTGATTCAACCCATTAACGGTGACCCATTCATCGGAAGTCTAGAGACTCCAGTGACATCAAGCCCATTGATCGCATGGTATCTTTCAAACCTTCCTGGATACCGCACCGCAGTTAACCCATTGCTACGAGGTATCGAGGTTGGGCTAGCTCATGGGTTCTTTCTAGTGGGCCCATTTGTGAAAGCCGGCCCACTAAGGAACACAGAGTATGCTGGTGCAGCTGGATCACTAGCTGCTGGTGGATTGGTGGTGATTTTGAGCATTTGCTTGACAATGTACGGGATCGCCTCGTTTAAAGAGGGCGAGCCATCGACCGCACCATCCTTGACCCTGACCGGGAGGAAGAAGGAGCCGGACCAGCTACAAACAGCCGATGGTTGGGCCAAGTTCACTGGTGGCTTTTTTTTGGTGGGATCTCTGGGGTCATTTGGGCTTATTTTCTTCTCTATGTACTTGATCTTCCTTACTATGTTAAGTAATTGACAGTTGGTTGTGCCAAAACGTGGAAAGTTGTATATTCAGGAATGATGATCGTTTGAAAGAGATTGTTTATGATGTATCTATGTATTTTAATATTCTTTTAATCATTAAGCCCATGTTTGGGATTGTTTATTTTGTTAAAAAGTAACTTTTGAAAATTAATCCTATTAACTTCTCAAAATTAACTTATTTATCCTTTTAAAATTAATTTTTTAAAATTTTACCTAACATACTTGTTAACTTTCCAAAAGTTAATAAGTCAAAAGTTAATCAAAAAGTTGGTTTGCCAAACATGGTTTAAGCAGGAAAGACTTTCACGTAAAATATGGTTTAATCTAGTGTAATTATAATAAGTAGAAAAATTTAAATATGATATAAAGTTCAAAAAACCTGGTTATAAATTTAAGTACAAGCAAATAAAGCAGTTACTGTAACTAATGCGAGTTTGAAACATAGTGGGCGTGAAAACTCCCCAAACGCACCCACCCCAAGGCGTTAAAAATAAAACGCCATATTTTTTTTCATTTCAATGCTAGTAGCCATTAACTAGCCGTTGGGCACTAAAATCATTTTATGAATTCTTTGTTTGCGTGTGGGTGACCAACTGAGGGGTTTCAGTTTGAGGCCATTCATAAACTCCCGGGTTTAATACATATGTATGCATACTTTGTTAGTTTGATCATCTTGTATTTAGTTTTTCTTTTTGGTTTTAGATTTAACTTGCACAAAATAAATTAAACGTAATTTAGATTACAAGATTCTGTTGAAATTAATTTATAAGATGAAAAGGTGGGTGAATATGATAATTATTTTCATTATTAATCATTTTTCTTTAATTGGTCAACATCATTACCGAACCATTTTTTATTTTTAGAATCAAAAGAACTATTGATTTAAATAAATATAAATTAAGTTAAGTGATACATTAACTATTTTACATATGTGTGTATCATACATATGTAATAAACTATCTAAAACAACTAAATATCACCAGCCTTAATTTACATTTATATAAATCAGTGGTTCGTAATTACATTTATGTAAATCAGTGGTTCTTCTGGTTCCAGAAATAAAAATATGGTTTTAAAAATAAAATGTGGTTTTTTAATGATCCTGACCCTCCCTTTAATTATTTAGACTTGTGTAGTACTTTTGGTACATTAGTTTTACAGTGCATTTTAAATATGAGTCCACCAATGTTCAAATAACTTTTTAAATTTTACTGTAGCGTTAAATCCTACATCACTGTACTGTGCTTTGGTTAAATTCAAAATCTCAATTTGTGAATGCAAGGTATTGATGTAGTGATTCAAATATGTTATTCATTAATACGCGTACCGTCACCTGGTTTAAATCTTAAACTAAGTGGTTAAATTGCATCAATCAAGTAAATCACATAATAAGATATTTAAATATACCTTAAATCTCATTGATGTTACATATGCCTCAGTGTAACGTCCAGAAATTTCAAAGAAAGGAAGGCAGGACGAAGTTCTCACATGAAGAGTAAAGTATGTGGCTAATCATAACTAGCCACTATAATTAGGGACTTACTATACTTGACATATTCTGTGCTATTACCTTGAATGACCTTGTTGGTGTTTGAATCTTATAACGTATAAAGATAGCTGGTGGTAGATCTTCGAAGGCCTCACGAGGTGGAGTTCGTGGTTTATGTGGTGCTGGACCGCGTGTCACGAGGAACAGGGCTAGGACTGCCGAAACGACACCTAAAGAGCCTGAGCTTCATCACCATGAAGGCGGTGATGAGAGTGCTAATCTGAGGGCCTCAATGAAGGAGGCGGTAGTTGAGGAGGTTCACCAAGTCATGCAGACGATTCTGCCATCTGTGGTGACCAAGGTGATTAGAGCTGTGAGAGAGGAGTAGAAGAAGGAGAAGAAGAAAGCTGCTGAGAGAAGGGATGAAGAGGGAGGAGAACTGGTGCAACCAGAGGCGGAGACGGTTGTTTCCAGTGATGATGATGAGGAGGAAGCTGTGCAGGAAACTACAAGGGGGTATAACTATAGGGAACTCCAGAGATGCAAGCCCCCGACGTTTGATGGGAATGGGAGTGCTAGTGCCGCTCACCGATGGGTGAGGGAGATGGAGGTGGTACTTGATATCAGCGAGTGTTGAGAGGATCACAGGTGAAGTTTACGACCAACTCGTTTGTGGTTTCGGCCTTATGCTAGTGGGACAACATTATCCAGGCTGAGGGTAGTAGGGCCATTAGCAGGATGAGGTGCCCAGAACGAAAGAAGTTGGTGATTGATGAGTTCTGTACTCACAGGGAGTTGGATAAGATTGAGAGGGAGTTCCTGCAGTTGGAGGCGGGAACCATGACACATCAACAGTATACAACCATGTTCAACGAGATGACGAGGCTTGTGCCAGAGCAGGTGACACCCGTGTCACGAACGATCAAGAGGTGATCCAAGTAGACGCCAGCGGATATTCGCAGACACTTGATCGCTGCTCGACCAGGTACGTTTAGGTCGGTGGTCAATCTGACAGGGACACTGTATGATGAGAGAGAGGAGGTGACTGTGGTGGGGGTGAGTAAGAAAGTTAGTGGTGATAGAAAATGGAACAGGAAAGATTTGGCGGTGGTGGTTTCACTCCCAAGAACAAAAAGGCAAGGGTGGAGGACCGGAAGGTGGTGACGGCAGGTACAGGGACGAGGATGTGTAATAGGTGTGGAAAGGAGCATGCAGGGGAATGTAGGTAGGGGTCAAACATCTATTTTAGGTGCGGGAAGGCAGGGCATATGGCAAAGGATTGTGGGGTTGATGATGTGCTATAATTGTGGAGAAACATGTCAAATGAGCAGATTCTGCAAGAAACCAAGGGCTGAGAGCTCCAGGGCAAGAAGGAGACTGGGAAGGAGAAGGAGGGGCAGAGGGCTAAAGCTAGGGAATTCACTTTGACCACGGAGGAGGCTAGGGTGGACCCTGACGTTATATCAGGTACATTCTTAGTGAACCAAACTTGTGTCTCTGTGCTTTTTGATTCCGGTATTAGTCGGAGTTTTATTTCTGCTGCATTCTATGATAAGTTGCCTGCTAAGAGTAGAAAGATTTATGAGCCCTTCGATGTAGAAACCGCTATTGGTAAGTCTACTAGGATTTCTGATGTGGTAGAGGATTATAACTTAGAGTTGAAAGGCCATAGGTTCTCTACTAAGTTGTTCATGATGCCCTTAGGTGGATTTGATGTAGTCCTAGGGATGGATTGGCTAGCAGCATACGAGACAAATATCATGTGTCGAAGGAAGATAATTTGATTGATTACGCCTGATGGGAGTTTGGTGATGATTTATGGCGATAGGGTTCGCAAGGTCCCGAAAGTGATTTTGATGCTGGTGGCAATGAAGTGTATTAGGCGTGGATGTTATGCCTATCTGGCCTACATGAAGGATGTGGATGCAACACCACCACGACTGTCGGACGTACCGGTCGTGTGTGACTTTCCGGACATGTTCCCGGAGGATCTATCAGGTGTGTCACCTGACCGTGAGATTGTATTCCAGATCGATATGATATCTAGAGCCAACCTGTTGCTAAAGCATCGTATCATCTAGCTCCCTCTGCGATGAAGGAACCGATGGCTCAGTTGCTAGAGTTGTTAGACAAGGGGTTCATTCCAACCAAGCATCTCTCCATGTGGTGCTCCGGTCTTATTTGTAAAGACGAAGGATAATAGTATGAGGATGTGCATTGACAACCGTGAGCTAAACAAGTTGACGGTGAAGAATCGGTATTCGTTATCGAGGATTGATGACTTGTTTGATCAGCTCCAAGGTGCCAGTTGATACTCGAGGATAGATATCAGATCTGGTTATCATCAGTTAAAGGTGAAGGAGCAGGTCATTCCTAAGACAGCTTTTCGCATGCGTTATGGACACTACGAATTTCTCGTGATGTCCTTTCGTTTAACCAACGCACCAGCTGCTTTTATGGACTTGATGAACCGGTTGTGGCAGCCGCTGTTGGATAAATTAGTGATCGTGTTCATTGATGATATCCTGATTTATTTGAAGAGTGAGGAGGAATATGTCGGTCACATTCGGGAGGTACTAGAGACGCTTAGAAAGGAGAAGTTGCATGCCAAGTTCTCCAAATGTGCGTCCTGGTTATGAGAGGTTTAGTTTTTAGGTCATGTTGTTATTCCTGAAGGGATCATGGCGGACCCAGCAAAGGTTGAAGCGGTGATACAATGGAAATCTCCAAAGACGCCATCCAAGATCCGTAGTTTCTTGAGTTTGGCAGGTTATTACAAGAGGTTCATCCAAAGATTTCTCCAAGATAGCTTCATCATTGACCAAGTTGACCCGTAAAAATATGAAGTTCATATAGGGTCAAGAGCAAGATAATGCTTTCGAAGAACTAGAGATGAGATTGACTCAAGCTCCTGTCTTGACGTTGTCTGAAGGGAGCGAAGATTTGGTAGTCTATTCGGATGCTTCTTATTCAGGATTGGGTTGCGTGTTGATGCAACGAGGGAAAGTTATAGCCTATGCGTCCCGACAGTTAAAAATCCATGAGGCTAACTACCCTACTCATGATTTAGAGTTGGCGGTTATGGTCCTGCATTGAAGATTTGGAGGCACTACTTGTACGGGACGAAGTGCACCATTTTCATGATCACAAGAGCTTGAAATACTTCTTCAAGCAAAAGGATCTGAATATGAGGCAAAAGAGATGGTTGGAGCTTATCAAGGATTATTATTATGAGATCCACTACCATCCGAACAAGGCCAACGTGGTGGCGGATGCCCTTCGTTGAAAGGAGAGACCCGAGCCGCTTCGGGTGAAGGCTTATCCGTTGGTCATGACCTTCTACATGATGAAGCAGGTCATAAAATTTCAGGATGAATCGCTGAAAGAAGATCAGATTAACTTCAAAAGGTATGAAAGGTCTAGTCGCCAAGTTGGAAGAACACTCTTTGCAGGACCGGTTAAGGGATGGTCAAATGAGGAGAGTGTTAGAGCACTTAACAGATCAAATAGGAAACCGAGGTTTAAAAGTTAAGATGCAAAGAACATAAGTAAAGGGATTGAACTTAAGAACAACATATATAAGGTTTTCAAGGATGATGTATATTAATCTCAAGTTCTCTTATAAGAGTTATAATGCGTAAGAAATAAGTTACAACACATTGAGATACTTTATACTACACCCTACAACCGGCCATACTTGGAAAGCCAGTTGAAATATTAAAAGACAACAAAATCAATGTAGAGTCAAAAGGTAGATTGCCTTTTGACTATTGACTATGACATGCCATAGCTCACATCCTAATATAATACAAAAAGGATAGAAGTACATAAAGTAGAAAGTTACAGACAAAGACCTTAATGTACAGTTACAAAAGCATGAACCTTTTCACCAACTTATGCAGGTTGGTGAGTCTTCAGAGTTGTAGTAGAAAGTTGGTCAGGTTTGTAAAAGTACATCAGAGAAAAGCATGTTCTTCTAAGTCTTTGAAAGAAATCAGTCTTCACTTCATTAGGTTTCGGAAGATTTGGTCTTTGGCTTCGGAAGACTTTATACTTAAAATATTTCTTGTGCAGAGTATAAAGCTTCCGTAGGAACTTTTAGCTTCGGAAGATTTTATACTTAGCATAATTCTCATGCAAAGTATAAAACTTCTGTAGCAGTTCTACTTGGTACTTGGTGCATGCATGCAGGAAGCCATTTGGTTGCTTTGGTTGCATCAGTCTATATAAACCTTACAAACTCCCCCTAGGCTGGTGCTACGAAAACTGAGAAGATTAATCTTCAGTTGATTATCCTCATTAGGATCAAGGCTATTCCTTTCTTCATCAGTTGGTCAGGATCCCTTAGACTTTCATAATATCTTCTCATGTCATGGAGATCATGCATAGGTATATCAAGTATGTCTTGCCAGAAGTAGACATCTTGACCACCTTGATCTCTGATGACATACCATCTGTCTAGATTAGCAGCAAAAGTCCATGACCTGCTGATGGGTCTTCCAGCTGCAAGAGGCTATACTATGGTAGGAGTTGGTTGATCATCTTCTTGTTGCATCTCCTCAGGATGTTCTGACTCATCCTGAGGTTTGGAAGTGTATACCTTTTTCTTTTATGCCTCTCTCACTTGGGTGCTCTTCCCTCACAGGTTCAGATGGAGAGAGAGTAGAACCCTGCTGTGGATCAGAAGATGAAATTGGTTGTGAAGCAGCTGAAGGTCTAGGTTGAGTTGTCTGCGCTTCAACCTTAACCTCAACCTCAGGAGGAGCTTGGCTTAGTGGAGAATGCAAGTCCACAAGCTTTCCCTTTTTAATCTTCTGCTTGATCACCTTAATATGCTCATCCATAGTGGATAGAGACATTGGCCCAAGCCTCCTTCCGGAGAATCCATACAACTTCAAGAAGCTCATCATCCTTTATCTGTCACCAGACTTCTTTTGGTTGTTTTGGACGATGGCCCTTGACTTTGCAGCTTCTTCCATCATTTTTCTCTTAGCAGGTTTTTGTTCATTTATGAACTATATTTCAAGCTGCTTAAGATACTCAAATTCAATGTATTCAAAAGATAGGGGAAGAAGTGCAGATGCCTGGTAGAGACCTGTGGCACTCAGGTAGTTGATCATGTTTTATCTGTCATCTTCTTTGTCTACCTGTGGTGGTTCAACTACCACAGTCTCTATTTCAGGGCTTTTATGAACTGGGGAGAGGAGGAGCATCCTTGTATAGTCTCTTTTGTATTCTTTGTTCTTTGACTCTAAGGAGCAACTCTGCATCCTCTGCATCCTCTGCATCTTTTCTCTCTTTGGTCAGCTCCAAGTCTACCAGTTCATTCAACTCTTCTAAGGGAAGAGTGATGAGTTCATCAATGTTGTAGTTCCTGGTTCCCAAATAGTTCAATCTGGCAGCCCTCAACTCATTATTTTGAGTGTTTGGCCTGGGGGCTATCCATATTGTAGCATCCATGAAGCCTAAGGAACCAGCTGAACTCTCTCCCCTTAGCTTTTTTTTCCTCTCTTTCCTCCTCCTCAATCTCCTCATGAGTTAGTTTTCTTTTCCCTTTGTCACTAACAGGCCTTGGTGACTCAGGGTGGAGAGAGCTTTGACCTTCATTGCCTGGTTCAGTAGTTAGGCTCTGGCTAGAGAGAGGTTGTGAAACACCTTTACCAATTGGTGCCTCACTGAGGGTACATGATGTTATTGAAGTGCTTGACTCTGTGACAATGCTCACAGGTTCAGTCACTGGGCCTTCAGACAATGATTCCCCTTCGAAGCTAATCTTAGGGTCTACCTCAACATCCAATTGATGAATGACAGTACCTGCTTGCAATTGTCTTCTTCTATGTCTGAGTTCTTCCATGATCCTGTCTTGAATTCTCTCAGCCAGTATGTCAGCTTGCCTGTTTTGACTTAGGTTGGCAAGTGGCATATTGACTAGAGAAAGGCTGTCATAGTAGTTCAAGGTCTGAAAATTGAAGACTTCTTGTTGTCCTTGAACTCTATGCAGTATGAGGGCTCTTCTTTCAACATCATACCTCCACCCATGTATTTCATTTCCAGCCCTAAAAGGTGGGTATGACATTGCCCTTGGTATACCCTCCTCAAACAAACTCCGGATAAATGAGTCTACATCAATATGAATTTGAGGAGGTTGCTGAGTCTGGATAATTGCAAGTGAGGTTGGCGAGTCCTCAATGTCCATACTCTGAGAAGGACTCCTAGGTTCTATGATTGTAACAACTTCCTCCCCTATTTGGTAGCATCACCCACTTGCATAGGTGAGCTGGAGGTTAAGTCAATTACATCCTCAGGTTCTTGTGTTCCTGGTTGAATCATTCTGAAAGGTCTCCTAACTAGTTGTTCCTTGAGATTAGAAATCTCAAGCTGTTGATCATTGATCCTTCTTTGCAAGGTAGTCACTTTAGATTCCAAGTGACTAACCTTGGAGACTAAATAAGTGGATGTTTTAGATAGCTTTTGCACCTTTAGTCTAAGACTCCCTTATCTTCAGTAGAAGAATCACTGGGGGATAAGATAATTAGACCTAAGTCTTCTTCCTCATCACCAGCTTGTTGTTCTTGGCTGCTGGTTTTCCCCTGCTCACTGACAGCTTCAGTTGAAGTGTTAATGGGATGGGTTGCCATGGTTGAGGTCTTAATGATGTAATCACTTTCAGAAGTGAGAGTCTCTTCAATATGGATCTCCTAAATAGGTAAAAAAGATCCACCTCAGTTGGGGGTGGATGATGTGGGCTAGATATAGGGGACACAATGGTACTCATCTCTCTTTGAGCAGGGAAGGAGAAGAAAGACTCATGGTACTCACTAAGTGCTATATCTTTATCATCATAAAATTCTAGGCTGGGCATGGGTTGATTTAAGTCTAAAATTTGGGGATAGTAACTTTCCCCTGAAGGTTATTCACTAGAGTGTTGAGACTTTGAGTGAAGGCTTAAGGCTTGTTGGTTCATGAGCTCATCAGCCTGAGCATGAGGAACCTCATGGCTGATTCTTAGTGTGAAGGGAGTGGTTTGCTCCTCAGGAGAAGTGGGAGCTCTAGTGTCCATTTCTTCATGTATGGGTGGTGATATGGGGACCTGTACAGGTTGAATAACCTGTGTAGGGGTTCATTTGGATCTTGTTTGGTAGGTGAGGGTTGTTTGTGGATGTGTGGGTGTTGTTAAAGTGGAAGGTGTGGGTTCAAAACTAGCTGGTGCTGCTAGGTTCAACACCAGGGTTGTTTCCACCCCAAAGAAGCCCACTATAGGCTTTCTTATTATTTTGAAGATGTCGGGCTTCATCTATCCCATTTTAAGAATATTATCTGTTCCTCTTAATGGTGATCACAGTTCATAGTTAAGAATATGCTGGACATATCTAGGAAACATGTAATACTCTAAGGAGTCCAAGTTTGCAAACAAATTAGTATATACAAATTGAGAATACCTGAACTTGACTCCATGAACCATTCCATGAACTATGAAGGAGACACCCTTTGGAAATTGATCCCATCCTTCATGTTTATTAGACAAACTGTGAATAACAACATGTAGGAGGTACTTCCATTAAGAGGAAACCTTCCCTTTCTTGAAGGTTCTAACTGAGAAGTCCCCTTCATAGCCCATCTGCTCAAAAGAATGATTTACAACAGATTTTGGAAAAGACACTTCACCTTCTTCATAATCCAGCTGTAAGTGTGAGTTAATGAAGACTAGAGTGATTAACAGTGTACTGCCCTACACTATGGCAGATAGTGCCTTCTCCTCGTCCATGGTGACCTCTTAGTAGGTCCTCCAAAAATCCAAAATATGATTCTCATAAAGTGGAGTATCAATGGTAAGGGAGGTGAAGTAGTTTAAGAGTGAAAGAAAGTGACAAACCTCTGAGAAACTTGGATCTTTCTCAGAGTTTAACAGAGCAACCTGATTGTGTTGCCTATGAAGCTGCATGGAGAAATCTGGTTGATTTCTGCGGTTGAGGTTGGCCATTTGTGGTAGCTTTGAAGTGAAAAAGATATTAATAAAGGCGGTGAGTGGGATTTTAGGTTTAGAAAGATTGCAGATGAAGAAGAAAGTGAAAGAGGGGGGAACTGTTGGGTATATTTATATGAAATAGACTTGAGACAAAGTTAATGCAAAAGGCTAAAATTTGAAGTTCGAGTGTCGGTCCCACCTCTTAAAAAGTGCCCAAAAAGGTAGTTTTTTTGGAAGCTAAGATTTCTTCCGAAAGTAATTTGTCTTCGGAAGATTTGTGAAAATCTTTCGAAGCCAAATTTTGACTTTGGAAGATATTCCTAAGCTTAGTGAAAAATGGCTTTGGAAGAAAATTTACTTAGACAAATTCTCTTCTGAAGAATATTTAGTCTTGGAAGAAATTGCTTTCAGAAGAAATTTGTTCTTGAAATACACATAAGTACTTAGAAACATATTTTGACTTCGGAAGAAATATAAAATTTCTTCCGAAGGTAAATCTCCTTTAAGCAGTTATGTGTTTTGAAGACTTAAAAATATCCCGAAAGCAATGTTAATATTTTCTAAAGGAAAATACACTTGGTAATTTTTTAAAATACTAAGGAACATCATTTAAAAAATTTCTCCTAAGATAATCTGGGCTTTAGTAGGTGATTAATTTAGACAACTTAGGACACACACTTCCTTTTAGAAATAATATAGATTAAGTTTTAAGAAAATCTATTTAAGGTTAATCATCCCAATAGTTGATATAAGATATTTAAATCTTTGTTCATCAAAAGCTTTTGTGAACAAATCAACATATTGTTCATTTGTGTGAACCTTGATTAGTTTTATCAATCCCTTTTCATGATTATCTCTAATTAGATGATACCTAATATTAATGTGCTTTGTCCTTGAGCGCTGCAGGATTCTCTGTGATAGAGATAGCACTGTTGTTGTCTATGTGGATGGGAGTCTCTTTGAAGTTGTATCCATAGTCCATCATCTGATTTTGAATCCAAAGTACTTGAGCACAACAGCTTGTACAACAATGTATACAGCCTCAACAGTTGATGCAGATACACAGGATTATTTCTTACATTGCCATGAGACTATCCTTCCACCAAGGAATTGACACCTCCCAGATGTGGACTTTGCAGTCATGTTGCAGCCACCATAGTTACTATCTATATAGGCATACAGATTGAAGTCAAAGTTCTTTTGATACCAAAGGCCTAGCTTAGGAGCACCTTTGAGATATCTAAGAATTCTTATGACAACAACCAGGTGTGACATCTTAGGGTTGGCTTGATATCTTGCACATATACATGTAGCAAACATAATATCAGGCCTGCTGGCTATAAGGTACATAAGAGACCCAATCATTGCCCTGTAAAGATGTTTATCTACACACTACCCCTCAAGATCAGGTCCAAGGGAGTGGTTTCTGGCTGTGGTTGTCTTTTCCACCTTACATTCAGTCATATTGAATCTTATAAGTATGTCTTGTACATACTTTGACTGACTTATGAAGATTCTATTTTCAACTTGCTTCACTTGAATTCCTAGAAAGAAATTAAGTTCTCCCATGGAACTCATTTCAAATCTATTCTTCATCAGCTTCTCAAAGTTTTTACAGAGCTTTGGATTATTTGACCCAAAGATAATGTCATCTACATATACTTGACCCAACATTAAGTCATTTCCTATTCCTTTGATGAAGAGAGTTCCATCTATAGTACCCCTCTTGTATCCATGTTGACAGAGATACTGAGATAGTATCTCATACCACTTCCTTGGATCTTTGTGAAACCCATAAAGAGCTTTATCAAGCTTGCAAACATAATCAGGATGATCTGGGTCTGCAAAGCTAGGTGGTTGTTTGACATACACCTCTTCATCAATCACCCCATATATAAATGCACACTTGACATCAAGTTGGTAGACCTTGAAGTCCTTGGATGTAAGGCCCCGTTTCCTGACACCTCACAGTTGGTCATTCATTGCATCATAGATACATATGAATATACATTTCATTAGATAAATAGCGGAATTACCTTAGCATAAGCCATTCTCTATTATTAATATATACTATTGTTAAGCAATACAACGGGGTTTAAACTATAAAAGATTGTTTAATTGCAGTAAAAACAACAATATCTTAACATAAGAATGGATGTCAGTCTTTTCCCATAGAGTAGCTTCACCCTCGTGCCATCCTCAACAATAATTACCTGCCAACTGAAAATGTATGAAAGTCAGCGTTGCTGAATGAGTTCTAGTTTTAAAAGTATTAAAAATACCTTGTGTAATGTATATATATGAAAATACTCTTTAAAAAAACACTTTCCTTACTCTTGTACGTGAGCATGCATCAACTATACAACAAGGTAATGATTTCTTTCTTTACTATATACCTTTGTTCATTTCATACTTTTTAACTTTATCTTTCACTGTCTACGTGGACCAATGAGCAATATCCTAAACTATGCGCGCAAAAAACTGGTGCTGGGCCTGTGGTTTATCAATAGACTATGATCTCTGTACACGAGGCTGACCCAGTCACCTAGGGTGCGCTACAAAGGTCCATCAATCTCAATTGATTGACTCTGTGTGTATCCTTTGGGGTAACTAACCCGCATCACAGTTGACTAACGACAACATGGTCGTGCACCTCCTATATGCTTGCAACACTTTCATTACCTTAATTATGTTCCACTTTTCTTTATCATTACTTTTTCACTTTGTTAATGATAATACTTGCATTTATGATCATAAACATAGCACATAAGTCACACAATAATAATTTATTATGGTCTAAGAACAACTTATAATAATGCCATAAAATAACAATTAAAGACCCTAAGTCAAACTTGGGTCAAACCTCAATGATTCTGTTTTTCTCAAAATTTTAGAAAATAGTCTAAGTGTTCTAGGCGCATGAGCACTATGCAGGCGCATGAGGTCTGTTTAGACGTTTTGCAACTATGCAGGCACATGGGCTTATTTGGGCGTTTCCAACACTTAGGCGCCTGAGCCATTTCAGGCGCATGAGCACTATTTGGGCTTATGGAATATACTTAGGCATCTGAGACTAAGTCCTAGACGCATGGACTACTGTTCAGGTGCATGGGCTTATACTTAAAAATTCTAAGGCATTTTTAGACGTATGGGGAACTATTTGGGCGGATGGACCCTATTTGGCGCATGACCCTACTTAGAAACTTCTCTAAGGCAGTTTTAGGCGCATGGGCCTTATTTAGGTGCATGGCAAACCTGTTTGGCATGTTTCTAATATATTTTCAGTCCCAAACATCATAATAACTTAATCTAAGCTTACTCATAACATTCTAAGCATGAACATAACATAAAACATTCATACACATCATCATACATGCATGGATACATACCATTACTCATACAACAATTTATAAAAATGGTTTACATACATTTTCAGCCCCAAGAATTTATAAAACAAGTAGAAATACGGGGTCTAGAACTCACCTTAGCTGCTTTCAAGCTCAATCTTTTCAACTTGAACTTTTCAAAAGCTCTTAACACCTATACATGCCCAAGGACACATAACCGAACACATACATACTTATAAGAACATGACAAAGCTGGTTTTACGGCCAAAGATCCATAAAACTAACTTAATTACACTAAATTTGCTTACCTTGTGTGAATTCAGCTACTGTCTCTCTCTAGAAAACGAAAACTTCTTCTTTCTGCTCTTCTTTCTTCTTTGAACGACAAAAGCAGATGGTGAATGATTGATATGGGCGGCCATACCCATATATATTATATTATTTTGACTTTTGTACTATTTACATTTTGCCCCCTTTCACTTTAATCTCTTTTCTCTTCTTGCAAGATACTTTTTATTTCTTCTACTTATTGTTTTCTTCCTTTTATCTTGACAAAAATTTCGGGTGTTACAAGTCTATCTGTCACTCTTCGAATAGTTGTGGGTAATGTTGCCTCATTCCTCTTCAGTCTCCCATGTAGACTTGTAACCCTTCTTGTGCTTCCACTGCACTCGTATAAGTGAAACCACTTTATTGCTTAGCCTCTTTTCCTTCTGATCGATGATCGCCACTGGTTGCTCTACATAATTGAGCCGTCCATCCACCTTGATATCCTCCAGTGGCACAACCATGTCTTCATCAGCTAAGCACTTTCTCAGATGAGATACATGGAATGTGGGATGAATTCCACTTAACTCATCTGGCAATTCAAGTCGATAGGCCACCTCTCCTACTCGTGCGACGATTCGGAAAGGTTCTATGTATCTTGGGCTTAGCTTACCCCTCTTTTGGAACCGAATGATTCCTTTCCAGGGTGGGACCTTCAACATAACCCGGTCTCCAACCTTGAATTCTATCGATCTATGCCTTTTGTCAGCATACGACTTTTGTATATCGCCTTCATGAAGGCCTTGATCTTTTCTAACTTCTCAGTCATAGCCTCGATCACCTCGACACCTCCCAACTCCTTCTGCCCAATGTCTCCCCAACATACATGCATCCTACATCTTCTACCGTATAGCATCTCATATGGTGGCATGCCAATACTAGCATGATAACTATTATTATATGAGAATTTCGCTAACGGTAAGTGATCATCCCAACTTCCTCCAAAATTGATCACATATGCCCAAAGCATGTCCTTAAGTGTCTGAATCGTCCTCTCAGACTGACCATCTATCTGAGGATGATAAGCCACGCTAATATGTAGCCTTGTCCCTATCGCATCATGGAATCTCTTCCAAAACATCGATGTGAATCGGGTGTCACGATCTGACACGATAGACACCGACACACCATGATGAGCTACAATCTCCTTGATGAACAGGTCGCCAGTCTCTTAGATGAATACGTCTTGCGGATTGGCAGAAAGTGTGCACTCTTGGTTAGACGATCAACAATCACCCAGATGACATCGTACCCCTCGTCGTGCGGGGTAACTTCGTAATGAAGTCCATGGTGATGTGCTCCCACTTCCACTCGGGTATAACCAACGGTTGGATCTTCCCGTAAGGCTTCTGATGCTCTGCCTTCACTTGCAAGCAAGTAAGGCACCTACTCACATACTCCACCACATCATGTTTCATACCCGGCCACCAATAGTCCTTCTTCATGTCTTGATACATCTTTGTGGTACCAGGATGAATGGAGTATCGAGTCTTGTGAGCTTCATCCATGATTCGCCCTCGCAGATCTCCACAACAAGGGATCCACATTTGTCCAAAGCGGGTTCTAACCTCGTGGGTATTTTCTCCCAGTTCCGCGACTAGACCTCTCATTCGTTCAGAGTTGAGGCGATCTTCTTCAACACCTCATTCTGAAATTCTTTCACTTGAGTCATCACATCTGAGGTCATCACTAACTGATACGCCTTCACTCATATCGGTTCAGGTCTCCTTTTTTGGCTAAGGGTGTCGACCACCACGTTGGCCTTGTCGGATGGTAGTGGATCTCACAATCATAATCCTTGATGAGTTCTAACCACCTTCTCGGCCTCATGTTGAGATCCTTCTGCTCAAAGAAGTACTTTAAGCTCTTGCGGTCGATGAATATCGTGCACTTTGTACCATATAAGTAGTGCCTCCAAATCTTCAGTACGAAAACCACAGCCGCTAACTCCAAATCGTGTGTAGGGTAGTTGACTTCGTGGGTCTTCAACTGTCGGGATGCGTAGGCTATCACCCTTCCACGTTGCATTAACAAACAACCTAGCCCCGAATAAGATGCGTCCGAATACACCACTAAGTCATCACTCCCTTCGGGTAATGTCAAGACAGGAGCTTGAGTTAATCTCGTCTTTAACTCCTTAAAAGCACACTCCTGTTCTTGACCCCACACGAATTTCACATCCTTGCGTGTCAATTTGGTCAAAGGCAATGCTATCTTGGAAAAGTCTTGGATGAATCTCCTGTAATATCCTGCCAAACCTAAGAAACTGAGAATCTCAGATGGCGTCTTTAGAGATTTCCATTGCATCACTACCTCCACCTTTGCCGGGTCCACCATGATTCCCTCAGCATTAACAACATGACCCAAAAACTGAACCTCGCATAACCAAAAAGCACACTTAGAGAATTTGGCATACAACTTCTCTCTCCTAAGTGTCTCTAATACCTCGCATATGTGGCCAGCATGCTCTTCCTCGTTCCTGGAATAAATCAGAATATCATCAATAAACACGATCACCGATTTATCTAACATCAACCGACACACTCGATTCATCAAATCCATAAAGGTAGCTGGTGCATTAGTTAATCCGAAAGACATAACGAGGAACTTGTATTGTCCATAACGTATACAAAAAGCGGTCTTAGGAATGTCCTGCTCCTTCACCTTCAATGGGTGGTAGCCGGATCAAAAATCTATCCTTGAAAACCAGCTGGCACCTTGGAGCTGATCGAACAAGTCATCAATCCTCGGTAGCAGATGCTGATTCTTTACCATCAACTTGTTCAGCTCTCGGTAGTCGATGCACATCCGCGTACTACTGTCCTTTTTCTTTACAAACAAGACAGGAGCACCCCAAGAAGAGATACTCGGTCGGATAAACCCTTTGTCCATCAACTCCTGCAATTGATCCATGAGTTCCTTCATTTCAGTCGAAGCTAATCGATAGGGTGCTTTGGAAACGGGTTGAGCACCGGGTATCAAATCGATTTGGAACTTAATTTCATGATCTGGTGGCATGCCGGGTAGATCTTCTGAAAACACGTTTGGAAACTCACGCACCACTGGCACGTCAAATATTTATGGTACAGACACGCCCACATCCCTCACGTAGCCCAGATAGGCACTACACCCACGTCTCATGCACTTCCCCGCCACCTCCATCGAAATCACCTTTGGGACCGTAGTAACGCGATCTCCATAAACCGTCACCAAACTTCCATCGGACGCAACTAGTCGAATCATCTTCTTGCGACATACGATGTTCGCTTCATAGGTTGCTAACTAGTCCATACCTAGTACCACATCGAACCCACCTAGGGGTATCACATGTAACTTAGCAGCGAACCTATGACCTTCTAGTTTTATGGCACAGTCCTCTATCATGTCAGTAATTCTAGTGGACTTACCGATAACAGTTCTGACATCAAATGGTTCACTAATACTGCTACTACCAGCAGACAATTTAGCACAAAAAGTAGTAGAAATAAAATTCTTACTAGCACCAGAATCAAATAATACAGAGGCACAAGTTTGATTTACTAGAAACATACCTGACAAGATATCGGGATCCACTCTGGCTTCCTCCCGGGTCATGGTGTAAGCTCTAGCACTCACCTTCTGCCCTCTTCCTCTGGCTTCTTCTTTGCCCCAGAGCTCTCCGCCCTCGGCTTCTTGCAGTTCTTACTCGCATGGCCCTCCTCGCCATAGATATAACACTTCAGCACCCTACAGTCTCTAGCGATGTGGCCAGGGTTGCCACACCTGAGGCATAGATTCAATCCCAACCTACACTCACCGGCATGCTCTCTTCCACATTTATCGCACTTCCTCAGTCCCGGGCTTGACGACACCCTACGATCACCCACCTTCATCTTCTTGTTGTTTGGAGTGAAACCACCACGTCCAAACCTCTTCCCATTCCAGTTCTTATCACCACCATTCATCTTCTTCACCTCCACCACAGTCTCGTCTCGCTCATCGTACAATCTCCCTGCCAGGTCTACAGCAGATCGAAAGGTACCTGGCTGTGCAGTGATCAGGTGCCTGCGAATAGTAGCCGGCGTCACTTGATCCGGCACCAGCCTTGCCATTTCGCTAAATTTGGTGTTGTACTGTTGGTGGGTCATGGTTCCCACCTCAAGTTGCAGGAACTCCCTCTCGATCTTGTCGAGTTCCCTATGAGTATAGAACTCCTCGATCACTAACTGCTTCAGCTCCTTCCATCGCATCTTCCCGATGGCTCTAACACCCTTAGCTTGGACAATGTTGTCCCACCAACATAACACTGAGTCGACAAAAGAGTGAGTGGAGAACTTCACCTTCTGGTCTTCACGACACTCACTAATCTCCAGCACCGCTTCCATTTCCCTCACCCAGCGGTGAGCGGCAGCAACATTACCATTGCCATCGAAAGTCGGGGGCTTGCACCTCTGGAATGCCCCATAACTGCACCCCTTGGTCATCACCCCCACTAAATCATCCTCCTATTTATCGGACAACACGGTCTCAGGCTCCAGTTGTTCCTCCTCCCACTTACTTCCCTTGCTCGTTGACCCCTTCCTATCTTCCTTCTCCTTTTTCTCCTCATTCCTCACAGCTCTGATGACTTCGGTCACTACAGACGGTAAAACTGTCTGCATGACCTGGTGTACCTCATCAGCAATCGCCTCCCTAGCTGAGGCATTTAGGCTAGCATTCTCATTCTCCTCACTCCGGCCATGAACCTGAGGGTTCTCATGAGTCGTCTCAAGAGCCTTAGCACTACTCCTAGTCATACGTGGACGACCTCTGCCTTTAGAAGCCTTGGAAGATTTTCGTCCAACCATTGCCTAAACGCTATAAGATTCAAACACTAACACGGTCATTCAAGGCAATGACTCAGTTTATGTTAAGTATAGTAAGTCCCTAATTACAGTAGCCAGTTGTGATTAGCCACTTACTTTACTATTCACACCCCAAGCATTTCATGTCCTGACTACATCAGTATCTAAATCTACTAAGAACACATAAGTCAAATAGCACACACACATAATACCGATTATCTTTAAGGAAAGAAATACTTGATGGCACGTTGCTACTCAGGCTGACATCCCTCTATCTGTGCCATTTTCAGTTTAAGTTTAGGTTTTGAAAATGTTTTACCCAATTCACTTAAACTATGGCTTTGATACCAACTTGTAAGGCCCCGTTCCCGGACACCTCATAATTGGTCATTCATTGCATCATAGATACATATTACTATACATTTAATAAGATAAACAACGGAATTCCGTTAGCAAAAGCCATTCTCTATTATTAATATATACTATTGTTAAGCAATACAATGGGGTTTAAACTATAAAAGATTGTTTAATTGCATTACAAAACAATAATATCTTAACATAAGAATGGATATCAGTCTTTTCCCTCCGAGTAGCTTCACCCTCGTGCCATCCTCAGCAATAATTACCTGCCAACTGAAAATGTATAAAAGTCAGCGTTGCTGAGTAAGTTCTAGTTTTAAAAATATTAAAATACCTTGTGTAATGTATATATATGAAAATACTCTTTTAAAAAAAATACTTTCCTTACTCTTGTACGTGAGCACGTATCAACTATACAACAAGGTAATGCTTTCTTTCTTTACCATATACCTTTGTTCATTTCGTACTCTTTAACTTTATCTTTCACTGTCTATGTGGACCAATGAGCAATATCCTAAACTATGTGCGCGAAAAACTGGTGCTGGGCCTGTGGTCTATCAATAGACTATGATCTCTGTACACGAGGCAGACCCAGTCACCTAGGGTATGCTACAAAGGTTCATCAATCTCAGTTGATTGACCCTGTGTGCATCCTTTGGGGTAGCTAACCCGCATCACAGTTGAGCTGATGACAACATGGTTGTGCACCTCCTATATTCTTGCAAGACTTTCATTACTTTAATTATGTTCCATTTTTCTTTATCATTACTCTTTCACTTTGTTAATGATAATACTTGCATTTATGATCATAAACATAGCACATAATGTAACCTTTCGTATTTTCGGTAATTAATAGTTAACCCGTTATGTTTTTCTAAGGACCATTTATGTCCTTAAAGAAACTATATGGGTTGTTTATGAGTGTTTCTTCTATTTTACATTAATTCTTTAAGTTAAGAGTTAAAAATTTGTTTTACTATAATAATAATAATAATAAATTGTAATAATAATAACAATAATGATAGCTATAATAATAATAATAATAATAATAATAATAATAATAATAATAATAATAATAATAATTAACCAGTTATAAAAGTTAAACAAGTAACAAATCTTAGAGATAATTAAAAACTTAAAACTAAGGTTTGTACATGAAATAATAATAATTTGAAACTACAGGGACCAAAATTGTAAATTTACTTAAAACACCCAAACCACCCCTTCTCCTACCCGTATTTTCGGCGGGAGCTCCGGCCAACTTCCGGGCGAGCTCCGGCCAACCTAACCGCCATTTCACCCTCGATTTTCAAGACCAAATGGTACCAAACCGTTCGTGGGGAGCCTTTCGAACTCGAGGGGACATGTTAATTCGGGTTTTGAACAATAAATGGTGACCTTACAACCGAAACCGAAACCCACCTAACAATTGAACCTGAAATCCATTAAATTGAGTCGTGTAATCGATGAGAAACGTATGCTACATCATCCATGCGTTGTTTAATTTGAGTTTAATAACCAATTAATTAACTAATCATAACCGAAACCAACGTATCAAAGGCGAGTCTCGTTCGAGATCAAATCGTCCAAATTGAATTTATATAATAGAGGGGAACCATCACATTCGAACCCTTTAAACTCCTCACACACTCAATTGCGTGAAAGATCCAACGAAAACTCGAAAACAAATCCCCTGTTCATCGTGAAAGAACCGGAGATAAATCGAGGCAAATCGTGTCAATTCACACATAATCGGGTAAGAAGAACACATCTACATGCTTGTGTTATCATAGGGAGCAAAAGCCCTATGGTTTCAAACATTTCTTTAATCGTTTTGAGCTTCAATTTGTAGTAACCCGAATCTAGGGTTCATACGAATTTGGGTTTCTTAATGATTGTGCTTTTAAGATTTTCAAACCAAACTAAACCAAGGCATTGGCCCTGGTTTACTGGTTTCACACTTGCAACCTAATATTGAGGTCCCGGGTTTGAACCCGGGCCCCCTCAACTTTTATTTTTGGGCTATTACAGCCTTGTTTTAATTTAGGATTTTTTCTAAAAAATTATAAAAATCAATTAGTGAACTTGTTAATTTTAAAAAGACACCCTACTATTTTCTATTAATTTATTTCATAAGATATCTTAACATTTTTATAAATTTTAGAATTAGTTTAGTTTCTTATAAATTAGACTGTAAGTATTATTCAACCTATTGAATCAATATTTGTACAAATAATATATTTTGGGTATATTCTTTTAAATTTGATTTAAAATATTGTTTTACTAAATTATTATTGGTTCAAATAATATATATAAAATATTTTCTTATAAAATGAACACTAAATATTGTTGTAACTCACTAAATCAATAATTGTTCAACTAACAAGTATATATTATTGTCTAAAATGAGGGTTGTATTAAATGTTATAAATGTTATTGAACCTTGTAAACTAAACCTTATTACAATGGTTTTCCTACAACTTCTTTATACTGAAATATTTAACTTGCGTATTTTATTGTTAATATTTAATATAATTAACAAAATCTCTAAATCCCAAATTCCTTCCAAAACACTAATTCTCATTAATTCGTTAAACTTATTTATAAACTTAAGTCTTGTAATTATATATTTAGGTACCTAGTGAAGGTTCACGTTGGAACGTCACCTATTATAAATCTTATTAATCTCATTTATATACTAGTTGATCAAGTGAGTGTTCCATACCCCTTTTTCATATTTTTACACTTTGGGGTGAAACATGTTACCTTATAATCGTTGCACTTGTAAAACGTTTGATTCTTGTAAACTTATGGCAATTCACTTGTATGTTGTGGTTAGTTGATCTTAGTAACTACCATGTAATGTCGATTATATGTACAATCATTAACTATTGTTAGCCTGGCGACATCATAGATCTATGGGCCTGACAAGCCTGCTTGGTTAATCCAAGTACACTTAGCTAATCGTATATACTTGTAAACGTTTGAGACTTGTAAAACTGTCAAGGTTTGAATGTGCATTCTGTCTTACGTCCCTAGTTACTTTGTTCGCTAATTTCATGACATGAATTGCTGTAACACCCGTATTTTTTAGCAAGAAACTAAAAGAATGAAATAGAAAGAAAAAGGAAAGAAAACAAAAGTTTACTTTTGTGGAAGGGCCAAAAGTGTCAAATAGGAAAACTTCCTATTAATTTTGATACAAAAGGTGGTATGGCCACCCACTTTTGTTCACATCATTACCATCTTCGGAGATTTCAGAAAAAGAAAGCAGAACTTGATATTTTAGAGAGAGAAAGAGCAAGATACGGGATTTTTGAAGAAGAATCGGAGAACTCGAAGTTTTTGGTGTTAGAACAGTCGAAGAGGCCCGGGTGAAGAGTGTAAATTCGAAGAACAACTAAGGTGAGTTCTAGGCCCCCTTTTTTTACTCGTTTTTAAAATGATTTGGGGCTGGAAAATGCATGTATGTATGTTTTTATGGATTTGTGTATGAAACCCGTATGTTATGTGCATGTGTATGATTACAGAGTATGTTTTAGAGTGTACATATGCCTATGTTTGTGTTAAGTTTATGCCTGAAATCATATGTACATGCTTAGAAATAGGTATTATGATGTTTGGGGACTGAAATATGACTTAGACACATGAATAGGCTGCTAATACGACTAATCAGTCCAAATAATGGTCATATGACTGAACAGTGGTCGTATGACCATTAGAAATTTTATAAGTGTAGGGTCATATGACTGAACAGTGGTCGTATGACCATTAGATTTTCTAAGTATAGGATCATGTGACTGAACAGTGGTCGTATGACCATTAGAAATTTGCTAAGTATGGGGTCATATGACTGAACAGTGGTCGCATGACCACTGGGAATTTTTCTAAGTTTGGGGTCATATGACTGAACAGTGGTCGTATGACCATTGGAAATTTCCTAAGTATGAGGGATGATACGACCGAACAGTGGTCGTATGACCTATAGAAATTTCCTAAGTCTGGGGAATGATACGACTGAACAGTGGTCGTATGACTTAGAAAAATTTTCTAAGTTTAAGGTGAAATGACTGAGAAGGTGATACGACTGAGCAGGGCTCATACGACTGCATAGTGCTCATACGACTGAACACTTAGAATTTTTACAGAAAATTTCTGGAAAGCTGATTTATGGGATTTTGACCAGAGTTGACTAGGGTTAATAAATGATGATGTTTTATGAATATAATGATGATAATTGATTAACCCTTCTTATTGTTACTGATTTTATTATCAGTATTTTATTATCGTTAACAATATTATTATTATATTGTTAAGTATGAAAAAGGCATGATAAGGAATGTTTAAGGATTTAACGAAGAGCATAATCATTAATAAGTAAAATATTAATGATAGAGAGAAATGGAACGTAAAATAAAAGATAATGAAAAAGGAACACGATGAATGAATGCATGCATTAATGAATGAACGAATGAACGTAAGAAAGGCTTGCAAGCAAATGAATGGAGGTGCACACCCCTGGCAGGTGTTAGCTCAACTGTGATGCGGGTTAGCTAACCCGAAGGATGCACACAGGGTCAATCCTCGAGATTGGCATAGAGGTGAGCGACTCGGTGTCGCAACAGACTCACAGGATGTAGGTCAATCTTTGTGACCGACTTAGAGGTGAGTGACTTGGTGTCGCACAGACTCACAGGATGTAGGTCAATCTTTGTGATCGACTTAGAGGTGAGTGACTTGGTGTCACAACAGACTCACAGTATGTAGGTCAATCCTCGAGATTGGCTTAGAGGTGAGCGACTTGGTGTCGCAACAGACTCACAGCTTAAGTAAAGATTAATGATAAAAGTACGAAAGGAACGATGATGAAGATAATGAAAGTATTACCTACGTGTACGTATGATGTATGATCAACTATGAAAGTGAGGAACGTTTTTTTTTGAATGAAAAGTAAAGTATTTTAACTATAAAACTAGAACTTACTCAGCAAGGCTGACTTTTATGTATTTTCCAGTTGGCAGGTAACAGGTTGCTGAGGATGGCACACGGGGATGGCTACTTGATGGGCAAGACTGACATCCAAATTATGTTTTGACGATACTGTTGTTTTGTAATTCATTCGACTAATTGTTTTGTGACTTAGAACCTAGAATGTATTGCTTAACAACAGTTTTTATAATGAATGGATGGTTTTTGTTAAACTTAATTCCGCTGCTTAAATTTATAATATGTATGTTTTATGCTGTGAATGACCGACTGTGAGGTGCCCGAGATTGGGGCCTTACAATTGCCATCTTTTATATAGTTATGTATTGAAAACTATGGAAATCTCACCAACATTATTGTTGACCTATTATTTGTAACATGTTTCAGGAAATACACAAGTATGATTACTACTCTTTGAAGCTTATCACATCTAGGATTAGACCTAGAGAAATAAATGGATGAACTTGTCACATTAAACTTCTATACATGATGTTATCTTTGTTTGAGACTTATGCTAGTAACGTTGCAATTGAAACTTATGATTAATATATTTGGATTTAATAATAGCGTTATGTGGCTATGAACTATCTTAACTCTCACACCTCGATGTTTCCACCGTCAAGGTTGGGGTGTGACACATAAGTCACACAATAATAATTTATTATGGTCTAAGAACAACTTATAATAATGCCATAAAATAACAATTAAAGATCCTAAGTCAAACTTGGGTCAAACCTCAATGATTTTATTTTTATCTAAATTTTAGAAAATAGTCTAGGTGTTCTAGGCGCATGAGCACTATGCAGGCGCATGAGAACTGTTTAGGCGCTTTGCAACTATGCAGGCGCGTGGACTTATTTGGGCGTTTCCAACACTTAGGCGCCTGAGCCATTTCAGGCGTATGGGCACTATTTGGACGTATGGATTATACTTAGGCGTCTGAGACTAAGTCCTAGATGCATGGACTACTGTTTAGGTGCATGGGCATATACATAGAAATTCTAAGGCATTTTTAGACGTATGGGGCACTGTTTGGGCGGATGGGCGCTATTTAGGCGCATGACCCTACTTAGAAACTTCTCTAAGGCAGTTTTAGGCGCATGGGTCTTATTTAGGCACATGACCAACCTGTTTGGCATGTTTCTAACATATTTTCAGTCCCAAACATCATAATAACTTAATCTAAGCTTGCTCATACCATTCTAAGCATGTACATAACATAAAACATTCATACACATCATCATACATGCATGGATACATACGGTTACTCATACAACAATTTATAAAAATGGTTTACATACATTTTCAGCTCCAAGAATTTATAAAACAAGTAGAAATACAGGGTCTAGAACTCACCTTAGCTGCTTTCAAGCTCAATCTTTTCAACTTGAACTTTTCAAAAGCTCTTAACACCTATACATGCCCAAGGACACATAACCGAACATATACATACTCATAAGAACAAGACAAAGCTGATTTTATGGCCAAAGATCAATGAAACTAACTTAATTATATTAAATTTGCTTACCTTGTGTGAATTCAGCTATTGTCTCTCTTTAGAAATCAAAAACTTCTTCTTTCTGCTCTTCTTTCTTCTTTGAATGACAAAAGCAGATGGTGAATGATTGATATGGGTGGCTATACCCATATATATTATATTATTTTGACTTTTGTACTATTTACACTTTGCCCCTTTTCACTTTAATCTATTTTCTCTTCTTGCAAGATACTTTTTATTTCTTCTACTTATTGTTTTCTTTCTTTTACCTTGACAAAAATTTCGGGTGTTACATTGGATGCAGCAAATGCCATGAATATCCTAACAGCTTCAAGTCTTGCTATAGGAGCAAAAACATCAGTGTAATCAATTCCTTCTTCTTGTGTGTACCCTTGAGCAACCAATCTTGCCTTGTTCTTGATGACAAGTCCTCTATCATCTTTTTTATTTCTAAACACCCGTTTGGTACCTATTATAGTCTTCTCATGAGGAAGAGGACATAGTTCCAAACATTTTGTCTTTTGAACTGAAGCAGCTCCTCTTGCATTGCTTCAACCCAATTTCCATCATTCAAAGCCGCATCAAATTTCTTTGTCTCTATCTGGGATAAGAAACAAGAGTGTAGACAAACATTTTTATCATGGGTTTGTCCTCTTATTCTCACCCCCTTGTCAACATCTCCAATGATGTTTGTGGTAGGGTATGACTTGTGGATCCTGAGTTGAGGAATCACAGCAAGTTGTTTAGACATATCTAAATTTGAAAAGTTTAGATCTGGCAATGAAGTGTCTTCCACCACATCAGCACACTTATCAAGAGAAACTTGATCCAATGAGTGTGTGACATCATTGATGTTGTCATCAATGGAGTGGTTATCAGTATCAAGAAATTCTTGATCACTATCACCACTACCATTGCCTCCTATATTTGAAGCTCATGCATATGTGTCTTGTACCTCTGAGCTGGAATTTTCAGCCACTTGAGATGTATCAGCATGATTAGTTATTATTGTGCTGATAGGAACTTCATTTGCAGGGTTAGTTACCACTGGAGCTGAAGATGTAGTATGTCTTAGTCTTCGTAGCTCAAATCTTGGGTCAGGATCTTCTGTTGATGTGTAACCTGTTGAACTTGAAACATCTTCACAAGATTTGTTAAAACAATTGGTAACTAAATCAAGATCAAATAGCCAATCAGGACCAGGACCTTTCATATAGGGTGTGTGCTCATTGAAGATCATATTGGCTGATTCTTCAACTACTCTAGTTCTGAGATTGTATACTCTATAAGCCTTAGCTTAAGAGGAGTATCCAATGAAGTGTCCATCATCTGATTTCTCAGCAAACTTGGCTACTTGATCTTTGGTATTCAAGATGGTGCATGGACATCCAAATGAAAGGAGAAAACCAATGAAAGGTCTTCTTTTATGCTATAGTTCATAAGGAGTCTTACCATGAGTCTTAACTACTAAAACTCTATTTTGCACATAGCAGGTAGTATTGACTGCCTCTGCCCAGAAGGTAATAGGCAGTTTAGAGTCAGACAACATGGTTCTTGCAGCTTCAATAAATGTCTTGTTTCTTCTCTAAGCAACTCCGTTTTGCTGAGGAGTCCTGGGAGCACTATATTGTCTTGTAATACCCTTTTCATCACAAAATGTGTCAAGGATTTGGTTCTTGAATTTAGTTCCTTAATCATATCTTATGGTCTTCACCTTGTGATCAATTTGCTTCTAAACTTTCAGAATGAAATTCTTCAAGATCTTAGGAGTTTCATCCTTAGTTCTAAGGAAGAAAACCTAAGTGAATCTTGTGAAATCATCTGTGATCACCAAACAATGAGGTCCTTCTTAAACTTATTACACTGGTGAGGCCAAAGAGATCCATGTGTAATAAGTGAAGGGGAGTAGTGATAGAGTTCTTTACCTTTAATTTGTGAGACACCAAGCGTTGTTTCCTTTTCAGGCATGCAACACAGTGATCATCACTTGTAAACTCTTTCTCTGGCATTTCAGTTACCAAATTATTCTTAATTAGTTTATTTATGTTCTTAAAATTTACATGGCACATCCTTTTATGCCAAAGGAAAGGCTCATCACTGTTGGCCTTAGATAGAAAGTAAGAATCTTCTCCTGAGGGGGATGTTTCATGCAAATCCATCTTGTATATGTTCCCTTTATGGGATGCTCTAAGCAGGATATAATCTTGAGGAATAACCACCCTAGGATTAAGAACAATGCAGTCATGCTCAGTAAAGAGCATGTTATGTCTCTGGTCATAAAATTGGGATACACTTAGTAAATTGTACCCAAGCTCCTTAACAAAGTTTACCTTCTCAATACTGAGCTTACCATTTATGACCCTACCCCTTCCAGTGCTTGAGAATAATGCACTCATTACCTGTCATGTGCCTGGAACAACCACTATCAATGATCCATATATTTCTTTTGGTCTTTAGCTGTTCCTGCATAATAAAAAGAGAATTATTTACATTTAAAAACCCAAGCCTCATTGGTCTTGGGCTCTTCAAAATGAACTGAAGACAATGCAACAGTAATTGATCCTATAATGAGACTATGGGCATCACTTGCTATAGTAAATGAAGAATTTTTAGTCACATGGTCTTCCTTTATCTTCCACACCATCTTTGGAAGATTAGGCTTGACCTTCAAAGCTTCAGAAGTTATTATAACTGTGGATGTTTTGGAAAATGACCCTTCGAAATATCTTGCTTTCACTACAGCAAGCTTCTGTGCTTCGGAAGCATTCCTTTCTTCCGACACCAAATTTTCTTCCGAAGGCAATTTTTCACTTGTCTTCATTTTCATTTTGGAGCTTTCGAAAGAAAAACTGATTTCTTCCGAAGCTTTCTTCTTCTTGTTATTCTCAGAACTATTCTTGTTTGTTATGTTGGCAGTCTTTTTGGGATTGTAGATGCTATCCTTATGTTAGGACCGTGTACGTACGGATTACTAACTGATAATGCATGAAACCAGATCAAATAGTGTGGAATCCTATTTGATTGGCGATCCAATCAGTGAGAACGTTACTTTGATCGATATTTGAATAAACTATACGTTAAGAATGAGTAGAAAGTGATCAAGAACGAACTATGAAGTTGGAATGATGAACAGGGACGCTCTTGACGGCTAGGGTACGTAAGTATTCCAAGTGTTTTCAATTGTTGCGTTTTTCTACGAATTAAGTGGTATTTATAGGTTTGGAGTTTTCATTCGTGCGACTGAACCATTAGTATGGTTCAGTTGTGCGACTGAATATGCGATTGAGTCATACGCACGACTGAAAGTTCAATCGTGCGACTGAGTCAGTCTTATGTTTCAATCACACAACTGATCCAGTCTCCTGGTTTAGTCGTGCGACTCGTCCATAAGCATGATGAATTCATGCGTATGGTCCATTAGCATGGGCCATTAGCATGAACTATCAAACAACATCAAACCTATATAGTTAGTTCATACACGTGCAACACATTCAATATAATGATATCATGACATAATCAATATAAATCAAACATCACAATGCACTTTATATCATTCATTCAAACTATTAAATCAATTACACATGTATAAGACATGAAAGACTTTTACATTTAAGCTCATAAACTATATACATTAACATGTATCAACAAAACTCCCCCTTGGACCTAGTTTCCTCTATTTTCTAACACTCTTTATATGTTCTTCAAATTTCTTGTACTTCTCCTCTTTTGTAACTCCTGCATGTATTTCAAATGCAAAGCAGAGTCGTATATCATTCTGGAACTGGAAGGCTTGTACAATATCTTGCGCATCATAGAATAGTGTCCACTTGTATAGTGTGTAAACATCTTCAGCACACAAGTTTGTTAGCCACATAGGGTCGAATACCCAGATAGTTTCCATTTTTCCTGCTCGATTTAGAACTATGACCGCTTCACCTATTCTCCAATCATAATCCCACCATTTGAAGTATGGAGTGAGGTTCTGTGGCATTTCCCTTAAGGGAATCTTGCACATTGTGCGCGGAGGACTCTACTTCAGCACCACTTTAGGCTTTCCAGTAATGGGATTTACTTCAGACCTATGAATATACCTCATGGGTTGTTGAGGTCTGAAGTTTACCCACCTGGTGTGGTATTCTTTCCTTAATGCCACCTCAAACCAACCTGACATCTGTCTTGGATCAACATATAACAGATTTAGGCGTGCCAGCTGGTTGAGCTCAAAACCAGGGAGAGTCTTCAGATCATGTGGATATCTAAAGTACTATATTCCCTTCTCCCTCTTAACTGCATAGACGTTAAGATCCTCAAAATACGCCCACACGATGATCTTGCCAGACACTTTCTTATGACGTTTGGCTCTATAAAGCTTTGTGTAGGCATTCCGCTTTTGAGGCGCACGCCGGGCTTTCATTTCAGCAAAACAAGCTGTCCATTCAGCCTTTTTGGCATCCACACTTTCGTCTGTAGCTTGGGCAGTACTTTCTTCTTTCTCCTTTTCTTTCTCTAGTTCATCCACCTTATCAAAAGTACCACTGTCAAAGGTTTCACCCAAATTGGGGATAGTATGTCCTTCCAAATCATGGTACTGAGGATAGTGATCAGCAGTGACATCCTCTATCTCAATTTTATCAACATCATGAAGCTCATCGTCACTTGCCACATCAACTGTAGGAGCATCTTTGACCAACTCATTTGGATTCAGCCTGAAGATCTCAGCCAGCTGCTCATCCGACAGGTCATGGATTATCTCTCCTTCCTCTAGCGTGTAGCTAACAGACCGTCTGAGTATCCCTTGCAAGTTAAGAATCATTGTTAATTGACTCTTAACCTGCTGAAGGGTTTGGACATCAAAATCATCGGTCTGTTTCTTTTCATCTGTTTGATTAAACATTTCAAAGCAACACAAGCACATCAGTTTTCACAACATTTATATAAATAGACATTGATAAACATTAATTACATAAGCGTAATACATATTTCAAAGTATAAGAGATAATCAAAATTAAAACATCTAAGCATTACTCTTGTCTTGATCACTTTGCTCTTCAGTTTGAGGGGCAGAGGTGGACTGTCCTAATTCTTGATGTCTTTTGGACCTTCGCTCTTGAGCCGATGGATCTGAGGCTGATGCAGATGCATCACCTTCTGGCTCATCCTCGTCTCCCCCTTCCCTATCTTTGCCACTTCCTTCTCCTTCAACCGTATCATCATCTGACTCATCATCATCAGATGACTCGTTATCATCATCATCATCACCATCACCTATGATCTTGAGAGGTTCGCTCTTTGTTCCCTTGAGCTTTAGACGTAGTTTCTTGTTTGTCCTCTCGACATCCTCAATACGCTTCACTGATGCCTTCAGAAGATCATTCTGTGTGGTCAAGGCATGGTGAGCTCGGGTCATAGCTCTTTCAAGTTCAGTTTCCCTCTCAGTCAGCTGTGTAATCTGTTGACTCTAAGCAGTCGTCTTCTCTGTCAGCAGGGCAATCTGTTTTCCCTGTGCAGCGTTGGCAGCCATCAACTGATTCATCTGGTTTGCTCGTATATCATCGGTGGCGAGCAGTTTAAGAACCAGACGGTTGAGTCTGGCAAGCTGTTCCTCTAGCCCAATGTTGGGCAGAGAGGATCTCAGTAGTACTGATGAGGTGGAAGGTCCGGCCTGGGATGTGGTGGGTGGAGTGGTGGATGTGGTATATATGGGAGTGGTGGTGGGAGTGATTTGTGGTGGGATGGATGAGATGGGTGGAGGGACGGTAGCTGTAGTGGTTGTAGGTGTAGTGGTGGTGGTTGGTGTAGTGGGTGTAGCAGATGGGGTGGCTGTGGTGGTGGTAGGTGTGGTAGGGGTAGTAGATGTAGTGGCTGAGGTGGACGGAGACGTCATTAGCATTACGCGTCGTCTCTTGATCGTCCTGCCATGTGGCTGAGCCATCCGCTTAAGCCGAGAGCCCCTTGAGCTCTATGCTTCCCCTGGGCTTGGCTGAAGAGGAGAGTATGTAGGGTCAGCAGTGTCTATCCCCTCTCCCTCAGCCCGGCGTCCTCCAACCGCCTCCATGCCCCTCTCTGTAGCCACCGCACGACAACCAACAGTCCATATGAGTGGCTCCTCATCCGACTCTTCATCTCCCTCATCATAAAGAAAGTCCTGATGGATGGGCGCCTGCTCCAATCCACCGGGAGCTGATGAACTGACATGTGGGGGTGGTGGAGACATAGTATCTGTCTCAGTGGCCCTTGGTGCACTAGGGCCTGTATCTCCACCACACTGATGATCGTCGTCGTTGTCGTCATCGTCCTCGTCATCAATCGGAGCCAGTACCGGCTCAATATCCGAATCACTATCAACGTGACGCCACTTTTTCCTAGCTAGTGCCACGTAATCCTCACGGGCTAAGAGCCAAACAGTCTCCTGACCGGGGGTTTCACCTGTTTCCCCAGGTACACTCTCATCCTGCCCAAGGTGGTATCATCCATCACCTCAAGCACACAGCATCGTCGTTCTCCTTCGGCAGGGAAGGAAGCTTCTGATCTATGATCATCTATAGAAATCTTGGGTCAATGCAGAACCCTTCCTTCCCTTGGCCTCTATATTCTCGACCATGTACGAGAAGATCATCTGGGAGAAACAGAACGGGTGGTTCAGCACCAGAGCCACATAGGCGTTCTGGATTTGATCTGAGAGCTCGTCAAATCCCCCTCTCCTTGAAGCAATGCACTTCAAAATCACGTGTGCTAAGTACTTGAACTGGGGACACAAATTTCTTTTATTGAGCACACCTGCGTTGATGTCCCCAGAGTACTTCATCTGTAGAAAGCACCCCCTAACCGTCAGAGGGTGAAGCTTGGTTGGGTGATCCTCATCATCACCTAACTCCAGGACTTGCCTAAGATCAGCTGCAATAATACTGATCTCCTGTCCAAAGATCAAGCTCCGTATACAATATGGCTCAATGGACCTATCAACGGTGGCCTCTTCCCAGAAGGTCTGCTGGAGTGATCTATATGGAGTACTCTATGTAAATATAGCCCTGAAGATCCTTGATCTCCTCAGAAATGCAATAATACCAACAAACTCAGCAGCATTCTGAGTGGTGGCATCCAAGTGAGCACAAATGTTGTGCTTGGTGTTGATGATCCACCTATCTGCCATGATTCTGTAACACAAGACACATAAACATGAGATTTGTCCATAATAGAAACTGTTGAAATTTAAACTGTTCTGAGATCAGTCTAGTTCAATCGAGCGATTGAGCCATACGACTGAGTTCAGTCGTGCGATTGAGCCACACGACTGAGTTCAGTCATGTGATTGAGTATGCGGCTGAGTTCAACCGGGCGATTGAGCATGCGGCTGAGTTCAATCGTGCGATTGATCTCATACGCCTTGTTCATTCGGTCGATTAAGTCATTTGCCCAGCTCAATCGTGCGATTGAAGTTCATTCGGATGATAGAGTCATTTGCCCAGCTCAATCGTGCGATCGAAGTTCATTCGGAGTGTCTATTCGCCTGACTCTCTTTTCGACACTCTTAATTTGAATCTAGGTCAAAACTTGATGTTAAACGTCGTGTTTAGTCTCGTTAGATTTGCAGGGACCCTAACTATCACCGAAACACCTTTAAATCGACAATCTTGTTCATTTAAGTGGTCTGTTTTAGGGTCGGTTATTTGATTTAACAGTTTAGGTCACATTAGATTTGTTTTAACTAGTTGTTTGACCTTGAATCGTTCGCAAATTACCTGTAGAAGAGTATAATCAAGGTTAGAACTCATATCAGAATGTAATCTCAAAAATTCATATTGCTTAATCCTCCTGTATGCACATTTTATCTTTCCCCATACGATTTATCTCTTTCTATACTGTTTCTACTGACGCAATTTTATTACCATTGACATAATAATTCTGTATTGAATCTAAAACTGAAGGAACTGATGCTTCTAAATTACCGTTACCTTTTGTAAATATTGGCTAAATACTCATTTATTATTCTATTCTTAATGTTAAATTTGTTTAGAAATGTGTTCAATTTTTTTGCCAAACTGTAATATGAGTTATCTTTTTCAAAGGTTACTGGTTAAAGACACAAAAGTGATTAAAGCCTAATTGCTTGTAAAATTTGGTTCAATGATTGTAGATAACATCCAAGCATGCGAATCTGCCTTCAACATTGTCCATATTCAGTAACTTTTTGTTGGGTGAAATATTCTCACAGGTATATAACTTACTAAAATATGTAAAATAGCTTTTTTACCTTTCTGTTAGAATTGCCTTGTGAAGATTATATAATGATTATATTTTTTAATCTTCTGCCAACCAGGATCCACTTAGGGCGAGTGATAAAGCCTTGACTAGCTGTGGGCCTTATAAAATGAAAGAAGATGATGCTATGGTGTATAGGAGACCATATCTTACCTCTGGTTCCTCTGGCTTTGCTCTAAATGCAATTACTCGTTCAATGAAGAAGGAACTTAAGGTGCTGTTTTCTTCGTAAATATATGAGCTTAATATTTTGAATTACCTATTTGGGTCAAAACATAACCCAAACTGACCCATTCAAATAAAGGGGCTGAAAGGGCCACCACTACTTTTTCTGTTTTTGGTTACGAGTATCTGTTCTTTTTCTAAACAAGGAAAATGAATATGTTTTATTTTCAATTACTTAATAAATCCTTCAAGATATTCTTCATTTCTTTGAACATTGATTATGGACAGAAATATGTTGAAGATATGAGAAAGATCCTGATGGACGATGATTGGAAAGTTAAAACATCAATATGTTGGGGACAAAGAGACCGTTGGCTAGACTTTAATGGAGTTGAAGATTTCTGTAAGGCTGCGAATCATCGACTAGTTGAGTTACCAATGGTACTAGTCACATATATTCACAGATAGATAGGGGAACAATGGACGGGTCAGGCGTGTTGAATGACATGTCAAATGGGCAATTTCGTATGGGTTGGATCAGTACGTGCCGGCACGAAACACCTTTTACACACCTTTTTTCTAAATAATTTTTTGTATTAAATATGATTAAAACGATATTACAAAATTAATCTTTTCAAATAAAGCAATTTAATTGGGAGTATGATATAAATAATACACTTTGGTCATTTGACTTGTTTATTTTTAGCTAATTTTTCTGATTTTACCATTTGACCTATTAGAAATTTAAAATATAAAAAACCATCCAACTGAGCCGTTCATAAGTATTAAGTTGAAATTTGCACCTCCATTCACAAAACTAGAAATTCTTCTGAAACCAAATAATTATGTTGGCAAAATTTGCTTTGCAGGCAGGGCATCATGTACAGGAGGACTCAGGTGAAGAACTTGGAAGCATTATTGCTGGACTCATTAGCAGAAAGGTTCGAATTTGATATGTTGATCACTTTTCTTTATCAAAGTTACCTTTTTTTCATGTGAGAATAATTGAAAAGAAAAGGGTGGTATATATGTGATAAGATATTGTTATCTGTATTATAATACATATGAATATGTAAAAAAGATGTATATTTGTTAAATTATTGTCTCTTTAAAAATAATGTAAACAAAGGTATTTTTGTGGTAGTAAGTTTGTGTCACTGATGGTTGTATGGATCAACCCAACACTCATCTTCTTGAACTGCTTTTCGCCATCTTCTCTTGAATGTTTCTAGTTCGTTAAACGACTGCTTTCGAACCTGCCAATTAAATACAAGATTTATAGTTGAATTTATAACCTTAAAGATGCCCTTTTGACTTTTCAGGTAAAATACGTATACCAATAAACAAAATTTTTGTATAAAGGATTTAAAAATTTGGAATTATTTGATCTTCATATAACTATATTTGTGTTCAATTTATTCAGAGGTAATAACCATATGATGGTCTGTGGACTATGTAACTAACAATTTGATAATCCAATTTTTAAAAAATACTATTGACTCAACTTGCCATGCTGACATCCTATATGGTTGTTACCGTTAATGACCATAAAATAGACAAAATGCTATAAATATTTATAGATTTAGTCATCTAGGTTTTTTGTTATAACTACTTCATAACTGCATTATTGTTTTTCTAAATGTGTATTTTCTTATTATGTATATTTTGATGTTGATGATGTGTGGCATACATGGGTCATTGATGACAGCTTTACAAAACATATCTCTTCTTAAAAAAAGTTTTAGTGCAAAAGAGTTTCTGCCATGAAAATCAGCCCATACTAAAAGAATAAATAATAAAAATCTGATAGTGATTATAAAATCATTAAAATAGAAGCCTAAAGATCAAACTAAAAGGTATATATGAGTACGTGTTTTATGAAATAAATTAAGATGCAGAACCTACCTCTGTTCTTATATCAATGTGATTGGGTTCCAATGATAGTGTAGCTTGTGAAGGCTGTTTTGATGATTCACTATTTGTCTGCATAAACAATTAGTCAATTCACATGCTCACATGTGCAGTCATTCCTTTCTTCATACTCATGTTCCAAAAATCAACCCATGTGCATCAGTCAACCATTCTTGTGAAATGACTTTTTAATCCATCTTATTAATACATGAATGAATTATTCAAAATTGCTCGTTGTTTGTCTAAGATTTTTATTTAATTAATTTTTGTTGTCATTTTCACAAGAAAGATGCTGTATAATGGTTCAAAAATTCAATTTGAGACATCAGTTTAGCCCATAAAATTGTAATCTGTAGATGAACAAACCTTATTTTCTGATCCCCCGAGTGTAGGAAGACCATAGTGAACAACATACTCCGAGTCCACAATCCCTATATATTGTGTTCTATTGCCTTGTGCACAATAGCCTAGTTGCATGTCCAATCCCCATGCATGAATCAAGTCATTCTACCAGAAAATCAAAATCGATTGGTCCTTGTGAAAACAAGAATATTTTCAAGAAATTGATTGTGTTGCATGTATTTGTGCCTGCATGTGCATGTGTGGTTTACCTGAATCATATACCATACGCACCGCCATGCTTCTTTTGAGAACACAGGGGCCATCATTTCGACCCACCTGAGTTAACCCATCAAGTTATTCCATAAATAAAACAAACAAACAAACAAACATACCCAGTGTCTCCCGCTGGAGGGCAGGGTCTGGGAGGGGTATATGGTAGCAAGTCTTTCCTCTATCTAGAAAGATAGAGAGACCGCTTCCGAAGAGACCCCCGACTCGTTAACACAGGCAATAACGATAACAATCAAAATACAACGCATATACAAAGCATATAACAAAGCATACCAAAGGCAATAACCATCATTATACGAAGCAAATAACACAATGATATATATCAATAACAATCATAATACAACGCATATACAAAGCATATAACAAAGCATAACAAAGGCAGTACAAGTTATTCCATAAATGAAAACAGATTTTCATTTTGATGCTAATGGTGGTAAATGAATGAATTTCTTACTATCTTACCCTGTGCATGGAGGATCCGTACTGTTTCTATAGCAGTTTTTTTTGGAACGACTCATTCTTTCGATCCTCCTGATAGAATTGTATCAGAAAAACGGTCATAAAGACAGATTTGACTTTTGAGGTCAACTTTAATAGTTTTGACCATTGAAAAACTGAGTCAAGTTACATGAATTTTTGATAAAACTTTAAAACCCGTTTGAGGAATCACGTTTAAATGACTAATCAAGGAAGGTTGACACTAGAATCATAATATATCATATAATTTTCAAAAAATCATAATGACATAATTTTCAAGAATCGTTATATGTCATAATTTTGAAACATAAAAGTCAAAGAAGCTTCAAGATTATTGTTTACCTATGTACTGTTGACCCTTTTTCTCGTGTTGTCATTTCATGATGCACCTCTGATTTCTCAGGATCAAGCGCAGGCTGTGATATATGAAGCCCTTCCTTTCTAATTATTGATATATATCTGCATCATTCACATTACCAAACAAAATCACATTCCTTTACTGTTACCATTGACTTTCTATAAATACGAAAAAGTCAAACAGATGAATAACCTTCCGGCATCAAAATTTTGGACACCAAGATCTTCGTCCCAAAGGAAAATGTAGGCATACTCTGAGACAACATCTGGGTGCAAAAACCTCTTAGCAAACCACCTGAACCATTTTAGAGATCATAGTAAGATCCAATAACTACATATTTAAACAACACAAAGCTTGTTTTCCGGTAACAAATTCTCACATGTAAGAAAAACTGAGAAATTTACCACTTTGTTTGACTAATGGCTGAAAGGTGTATGGCACGACTACTCCATTCTAGATCCTTCCAATCATCGACAATCCCATCATAATGGAAGAGCATGATCACAAAATCATCTGCTGGAAACTGTAAGGAAACAACATAAGATGAATCTGCTTATGCCATAGGGCTTTTTAGGATTACAAATTCATCTTTTTATTTTTTTTTATTTTATTTTTTTATTTCTATAGAATTTATGATTAGGCTTGTCCCTAAGGGGTCATCCGGTGGTTAAGTGATGTGCCTTACAAGTCACAACTAAAAGGTTGGGGTTCAAATCCTGCAGGGTCCATGTTGTAATGTATTTATCTTAGAAATTCTAGGAATTGCTGCTCAAGAAAAAAAAATTGGTTAGACTAGAAAATTTTGAACAGTTACCTTCTTAATCATTTCATTCACATTTGCTTTTTGCTTCTTTCCAACTGCCATAGCCAACAAGCTCATTGGTGATTTCAGGTTCTTCTGATACATGATTACAACTAGTTATACATCAGAACACTTTACGTAGGCGTTTTTATCTTAAGTAATGAAAAGTGGTACACACCTGTTTCTTACGTGGTCCCCATAATGGCCGCATCTCAAGATCAGATGTTTTGACTACAATACCTTTAGGTAAAGCTTCACTCCCATCAGGACTGCATTGGTTCTTTAAGGAAACCATTGTAAAAAGATCAACTTCGGTCCATATAGATCAAGAAACTTAAGGGTTTATTCTTGCTGTAAAGTATTAACTTTGATCTTTATAGATCCAGAAACTCAAAGATTGATCATTAAAGAAACCATTGTACATGATAAACTTTGATATATAGAGATCAATAAATTTAAAAGATTTATTCCATAAGAAACGGTTGTAAAATATCAAATTTGATGTTCACAGATCAAGAAACTTAAAAGATTAATTCTCTAAGAAACCATTATATAGAATCAACTTTATCTTTATAAATCAAGAAACTTGAAGATTTTTTCAGCAGGATGGGTCGAACCTGGCATACATTTGTTGCTGTAACCTGCATAGCATCATGCTTTTGTAGTTCTGGAAACCTCTGAACCACGATAGCCCGTAAGTGTTGGAACTTATAGAATCAATGGATACAAAATGAGTAACATGAGTGGATTTTTGATAATCAAGTCCGATCAAGGGCTGCTTATGGTTTCAGAAACAACTAGATTAGATCATGATTGGATAATTTAAAAACGGGTGTACCTGTTTATGATTTACAACGGTGATCGCACTTGCTATAAAAAAAGCCGCTGAAACTAATATAGCGCCAAAAAGGGTGCTGCAGAGTAATGATTTTGGCCTCTTTCCAGGCATATTCACCTGGTACATAACAGACACAAGCATATTATTAATGTTGGCAGGACATTGCATGACTTTTTAGCATTTTCCTACAAAGTGATTAACCATATTTATTTATTTATTTTGTCATTTTTCATCAAATTAATAACTGCCTGTCTGAAATTTTTGCAGGAATGATCAAATTTGAAAAAGAAATAATGACACCAGAACTCGAAGTATAAAAATTAGTTCATTCTTACAAGGTATATATACAGTTCATTTGTAAAACACTTTTTGATCACCTGCAAATGCCTATTCTCCATATATTATATTGGTGCTAACATCTAAATGGAGGCAAAACTGTTATTCAAATAGTAATTAATCTCTAACAGAAAGAACCACCCCATTAATAATCTCACACCCTAAATGCATAATCTTCACCATCTTCCAATGATTTTGAGTCTTTAAGCATATAAAATTGTTAAAATACGCATCAAGAAACATGAGCAATTGGTGATTCAATCCCAGATGAAAACAAATGAGCAACTTACAGAAGTGTTCTTCATATGAGGAGCTTGCAGAACTCCAGAGAAGTTGAAATTTTAAGTTGAAACTTATTCAAATGATCAAGAAATAATATGCAGAATCTTGTTATATAATATATTATGTATGTTTGTATATATATAGCAAGAGAGAATGGTTGAATGATATGTAACGTTGACTTTAAATGTCAAAAAAGAATTAGTGGAGTCTGAATAGAAGAGAGCACCTTTGCTTAGAACTGGGAAAATAAGTGCGATTTTACCGGCAGAATTTTAAATTATTAACAAATTCAAATCCCACGTTACCCTCGGCTTGGCTCTGATTTTTCTCTCTTCCATCCTGGTTTTTTTTACATTCTCTTTTTAGAATCTATAGTATCTAATAAAACAAGGTTTCTTTTACCACTTATCATTCTCTTAATCCACTCTTTGCCACTTGTCATTCTTTTACACATCCACATATGAATTTTCCCTCCAAAAGGGTATTATAGTAATTTAAATACTCATACAAATTTCTCTCTCTTATTAAAAATGACTTTTATTAATTGTTATATTTCTCTCTCTTATTTAGATTTTTTAAAATCAAACTATCTTTTAAGAAATATATTTTCTTAAGAAAATTAGAAATCACATCTTTTAACTATTACGTGTATCTAATTTTATTTTTTTTTGAAAATAGAATTGTAGCATAATTATTTTATTTTTTGAACTATTATGTGTATCTAATTTTAATTATATTTTATATTAAAAATATTATACTGTAACTTTTCGTCGTTATTACTAACTATATCCATTTAATTACTGGGTTTTAGCCTATCTATCTATTTATAAAAATACTAAAATAAGCGTGAAATAATTGTAAGTCTCATTAAACTTATTTTCTTATTTCTCTATATTATTAATAATAATATTGAATACTAATAATATTACTCATACTATTTTTAAATTAAAAAATGTATAGTTTAATAAATTAAAAACCTATTGTTTATTAAAAACAAACTTTTTTAAAAATAAATTTTGTACAGAATACAACAAACTATTTTTTTAAATTAATTTATTTAAAAAAATACTTAAATCATTATTTTTCTACAAAAATAAAAGTTTAAGAAAAATAAATTATTATTTATTTACTTAAAATAGCTATTTATACGTAACTATAATCATATTTATCTTCCAGCATGATTTTATAATACATAAATTTTTATTACTAATGATTTAATATTATTTATTCCATCCGTGTAATACACGGGAACTAACCTAGTAAGATGATGATATGAAACTATAAATTATATTTTCTTGAAATACTGGACTAAAAACTTTATTTTTAATATATATACATACGAGAAATACCAAATAAAAAAAGTTTTTAACTAATAAAAAGTTAACAGTTAAAAAAGTTGAATTTGGATAAAAAAGAGAAAAAAAATCAAGTTACTTTTAACTTCATCTGAATCAGGAAAGACTTATACCCTAAAAATAAAAACTTTATTCTTTTTAACATGAGTGTAAAATCACCACATTAACAAAAACAATATTTTTAAATGTTGTTCTGCAGGACAGGTTATGGTTATGCAGGACCGGTTATGGTTACAACAGTTTCACATTTGTAAAATATCACACTAGATTAAATTGAAAATCGGACCAAGAAACAAATAACTAACAAGTAAAGAACTCAAGAACACAAGTATTGGTTTTCAAGAATAATGTATATTGCTCTTAATTAATTTTACAATGTTATAATGCTTAGTCCAAATACTGGTTACATGAGATGCTTTATAATATAATTTATAGCCGGCCATACTATAAAGGCCATCTCGCAGTGAAAAGTTATTAAGCTTTTGTCAAAAATATGTTAGGGACACATGTCTTCAAAGTCTTCAGAGAACATCAGTCTTCAAGCTTCGGTATACTTCATTTTTTGCTTCAAAAGATTTTTTTCTTTAGCTTCGGAAAATTTTACACTAGGTGAATTTTCCTCGTGCATGATCAAATATTCCGAAATAACTTCCTTGTACTTCAGTTGCATGCCGAAGATCTTTGGTTAATATCAACCTATAAGATAACTCTTACAAACTCTCTCTATACTGATACTACCAAAACTTAAATATTACTATGAGTCTTGATCTTCTACTTGTGTATAGCCATCATCAGAATCAGATCCATTACTCTTTTTATCAGTTGATCTAGATTACTAAGGCTCTCATATTATCCCTTGATGTCCAAGAGATCATGAGTAGGGAGTTCAAGTATGTTTTGCATGAAGAATACTTGTAGACCTAGTTAATCTCTTGTGACATAGCATCCGTCTAGGTTTGGATAGTATACCCAAGACAAGATGGGTTGAGCAGCAAGGGGCTCTACTTGTAGTTAAGTTGGTTGAGCAGCCTATTTTGGTTCACACTTAGTATGTTCTGACTCATCCTGGGGTGCAGAGGTGGATGCCTTATTTTTTTTCTTCTTTGACTTTAAGTCCCTTTTAATGGCCATCCTCTTCCTCTTTCTATACTTTAATTGAGAAGGTTGATCTTGATTACCTTGTCTTGCTTCTTTATCCTTCTCATTTTAATCCTTCCCCTTCACAGGTTCAAAAGAAAGTTTAGGACCCTGGTGTGGGTTAGAAGATGAAGCTGACTGTGGATTAGCACTAGGTCCAGGTTGTATTGTTTGTTAGGGTTCAATATTGGCCTCAGCTTCAGGTGCAACTTGATTTGGTGGAGAATGCAAGTCTTGAATCTCACCCATTTTGATTTTCTGCTTGATCACTTTAATGTGCTCATCCATTATGGATAGAGACATTGGACCAAGCCTGATTCCGGAGAACCCATATAGCTTCAAGAATCTCACCGTATTTTGTCTGTACTCAGACTTCTTCCGATTGGATTTGATGGTGGCTATTGATTTTGAAGCTTTCTCACCCATCTTACTTTTAGCAGCTTTCTCTCTTTGATAACTTCTTGTTCCAGCTGTTTAAGATATTCAAACTCAATGTACTTATAAAATAGAGGGAGTAAACCTGAAGCCTGATAGAGACCTGTGACACTCAATTAGGTAATCATCTTTTATCTATCTTCTTTCCTACCTACTTGAGTTTCTTCCTCAACAGCCACAAACTCTACTTTAAGCCTTTCTTGAACTGGGGAGATGATAGGGGCTTTATACAGTTTTCTTATTTTTCTTTTTTTTGGTCTTGAGGAGCAAAGCAGCAACTAGGGGTGAGCAATTCGCGGTCCGGACCGTATATAATCCGAGAACCAACCTGTCTTTACTAGAACCGACCCATGTATTAAGCAACAGGTCCGGTCCTCGATCCATGAAAGTAGCTATAAATAGGTTCGGAACCCGTAGGTTCGGTCCGGGTTAGGTCCAAACCCGACGGCAAGTTATAAAACCCGATTACATTTAAAAAACTAATTCGAAATGTGTAATATGTTTAATTGAAAATCTAGTAATCTTCTCCATATTTACGATTGCACAATCCTAAATACATCATCTTCATCATTGCACAACCCTAAAACCATCATCTTCTCATCTTCATCGTTTTCATCATCTTCGTACCATCTTCATTGTCTTCATATCATCTTCATCGTCTTCAGCATCATCGCTAGGTATATCATCTTCATCGTCTTCATCATCATCGTCTTCATCATCATCGTCTTCGTATCATCTTCATATCATTTTCATCATCTTCATCGTTTTCTGATAACAAATTGTTACCCAATATGACTTTAACTTAAACTGAACTCATTGTAATTCTTTGCCAATAAGATATACATTCTGGTTATAAGAACATGATAATATTATTTAATTGAAAAGTAACTTTTCTTTTCTTGGTTTAGTTCATATTTTATGTATCTTTTCATCTCAAACATACCCTCCGTTTTTCATGATAAAAGTATTTGATTATTTACCATGTGTCCCAATGTTTTTTGACCTGTTTGTGTTAAGGATCTTGTAAAAAACTAACTTTTATTTTATTTAAGTATACACCCCATATTATATTTTTGTTTAATTTAAGTATATATGCACCGTTACTAGGTTTCTGAAAACCCAATCAATTCTCTTTTTTATATTCATGTGTGATTAAATGTCACACTAAATGAACATGTGAACTATTATTTTTATTTTATATACATTCGATTTTATATCATTTGTATTTGGCATGTCTAACAATTTAATTCACACGTAAATATATCTAGGTGTTTACATTTGTTTTGTGGGAACGTGTTAGTTGGTTGCTTAGTTCACGTTTAAATTTAGATTATTGTAGAATCATCCCAACCTTAGTATCTAATAAACTCAACCTTAGTTATAATTTTTTATTTTCATTCTTTTTTTAGACGGATATGGATTCACAGCACATATCAAGCGAGGAATAGGAACTACCACGATTAAAAAGCAACAAAAAAAGAGAGTATACTTCTCATGTTTGGAAGCATTTTGAAGAAGTCTTAGTGGATGGAAAAAAGAAAGGTAAATGCAACTGTTGTGATAGGTTAATATGTGCTGAAAGTTCTATGAATGACATATCCTCAATGGTAGACATCTTAAAAGATGTGACAAAAATCCTGCTGATCTTAAAGATCAAGAAACATTGATTTTGAATAAAAACGATTCGGGGGAGGGAGGAAAAAGTAGTATTGGTATCTTAAAATCATGGAAGTTCGATACATAGAAAGGTAGAAAAGCTTTAGTTAAGATGATGGTTGCCGATGAACTTTCATTTGCATTTGTTGAACATGAGGGTTTTCGGGAATTTATGGAAGCGATCTATACTGCATTTAAAGTCCTTGCACGTTTTACAATTGCTCGTGACATTAAAGATTATTATTTAGAAGAAAAGAAAAAATTAAAAGCTTATTTTATGAAAAGTAAACAAAGGGTCTGTTTAACTACTGATACATGGACGTCAAAGCAACAAATTAATTACATGGTATTAATCGCACACTTCATTGACGAGGATTGGACATATCATAAATGGATCCTTAATTTTAGGCCAACTTTTAGTCACACGGGTGATGCTATAGCGAGGGCTATTGAAGTGTGCTTGCACGAATGGTGTATAGAACACGTAATAACAATCACAATGGATAATGCATCATCAAACGATGTTGCCATATCACAGTTGAGGACTAGGTTGCCTAATTTGTTAGGTAATGGTATGTATTTTCATGTAACGCGCTTAGCTCATATCATTAATTAAATTGTCAAAGATGGAGTAAAAGCACACAATGTAACAATGAACCGTGTTCGAACCTGGCTAGATATATTAGAAGATCATCCCTTAGATTTCAAAATTTTTAAGCTTGTGCGATTGAAAAAAATATAGAGTTTAAAGCTTTGTTATCTCTTGATATTTCCACTAGTTGGAATAGCACATGTGAAATGTTAGAAAAAGCTATTGTGTGTGAAAAAAGCTTTTGAGTCACATAATCGGAGGCATAAGAGTTACCGAAATGATTTGGGTGAAATTCCCGATCGAGTTGATTGGGTGTATGCAACTAAGATGGCTGAATTACTTGGAATCTTTAAATGAAAAACGGAAAAAATTTATTGTTTAACATATGCTATAGCACATCGGTTCTTTTTAGAGGTTATGGATGTTGGTGATAACCTTGACCGGCTGGTAAACGAAAAGGATCAAATATACACGTTTATGAAGATGACGGCTATGATAGGACATAAGTTTGATAAATATTTTGGAGATGACAAAAAAGAAAACCATGTTGTTTGAATTTGCTGTCATCTTGGATCCTCGAATGAAGCTCCAAACTATACACTTTTCTTGTGAAAGAGCATATATATTGATTAGACAAGAAAGAGATAAATGTCAAGGTAACAAAATGACAGATGAGGAGTTTAAAAAGATGGTTGATACATTGGTGAATGATGTTAAAGATGAGATGCAATTGTTGGTTAAAGAGTATGAGCATTTGTATGGAACGGGTTTAAGTGATCCCCTAGAACACAAAACAAATTTGAACATTATTGAGGTGGTGAAGACTTTTTCTTGATGATTTTCAACAATATAGGGGTGGTGGCGTTCATTCTTTTGGTAATAAAACCAAATTGGAGAAATATCTTAATGATGACACTGAAGAGAGCACAAGCAGCTTTGATAATTTGACGTGGTGGAAGATAAATTCGGCTCGTTATATAACTATTTCAAAGATGGCTAAAGTATTATTTTTTAAAATGTTTATTAAATGATTTATGTCTATGTTAATAATATAATTTTTATTTACTTAGATATTGTAGCTATACTGGTTTCAACGGTAGCATCAGAGTTTGCATTTAGTACCGGACGAGTATTGAACTCATATAGAAGTTCGTTATCTCCACCTCTTGTTCAAGCGTTAATTTGTACACAAAATTGGATTCGCAAATCAAGTAAAGAAATCAACGAAAACGATGATTTTGAGAAATTTGAAGAACATGCAAACTGTTAGTTTAACTTTTATATATTGAATTATTATATCATTGAAATTTTGATGATGCATTTTGAGTTTTTAATCATTCATTTTGTTAAGATATTTATGAGAAATTGGATAGGTGACAATTGAAGAGTGAATTAGTGAAATATTTTGGAGATGGAATCTTTGAAAACATGTTTGGAGGACTTTAAAGATTTAAGTTTTTTTTGAATATTTTAGTTTCATTTATATATGTATGGTTTTAAGACTTTGATTGGATTTTTTATTGGACCTTTACATTTAACTGAATTACAATCATTTTGCTTTCAAACATAAATTCTTTAGTAATTCAAACAATATGTTGTGGTATTATTTCTTTCACGCTCAAGCTCAAATTTGTTTTGACTCTATTCTGTCCGACCCGATTAAGTGATGTTGAATCGACCCATTTAATCCGATTCGGTCCAGACCGGCCCGACAATTAATGGTCTGGTTCACGGTTCTAGCTTTACATTCCTAATCGGTCTCGGGTGTGGGTCGGTTCGGTCCGGGTCGGTCCGATTCCGACCCATCGCTTAGCCCTAACAATAACCTCAGCCTCATTCCTCTCCCTAGATACTTCAGCGTCAGTCAGTTATGTCACATCCCGACGGAAGCGTGAAATGCTTGGGTGTGACTTCTCGGCTCAAAACACATTGATTACAGATAAAACAATCGAGATAAGTAGTTTAACATAACAACATATCATTCATTGATATATATATATATATATATATATATATATATATATATATATATATATATATATATATATATATATATATATATATTCGGGTTACATTCATACTTCACATATAAAATTTGTCTACATAGAGACTTTTACATATTTAGTATAACCATAATACAAAAGATGCTAGTAACTGCTCTCAGTCTTTAGTGGTAGTGGATGTGTGCGTCCACTGTTATGCTGGGGTCAAACAAATTTACAGTTATTTTAACACACATCTTTCCAATTACTTCATACCATCTATTGTACACATCAAAGGAAAGCATAACACTATTAGTCATTTTGGTTACGTGAAAAAATATACTAAAAACAATCAACATAATGTTGGTGAGAACATAGGTTTAATGACTAAACAAAATATATTGTTGCAACATAAATAAGATTACAACCAAAACTACTTATATATCAAGTGATTTATAACCATCACACATACAAATCACAAAATCATATAATATAGCATCACGACATTCATCCTATTGGTGTAGGAAATATGTTCCTAAGTAACGCTACCTATATTACTAGACGGTTCGTCGTCCAAATTAATGGTCGTAGCTTATGGCACAATGACAGAATATCTAAAAAAATATCTTATTTATATTAGCATCAATCACAAACAGTATGCCTTTCACCCCAAAACTCATAAATATAAAATGGGGCTATGAATCTCACCTTAAATCCAGCAAAACCCTATAAAATAATTATATGTTAGAAATAAATCTTATTTCTTTAAAATTTTTAGCACTTATCTATTACATCAAATAATAATTTCACAATAGTAGCTACGACCCCAAATTTTATAAGCAGTAACATTTAAAAATCTTGATTAACATGTAAACATTTCAACTAATAATTATTTACAGATAGTTTTCTAGAATTTCCATAAGATTTATATAAAATATAAGAAAAACTATGGGTTTTCTAAAATTACCAAAATTTACCAGAATAAATACTATGAAATCTATATTATCTCATAAAATTTCAGGTTATTAACTCATAATAGGTAGTTTATTATGATTTTTACCCTTTTTACATAAATTAGCATAAATAGTTAAACATCTCTAAAAATTCCGAAATTCATACACAATGTTCTATTCTGGACATCATAACTTATATGAATTTTTCTTATTTTAACCCACCGTTTTACTATTTTATTTAATTTTCTATTTATAGAATATTCTAAAATATAAAACTTATTCATATATGCGATTTAAATCACAAAATCTATTCAGGAGTTTCTATAAAATATAAGGTTATTATGTAATTTTTCTAGATTTTTACCAAGTTTGGAGCTTATGTATAAAAATTTTCTTTTATTTTCTTGCATTAATTATATAAATTAATCTACTTATTATTATTACATCAAAATTTATATATTACTATTTTTATTATTTCTAAACATGTTCCTAATTTTATTCCTACAATTACAGTCGTTTTGATGTCCAATCTATTTTAATTAAGTGAATTTGTGAAATAACATATATTTTAATTCTTAAATCCTTTATTTTTGATTAAATTCTTGATTTATAGAACTTTCAAGTTTTTAGTTCTTGAACCCCTTTTCTTACTGATTTTTAAATAAAAGTCATGTGTTCATGAGTTTTTACACATAACCTTGATGATTTCTAAAAGGGTTGGTGTGTGTATATATATATATATATATGTGTGTGTGTGTGTGTGTATGTGTGTGTGTGTATATGTTTAATTAAACACGCACATATACTTTTTATCTAATGATTTGGGAATCAAACTTTGATTAAGAAAAGTGTAGAAGATGGTAGATGAAGACTTCTAACTCCTTGAGTCCCCCACTTGAAGGAGTATGTTCTTGATCTTGATTAGTATAAGATGTTGATATAGGGGGATTTGGTTGTGATATGATGTTGTTGTTGGTGTTGTTTATGATATGTTGAACCGACAAGAAGAAGTAAAAGGTGGTATTGATGGTTGATGTTGTATGAAAACCGAGATATGGATATGGCTGTGGTGGTTTGTGGTGGTGGTGGTGGTAGTGAGCCAAGAAAAAGAGAGTGAGTCGAGAGAGGGATTTGGTTGTGGTGGTTTGCGGTTGTGGTGGTTTGCGGTTGTGGTGGTTTGCGGTTGTGGTGGTTTGCGGTTGTGGTGGTTTGCGGTTGTGGGAATGGTGGTTGTGGAGAATCCATACGGCCAAGGGATAAGAGGTGGAGAGTTTCATTATTACCTCTAAGTCCTACACTTATGAGGTGGTGATTATAGGCTATGTTAGTTGGTTTCTTAGGATTAGGTGTCAAGTTATGAAGGTGATTAGTGGCATGATGACTAGGTAGCGGATCTTGGAACAAGGTTAGTGGCAAGGGGTGGCTAGGTGGCGATTTTAGAGTTTAATGGTTTACTTAATCATTAAGTTAGATTTAGTAAGAGACTTAGATGTTTAATTAGGTTGATTAGTATCTTAATAAACCGAGATTAAGGTTAGGGTTGTGTTTATTTTGATGTTTAAGTGTCTAAGGTTTGATTAGTTTGTTTGAAAAAGTTGACTAAGTTGTAATCTTACATTGAATGAAAACATAACATGAAGTCAAATAACTAATCATAAAATCTTATAATTTGGCACCCTTAATATTCCATAAAATTCACAAAATATACATTCATGCACACATAAAAATCATGCATTCATGCAAATTATACATATATACTTATACATGCTAAAATATAGACAAAGTTTGTAACGTAAGGTCACTTTAAAGCTTTTAATTTAATATGTATGTGTATGTATGTGTATATATATATATATATATCTATCTATATATATATATATATATAATTAACTGATATTAATCTTTTGGTATTAAATTTATCTAACCTTAATTTTTATGGTCGTCACAAGTTAATTGGCCAGGGAGAGGCTGTGAGACACTTTCACCAACTTGTGTCTCACTGAGGGTAATTGGTGCTGAAGGAGTTGTAGTCTTAAGGTTGACAAGTTTTACAGCTAGGCTTTCAACTAAGGTTTCCCATTCGAAGCTAATCTTAGGGTCTACCTCAATATCTAGTTGACCAACTAGTTTCTCTACTAGCTGTCAGCCTGTCTGTTTTGGCTTAGATTGACAAGTGTCAGTTCAACCAAAGGAAAGTTTTCATAGAATCTCAGGGTATGAAAGTTGAAAATTTCTTGTTGGCCTTAATATCTAGAAAGCACCAGGGCTTTCTATCAGTGTCATACCTCCATCCTACTATTGAATTGTTAGCAGGGTGGGATGAAAGTGACATATCCCTTAGTACACCCTTCTTAAATATACTTAGAACAATGGCATCCATATTAATATGGGCTAAAAGAGGTTGTTGAGTCTGGACAATTATAAGTGAGGGTGGTGAATCCTCAATGTCCATACTCTGAGCAATGCTCCCATATCCTATGGTTGCGGTGACTTTGTCCCCCCTTTTTGGTAGCATCACCTACTTGCAAAAGTGAGCTGGAGGTTAGGTTCACCATATTCACAGGTTCTTGTGAACTTGGTTGAGCAAGCCTGGCAGGCCTCTCATCTAACTTGCTCGTTAGATCGGTGATCTCAAGTTGCTGATTGAGTACCTACCTTTGTAAGGCAGCCACCTGAGATTCCATATGACTAAACTTAGAGCGTAGATAGGTATAGGTTTTTGTCAATTTATGCACCATTAGTTGCATACTCCCCAAAAAATAATAGGGGGATAAGAGTAAATGGCCAAAGCCATCTCCTTCACTACCGAATATTGTTTCTTGGACTTTTGATTTCCCTTGTTTAATGACAGCTTCATAGGAAGTGCCAAGGAGTTCGGTTACCGTGGTTGAGATATTAAAGATGTAATCACTTGCAGAAGGAGAATCTTTTCCACATGGACCTTTTGAACTTGTTCAGAGAGGTCCACCTTAGTCATGGGTGGATGATGTAGGCCAGATATGGGAGTTACAGTATCACTTATCTCTGTTGGTACACATGTCCCTAGTTCCAGTTCTAATGTACTTAAATGTTTAAGGACTTTCATTTTGTTACACTGATGTAATCATTTGATATTTGTAATGAAAGACTCTTGAATGAATGAATATTTGTTATTGAATGTCTTGTATCTTTATATTAGTGTTTATTACATGCATATATGAACATGTTATATGGGTTTACAATTGTTATACATAGTTCTGTGTCAATAAAGATTCAGGAATGTGTTTAACTAAGTTTTATGACCTAGTCGCACAACTGAACCATGCGTGTGATCCAGTCGCACGACTGAGTCATGCGAATGACTCAGTCGTACGAATGATTCAATCTTATGGTTCATACGTACGTATGAATGGACTCAGTCGCATGACTGAACCATACTCATGGCTTAGTCGTACGAATGAAGACTGTAACCTATAAATACCATTTAATTCGTAAAAAATATAAGACTTTAAGATTTCACAACCCTAGCCGTCCCAGAACGTCCAAGTCGTCCTGTCCAACTTCATAAAAGTTCCTGATCATTCCTAATCAATTCTTAATGTTTTCTAATCGTTAGTTTTGACTAGATTAATGTTCTCCCTGATTGGATCGCCAATCAAATAGGATTTCACACTATTTGATTTGGTTTTTACATAGATTCGGTTAGTACCAGTTCGTACTCGGTCCTAACAAGTGGTATCAGAGCCTTGGCTCTCGATTCTATGTGGATTCAATCAAGTTTTTGCAAAAATCAACGTTTTTCAATCAAAGATCCGTTCTTTTTGCATAAAAGTTCGATTTTTACGAGTGCATGTGTTCAAAGGTTCGTATTTTTTGAGTTCTAGCCGACTAGGGTTCTCAAAATCGTGTTTTTAGTCGAATCGAGTGAAAATTTTTGAAAGATTTTGAAGTCAGACGTCTCAGTCGCACGATTGATCCAATCGCACGACTGAACTTCATACGCACAGCTTATTCGCACGATTGGTCCAATCGTCTGTTCATTCACACTTTTAAGCTCGTTCGTTCGGTTCAGCTCAGTCGTATAGTTCATACGTACGACTGAACTCATACGTATTGATTCATACACACGGCTGACCTCAATCGCACGTGTGAATTCAGTCGCACATTTCAACCGCACGGTTAAGTCTCATTCGCATTCCCCAGTCGCATCAGTCAGTTAGATTGTCAAGTTTTTCAGACTAAGTCATCATGGACGAACAACACTTTGCTTTCTCAGCTGGGAAGGACTCCAGAATTCAGAATCTCCTTCTTTTGGAAAATGAGATCGGAAATCACAACAAACCACCGAAGCTTCTGACACATGACGAATATCCTCAATGGAAGCAACAGTTTGAAATTCAGTTGAATGGAGTGGAGACCAACTTATGGATCACAATTGAGACTGGCTACACTATGCCAGTTGGAGCTGACGGTGTTCCACTGACTCTAAGTGGTTTGAATGAAGCGCAAAAGGTTGCGTACAATGCTGAGAAGAAGGCCTATGCATTGTTGACACAGTCCATCCCAAAAGATATTTTTCATCAGTTCTCAGTGCACAAGCAATGCAAGAAGTTATGGAAGGCTCTAGAGAAGCGGTATAAAGGAAATGCAACGCTTAAGTCTCTAAAGGCTAAAGCTTTGAAGAAGGAATTTGATAACTTCTCGTCAATCGAAAATGAGAGCCTGGACGACATTATCGATCGTTTCTATCATTTGATGAGTGAACTGCACACTCATGGAGTTAAAACGTCTATGGAAGATAAGGTGTCGAGTCTGGCTGATGGTTTACCTGATAAGTGGGATTCATTCGTTTCCACTTTAAGACATAATGAAGTGCTGGAAACGTTGGATATAAATGACTTTATTCTGAAACTGAGAGAGGAAGAGCTACGACTGAAGTACAAGTCTAAAAAAGGAACCTACACTCAGAATCCTTCTCTATACAATGTGGCTCATACTACTGTATCTTCAAGTGCACCCTTGCAGACTGCTTTCATGTCTAACACATCTGCAAACGTTCAAAGTGCATCTTTAGGTTGTGAGTCAGGTGGTTCATCAAGTGTTCAATACAGTACTGCAGAAGCTCAACCAACGAAGTTAATGACAGAGAATTTGAGCAACGTAACTGTGGAAGTTGCTAAGGAGCATATGGATTTACTTGCTGCTGTGGTCCATTCGTATGACGGGTTAGTAGCAGGGAAGATTGGTAACTGTCACTTGGCAGATGAAGATTACGAGCAAGTGGATGAAACCGAGCTAGAGAGGATGGATATCATATGGGCTGTAGCTAGTGCTGTGCGAAGAGCTAAGAAATTCGTCAAGAAAACGGGACAGAACCTGGTGGCCACAAAGGATACTACTTTTGGATTTGACAACTCAAAGGTCACCTGTTTCAATTGTGGAGAAAAATGTCATTTTAAGAGAGAGTGTGTTAAACCTAAGAAAATAGGAATTGGTAACCCGTTTTCATCAACCAACAGACAAGAAAAAGACAAGAAGATAGCTCCAACAAGTCAGGACTCCAAAGCAATGGTGGCACAAGGTGATGAAGGTCAAGACTGGTCTTTTCACTTCTTATCTGACAGTGAAGCTAATATCGCGTTGGTTGAGGATCTAAACGTCGACTCAACAAGTGAGGGGGAGAACTTGGCTGAGTTTGATACTGTTGATGTAAATGACTCAATGGCTGCTGTTGATCATCTGGTAGAGGATGAACTAAATGATGCTTCTGAAACTCACTAGGAACCCCATGTTGCATTTGTTGCTGGCACCTCAAACTCTACACAGGTAGAATCTAAAGAAACCCTATTCGATAAACATGCTTGTGCTGAATGCAATCAGTTTAGGGAATGCATTGATTTAAAATTTACTAGGTTATTAGAACATAATGATAACTTGGTAAATGACTTAAAACTTTGCACTGAGGCTAACAGAGTGTTGAAGCAAAATGAAAGCAGTTTTAAAGAGAAAATTGAATTATTGAGAAAACAACTAAGGGAAACCGAGGTTGTGGCTTTTAACCAAGAAAATGACATTAATTTTTATTTAAATTCAATTGTGGAAGCTAAAAAGGAAAAGCTATTCTTCAAGTGGAAAATGAGTCATTAAAACAAAGATTGCATAGTTTAGCTAGTTCCTCATATATCATAAAAAACTTGGTTAAAGAAATAAACAATGGGGAAGGGATTGGTTATAAAGTTGTGCCTCCACCACATGAGATCCTTTTCACAAAATATCGTCCTGTTAACAATAATCCTATCAAGGATCATGTGGTGACTACTCCTTTGGTCAGTGATTCTAACACTACAGTTAAATCTGCACCTCAGGTGACTGATCAGAAGGCATCAACTTCGGGCACAAAGGATGAAGTCTTAATTAGGGACTGGGTGGTAGAGGATGATCACGTGCCTCTTGGTTTAGGATCACCGACTGCTCTGTCAAGATCAAAAATTTCAAAAACAACTCAATCTGAACCGGTCAAGCAAGATCTCAACAATGTGAAAAGACAAAACAACCAAAGTGTTAAACAAATCAAATTTGTCAAAGAAGGTGAAAACCCAAAGGTTGAGACCAAAAGGACTAATCCTGAAGTGTACTCCCCACCCCACAAAAGATTTCCTAGTCCTGTTGAGAGGAGATCATGCTATAACTGTGGACAAAGAGGACACATTTCTTCATGTTGTCCTTGCTATCAGACACCTAGACGTAAAATTGAATTGGTTCAGGAAGTTAAACCTTCTTTTTCAAAACAGAGGTCTAAAACACCTTCTAGGTCTTACACCCCTTCCCAACACCAAAGACAACACAGACAAGCCACAAGAAAGTCTGTGATGCCTAAGGCAAAATTGATTTTTGAAAATTGGCCTAAAGTTTAAACTGTTAATCAGTCACCGGTTTACCACAAACAAGCCTTACACAAGGATGGTCTGTGGAAAGCTAAAACATCTGATGTGTCTAATAGTGGTGATAAGAAGAAGAATGAGGTTTCTCCAACTCCAAATGGACAGTGGGTGGAGTTTGTGATGTGCGATGCCTCTGGGAAACCCAAGCTTGTAAAGGCTTGGGTCCCCCTCCTTAACTAATCTTTTTCTGTTTTTGTGCAGGTTTTCTGCTACAATGCTTCTACCAACACATGGATTATTAATAGCGGGGCATCCAGGCACATGACTGGAAATCACTCTCTCCTTTTCAATGTCAAACAAATTAAAAGGGTACATGTTTCCTTTGCTGGTAACAAAGGTGGGTACATCACCGCTCAAAGAGAAGTAGGTAATAGGAAGGTAAAATTTGATAAGGTAAATTATGTTCAGCAGTTAGAGAACAATTTACTTTCAGTTTCTCAGATATGTTACAAGGGCTTTAAGGTTATGTTCAACAATAGGAAATGTTACATTCTGAAGAAGGATGGATATCCCTGAGGAGCAGGTACTAATGTCAGCTTCAAGGTACAATGATTTGTACATCTTGGACATGTCTAAAGCTTCTACAACTGAGTCCACTGCTCAGTGCTTCTTATCAAAGGCAACGGAGAAGGAGTCCATTTCATGGCATAGGAGAATGGGACATATAAATCCTTGGAAGATGAATCATCTGATTCAGAACAACTTAGTTGAGGGAGTAACTGTTAAGAACTTCCAACTTCTAGATTTTTGTGTCTCATGCAAGAAAGGAAAGTAGACCAGGAAGTCTCACAAGTCCAAGAACATTAATTCTATTGAGATGCCCTGGAGCTTCTGCATATGGACCTGTTTGGTCCTGTCAGCACAAGGAGTATAGCAGGAGACTGGTACTGCTTAGTAGTCACTGATGACTACTCAAGATCTTCGTGGGTGATGTTTCTGAAAGGTAAGTCAGAGACATTTGAATCGTTCAAAGTGCTCGTGACTACACTGGAATCTCTGTACAAACTGAAGGTAAGGAAGGTTTCTTCAGACAACGGGACTGAATTCAAGAAATAGTGGATGGATGCCTTCTGCAAAGAAAAGGGGATTGTTCATCAGTTCTCCTCTGCATACATGCCACAGATGAATGGAGTTGCTGAACGCAAGAAGAGGAGCTTGATAGAAACTGCAAGGATGATGTTGGCAGATTCAAAGCTGCCAGTGCAATTCTGGAATGAAGTAGTTGCCAATGCGTGCTACACTCTTAACCATGTATTGGTAGTCAAGCGACATGGTAAGACTTGCTATGAGTTGCTTCAGAAACGCAAACCAAATCTAAGTTATCTGGAACCATTCGGAGCTCCATGTATGTTACTGAAGAAAACTCTAGAGGGCAAGTTCAGTGAGAAAGCGGGATGAAGGCATCTTTCTCAAATACAACATACCTGACAAACGAGTCTATAACAATTTTACAGGTCAGGTAGAAGTGTGGTGCAACGTAGATGTGCAAAGACACACCACCCCCCCTGCTGGGAAAGGTCCATCTTCATTCTTCGATTATGATGGATTTTTCAAATCTTTCAACCTTCCTCCAGCATGTTCAGATGATGAGATTGCTGCACAGATGATGTATGACGTCTTAAACGCTCCAAATCTGGATTTTAGCAATACAGTACCAACTAGTGGTGCTTCTGGCTCTTTAGAAACTGCTCAGGATGTTAGTAATGTCTCATCAGATGATAAAGAAACAGTTGAAATAGGTATTGAAAATAACGTCAATCAAGCTGGCAGTTCAACAAATGCTGAGAATGCATCAGGGAACCAGGATGCTGAACCTGTAGTCACAAACATGGATACTGAAGTGGTCGTTCCTATGACACCTGTGACAAGGATTAGTGTGAATCATCCCCAGGATACCATCATTGGGGATCTCCACTCCGGTGTTCAGACGAGAAATCAGCTATACTCTGCTGATTATCCTGCTATTATGGAAAAGGGTTACGTGAATGATGGTGCTTTCAAATGCTTTGTTTCTCAAGTCGAGCCCAAACACGTAAGTGATGCCCTAAGGGATGAGGCCTGTGTAAATGCTATGCAGGAAGAGTTGCTGCAGTTCAATAAGCTTGGAGTGTGGATGCTCGTGGACAGGCCTAAAGGAGTTAAGGTGATTGGCACCAAATGGGTGCTGCGCTGCAAGAAGGACGACCAAGGTATAGTAATCAGAAACAAGGAAAGATTGGTTGTTCAAGGATTTAGACAAGTCGAGGGAGTCGACTACAATGAGGTGTTTGCGCTTGTGGCAAGGATGGAAGCTATTCATATTTTTCTGGCCTATGCATCCTACATGAAGATCAAGGTTTATCAACTGGATGTTAAAAGTGCATTCCTTCATGGGGAAATCCATGAAATAGTATACGTCAGTCAACCTGAAGGATTTGAAGATCCTTACCATCAGGACAGAGTCTACAAGCTGGACAAGGCTCTATACGGGCTACATCAAGCTCCTCGAGCTTGGTATGAGAAGCTCTCCACCCACCTATTAAAACATGGTTTTCGCAGGGGTGTGATAAACTGCACGTTGTTTATCAAAGAGAAAGATGGAGATTTACTAATGGTGCAGATTTATGTGGATGACATAATCTTCGGTTCTCGAAATGAAGAATCATGTAAAGAATTTGAATCTGTGATGAAGGCAGAATTTGAAATGAGTGCCATAGGAGAGATGAAGTTCTTCCTAGGTTTACAGGTGGATCAGACACCTACCGGTATTTTTCTGCATCAGACTAAGTATGTTGGAGACATTCTAAGTCGATTTGATATGGAAAATGTCACTGTTGCCAGTACCCCACTTGCCACAAACCATGATGTGGCACCAAATGATAATGGGGATTTGGTGGATGCCACTATGTATCATGGGATGATCGGATCTCTCATGTATCTTACTGCTTCGCGTCCGGATATCATGTACGCCACATGTCTATGCTCCAGATATCAAGCCAAACCAAAAGTAAATCATCTGATCAGGGTGAAAAGGATTTTTTGTTATCTGAAGGGTACTCTAACACTGGGGTTGTGGTATCCTCATGATGATGACTTTGAGCTAACTGCTTATAGTGATTCAGACTACAGTGGCTGCAAGATGAACTTCAAGTCAACATCAGCAGGGTGTCAGTTCTTTGGAAGGCGTTTAGTCTGCAAGAAGCAGACATCTGTTGCTCTGTCAACATGTGAAGCTGAATACGTTGCTGCTGCACGTTGCTGTTCACAAATGATCTGGATACAACAATAAATGTGGGACTACGATTTGCAATTTTTAAACACTCCTATCTTTGTTGATAATTCTGCTGCCATATCTGTAACTAAAAATCCTGTTCAACGCCCTAAGACTAAACACATCGGCATAAAATATCATTTCATATGTGATTGCTATGAAAAACATTTAATTGATGTAATTAAAATAAATACGGATTTTCAACGCGCCGACCTCTACACTAAACCTTTTGATAAACCCAGATTTTTATATATGTTAGAGGTCAACGGTGTGAAAAAGAAATATGACGTGATTCCAGAAGATGAAAATGCTTAGTCCGACACCTGTTTAGTTTCTTTTCTTTTTATTTTCTTTTATTTATCTTATTTTAATTTCCTGTCTTAAAAATCCAAAAACACAAAAATATTTTTGGTTTTAGTATTTTAGGGGGAGATTCGTTTAGTTTCAGTATTTATTTACTTAAAAAAATTTTAAGAAAGTGATTCAACACTATGGAAAGTGATAGTACACAGGCGTCGTGTTACTTGGAACACCAAAAATATTTTCCATTTTTGCAATGTTTAATTTAAATTACAGAAAATCGTAGGGAGGTGCTAGTCTATTATATGATGTGTCGGTAGGTTCAACACAAAAACTAGTAAACATCATTGGTGATTCACTTAAATCTAAATCAATCAACAAGTTGTGGGTTCCCATAGTATCCATGGTTTGCACAATCAATCAATTTCCAATAAGGGGTGAGGAGCAATTGAAGGCCACAAATGTGTGCAAAGACCCAAAAACAGAGCAAAATATGACAAATGTCATAAAAGCAGCAAAATAAGCAAAATGAAATAATGCTGATGTCAAAAGTCACTGCTAAAATGTATATTATAGTATATTGCTCTAAGAAGAAGATAGGTCTTGCGCCTCTCTGCTGTGCGATGGCACTGACTTGAGGCTTAGCATAACCTATCCGTTCTAAGAATTCACTGTTGTTTGCACCTCTCTGCTGTGCGATGGCACTGACCTGAGGCTTTGCATCTCTTTGAAAGCTCTTAGAACCAAAATCTTCTTAACCACCGGACCGCTCAAAAATCTCCTGAGGAAGCTTGATTACCATATACTAGTGGAACGCACAAACACTTGTTGGTCTAATCCACTTAATTATCACTGATGTGTGTCAAAAATCTGTGTATGGACTTAAGTGGACAAGTATACTGAAAATCATCATGGCTGCACCACCTGATGTTCAAAATCAATGTGTGTTACATAACAGACCAAATATGATTTCTAGTTGGCGCTTAGAAGTCTTAGATGAATGAGAAACTGTGATATGTAAATATGTTGTTTCCTTTTCAATATATCAACAAAAGTTCCAAGAAATTACGTTTATGCATGTCTGATTCCATATGAATCTGTCTTAAAAATAAAGTTAATACTAATAGACTGTTCTGCTTAGGGGGAGAATCATTTTAAAATGAATACTAAAATGTCTCAAACTCTACCCAAACAAAATCACAAAAATATGTTTATTTCAGTAATTTTGTTTAGTTTTTCTAGTTTTCAAGTTTTCCTGTTTGTAGTGTGTCAAGGTTGGACTATGTAACAAGATTTATCTCTATGAATGTCACAAAAGGAACTGAACATTAATCTTGAATCACCTAGTTTTGAAGAAAATTAAAAGGATCACGTCTGAGGTGATCATCAGTTTTTGTTCTTAAAATAATCACGTCTGAGGTGATTAACGGTTTTCAAGTAAAAGGATCACGTCTGAGGTGATCGGGTGGATAAATGGATCATGTCTGAGATGATCAAATGTTCTTGAACATTTATCTAACATAACTGAGATTATAATTGAGTTTTCCAAAGTTAAATCATGAGTATGGACAAGTTGTACGACTGAACCATGAGTATGGCTCAGTCGCATGACTGAAGGATAAGTATGGCCCAAACGCACGATTGGATCATAAGTATGGACCAATCGTGCGAATGGCAAGGTCAATATGGACCAATCGCATGAATGATAGGGTCAATGAGCTTCAATCGCACGAATGGCCTATGTGTATAACTCATTCGTACGTATGAGATATGCGTATGGATCCTCTCGCACGGTTGAATATGTTGTGAGTATAAAATGGGGTCAGTCGTTCGCAAACCCTACATGCGCATCCGACTGATCCCCCAAACTTCGATTTACTAAGGACCCCCTTTTGGACTTTTTCGTTGATAATACTTGTTTGCATTCGACTACTGATCATTATTGTAGCATTTGCAGGATTTATCATGTCGAAATCATGCCGAAATTGTTCGAATTCTGATCGTACAGTACACCAGACTTAAAATTATTAAAAACGACACCTAAACTATCATTAAAGTCAAATTAATCATGTCCTAGGTGTTTAAAATGTTGAGACGAGTCTGTGGATACAATGTTCAAGCAAAATGATAATAAATTGCAGAAAATTCAAAATTACAAGACGCGGTTTGTTTGTGTGCGACTGGCCGCCCCGAATGAATTTCAATCATACGACTGAATCATACGCATGATTCAATCACATGGTTGAACCAATCGTCCATCCAGTCGTCCGATTGGCTCAATCGTATGGATTGACTCACGACTCAACTCAGTCGGATTCTTAATCGTACGATTAAGCTCAGTCATGTGGTTCAATCGCACGGTTGAATCACACTTGTGAAAATTTTCAAATTCAATCATTCTGTCTGTGTTTGTTAAATCTGACATGTTCCTTTAACTTGTTCTACAGATGGCTGATAGGTGGTTGATCAACCCCAAGCACAACATCTGTGCTCACTTGGACCCGACATCGAGGAATGCCGCGGATTTCACCGGGATGATTGAGTTTCTTACTAGATCACGGATTCACACTGCTATCTCCACTCATTGCACTCCATACCGCTCCCATCAGCAGCTATTTTGGGAGAATACTGTGGTTGACCGTTTAGTGGAGCCTTACAAGATTTGGAGCTCCATACTAGGTCAGGATAGAGAAAGAAAAGGAGACTGAGACCGATGACCCTTCCTATACACCAGAGCCTTCAGCTCCCAAAGAAAAAGAACTGGCGAGAACTGGAAAGAGAAAGAAAAGGATGGCTAAGGTGAAGGACAAGCGTCCCAGGCTGGTTCTAGGGAGCTTTCCGAGATCTTCACCATCTACTACAGCCACAACCACAGCCACAGTCATAGCCACAGCCACTCCTACTACAACCATCACTACCAATCCCACACCTGCACCTATACCTACAACAACCACCACTACATCCACCACCACTGCCACATTCATTCCAACACCAGTATTCACCACCTATACCACAAAAACAACTACCTCACAAACCAATCCTTCCACATTCCAAACCCCAAGCTTTCAAGGTTTCTATTCGTCACCGGTGGGGCTGGATGAGTAGCTAGCAAATGTAAACCGGATAGTGATGAGGTTGCTAGCGTTAGAGGACTCAAGAACCACACAGATTCAGCAGCTAATGGCTGCTAACTCATCTCAGGCTGAGCAGATTGCTCAACAGGCTGAGAAATGGCCCAACAAGCTGAAGAGATGGTTGTGTTAAGAGAAAGGAGTGAGGCCAATGAGAGGGTGTTGGTAACTGCCCAGGAGGCCATTCGAACCCAAAACCAACTGCTATTGTCTTCGATTGGCAAGATAGAGGAGTTGGAGAGAAAGAATAGAAAGATATTGCTTAGGTTGAAGAGCAAGAAGGTAGAGACTTTAAAGATCAAAGGAGATAGTGGTGACAGAGATGATAGAGATGAGTCTAGTGATGAAGAATCTGATGACAAAGAAGAGGATGATGAGCTAACAGAGGTTTCTGATAAAGAAAAGGACGAAGATGGTGATGAAGAAGATGATGAGTCTCCCACTGAAGGAAAGACATCACCTTCTCCCCAGCCTGAGAGAGAGGGGAGAACCAAGAAGAACCAGGACTGAGGTGCATCAACCTCAGGCCCTAAAGATCAAGATGCTACGTCTAAGGATGAAAGTAATGTTTGATTATAGATGTATCTTGAAATGTTATGCATTAATGTAAATTAAATGAATGAAAAGTTGAATTGTCATGTGTCATGTGCTAAATGTTTAATAATCATTGATGTGATTGTTTACTCTCTTAACAGATACAACCAAACAGGTCGATGAGCATGACGTTAGACCCCTTCGCCAAATCAAGACTCAGCTGACAATGATTCTTGATTTGCAAGGGATTGTACAACGATCAGTCAGTTATACACCTGAAGAAGGAGAAATCATCCATGACCTGACTGATGAACAATTGGCTGAGATGTTCCGCTTGAACCCGGACGAATTGGTCAAATATGCTCCTGAAGTTGACGTAGTCAGTGATGAAGAACTTCAAGGTATTGATGAGGTTGAGATCAAAGATGTGACAGCTGACTATTATGCCAGTACACTAACGCCGATGGCGATGTATTACCGGATCTGGGAGAGTCATTTGCAAGCAGCGCTTTTGACAAGGTAGAAGAGAGGGTAGCCGAGAAAGAAGCCATAGAAGACCTATCTCAGGCTGATGATGAAGACATGGCAAAATGTAAAGCTGAGTGGAAAGCTTGTCTGGAAGAAATAAGAAAGCATAGGGAACCTACAAGGTCAAACGCCTACACCAAGCTCTGCAAGGTCAAGAAGCATCAGAAGGTGTCAGGCAAAATCATTAGCTGGGCGTATTGATGATCTAAATGTCTATGCAGTGAAAAGAGAGAAGGGAACTGAGTATTTTAGATTTTCACACGATCTGAAAACTCTTCCTGGATTTGAGCTCAACCGACTTGCTTGCTTGAACCTGCTTTATGCAGTTCCTAGAATGAAATCGGGATGGTTCGAGAAACAATTGAGGAAAGAGTACCACATGAGGTGGGTCAACTTCAAGCCATAACAGCCCAGAAGGTTTATACCCAAAACAGAAGTTGATCCGATCTCTGGTCGACTGATAGTTGTCTTGAAATGGCAACCTCCGCGCACGATGTCATGTATACCTATAAGGGAGATGCCACAAGACTTTACACCCCATTTTAAATAGTGGTACTATGACTGGCGTACTGGAGAAGTAGTCATTATGTTGGATTGAAAGGGGACTTTAGAGACAATTAGGGTGTTCGACCCAATGTGGCTCATGAACTTGTCAGCAGATGATATATGTACTTTGTACAAGTGGCCACTGTTTTTTGATATACAGGATATCATGCAAGCACTTCAGTTTCAATACGTTATACGCTTATGCTTTGCATTTGATATTCATGCTGGGGTTTCAAAGGAAGAGAGATTCAAGAGATATGAAGAGTTTTCAAAGAAAGTCAAAGAATAGGTAGAACTAGGTCCAAGGGGAGTTTGTTGGTACACATGTCCCTAGTTCCAGTTCTAATGTACTTAAATGTTTAAGGAGTTTCATTTTGTTACACTGATGTAATCATTTGATATTTGTAATGAAAGACTCTTGAATGAATGAATATTTGTTATTAAATGTCTTGTATCTTTATATAAGTGTTTATTACACGCATATATGAACATGTTATATGGGTTTACAATTGTTATACATAGTTCTGTTCAATAAAGATTCAGGAATGTATTTAAATAAGTTTTATGACCCAGTCGCGCAACTGAACCATGCGTGTGAGCTAGTCGCACGACTGAGTCATGCGAATGACTCAGTCGTACGAATGATTCAATCTTGTGGTTCATACATACGTATGAATGGATCGTATGACTCAGTCGCATGACTTATGGCTCAGTCGTACGAATGAAGACTGTAAATACCACTTAATTCGTAAAAAATATAAGACTTCGAGAAGTCACAACCCTAGCCGTCCCAGAACGTCCAAGTCATCCCTTCCAACTTCATATAGCATTCCTGATCACTCCTAATCAATTTTTAACGTTTTTTAATCGTTAGTTTTGATCAGATTAACGTTCTCCCTGATTGGATCGCCAATCAAATAGGATTCCACACTAGTTGATCTGGTTTTTACGTAGATTTGGTTAGTACCAGTTCGTACTCGGTCCTAACAATCTCTCTTTTAGTAGGTGAGCAGAAGAAAGACTCATTGTACTCACTGATCTGAATCACATATTCTCATTATTATAGAATTCAAGGTTGGGGATTGGTTGGTTGAGGTCCAAATCCTAGAGATGGTAGCTTTACCCTCATGGTCCTTTATTTGAGTTTTGAGACTTAGGATAAAGACTTGAGGCTGGGTTAATGAGCTTATTAGGCTGAGCATGTGAAACCTCAATATTGATCATAGAAGGAATGGAAGTGGTCTGCTTCTCATGAAGTGGGAGCTCTAGGTGTCACTTCCTACTGCATGGGTGAGTATATAAGTGACTGCTTAATCTGAATAGACTGAGAAGGGGTTTGATTGGATTTTCTTTGGTAGGTGGTGGTTATTTGTGTCGGTAGCGATGTTGAAGATAAAGAAGGTGTGGGTTCAATATTGGGTGGGACTGCCAAGTTGTCACCTTGAGTAGGAGCTCAAACATTTTTGGGACAAGAGTTGTTTTTACCCCGAAAAAGCAAACAGTGATTTTTCTCATTATCTTAAAGATGCCGAGCTTCATTTGTCACAATTTAAAAACATTAACTGTTCCCCATAACTATGAGCCTGTCAGGATGTAGTATTGAACGAAATACTAACTGATAAACGTTTATACCTAATCAAATAGTGCAGAATCCTATTTGATTGGCGATCCAATTAGTGAGAACGCACGTAGAATCAATTGTAAATTGAATCTAAATGTTAAGAACGATTGATAATCTATCTAGTGCAATCTATGAACTTGTAACAGGTTCTTAGAGGTCTCTGGATGGCTAGGGTACGTAGGGATTCGAAGTGCTTAGTTTTTCCACAATTTAAGTGATATTTATAGGTTAGTGTCTCTCATTCGGGACTGAACCACAAGTATGGTTCAGTCGTGCGATTGAGCCATGCGGTTGATCCATTCGCATGACTGAGTGTTCAGTCATGTGACTGAGTCAATCTCATGTTACAATCATGCGACTGATCCAGTCTCCTGGTTCAGTCATGCGACTGAGTCATTCGCATGAAGTTGTTCATGCGTATGGTCCATTAGCATGGGCCATTCGCATGAGAACTTCACATTACTAAGTTTGAATATATTTCTTAACCATTTACATTACCAAGATTAATTCACACAACCACAAACCTATATAAGCAATTCAATTCATGTTAAACAACTCATTAATGAAATATTTAAACATTATAACCACAACCAAACATTTGTATTTCATGAAGTACCCAACTATTACATATGTGTAAGACAATAAATACATATTACATTAAGCTCGGAAACTAGGTACACATGTATCTACAAACTCCCCCTTGGACCTAGATTCATCTATTGTCTTACATTCTTCATAACCTCTTCATATTTCTTGTACTTATCCTCTCTTATGACTCCTGCATGTATTTCAAATGCAAAGCAGAGTCTGATCACATTTAGGAATTAGAGGGCTTGTACAATATCTTGCGCGTCATAGAACAGTGGCCACTTGTATAGAGTGTAGACATCTTCAGCCGACAAGTTGGTAAGTCACATTGGGTCAAATACCCTGATAGTATCCATTTTGCCCTCTTTGTTCAGAACTATGACCGCCTCCCCTGTTCTCCAATCAGAGTACCACCACTTAAAGTGTGGAGTGAAGTCCTGTGGCATTTCCCTTAGAGGGATTCTCGACATCGTGCGCGGAGGACTCCACTTTAGCACTATCTTTGGCTTTCCAGTTATGGGATCAACTTCAAACCGTCTGATATACCTTGTAGGTTGTTGAGGTTTGAAGTTGACCCACCTGGTGTGGTACTCTCTCTTTAGTGCAGCCTCAAACCAGCCTAACATTTTTCTTGGATCAGCATATAGCAGCTTCAGTTTAGCCAGCTGGTTGAGCTAAAAACTAGGTAGAGACTTTAGATCATGTTGGAATCTAAAGTACTCAATACCCTTCTCTCTCTTTACCGCGTACACATTGAGATCATCAAAATGAGCCCACGCGATAATCTTGCCTGACACCTTGTGATGTTTCTTCACTTTGTAAAGCTTGGTGTAGACATTCGGTTTAGGAGTAGTGCGTTGGGCTCTGATCTCCTCAAAACATGCAGCCCACTCTGCCTTTCTGATATCAGCATCTATGTCTGAGGCTTGGGCTGTTTCTTCAACCTTCTCGGACTCTTGCTCCATCTTATCTAAAATCTCAAATGTATCACTGACCAGGGAATCACCCAGATTGGGGACCACATTTCCCTCTGTGTTAGCATACTCTGGATAGTGCGCTGCAGTGACATCTTCGATCTTTATCTCATCAATGTCGTTCAGCTCATCGTCACTGTTTACTTCAAAGGTTGGAGCGTCTTTAACAATCTCATCAGGATTGAGCTTGAACATTTCTACCAGCTGCTCGTCAGTAAGATCATGAATTATTTCCCCTTCTTCAGGGGTATAACTCACTAATCTCCTGACAATCCCTTGCAGATCAAGAATCATGGTTAATTGAGTCTTGACCTGCTGAAGGGGAACAACATCGTATTCATCCCTCTGATAATCTGGATCTGCTTGAATTAGACATGTAACACATCGATCATTAGTTAATAATCACAAGAGAAACACATTCACCAATATATAAACATTATATACATTAATTTGATATAAAATTCAGGTACACATGATTTTAAATAACATAAACTAGACATTACTCTTGTCTTGTATCATGGACTCTTCTGCTGACGGGGCGGATGTGGAGGCACCTTGATCTTGAGCTTTCTTTGTCCTCCTTTCACTTGCAGATGTGGCACCCGTAGCAGATGTATCATCATCATCATCAACAACATCATCATCAACATCATCACCAGCATCAGTATCATCCCCTTGATCATCACCATCATCATCATCATCATCACTGTCATCATCATCACCATCATCTCCATCTCCCTCTCTGATCTTTAGGGGCTCCTCCTTTGACCCTTTTAGTCTCAGCATGATGGTCTTGTTGGCCGTCTCCAACTCCTCTATCCTTTTGGCTGACTGGACATGTTGCTCCTGGAGTTGGGACATCTCTAAGCTCTGTGCAGCAATCTGCTGTGCCTGCTGCTCAATCAGCTGAGCCTGCTGAGATATCTGCTGAGATTGTGCAGCAGTAAGCTCTACTAGCTAACAAATCTGGGCAGTCTTCTCATCATCGGCTGCTAACAGCCTCAGCACCATACGGTTTAGTGCTGAGAGCTATTCCTCTACCCCACTGTAAGGTAGAGGAGATCCAGATGTAAAGGAGGGAACAGATGATGGTCCTCCTGGGTGACTAGTGGTGGTGGTGGTGGTAGTAATGATTGGGGGTGGTATAGATGAAGGTGGTGGCCGATGAGTGAAGATTGGGGGAGGTATAGATGAAGTTAGTGGTGGTGGAGTGGGTGTGGTAGTGGTGTGTGAGGAGGTAGAGGTGGAGGCTGGTGGTGTAGTAGCCGTGGTGGTGGTAGTGGTGGATGGTGTGGGTGAGGTAGTGGTTATGCTAGTGGATGATGTCAAAGTGAATCTCAACCTCTTCCCCTTCTTTCCGTAGGGGTGTGCCATCATCTTCCTCCTTGTGCCTCGAGACATTGAGGCTACCCCTTGGCTACTAAGCGAGTTCGGGGCATAAGAGGGATCTGAATCAGCAACAACATCCCCGGACTCCCCTGGGCGTCCACCAACCACCCTCAAGCATGTCTCTGTGGCAACCACCCGGCTGGCCACTGTCCTCATAAGGCTCCTCATCACTCTCTTCTTCCTCATCGGGAGGACAGAAGTCTTGGTGAAAGCTGGCTGTAGTGGAATCTGGGTGTGTAGTGGGGCCCCTCGAAGTAGGAGGCCCGGAGTCCGCCAGTATCACCATCATCGTCGGAGTCGCCAGATGGAAGAGCAATTTGCTCAACATCTGAGTCACTCTCCTCGTGGCACCACTTTCGCCTCCCAGGCGCCACATACTCAGCATGGGCCAAATTCCCGAAGAGTGTCTTCACCGGGGGTTTGACCTGCTTTCCCTGATATACTCTCATACGACCCAGTGTCGTATCATCCATGATCTCCAAGGACACAGCGTCGTGGCTCTCCTTGGGCAGTGTTGGCAGCTTCTCATCAAGGATCATCTGGAGAAATCTAGGGTACATGCAGAACCCTTCTTTGCCCTTAGCCTCTAGATTCTCTATAAGGTATGCGAATATCATGCTCGAGAAGCTGAAGGGGTGGTTCAGCACCAGTGCCATGTAGGCATTTTGAATCTGGTCTGATAGGTCATCAAAACCACCCCTCCTCGAAGCCATGCACTTAAGGATGACATGTGCTAAGTACTTGTACTGGGGACACAGGTTGCTCTTATTGAGCACACCTGCGTTGATATCCCTAGCATACTTTATCCTTAAGAAGCACCCTCTAACCGTTAGTGGGTGAAGTCTGGTAGGGTGGTCTGCATCGTTACCCAAACCAAGTACCCGCCGAATATCCTCAACTGTAATATCTATGTCTATACCAAAATGGAACTCCTGATGCTCTAAGGCTCACGTGAACGGTCAACCGATGCCCCCTCCCAGAAGGCCTGCTGAATAGACCTATAGGGAGTGATGGTGTAGAAATAGCCCTGTAGATTCTGGATCGCTTGAGAAAAGCAATCATCCCCGCAAACTTGGCACCATTCCGAGTCGTAGCATCTAAATGAGCACATATGTTGTGCTTAGGGTTGATGGCCCACCTGTCAGCCATCAATCTGCAACACAATACAGATAGGCATTAGATCCCACACAACACAAATCAGTTCTAATTAACCTGGTAGAACTCAGTCTGGTTCAATCATGCGATTGAACCATGCGACTGAGTTCATTCGGTTGACCTATCATGCGATTGAATACATTCAGGTGATTGAATCATGCGACTGAGTTCAATCGGATGACTGAGCATGCGATTGGTTCATTCGACCGACTGATCTCATTCGTATCGGTCATTCGGCCGATTGGCTCAATCGTCCACTCAGTCGTGCGATTGTAGTTCATCCTGGTGTCCAGTCGCATGATCCACTGCTCGGTCAACTCCAGTTCAGATTTGGACTAAAACTTAGAATTAGACGTCACGTTTTGGTTCATTAGACTCGCAATCGCTTTACTAATAACCTAATAACTTCTATTTCCACATTTTACTCAGTTTGGTTAGGTTATTAGTCCATTTTAATGCTCGGTTCTTGTGTGGGTCGAATTTCACGATTTTGATGTCAAATCCGTGGAATTTTGGATAGGTTGCACTGCATTGTACCTGTATAAACAACCGAGATCGTCAGAATATCGAAATATGGTGTCAGGTTTGGTCAGATGAAATTTTGGTAGAGTAATGGTAAGGTGTGCGATATGGGGGCGATTTAGGGTGATGAGTTGAATGCGATCGACTAGGGCTTAATTATATTGAATCTGATTTCAATCAGGCGACTGGACCCATTCGCTCTATTCATTCAGGCGATTGGACCTCAGTCGTGCGATTGATTAAGTCAATCACATTCAGTCGGCCGACTGGGTCTCAGTCGGGCGACTGACTCATCCGCACAGATCCATTCGGGCGACTGGCTCAATCTTGTAAGCCTTTGTGTCAAATGGTTCATACTCATGCTCCATTCGGTTGTCTAGGGCATGAGTATGGTCCATTCGCACGGTTGGTTCATACTTATGGTCCAATCGTGCGTATGGGTCATACTCATGATTTTGAATTTGTGACCAATTTGCATTTCACACCCTTTGATTTTAGATTAGACATTTTAAGCATTCGATCAGCTCAGACATGATCATATTAACTTTGAAAACTTATGATCATCTCAGACAGGATCCATTTATCCACCCGATCACCTCAGACGTGATCCATTTATCCACCCGATCACCTCAGACGTGATCCATTTATCCACCAGATCACCTCAGACATGACCCATTTATTTTTTCAAAACACTTTAGTTCAGATTAACGTTAAGTTCATTTTGTGACATTTACAGCATTGAATAACATAGCAAAGTCCGACACAGACACACTTTACAAAAAACTTGAAGGACTAACCTAATAAACCAAATAAACATGTTTTTTGTGATTTTGTTAGAGCATGGTAGAGTAGCCCATTAGCATTAAGATCATTTCTAAGATAGATTCATATCGAATCAGACAGGCATAGACTAAATTACTTGGAACTTTTATATAGGTATTGAAATTGAAACTAACATATTTACATATCACAGTTTCTCATTCATCTGAGACTTCTCCGTTCTAATTGGGAATCATGCTTGATCTGATGTGTAACACACATTGATTTTAAACATCAGGCGGTCCAGCCATGACGATTGTCAGTATACTTGTCCACTTAAATCCATACACAGACTTTTGACACATATTGGTAACGTATTAGGTTATTTTATTTCAACCAACATTTGTGGATCCTAAGCTTATATGGTAATCAACATTCCTCAGGAGACTTTTGAGCGGTCTACGGGTAGTTTGACAAGAAGAGACTATTCATAGATCTTTCAACGAGAAGCCAAACCTCAGGCCAGTGCCATCACACAGTAGAGAGGCGGCAAACAACAATGAATTCTAGAATATCTATGTTATGCTTATCCTCATGTCAGTGCCATCGCATAGCAGAGATGCACACAACCTATCTTCTTGTTAGAGCATCTTTAAAATTTTCTTTTGCACATAACGCACCAACAACATAGGTTGTCAGTATGATTGCGTTTATTTTCATTTTTTCGTGCTTTGCTCTTTTTTGTGGTCATCCGCACACTTTTAGTGGCTTTTATTTGCTCGTCATCCCTTATGAGAAATAGCTGATTGTGTTAACCAGTGATAGGATGAGAACCCACAGTCAGTTGAACTGATTAGTTTAGATTGAGTTCACCAATGATGTCTACTAGTCTATTGTGTTGAATCTACCGACACATCGTATTATGAACTAACACCTCCCTAGATCGACTTTCTCCGTATAATTACAGTTACAAACAAGCATACTATCATTTTCCCTATTTGTTAGACTTAGAATTCTCTGACTAATAATTTTCTATGATTTAATTAAACTAAATTACAAAAATTGAAAATCTTTTTGGTGTTCCAAGTAACTTGACGCCTGTGTACTATCACTTTCCAAAGTGTTGAATCACATTCTTTTCTTTGTTGTTTTAGCCTTTTAGCTTATCTGCCCTCCCCTCCCGTTTTTTTCTATCTTTTTATTAAGTAAATAAATAATGAAAGTAAACTAATCTCCCCCTATAATTCTAAAATAAAAAAAATCTTTTTATGTTTTTGGATTTTTATAAGACACGGAAATTAAAACAAATAAAAATAAAAATAAAATAAAATAAAATAAAATAAAACTAAACGTGTGTCGGACTAAGCAGTATCATCTTCTGGAATTACGTCACTTTTCTTTTTGACACCGTTGACCTCTAACAGATATAGAAAACGTGGTTTATCAATGGCTTTAGTATAGAGGTCAGCGCGTTGAAAATCCGTATTTATTTTAACCACATCGATTAGGTTCTTTTCAAAACAGTCACTTATAAAGTGATATTTTATACCGATGTGTTTGGTCTTAGGATGTTGGACCGGATTTTTTGTTACTGCAATTGCAGCAGAGTTATCAACAAAAACAAGAGTTGAAGAGAAATGCAAACCATAGTCCCGCATTTGCTGTTGTATCCATATGATTTGTGAGTAGCAGCTGGCGGCAGCAACGTATTTAGCTTCACAGGTAGACAAAGCAACCGAGGTCTGCTTCTTACACTGCCAGGTCACTAATCTCCTCCCAATGAATTGACATCCTGCTGATGTAGATTTGTAGTTCATTTTGCAGCCACCGTAATCCGAGTCACTATACGCTGTAAGCTCAAAGTCATCGTCATGAGGATACTACAACCCAAGTGTTGGTGTACCCTTCAGATATCAGAATATCCTTTTGACTCCTATCAGATGGTTGACCTTTGGTTTCACCTGATATCTTGAACATAGACATGTTGCATACATGATATCATGTCGTGATGCAGTGAGGTACATGAGAGATCCAATCATTCCTCGGTACATAGTGGCATCGACTAGATCACCATTCTCGTCGGGTGCTACCTCATGGTTTGTAGCAAGTGGAGTCCCAGCTGTGGAAGCATTCTCCATGTCAAACCGGCTGAGAATATCTCCTACATACTTAGTCTGATGTAGAAATATTCCTTTTGATGTCTGATCCACCTGTAAACCGAGAAAGAACTTCATCTCTCCTATTGCGCTCATTTCAAATTCAGCTTTCATTACTGCTTCAAATTCTTTACATAATTCTTCATTCTTGGAACCAAAGATTATGTCATCAACGTAGATCTGAAAAAGCAGCAACTCACCATCTTTTTCTTTGATAAATAGTGTACAATCAATTATACCTCTGCGAAATCCGTGTTTCACGAGGTGAGTGGAGAGTTTTTCATACCATGCCTTCGGGGCTTAGTGAAGTCCGTAGAGAGCCTTATCCAGTTTGTAAACTCTGTCCCGATGATATGGATCTTTAAATCCTTTGGGTTGACTGACATACACTGTTTCCTGGATTTCACCATGAAGAAATGCACTCTTTACATCCAGTTGATAGACTTTAATCTTCATGTAAGATGCATAGGCTAGGAAGATACGGATGGCTTCCATTCTTGCCACAGGTGCAAATACTTCATTGTAATCTATTCCCTCGACTTGTCGAAATCCTTGAACTACAAGACGAGCCTTGTTCCTGATGATGACTCCTTGGTTATCTTTCTTGCATTTCAAGACCCATTTGGTTCCAATAACTTTAGCTCCTTTTGGTCTATCCACGAGAGTCCATACTCCCAACTTCTTGAACTGCAGAAGTTCTTCTTGCATGGCACTCACCCATGCCTCATCATTCAGGGCTTCACTGACGTATTTTGGCTCAAATTATGACACAAAACAACGAATCGTGAAGGTATCCTTTTTCCATTATCAAGGCATAATCAGCTGAGTATAGCTGATTTCTTGTCTGAACTCCAGATCTGACATCCCTAATGACATTTTCCAGAGGATGATAGACATTTAAGCGTGATCCAGGAGTAGTGGGAACAACTATCTCAGAACCAAGATTATGGACATTTGGTTCTGCATCTGAGGCAGTAGGAGTGTGAGGTTCCGAAGGCGCAGAAGCATCAATGTCAGATCCTTGTGGACTTGCAGGAGTTGGAACCTGTTCCTCCTCATTGTTCTGGTTATTTTCCACAGCTTCATCGTCAGAGAAGGAGTCACTTACCTCGAGTGCTCCCCCTGACTGATTAGACGATTCACCTTGTGAACCAGATGTTGTGGCGTCTTATGATGGTGTGTTAAGACCTCAAACATCATTTGGTTGCCAAGTCATCATCAGATGTGGAGAGAGGGATGTTGAAAGAATGGAAGAAGCCATCATAGTCGAAAAAGAAGGCAGGTCCTTTCCCAGCAGGAGAAGTGGTGTATCTCTGAACGTCAACATTACACCACACTTCTACTTGACCCGTGGAGTTGTTATAGACTCTCTTATTCGGTATGTTGTATCCAAGAAAAATTCCATCTTCAGCCTTCTCGCTGAACTTTCCCTCCTGATTTTTCCTCAATAGTGTGCACGGTGCACTGAACAGTTCGAGATACTCTAGCTTTGGCTTACGTCATTGAAGTAACTCGTAACACGTCTTGCCATGACGTTTAACTACCAGAACTCGATTTAACGTGTAACACGCATTGGCAACTGCCTCATTCCAGAATTGGATAGGTAGCTTCGAGTCTGCTAGCATTGTCCGTGCTGTCTCTATTAGGCTGCGATTCTTTCTCTCAGCAACACCATTCATCTGAGGAGTGTAGGAGGAAGTGAACTGGTGCACAATTCCCTTTTATTTATAGAAAGCCTCCATCCCCTTCGAGTCTACGATCGTTCCATAGAGAATAACAAGATGGACGAACAATCCAACTACGAGGAGCAACTCGTGGCCATTTATGATAGAAGGAAGAGAAGGGCTAAGGAGAATGGTGGTCTCATTGGTGCGATTGTCGTGGAGCTCAAAGGGATCTAGGCTTACATATGAGATCAAGGAAGTGATGAGACAGCAACACCCGTGACTGTTCGAGAAGCGACAGGTTTCGGAACGAAACCTATTTAATGGGGTGGACTTGTAACACCCCGAATTTTATTTAAAAGAAGGGAAAGTATAAAGAAAGAAAGGATAAATAACACAAGTTAAAGGACTAAAGTTGTGCAAGATGCAAACTTTAAAATAATAGTGTTTAAAAGAGTGGGTATGGCCACCCACTACATTGCCATACCCCATCTCCTCGGCTGAAAAAAAAGAAAGAAGGAGAAGTTCTCAGTTCTAGAGAGAGAAAGGAAGAAGAAGCTGTAAACAGGTAAGTTTCTTGAATATGAGCTCGGTTTCATCTGGGTTTTAAGTTCTAGATCAAGATTCATGGTGTTTAGTGCTTGTTTTTATGAGTTTTAGGAGCTGAATTTGAAGGAGAGTCTCGGATCTGAAGTGACTTGCTCAAAGGTTGCTTCAGGTGAGTTATAGGACCCCTCTTTTTACTGATTTTCAAAGTGTTAGGGCTATTATGTATACTAAGAAAACATTTTTAAATATAACCCTGGGTTTTCTGCTTGTTGTTCGAAGGATGTTCTGTACATGTAAGTTTTAATGTTGTTCAGGTGGTTAGAATTGTTGTTAATATGTTAGAAGTGCCTATAGTATGTTAGATCTATGTTGGGAGGTATTAGATTAATATTCGGGTGATGTTTGTAGCATAGAAATATTTCAGAAAGTTCTTATGCGCCCAACTTACCTCATGCACCTAACAATCCTCATGCTTCCAAGGTCATGCACCCAAATAGTAGCCATGTGTCCAGAAGGATGTGCAGGCGCCTAAGTGTAGGCCATGTGCCTAAATAGTTGCCCATGTGCCTAAATAGTTGCCCATGTGCCTAAATAGTTATCCATGTGCCTATGTTGGGTCATGCGCCCAAATAGTGCCCATGCGCCCAGATTGCCCATGCGCCTAAGTGTTGGGTCATGCGCCCAAATAGTGCCCATGCGCCCAGAGATGCCCATGCGCCCCAGCAGTGCCCATGCACCTAAGCAGGGCTCATGCACCCGCATAGTTATAATGCGCCCAAGCTGTTTTACTTAGAAAATTTTATGCTCATACGCGTAAAAATGCTTAATTATGCTTCATCTTGGACTTAGGGCTTTCTGAGGGTTTTAAGAGGTAGATGGTTGAGATAGATTCTGTTATGATGTGATGGTTTATGATTGATGTATGCATGATGATGTGATGAGGTTTATGATATGTATGTGTATGTGATGTGTTATCTTTCTTCGTTAAACGGTTTTCAAAACGTATGTATTATGTTATGTAATACGTTAAGTATTATGTTATGACTTTACGTGGTATGATGTATTAATGAATGAAAGTAAAGTATTATGTAATGAAGCAAAAGATAACAATAATAAAGAGGAACGTAATGAACGAATGAAAGACTTGCAAGCAAACAAAGGGAGGTCCACGACCATGTTGTCGTTAGCTCAACTGTGTGCGGTTTAGCTAACCGAAGGATGCACACGGGGAGTCTACCCTTGAGATAGACTTGAAGGGAGTCTATTATTGGCTCGAAGGGAGTTCAATCATTAAGATTGACTCGAAGGGAGTCTATTATTGACTCGAAGGGAGTTCAATCATTGAGATTGACTTGAAGGGGGTGCAATCATTTAGATTGACTCGAAGAGAGTTCAATCCTTGAGATTGACTTGAAGGGGATTCCTTGTCACGTACCCTGGTACTGTCTTCGGTAGGAGACGGGGGTATTGCATGTGACGGGATCCATATGAAGGTGTACGATAATAATGAATGAAAGAAGGAATGAATGAACGATGATGAAGATAATAATAATTATTATCAATGTGTACGTACAATGCATGACCATGAACGAATGTAAAATTTTGGTTTTAAATATGTAAATGAATGATGTAATATATTGAAATGACATGTTTTAATTATAAATGAAAGTTTTTAAATTCTGCTGCAAAGTAATGTATGTTTTAAAATGTTTTATGCGATGATTGACCAACTGTGAGGTTTCCGGGAACGGGGCCTTACAGTAATTTAGGGCTAGAAGATTGCAGATGATGAGTGAGGGAGATCCGTTGTAAAGGCTATTTATATGCTTGGATGTGAGACAAGTTTATTGTAAAGATAAACTTTGAAATGCGGATGCCGGTACCACCTCTGAAAAATGCCCAAAAAGATAGTTATCAAAAGTTGAAAATTTTCTGAAGGTAATTTTCCTTTGGTAGTTTAAAGAAAGCTTCTAAATCAAAATTGACTTCTAAAGATATTTCTCAGTTTTGTAAGAATTAATTCGGAAGAAAATGTATTTAAAGAACTTTTAGATAGATTTGGTTTCTGATGTGCTTCAAATTATACATATAAAACATATCAATTGCACATCAATTATTCTATAAACTCTTACTGAAAATGATGATTTGATACCTAAATCGTTCATATTGTGTTTTCAGGCTTGGAAAAGACCAAGATGAACAAAAGGAGCATAAATAAGAAGAAAATGAAGAAAATCAAGTTTTGGAATTCAAGCATGGGGCCGTGCTTCATGAGGCACGCCCCCATGCCCAGCCTGAAACACACCCCCGTGCTAAATTCAACACACCCCCGTGTTTGTCAGTCCGACAGGAGAAAAAGTACGGTTCCCCGACCCAAGGCACGGGGCCGTGTTTGCCCCTTTCATGGGGCCGTGCCCCATTTGTCACGGGGCCGTGCCCGACAACTCCTGCATGTACGAGCCGACCAACTTTCATAAGCATTGTACTATCACGGGGCCGTGCCTTTTAGGCACGGGGCCGTGCTTAAACACTCCAGAAAGCCTATAAATAGGACTTCATTTGCAACTTTGAAAAAAGCTTTTGGGAGGTGAAGTGCTGGTGTTCCCTCTCGGGAACCCAGCCTTTGGAGGTCCTTAGAAGGTTTTGGAGGTCCATTCAACACTTAGAAGAAACTCGGGTCGTTTAACATCATCCATTGTGAATCACTGGTTTGATTGTTCTAATCTATCGATGATTTCATTACCATCTTCTATCCTTGTTGTTATGTTCAAGCTCATTATGAGCTAAACTTCATTTGTTATCCTAATTTAGTGAAACTTTATGTGACTTGCGATGAACTAATGGTGTGATATATATTGTGTTAATGTTATGGTGGTCTTGGGAATACTTTCGATGGGTAGCACCTACATTTGAACAGGGGGTTATAAGTTTATGGTTTGTAATTGTGATTGTCATACACGGTTGAAAAACGTATGATCAACTTTTATTCATAACAAACTATGGCTAATTAACTAGAGCTGGTTATTAGAAATCATAAGACCTTAACTTTCTGATCATTTACGGGTTCCCTTTTATTAGTCTGAGAAATCTACAGTAATTGTTATGGTTTTCTAGAATTAATGGTATGTTGGAAAGGAACTTGATCAACTCTCTTCTAACATTAAATTATGTTTTCAAAAATAGTATGTCGAAAAGGACACAAAAGATTTACCTACATCACTAGGGCCTTGACCTAAGCAGTAAATCTCAGCCTGTGTTGGTCCTGGTCACTACGGAGCGGATAGACGAGAAATCGCGCCAACTCATCTTTATAAACGTTAACACAATTACTTTAATCAATATCTTTAATCACACCACCAATTCATCATAATTGCATAAGTGTAATCTAAATTAGGATAACAGTCTCACTTCACTGAAAGAATCACCAAAAGTCTCAATCTATCTTTATCTATCTTTATTTATTGTTATTTTGTTTAACTTATCATTTTCTAAATCAAAACTGATAGTCAATTATGAGGGTTGTTGAGTAGGCTTAGTGTGTCCACGGATTGATACTCGGTTCTTACCAACACTATATTACCTCACGATAGGTACACTTGCCTTTTGTGTGTGTAGTTAGTATTAGTAATAACCATTTAAAATTGAATCTGTGCGAAAAACCTTTATCAAAATATATATACTATCCGCATGCACCAAGTTTTTGGCGCCGTTGCCAGGGACACATGGTAGTTTGAAAGACAATCCAAATTTTTGACTATTTTGTTTTATTTAAAAAAAATTATTTCAAAAAAAAATTATTTCAAAAAAAAATTGAAAATATATAAAAAAATGAAGAAAAGTTCTATCCACATAAAGCTATCAAAGTTGAAAACAATGAGGGATGAAGCTTCAAAGTCAATGGTAATCAGTTATTGGCCAAATTGATATACCAAATAATATTTTCTTAGAGGTGATGAACCTCCACCTCATTAAAAACTAAGTGTGGGGAAGGGTCTAGCCAAGGACCCGTAACCAAAACATGGCTCTATGTTACTTTCAGTCTATTTATTTTTATTTTGTGTATGTAGGACTTTAACTTTCTGCTTAAATAAATTGGTGATGTTTTAGATTAATCCCGATGTATTCTTTTGAGCTCATTCAAGGCGGCTGTGGAAAAACGATCGGACGCATTCGACTCATCATTTTAGGGGAGTTTTCGTTTGTCTTTCTCTACTTAATATTTATTGTTAATCACATTGAGGACAATGTGAAGTTTAAGTGTGGGGAAGGGTATCACTATGCTTGATACTTTGCTTATAAATAGGTCCAAGTTATAATTAAATCTTTTGCAAAAAGTCACTCTAGTTTTAATGTTTGTGGCAACAACATAGGAAACATGAAACAATTTTTGATAAAACAAAATATAAATATACGTTTTCAAGAAATAAATAAGTAAATAAAGCAAACCCAAATAACCTTAAAAATATTTTTTGTGATATCCTGAAAAGCAAAACGAGTTGGTGAAAATATTCAAACATGTAAAATGAAGCACTTATACCCAAATCCATCCGTTACGTGAGCTTATTTTTGAGCCTTAAACAAGCTTTGCATTTATGCATTTTTGCTTTCATTATGGATTTATTGAGGGTGACTTACGTTGCGCGTGAATTAGAACTTGTTTTGGGTATGCATTTCAAAACCTGATAAGTATTTCTTGCGTAAAAAGGATTTAGGCAATTAGGAAACCCAAGATTTGAGCCTCTACCATTTTCAAATATCCTTACCCAAACATTATCCCTAGTTAGCCCCGTTGAGCTTAAACGTTTTCATGTTTAATCACCCGAACAATAAAGTCACTAAACCAAAAAGCCTTGAACAAAACCCTTTTTCGATAAAGACATGTTTTGGCTTATTTCAAAAAAAAATAAAATAAAAATAAAAAAGAAGGAAAGAAAAAGAGAGAGAAAAAAAAGAAGGAAGAAGAAAACTAGTTCCGTCATTTTGTGTTATTTCAATATATGTGATCAAGAAAAAGAAAAAAAATGATATGAAAAATGGCCAACTTGTGGAGAACTGTTTTCACGAAGGAAAATGCAGCAAAAGTCAAACTGAATCCAAAAATTCGACATCCGAATCCGTTGGGTGCTTTTAGGCTCCGAGCCGAACGACCCTTAAAAAGGATAGCTATGTATATCTTCGGGTTAAGGAGGAGGTGCAGTTTTTGAAAATGCAAATACGGTCTTGACAATCTGACCATAAACGAGTCCTTGAGTTTGTATATCCCTTGCAGCTTGAGTATTGTATGGGGAAACCTTTTTATTACTTTCCTGTTAGTTTATATCAATCAAATAAGCCAAGATCATCGTCTATAGCATTTAGCCACTTTTCCCCAAATAATCCATACCCTAAACCTAAGCCAAGTTACAACCTATCAAAGACCTAATGATTTATGCAAGTAAATACCTAACATAGGTGGAGATTTGATCCCTTACCAAGCATATGATTTCACACGTATTCATACTAGGCAATTGAGCGTATTAGGCATACTTCATCTTATGTATGGTTCCATATATATAGCCGAGTGTGAGTGCACCTTGTGAGTAGTGCGAAGTTTTACATGTTAAAAATATTTGCAAACCATTCTATTGCTTGAAAGGATATCATTCCACATGTGCTTAACTGTGTATATTTGGGTAAACCAAGTTTGCTTGTATAGTTCTCGAAAAACATATTTATATCTTGAGTTATTTGGTTTTTGGTGGTGTTGCTATTTTGAGTGATTTTGCTTGAGGACAAGCAAAGTTTAAGTGTGGGGATATTTGATGTGCTTCAAATTATACATATAAAACATATCAATTGCACATCAATTATTCTATAAACTCTTACTGAAAATGATGATTTGATACCTAAGTCATTCATATTGTGTTTTCAGGCTTGGAAAAGACCAAGATGAACAAAAGGAGCATAAATAAGAAGAAAATGAAGAAAATCAAGTTTTGGAATTCAAGCATGGGGCCGTGCTTCATGAGGCACGCCCCCATGACCAGCCTGAAACACACCCCCGTGCTAAATTCAACACACCCCCGTGTTTGTCAGTCCGACAGGACAAAAAGTACGGTTCCCCGACCCGAGGCACGGGGGCGTGCCCCAGGAGGCACGGGGCCATGTTTGCCCCTTTCACGGGGCCGTGCCCCATTTGTCACGGGGTCGTGCCCGACAACTCCTGCACGTACGAGCCGACCAACTTTCGTAAGCATTGTACTATCACGGGGCCGTGCCTTTTAGGCATGGGGCCGTGCTTAAACACTCCAGAAAGCCTATAAATAGGACTTCATTTGAAACTTTGAAAAAAGCTTTTGGGAGGTGAAGTGCTGGTGTTCCCTCTCGGGAACCCAGCCTTTGGAGGTCCTTAGAAGGTTTTGGAGGTCCATTCAACACTTAGAAGAAACTCGGGATCGTTTAACATCATCCATTGTAAATCACCGGTTTGATTGTTCTAATCTATCGATGATTTCATTACCATCTTCTATCCTTGTTGTTATGTTCAAGCTCATTATGAGCTAAACTTCATCTGTTATCCTAATTTAGTGAAACTTTATGTGACTTGTGATGAACTAATGGTGTGATATATATTGTGTTAATGTTATGGTGGTCTTGGGAAAACTTTCGATGGGTAGCACCTACATTTGAACGGGGGGTTATAAGTTTATGGTTTGTAATTGTGATTGTCATACACGGTTGAAAAACGTATGATCAACTTTTATTCATAACAAACTATGGCTAATTAACTAGAGATGGTTATTAGAAATCATAAGACCTTAACTTTCTGATCATTTACGGGTTCCCTTTTATTAGTCTGAGAAATATACAGTAATTGTTATGGTTTTCTAGAATTAATGGTATGTTGGAAAGGAACTTGATCAACTCTCTTCTAACATTAAATTATGTTTTCAAAAATCATATGTCGAAAAGGACACAAAAGATTTACCTACATCACTAGGGCCTTGACCTAAGCAGTAAATCTCAGCCTGTGTTGGTCCTGGTCACTACGGAGCGGATACACGAGAAATCGCGCCAACTCATCTTTATAAACGTTAACACAGTTACTTTAATCAATATCTTTAATCACACCACCAATTCATCATAGTTGCATAAGTGTAATCTGAATTAGGATAACAGCCTCACTTCACTGAAAGAATCACCAAAAGTCTCAATCTATCTTTATCTCTCTTTATTTATTGTTATTTGTTTAACTTATCATTTTCTAAATCAAAACTGATAGTCAATTATGAGGGTTGTTGAGTAAGCTTAATGTGTCCACGGATTGATACTCGATTCTTACCAACACTATATTACCTCACGATAGGTACACTTGTCTTTTGTGTGTGTAGTTAGTATTAGTAATAACCATTTAAAACTGAATCTGTGCGAAAAACCTTTATCAAAATATATATACTATCCGCACGCACCAGTTTCAGAAGATATTAAGCTTCAGAAGTTGTAAATAAAACTTCTGATACTAAATTGCTTTTGAAAGAAATTTGTCCTTCAAAACATATAAATACTTTGAAGCAAATTTAAACTTTGGAAGATATATTAGAATTTCTTCCGAGGCTAAATCACTTAGTAAGTAGTTGTTGGTTTTGAAAACAAAAGTTTCTAACGATGTCAAATTTAATGTCTTACGAAAGAAAATATTTCCATATTTTTTAAAATTCTAAGAAATATTTACTTTGAAAAAATTTCTCCCAAAATTAACTGGGCTTATGTGAGTGATAATTTATACAACATTAAAGACACACTTGTTTAGAAAACAATTTTGAAATTATTTTCAAAAAATTTATTCCAAGTTAATCATTCCAATAGCTAATACATGATATTTAAATCTCTGTTTATCAAATGGTTTTGTGAATAGATCAACATATTGTTCATTTGTGTTAACTTTGAACAGTTTAATCAATACTTTTTCAAAAACATATCTAATAAAATAATACCTGATTTTGATTTGCTTTGTCTTTGAGTGCTACACTTGATTCTCTGTAATAGAGATAGCACTATTGTTGTCTATATGGATATGAGTATTCTTAAAGTTGAGTTCATAATCTAATTTGATTCTGAATGCAAATCAATTGAGCATAGCAGCTTGCAGTAGCAATGTATGCAACTTCAGCAGTTGATGTTGTTGGGTCTGATGAGGCTGGTGCAACCAAAACCCAGTACTTAGCTTTATTTTGGTACATCTATAATGGACTTCCAAAGACAATGCTGCATTTCCGAAGCCAAGTCAAAAGTCTTCTGAAGCCAAGTAAGAAAAACTTCCGAATAGAGTTACTATTCGGAAGTACCATGAAGACCAAGATAGGAAGCAGCTGATTCTGAAGAAGTTGTTTCTTCCGAAGCCAAAGTGACTTCGGAAGACTTCATGTCGTCCGATTCACACTTACCTTCGGAAGAACCAACTGTGACTAGAGGACCAAAGTAAGGTACCTGTCAGTATAGTCAACGACTTTACTGACAGACTGCATAGAGCTTTTCCATGCGAGTATGTTTGACCTTACTTTATCCACTGTTCATCCATCGTAGATTAGTACAGTCACCATACTTAGTTGGTGACAAAGGATAAGTCATGGACTTGTCATGACTACCTAATTCTAGGATAATACTTTATATTTGTTAACATACTTCTAGCAACTGTAGTATTTTGTCTAGTTGTATTTTCCAGCTGGTTTCCAAGTATAATTGGCTGTAGATAGTAGTATATATAGTTCTACTTGTAAGCTCATAAGAGCAAGTGCTAAGACAGAGTCTTCTAATCTTTGAGTTGATAATTAATATATACAAGTATCTTGAAAAACTTATCTTTCTGTCTTGCTTACTTAATATATTACTACCAACTCTTAGAGCATTCTATTATCATCATCTAAGTGATATCAAGTGAGTCTAAGAGAGAATTATTATGTTGAGTGACTTGTAATGATCCTGCAATTGGTATCAGAGCTTCAAGGCTCTTGATTGTGAGATCTTACCATCCCAAATCATCTTGACTCTTCACTCATACACCCATCTCACTCAAAATGGCCACGCACCAAAAATCTCTAGAATTTGAAATGGGAACGATGACTAAAGCTCCTATCATCACTCCTGAAAATTTCAGATCCTGGAAGATGCGGATTAAAGGCTTCATCACGTATCAAGACAGCCAAATATGGAGATCTATCGTTTATGGTCCTTACAAACCAAAGGCGGCATCACCCGATGGGAAAGGTGCCATGATAGAAAAGGATGTCGAAGACTACTCAGATAAAGACTACAAGAGGCTAGACATCGATAACAAAGCCATGACTGTACTGCTTACAGCCATACCAAACTCCATCATGGTAGGATTTTAGCATTGCAAGACAGCCAAAGAACTCTTTGATGCTTTGACTTAGATGTACTCTGGTTCTAATGACTCCAAGAAAGATTCCATGAAGCAGCAGTTTGAAAACTTTACCTATATTACTGGTGAAACTCTTAGCCAGCAATATTTTAGGTACATGGATCTTATCTCTTCACTTCAGTCAGTTGGAGTCTCTCTTGAGAAAAGAGACCTAACAAAGAAGTTCATGAGTGCACTTCCTCAAGAGTGGACTTTCTATTATGTCTCTATCAAGAGATCAAAGAAATTAAATAGTCTCACAATGACTAAAGTATTCGGTATTCTTGATGGATACCGTGTAGAGATGGAAACTCAGAAAGGTCATGAGATGAATAGAATATCTGGTCCTTCCACTAGCAATGCTCTTCATGTTGCTGAAGGACCAAGATCTAATCAGTCCCAGTTATACCTAAACAAACATCAACAGCCTCTTCATCCTCTGGGTCATACATCACTTTCCCTGAAACACCCAAGTCTCAGCAGGCTTAGCAAAATTCCTTCCAGGATAGTTGTGCCTTTGTTTTAGGAAGTGATCACTCTAGTGACTTTCAATTCTGCTTTGATGATCTAGAGTGTTTTAGCCCGGATGATGTGGAGTACATGGACATTGTCCAGTAGATGGCTCTCTTAACCTATAGAGGCAAGAAGTTCTTCAAAAGAACAGGAAGGCAGTTCCCTCAGAACCCAACTAACAGCAAGTTTGGGTTCGACAAGACCAAGGCAAAGTGCTACAACTGCAGCCAATTCAGACACTTTGCTAGGGAATGCAAGGCTGATCCAACCCTGGAGTCCCACAGGCCACTCAACATCCCGCTTCAACCAAAGCTACAACAAAGCCTACTGAGCAGCAATCTGCAGCAACTGCTCAAGAAGTGGATTGGAGCTTCATGGTGCAGGATGTGACTCCAGCTCAAGCACTCATGGCTGGCACTAATGATGCAAAGGTATATGAGCATCTTTGCACCCCAGCCTGTGTTGAAAAGGTTAAGATGTATCAGGACTATAACAAGGAAATTAGATCTGATATTGAGTCCTTAAATATCCTAAAATCTGATTTCAAAAAGGCTGAATTTGACTACAAAATGAAAATTGATGAGTTAGAGAAAACAGTCTCTATTTTGAAACATGAACACACTAACTATAGGACTTAGATCAAAGATCTAATTTCCAAACTGACTGAAGCTCAAGCTAAGCTAGTAATAGCTGAGGCTCAAGCACAGAAGTATGCCATTGAGGAGCATAACTTCAAAACCATTATTGCATCATCCTCCCACTCTAAGGATTGTTACCAAAATAAGAAAGGGTTGGGAACCAATGAAATTGCTCCATCACACTCATTTGTGTCTATAAGACAACCAAGGTGTTGTACTAAATAGAAAGAGGTTCCATCTATTGACCCTCAACCCTTTGAGTGGAAGGATGATTCAACCACTATTGAGAAGGGTAAGGTAGAAGATCTGACCCACACTGCTGAAACTCAACCCTTGCCCACCAAAGAGAGGAAAAAGAAGAGCAAAGGCCGCAAGGAGAACTGCTAAGAAAGTAGCAGAGTCAAAGTTGAAGATAGACCCCAAGCAAAAGGGTGTTTTCATCTCAGCAGGATTCCAGGTAGTGAGAAATCCTAACTCTAAGGAGTTGAGTGGTACCAACTCACTTCCTCAGAAAAGAGATCAAAAGCTAAAGGGAAAATATGGTGAGTCTGTGAAATGCAAGAAACAACAACCACCTATCCCCAATAAAAAGAAGGTTGAATGTATATTTTGTGGCTTGCAAAATCATATGGCTAAAGATTGTTACTACAATCCTGTAAGCACTCACTACGCATGTCATACCAAGAAGGAAGGAGCCAAGGAGGACTTCATGTTTGGACCATTACAAGTGGCCCAAGTGAAAAGGAAAGGCAAACTTGTCTCTGAAGCCAAGCTACTCTCAGAAGATAACTCTTCTGAAGGGAAAATAGCTTCGGAAGACAAATTGAAAATTTCTAAGTCTTCTTCCGTAGCAAAAATGTCATCGGAAGCATGTTCTTCCGAAGTCAAAGGAGCTTCAGAAGCAAAACAAAGAAACAAAAACCTTTCCCTGAAATCTTCCGAGAAGAAGAATCCTTCGGAAGAAAAGGTGGTTATGACTTCTTCCGAGTACAAAGAAACCTCGGAAGCAAATCTGGCTGCTCAAGCCTGCTCTAGCTCATCAACATTGATCAACCACAGGATGGAGTGGAAGATCAAACATGATGTTGTATCCCAATCCTCTTCTTCAAACAGTGAAGCTGGACCATCATGCATTCATTTTGGTTCAATTACTTCTGAAATGGAACAACCCAAGACGAATTAGACTTGGGTTTCCAATAAAAACTAACTCTTTCACCTTATGTGCGAGGACATCCACATGACAAAAATGGCAATCTTTGGATTGTGGATAGTGGATGCTCAAGGCACATGACTGGAAACAAGGCTCTCCTACAACAATTTGAGCATTTTGATGGAGGCCCTGTGTAGATTGAAGGTGAAGCCGGAGGATACATATCAGGTAGAGATTGTGTATCCAATGGTAAGTTAAAATTTAATAAAGTTAACTTTGTCAAACAGCTTGAACACAATTAACTTAGTGTTTCTCAATTCTATGATGAAAAGCACCAGATGCTTTTCACAGAACATGAGTGCATCATTCTCTAACCTGGGATGACAATTCCTCAGGAATTGGTGCTTCTTAGATCTCCCAGGAGAGGGAATATGTATAAGTTGGACATGAACAATGCTTGTCCTTTGGGTGAAGTATCATGCTTTCTTTCTAAAGCAAATGGTGATGAGTCCACTCTATGGCATAAGAGAATGTGCCATGTCAACTTCAAGACCATGAACAAGTTGGTCAAGAATGACTTGGTACATGGTGTGCCAAAGAAGGAATTTATTTGTAGGGAAAATTATGTTGCTTGCCTGAAAGGAAAGCAACACAAAGTACTTCATTAATCCAAAGAAGTGAATTCTATCACCACTCCACTATACATGTTACACATGGATCTATTTGGTCCTACAAGTATAATGAGCTTTGGAAGGAAATCATACTGCCTTATGATTGTTGATGATTTTACTAGATATACATGGGTTTTTCTTTTAAGAACTAAGGATGAAACTGCTGAAACTCTAAAATCTTTTATTTTTAAAATTAAGAACCAAATACATCATAAGGTAAAAGTATTGAGAAGTGACCAAGGGACTGAATTCAAGAATTAAGTTCTTGACTCATTCTGTAATTTTAAGGGAATCACCAGACAATAGAGTGCTCCTATAACTCCTTAACAGAATGGTGTTGCTAAGAGGAGAAATAGGACACTTATTGAGGCTGCTAGGAATATGTAAGCTGATTCAAAGCTACCTCTAACATTCTAGGCAGAGGCAGTCAGCACTACATGCTATGTGCAGAACAGAGTTCTTATAGTTAAGCCCCATTGTAAAACCCCTTATGAACTATGGAACAAGAGACCACCTTTCATTGGCTTTCTTAGGTCCTTTGGTAGCAGGTGTACCATACTTAACACAAAGGACAATTTAGCAAAATTTGCTAAAAAGTCGGATGATGCTATCATTGTTGGATACTCTTCAAGCTCCAAAGCTTATAGAGTATACAACATTAAGAACCAATAATTTGAGGAGTCATCCAATATTATTGTAAATGAGCACACTCCTTATGTTAAGGGGTATGGCCCTAAATATATCTTCAACTTAGAATTGTTTTTCAACTATTCTAAACCTTCTTGTGAGACTGTTTCAGCTGGAACAGGTGGACAAACAGATCCTTATGCAGATCAAATGTTTGAGTTGCCAAGACCTCTTCTAAGATCTCCAGGCAGGCATGAATATCAAGCTCCCATAGCTGGTAATCCAGAGTGTCTCACCATCTCAAGAACCAATGGAGCATCAACAAGTTGCCAGCCATATGAGCCCCAATCTTCACCAACAGACAACTTCAGAAATCAACACCAAGCTGATGAAGGCAGTGACTTGGAAGAACAGGAAACTGTTGATCCTGCTTCACAGCAACTCATGACTGATGCTGTAACACATTTATTGAATCAATCATTGAATGAAGGTGAGACAGCAGCTGGTGGTGATGTTCACAATCTTGATCAAAACATCTCTAACCTGGATCTATCTCTATAACTGGATGTGATTCCTAGGCTCAGGATCCAAAACATCCATCCAGCTGAGAACATCATTGGGAATGTCACAGAGGGAGTAAAAACAAGAAGTCAAACCCATCAAGAGAATGTCTGCTTGTATTCATGTTTCCTCTCCCAAATTGAGCCTAAGAAAGTGGAAGAAGCCTTAAAGAAAAGCAATTGGGTTGAAGAAATGCAAGAGGAGTTGCTTTAATTCAAGAGGCAAAAGGTATGGAACTTATGTCCTCTACCAAAAGGCCAAGTCCTTATAGGTACCAAATGGGTGTTTAGGAACAAGAAGGATGACAGAGGTTTGATCATCAAGAACAAGGCCAGACTTGTTGTTCAAGGACACACACAAGAGGAAGGAATTGACTACATAGATGTTTTTGCACTTGTTGCAAGACTTGAGGCTGTTAGGATTTTCCTTGCTTTTGCAGCATCCAAGAACTTCACTGTCTGCCAACTTGATATGAAATGTGCATTCCTGTATGGGGATATTAATAGGGAAGTCTATGTGTGCCAGCCATCTGGATTTGAAGACCCACGACATCCCAACTATGTGTGCAAACTAGACAAGGCGCTCTATGGCCTACATCAAGCACCCAGGATGTCGTATGAGACTTTGTCTTAGTTTCTTCTTAAGAATGGCTATACCAGAGGCACCACAGACAAGACATTGTTCATAAAGAAATTTGGTAAGGACATGCTGCTTGTACAAGTCTATGTGGATGATATCATATTTGGTTCCTCAAATGACCATATGTGTAAAGACTTTGAGAGCACCATGAGGAAGAAGTTTGAAATGAGTTCAATGGGAAAGATGGACTTCTTCCTTGGAATTTAAGTGAAGCAGATGAATGAAGGGATTTTCATTACTCAATCTAAGTATGTTAAAGATATCTTAGAGAGATTTGAGATGAAAGATTGTAAGCCATCCAGGACACCTATAGCCAGAAATCACAATCTATGTACTGACTCTGAGGGGGAGGATACTGATCAACATCAGTACAGGGCAATTATTGGGTCTCTAATGTACTTGACTGCAAGTAGGCCTGATATCATGTTTGCAACTTGCATTTGTGCAAGATATCAGGCTGCTCCAAAGGTGTCCCACCTGGTTGTTGTCAAAAGAATCCTTAGATACCTCAAAGGAGCTCCCAAACTAGGACTCTGGTATCCCAAGAATAAGGATTTCAACCTCTATGGTTACATTGACAGTGACTATGGAGGCTGCAACATCAACAACAAATCAACGTCAGGAGGATGTCAATTTCTTGGAGGAAGGATTATTTCATGGCAGTGTAAGAAGCAATCCTGTGTGTCTACATCAATTGCTGAGGCTGAATACATTGTTGCTGCTAGCTGCTATGCTCAACTGCTGTGGATTCAAAACCAGATGATAGACTATGGATTCAACTTCATGGAAACTCCTATTCACATAGACAACAAGAGTGCCATTTCAATCACAAAGAATCCAATGAAGCACTCAAAGACCAAGCATATTGACATCCGGTATGATTTTATATGAGATATTCATGAGAAGAGTCTCATAAAACTTGTTAAGGTTGACACAACTGAACAATATGCTGACCTGTTCATAAAGGCATTTGATGAACAGAGATTTAAATATTTAATTATAGCTATTGGGATGATCAACCTTGATTGAATCTCTTTTGAAGACCTTTTTAAATATGCCATGGCCTTTTTGTCTATTGATTACAATCTAAGCTCTGTTCCCGAATTATTCTTCACAAAATTGTCTTAGTATAAATTCTTCCGAAGAGAAATTTAGCTGTGGAAGAATTTCTCTCAGTCTTCCGCACATAAATTCCTCTAAGTGTTTCCTCTTCCGTATAAGTTTTTGCCTTCGGAAGACTTTTGATCAAGTATCAAAATTTACTTCCGAAGCCCTTTAACTTCTGTTCTCGGAAGCTATCTTACTCTCGGAAGCAAATATGTCTTAGGACATCATTTACCTTTGGAAGAAAAGATTTGCTTCGGATGAAACACTTTGAGAAATTCACAAGTGTTTGTCCTCGGAAGCAATTTAACCCTCAGAAGAAAATTTACTGTAACGGAAACATTTTCAGGCCCCACTTTGTAAAAAAGTGAAATTTTGTCAGCAAAAAGAAATGATATTGGATTATTTAAATGGATTTATCTTGCCAACTAAATATTATCATAAACCTATACTGTCTTTTCACATCTTTTCACCCTATCCGATAAGGTTTTACTCCATTTATAGACAACCTTCGACTATCTTACTTTTCTTAACGTTACAAAATAGCCACCTTCCAAATTTATGAAACAATGGCCCTTAATCCCCAACATAATCAGGTCGCGCTCCTTGATTCCACCAAGGATGCTGACTATGCCCCAATCATCCAATTCCTAACCAAGTCAACATACTTCACTGCCCTCACCGTGAACCCAACTGTTTACTCCAACCATATGGCCGAATTCTAGGCCAATGGATGGAGTGAAGTTCTGATTGATCAGCGGGTTATTCATTCGATGATAAGCGGCCAAGAGCTGATCATATCTGAAACCACCATTCGAGAGCATCTGGAGCTCCACGATGTAGGTGCCCTTGTGGATTTCCCCAAAATAGACTTGGATGAAACTTACATTCAAATGGGCTATGCAGGAAATGTGCAGAGGTCGACTGTATATAAATACAACTTCTAATTCAACTGGAAGTTCCTTCTGCACATAGTCCACCATTGCCTATCAAACAAGTCTAGGGGATGGGATCAAATCCCATATGATCTCGGGTGCCTGGTCATTGGAATGGTGAGGAACCGAAGGTTTAACTACTCCAAGTTTGTGCTGATGAACTAATCAGCAATCTAACTAGGGATTCTTTCTACATGTATCCCCAGTTTATCCAGCATTTCATAAACTGTGAGTTGGATCAGGACCGATTACATCTTGGTCAACCACTGTCGGTTCCTCACATGAAGCCTGGTGTCTTCAAGATTTTGAAGAAGGTTTCACCATATTTCACTGGCAGGTTCACCGATCTGCCCCAAGGTATGTTTGAGCCAATGGCCCATGGTGACATCCCTGCCAACCCAGCAGATGATGAGCCGCCACCAGACTCACCCATAATTCGTCATCCCATACAGCTTAGTTATCGTAGACGCCTAAAACAAACCCTTGATCAAGCTACTCTGATTGATCAAGTCCCCTCTCTTCAACCAAAAAAGACTAGAGTGGAAAATGGGCTCCCACTCAGTCTGAGGTCTCAACTTCCTCTGATATAGACCTCAATGTTATGGTTAAGTGTCCTCAGTCTCAACCAGACAAGCCTGCTAACCAAGCCTTCAGTCCTCAGGTTGAGTCATAACACGGGGGACACCTACATCTTAGAATCCACTGCAGGTGCAGGGGAATCCTTAGGTGCTGACCAAGGTCTCGGGTCATTAAACATATTTGCTGAATATTTTCTTGACCTTTTAACCCGTCCTGATGAGACTATCATGCTACAATAGACAAGTGAAGTTGATCCTTCTCACCACTCTTTTAATCAACTGAGCTCTCTGCAGCCTCTAATTTTCAGCCCACATCAGGAACAATGTACTGAGGTGAGTCCCACAGATGTGGAGGGGACTCATATAGATAGATCTACCACTACTAAGGGTGCTTTAATAATCCCTCACGACAGTGGTAACATCAATCAGACTCTATCCATGACAACTTTGCATATTCCTGTCTCTAAAGGACGCATGGATCAGCAAAGGAACCCTAGGTGCCAAGAAACCACATCAGGTGATGAGGATGAGCATACTAGGTATGTTATCTCATCTCCTGATGATTCCTCTAATGAGGATGAGGGTAGTATGCAACTAACCATCAATATCTACTCTCTAAAATCGCAACCTGGAATCTCATGTTAGGATTTTAGAAAGTAGATCTGCCACTCAGCAAATTGAGATTAACACCCTCAAGGCCCAATAAGCTGAGAAACAGAGAGAGAGATCTGTTAGGCATGTACAGATCTAGGTCTCTACAAGTACTTCCTCTAGCTCATCTGACTCTCGGGATGATGCTACCAAAAAGAGGGAGAATTTACAGGATGAAACATCTGCTGAGGGAGTATCTGCTCATTCGTTGGAGCAGGTACCGCCTCAGGGGGAGATGGTTGCTCGCTCTTTGGAGCAGGCATCAACCCTCATTGAGCCTACCATCGCCACAACCCCTCCTCTTGGTGTCACCTCATCTATCCCAGCCTCCCTTGCACATACCCTCCCTGTGCCAATTTCTTCTGTTCAGATGGAACACAGGACTTCCATCAATCTCATAGACCAGTTTCTGATGAAGTCCCCATCTGAACATTCCCTCCCTGATCATACTCTTACTTAGTTTGGAGCTTAAGAGCTCCAAAGGTTAACTTGACCTTGTACCTCTGGGAAGGGTGTTGGTCAACCTAGGTGGAGTGTGGAACCTGAGATTAACTTCGAAGGGGAAGCACAAACCGATGGCCCAACACCTAACTTAGCAGGGCCAGAAAGTCAAGTTACTTCCGAGGCTAAGGAAATCTCTTCTGAAGCCAAGGACATTCCTTCCGAGGCTAAGGAAATCCCTTCCGAAGCCAAGGAAATCCCTTCTGAAGAAGGTTTACTATCTACTTTCGAGGCAATCAAATCTACTTCAGAAGCCATGGAAATTTCTTCCGAGGCTGAACTTGAAGTCGCGGAAGTAATAGTAAATCTCTCTGCAACCATCTCTCATCTGCCTAACCAGCCTGAACTATCCAAACCCGAGTCTCCTAAGCCATCAGTTGTCTCAGACCCTAAAGGAAAGAGGAAGCTAACAGCTAAAGAGCTAGAAGAGGAATACAAGCTGGAAAAGTTAAAGAAGAAAAGAAGAATACACTCTGGGAACCTGTTGGGTGACAGTAGAGAGGTAGCAACCGAAGTAGCAGCTGCTCATGAGCACTTTTCCAATAAAAGATGGACAAAGCTGATTGACAGGATCCTCAATCTTGGGATCCAAAGTGAAGACATTCTTCTACTTCCCTATGAGGATCTTGTTAAGTTGGAGAAGGAAACCTTGCTGTAAAAGGAGAAAGTAGAAGAAACGAGGTTGGCAAAGGAGGAGGAAAGAAGGAATAAGAAAGAAGAGGCTAAAATCAAGGCTCAAGCCAAGATGAGAGTAGAGGAAATAGCATTTCTCTACTCTAGTAGATATAAGGAAGAAGAACTGGATACTCATGAGTTTGATACTATCCTGTTCTTCTTCAAACAAGAACAGAAGAAAATCATGAAGGAAAGGAAGAGGGCTGCCAGGGAGAAACTAAGAGAGAAGAAAAAGAAGAAGGAGAAGGCTGAGGAGCTATCAACCAAACAAGCTGATGATAGGGACTGGTTGAAGTCCTATCTGAAAGCTCATGGCTTCTCAGCCAGGAAAGTAGGCTCAATGGATACAAAGACTCTCCAACAACATGTCAGTGACATAAAGACTGACATTTGAATGGGGAGCCAACAGGAGGTTCAATGGAAAACTGCAAGTAAGAGGATGGTCTCCAAACCTACACCCAAACCAAAACCTACTCTTACCAAACAACCACCACTCCCACAAACCATTGAACCACCCACACCCTTTCCCTTCCCCTTCCCTATAAAACCTGAACCTATGGATGAACCTTTCACCCCCAAACCTGCCCCTTCAACCACCTCATAACTCACACCATAAATATCTAAACCACCATCACCACCACCAACTCTGATACCTAAAACCACACCTAAAACCATACCTAAAACCAAACCAACAACCCAACCATCCTCAATATTACCAAGACCCCTGACCGTACAGGAATTTGAGGAAATTCTGGAAGGACTCAACCAATGCACTAGGTTGAGTTCCTTCTCTTAGGATGAAGACTTGATTGAACTGAAATATCTTGATAATTCAGTCAATTTTCTCTGAAGGGAAGCTCTCCTGGATCTCCCTGCAACAACCCTGGACCAGTGTCTCACTCTTCTTTCCCTCAACATACATGACCTAAATGACAAGGAAAAGAAGCTAAGAAGAGGACTGGTGACGTTGTTGGACAAAAGGAAGATAGAAACTTTCCAACTACTCCTCAAGTGCCAAGGAGCCGTATAGTCCAATGGAGGTTCGATGAGCCTTCAGATGCCTTTTAGTTGGTAAGAGAGAGTGGGGAAACTAACCAGCTAGATACATCATCTCTGCTACACTCTAGCAGATTTGATAGCTAAATTATCACTCTCCAACCCCTCCAACTATCCTGTTGCTTCTCTCATCTGAAAGCACATACTCAATATAACGGAAGTAGAGTTAATAAGAAGAGCTCAAGATGCTACTGATGCTGAAGCCTCTGTAAAAGGTCAAGCATTTCTCCAGATGGTTCAAGACCCAGCTTTAGAGCCTATAGCTTGATGGGTATATGACTCCAACACCCATCAGCTTGTTTTATACAAAGGAAATAGCCAACGGATTCATGTCATTCATGGTGATAGACTGGATGTCTTAACCAGGACAGACATTTAGCAGCTTTATTATCTTCAAAATGATCAATCTCAGTAGAAATCAAGCAGAATACTACAAATCACTATGAATTCAAACTCACGAACACTTCAAGAACCCTTCTTCAATCTTCAATCAGTCGATCTAGAGCATACCAAGCTCTAATACCAATTGTAAGGGTCATTACAATAACACGATTGATCTCGTGATAATGAATGTGGAATATAAACGATCACGGGTTAGAAGAAGTAAAATCAAACACACATAACACAAATATAAATAAACTTCAATTATATTTCTCTCTGAATTTAATGTTTACAATGAGTACAAATTCAGGAAAATGATTAAAAGCTCTCTAATTACAAATACTAAACTTATATTTATAACCAAAATGAAGTTCTCGCGTGAAAACACTAGTTCTCGCGTGACTAGTTGTTGTTGCGCGAGAAGCAGTTTTTCACGTGGTAACTTAGGTTCTCACATGGACTTTGATCTTGATCTTCATCTTGATTTGATTTTTCAAGCCTCTAGGTTCAACCCTAATAGCTACCGTGGTGTTAGCTAATTTATCACTTAAAATTTCGTGTGGATAGTAACTGATGTTATTGTAAAGGTGGAAAATTTCTATTACGTAGTGGACTTCCTGTGTTAGACTATGCAAGTCCTACAAATGATAACCAACCTAATGTTATTTTGGGAAGACCATTCCTAAAAACTACTCAATGCTTGATTTAGAACCACAAGAACAGGAATGGGAAGTGAAGGTTGAGATTAAATGTATTTAGTAATAGAAGGTTGAGATTAAATGTATTTTCATATGTTCCAAAACCTATATTCAATGACAAATGTTTCATGATGGACATAATTGACGAGTGCCATAATCATGAAAATGAGGATACCACCATAGAGTCGTGTGTTTTATGTGACAGGGAAGAGGCAAGGTTAGTGATTGAATTAGAAGCATAAGAACATGATTGGGAAGTGAAGGCAATTCATAAAGGCAAACCGACTTGGACACATCAATTTGAAAGCTTACCAGATCAAATTGATGCTTATTTAAAACCATCCTTAGTCTCACCGCCACAAGTGGAATTAAAGGAATTGCCTAAATATTTGAAATATCCCTTTGTAGGTGATAACAAGACCTTACCAGTAATCATTGCATCCAACTTAATGAAGGATCAAGAAGAGGCTTTGATGGAAGTACTAATTGCTCACAAAGCAACCATTGGGTAGAGTATTGCTGATTTGAAGGGAATAAGTCCATCCATTGTGATGTATAAGATCATCACAGAAGAAGGAGTTAAACCATCATGTGGCACACAAAGGAGATTGAACCCTAACATAAGAGAAGTCGTTAAAAAAGAAGTTCTGAAGTGGCTTGATGCATGAATTATTTACCGAATCTCGGATAGCACGTGGGTAAGTCAAACCCAAACAGTTCCAAAGAAGGCAGGCATTCAAATTGTGAAAGATGATAAAGGTAATGAGGTAGCCACTTGGCCGGTAACTAGGTGGTGTATTTGTATTGATTATAGAAAATTAAATGCAACAACTTCTAAGGATCACTTCCCATTACCATTATTGATCATATAGTAGAAAAGTTTGCAGGTAAGAAATTTTACTGCTTTCTAGATGGGTATTCTGGGTATAACCAAATTGCTATGCATCCTGGTGATCAACAAAAAACCACATTCACTTGTCCATATGGGACATTTGCGTTCAGGCGAACGCCATTTGGACTGTGTAATGCCCCAGCCACCTTTCAAAGATTAAGATGAGTATCTTTTCACATATGGTTAGGCAATCATTGGAAATCTTCATGGATGATTTTTCTATTTTTGGAACGTCTCTTAAGTCATGTTTAGCTCAACTAAAATAAGTAATAAAAGGTGTGTTGAAACAAACTTGGTTTTAAGTGGGGAAAAAGTCACTTTATAGTGCAAGAGGGGATTGTGTTAGGTCATGTGATTTCTAGTTCGGTAATTGAGGTAGATCATATGAAAACTCAAGTGATCTCATCCTTACCTCCACCCACAATCATAAAAGGGGTACGCTCTTTGTTGGACCAAAAGAACCAATGAGCCAAGATCAGGAAAACCTCTAAGTCCCACATGCCACTGCAACAACTGCTGAAGACTCCTATCAGCTATTGTGTTCTCTTGCTTGAATGACAGACGAGAGCATCTTAGCTCCAACCATCAGCTGTTCTGACAAAGTCTGAAGAACAAAGTATGAAGATCAAAGAACTGAAGAACAACAGCTGAAGAAGACTCCAAAGTACTGAAGACCAAGTACTGAAGTCTGAAGTACTGATCTCACAAGTACTGAAGACTTCAAGTACTGAAGACAAGTACTGAAGAATCAAAAGCTGAAGAACTGAAGAACTGAAGACCTTCTACTGAAGCACAAAGTCTGAAGACAAAGACTGAAGACAACTGATGATATCTACTGAAGTCATCAGTTGTTACATCATCTGAAGCCAAGTCTGAAGACCAAGTACTGAAGACTCAGAGTTTGTCACAACAGCTGAAGAAGTCTTCTTCAGTTGTTGTGATGGTTTTTCCTTTTTAGTAGTTTATTTTGTTTCAGTAGTTGTACAACAGCTGAAGAGCATGTTCTTCAGTTGTTATAGTATCAGTAGTTATAAACGACTGAAGAGTTTGTTCTTCAGTCGTTGTAGGATTTCAGTAGTTTTACTTTTGTCAGTACTTAGGAAACTTTTGTAAGAAGATGTCAGCTGTTGACATCTTCAGTAGTTTTATGTTTTGTCAGTTGTAATTTTAATATTCGGTTGATGTCAGAAAAAGGACATCAGCCCATCCTTTTGCCGCCTATAAAAGGATGGGGAACCATACTGTTTTAATTGCCGAAACGTGCTAAGCAATAGAACATTTATTGTTTCGCAGAACTCTTTTCTCTCTCTATGCTTGTGCTTTTACATGCAATATCTTTTATGTTCTTGCATTAATCGCTAATTAATGTGCTAAATCCGCTGCAAACATAATCTGATTGATCAAACGAGAGACTGAGATCCTGTCAAATGGTATCAGAGCGGGTTAATCATTGATCGATTTCACTATTGATCATTTGAAACTGCTCTTTTGATCTCTCTGTTTGATCGAATTAGCAATTTGCAAGAATTAGCCATAGAGAGTGAGTTTCTGTTGTTTCTGGCCAAAATCTTGAGGTCTTTTGGTGGTTTCGAGTTACGTTTGTCTTGTTTAAACTTGTTTTTGACTAAAACCTGAGATGACAACACCAACTAATGATCCTCACAATACTGGTTCCTCAACCAAGCCTCCGATGCTGGTTAGGAACGAGTATAACATATGGCAAAGACGTATGCTACACCACTTGGCTGTCAACAGTGCTGGTTGTTGGAAGTCAGTGGTGCATGGGCCATACAAGCCTATGGTGAGCGTCCCGGAATCTAATGAACATGTTGCGAAGAAACCTGAACAATATTCGGACGAAGATCTAAAGCTGTTCGAAATTGATGCTAGAGCCCATGGAATTCTAGCCATGGCCATTCCTAATGAGATATATTCGGGGCTCTTGCATCATGAGTCTGCTCATGACCTATGGGTTGCTCTAAAGGAACAATTTGGAGAAACTGATTCGGTCTTAGCAAACAATAGGGAAATCCTCGCCCAACAATATGAGACATTCTCATATAGAAAGGGTGAGACTCTGACCCAGCAGTTTGAGCGGTTCTCTTGTCTGATCTCTGAGCTGAAGATGGTCAAACAAGAGTACACCAACAGCCAGATGAACAATAGGTTCCTCAGGTCACTTCCTGAGAGATGGGACACATACACCATTGTCCTACGCTTCAGTGCTGATCTGGAAACTCTATCTCTCACCCAACTTCATGGGAAACTGCTCACTTTTGAGAGAGAGATAGAGCAAAAGAGGAAGTTGTCATCTTCTGGCAAACTTGCTGATGACTTTGTCCAAGGTAATGCTGCCTTGATAAGTCATGAGTCAGAATATGCTTCATCAGAAAGTTCTTATGATGAGCATATTGATTTCTCTACCAACTCAGAACAAGCTTTTGTTGGTGTTAGTAGTTCAGGAGGTGGTGGTGACAACTTGTGTTTTCTGATGGAGGACTTGAAGGGTATTCCAGATGATGATCTGGAAGAGATGGATATTTTGAACCAAATGGCAATGATAAATATCCGCTCTTAAAAGTTCTACAAGAGAACTGGTAGGAAATTCCCAGGACTCTCTGGCAAAACCAAAGTTGGTTTTGACAAGAGCAAGTTGAGGTGTCACAAGTGCCAAAGGCTTAGACACTTTGCAAGAGAGTGTAGATCATCTGGATCTAACTCATCTGCACCCTTTGTGACTTTTCCCAGCAATAGCTCACAGCACAAAGGGCAACCTTCCTCTAGTTCTAGCTATCCATCTCAGGCACAGGCACCACCTGCTTATTTTGTGCCACAGGGTCATATGCCATATCCTTACCCCTGTTACTACATGCCTCAGCCTAGTCAAACTCAAGCACCCCCGGCTCAACCACCTCATGCTCTTCCAGAGCCTCAATCTTCCCAATCTCATCATCACACACAACCTCAACAACACAGCTTTTTCACCCCAAGTGTTGTTGACTGGAGTAGTCTACCAGAAGAGCTATCTGGTCAGGATCAACTACTCCAAGGTGCTGGTCAACATGGTGGTGACCAACCTTTTGGAAATCTTGCTCTGATGGCCCTTGATTCTGCTGAAGGGTCATCATCCAATGCCTCATCTCGAGTATCCACTGAGGCAAAAGCCAAGCTTTGTTCAGAATCATGCATAGCAGCATTTGCTTCTATTAGAGAAGCAAATGTAGCTTTAATAGATAAAAATCTTGAGCTTGAGCAAACAATTTCCAAAAGAAAAGCTGATTTTGAGGTTGTTCTAAAAGATAAAAATGATGAGATTTACAAGCTTAAATGCCAAATCAAAGATGATAAAGCTAGGGAAGATGTACTTCTAGAGAAGTACAAAGACCTCAAGGAAACTCTTGCAACCACCCAAGTTGAGTGTGATCGATGGGTGCAATCATGCAAGGGTTTTGAAATGCTTCTTAGCAAGCAATCAGCTTCCAATGTGAAGTTTGGCATTGGTTATAATCACACTGCTCCTCCTACAGATTTCACTTCAAGAGCAGAAGTTGAATCTGATGGAGAGAGCAATAACCAATCCTTCTCATCATGTGACCTACTATCCTCTGAATCAGCATCATCAGAGATAGAAGTCAGCATCAACTTCTGCCAAAACCAATCAGCTGATGCTACAACAGCTGATGGTTCAAATGCTGACTGTCACATGACCAAAAAGCTGATCAACTCAGGTGTTGTCACTAGAAGTACTGAAGGTACTAGAGAGCAAGTGACAACATCTGAAGTTCAAACCTCAAATACTGTTAGCACAATAGAGAAGAAAACTAACAGTAGGAAAGGTTTGAAGACTAGAGAGGATACTAGGAAAGCAGGCACTAGGAAGAAAACTGCTAGTACTGATGACAAACAGCTGAAGAACAAGTCTTCAGCAGTTAAATCCTCTTCAGCTGATGATTAGCATAAGATGAAGAAAAAGCCATGTGAGATATGTGGCTTGTTCAATCATCTTACTGATGATTGCTGGTACAAAAGGGGTTCCAAACTCAGAAAGAAGGAGAAAATTAATGAGAGCATCAATAAAATGAAGAATGAGTTTGAAACCAAGTTTGTACTAGCAACATCCAAGCCTGAAATCCCTAAGCCCAAAGCTAAATCTAAAAAGAAGGTAGGGATTACTCAGGCAACAGCTGAGGTTGCTCAGAAAAAGATGGTACAACATAGGAACTCATCATCAGCAAACTCCAATGTGTCTGAAGAGCTGAAGGCCTTATCACAGAATCAGACACAATTGGTGATGATGGTTCAGCACCTAGTGGGAAGAGTCAACCACTTAGATGCTCCTGTGTTGAAACCACAGAAAAGGAAGTCCAAGCCAAAGGGTTCCTCTTCTGTACCATCTTCTTCATCTCAAGCTGTGACACACAACACACCTGTAAGTGCTGCACCTGTAGCTGAGAACAGACCCAAAACCAAGCAGGTTTGGGTCTCCAAGACAAACTAACACATGGTTGTGTTTGCAGGGTTCTTCAACATGCCATAGAAGCATCTGGTATGTAGACAGTGGAGGATCCATGCACATGACAGGAAGCAGCTCCCTTCTTAATGACCACTCTCAAGGAAAGAAGGGATTTGTTTCCTTTGGCAATGATGCAAAGGGTTACATCATTGGTAAAGGCTTTGTTTCTAATGGGGAAATAAGGTTTGATGATGTTAACCATGTGGAGAATCTCAAGTACAACCTCTTGAGTGTCAGTCAAATGTGTGACAAAGGCCATGTTGCCCTTTTCACAAGCCAGAACTGTCGGACTCTGTCATCCAAAGTTCTGAGTTTGATTGACAAGGCATTGGATGAACACACTCTCCTGAAGGCCAACAGGACAGGAAGAGTGTATGCTTTAGATCTTTCTAAAAAGATGGATCTAAAAGGCCATCCTTGCCTATTCTCCAAGGCATCTCCTCAAGAGTCTACACTATGGCGTAGAAGGCTGGGTCATGTTAATTTCAAGAACATGAATCAGCTTATAAGCCATGGTTTAGTAAGAGGATTGCCTTAGAAGGAGTTCAAGTGTGAAGATGACTGCACTGCTTGCTTGAAAGGAAAACAACACAAAGTTTCATTCCCTTCAATAGAAGAACCAAAGTCCACTGCCTGCTTGTAGCTCCTGCACATGGATCTCTTTGGTCCTGTCAGAGTGATGAGCATGGCAAAGAAGAAATACTACCTGGTAATTGTGGATGATTATTCCAGGTTTGTATGGACTTTCTTCTTGCACTCCAAGGATGAAGCAGCCAAGACTATAATGAACTTTGTATTACTTGTAGAAAAGCAGTACTCCCTACAGGTCAAGTGTGTGAGAAGTGACAATGGAACAGAGTTTAGAAACCACACACTTGATGACTTCTACCTGTCCAAGGGAACTAGAAGGCAGTTTAGCATTCCTAGAACTCCTGAGCAGAATGGAGTGGTGGAGAGAAAGAACAGGACCCTCATTGAAGCAGCAAGGTCAATGTTGGCTGACTCAGGGTTGCCACTGACCTTTTGGGCTGAAGCTGTCAATACAGTTTGCTATGTACAGAATAGAGCTTTAGTGAATAAGAGGTTGATGAAGACTCCTTATGAAGTTCTTCATCATTTGGCTCCTCTGATTTCATTCTTTAGAGCCTTTGGGTGTCCATGTTTCGTTCTCAACACTAGCAACCCACTCCAGAAGTTTGCTAGTAAGGTGGATGCAGGGTATTTTATTGGTTATTCATCAACTTGCAAGGCATACCGAGTCTTCAACTGTAGAACAAAGGGGGTTGAAGAAACTCTGCATGTTAAGTTCAATGAATCTCCAAAGGACAAGATTCCACAAAACCCTGTGGAGTTATTTGATCTGGACATACTGCAATATGTTCCTTATCAACCTCCATCTGTTGAGCCTGTCAACAGATCTTCACCTGGTGATACTGATGATGATGTAGTCAGTACTCACCTCTTCAGGTTTAGTGACAACCTGCCTGAGTCCACTGAACCTGATGCTCCTGTAGCCTCAGCAGCTCCATCCACTATAAATGCTGATGAGATTTCTGCTTGCTCTACTTCGTTTGAGCTGCCATCCTCTACATGGTTTCAGGAATCTCCATCACCATCTGTTGCTGCTGATGGATCTACAAACACTTGCACAGATATCATAGTCTATCAAGAGCTCAAGAATCACCCCACATCACAGATCATTGGTGATATCCATGCTGGAGTTTCAACCAGGAATCAATTGTCCAACTTCTGCTTCTATGCTCTCTTCATCAGTCAGCAAGAGCCAAAGAACTATCATATTGCTTTAAGAGACAATGGATGGGTGGAAGCTATGCAGCTTGAGCTTCTTCAATTCAAGAAACAGCAAGTGTGGGAGCTTGTTCCATTACCCAAAGATAAGTGTGCTATAGGCACCAAGTGGGTATTCAGGAACAAAACAGATGAGAAGGGCCAAATAGTCAAGAACAAGGCCAGACTGGTTGTCCAAGGGTTTGCACAGGAGGAAGGCATCGATTATGATGAGACCTTTGCACCTGTGGCCAGACTGGAAGCAATCAGACTGTTCTTAGCTTATGCTGCCTTTCACAGCCTTAAGGTTTATCAAATGGATGTCAAAAGTGCCTTCCTATATGGAAAAATAAAAGAAGAGGTTTATGTGTGTCAACCACCAGGCTTTGAGGACAATAAACATCCTGATTGGGTGTACAAGCTTGATAAGGCTCTCTATAGGCTGAAGCAAGCACCTAGAGCCTGGTATGAGACACTCTCAACCTTTCTTCTAGATAATAAGTTCACTAGAGGCACCATTGATAAAACCTTATTCATCAAGACTGTGGGACAACATAAGCTCCTTGTTCAGATTTATGTTGATGACATCATCTTTGCATCCTCTGATCCAAAGTTGTGTGATGAATTTACAAAGCTTATGAAGCTAAGATTTGAAATGAGTGCTATGGGAGAATTACAGTACTTTCTGGGTTTGCAAATCAAACAACAGGATGATGGAATCTTCATCCATCTGTCCAAGTATACCAAAGAGTTGTTGAATAAGTTTGATTTACAAACCTGTAAGTCCTGTTCTACTCCCATGAGCAGCATCACACAACTAGATGTAGATCAGAAAGGTAAAGCGGTTGATGAAACCCTTTACAGATGTATGATTGGGTCCTTGATGTACCTTACAGCTTCTAGACCAGACATCATGTTTGCAACATGTGCTTGTGCTAGATTTCAGGCTGCACCTAAAGAATCCCATTTGATTGCAGTCAAAAGGATCTTTAGATATCTGCAAGGTACCCAATCACTAGGTCTTTGGTATTCAACTGGGCATTCTTGCAAATTAGTTGCTTTCTCTGATAGTGACTATGCAGGATGCAAAGTTACCAGAAAATCCACTTCTGGTGGTTGCCAATTCCTAGGCAATTGTTTAGTTTCTTGGCAGAGTAAGAAACAAACATCAATTGCTACATCCACTGCTAAAGCTGAGTACATTGCTGCTGCAAGTTGTACTTCTCAGATACTCTGGCTTCAGAATCAACTTCTGGATTATGGCATTACTGAGACAAAGACTCCATTACTAATGGATAGTGCTTCAGCTCTTTGTATTGTCAAAAATCCAGTCCAGCACTCTAGGACCAAACATATTAAGATCAGACATCATTTTATCAGGGATTGCTATGAAAAAGGTCTGATTGATCCAAAGTTTGTGCCTAGTGTTGATGAGCTTGCAGATATATTTACTAAGCCTTTAGATAGTGCCACATTTCAAAACTTGGTACTAAGGCTTGGTATGCTGCAGCTTGACTAATTTGACCTTTGCTGATGCTTTTACTTCACAACTACTGATGAGCATTAGGTCAAATACAAGTACTGATGAGTAATTTAGTCTTCAGCTCTTTCACAACTACTGAAGACTAAAATGACTCAAAGTACTGATGTACATTATTTATTGAAAACAACGGAAGTAGTGAGGTGGATTACAACTACTGATGTATGATTTTCAAATAAATAAGTACTGAAGAACAAATTTCGTTCACAAGTACTGATGTGTGACCTTACACAAGTACTGAAAACAAAATTTGTTCACCAGCTCTGAAGAATATTTCATCAGCACGTGTGAACATCTGATCACAAAAGCTGAAGGCATAAATATTCACAAGAGCTGAAGGGTCAATGAAACATCTGAAAGTCAGCCAAAGAGCTGATGAGTAAGTGTGGAGGCTAGTATGAAACAACTGATTTGACGGAAACAGCTGATGAGTAATTTCTCATTAGCTGATGCCAACAGCTGATGTTTCATACCCAAACAACTGAAGGACAAAACCATGTCTTCAGTAGTTTCACAACTACTGATGGCTAACACCAAGTCCTCAGTTGTTTACAACAACTGAAGCAATACCATGTCTTCAGTAGTTCACAACTACTGATATCAGTAGTTCACAACTACTGAAGGCTAACACCAAGTCTTCAGTTGTTACAATGTCTGAAGATGAAAACTAGGTCTTCAGTAGTTTATAACTACTGAAGACTGACAATAAGTCTTCAGCCGTTTACAACATCTGAAGGACAAAACCAAGGCTTCAGTAGTTTCAACTACTGAAGACTAACACCAAGTCCTCAGATGTTACAACCACTGAAGGTTAAAACCACGTCATCAGTCGTTACAACAACTGATAACTAACACCAAAACCTTCAGTAGTTTTCTTTCAACCTTTGACCTACCCTATAAATACCCCACCTTCAGAGCATTTACTCCTCACTTGACCTAATCCTTCAAAACCTCTGAAATTCCCATACACCATTAATGGCGACCATGCAACTGAAACCTCGACACAACTGTGTCGCCCATCTCACCAAATCGCCATTATGGCCTAAGTTTCACCAAGCCGTCGATCTTATGAACGACTCACCATACAAAACGGCTTTTCTCCTGAACCCCACTATATACACCGACTCCTTGGCGGAGTTTTGGACGAACGTAACCGTCCAAACCGGAGAGCAGGATGGCGAGGTTTCTCTCCGGTCCTCCGTCAACGGCCACCCCGTGGTTATCACTCCAGCTACCCTACGCCAAACCCTAGAGCTGGAGGATGCCACCCACCCAACCTCCTACCCCAAAGGTGCCCTGGATCTCTCATTCACATCCCACGACTACCAGGGTAACCTCTCCGCCTCCACCTTGTTGAAGAAACACTTCCCTGACCCTCAACGACTGATCTTCCACATGGTGAACGTGTGTCTGGCTCCCAAAACCTCTTCGTGGGACCAGATGTCCACAAGGTGGCAACAGGTATTGTTCTCTATCCTTGAAAAATAACCGTTAAACTTAACTGATATACTATTTTTGGAAATAAAGGATATGGTCACAAAACCAATTTCTAACCAATGGATCTTGTATCCTCGGTTCATTATGGCCATAATAGAGAACCAGCTTCAGGCTGAGGGACTAGTTGGCACTGGGGTCCCTGCCATGGCTGTTCTAGCCGAGGTATACTCCAGGCACAACACTGACCAAACACTCAAACAGGCTGGCCGGCTGCGAAAACCCACGCAGCAGGAACCCACAGCCTCCACCTCCAAATCCAAAGTCCCCACCAAACCAAAAGCCAGAAAGAAGCCCAAAAAGGCTACTCAGGGAGTTGAGTCCCCTGAGGATGCCCCTGCAACACAAAGGCAGGATGTGCCTACTGGTTCGATTCTCCCAGCAGGTACCACGACTCCACCCACCACAACCGCACAGGCTTCCTCTCAACAGGAGCCTGATGCAACCAATATTGGGGCAACCACATTACTGGGGTCTTTCTCACTTGAGAAGACTGCCATTGAAGAGCACTGTCCTCCCCCTGTGCACACTGCTTCGAGCCTATCTCTTGATGAGACCGCCCCACAAAGCCCTACATTGGTTATCGCCAAAGTGCTGACCCATCTGAGCACTCCACCCTCTCCCCAGAAACCTATTAGAACTGGGGAGACTCCAACCGAAGAGGGGGTGGATACAAGTGCCGGTGGGAGCCCACAGCACAGAGAATCAGTCCAATCTCCCAGTGTGGTTAGGGAGATAGGACAATCTGGTGAGGCTGCCACTTCCCCTGCATCAACATCTGAGCTGGGTGAAGCTGGTAACATCACTAAGACCTCACCAGAGGCAACTGCCGATGATGGATCCAATCCGGAGGCTAGAAGTCCCCAGTACCATGAACAAGGGGCACATGCTATTACTGAGTCACACTCAGGGCACGTACATCCTGACATTATCAGGAGGTCAGGTGATTCAGCTCATGCTGATGATGACCTGAGCTTCTTCTACGATGTAGTAGCTCAAAACACTATCCTAGAGGATGAGATAAGCAGACTCAAAGAGCTGCTTGCTCAAATGACTCAGGATAGAAGTCCATCTGCCACCACTACCCCACAGATGGCACCTTCACCCGAAGGTCTCATAAACACTGAGCCACTCCCACAAACTCGGCCACCAGCCCTTGCTTCTGGCACTAGCTCTCAGGGTCAGAACCCCCCTGAGCAGCTGGATGCTATCCTCCAGAAATCCCTACCTCTCATCACACCCATGCTTAAAGACTTAGTCATTCAAACCCTTGATGAGAGGCTTCCCACATACATACAACCCATGGTGGAGGTTGCCATTTCTAAGGCACTTGCTGATTGTCAAACCCCAACCAATGCACCCAAAAAGGGGGAGACATCAGTGCAAGTTAAGAGGAAAGAGAGGGAGTTGGTTGAGGAGACTAGGAAGGTGAGGGAGAAAGGGAAGAGGAAAGAGAGGGAGGTTGAGCAAATAGAAGTGGCTGACATCCAAAAGGGTTTCAGTGTCATAAGGAAAAGGGAGAGGAGGGAAAGAAGGTGGCTGACTCTGATCTAGCAGCCCTTGTCAAGGAGGCTGATGCTGAACACAGCAAATCAATGGATTCTACCATTGCTCAGCTGTTCAGGCAAGGCTTTGACAAGGACACTACCTTGCTAGATCAGGAGATCAGGAGGATGGAAACTAGGGAGATAGAATACCGATGGTCTACTTATAGCCAAGAGGATCAAAAGAGACTCGAGGCTATGAGTAGATTCATTTCGAAGTATCTGGGCAGGCCAGTCCTTGATGTCAAAGCATGGACTAGGGATAGGATCTTGGCTATAGCCGCCAAGACCTGTTCAGCTGGTGACTTCACAAAGGGACTGGTCGCTGAGGCCCTCTCTGAAGCAGGTGCTGGGAACAGGACACTGCTAGTAAAACAGACCAAACTAGCCCTTATCTCTAGGTTACTAGCAGTGCCTGCCAACATTCCCACACCAACAACCCAACCACAACCCACTAAACCAACCCCTTCACCATCAAAACCCGCAGCCAATGATCCACCCTTGAAGAAGAAGAGAAGGGTGTTGAGGCTGCAAGAAGAAGAAGAAGAGGAGGATGAGGAGGATAGACTGCCTCTTTCAGCAGTCATTCCTCTACCTAAAGCCAAATCCCAAACCATCACTCCCACCTCACAAATGGAAACTGTGAAGGTAAAGATAGAGGAAGAGGCACAGCAGCAGCTTCATGATGCTGAAATGCTTAAGTCAATTGACCTAGCATATGCTGCCTCTACCTCTATCATGAATATGAAGAAAGAAGCTCTGAGACTCTTCACTCTCAAACAAACCTTCCAATATAACAAGGAGAGAGTGAAGACTTGGCCTGATCCTAGGGTGGCTCACAGGATCACAAAGAAAGATATTCCTATGAGATACAAGAGCCAAATGAAGAGGATTGTAGATGAAGTAATCACAGTGGCTCTTGTAGTAACACCCTGGGAAATTATGGATGAGTTCGAGAAAGCTTATAAAGCTAAGCTACCTCCTAAAATGATGTTGGAGAACAGGATGGTGAGGAAAGGCTTAGTTTATAAGAAGCTTGAGAATTTCCGCAAAGATGAGCTCAACTTGTTGCTAGAAGGCAGACATCCAGATGAATTTGCATATAAGCAAATCACAACAGTTGAGCTCAAAAATGGGAAACAGGTCAAGTATGTCTCAGAGATGTACGGCCATGAAGGATTGTTTGATGGTGGGGATGAGGGCATGACCAAAGAAGAACAAATGATCTTTGTCCGAGCCTACACCAGAGAATCCTACCGGCTTGTACATGGGAGGTAGATCTCATGGATGGGACAACAGCTCTGTGTCCAATTCCCCAAGACAGAGCTCCCATCCATACTTAGCCAAACAAACACTAGAGAGTACCTCTCAGGCCAGTGCTTATCTGGGTCAACTTCTAATCTGATCTAGAAGGAAATAGACCAATCATTATGCCACCAATAAGTGGGACAACCAATAATTAGAGGTTTTGGCTGCATTGGTTCAGGGGGAGTTTGTTGGACCAAAAGAACCAATGAGCCAAGATCAAGAAAACCTCTAAGTCCCACATGCCACTGCAACAACTGCTGAAGACTCCCATCAGCTATTGTGTTCTCTTGCTTGAATGACAGACGAGAGCATCTTAGCTCCAACCATCAGCTGTTCTGACAAAGTCTGAAGAACAAAGTATGAAGATCAAAGAACTGAAGAACAACAGCTGACGAAGACTCCAAAGTACTGAAGACCAAGTACTGAAGTCTGAAGTACTGATCTCACAAGTACTGAAGACGTACTGAAGACAAGTACTGAAGAATCAAAAGCTGAAGAACTGAAGAACTGAAGACCTTCTACTGAAGCACAAAGTCCGAAGACAAAGACTGAAGACAACAACTGATGATATCTACTAAAGTCATCAGTTGTTACATCATCTGAAGCCAAGTCTGAAGACCAAGTACTGAAGACTCAAAGTTTGTCACAACAGCTGAAGAAGTCTTCTTCAGTTGTTGTGATGGTTTTTCCTTTTCAGTAGTTTATTTTGTTTCAGTAGTTGTACAACAGCTGAAGAGCATGTTCTTCAGTTGTTATAGTATCAGTAGTTATAAATGACTGAAGAGTTTGTTCTTCAGTCGTTGTAGGATTTCAGTAGTTTTACTTTTGTCAGTACTTAGGAAACTTTTGTAAGAAGATGTCAGCTATTGACATCTTCAGTAGTTTTATGTTTTATCAGTTGTAATTTTAATATTCAGTTGATGGACATCAGCCCATCCTTTTGCCGCCTATAAAAGGATGGGGAACCATACTGTTTTAATTGCCGAAACGTGCTAAGCAATAGAACATTTATTGTTTCGCAGAACTCTTTTCTCTCTCTATGCTTGTGCTTTTACATGCAATATCTTTTATGTTCTTGCATTAATCGCTAATTAATGTGCTAAATCCGCTGCAAACATAATCTGATTGATCAAACGAGAGACTGAGATCCTGTCACTCTTTCTTAGGGCATGCGGGGTTTTATCAATGATTTATAAAGAATTGGAGTGTCATCATAAAACCCTTATGTAACCTTCTTCTAAAAGATGTTCCTTTTGTATTCGATGATCAATGTGTCCAAGCTTTTAATCTGTTAAAACAAAAATTAATCGAGACCCCTATCTTATGATCACCAAATTGGTCCTTAGCTTTTGAAATTATGTGTGATGCAAGTGATTATGCAGTTAGGGCAGTTTTGGACAATGGGTGGATAAGAAACCCGTGGCTATATATTATGCAAGTAAAACTGTTTCTGGTGCAAAGTTAAACTAAACAACTACAAAAAAAAAAAGTTACTTGCAGAGGTATATGCGTTAGACAAATTTTGATCATACATTTAGGGAAGTAAAGTTATTATTTGTTTTGATCAGAGTGCAGTGAGATACTTGATGAAAAAAAAGATGCTAACCCAAGACTAATTCAATGAATTCGGTTGTTACAAGAATTTAACTTGGAAATTCATGACAAGAAAGGAAGTGACAATGTGGTAGCCAACCATATGTCACGTGTCATGCATCAAAACAATGTTTGGAATGAAAAGATTAAAGAAACATGTCAAGATGAACAATTATTATCTGTTTCCACCCTCCCTTGGTATGCTAATTTTGCTAACTATTTTCCTGCAGGTACACTTCCCGACCATTGGACAAAGAAGAAAAAGAAACAATTCATAGGGCAAGCAAAGCATTACATATGGGATGAACCAGATTTTTTTAAAGTGGGAAAGGATCAAATTATCAGACGCTGCATACCTAACGAAGAGATTCAATAGGTTTTGGGACATCTGGATGCATCTGCATGTTGTGGTCACTTCAGTGGCTACAAAAAAAGGGCATAAAGTATTATCATATGCACTTTATTGGCCCATGATGTATAAAGATTCATTTCATACTCATAGAATTGTATAAAGTGTCAACAAATGGGCAGTATTTCAGAAAGTAATGAGATGCCCATGCAACCAATTCTCATAGTCGACGTCTTTGATGTTTGGGTAATCCATTTCATGGGACCCTTTATTAACTCAAATGGCCATTTATACATTTCGGTGGCAGTTGACTATGTGTCCAAATGGGTTGAGGCCATCGCCACCAAAACAAATGATCATGTTGTAGTTTGCAAATTTGTTTAGTAAAATATATTTTCACTATTTGGAATCCCTTATGTGATCATCAATGATGGGGGGTCATATTTCATAAAACTTTAAATTTGGCAAATTGCTTAAACGATATGGAGTTGATCATCAAATAGCCACACTGTACCAACCTCAAACACGTGGTCAAATAGAAGTGTCTAATAGGCAATTAAAGAAATTTTATAAATAATCATGCGAGTTGAACGTAAGGATTGGTATACTAAGTTGGATGATGCCTTATGGGCGTATCGCACGGCTTATAAAACCCCTATTGGCATAACACCTTATCGATTGGTATATGGCAAAGGATGCCATCTGCTTGTTGAATAAGCTCATCGAGCATCGTGGGCTGTTAACATGGATTATGACATTGCGGGTAAAGCAAGAAAGCTTCACATATGCAAGTTGGGGGAACTGCAGGATGAAGCTTATGAATGCACGTCGGCTTACAAGGAGAAAATGGAAATAATGCATGATGCGAAGTTTAGGAAAAGACTTTCAAGGAAGGACAGAAAGTGGGTTATACAACTGTCAGTTAAAACTCTTTTCGGGGATACTCAAAAGCAAATGGACCGGTCCATACCTTGTTACATGTGTAGAACACTTTGGGGATATTGACATTGAGGATTTGAGGATCATATCCGCTAAGTGTGAATGGGCATTGTCTAAAACCCTATTTGGAAGCTAATGATATCAATGTACTATCTCACGTGGTTGAAAGCATTCTGCTGGGCACTTTGGAGAATTTGTCCCCTACATAATCATCCAATGTAACAAGTTTGGCTGAAGACGTTAAACTTAGCGATAACAGGAGGCAATCGCGAATTTTGAGGGTGTGTTCCCTACAAACCTTCAGGACACTATAACTCGTCCACTAGGCATTACCGAGGGGTTTAAAGGCTTGTTGCATACACTAAATGCAACCGTGATTCCTATGAAAGTGAGTTAGTAGTTATTACTTAGAATTTTGCTTTAATTTTCATTTCATTTATTGTCTTGCTACTAATGTTATTAGTACATTCTCAAGTCTTACTATGAACATCTACTCGATGGTTATCCTAAAGTGTAGGGATTAGTAGTACAAAATTCAGGTATGTCTGTCTTTTATTTGCTTCGAGACGAAGCACGATTGTGTGGGGGTGGTGGATAAGTAAGTTTCAAAAATCAAGCAAATAAAGCAACACTCAAGCATACCTGTAAAAACTAGAAATTTGCCAAAGGAAAGAAAACAATACTATCTAGAAAGATAAAGAAAATGAAATAAAATGGAAGGGGGCTAAGTGTAAAAAGTACAAAACTCAAATATTATATTAATATTTGAGTATGGCCGCCAATGTATACACACCAACTTATGCTTTTCGACTGAAAAAGGAAGAAGAAGAAGAAAGTGAAGCTTCTATCCATTTTTCAAGAAGAAAACGGCTGAATTCGAAATTGGCAAGTGTTTCTATGTGTTTTTGGTTCGGTTTTGTGGGGTTTTCGACCTTAGAACTGATTTTTATGAGTTCAACATGTTTGGTTGTTCTTTTTGATGTATTTTAGGTGTTCGAACTCTTGTGCACACAAGTTTGGGAGAAGTTATACTTATTGGTTGCAATAGGTAACTTCTACACCCCGGTTTTATGTGTTTTAAACTCTTTAGGGTTGTAAATGCATATTTAAAATGTTTTACAACTGTTGCGTATGTAACCATATGTATTTGTGCATGTATGTTTAAGTTTTATGGTTGTTTATGTGTTGTTGATGCTTAGGATGATAGATATAAGTCAAGAGCATGTTAGGATGGTGATTGGGACTGAAAATAATTTAGAAACATGTTAAACAGTTCGTCATGCACCCAAATAGGGCTCAGGCGCCTGAATTATGCCTTAAAATATTAACTGAGTTCATGCGCTCAAACAGTACCCCATGCGCCCAACTAATTTGCTCAGGCGCCTAAGTGTTAGTCATGCGCCTGAACGGTACCTCATGTGCCCAAAAGTTAGTGCTCACACGCCTAAGTGTTGGGCTCAGGAACCCAAATACTACCCATGCACCTGGATTTTTTCATGCGCCTAACTTTCCCATGCGCCTAAGTATCTATGCGTCTGTATAGTCCTCATGTGCCTGCATAGTGCTCATGCGCCTAGAACACTTAGAAAATTTTCTGAAATTATCGAAAAATCAAAATTTTAGGGTTTGACCCTAATTTGACTTGAGGCTTATATTTGTTTATTTTAGGTATTTTTATGGTTTGTTTTTTTGTTTCATATTATATAGTATCATGTGACTTTACATGGTGTGTTTATGCTTGTATACGTAAAGTATTATCATAATGAAAGTGAAAGATTAATGATAATGAAAGTGGAACATAAAGAATGAATCAATGAAAAGTCTTACAAGCAAACTGAAAGGAGGTTCACAACTCATTGAGAGTTGCTAGCTCAACTATGTGTAATATAGCGTGCAATTTTGGCTAACCCTTGATGGTTCACACACAGGAGGATCAGTCTTGGTGATTGATCCGTAGTACAAAACGGGTTCCTTGTCACTTTACTCCAGGAATGAGGTGGCTTCGTTCCTAACGATGGGAGTAAAGTTATGATAGGATCTAGAAACAGTGAAAGATAATGATAAAATACGAAACGAACGAATATGTGCAATAAGGAAGGATGAATAAGGTTATACCTTGATGTATGTATGATGAATGCTCACGTACGAAAGTTAAGAAAACTATTTTATTGAAAAAGGGTATTTTCATATATAAATTATACAAGGTATTTTAACGCTTTTGAAACTGGAACTCACTCAGCAACGCTGACTTTTATGCATTTACAGTTGGCATGTATTTATTGCTGAGGATGGCACGAGGGTGAAGCTACTTGGTAGGGCAAGACTGGCATCCATTCAAGCTTAAGGATATTGTTGTTTTGTAATGCAATTAAATGATGCTTTGTAACCAAAAAAATGTTGTATTGCTTAACAATAGTAATTATCAATGAAATGAATGGTTTTTGTGAACTTAATTCCGCTTCTTAATCTTATGAAATGTGTATTGTTTTAAATATCATGTGTGATGAATGTCCAACTATAAGCGTCCCAGGACGAGGCCTTACAACTTGCTATCATAGCTAAGTTTAAGTGAATTGGGTAAAATATTTTCAAAACCTAATCTTAAACTGAAAATGGACTAAAGGAAAGAGATGCCAGCCCGAGTACCTACGTGCCATTAGGTATTTCTTTTCTCAACGTAAACTGGTATTATGTGCGTGTGCTATTTGATTATGTGCTCTTAGTAGATTTAGATACTGATGTATCCAGGATAGAAAATGCTTGGGGTGTGAAGAGTAAAGTAAGTGGCTAATCACAACTGGCCACTATAATTAGGGACATACTATAATTAACATAAACTAAGCTATTGCCTTGAATGACCATGTTAGTGTTTGAATCTTATTGTGATTAGAGGATGGCTGGAGCTAGATCGTCTAAGGCTTCTAGGGGTGGAGTTGTGACGTCCTAAACCCAGGAGGATACTAGAGGCACGTCACATAGTTGGATTAATATTTTAAACACAAATCAGAGCTTTCTATTTACAGGGGAAGACTAGACAACATTACATATTAACCCAACTTTTAAAACATTTTACATATTAAGACTTTTACATAAACATCCGTTTTACATTATTACACATGACTCTTATCCTATGCCAGCAATCGCCTTGGGATAGCATCCTGATCCAACTCAAGCTTGTTTTCCTCTATTACTAGAGGATCCTTCCTTACCTAGCACACATATAACACACTCAAAACATCAGATAACTGGTGAGTTCTAAATTTTTGTTAAAACATTAACATTATCTCATCACATACAAAAATCATATTTATATTGGCAATATAATAAAATCAACTTTATCTTTACTTTGTCCCACCGGACTCGTCCCACCGGACTTCAGTCTCCCACCTCCAAAACTATCAGTTTCCCACATCTAGAAACTGTAATTATTAACTCTCATCCAGTAGGATGCCAATTTAATCATCTAGGGTCGTCACCACAAGATGTTCACAAAGCTGAGTGATCGTCATCACTCCTTCTTACTGTACAGTCTACACACACAGGCATCTTACCCTAACTGGCCTGTTGAGATTTATATTACATCAAAACAATTTCTTTACTTATTGCCAATATTATCACATTAATTTACACACACCACACATTCCTTCTTTAGCACCAGTTTTAATATATTTTCATCTGTCTTCACACACTATCTGACCCATTGGAATCATTACCATCACGTAATGATTATCAATGTTCAGATAATCATTCATTACCCCCAACTTTACCCTAACAGTCTCACAAGTTGTTAGAAATGTATAAACATCATTACCATAGTTCTGGTGCTAAAACATTCGATTCATTTATCATCATATGTGTGCTAGCCCGAATGTTAAAACCAAACATTTGAAAAGGGCTTAGAACTCACCTTATTAACTTCCTCACGACAATCTACATAATCCACGTACACGAGATAACTAGTCCTTCTTCTAATCAAGGTATATCTAAAACAATAAACCTTGATTCAGTAAACTATTATCAAACAGGACTTCTAAGCGAATGAACACTTATGCGAATGAGCACTCATGCGACTGGACCTATGCGGATGAACATCAATGTGGATGAACATCCAATCGTGCGATTGGACCTCATGCGACTGAACCATATGTTTGAATCATGCGGCTGAACCTCCAGTCGTACAGCTGCATTCATTCACACGACTGAGTCCTCATTCGTACATAGTGATCACTCGTCTTCATTCGGTCTTCTAACCAGGCGACTGGGTTCTCAGTCGCATGACTAGACTCACATTCGCACGATTGAGGCATGCGACTGAGCCCATTCGTCTGAAACGGATTAGCAGCTGTGTTCTTGATGTTTTTGATCCAAACTTACTAAAAACTTGAGTTTTAACCATCCAAATCATGTCATATTCAAAACAGATCATGTACACATCGTTTATAATGGTTTTGGATCATTGTTTTATCAAAACTTCACAAAAACTCGGATCCGAATTCTTGGATTTTAGCTTAGAAAAGAACAAGACCAATTTCAATGATTTAAACAGGTTATTGGATCAGATTCAATCATATACACAGCTTACAATATAGTAGGATTGATCTGTGACACTCAAAACTTACCGAAACGGAGTTAGCGTAGTTGATTTGGCAAGAACAGGGGTGTTTGGGTGTAAAAGGAACAAGAGATTGAAGATGATGCAGATAGGAATCTGCTTTTAAACTCTCTTAACCGCCTTACTTATCCCTACATTCATTCTAACCGCCTCACACTCAGTCGCACGACTGAACCATTCGCACGACTGAATCGTGCGACTGAAGCCCATACGCCCATGATTCTTGCGATTGAGTCTCATTCGCACGTAAGGGGTGCGACTGAAGTTCATTCGTATGCAAGTCATGCTACTGAACACCAATCTTAACAAACAAACTCAACTTAATTAATTAAACATAACTATAATACAATTACAAGTCCGGATTTAGAAACCGGATGTTACAACTCTCTCCCCATTAAATAGGTTTCGTCCCCGAAACCAACTATTCAAACAACTGGGGATAATCTCTTTTCATCTCATCTTCCGATTCCCAGGTGAAATCAGATCCCTTTCTATTCGACCACTGTACTTTAACTAACTCAATAGTTTTATTTCTCAATCTTTTCATCTTTCTGTCTACTATAGCAGTAGGTTTCTCAACATAATTCAACTTATCATCCACCTCTATATTATCTAAAGGTACGTATGCATTTTAATCAGCTAAACACTTGCGCAACTGTGATACGTGAAAAGTTGGGTGGATTCCTTGCAACGGATCGGGTAATTCTAGTTTATAGGCTACTTCTCCAATTCGTTCTATAATTCTAAACGGTCCTATAAAACGAGGACTTAACTTTCCCTTCTTTCTGAGTCTGATAATTCCCTTCTAAGGAAATAATTTCAACATAACTCTATCTCCTACTTCAAACTCTATATGCCTTCGCCTTTTATCTTCATAAGATTTTTGTTGATCCTGAGCCGCTTTAAACCAAGCTTTGATCTGATCCAATTTCTCATTTGTAGCCTGTACAATTTCCAAATTACCCAACTCTTTCTGCCCAATTTCTCCCCAACATATCGGACTCCTGCACTTTCTGCCATATAACATCTCATAAGGGGCTCTCCCAATTGTGGAATGATAGCTGTTATTGTAGGAAAATTCTAATAACGGTAAATGACTATCCCAGCTACCACCAAAATCTAATACACAAGCCCGCAACATATCCTCAACTGTTTGGATAGTCCTTTCAGTTAACCCATCAGTTTCTGGATGAAAAGATGTGCTGTGTAATAAACGAGTACCCATATCTTCATGAAACTTTCTCCAAAACCTCGAAGTAAAACGTGTATCTCTATCCGACACAATAGATAATGGTACCCCATGACGAGTAATAATTTCTTGAATAAACAGTTTTGCTAACTTCTCAGAGTTATACGTCTCCTTGATTGGTAAGAAATGCCCGCTACGTGTCAATCTATCCACTATGACCCAAATGGTATCATAACCCTCAGCTGTACGCTGAAGCTTGGTTATGAAATCCATTGTCAACTCCTCCCACTTCCATTTTGGGATCTCTAAGGGTTGAAGTTTACCGTATGGCTTTTGATGCTCAGCTTTAACTTGAAGACATGTCAAACACCTATTCACATACTGCATCACATTAAACTTCATACCTGGCCACCAATATTCTTGTTTTAAGTCTTTATATATCTTAGTAGTACCAGGATCTATAGAGTATCTGGATTTATGAGCTTCATCTAGGACCAACTCTCTCATCTTAATCGGAACCCACATACGACCACATTTTGTCTTAACCCCAAAACTATTTTCTTCCAGATCCTTTATTTGACCTTTCATTCGTTCTCGTTTCACGTTTTCCTCCTTTAATGCTTCTGATTGAGCTTCACGTAACTGATGCATAAAATCTGGGGTTATCACTAACTTATATGACTTAACTCGAATCGGAGGGTGTTCATTCTTTCTGCTTAACGCGTCAGCAACCACATTTGCTTTACCAGGATGGTAAAGTATTTCACAGTCACAATCTTTCACCAATTCTAACCATCTCCGCTGGCACATGTTTAATTCTTTCTGATCAAAGAAATATTTCAAACTCTTATGATCCGTATAAATCGTACATTTCGTCCCATATAAGTAATGCCTCCATATCTTCAAGGCAAACACCACAGCTGCTAATTCCAGATCGTGCATTGGATAATTCTTCTCGTGGTCTTTTAACTGTCTAGAAGCATAAGCTACTACTCGTCCCCTCTACATCAATACACAACCTAAACCTTGATACGAAGCATCTGAATAGATTACTAAATCTTCATTTCTATCTGGCAACGACAACACTGGTGATCGAGTTAACTTCTGCTTCAGTTCTTGAAATGCATTTTCTTGTTCTGGTCCCCATACGTATTCCTCATTCTTTCTTGTCAGCTTCGTTAACGGGGATGCAATTTTGGCAAAATCCTGAATAAATCTTCTATAATAACCAGCAAGACCCAAAAAACTGCGGATTTCAGATGGCGTCTTTGTAGGACTCCACTTTATTACTGTTTCAATCTTTGTAGGATTTACTAAAATACCTTCTGCATTGATTACATATCCTAAAAACTGTACTTCCGGCAACCAAAACTCACACTTAGAAAATTTTGCATAAAGCTTTTCTTTTCTCAACCTTTCCAACACTTCACGAAGATAGCAGGCATGATCTCCCTCATTCTTTGAATAGATCAGTATATCATCAATAAACACAATTACTGATCGATCTAACATTGGCTTGCACACTCTATTCATCAAGTCCATGAAAGCAGCAGGTGCATTTGTCAACCCAAAAGACATAACCAAAAATTCATAATGACCATAACGCGTACGAAACGCCGTCTTGGGTATATCTTCTTCTTTAACTTTCAACTGATGATAACCAGAACGGAGATCTATCTTAGAAAACCAACTGGCTCCCTGTAACTGATCAAACAAATCATCTATTCGTGGGAGTGGATACTTATTCTTTATCGTCAACTTGTTTAATTCTCTATAATCGATACACATATGCATACTCCCATCTTTCTTCTTTACAAACAACACCGGAGCACCCCACGGGGAAGAACTGGGTCTAATGAAACCTCTTTCTAGCAAATCTTCAGTCTGCTTCATTAATTCCTTCAATTCCGATGGAGCTAGCCTGTAAGGTGACTTGGCAACTAGCTTAGCACCCGGAATTAAATCAATCCTAAACTCAACTTCACGATCTGGAAGAATACCCGGTAATTCTTCTGGAAACACATCTATAAAATCTCTAACCATAGGAATGTCCTCTATCTTTTTCGCAGGCTTTTGAGAATCGATCACATATACTAAATAAGATGCACACCCGCGGCTTATTAACTTGTCAGCCTTCATCATGGATACTATCTTTACAGTTGACTCTTCTCTATCGCCATATACATGAATCGTTTTCCCATCCGGCGCTCTCAATTGAATCATCTTCTTGTTACATATAATATGAGCTTCATAGTTTGCCAACCAATCCATACCCAAAACTACGTCAAACCCTCCTAACACCATAGGATATAGTTTAACAGGCAATCTATATCCTTCTAATTTAATAAAACAACCCTCAATCATACTACTAATTATCACAGATCTATCATTAGCAGTTTCCACTATAAAGGCTACCTCTAATGGTCGAATTTCACATGCAAGCATAGGGAAAAAATTAACAGATAGGAAACTTCCACTCGCACCAGAATCAAATAACACGTTAGCTGGAATCCCATTAACTAGAAACGTACCTGAGACTACATCTGGCAAAGCTTTAGCCTCACTAGCTGACATAGAATATGCTCGCCCCTTAGCCACACTCGACCCTTCTCCTGACCCTTTCATCGATCTAACCGGTTCGGGCTTTCTAACTGCTAGTTTTGGACATTCACTTCGAATATGCCCCGTTTCTCTACATTCATAACATCTACGAAGACCTTCACCACACTCATTAGCATAATGTCCTATCTTTCCACATTTAAAACAAGTCCTACTACCAATCATACATTCGCCCTTATGTAGTTTGCCACATTTCCCGCAACATGGTAGCTGATTTCTGACATTCCTTTGGAATTGACCCCTTCCAAACCTACCCTTCTTCTGGAAACTTAAATTCTCCAATCTTCTCTGCGCTGCAGGTTCTTCACATTTCCTTTTACTTTCGTTAGGAGCAACATCACTACCATAAACTTCTTGATACATATCTACAGCTAAGTCTACCGTCAACTGGTAACTACTCGGAGCAGATGATCTAACCAACTTTCTAACCTCCTGAGGCAACCCCTGGGTATACCTCAAGATTTTTTTCTCTTCAAACTTAGACGTGTATTCCCTATGGGACATATTACCTGCCTGAAACTACAGGAAACTCATCTCTATTCGATCCATTTCACCTTTCAGGAAAAACTTGTCCGACACCAACTTTCTAAATTCAGGCCACAACATTTTGTCAGTAGCCTCCTCGCCTAACGTTTGGATAATCGTATCCCACCAATACAGAGCCTCACCTACAAACGAGTGGGCTGCAAACTTTACCTTTTGATCCTCCCTACACTCACTCAACTTGATCACGGCTTCCATTTCACGAAGCCATTTATAAGTGGCTACCACATCCATAGCCCCAGAAAACTGTGGAGGATTACATTCTTTAAATTGACTATACGTAACTCCCTTTCTTTCACTAGACCTCTCAGCTTTATCAACATTCCTATTTTCATCAGGTCTAGCTACATTCAAGGCCTTACGAACCTCCTCAGCAATTGCATTACGAAATTGTTGTCTCGTCATACTGAGCACCTCTGTGCTTTCGTCAACAGTTCTTTCTGAGGTTCCACATTGCATTCATTCACTCTCCCTATCAGCCATAACCTATTAAAACGAGACCAGGATTATTTAGTACTCGCATGTAAGTATATAACCAGAATACTAAAAGTAAAGTAAATTATTAATAATGTTGGCCAAGTACTATTAATTGTTTACTTTACTTTTACTATCCTCGTTATTCCTTCTCATGTTCGTCCCATCACCTTCTCTTGTTTTAATAAACTATTCTATCTAGCTATCCCTACTGGCATATCTATTTTCTAGTTAAAGTCTAGTTATTAAGACACTAGATCCCTTTAACTATTGCTCTGATACCAACCTGTGACGTCCTAAACCGGGAGGATACCGGAGGCACGTCACATAGTTGGATTAATATTTTAAACACAAATCAGAGCTTTCTATTTACAGCGGAAGACTAGACAACATTACATATTAACCTAACTTTTAAAACATTTTACATATTAAGACTTTTACATAAACATCCGTTTTACATTATTATACATGACTCTTATCCTATGCCAGCAATCTCCTTAGGATAGCATCCTGATCCAACTCAAGCTTGTTTTCCTCTATTACTAGAGGATCCTTCCTTACCTAGCACACATATAACACACTCAAAACATCAGATAACTAGTGATTTCTAAATTTTTGTTAAAACATTAACAGCATCTCATCACATACAAAAATCATATTTATATTGGCAATATAATAAAATCAACTTTATCTTTACTTTGTCCCACCGGACTCGTCCCACCGGACTTCAGTCTCCCACCTCCAGAACTGTCAGTTTCCCACATCTAGAAACTGTAATTGTTAACTCTCATCCAGTAGGATGCCAATTTAATCATCTAGGGTCGTCACCACAAGATGTTCACAAAGCTGAGTGATCGTCATCACTCCTTCTTACTATACAGTCTACACACACAGGCATCTTACTCTAACTGACCTGTTGAGATTTATATTACATCAAAACAAGTTCTTTACTTATTGCCAATATTATCACATTAATTTACACACACCACACATTCCTTCTTTTAGCACCAGTTTTAACATATTTTCATCAGTCTTCACACACTATCTGACCCATTGGAATCATTACCATCACGTAATGATTAACAATGTTCAGATAATCATTCATTACCCTCAACTTTACCCTAACAGTCTCACAAGTTGTTAGAAATGTATAAACATCATTACCATAGTTCTGGTGCTAAAACATTCGATTCATTTATCATCATATGTGTGCTAGCCCGAATGTTAATACCAAACATTTGAAAAGGGCTTAGAACTCACCTTATTAACTTCCTCATGAAAATCTACACAATCCACGTACACGAGATAACTAGTCCTTCTTCTAATCAAGGTATGTCTAAAGCAATAAACCTTGATTCAGTAAACTATTCTCAAACAGGACTTCTATGCGAATGAACACTTATGCGAATGAGCACTCATGCAACTGGACCTATGAGGATGAACATCAATGCGGATGAACATCCAATCGTGCGATTGGACCTCATGTGACTGAACCATATGTTTGAATCATGCGACTGAACCTCCAGTCGTACAGTTGCATTCATTCGCATGACTAAGTCCTCATTCGTACATAGTGATCACTCGTCTTCATTCGGTCATCTAACCAGGTGACTGGTTTCTCAGTCGCACCACTAGACTCTCTTCTGCACGACTGAGGCATACGACTGAGCCCATTCGCTTGAAACGGATCAGCAGCTGTGTTCTTGACGGTTTTTATCCAAACTTACTCAAAACTTGAGTTTTAACCATCCAAATCACGTCATATTCAAAATATGTCATGTACACATCGTTTATAATGGTTTCGGATCATGGTTTTATCAAAACTTCATAAAAACTCGGATCCGAATTCTCAGATTTTAGCTAGAAAAGAACAAGACCAATTTCAATGATTTAAACAGGTTATTGGATCAGATTCAATCATATACACAGCTTACAATATAGTAGGATTGATCCGTGACACCCAAAACTTACCGAAACGGAATTAGCTTAGTTGATTTGGCAAGAACAGGGGTATTTGGGTGTAAAAGGAACAAGAGATTGAAGATGATGCAGATAGGAATCTGCTTTTAAGCTCTCTTAACCGCCTTACTTATCCCAAATTCATTCTAACCGCCTCACACTCAGTCGCATGACTGAACCATTCGCACGACTGAATCGAGCGACTGAAGCCCATACGCCCATGATTCGTGCGATTGAGTCTTATCCGCACCTAAGGGGTGTTACTGAAGTTCATTCGCATGCAAGTCATGCTACTGAACACCAATCTTAACAAACAAACTCAAATTAATTAATTAAACATAACTATAATACAATTACAAGTCCGGATTTAGAAACCAGATGTTACAGGAGTACATGGTGGACATGGTGCTGAACCATGTGTTACGAGGAATAGGGCTAAAACTATCAAAATGACACGTGAAGAGCCCAAGATCCATCACCAGGAAGGTGGTGATGAGATTGCGAACTTGAGGGCCTCGGTGAAAGAGGCAGTAGTGGAGGAGGTTCATCAAGTCATGCAGACGATTCTGCCGTCTGTGGTGACTGAAGAGATTAAGGTTGTGAGGGAGGATGAAAGGAAGGAAAAGAGGAAGACCACTTGGGGAGGAGAAAGAGAACAATCGGAGACTGAGACGGTTGTCTCTAGTGAGGAGGAGGAGGAAGAAGCTGTGTAGAAAACTGCACGGGATTGTAACTATGGTGCATTTCAAAGATGCAAACCCCCAACATTTGATAGGAATGGCAATGCTGCTACTGCTCAATGATAGGTGAGGGAGATGGAGGCGGTACTTGTAATCAACGAGTGCCGAGAAGATCTGAAGGTGAAGTTTGCTAGCCACTCGTTTGTGGACTCGGCCTTATAGTAGTGGGACAACATTGTCCAGGCTGAGGGTAGCAGGGCCATTGGTAGGATGAGGTGGCCAGAACTAAAGAAGCTAGTAATTGAGGAGTTCTATCATCATAGGGAGTTGGATAAGATTGAGAGGGAGTTCCTGCAGCTGGAAGCGGGAACTATGACGTACCAACAGTATAACGCAAAATTTAATGAGATGGCAAGACTGGTGCCGGATCAGGTGGCTCCGGTATCAAGGAAGATCATGAGGTACATTCAGGGTCTACCGGCAGATATCCGCAGACATCTGATTATCGCCCGGCCAGGTACGTTCAGGTCGGTAGTTGATTTGGTCGGAAGACTATATGATGAGAGGGAGGTGGTGGCCTTGGCGGAGGTGAGTAAGAGGAGTGGTGGTGACAAGAACTGGAATGGGAAGCGGTTTGGTCATGGCAGTTTAACCCCAACAACAAGAGGATGAGGGTAGATGTCCATAGGGTGGTGTTATCAAGCTCGGGGATGAAGAAGTGCGGTAGATATGGAATGGAGCATACGTGTGAATGTAAGTGGGGAGAGAATGTGTGCTTCAAGTGTGGAAATCCCGGTCATGTGGCGAAGATGTGTGGAGTTATACGGTGTTATAACTGTGGTAAGGAAGGCCATCTGAGCAGGGATTGCAAGAAGCCAAGGGCCGAAAGTTCTGGGATAAAGAAGAGGACGGAAGAAGGAGGGCAGAGGGCAAGTGCTAGAACCTTCACGATGACCACAGAGGAAGCTAGGGTGGACCCTAAACTTGTGCCTCTGTATTATTTGATTCTGGTGCTAGTAGGAGTATCATTTCTACTGCTTTCTATGCTAAGTTGCCTGTTAGTAGTAGAAGTATTGATGGACCTTTTGACGTAGAAACCGCTATTGGTAAGTCTACTAGAATTTTTGATATAATAGAAAACTACGACATAGAACTAGAAGGCCATAGGTTTTCGGCTAAATTACATGTGATGCCCCTAAGCGGATTCAATGTAGTACTAGGGATGGATCGGTTAGTAGCCTATGAGGCAAACATCATGTGTCGAAAGAAAATCATTCGATTAGTTGTGCCCGATGGAAGTTCAGTGACGATTTATGCTGATCGCATCCCTACGGTTCCTAAGGTGATTTTGATGGCAGTGGCAGAGAAGTGCATGAGACGCGGATGTAATGCCTACCTGGCTTACGTAAAGGATGTGGATGTGTCAGTACCACAACTGTCTGACGTACAAGTTGTGCGTGACTTTTCGGACGTGTTCCCAGAAGATTTACCAGGTGCCCCTGGATCGCAAGATTGAGTTTTAGATTAATCTGACAACCGGTGCTTAACCCATTGCCAAGGCACCGTATCGATTAGTTCCGACTGAGATGAGGGAACTCATGGTTCAACTGCTAGAGTTAATGGATAAAGGGTTCATCCGACTGAGATCTCTCCTTGGGTGCCCCGGTCTTGTTTGTTAAGAAGAAAGACGGTAGTATGCGGATGTGCAACGACTACCATGAATTAAACAAGTTAACAGTGAACAACCGATATCCCCTACCGATTGACGACTTGTTTGATCAGCTCCAAGGTGCCAATTGGTTCTCAAGGATAGATCTCCGATCTGGTTACCATCAGTTGACCGTCAAGGAGCAAGATATTCCTAAGACAGCTTATCGCATGCGTTATGGACACTACGAATTTCTCATGATGTCCTTCGGTTTAACCAACGCGCCGGCTACCTTTATGGACGTGATGAATAGGGTGTGTTGGCGAATTTTGGATAAATCAGTGATCGTGTTCTTGATGATATCTTGATTTATTCAAAGAGCGAAGAAGAGCATGTCGGTCACATTTGTGAGGTATTGGAGATACTTAGGATAGAGAAGCTATATGCTAAGTTCTCTAAATGTGCGTTCTGGTTGCGCGAGGTTCAGTTTTGGGTCATGTTGTTAATCCTGAAGGGATCATGGTAGACCCAGCAAAGGTTGAAGCGGTGATGCAATGGAAATATCCAAAGACACCATCCGAGATCCGTAGTTTCTTGGGTTTGGCGGGTTATTATAGGATATCTATCCAAGACTTCTCCAAGATAGCTTCTCCATTGACTAAGTTGACCCGTAAAAATGTGAAGTTCGTACGTGGTCAAGCATAAGAGAATGCTTTCGAGGAGTGGAAGACGAGACTGACTCAAGCTCCTGTCCTAACATTACCCGAAGGAAGCGAGGACTTGGTGGTCTATTTGGATGCTTCCTATTCGGGATTGGGTTGTGTGTTGATTGGGTTGTATGTTGATGCAACGAGGGAAGGTTATAGCCTACGCATCTCGACAGTTGAAAATCCACGAGGCTAACTACCCTACCCATGATTTGGAGCTAGCAGCTATGGTCTTCGTGTTGAGGATTTGGCGACTTACTTATACGAGACGAAATGTACCATCTTCACCGACCATAAGAGCTTGAAGTACTTCTTTGAGAAAAAGATCTCAACATGAGGCAAAGGAGATGGTTGGAGCTCATCAAGGATTATGACTGTGAGATCCATTACCATCAGGGTAAAGCCAATGTAGTGACTGATGCCCTCAGCCGAAAGGAGAGACCCGAGCTGATCCGGGTGAAAGCGTATCAACTCGTGATGACCTCTGACATGATGACCCAGGTCCAGGAATTTCAAGATGAGGCGTTGAAAGAAGATCGTTTTAACACTGAATGAATAAGACGTTTAGTCACGGAATTGGGAGAAAATACCCATGGAGTTAGAACCCGCTTCGGGCGGATGTGGATCCCTTGTTACTGAGACCCACGGGGGCGGATTATGGATGAGGCTCATACGACTCGATACTTCATTCATCCCAGCGCTACCAAGATGCATCAAGACATGAAGAAAGATTACTGGTGGTCGGGAATGAAGCGCGATGTAGTGGAGTATGTAAGTAAGTGCCTTACTTGATTGCAAGTGAAGGCAGAGCATCAGAAGCCATACGGGAAGATCTAACCATTGGATATAACAGAGTGGAAGCGGGAGCACATCACCATGGAATTCATAACGAAGCTACCTCATACGGGGAGGGGGTACGATACTATTTGGGTGATAGTTGATTGTCTGACAAAGAGTGCTCACTTCTTACCAATCGCAAGACATACTCATTCGAGAGACTGGCAGATCTGTTCATCAAGGAGATTGTAGGTCATCATGGTGTACCAGTGTGTATTGTATCTGATCACGACACTCGATTTACATTGAAGTTTTGGAAAAGGTTCCATGATGCAATGGGGATGAGGCTTCACATTAGCACGAATTACCATCCTCAGACAGATGGTCAGTCTGAGCGGACGATTTAGACGCTCGAAGATATGCTCCAAGCATGTGTGAGCGACTTTGGAGGAAGTTAGGATGATCACTTACCGTTACCTGAATTCTTATACAACAATAGTTATCATGCTAGCATTGGTATGCCTCCTTATAAGATACTATACGGTAGAAGGTGTAGGACGCCCGTATGTTGGAGTGATATCGGGCAGAAGGAGTTAGGAAGTATCGAGGTGATCGAGGCTACGACTGAAAAGTTAGAAAAGATCAAGGCCTACATGAAGGCGGCAAAAGATAGACAGAAATCGTATGCCGATAAAAGGCATAGACCTATTGAATTTAACGTGGGTGATAGAGCCATGTTAAAGGTCTCACCTTGGAAAGGGATTATCCAGTTTCGAAAGAGAGGCAAGCTAAGCCCAAGGTACATAGGGCCTTTCCGAATCATCACACGAGTATGAGAGGTTGCCTATCGATTAGAACTGCCTCATGAGTTAAGTTGAATTCATCTGACATTACACGTATCTCATCAAGTGCTTAGCTGATGAGGACATGATTGTACCACTGGAGGATATTGAGGTGGACGAACGGCTTAATTATATAGAGCAACCAGTGGCAATCATCGATCGAAAAGAGAAGAGACTACAAAATAAAGTGGTTCACTTGTCCATGTGTGGTGGAAACACCAAAAGGGTCGGAGTCTACGTGGGAGACTAAAGAGGAAATAAGACAGCATTACCCACAGTTGCTCGAAGAATGACAGGTTTTGGGGACGAAACCACTTTAAGGGGGGTAGACTTGTAACACCCGGAAATTTGTCAAAGAAAAGAAAACAAAAGTATCTAGAAAGAAAAAGAAAATCAAATAAAGTGAAAGGGGCTAAGTGTAAAAAGTACAAAAGTCATATATTATATTAATATTTGAGTATGGCCGCCCATGTATACACACCAACTTCTGTTTTTCGACTGAAAAAGGAAGAAGAAGAAAGTGAAGTTTCTCTCCATTTTTTTAAGAAGAAAATGGCTGAATTCGCAATTGGTAAGTGTTTCCATGTGTTTTTGATTCGGTTTTGTGGGTTTTCAACCTTAGAACCATTTTTATGAGTTCTACATGTTTGATTGTTCTTTTTGATGCGTTTTAGGTGTTCAAACTCTTGTGCATGCAAGTTTGGGAGAATTTATACTTGTTGGTTGTAATAGGTGAGTTCTAGACCCCGGTTTTATGTGTTTTAAACTCTTTGGGGCTGAAAATGCATATTTAAAATGTTTTACAACTATTGCATATGTAACAGTACGTATTTGTGCATGTATGTTTAAGTTTTATGGTTGTTTATGTGTTGATGATGCTTAGAATGATAGATATAAGTCAGCAACATGTTAGGATGGTGATTGGGACTGAAAATAATTTACAAAACATGTTAAACAGTTGGTCATGCGCCTGAATTATGCCTTAAAAAATTTAAGTGAGTTCATGCCCCAAACAGTACCCCATGCGCCCAACTAATCTGCTCAGGCGCCTAAGTGTTAGTCATGCGCCTGAACAGTACCTCAATGCCCAGAAGTTAGTGCTCAGACGCCTAAGTGTTAGAAAATTTTCTGAAATTTTGGAAAAATGAAAATTTTAGGGTTTGAACCTAGTTTGACTTGAGGCTTATATTCATTTATTTTAGGTATGTTTATGGTATGTTTTTATGTTCCATATTATATGTTATCATGTGACTTTACATGGTGTGTTTATGCTCGTATATGTAAAGTATTATCATAATGAAAGTGAAAGATTAATGATAATGAAAGTGTAACATAAAGAATGAACGAATGAAAAGTCTTGCAAGCAAATGAAAGGAGGTTCACAACTTATTGAGAGTTGCTAACTCAACTGTGTAATATAGTGTGCGATTTTCGCTAACCCTTAAGGGTTCACACATAGGGGGATCAGTCTTGGTGATTGATCCATAGTACTAAACGTGGTCCTTGTCACTTTACTCTAGGAATAAGGTGGCTTCATGCCCAACAATGAGAGTAAAGTTATGACAGGATCTAGAAACACTGAATGATAATGATAAAGTACGAAACGAACGAATACGTGCGATAAGGAAGGATGAATAAGGTTATACCTTGATGTATGTATGATGAATGCTCACGTATGAAAGTAAAGAAAGTATTTTATTAAAAAAGGGTATTTCATATATAAATTATACAAGGTATTTTAACGCTTTTAAAACTAGAACTCACTCAACAACACTGAATTTTATACATTTTCAGTTGGCAGATAATTATTGCTGATGATGGTAGGAGGGTGAAGGTACTCGATAGGGTATGACTGGCATCCATTCATGCTTAAGGATATGTTGTTTTGTAATGCAATTAATGATGCTTTTGTAACTTAAAAAAATGTTGCAGTTGCTTAACAATAGTAATTATCAATGAAATGAATAGTTTTTGTGAACATAATTCCGCTGTTTAATCTTATGAAATATGTAGTTTTTTAAATATCATGTGCGATGATTGTCCAACTGTAAGCGTCCCAGGACGGGGCCTTACAATACCGGCATAAACAATACCGGCATATGATACGCCGTGGGTGGGCATGTCATACGCCGCCACATCAAAACTTCCTGATATATTTGGAAAATACGCCTCTCCATACGCCCACTCATACGTCCATCGGCGTATGATATGCTGGGGTGGCGTATCATATGCCGGTCATATTAACTGCCTAATTTGACTTTTGCTGACCAATTCTCAACCACACAATTCATATCTTAACACCCCACCCATGAATTAAACATCAATTTCAACCACTTTTCCACCACTTCTTCATCTTCTACACCCAAACACTCTTACCCCTCACCAAGAAACCTATCTTCACCTCAAACACAACTCGCTCAAATCTCAACCAATTCGAACGATTTTGGTGTGCAAATTGAGTAATTTTTCGAGGGAAACACGAATATTGAGTTTGATTTTAAAGTCTTACAAGGCTTTGTAAGATTTTATAAGTTTCACATTCGGGTAATTTGGGGATATCTACAATCCAACACAAGTTTGTTACTTTTGAACTTTTAACATCTTCTAGGTATGTTTCTATCATCAAAAACTCAAATCATATGATCGAAACTTTGTTATATGATGATTTGTATATGATGCTCTTGTTTATGGATATGAATGAAACATATGATATAGTTGTACATCGTTAGAAGTGCTAGATGACTATATATATGAAGGATGGTAGGTTTTGGGATGAAAAGATAGGATCTTGATGATGTTGGGACAACCTATGGAAAATCATGAATTGGAAGTTCACATGAACATGATTTTTAAACAAACATGAATCAATTGGATAACTCCATATTTATAAATAAGAATATGTTTTCATGATAAGAAATGTTATAATTACAAGATGTCAAGTAGACATGACACTATGAGAATAAACTAAGAAACTAAGCACAAAGGTTGACCCAACACTTAGAAATCTTGAAGTAATTATGGTTTTGTGTGTTTCATAAGAATAATGTATCTATTTAGGAGCAATTCAAAGGGTAAACAACCTGAATCATCAAGGTCTTCCAAGAAACAGAAAAAGCAAACTCAAGGTGAGTTGCAAGATGAAGACATGAAACCAGTTGATCAAGGTAGGGGGCCAAGACCAAGTTTCACTCAGGCTAGGAAGCTGTCCGAGCACGACCCATGGCGGAAAAAGGAGTTGTACATGGAAAATTTGAAAAGGGGTGAAGACTATTAACAATATCTTTGCATGTGAACGGGCTGCATTGTTAGAAGATTTTGAGGCCTTGGGGATAGTGGGCAAGTTTAGAAGGCTAGGATGGGAAGCAGCCTTCACATTCCATGACGAAGGCCATAATGAAAAGATTCCGAGTAAAGATATTTTGGAACGGATGTCAACATTAGTTAGGGAAGATGGTCACAACCCCCCCTCACAAAATTGCATTGAGGGGGCAAGTAGGTAAGAAGGAGATGGTCATGTCATTCGATACCATCCGATAGGTTGTGAATTTTGATTTAAGACCAGCGGATCAGTATGAATACCCTATTGAAGCAGTCATTTGGAATAGCAATTTTATCACCCAGGAAGATATGGCCATATTGCAAGACATGTTTATGGACAATACAAAGGGTCAGTTTGCAGGGACTCAGATGCATATCATACCTAAAATCTTGAACATGATCAGCATGTTCAATATTATAAGGGTTGAACCTAGAGGCTCGGAGAATAAAATAATGATGAAGATCAAGTTCAAGTATCAAGCGACAAGTTCAAGTAACTGCGCGACAACTTTCTTATCGCGTGACAACTTCTTATCGCGTGAGAAGCTAGTTTTCACGCGAGAACTATAGTTTAGTATAAATATATGATTTGTATTGTAATCAGATAGTTTTTTGATCATTTCCTGAATTTAGTACTTATTGTAAACATTCCAATTCAGAAAGAAACACAAGTGAAGTTTATTACGTATGTGTTACGTGTCATTGGTTCTACTTATTCTTAATCCGTGTTCATTTATATTCTGTATTTACATCACGAGATCAATCTATGTTATTGTAGCGATCCTTATAAACATAATAGCAAAAGCTAGGGGGATAAGAACACCAGTAGGCAAATGGATGTGCACATAATACATGCATTGTTAATAGGAAGAAGGTTGCTGTTATTAAGGCACTTGATCTTAATGAATGTTTAGGATAGTCGGGAGAGTGCAGATAAGAAGATGATTCCCCATTGTAGACTAATCACAAAAATTATAAGGACACAAGGGGTGTTGGGAAAAACACTCAATACATTGTCAAGCCACACAAGTTCTTTATGGTTGACAAATTCAGGAAATTATCTTGGTACTACAAGAAGACCAACACCCAAGTCATGTTGAAGGATAAAGGAACCAAAGAAGTAATCATAGGAAGGAGGCCAAACGCTCCACCCCTACAACCAGGTGAACAAGTAGAGCCAATATCTTCAAGGGACGATAACGATGCAGAAGAAGAGGAAGATGACATGGAGGATGAAGGATTCACTAAAAAAGGGGATGGCTTAGTGCACACACCAGTTCCCATTCAAAGGCAGTCTAAAGGACCATCCAGTAGAAGAAAGGATGAGAAGGATGAGACAGGCAATAGTCAAGCATTGTTCGATACTAATGTGACATGACCAACCGGGAATCAATTTTTACAAAAGATAAACATGAAGAGGCAATGGCATTACAGCAAGAAGCAATGGAGAGACAGAGTTTATATGCAAGAAACTAGGAGTACCAACAACAATTATTCCTTAACCAAAGGTATAATGATTTAACTCAACAAAGAGATTACCATGATTTCTATGCAGGAAGAGAATATGTGCCATATCCAAGAGAAACAGAATAGATCCAAATAGGAATCTATGATGGGCAAGCAATATGCCCATATCCAGCCTCACGACCATTTTAGTGGGCACCTCTCCAACCACCAGAACCACCAGCAAAAGGAACCACTGATACATATAGCTTCCAGCAGATGCAGAATTTGATGACCGAATGGTTTGGACCACCACTACCACCACCGCAGGTTGATGATCCATATTATGACCCTAGCAGGAACCATCGTGGCACTCACTGATGGAGTGTTGCATACTAATTAGGTCCATGTGCTCTATCCCTTCTAGCTATAAATAATATCGTTTGTGTGATTGAGACAACTTATTGGATAGTTGTAATAAGTGAATGGATGATGAAGGGGGGAAGGGCATGATTTGGTAACTTTGAATGTTAAGGAAGTGAATTTCTTATTATGGTCTCTTGTGTCATGAGATTAATCACCCTACATTGAGGCAATGTATCTCAAGTGTGGGGATAAGGGGAAAAATTGAGAAAAACTTATTCTTTAAAAATTGTATATTTTTGAAAAATAAACCTTTAAATAAGCTTAATTATGCATGAGATCCAAAGTTTATCATACATGGGTAATTATCACTTGTTGTGCATGTATAGATCCCTTGGCATGTTTGTTTTGAAATTCGAGTGATGCATCCCATTCATGAATATTTATAAAATTAGGTAAAAATACTAGAAAGCATAACGAACCGGTTGTAGATGACATACATGTTACACATGTTGTTACCCTTCCCACCATTTCTATGAGAGTTGAGCCTAATTGAGCAAGTCATAGCATGCTTTGAGTTGCTTTACAACTTTGCATAACGATGGAAACCACAATGTGCATCTAAGTTAGAACTCGTGTAATTGATACATATCAAGATCATAAACCAATGTATGCATAAATATGATGGATGCATTAGGTATGAACCATTTGCTTAAAACAATTTACTTTGAAATCCATACCAACATAATCTCATTTTAGACACCATGTTGAGCCCCAACTTGTCGTTTGAAAGCCAAAACAATAAGCCTATCAAACCATAGTCGTTTGATAAAACCTTAGGGGATGAAGTCCAATCCATAACATATTAGAAGTGTCATTGCAGTAGTAGTTTAATAGTATTAGGAACAATTTTAAAAAAATAAAAAAATTTAAAAAATATAAATAAATAGAAAACCCTAAATATGAGGTCAAAATTACAAAAATATGAATCAACAAAAATAGTGTGAGAATTTGGTGTTAATATTGCAAGTATAGGAGTGAGATTGACAAATAAGACATCTAGTGTATTTAAATTGGATTTCCTTCGCCGTTAGCCACTCTAAAATCCCTTTCTATCCCACCTTAACCGTTAACCTAACATTACAACCATGAAAGACCTCTTGATTTATGTATTATATTGTGTTAATTGTTGACGATATGATTAATATATGCATTTGTGGTCTGAGAGTTCCAGAAATACTAGTATATCATCATTAGTCCACAAAATAAATCGAGAGGAGTGTTCATTGTGAGGAATGTGAATGCATGTATGTTTGAAGAAAAAGGTGAGTATATGCTAACTAAGATTCCATATTTAAAATCACGAATGATGATATGATTGGGGTGTGAGTATTACAGGTTGAAGTTGAAGAATAAGCATATCCTGCAATCTTAAGTTATACAAAATTATGTTGACTTAGCCTATTTGATTAATCAAAGTGAAATGTGCAAATAGGTTTGTTTGAGGACAAACAAAAGGTTATGTGTGGGGATATGATCACGTGACAATAATTTAGTGTTTCATTAATCCAAATTTGCAATTTTACATTGTGATTACGATGGAATAGATTCAAGTTGCGTGTGTTTTGATTTGAAGGAATTAGAGTTAGAAAAGGCTTGTTTTGGAGAAAACAGAGCAACAAATGAAACTACAAGGGTTGAAGCTGAAAATAAAGAATGTTACAAAAACGGCCCAATAAACCCTAAACCGGCGTACGATACGCCGGGTATGGGCATATCATACGTCGGTCAGTATATTGGTGATGTATTTGCGGGTGTATTTGAATAAAAAATTGAAATTTGGGCGTCAGAATACAGGGGTGGGCATATGATATGCCGAGGGTCGGCGTATCATACGCCAATCTTTAACAACATTCCTATTTTCTTGGATCTTCAAGTAACTTAAACACAATCCAACCCTAATTCGGGGGGAAAACTTTCCAAGCTCAATTCTTGATGATTCTAAGCTGATTTGTGGTGATCTCAAGCCTTCCCATTCATCCAAAATCATCTACAATCATCATCAGAACAAGATTGAGGATTCGATAAAGACCATGAGTGGCTAGTTCCTTCGTAATTGCTTTTGAGAGAATTGATTATGCTAAGTAAGACTTTTTATGTGTTTTCAGTAGGTTTGTATTAGACAATGGTCTTTGAATGCAAGTTTAACTTTTGATTATGTTAAGAGATTTGTTTATAAATAAAGTTGCTTGTTGAAATTATCAGTTTTCGGTTTCCTTGCATCGTGAACTCACTAAAATCAAGAGGTAACTTGATATAGACGAGTTAATAACATTGTGAATGAACGAGTCTTAGAACTTTGATCATTTGTTATTACGTTGATTGAAAAGTTGAAGTCTTCAGAATTAGGTTTTGGCAAACCCGAGCTTGATCACATAGATTGTTGAACTTGCATAATTGAGGATCCGAAAGTGATTATTTTTCCATATTCTAAGTTAATTAATTTCAAAGTTCTTTGTTTCTTGCAATTGTGTTCATTAATTCATTCAAAGTTTTAATTTTAGTTCTAAAGTTTGAGTCTTTAAGTTAATTGAATCATATTTGTTAAACACTTTCCACGTATTCCCTGAGAAAACGACCTTACTTACCTATACATAATAAAGGTAGCTAAGACCAGTTCTTTAACTTATTTTTGATCGAGTCTCGACCACCAGATCAGACTACAATCTCCTCACCCATCGCAGTCTTATTTTTCACATATATACACCCTTCCAAACTTTAAATTCTCTTATCTTACTTTAATTTTTGGTGAATTTTTATAAAGAAAGTTAGTATTCCTCTTTTCTTTTTCATTTTCTTGATCTGTTGATCTTATGACCAACCAATGCGATATGCAAATTCGATTGTCAATGGTGCTACCAGCGGAGACAAAGGTGGTCATAGAGGGTGAGAGCAGGTAGAGGTAGAAGTATTTGGATTGAGAGGAATGTCTTTAAAGTGTTCATGACACTTAGTCACCCATATAAGCATCTTGGTTTTTGAAGCTGAAAGTAGTTGTAAGTTACTATACATCCTATTGCTAAATGCACGCATATATATAGAGTGTTGATTACACTTGTTCAGTAAATATACAAATAACATAATGGTAAATTGTATATTTATAAGTGTCTAAAACCTAAATCATGATAAGAAGCTTTCAAATTTTAATTAATCGAAGTGCTTGCAAAAGGAATCAATGTGCAAAACATTTAATAGACTAAGAACTAACATGTTTTCTAATAGCTAGCGGTTAACCTTGACAATACCATAACAAACCGCGTACCACTATCATCTTCACCCACCCTCTCGGTTTTCATATCAACCAACAACATCCAAGCCTCATATAATCATCATCTTCCAAAAATTGTGTTGCAAGAAATCAAGAACATCAAAACCAAGCTTAGCAATCGGGTTCATCAAGACTTAAAGGCTATCTTCAACTTCTTTTCATCCTCTTCTTCTGTCAAAATCAAGGTTTCAACTTCTAATCATTTACTAATTAAGTTTACAAGCTATATATGTGTTTAAACAACATATATAATCAACTCGTGTGATTAAAATATGTAAGGCCCCATTCCCGGACACCTCACAGTTGGTCGTCATCACCCATAAAACATACATTTAATATAATTTAATAAAACCATGCAGCGGAAACTTTGAATTTACTATAAATGCTTTTGCAAAGTAATACAACACCCATTACAAAATATCGTTTGTTTGCATTACAATACAAAAACATTAACAAAGAATGCCATCCCAAAAGAGCTGAGTAGCCGCCTCGTGCCATCCTCAGCAACACTACCTGCCAACTGGAAAACACATAAAAGTCAGCGTTGCTGAGTGAGTTCTAGTTTTATAATAAAACATACTTTTACTTATTTAAAAGTATCCTTTCGTGCATGCATTCATACATCATACGTACACAGAGATAATATTCGTTATTATCTTCATCATTCGTTATACATCATTATCTTTAACTTCTCGTATGGATTCTGTCAGGCTTTACCCACTTCATAGCACTTGGCTATGATTACTGTGGCCGAATGACAAGAATCTCGTTCATACTTACTTGCACATTGAAAGGTGAATTGTACCAATACCATATGCTACACCCCGATCGTTATTAGCTACCGGGCCGAAGTCAACATATGAACAACAAAACGTATGCCACGGTACTAGAGGTAAGCGGTAGAGGTACCATGACCATGGTCAATCACAGAGAAGGACCAATCGCGTTATTCAATGCTTGCAAGACATAATTCGTTCGTTCATTAATGCATGTATTCATCATCATTCTTCTTTTCGTTCATTCGTTAATACATGCATTCATCATCATGTTCCTCTTTCATTATCTTTCACTTTACGTTACATAATACTGCATTAGTTCATTCTCGTTATTCGTAAAGTTTCGGAAAGATAAGCATACACAATTACAAGGAACATACACACTCATCATACATTCATCATCATACATTCATCATCATACATTCATCATCATACATAGCATCATACATACGTAATCATACATAGCATCATCACTCACATTCAATAACGTCCTAGTCAACAGTCAGGTGAAACCCTACTGCACAAACTCCAAGGGAAATATGTTAAAAGTCTAAGTATTTTGGGCGTATAAGCCCTGTTCTAGGCGTTTCACCACTGTCGGACTCATCATCTACACTTAGAAAAATTTCAGGCTCTGGGCGTATGAGCACTGCTGGGCGTATGACCCCTGTTGGTCGTTTTAGCCCTGTTGGACTTTTGAGCTTACACTTAGAAAATTTTCTCTGGTCATACGACCACCCTGTTGGGCGTATGAGCACTATTGGACTCTTCAACACACTTAGAATAATCATCTGGTCATACGACCACCCTGTTGGGCGTATGAGCACTATTGGACTCTTCAACACACTTAGAAAAATTATTTGGTCATACGACCACCCTGTTGGACGTATTAGCAACCTGGACATGTATCTAATTCATATTCCAAATACCACACATCAAAATGCCTAGTTCTAAGCATGCACACATGGTTTCCAGGCATAAATTTAACATAAACATAAACATACATACATTCATATCATACAGGTATCAAACCCAAATTTTATAAAACATACTTACATGCGTTTTCCAGCCCTAAAACGTTTAAAACAAGTAAAAAGGGGACCTTGAAACTCACCTTTGCAGTCTCTCGGGTATGACTCCTTCAAAACCCGTTTGCTACAAGTTGAACACCTATAAAACCCAATGAACGCATCCGAACACAAAAACACACATATAAGAACATGCATTCTCGGTTTCTTAGCCAAAACACAACTTAAAAACACTAATTCTTACCTTGAATCCGATTCCTTCTTCTTTCTCTCTCTAAGAATCGAAGTCCCTGCTGTTTCTCTCTCTAAAAACCGAATGCAAAGTAGTGTGAAGGGGGTTATGGGCGGCCATACCTTCTTTTACACCAACTTTTCAATGATTTTGTCCTTTTGGCACTTTTCACCCCTTAACTTTAAGTTGACTTCCGTTTCCTTCCTTTTTCTTTCTATTTTATTCTTTTATTTCTTTAAAAGAAATTATGGGTGTTACAAGTCCACCCCCTTATATAGGTTTCGTCCCCGAAACCTGTTATTCCTCAAACAGATGTGGGTAGTGCTGTCTCATTTCTTCTTCAGTCTCCCACGTAGACTCGGATCCCTTCCTGTGCTTCCACTGTACACGCACAAGAGGAACCACTTTATTCCTCAACCTCTTCTCCTTACGATCAATGTTTGCCACTGGTTGCTCCACGTAGTTGAGCCGCTCATCCACCTCGATATCCTCCAGTGGTACAACCATGCCTTCATCAGCTAAGCACTTTCTCAGATGAGATACATGGAATGTGGGATGAATTCCACTTAACTCATCTGGCAATTCAAGTCGATAGGCCACCTCTCCTACCCATGCGATAATTTGGAAAGGTCCTATGTACCTCGGGCTTAGCTTACCTCGTTTCCTGAATCTAATGATTCCTTTCCAGGGTGAGACCTTCAACATAACTCGGTCACCAACCTTGAACTCTATCGGTCTTCGCCTCTTGTCAGCATACGACTTTTGCCTATCTTTCGCCGCCTTCATGAAGGCTTTGATCTTTTCTAATTTCTCAGTCGTTGCTTCAATCACCTCAACACCTCCCAGTTATTTCTGCCCAATGTCTCCCCAACATACGGGCGTCCTACATCTCCTACCGTATAGCATCTCGTAAGGTGGCATGCCAATGCTGGCATGATAACTGTTGTTGTACGAGAATTCTGCTAACGGCAGGTGGTTGTCCCAACTTCCTCCAAGGTCGATCACGCACGCCCGAAGCATGTCTTCGAGGGTTTGGATCGTCCTCTCAGACTGACCGTCTGTCTGAGGGTGATATGCTGTACTAATGTGTAGTCTCGTCCCCATTGCATCATGAAACCTTTTCCAAAACTTGGAGGTAAACCGGGTGTCGCGATCAGACACAATAGACACCGGTACACCATGACGAGCTATAATTTCCTTGATGAACAGGTCCGCCAATCTTTCAGATGAGTACGTTTCGCGGATCGGTAGAAAGTGGGCACTCTTTGTCAAGCGGTCAACTATCACCCATATAGCATCATACCCTTTAGGGGTACGTGGTAACTTCGTGATGAAGTCCATGGTGATGTGCTCCCACTTCCACTCGGGTATATCCAACGGTTGGATCTTCCCGTAAGGCTTCTGGTGTTCTGCCTTTACTTGTAAGCAGGTTAGGCATTTACTCACGTACTCCACTACGTCGCGTTTCATACCCGGCCACCAATAGTCTTTCTTCATATCGTGGTACATTTTGGTAGCACCGGGGTGAATGGAGTATCGGGTCTTATGGGCCTCGTCCATAATTCTACCACGTAGATCCCCGTATCGAGGAATCCACATTCGCCCAAATCGGGTCTTAACACCAAGAGTGTTCTCACCCAATTCCGTAACTAGGCCTCTCATCCTTTCGGAGTTAAGACGATCTTCTTTCAAAGCCTCGTCTTGGAACTCCTTAACCTGTGTCATCACATCGGGGGTCATGATCAGCTGATAAGCCTTCACCCGAATCGGCTCAGGTCGTTCTTTTCGACTAAGGGCATCGGCCACCACGTTGGCCTTGCCCGGATGGTAATGGATTTCGCAATCATAATCCTTTATTAGTTCCAACCATCGTCTCTACCTCATGTTAAGATCTTTCTGCTCGAAAAAGTACTTCAAGCTTTTGTGGTCGGTGAAGATTGTGCACTTCGTCCCGTATAGATAGTGCCGCCAAATCTTCAATGCAAAACCACCGCAGCTAATTCTAGATCGTGTGTGGGATAGTTGACTTTATGGATCTTCAGTTGTCGAGATGCATATGCGATCACCCTTCCACGTTGCATCAACACGCAACCTAGCCCGAAATAAGATGCATCTGAATAGACCACTAAGTCTTCATTCCCCTCGGGCAAAGTCAAAACAGGAGCTTGTGTTAGTCTTGCCTTCAACTCCTTAAAAGTCGTCTCCTGCTCTCGACCCCACACGAATTTCACGTCCTTACGAGTCAATTTTGTCAAAGGTGAGGCTATCTTTGAAAAGTCTTGAATAAATCTCCTATAATAGCCCGCCAATCCCAAGAAGCTACGAATCTCGGATGGCGTCTTTGGTGATTTCCATTGCATCACAGCCTCAACCTTTGCTGGGTCCACCATGATTCCCTCTGCATTTACCACGTGACCCAGAAATTGCACCTCGCGTAGCCAGAAAGCACATTTGGAGAACTTAGCATACAGTTTCTCCCTTCTCAAAGTCTCCAATACTTCCCGAATATGACCGGCATGCTCTTCTTCGCTCCTCGAATAAATCAGGATATCATCGATGAACACAATCACTGATTTATCTAACATTGGCCGACACACTCGGATCATCAAGTCCATAAAAGCAGCTGGCGCGTTAGTTAGACCAAATGACATAACGAGAAACTCATAGTGTCCATAACGCGTACGAAAAGCTATTTTAGGAATGTCCTGCTCCTTCACCTTCAACTGGTGGTAGCCAGATCGAAGATCTATCCTCGAGAACCAACTGGCACCCTGGAGCTGGTCGAACAAGTCATCGATCCTCGGTAACGGATACCGATTCTTTATGGTCAACTTGTTCAATTCACGGTAGTTGATACACATTCTCATGCTACCGTCCTTCTTTTTCACAAATAAGACCGGGGCACCCCAAGGAAAGATACTCAGTCTAATGAAGCCCTTGTCAAGCAACTCCTGCAGTTGCTCCATCAACTCCTTCATCTCCGTAGGAGCTAATCGATACGGTGCCTTGGCGACAGGTTGGGCACCGGGTATTAAGTCAATTTGAAATTCAATTTTGCGGTCAGGTGGCAATCCCGATAAGTCTTCCGGGAACACATCTAGAAACTCGCACACAACTGAAACGTCGGATAGTTGTGGTGTTGGCGTTTCCACATCCTTCACATAACATAGGTAGGCATTGCACCCACGCCTCATGCACTTCCCCGCCACCGCCATCGAAATCACCTTCGGAATCACCGTTACCCGATCACTGTATATTGTCACCAGACTTCCGTCAGATGCCGTCAATCTAATCACCTTCTTTCGACATACGATATTCGCTTCATAGATTGCCAACCAATCCATCCCTAGTACTACATCAAATCCACCTAGGGGCATCACATGTAATCTAGCAGCAAACCTATGACCTTCTAATTCTATGGTACAGTCCTCTATCACATCAGTAACTCTAGTGGACTTACCAATAGCAGTTTCTACATAAAAAGGCTCACTAATGCATTTACTACTAACAGGCAATTTAGCACAGAAAGTAGCAGAAATGAAACTCCTACTAGCACCAGAATCAAATAACACAGAAGCAAGAGTTTGATTTACTAGAAACGTACCTGACACCACACCGGGGTCCGTCCTAGCCTCTTCCTGCGTCATAGTGAAAGCCCTGGCGCTTGCTCTCGGACCTTCACTTCCCGTCTTCTTTACCCCTGAAGCCTCAGCCCTCGGCTTCTTACAGTCCCTGCTCATATTACCGCCTTCCCCACAGTTAAAACACTTGCCCATCCGGCAATCCTTTGATATATGTCCCGTCTTCCCACACTTAAAGCAGATGTTGGATCCCCATTTGCACTCCCCTGAGTGCTCCCTTCCACACTTACCACACTTCCTCACCCCAGCTCCCGTCACGACCACACGGTGATCATCCACCCTCGCCTTCTTGTTACTCGTCGAAGTATCACCCCGACCAAATCTCTTCCCCTGCCAGTTTTTCTCTCCACTTCCCTTCTTGCTACCCTCAGCCTTTACCAACGCAGCCCGTTCATCGAATAACCTTCCCGCCAAATCCACTGCCGACCTGAAAGTGCTTGGTCGGGCAGAAATCAAGTGCCAACGAATTTCAGCTGGCAACCCCTGAATATACCGGTTGATCTTTCAAGACACCGGCGTCACCTGCTCCGGCACCAACAGCGCCAATTCGTTAAACTTGGTGGTATATTGTTGGTGGGTCATCGTCCCCGCCTCCAACTGCAGGAACTCTCTCTCGACTCTGTCCATTTCCCGACGAGGACTAAATTCCTCAATCACCAGCCTTTTCAACTCAGCCCACTTCATCTTCCCTATAGTCCTGCTACCCTCGGCTTGGACTATATTATTCCACCAGCACAAAGCCGACCCTGTGAAAGAGTGGGTAGCAAACTTCACCTTCTTATCCTCCTGGCAATCACTAATATCGAGGACAGCTTCCATTTCCATCACCCATTGGTGAGCATCAGTAGCAGTACCAGAACCATCAAAAGTTGGGGGCTTGCACCTCATGAATGCCCCGTAGTTACAACCCCGGGCTGTCTCCCGTAACTGCTCTTCTTCCTCTTCCTCTTCATCATCGGATAATACTGTTTCTGCTTCTGTCTGTTGCTGTCTACTTGAGGACCGATTCCTCCCTCGTCTCTCATCATTACATACTGCCTTTATCACTTCGGTCACTACAGACGGTAAGATCGTCTGCATGACCTGATGTACTTCCTCAACCACTGCCTCTTTTACCGAGGCTCTCAAATTCGCGCTTTCGTCTGCCTCCTCCTCATGAGGGGTCTCGTTCTCCTCATGAACTACTTTCTCTGTCCTAAGTCTTCCTCGCGTGTTACGCGGTTCATCACCACGTCCACCGCCACGGGAAGCTTTAGATGATCTACCACCGACCATCTTCTATCACACTGAAAGATTTAAACACCAACACGGTCATTCAAGGAAATAGCTCAGTTTATGTCAAGTATAGTAAGTCCCTAATTACAGTGGCCAGTTGTGATTAGCCACTTACTTTACTCTTCGCACCCCGAGCATTACCTGTCCTGACTACATTAGTATCTAAGTCTAATAGTACACATAAACACATATCATGCGCACGAAATCATGATTAACTTTAATAAAAATACCTGATGGCACGCAACTACTCAGATGGCATTCTCTTCCTTTCTGTCCCATTTTCAGTTTAAGTTTAGGTTTATTTTAAAAAACTTTACCCATTTCACTTAAACTTTGGCTCTGATACCAACTTGTAAGGCCCCGTTCCCGGACACCTCACAGTTGGTCGTCATCACCCATAAAAAATACATTTGATATAATTTAATAAAAACCATGCAGCGGAAACTTTGAATTTACTATAAATGCTTTTGCAAAGTAATACAACACCCATTACAAAATATTGTTTGTTTGCATTACAATACAAAAACATTAACAAAGAATGCCATCCCAAAAGAGCTGAGTAGCCGCCTCGTGCCATCCTCAGCAACACTCCCTGCCAACTGGAAAACACATAAAAGTCAGCGTTGCTGAGTGAGTTCTAGTTTTATAATAAAACATACTTTTACTTATTTAAAAGTATCCTTTCGTGCATGCGTTCATACATCATACGTACACAGAGATAATATTCGTTATTATCTTCATCATTCGTTATACATCATTATCTTTAACTTCTCGTATGGATTCTGTCAGGCTTTACCCACTTCATAGCACTTGGCTATGATTACTATGGTCGAATGACAAGAATCCCGTTCATACTTACTTGCACATTGAAAGGTGAATTGTACCAATACCATATGCTACACCCCGATCGTTATTAGCTACCGGGCCGAAGTCAACATATGAACAACAAAACATATGCCACGGTACTAGAGGTAAGCGGTAGAGGTACCATGACCATGGTCAATCACAGAGAAGGACCAATCGCGTTATTCAATGCTTGCAAGACATAATTCGTTCGTTCATTAATGCATGTATTCATCATCATTCTTCTTTTCGTTCTTTCGTTAATACATGCATTCATCATCATGTTCCTCTTTCATTATCTTTCACTTTACGTTACATAATACTTCATTATTTCATTCTCGTTATTCGTAAAGTTTCAGAAAGATAAGCATACACAATTACAAGGAACATACACACTCATCATACATTCATCATCATACATTCATCATCATACATTCATCATCATACATAGCATCATACATACGTAATCATACATAGCATCATCACTCACATTCAATAACGTCCTAGTCAACAGTCAGGTGAAACCCTACTGCACAAACTCCAAGGGAAATATGTTAAAAGTCTAAGTATTTTGGGCGTATAATCCCTGTTCTAGGCGTTTCACCACTGTCGGACTCATCAGCTACACTTAGAAAAATTTCAGGCTCTGGGCGTATGAGCACTGCTGGGCGTATGACCCCTGTTGGTCGTTTTAGCCCTGTTGGACTTTTGAGCTTACACTTAGAAAATTTTCTCTGGTCATACGACCACCCTGTTGGGCGTATGAGCACTATTGGACTCTTCAACACACTTAGAATAATCATCTGGTCATACGACCACCCTGTTGGGCGTATAAGCACTATTGGACTCTTCAACACACTTAGAGAAATTATTTGGTCATACGACCACCCTGTTGGACGTATTAGCAACCTGGACATGTATCTAATTCATATTCCAAATACCACACATCAAAATGCCTAGTTCTAAGCATGCACACATGGTTTCCAGGCATAAATTTAACATAAACATAAACATACATACATTCATATCATACGGGTATCAAACCCAAATTTTATAAAACATACTTACATGCATTTTCCAGCCCCAAAACGTTTAAAACAAGTAAAAAGGGGACCTAGAAACTCACCTTTGCAGTCTCTCGGGTATGACTCCTTCAAAACCCGTTTGCTACAAGTTGAACACCTATAAAACCCAATGAACGCATCCGAACACAAAAACACACATATAAGAACATGCATTCTCGGTTTCTTAGCCAAAACACAACTTAAAAACACTAATTCTTACCTTGAATCCGATTTCTTCTTCTTTCTCTCTCTAAGAATCGAAGTCCCTGCTGTTTCTCTCTCTAAAAACCGAATGCAAAGTAGTGTGAAGGGGGTTATGGGCGGCCATACCTTCTTTTACACCAACTTTTCAATGATTTTGTCCTTTTGACACTTTTTACCCCTTAACTTTAAGTTGACTTCCGTTTCCTTCCTTTTTCTTTCTATTTTATTCTTTTATTTCTTTAAAAGAAATTACGGGTGTTACAAAATATGAAAAGTTCTTCATCAAACTTTACAAATATTTCATCTTGATCAAAAACCAGTGAGAAAAGTTTGAGAATCTGAAAAATATGATAAATTATGAAATCAAATAAAAGATTATAAATAAAGGGTTGAAATTATGTGTATACTTGATAAATTTGGTTTATTATTTAAATGACTGTGATTGTGGGAACAAAAATAGATAATTTGTTAGAAAAATTATGAAATAACATTTTGCAAATTTTGGTGTAAATATAATAAGTAAAATAATTTATATAATTTATTTAAATTAATAAAAGAAAATTATCAACTGGAAGAGCCGAATCCGGTAAAAATCTATAAAAATTATATAATGATCCGTATGTGTTATAGAAGCTCTAGAATTAATTTTGTAATTAAGTTCCTTCATATGACTAAGAGTTGTATTTTTATATGATCTGTAAATGAAAAATCCAAAGAAAAATATAAACAGTAAGATAAATATTGAAAAATTCATATAAATTATGATATTTTTAAGTCCACAGAATGTATAAATTTTGTAATTTGTTAAGATATATAACTATTTTTCTTGAATTTTAGAAAAATTACAATAAAATAATTACTGTGAAATAAGGATCAGTAAATTTATGAGGTATTGTGGATTATTAAATAAGTATTCTGGCAAAATTTGGGAATTTATTAATAACCATAGCTATTTTTATCAATTTATGCTAAGTTTGTATTAATTTTAACAAATTATCTGGAATTAATTAGAAGTTAAAATTTTTATATGATTATTGATATTATCTGATGATATTGCTATTAAATTTTTGAAAATTTTAAGTAATCAAGTTACTTTTGGTAACTGAGGTACTGAAAATTTTAAAGAAAAATTATCTTTTCTAACTTATAATTAATTTTATAGGTTATCACTAAGGTGAGACTCATAGCACCATTTTCATACCTACAAAGTTTTGGGAGAAAAAGCATATTGCTTTGACTAATGCATAAGATTTTGAGAATTTACTGTAAGTTATGTTAACAACCATTAATTCGGATGTGGAACCGTTGGATAATATAGGTAGCGCTACTTAGGAAATTATTTCCTACACCAACAGGATGAATGTTGTGATGCTATATTATCTAATTTTTTTGATTTATATTTGAAAGTTATGAATCACATATGTTATAAGTAGGTTTGGTTGTTATTTTGCATCAGGTTATGTATTTTGTTCAGAATTTAAACCTATGATCTCATCAACTTTATGTTGATTATTTTGAGTGTGTTTTTTCAGGTAATCATGTCTAACAATATTAGATTCTCTTTTTATGTGTATAACGGCTGGGGTGATCTGGTAGGGAAAGTATGTGTGAGTCTAACTGTTAATCTACGCGATCTTAGCATGTCGGTGGACGCTCATTTCCACCGTTTCTGAAGATGTAGCAGTTAGACTAATATGTTTTGTAATAGGGTTATATTAAAATTTTGTATACTAACATTAATGTAACCCGAACTGATATTATGATATGTTTATATTTATGTTTATGTCCTTATGTGTTGTTTGTTAATATTTCTAATCAATACGCTCTGAACAAGCTAGTCACATCTAAAGTATTTCACGTTTCCACTGGGATGTGATATATTTAGTTCATATTTTTCTAAATATGGTTTACATGAAATTCATATATTAGGTTCTTGATATTCTATAGATTAACATATCAATTTCATAATTTTATCATTATCTTTTGTTATACTATACAAGAATCTATTTTATTCGAATAAAACTGCCCGAAAAAATATAAATTCTTTAATACAAAATCCTGAAAATCTTGAACTCATTCAAAATCCTTTAATAATTATATATATCTCATTTTCAAGTGTTGGTGGTGCTCCACTGCCCACCAACACGTGTCATGATGTGATTTGCCGATTAAAATATTTTTGTCTTTTTTTCCCTTTTTTCTGAACTATGTGTGTATGTATAGTTTTACTCAATGTTTTTAAAACCGGACCGGACAGTGAACCGGACGCCTTACCGGTTCACTGGTCGGACCGGTTCGACCGGTCGGACCATATATAAAAACCGGACCGTATTTATGTAAAAATTGCAAAAAAAATAAAAAATTTATTAAAAAGCCGGTTCAACCGGTTCAACCACCGGTCCGACCGCCGGTTCGACCGGTTCAACCGGTCCGGTTACCGGTCCGACCGGCGGTTCGACCGGTTAAACCGGTTCAACCGGTCTGACCACCGGTTCACTGTTAAACCGGTTTTAAGCACCGAACCGGACCGGATTGGAGTCCGGTTCCCGGCCAAACCGGTCGGACCGGCCGGTCCAATCCGGTTTTCAAAACATTGGTTTTACTTCATAAATGAACAAAGCACATGGGTAGATGAGATGGTTGAAGCGCTCTACGGTTTTTGATGGAGGTTATCCTTTATTTTTCTTACTTTTTGTGATTTCTTTTTGACCTTTTTAGTTTTTTCCCATTTTAATTGTCTTTTTTTGTGGTTTTAGTTTTCTTTTACTTTTTTTTCTTAGGTTAATATAGTTAGATCATTAGGTCATAACGTAACAAAGTTTGCATACGTGATGTAATCTGCTGTAAATCACATTATTGTTGTTGTATGACGTCGTGGAGACGAATAGGTCTTCTGTTTAAATCATTTTGTTTAAAATATTATGTCACAATATATGGGACTTTGTATAATTTCTCTTTTATTTACTTAAGTGCATTAACGTCTGACTTTGGTTATGCATTGATGTATTGCAAAATACATCGGTTATTCATGCATATTTTGTTTAGTTTTTATTTGTTTAGCGTCGTTTTCCTTTAGAATAGATAAACTTTTGTTTTTATTTTATTTTGCAGGCCTTGTGGGTTAAAAAGAGCCTAAATAAACGGAAATACAAGAAGAAACGAGTCGCGAAGCGATACGCGAGATCACAAGCTGAAAGGAAGTCAATATCTGAAACTAGGATCAGCTGGCGGGGCGCGACCCGTTTTACATATCCTCTCGCGGCCCGCGATAGAGTGTGCAAGAAGTGGGTGTTTGCTTTAACAAGGTGGCGGGTGGCGACCGGAATTATAAAGTCTCTCGCGCCCCGCGAGAGGCCCGTATCTGCAGAAAGGTTGTAATTTTCTTGTTTTTAACCTACTTAAGCCCTATTGAAGAGGAGAAGAACGGGGAATCACGAAAGAGGCAGTTCTTGGACGATTGGGAGAGCAAAAATTGAGTCATTTTGAAGTATTCGGAGCATCCGGTTCGAAGATTGAAGGCAAGGAAGCATTCGGGTCGACCTCGTGATGTTCGGGTGTCTTTATTTTCATTCTCTTTTCATCTTAGATGTTTCGTTTCATTGTTTCAACTTTACTTTTGATTGAAACCGCAATTATGAGCGGCTAGACACTTTGTTACTACCTAGATTGGATGATTGATTGTTAAAGTTATGATTTTTATGGGATTCTTATAAAAACCTTGGTAGTCTTTGAATTGTAAGAATAGTTGGCTCTTTTATTGAATGCATATGAGTATTTGAATGGGTTTGGTTGTCGTTTATTTGCTTTACATAACTCTTGGTGACGGTCTTTATCACATAATAGAGTTGTGTTAGGTCTTGAGTTTTGGTGATTGTCTATGTCACATAATAAATTTAGGATCTTTAATGTTGAATGTATAATAGACTTTAAAAGCAATTAATCGGTAATCTTACTAATTCAAGTGTTTTGCTAATCTCATAATCTGTGAGGTGCGAGTTTATTGGTAGATCTAAGTCATTAAGCTGCAAGGCAGGAGCTTCTGTGAGGGAGTGGCCTTTTGACTAATGTCTAGCAAGTTCAATTAATAGAGTTCAACTTACCTTGATTTAGATCCCGTGAAGGAGTGAATCACATAGGTACTTTCATAGACCCATTAGACATCTCGTGAGTCTTGTGGATACATTAGAGTCTTGTGGATTCGATATCCGGACTTACTTTAGCTATACTAGAGTCGACCGGTACACTTGCCGGTTAGTAGTTTAGTGTCATTTAGTAAGTCTAGAGTATTACTTAGTGTCTAGAATAGGGTTAATTTAAGTCGTTTTTACTAAATTACTTTCTTCACATCAAGTTTTTGGCGCCGTTGCCGGGGACTCTTAGCAATTGCGTTAATTAGCTTGCTCTAGTTTTGTTTTACTATTCTGTGTCTATTTTGTTTGTTTTTCCTTTTGTTTGGTTTATTCTTTGCAATTTTTATTAATTTTTATTACTTTGTTTGCTATTCTTGAGTTGCAGTACATGCCACATACGCGATCGAAGGGACCACCACCGACACATACAGCTGATTCCGCGCTCTCTTCCGTCAGATCAGGGGTAAGTACTTCTACTTCAAGTTTAAACTTTCCTACCTCTATTCCACCCTCGAAACCATCCATCTTTGATAGCACCCCACAAACCTCACCCAAGTCCACACCAAACTCTACACCACCCATTTCCGCACCTACTAGTCCTAAAGCCAATCCTTTACCAATGGGAGACCGTAGAACCATCCACCAGCAATCCACCCAGGGTTTTACCGGAGTTAATTCTCCAATCACTTGCCCTCAGATTGCCAATGAAAACTCTTGGCAAATCCCATCCTACATCATGACTGCGATCACCAATTCATGCCAATTCCATGGACGTGATGATGAGGATGCACCTGCTCATATTGCCTGCCTGACCCGCATCTGTGGTACCTTCAAGCTTCAAGGTGCCAATGATGATGCAATCTTTCTCCAGTTGTTTCCTTTCTCACTAGCGGGACGAGCCGCCACTTGGCTTGACTCGCAGCCTGCTGGGACTTTCACTACTTGGGCAGCCCTTCGCCAAGGGTTTCTGAACAAGTATTTCCCACCTGCAAAAGCATCCAGGCTCCGTGACCAGATCCACTCATTTCGTATGGAGCCAGATGAGCCTTACTATCTTGCTTGGGAGAGGTTCCAAAACCTACTTAGCAAATGCTCCCAACATGGTTTATCTGATTGGGCCCTTGTAGAGAAATTCTACAATGGTCTCACTTATGAAACGAAGGCCCGTTTTGATACTTCCGCAGGAGGGCACCTGATGGGAAAGAAAACTGTAGACGAGTGCCTTGACCTTTTTGAGAGTTTTGCCCAGTCTGAGTATGAGCAGCGGTCAATTACTAGGAATTTCACTCCTTCCTCGAGCCAACCCTCGTCTTCACGAGGTGTTCACCAAGTCACCTTGGATACTCAGGTGGCTGCTGCTTTAGAAAACCTGACAAGAGAAATGAAAGAGCTTAAGGCTAAGGTTGATAAGTGTGAGATGTGTCGGGGAGGTCATGGTACGTTAGAGTGCCCCTTGCTCAACCAGGAGCAAGTAGATTTTATAGGAGGTCAGAACCAAGGACCCACTAACCCCTTTGGTACTCGTTTAATTCAGGTTCTAGGTTCAACAATAACTTTAGGTCTTCAGGAAACCCCCCGGATTCCATTCCAATCAACAATATAATTCCGGGCAGGGTCAGTTTGCTCCTAGGAATTCAGGAACTAATTCAAGTGGGGATGGTGGGAACGGTTTGGGTGAAATAAAAGACTTGTTGACACAGTTAGTTGCTAAGGATGCTACCACCCAAAAGACCCTTACAGAGCATGACATCCTACTTAAAAACCAACAGTCAGCTTTTCAGGATCTCCAGAGAACAGTACTTGACCTTGCTAGGAGGATAGACGAGAAACCCCCATGTAATTTTTCATCTAGTTCTAGTACACAAAACCCGCATGCACATGTTAAGGCAATCACCACTAGATCGGGTAAGCAGTTAGGGGAGGTAAAGTCACCTGATAGAAAGGTAGAAGATGTTGGGGAGAGAGAAGAGGAAGTAGAGATAGAAGGTCCTAGGGTCCAGAGCACTATTAGGGTTCGCCCACCTATTTTTAGACCTAGCCCTGAGATAGATCTTTCTAGAGTCCCATATCCTGATCGTGTCCGCCATCAGAAATATTCTAGGGAGTATGGGTACTTTCTTGATTTGTTCAAGCAGATCAAGATAAATCTTCCATTCATAGAGGTTCTCCAATGCATGCCCAAGTATGCTAAGTTCTTGAATGACATCCTCAAGAACAAAGCAAAGCTTGGAGAACTTTCTAATGTTGATCTTACTGGTGGGTGTTTTGCAGTGGTGATGAACAAGCTTCCAGAGAAGCTGTCTGATCCGGGAGTCTTCACCATCCCATGTCTCTTTGGTCCCAATATTCACAACCACGCGTTAGCTGATCTAGGTGCTAGCATTAATTTGATGCCTTATTCGATTTATGGGAAGCTAGGCCTAGGTGAACTTACACCGACGCGCATGACACTCTCTCTTGCTGATAGTTCTGTTAAGTATCCTCGGGGAATCATAGAGAACTTGCTTGTTAAGATTGATAGATTTGTCTTCCCCGTGGATTTTGTTGTTCTAGACATGGAGGCTGATGCGAGTGTACCTATCATTCTTGGACGTCCTTTCCTTCGTACGGCTAAGGCCAATATTGATGTCTTTAAGGGCACTATTGCACTTCACTTAGGAGATGAGGAAGTCACATTCCATGTGGCTGACTCCATTACGAGTCAGAGTAGTGTTAAGGAAGTTGTGAGCTCCATTAGTTCTAGTGAGAGTGAGGTAACTGAGAAGTCTAAGGAGTCTGAGTCTTGGGAGCTTGAGTTTGCTGGAGAGTTAGATGGTCTGCCTGAGTATGTTAGAGAGGGTGAGTTTGATGCTGAGAGAGACCTTACTGAGTTAGAGGCACTGATAGCTGATAGACCTCCTGAGATAGTGAACCCTACACCCATAGAAAAACCTAAGTGTGGGGATGTTTCTGCGTTTAGTAAGCCTAGGTCTGATTAACCCACTCTAGAGTCTGAGTCTAGTTTAGATCAGGAGGATGCATTCATTAGAGAGAAGTGTTGGGATAGGCTAGTGCCTTTAAGAGGTTCTACTGTGATTGATGGTGGAGCTGTTACATGGGATCTATTTGATCCTCCATGATTTTTGCTAGAGTTATAGATCTTTAGGAGGATCCTATGTGTAGAGTATTGTATATTATTTGCTTGTTTGCTTTGTCTTATTTTTTTTTATTTTGTTAAGTCTTTTATTTTATTTGTTTGAGTCAGTATTTTGAGTCTTTTTGTGTCAGTGTTATGCTGCTCGGGTTGTGCTTTTGTTTTGGTTATGTAGGTTTGGATACGTACCACCCGTACTCAATCTCCATTCGGGTGAATCTGGAGCTGTTGGCTGGAGTATGAAGGATGATCCGAGGCATGAGGGTGCTACCTGTGAATGGAATGCTATATAGCTAGTGGGAACGGTTTGGAAGAATTGTTGCTTTGCTATCAGGTGAACACGTTCCTTTTATCCTTTTATGTTTTTTTTATTTATTTGTTTTAGTGTATTTTTGTCTCTGCATTGAGGACAATGCATGTTTTCAGTGTGGGGATGGGAAATATGAGTCATAGTTGTTGCTTTGGTTTTTAGCTTAGTGGTTTTAAAAAAAATAAAAAATAAAATAAAAAATAAAAAATAATAATAAAAAAAATAAAAAAATAAAAAAATTTAATATATATTGTTTCTTGAAAGAAGTTTTTTGCATCTAAATGGAAGATGATATAATTACCGGATTTCGTGATCTCTGAAAAGTTAAAACAATCTTGTTTTCTGAAAAAAAAACAAAAAAAAAACAAAAGGGGTATGTGATTAGGATGTGTTGGTAGGCCCAACCGGTTTTGAAAAATCCCCTTAAGTGTTTAATTAATCACACCTTAAGAAACGCTTAGAAATCTCGTTGGTTATCATCTTGGGAGTATACGGTAAGGCTGAAAACTGCTAATATAATGAAAAAGGGCCATTGAAAGTCCACCCTAGGATTGTGCAATTGGTGAAACATGAAAGCAACACGATAAAAAAAATTGACAAAGCCTATGGTGTTGCTCAAGGGGATGGTGACTCAGTGGGCAACAGCCCTCTAGGTGGAGTCTTATGAAAAAAAATATATATATATATATAAAGAAAAAAAAATAAATAAATAAATAAAAATAAAAAGCATTTCCGGGTCTATGGTGTTGTTCATTGGGATGGTGACTCAGCGGATAACAGCCCTCTAGGACGAGATGTGAAAAACAAATAAAATAAATTGCTCATGAGAATCCATTATTCGTTCCAGGTTGGTATTTAAACCTGGAGGGGTGTGTACAGAAAATGGTAGGGCAGTCCCTGTACCTTATAAGCTTGAAGTGGGACTAGGTTGAGTCGTGTGCGTCCAAGTGTGAGACCCATAGATTTTAAAATCAACGAACTTGAACATAAAACTTTACACGAAAGGGGGTTTGATGAGTCGGTGGTTGGGTTTAGGTGGATTACAATACTGGCAATCGTAGTCACATCCTTTATGTGTTTGTTTATCTATATTGTTTGATGTTTAACTTTATAGAGAACTTGCCTTTCCGGTTATGATTCCATTGCAAATTAACTATTTTTCGAGGACGAAAAAAGGATAAGTGTGGGGATATTTGATGTATTGCAAAATACATCGGTTATTCATGCATATTTTGTTTAGTTTTTATTTGTTTAGCGTCGTTTTCCTTTAGAATAGATAAACTTTTGTTTTTATTTTATTTTGCAGGCCTTGTGGGTTAAAAAGAGCTTAAATAAACGGAAATACAAGAAGAAACAAGTCGCGAAGCGATACGCGAGATCACAAGCTGAAAGGAAGTCAATATCTGAAACTAGGATCAGCTGGCGGGGCGCGACCCGTTTTACATATCCTCTCGCGGCCCGCGATAGAGTGTGCGAGAAGTGGGTGTTTGATTTAACAAGGTGGCGGGTGGCGACCGGAATTATAAAGTCTCTCGCGCCCCGCGAGAGGCCCGTATCTGCAGAAAGGTCGTAATTTTCTTGTTTTTAACCTACTTAAGCCCTATTGAAGAGGAGAAGAACGGGGAATCACGAAAGAGGCTGTTCTTGGACGATTGGGAGAGCAAAAATTGAGTCATTTTGAAGTATTCGGAGCATCCGGTTCGAAGATTGAAGGCAAGGAAGCATTCGGGTCGACCTCGTGACGTTCGGGTGTCTTTATTTTCATTCTCTTTTCGTCTTAGATGTTTCGTTTCATTGTTTCAACTTTACTTTTGATTGAAACCGCAATTATGAGCGGCTAGACACTTTGTTACTACCTAGATTGGATGATTGATTGTTAAAGTTATGATTTTTATGGGATTCTTATGAAAACCTTGGTAGTCTTTGAATTGTAAGAATAGTTGGCTCTTTAATTGAATGCATATGAGTATTTGAATGGGTTTGGTTGTCGTTTATTTGCTTTACATAACTCTTGGTGACGGTCTTTATCACATAATAGAGTTGTGTTAGGTCTTGAGTTTTGGTGATTGTCTATGTCACATAATAAATTTAGGATCTTTAATGTTGAATGTACAATAGACTTTAAAAGCAATTAATCGGTAATCTTACTAATTCAAGTGTTTTGCTAATCTCATAATCTGTGAGGTGCGAGTTTATTGGTAGATCTAAGTCATTAAGCTGCAAGGCAGGAGCTTCTGTGAGGGAGTGGCCTTTTGACTAGTGTCTAGCAAGTTCAATTAATAGAGTTCAACTTACCTTGATTTAGATCCCGTGAAGGAGTGAATCACATAGGTACTTTCATAGACCCATTAGACATCTCGTGAGAGTGAGTCTAGCATCCGGTAGTTACACTAATCTTAGGATGTCACTTTAGTACTCTTGAGAGTGATTAGGAGGCTTTAGGCGTCCCAAAAGGTGAAAACTTTAAGATCCCGGTTCCCCAAAGTTTATAATTTCCCAAACCAATCATCTCTAAACAAAATCAGGATTCCAATCTAGGTAGTGCCTTTCTATCATCCAAGTTAAGTTGTTCTTAATTCGTGCCTTTAGTTATTTCTAGTTTTCAATTACTTGTGTTTTGTAGGAATTGTTAGACAACCCCCCTTTTTCAAGAACAAAACAAACAGTCCGTGTCTTTTTAGACTAGATCGAGTTAATTATTGCAATACATTAGAGTCTTGTGGATTCGATATCCGGACTTACTTTAGCTATACTAGAGACGACCGTACACTTGCCGGTTAGTAGTTTAGTGTCATTTAGTAAGTCTAGAGTATTACTTAGTGTCTAGAATAGGGTTAATTTAAGTCGTTTTTACTAAATTACTTTCTTCACATCATGCATTAATCGTTCCTTTCTCAAATTCAGTTCGAACCACCCAAAAGAATCTTTTGCTTCCAACCGCCTACGGATGTAAAAAGTGAAGCCGATTCACAATTTAATCGGGATCGGCTCAATATTGATCTCGAGCCGGCTCACGAATCTTAACGATATATAATATTTTTGACATATTAGATATATATTTATCTAAATACTGTTATTATATATAGGATTATGAAAAAAATAACTAAACAATGTATATTATATTATAAATATAATAAGTAAAATAAATATAATAGTATTTATGAAAAGTAAAATGTAAATAGTTTAATGATACACGAATCAAGTCCGAGTCTAGTTTGAGCTATAAAAATAAAACTACAAACAACCGCCCTAAAAGTCTTGAACTAATTGGAAATTTGATGAAAACTTAAGGTGATACCATCAGAAAAAAACACCTGGTGGGAACTCTTTTACACACCGGGTTCGGGAGTGGTGTTTTCACTTGGAACAGGGTATTCACCATCCCTACATGGTTCCCGCTTGGTGTAGCTTTAGTTGAAGCTGGGTCTTGGTGCTTTGGATAGTTGGATGTCTTCACTGTCTTGGGCCCAACGGAATTATTACAAGTGGGAGCTACACCCTCACACACAACCATTGGACCGTCCATTCCTTCTCTAGTCGTTTTCGCCTCCCATTAGTTTTGCTTCTTTCGTTTGTCCCAAAATGAAGTTAGGTGCAAAAATAATTATGAACAAGGATCATGTTTTTTATAATTTTTTTTGCTTTTCTTACTTGTATGTTATTCTTTTAACTAATTTACTCAAAATGATGATTATATATACAAAGAAAAGAAACGCATAACCACTAAATACAATTTTTAACCTGATGGCGGGTCAAATTTAGAAGTGGATTCCCGGTCGTTATCTTTTAGTTTTTTGCTTGAGAAACCTTAAAATTCTTAGAAACAAAACTATCTCCTACCTATTTATATGGCTTGCCTTTAAAAGGATTACAAATACATTTATTTGTAAATAACGTAGATTTCATATACATATTCTCGTAAACATACCAATTTTAGACAACGACACCTAATTATCAACACCTAGTATGCCACTACAAGAATTTTGCCATTGGTAACGACACTGTAGCAACCACATGCGACGTCCTTATAAGCAGGGATGTAGAAACATGGCGTCCCTAGTTAATGAATTTCTAGGGTTTTTTATCAAAAGCTTCTTGATGGAAAACTTGGCACTTATCTGAATATCATAGGGACAACTAGATATTTTTCTGCATTTTTTTCTCTTTTCTTTTATTTCCTATAAATATGAAAATGAAACCCTAAAAGTATATTCAGTCTATGCCGTTGACATTTCGTCGGTACAGGTATAATAAAAATTTTTCTCTCTTTTTATTACCTATAAACTAATAAATAAAATGTATCAAAAAATGATTTGAGTATTTTGCGACAACATTCATTGCTATAGAAAAGTATTTGGTATTTATTTATTTTTTATTCTCTCTTCTCATGATTTTTATTCTCTATATTATTATTAATTTATTATATATGGAGGGTAGCATTATCAATATACAAATACTATACATATGCATAAACACACACATGTACTCATACATGTACGTATATATACATATACATACAAATACATACATAAAAATACATGCATACATACGTACATATATATACACACACTCACAAACATAGCAACGTCGTATACATACAATCATGCATACAAATATATAGACACAGGTACACGTATCCATGCACATACGTACACATACATATACAAATATGTATACATACATACAATTACATACACATACAAGCTAATACATGTATCCATACACATACTACGCACACGCATACATACACATACACAGAAAAAAATAGATATACGTAGACATGCACATATATTATAAGTAATTAAATGTATAATATATTCATACTTGATCAAAAAACAAGATTAAAACATAACAAAAGATAATTGAAAACAAGTTAAAACATAACTACATGATGAATTCTAGTAATCGAACTCGGTATCATCTGGATATTCATTGGTTGAGACATGTGGTCCTAAACGACGATATCACCTAGCTACAAGCGGCTTTAAAGCACCACATCTCATGAAAATCATCTGGAGTGCTGATTGGTATGTGAAGCGAGGGTTTACCGGTGCGTGACGGGGATGGACTGGTTCTTGCATATCTAGAGTGTTTGGTTCTTGCACAACCTAAAGAAATGCTTGATTGAATGCTAAATTCCAATCAAACCTATCATCATCACCCCACGGATCTTCAATAACTAGTGGATCTTTTTGTTCTTCGATATGGATGTGATGATGATAATGAATATGAATGATGTTTGTTGGATTTCCCATTACTGTGAAATGAATATGAATGCTAAGAAGTGAATATGCAAGTTGCGAATTTATAGCTATAAAAAATATGAACGTTCGAGAATATTGCCGTTGGAAAATATAAATATGTGTATTATGTATTTGTAGGTATGTATGTTTCGGTCAAAAATTACCTAAGTAATCCTTGAACAAATTATTAAAGTGAGGTAATGTGCTATTTCTAGATATTGACTAGAATATCTAATCAATATCTGAATATCGACCAGAATATCACAGAAATTAACAAGTACAAGCAAAGAAAATCAAAGACAAACGATTTTTGAAAAGGGTAAAAGCCATTGATTAGATTAATCTCCGGCACAAAAAACCCCTTGCCACATGACAACTCGTCGGCGGCCGAGTTTATTAATACTTGCAACTACAAGTACAACTCGAGAGATAGATTTGTCCGATGCTAAGTGTTAAAATGATTGTTTGAGTGTGCTTAAGCTAGTAGCAGAGAGTAAGTGAAAGCTAAGTATGAATCAAGTATCCAAGTTCGATCAATTTAGCCTCATTTTATAGCAAAACCTAGTAGTTTAGGTCAACCGATATCCTCAGTCATATCCCAGAAATATCAGGATTCTTTGGTGAACCGGTCTTCAAGAATGTTGGAAGAGACTTTAAACGTGTGTAAACCGTTGTTATATGTCTTCTCCGACTTCTGAGGGTTGACTTAATCTCTTATACACGTTCCTGTTACAATTAAACGTGTACAACAATAATTATTAGCATAATATAGGAATATTGTTTGAGATATCAAACCTGTCTGCATATCCTGGCCATCGGAATACTGAGCAGAATAGCTCAAGATTTTCTGCCACAACAATTGTCCCCAAACTAGGATATTCATGCAGATGTTTATGAATATATCCTGTTTTTATATTTGTAACACAGGATATGACTCTTTTTGTTGCCGTTAATTTTTCATTATGGTCGAAATATTGATCTATACAAACTATCTATTTAGATTTTGGTTACCAACAGATTATTTTGCAAGACGTGTGTCTCAATGTCACACAAATAATCAAAAAAGGACGTGAGATAGTGCTGCCTACTAGGCCAGGCAAAACGAGCTACTCACTTGCCCCTGTAGTGAATTTGTTTATATATATCGAGTTCTCACACCTATAAAATTTTAACTTCCCCCTCGCCCACCTATGAGAGTGTTCAAGCTCCGTTACTATCAGCACTTGCAAGCCTCTTGCAGGGCTATATATGATATCACTAATGTTTGGTTATAATGGATTGTTGGCAAAATCAAGAAGATTGTGAACTTTTGGTTGAATTTTCGAGTTATGATTTATTGGATGAGATTGAAGATTGTTTTTATCTTGTTTTCTTTTTTTAATTTTATTATTGTTTTCTAGTCCGAGTTTTCGATTTCATACCGCTATAATTACGGGAAAGTATTAGAACATAGAATAGGATTTATTAATATCAAGCTCACGAGCCTAAATAGGTACCTAGGAGTTCCTTTCGATATCTATACATTGTTGGACACCCTATTCAATAATAATTAATTGAGTATTTAAATATATGAAAAGATTCAAATACGAAATGTATTTTTGCTACAAAGTGTGAGAAAACACGATGAGTCAAAAAAAAGACACAAAAAAATTATATCTCACAATCTAAATCGAATTTCAAAAAAAGTAATTCGGAGCTTTTGTTTCCCTAGTCGTCCTCACTAAGAAAAAAAATAAACGAAAAAGTAAAAAATAAAAAATAAAAAATAACGTTTTTTATTGTGTCATTTATGAAAGACACAATGATTTCATTGTGTCATTATAAAAGACACAATGACGTTATTGTGTCAATATAAAAGACACAATAACGTCATTGTGTCATATAAAGACAAAATGAAAAAAAAATTATTTTTTTTTATTTTTTTCTGAAAGAGGACAACGAGAGAAACAAAGGCTCCGAAGTACTCTTTTAGAATTCGATTTAGATTGTGAGATATTAATTTTTTATGATTTTTTTAGCATCATTGTGTCTTCTCACACTTTGTAATAACCTCACTCTAAATATATAACACTTCTTTTTCTTGAAAGTATATCATAGGATACCTTCCCGGACTATGCTAATTGCTTGATAAACGTGCTTCGACCTACACATTAAAGCTTCCTTGCATTTCCAAGCTCTTCTTGGACACGAATGGGTCATATGGTGTCTGCTGACGTGAATTGTTTTGTCCTACCATGCAATTGTTAGGGGATGGGACCTAAATTCCACACACCCTTTGATTTATTGTCTAAAGCACATTTATATATAGTACCACACATATAAACTCAATGATTGCATTACACATTTAAAAGAATATCCACATTCTAGCTACACTTGTTATCAATTCCCTTCATCATCATGTCAAGTTTTCCATCTTTTCCAGAATCAAATGAAGAGGAAGCCCAGTACAGTAGTATATGCGAGAAGCACAAGCACTTGATAGAAACACTACCCAAAGGCGATGGATGGAGGACACAAGACTTGTATAACTACAATGGCTTCTGGTTAAGCCCTCAAGTCATGAAAAACAACTTGGTTCTACATTCCTACTTTAAACCTCAACCCACTGACATTTTCTTGGCTTCGTTCATGAAGTCTGGCACTACTTGGCTTAAGGCTCTCATGTTCTCCACCCTTAACCGCCACCGCTACATCTTCTCTGACCACCATCTGCATAATCATAGCCCATATAGCACCTTCCCTCACCTCGACTTTGAATCCTACCCCCTCCCGGACTTCACCAACCTCCCCGTTTCTCGACTCTTCGCTACCCATTTTGCTCGCACTCTACTACCATCTTCCATGACTTGTTGCAAGTTCGTCTATGTGTGTAGGGACCCGAAAGACGTGTTGATTTCCAAGTGGCATTTCATGAGCAAGCTAAGATCCAAAGATCTGCCTCCGCTTTCATTTAATGATGCGTTTGAGCGTTTCTGTCATGGGGTGTCAGAATTCGGGCCATTCTGGGAGCATGTTCTGTCATACTGGGAAGCTAGCTTGGAATCTCCAAAAAGATTTTGTTCTTGCAGTATGAGGATATGAAGAAGGAGCCGGAGGCGGTGGTGAGGAAGTTGGGGGCTTTCATGGGGAAGCCATTTACGAAGGAGGAAGAGAAGGCAGGGGTGGTGGAGGAGATAGTTAAATTATGTAGCTTTGAGAGTTTGAGTAACTTAGAGGTGAATAAAAAGGGCGTCGAAAAAATTGGCAGTTTGGTGGAGGTGGAGAAACAAGTGTTTTTAGGAAAGGAGATGTTGGAGATTGGAAGAACTATTTGAGTGACGAGATGAAACAACGTATTGATGAAATCACAGAGGAGAAGTTGCAGGGTTCAGGTTTGATCCTTACCGCAACAGTTTGAGTTCATCTCGTCATTAATGGCTCATGCATTCAATATGCTTATTACTTGTTACTTTATTATGTCCATGGTTTTCAGTCCGACCTGAGAGGCTTCATTCCTAAAACAATGATTTAGAATGAATGTATTGCTGTAATTTCAGTTTGAATAAAAAGCTCTTGTAGTACTTATATATGATTGTAGTTATGCTCTAGCAATTACTTGCTAGTCATTATATTAATAAAATATTTCCCTGGCCATGCATTAAGAAAAACAATGTAATGTAAGAGGAGGTTACTATTACATGAAAATATTTGAAGATATATATCTATAGTTGCAACTTGCAAGCAATGTTAGTGAAACTTTAATAATTTCTCAATTTTGAATATCCGTGCCCAAACAAATTTAACTTTTATCATGTTACCATAAACATTAACGGTCAAAATTCTAAAACTTGAAATTTTAAACCCATTTTATGTTTGCAAATGAAGAACACAAAATTGTAATGAAGGTTGTTGTTAGAGTGATTGATTATGGTTTCTAGTGCATATTTTAACATGATAATTAAATGAAGTTTTAAGGCTTTAAAAGCTATAACAATTTCATCAAAAATCCGGAGATAAACGTTATGATAACTCTTAGTAAATTATCTAGGAGTTTATTTTATTAATATATTAATTGTAATTTTAAATTAGATTGAGAGTAGAATGCAACTCTTTGTACTATAAATAGAGTTTTGATTTGTAAAGGTTGGGGGTTTTATTCTTAATTATATAAAAATGAGTCACGAAGAGTATCTCACAAAAGATTGAGTTTTAGTTGTGTATGTTTATAAATTATCGGACAACAATTGGTATCGGAGTTTGGGACAACTCATACCGGGAAGAACGAGTCACCCAAAAAGTGATCGTGTGAAATGATCACGACTTAAGTGAAAATTAGTCATGTGACATTATTAAAGAAATTCGTGTGAAGAGAGAATTTGATTAGTGAGAGAGTGATCAAGGATCTATGTTATATGGACTAGTGTGGTGTTATCATTTGCCTCTATAGGGTGTGATTGAACAAGGGTAGACTAACATGTTAAGTATTGAGAGATAATTGTTAGATTTTATTTATTATAATATGAAGTATTATTATTACGAATTAGAGTTAGAGTAGGATGCAAGTTATTAGAGTATAAATAGCGGTTTTTTATAAAGGCTTTATTCATGATTTTTGTTCTTAATAATACAAAAAAGAGTCTTAAGGGGTTTCTCATAAATAATCAGTGTTTTATTGTGTTTGATCCCTAGGCCAACATATCTAATCGATCTCTTAAATACAAAAACATATAATATATATTAAAGCTTTAAACATAGAAAATATAAAGAAAACGTACAAAAATGGTTATAGTTAGACTTTAGTGTATGCACCCTGATAAACATCCAACGTAATTGAAACAACTGCGAGCTGGACCCAAACAACACACTAATTGGACTGACCGTCTGTTCTTTCTAGATGTTCTTTTTCGTCTTCCACTACTTTGGCTTTTTTCACTGTCTTCATTCTCATCACATCAGCTTTTCCACGCCTTCCAAAAAGAGTAATTAATTATTTTGATACGTCAATTGAGTCAAATTAAAAAATAAGTTTTACATTAATTGGTTTGACAGTAGACATCATATGATTTTTCAATATGAAAGTAATGAATTCAAGTCTTACTTGTTGCATTATGTTTCAATTGGGCAAATGGTTATACTTTAATAGGGCTTTGGGTAGTTGGTTTTTCTTGTAATGGTGCGCGGGTCATGTCACTAGTGTTGTCTGTGTTCCCATGACTTGGGTGGCCTTTTATCAATAAGTTTAATCGGGTAGCCGGACTTAGTGTATTCATTGGTCGTTCTATATAAAAAGTAGTTTAAGGGGTCTTGAAATAAACTGTTAAGTAAAATTTTAATGATATTATGTAAATGAACTAGCAAATTATACCCACACAATGCCGGATGGAAAATGTATATTATAAAATAAACAGTTTCTTTTCAAGAGATAAAGGCTTGACCCCCAAAAACATATTGACAACTTTATAGGCAGTTTTAGTGGGTGTTTGGAAGTGTTTTTTATAGACTTTTTAACTTATTAACTTTTAAAAAGTTAAAAGTTATTTTATAGTGTTTGGTAATCTGATGGTTGTGAGAGAAATAAGTTAATAAATCACTTCATATTATTTTATTAACTTATTGGAAAAATCAATAAGTCGATAAGTTGTTTTGAGAAGCAATCCCAATCACGCCCTTAAACTAAATTTAAATCACAATGTACATGGAAATAGTCATGACATCATGTTGTCATATTCGGAATTCACGAGAAAATGAATATTCAGAAACGAAAATGAATTCAGAAATTCAAAAAAAAAATATACTTATATTGATTCGCAATGGTTCTACAAAAAGAAAATATACATCAAAACAACACAAAAGCGATTCAAAAATAAAAAATATAATATATTTTACTCGGTTCATTATTGAAAAAAAAATGTATTAAAACATACAAATATTTGAAATTTAAGAGAGTGTGAGTTTTTGAGAACACGAATGTGAATTTTGAAAAAAGAAGATTAAGTCAAAGAAATTATAAAAAGAAAGAGCTTATTTGAAAACATGTTAATTATAATGGTAATCTATTTGTTGAAAGGCGGAAATTTTGTAGAAACAACAGATATCCTGTGCTCTTCGAATCATGTTCCAACTTGTTCAGCGATTATTAAAGACGACCTCGTTTCTCATCCTCCACAGAATTAAGCCATACAGCCACCATGCATGACAACACCTTTGATAGCCTTTTTTTTTTTTTTTTTTTTTGCTACTAGAAACTTGACTTGTTTTGAACAACTCTAAAAGATATGTCGATCACCACACCAATTTTGACAGCATAAATAGGAGAGATCCGACACCAAGAAGACACGTAAGACCATAACATGATGTTTGCGTTGTAGCATGATATGAAAAAGTGATCCAACGTTTCCGAAAGTTGCGAACAGAGAGGACAAAGTAGGGAGCCCACGTTGATGTTTCTCCTCGATAAGGCCGATAGATCAGTCCCATGTTAATTTGATCCATTTCTCATAATCCGTATAAGATTCATGAAGTTAGACTGAGGCCACTCCACCAAGATGATGACATCATCCACTGAAAGGAAATGAGATATATAGAATAGGGCCATTGTTACTTTGTTAGCAAGTTTTATACCTCCGAAAACACAATCCAGAATTTCCAGCCCCATTAACAAGCCAATTAAGGGACTCCATTTAAAGCAATAAAAAAAAACTTAGCAAATGAATCCAGAGTGTTTAATAATTTGACAAATAAAGAGTGGGAGATATATCGAGTGGGCTTGTTCCTGGTCGCACTCCTTTCTAGCACAATTCCATGATTTAAGGCAAATATAATGTTTTATAACTTGGTAGCCAAACAAGCATCTGGCCTAACTGCATTAACAGGAGTATTGTAAGCCTTTAATAGTTAATACCACCTCATTCAACATCTTTTTGAGCCAACCATAAAATAATTATTTTAAATGGTTTATGGCCAAAATCAGTGTTGGATTAATTCCAAATGTATAGTCAAAGTTGATTATAGAAGTGTTTAGTAAAAGTCAACACTAGTTTGTTAGAGTTTGTTAAAACATGTTCTTGTGTATAGGTACGTTGATGTTAAAAAAATAAAATCAAATTGATTCAATCCCAAACCAATATCAATTACACCCAAAAACAAGAAGATTGTTAGGTCTAGATTGTATAGGGCTAGATCAATTTTGTATAGGCTTAGTACTTGAAAATCAAGTCTTGTAATTAACATTTGTAACAGTCAAAATATATATATATGTGATTTGAATCTATAGGTTAACCCCATATATGTATGTGTGTTGATATGTGACTTGACAGGAAAAACAATATACTTGGATGGATTTACTGAAATTGACCAAGTGTAGGAAACATCTACGGATGAACAACTTTGTTAATCCGTAGATATGTTTCTTACAAGACCAAATGACCAAGTACATGTTCCTGCGGATGATCAAATACCATGAAGTGAAGACTCCTACGGAAGAAGAATTTCCTACGGAAGAACAACTTTGCTACGGAAGACTAAGTCATCTACGGAAGAACAAATGTTCTGCGGACGAGAAGATTGCTGCGGAAGAACATTATACTTGTGCGATTACAACTCCAAGTCAAACAAGTCAACACAATCAATAACAAATCCCGAGAGATCCGGTGTTTCCTTAACCGACTCAAATCATCTATAAATATGAGTCCTAGGTTTCACATCTCGGTGAACACAATCAATCAATATACGGCTGTCAAGAGTTCATTGTGCAACCCTAATCGCCGTCACATCAACATCAAACATTATTCGATACACAGAATTCGATAGTTCATAGTCATTCATTATTCTTTTGTAATCATTACATTATAGTTAATGAAATACATTTGAATTATTATAGATTTCGTGTTTATTGTGTTTCTGTGGTTGTGTTCATCATTGATCATTATAAACAATTAAACGTCAATTAGTGATAATTCCGCGATCATTAAATTGATTTATTTTAATACTGATAATTCCTGAATTGCGATCCTTGGATTCACAGGTGGTATCAGAGCCATTGGTGCTCATTGATTTAGATCAATTGATCTATCAGTATTAAAATTGTTTAATTGATTTTCAAACAATTAAATCAACGACTGATTTTTCAGCAAGCACTCTCTCATTGCTTGTTTGATTTAGATCTATATTCAAATCAATTGAATACTAGATCTGGGTCTTTGATAGATCTGTCAATTTTCGCTTTTGAGTTTTTATTCAGTCGTTTGCATTAAACATGAGTACTTTTGGAGGAGGATCTTATCAACCACCAAAGTTAGAAACAAAAGCTGATTTTAAATCCTGGAAGATCAAGTTCAGGAATCATGTGAACTACACAGATTCTGACTTGTGGGAGTCCATCACACAAGGTCCTTATATTCCACCCACTCTTGGGCCGGATTATAATGACAAAAATCAGCCAATCAGCACTAAGGACTTGCCACCTGATGATGTCAAGAAGGTCAAAGTCGATATTAAAGCATACAGCTTGCTTAGTATGGCTTTACCTGAAGAAATCTTGATCAGGTGCGAGAACTATAAAACAACCAATTCCCTGTGGAAGATACTTCACACTCTCTGTGAAGGGAGTGATGAGATCAGAAGCATAAGGAGAGACACCCTTAGATCACAATATGAAACATTTCATCATATTGAGGGTGAGTCAATTCCTCAGCAACTCCATAGATTTATGCAACTTGTTACTGAGATGAACATCTTGGAGTTAAAATATACAACTGAGGAACTTAACAAGAAGATGCTCCATACTTTGCCTGAAAGTTGGAAGCAAACCGTCTCCATGTTCAAGAACACCATTGATCTCAAGACAACTGGTCTAGATACATTGGTTGCTAAAGTAGAAGCACTTGAACTGGATGAACAATCAAGAAACAAGAGTGTGAGAACTCATGTCTCACCTTATCACTTCAAGGAAACAAAGAATGCTGGAAGTGCATTTATTTCTAATAATGAAGATGATAACTCTTGTGCTTTGAGTGATGACGAGGAGGAAGTAAGTTTTTATGCCTCCAAACCCACTAAAAAGTCATCTCAGAGTAAAAATCAAAAGGAAAAGGCTAAATCTACAGAGAAAAGAGAGCCATCATCAACAGCAAATTCAGAACCAATAACTGTGATATTGGATTCTGAAGAACAAAAAGCAGCCTTTGCAGCTTTTAGTTCTAGATTTCAAGCATATCTTGGAAGTTCCCTTACAGCTGCAAACATCTGCCAGCAAGATTTGGAGGAACTCCCTCCTGATGTTGTAGAAGAGATGGATTTACAATGGCAGATGGCGATGATTGCTTACAGAGCCAAGCAATATCTTCGAAGAAATAAAAATCTGGCAGCAGCAAGCAAAACATCGAAGATTGGAGTTGATAAGTCTAAAGTCAGATGTTACAAGTGCAATCTCTATGGTCACTTTTCTAGAGAATGCAACCAACAATCAACTCCACAGTATCAGCAGCAGCAGCAACAAAATCAGCAGCAACAACACTATCAGAATCAGCAGCCGACCTCTCAAAGATCTTTACATAGACAACCTCAGCTCACATCCCCACCAGCCACAAATACATCAGCAGGACCAAGCAACTCTAAGGAGACAGGTCTGATCATACTTCAGGATGGAACATGTGACTGGAGCCTGTATGAGAAGGAAGTGATAGAGGAGAATCAAGCACTGATGGCACATATGGAAAACAAAGTACCTCCTATGGCCAGAGAGGTAAAAGACAGGTTATGTTCATCAACATGTGTTGAGGAAGTTGAGAGATATAGAGTTCATGCTCAACAATTGGCTGATAAAGTAAAAGAAACTATGGTTTTAAATGAATCACACTTAAGAGAACAAAAGCTATATCAAATCAAAATAAACTCTTTACAAAAAGATTTAGAAAAATATGTTTCTGAAAACTACAACCTAAAAGCCCAAGTTGAGCATCTGACCACTTCCTTAACAAAATCCATGGCTGATCATGCATCCACTGAAGTGAAACTTCAAAAGTTTCAACTATCATCTCAGCAATATGAGAAGTTGCTAAATTCTCATATTGAATCAAAGAACAGGTGCGGGTTGGGTTATAATGCTGTTGCACCACCTATTAATGATAACTACACACCTTTACCTGAAACAATGACTAACAATTTGTCAAATCATTTTGTGCAAAGCACCAAAATTGACATCAAAGATAGTCAAATAAACAACAATAAACTGAGATGAGTGAAACTGAATCTACTGAATCAGAATCACTTAAACATAATGCATCAGATTTTGATAACTATGATGACCTGGATGATTCTGATGAACATGATACTGATCAGCTGAACATTGGTAAGAATGTTCAAGTTGAAACTGGTCTTCCGCGAGTCCTTGAAGAATCAAAGTTGCAATACCCGCCAAAGCAACGGAATATGCTGAAGACCATTTGCAAGAGGATTGCTGAACTTAATGAAGGATTACAAGAACTGCATCTTCACAAGATTGATAGCTGCGGATCAAGCACAAAAGTACCTTTGTCATCTCCTGACAAAGGCAAGAAACTATCAAACAAGAATCCTCAGAAAGCACCAACTGAAGAATCCGTAGAACACCTGCGGAAATCGAATGAGGAATCCGTAGAACATCTGCGGAAAGCAAAATCTGCCAAGTCCGTAAATCATCTGCGGAAAACAAAAACCACTGAATCCGCAGAAAAGCAAAGGAACAGAGAAGCTAATCCTGCGGACGAGGTAAAAAGAGAGCCTCACACACATGCAAAGACAAGGCTCAATATCAAGCAACAAAAGGGAGCCAAAGACAAACAAACAACAGCTAATGAAGCACCCAACAAGCACAAGAAGAAATCACCTGATGTTTCAGCAAGTGAGAACAATAAAAAGAAGGTTGAATCCGAAGAAAATTCAGAAAAATATTGCAAATGGTGTGATATGAAGAATCACAATACTGATGAATGCTATTTCAGTAGCTACTGCTCCATTTGCAACATGAACAATCACATGACTGATGATTGCTTCTTCAACAAACACTGTGCCATTTGTGACAAAAATAACCATTCCACTCAGGAATATTATTTAATAAGAAGAACAAGAAAAAGAACAAAAAGAAGTCACAAGATACATCATCTGAATCAGATTCTCAAGCCTCAGAAAGTGACAAAGATACAAAGATTCAGAAAGAACAACAAAAGTCAAAGAAAAGACCCTCTGCTGCGGAAAAGACGTTGAAAAAGAAAGCACCAATACAGTCTAAGACACCTCACAAAAAGGTGGATTTGACAGATAAACAAAGTGAAGCAGCAGATGGTTTCTTTGATAACTTTGCTAAAGGAACTCCTGTGTCTCAATCAAAGCAGAAAGATGAAGAAACTTTCAAGTCTACAGGACTCTCTTCAAAGTTAAAATACCAACCAAAACAAGCCAAGTTGAAGAATGACTCGAATAAGCTTGAAGATACTCAGAAACCTGAATCATCTTCAACAGAATCATCCTCACAACCATCACATCAAAAGAAACAACTAATAATGAAACTTCAAGATTAATTCATGAAGGAGTAACTATAGTTGACACATCTGGCAAATCCAAGACAATTAAGCCTTGGGTTGTCAAGACTAACTAATTTCTTTTTGTGTGCAGGAACAATCATGGAGAGCTGACAACAAGTGGTATGTTGACAGTGGTTGTTCCAGACATATGACAGGCAACTGTGCACTTCTCCATGACTTCAAACATAAACATGCCTCTTATGTGGCATTTGGTGGGGATAAGAAGGGAGGTAAAATTGTTGGTGAGGGAATGGTAACTAACGGTGTGTTAACATTTGAAAAAGTAAATTACTGTGAAAATTTGCAGTATAATTTACTTAGTGTTTCCCAAATTTGTGATCAAAATTATTTAACACTCTTTGATAACACTAACTGTTATATTCTTAAGCCAGGGTTTACAGTTCCAGCAGACTGGATACTTCTTAAAGCATCAAGAAAAGGCAACACATATATATTGGATATGAACAACACAACACTCACAAATCATGAGACATGCCTGCTGTCCAAATCTTCAGAAGATGAATCTCAATTGTGGCATAGAAGGCTTGTCCATTCCAACATGAAGAACATGAATAAATTGGTGAAAAATGACTTAGTCATTGGATTACCAAAGAAAGAATTTTATTGTTCTAATCACTGTTCTTCCTGTTATAAAGGAAAACAACACAGAGTGTCTCATAAATCCAAAACAATCAACACAAACACTACACCACTCAAATTGCTTCACATGGATCTCTTTGGTCCAACCAATGTACTGAGCATTGGAAAAAGGCAATATTGTTTGGTGATAGTTGATGATTTCACTAGATTTACATGGGTCTTTTTCTTAAAACATAAAAGTGAAACATCTGAAACATTAATGGACTTTGTGATCAAGATTGAGAATCAACTTGATTTAAAAGTTAAAATTTTTAGGAGTGACAATGGAACTGAATTTGTTAATGCTGATTTGGATTCTTTTTGCAGGACTAAAGGAATAGCTAGACAATTCAGTGCCCCAAGAACTCCACAACAAAATGGAGTGGCTGAAAGGCGAAAAGAACACTGATAGAAGCAGCCAGAACAATGCTAGCTGATTCTCAGTTGCCCATTACATTCTGGGCAGAAGCTGTGAATACAGCTTGCAATGTTCAAAATAGAACTTTGATAGTCAAAGAACATAATAAAACACCTTACGAACTCTTATTTAAAAGAAAACCTTTTATAGGATATCTTAGAGCTTTTGGGTGTCATGTGTCCGTGTTAAATACTAAAGAACAATTGGGAAAATTTTCTGAAAAAGCCTATGATGGTTTCTTTGTTGGATATTCATCCACTTCTAAATCATATAGGGTGTACATTCCAGAACATAACATAGTTGAAGAGACTCCCAATGTTTCTTTTGATGAATCCATGTTTACTACCAATGTAAAAGGATCATCTTGGTTATTTGATATAGATGCATTAACTGAATCATTTAACACTGGTTATTTGATCAACGCAGGTGCTGCGGATACATGTTATCCCTTTGTGCCCCCAAGTGTGAATGAAGTACCTCTCACAGCTGACCCACCAAGAGCACAAGTGTCACCTGAACCACAGCAAAGATCAAGTCCGCAGCATGCAGCTACCTCCGGAGAAGCAAACTCTTCATCCCCAGCACATGGAAATTCATCAGCAGATGTACCCTCATCCGTAGATATAAACTCTGGTGCAACTACTGATGCTAGAGATGGACAGGAGGTAGTCATTCAACAACCATTGCCAGCTGACCAACATTGTTCATCCGTGAATGGTGATATATCTCCTACGGAAGAAAATATTGCTTCCATAGAACCTCCTGCGGAAGAACAAAATACTGCCTCCGTAGAACCTCCTGCGGAAGAACAAAATGCTGCTTCCGTAGAACTTCCTGCGGAAGAAGACAAAACACCCAATCAAACACAAGCTGATCCGAACGACCATGAGCCTTTTGATTATTTCATTGACTCAACTTCTCAGCTGACACCATCTTCTTCAATGGGTTTCACTAACTTGGACTCCACAGTTCAAGTTGATGCTGTCTCAACAAGCAGAGTACACAAGTCTCATCCAACAGACAATATCATTGGGGACCTGCATGCTAGAACCACAAGGAGCAAAGGAGGTGTGGCAAACATTTGTTTGTTCACCTGCTTTTTGTCCCAAACAGTTCCTGCAAACATTACAGCTGCACTAAAAGACAACAGCTGGATTGAGGCTATGCAAGAAGAGCTACAACAATTCAGAAAGCAGAAAGTGTGGACTTTTGTAGATCTGCCTACAGGTCAACATCCAATTGGCACAAGATGGCTTTTCAAGAACAAGCTGGATGACAGAGGTATCATAGTGAGAAACAAGGCCAGACTTATTGCTCAAGGATACACTCAGGAAGAGGGAATAGACTATGATGAAGTCTTTGCCCCAGTTGTAAGGATTGAAGCTATACGAGTCTTCCTCGCTTATGCAGCATTCAAGAGGTTCACCGCCTATCAGATGGATGTGAAGTGTGCTTTCCTTTATGGGAAAATTGATGAAGAAGTCTATGTGGCTCAACCCCCTGGTTTTGAAGACCCTGATTATCCACATAGAGTATACAAGCTTGATAAAGCTTTGTATGGTCTTCATCAAGCACCCAGAAAGTGGTATGATACCCTATCATCCTTCCTGCTGAAGAATGGGTACAAGAGAGGAACTATTGATCAGACACTCTTTCTCAAACAAGAACATCAAGATCTTTTGGTGGTTCAAATATATGTTGATGACATCATATTTGGATCAACCAACAAGAAGCTGTGTCAAAGCTTTGAAGACTTAATGAAATCTGAATTTCAGATGAGCTCCATGGGAGAATTGACTTTCTTCCTTGGCTTACAAGTTCATCAGAAATCAGATGGCATTTTCATCAATCAAGAGAAGTACATTCATCAAATCTTGAAGAAGTACAATCTTGCTGATTCCACTTCATGCAAGACACCAGCATCAACTATAGACAAGATTGTGCCTGACCCTGCTGGCAAATCCGTAGATCAAAGATTGTACAGATCAATGATCGGTTCATTAATGTACTTAACTGCTAGTAGACCTGACATCATGTTTGCTGTTTGTGTTTGTGCCAGGTACCAATCTGACCCAAAGGAGTCACATCTGACTGATGTAAAGAGGATTTTCAGATATCTGAGAGGCAAACCTGCATTGGGACTTTGGTATCCCAAAGATGGAGATTTTAGCCTCTACTCATACTCAGATAGTGACTATGGAGGGTGCAACAACAACAGAAAATCCACAACTGGTGGATGTCAATTTTTAGGACCAAGACTTGTTTCATGGCAGTGCAAGAAGCAAACAAATGTATCTGTATCCACGGCTGAAGCAGAGTACATAGCTGCTTCAGCAGGTTGCTCTCAAGTACTTTGGTTGCAAAACCAATTACTTGATTATGGTTACAATTTCCTTCATACACCAATTCATATTGATAATTCAGCTGCTATGTTTATAACTACTAACCCAGTTCAACATAGTAAAACAAAACATATAGAAATCAGATACCATTTTCTGAGAGATTGCTCTGAAAAGGGTCTAATCAAGTTAGTCAAAGTAGACACAACCAATCAGCTTGCTGATTTGTTTACTAAAGCATTTGATTCTGTTAGATTCAATTTTCTGATAGAATCTTTAGGGATGATTAACTTAGAATAAATCAACAAAAGCATATGATCGACTTTGTGAAGAGTAATCGTTAAGGATAACTTAAGTGTCTGTTAGAACATCTATACATGCATTATATTTGGGAAATGATAGTAGACTATACTTGGCTATTAAACAAAAAAAAAACTCAATCTGACTTATATCATACTGATATGTGAGTAGGTTCAACTTGAGTGGAAACAAAGCTAAGAGCATGCCAAACTAAAAACATGAGGTAACTGTCTGTGAGGATTCCATTTGAGAATCACGAAGATGGCAAATAGATTTGCTAAGGAGCATAATGTGTGCGCATTCTTGAACGCTGATGATCCAGCAGCGGAAGGATGTCGAGATATCATCAGATATCTACGACGATCCAGGCTCTTCTACGCCTTGACGGCTGAGCCTGTGATCCATAAGGCGCACATAATCGGATTCTGGAACTCAGCACGTGTGGAAGAACAAGATGATGAGGAAGTAATTGTGGCTGAGATTCTGAGTCGGCGTCTTCGAATCACTGAAAGCACCATAAGAAGATGTCTGGAACTGGGAGATAGAGAAATGGGGCACCCAGATGTATTCGAGAATGAATACATTGAAAAGGTATTTAACCTCATGGGTTACGATGGTGATTACGAGAAAGGTGAAATCAAGAAGGGTAGGTTGTGCAAACCATACAGATTCCTGTGTCACACCTACCTGAAATGCATGTCGAACAGGAAATCGGGACTAGATAGATTCTCTCGGCATATATCATCCGGAATTATTGGAGTGTTCGAGGGGAGAACTTACAACTATGCCAAATACATCTTCAACTGCATGAGTGAACAAGTCAAATTGCAGAAGAATGACAAGATGTATATGTTCCCAAGATTCCTACAACTGATAATCAACTCAGAACTTCCGGGGTTGAATAGAGTTGGCGATGTGTTTGTTCAAGCACACCTGAGCAAATCAGTGCTGAACAAACTTAGTGGAAAGTATGAAGGACCGGATATGCTAATGTTCGCTCATGTTATAGATCCGCAAGCTGACATGCCACAAGAGTTGGCATGGGCAGATGAAGCAGAATCATCTGCTGATTCTGCACAATCTTCTCACTCTCCACACCAAACACCACAACACCAACAACAATCACCACTCCAAACACCACCACTACAACATCATTCATCAAGCCAATCACCATCAAGCCTTAACACCCAACCAATTTCCCCAATTCACCACCATCAATCACCAGTACCAATATCTTCATCATCCTCTCAATCATCATCTTATCACACTCAACTATTCTCTCCACAACAAATCCAATCCCCCATACAACCACCACCAGAATCTCCCAAACATCAATCTTCGGAAAGTGCTGGGACTGAACCTATTGAGGTAACTAAGTCTGTACACTCCGTACACTCAGGAGAGACAGAATTATTATCTGAAGCCAGCACTGTTCCTTTCTCACCAACCCACACAGAAGAACATCCTTCATCAGCTCATACCGAGCTAATACCTTCATTGGAAGATGTACAACATGCTGATGAACATGGGGAAGTTCAAGAATCTGCTCAGGATGTCACTGCTTACCATGAAGATGACTTAAGTGACAGTGACATTCCTGTGAGCAAAAGCTTTTGGTTGCTAAGTACAACAAGCTGGTACTTAAATCCAATAAGCGAAAACAAAGAATTGTGGAGCTGTACGGGGTTATCCAAGAAAAGGATGAAGAACTGACAAAGAAGGATGCCAGTTTAAAAAGACTGAGAGAAGATGCACAATGCAACAATGAAATTATTGATGCATTGTTCCAAACAAAACGGGAGTTGGAGGAAACTTTAAAACAAGAGCAAAATGAAAAGGCTGAGCAAATAAAGCAAAAGGATCTGGAGATAGAGAGCCTGAAAAGAAAACTCTCTGAATTGAAAACAAAAGTGGATTCAAGTGCTGAACCAGAAAAACAATCGGGTAGAGCTACTAAGCCGCTGATCTCATACACCCGAAAAAGAAAATACTTTGGAGCCACACAAAAGAAACCAGAAGAAGAATGCTCCCCAAAGAAATCAAAAGTTCCATCTCCTGCTCCTACACCTTCAGTAGAAGTTTCTGCTGTGAAGGTATCCTCCAGAGAAGAAGAAGAAAGTGATAAAGAGTGGGAGGAATTAACAAGGATGGAGTCTCCCACTGCTGATAAGGGTGGAAAGGCCGATGACCTTCTAACAACTGCTGATATCTTGGAAGAGAGGCCTGACTCCAGCATGTTTATGACCCTCATCAACCATGGGTTTCCGTATGACATGGTTGAGAGGATGAACAGAACAGAAATGGCCAATGCATTGAAAGAATTTGAATTTGCAAGGTTTATAATCCCAAATTGTGATTATGAAGCCTTTACAACTTTTCAATCATTGGAGAAAATAAGGAAAGACCTGGGCCACTGTGACACAGCAAAACTTTCAAAGTACAATATGACTTGCTGGTTACAGGGTCACAATTACAAGCCGCATGAACTTAAAGATAGAACTACTGGTGAGCTGCGGAGGATGATGGAGCATGTGATGAAAGTGGAACTGGAAACGGGAGTTAAGTTCAGAACCACTGCTCCACATCCAAAAGAACAAAGCAAACTTGCTACTGATCCAGTAACTGTTGAATCAAAAGATCAGCACAAGGAAAAGGAAAAACTCATCAGAGAGCCAAGGGCTGTAATCCCAGGAAAGGTATGGCCTCTGGGAACAACAGTTCGAGAGATTACTGAGAAGAAATCCTCTCTCATTGAACTGTATGATCACATCACAACTCCCAGTTCTGTGGAAGAAAACAGGATTATGGCATGGAAATATGATCCAGACTGGGATTGTGCAGTAATTAAGAGAACATCTGGAAGAATTCAATACTTCCATGATGTGGAAGCTCTGTTGAGTCTTCCGGAGCAAGACATAAGGGACTTGCAGAGCATCCAAATAACCAACTATCCAATCCATCTCAGGGGGAGAGACTTCTCTGCAGCTGTAAATGGTATGAAGACCAGATTCATTGATGATGTGCTGACACAAGCAAAGAAAGATGATAAAGAGCACAACAGAATCAAACAAAGCCGGAAAAGAAGAACAGCTGAAGTCTCATCCCTTGTAGATGAAGACATGCTAAAGAGAGTTGGATGTGATAAACACTCAGATACCATCAAAAGCATAAAGGGAAATCAGTTCACTTATCCCATCACAGAATGGGGATATGTTGAAAAGACAAAAGAAATGGTATTGCTGAGAAATGCTGATGGGAAGAAGGCTGATAAGATCAGAATCTTTGATCCAGTAGAGATAAAGATGCTGCATCCCAGTTACACTTCATACCTTCACGACAAATTCTTCCCAAAGCTAACAGATGAAAAAGCCCAAAATGATCTCTGCCTGTACGTGCACATGATACAAGTCATTGATAAACTGCATGCTAAGGCACAAAAGAAGGAAACATGAGGCTGGGCTACTGAAGGGTAATACCATAGCTGAAGTGTCTGAACTCAGAATCTCAGAAGAAGATGAATTAGAGATTATACATAATGATAGTGTAGTGGAAACACTCACTACGGAAGAAGATGTTTTGGGTATGAGTTATGACACGCTGAAGAAGATCAGCAGGATGAAGATCAAGTACAAGTACGATGATCAGAAGACTGCTGTATCTTACTTTATAACAAGATGATAGCAAGAGTCAAGGAGCTTGCTGTTTTGAAGGACTGATTACAAGGAGCTAAGCCTAAGGGGGAGTATTGTTAGGTCTAGATTGTATAGGGCTAGATCAATTTTGTATAGGCTTAGTACTTGAAAATCAAGTCTTGTAATTAACATTTGTAACAGTCAAAATATATATATATGTGATTTGAATCTATAGGTTAACCCCATATATGTATGTGTGTTGATATGTGACTTGACAGGAAAAACAATATACTTGGATGGATTTACTGAAATTGACCAAGTGTAGGAAACATCTACGGATGAACAACTTTGTTAATCCGTAGATATGTTTCTTACAAGACCAAATGACCAAGTACATGTTCCTGCGGATGATCAAATACCATGAAGTGAAGACTCCTACGGAAGAAGAATTTCCTACGGAAGAACAACTTTGCTACGGAAGACTAAGTCATCTACGGAAGAACAAATGTTCTGCGGACGAGAAGATTGCTGCGGAAGAACATTATACTTGTGCGATTACAACTCCAAGTCAAACAAGTCAACACAATCAATAACAAATCCCGAGAGATCCGGTGTTTCCTTAACCGACTCAAATCATCTATAAATATGAGTCCTAGGTTTCACATCTCGGTGAACACAATCAATCAATATACGGCTGTCAAGAGTTCATTGTGCAACCCTAATCGCCGTCACATCAACATCAAACATTATTCGATACACAGAATTCGATAGTTCATAGTCATTCATTATTCTTTTGTAATCATTACATTATAGTTAATGAAATACATTTGAATTATTATAGATTTCGTGTTTATTGTGTTTCTGTGGTTGTGTTCATCATTGATCATTATAAACAATTAAACGTCAATTAGTGATAATTCCGCGATCATTAAATTGATTTATTTTAATACTGATAATTCCTGAATTGCGATCCTTGGATTCACAAAGATTAAGATTAGAAACAATCTAATCACCACAAAAGACATAAACGATTCTCAAACCATCAACAAGATGATTTGATATAAACAATTGTGAACTAAACTGAAGAAGAACAAATGGATTTGTCATTGTGACAAAACCCTAATACAAAAACGAACCACGTCTATTCTCCCTTTGATAAAAGTATCAGATCAAGATATGAAGGTAGATGATGATGAACAGCTTTTGTTAGGAAAACCAAGAATGAAGGCCCAACTCTAGTCCAACCCCAATTAGGTTGTGCCCAACTCTAGTCCAAGTCCAATTAGCTTAACAACCGTATCTAGAGGTGCAAAAATCGGGTTTTTTTTGGGAACTGGTTCGGGTCCGAACCGGACCGGTTCCAAGTCAACGAAAGGAAGCCGGTTCTTGACCAAGAACCGGTTCGGGTTGGAACCGGTTTGTATGGTGGAAAACCCAACCCGGTTGGAACCGGTCCGGGTTGGAACCGAACCGGGTCGGGTTCATGAACCGGTTTGGAAAAACCGGTTATTCTTTTTTTATGTTTAATAACTTTAATAATTGTTATAAGTATTATTATTATTATCATTTGTAAGGCCCCGTTCCCGGGCACCTCACAGTTGGTCGTCATTACCCATAAAACATACATTTAATATAACTTAATAAAAACCATGCAGCGGAAACTTTAAATTTTACTATAAATGCTTTTGTAAAGTAATACAACACCCGTTACAAAATATCATTTGTTTGCATTACAATACAAAAACATTAACAAAGAATGCCATTCCAAAAGAGCTGAGTAGCCGCCTCGTGCCATCCTCAGCAACACTACCTGCCAACTGGAAAATACATAAAAGTCAGCGTTGCTGAGTGAGTTCTAGTTTTGTAATAAAACATACTTTTACTTATTTAAAAGTATCCTTTCGTGCATGCGTTCATACATCATACGTACACAGAGATAATATTCGTTATTATCTTCATCATTCGTTATTCATCGTTATCTTTAACTTCTCGTATGGATTCTGTCAGGCTTTACCCACTTCATAGCACTCGGCTATGATTACTGTGGTCGAATGACAAGAATCCCGTTCATACTTACTTGCACGCATTGAAAGGTGAATTGTACCAATACCATATGCTACACCCCGATCGTTATTAGCTACCGGGCCGTAGTCAACAGATGACGGAAAATCGTATGCCACGGTACTAGAGGTAAGCGGTAGAGGTACCATGACCATGGTCAATCACATAGAAGGACCAATCGCGTTATTCAATGCTTGCAAGACATAATTCGTTCGTTCATTAATGCATGTATTCATCATCATTCTTCTTTTCGTTCATTCGTTAATATATGCATTCGTCATCATGTTCTTCTTTCTGTTCATACTTACTTGCACGCATTGAAAGGTGAATTGTACCAATACCATATGCTACACCCCGATCGTTATTAGCTACCGGGCCGTAGTCAACATATGACGGAAAATCGTATGCCACGGTACTAGAGGTAAGCGGTAGAGGTACCATGACCATGGTCAATCACATAGAAGGACCAATCGCGTTATTCAATGCTTGCAAGACATAATTCGTTCGTTCATTAATGCATGTATTCATCATCATTCTTCTTTTCATTCATTCGTTAATACATGCATTCGTCATCATGTTCCTCTTTCATTATCTTTCACTTTACGATACATAATACTTCATTAGTTCATTCTCGTTAATCGTAAAGTTTTAGAAAGATAAGCACACACAATTACAAGGAACATACACACACATCATACATACTCATCATACATTCATCATCATACATTCATCATCATACATTCATCATCATACATTCATTATCATACGTTTCATCATACCGTACTTAACAATATTTTAATAATATTGTTAACAATAATACACTGATAATAATATCAGTAACAAATAGGGTTAACCATAATCATCATTACATGCATGAAACATCATCATTTGTTAACCCTAGTCAGCCCTGGTCAAAACCTCGAACTTCGGTATTTCAGGAAATTCTGAAAAATTCTAAGTGTCCTAGGCGTATGAGCCCTGTTGGGCGTATAAGCCCTCTGGCCGTATAAGCACTATTGGGCGTAAGAGCACTGCTGGACTTTTCATCTTACACTTAGATTTATCATCTGGTCATACGACCACACTGTTGGTCGTATGAGCACTATTGGTCGTATCATCCCTGGACTTGGGAAATATATTCTGGTCATACGACCACTGTTGGTCGTATGAGTCCTGTGGGACTCTTCATCATACTTAGAAAATCACATAGTCATACGACCACTGTTGGTCGTATGAGTCCTATTGGACCAACACTTAGAAATATAACTTAGTCATACGACCACACTGTTGGTCGTATGAGTCCTGTTAGACTCATCAACACTTAGAAAAATACACCACCTGGTCATACGACCACACTGTTGGTCGTATGAGCACTGGTGGACTCATCAACTTGTGCTTATTCATTCTAAGTCCCAATTTCAGACATATTAGCAACCTGTTCACGGGTATAATTCATAGTCCAAGTCCCAAACATCATAATGCCTAGTTCTAAACATATACACATGATTCTAGGCATAAATCTAACATAAACATAAACATATATACATTCATTTCATACGGGTATAAACCCAAATTTTATAAAAACATATATATATGCATTTCCAGCCCCAAAACGTTTAAAAATCAGTAAAAAGGGGTCTAGAACTCACCTTAATTTGTCTTCGGGTTTTGGATGCCCTTTCCTTGAACTTCCCAGTCGTTTCTACACCTAAAACACGCACACAATGCAACCCGAACACACTAGTTACATTTATAGGCTCATAAATGGTTCTAGAATCGTCCTAAACATCATAATTCGGGATTTCTTACCAAAAACTTCGAATTTCTCAGATTCTTCTTCAAAAATCCCGATGGTTTTCTGCTCCTGCTGCTTTCTCTCTCTAAAACCCGATTGAAAATGTTATGCAGATGGTAATGGGCGGCCATGCCACCTTTTTATCAACTTTATAAGATTTTTTTATCATTTTGCACTTTTGGTCCTCCAACTTGGGGTTGACTTCCATTTCCTTCTTTTTCTCTTTCTATTTCTTTCTTTTAATTTCTTTAATAAGAAATTACGGGTGTTACAAGTCCACCCCCTTATATAGGTTTCGTCCCCGAAACCTGTTATTCCTCAAACAGATGTGGGTAGTGTTGTCTCATTTCTTCTTCAGTCTCCCACGTAGACTCGGATCCCTTCCTGTGCTTCCACTGTACACGCACAAGAGGAACCACTTTATTCCTTAACCTCTTTTCCTTACAATCAATGATTGCCACTGGTTGCTCCACGTAGTTGAGCCTCTCATCCACCTCAATATCCTCCAGTGGTACAACCATGTCATCATCAGCTAAGCACTTCCTCAGATGGGATACATGGAATGTGGGATGAATTCCACTTAACTCATCCGGCAGTTCAAGTCGATAGGCCACCTCTCCTACTCGTGCGTTAATTCGGAAAGGTCCTATGTACCTCGGGCTTAGCTTACCTCTTTTCCTGAATCTAATGATTCCTTTCCAAGGTGAGACCTTCAACATAACTCGGTCACCAACCTTGAACTCTATCGGTCTCCGCCTCTTGTCAGCATACGACTTTTGCCTATCTTTCGCCGCCTTCATGAAGGCTTTGATCTTTTCTAACTTCTCAGTCGTAGCTTCGACCACCTCAACACCTCCTAACTCTTTCTGCCCAATGTCTCCCCAACATACGGGCGTCCTACATCTCCTAACGTATAGCATCTTGTATGGTGGCATGCCAATACTGGCATGATAGCTATTGTTGTACGAGAATTCTGCTAACGGCAAGTGATCATCCCAACTTCCTCCAAAATCGATCACGCACGCCCGAAGCATGTCTTCGAGTGTTTGGATCGTCCTCTCAGACTGACCGTCCGTCTGAGGGTGATATGCTGTACTAATGTGTAGTCTCGTCCCCATTGCATCGTGAAATCTCTTCCAAAACTTGGAGGTAAACCGGGTGTCACGATCAGACACAATAGACACCGGCACACCATGACGAGCTACAATTTCTTTGATGAACAGATCCGCCAATCTTTCAGATGAGTACGTTTCACGGATCGGTAGGAAGTGGGCACTCTTTGTCAAGCGGTCAACTATCACCCATATAGCATCATACCCTTTTGGGGTACGTGGTAACTTCGTGATGAAATCCATGGTGATGTGCTCCCACTTCCACTCAGGTATATCCAACGGTTGGATCTTCCCGTAAGGTTTCTGGTGTTCCGCCTTCACTTGTAGGCAAGTCAAACACTTACCTACGTACTCCACTACGTCGCGTTTCATTCCCGGCCACCAATAGTCTTTCTTCATATCGTGGTACATTTTGGTAGCACCGGGGTGAATGGAGTATCGGGTCTTATGGGCCTTGTCCATAATCCTTTCACGTAGATCCCCGTATCGAGGAATCCACATTCGCCCAAATCGGGTCTTAACACCAAGAGTGTTCTCACCCAATTCCGTAACTAGGCCTCTCATCCTTTCGGAGTTAAGACGATCTTCTTTCAAAGCCTCGTCTTGAAACTTCTTAACCTGTGTCATCACGTCGGAGGTCATGATCAACTGATAAGCCTTCACCCGGATCGGCTCAGGCCTTTCTTTTCGGCTAAGGGCATCAGCCACCACATTGGCCTTGCCCGGATGGTAATGGATTTCGCAGTCATAATCCTTTATGAGCTCCAACCATCGCCTTTGCCTCATGTTTAAATCCTTCTGCTCGAAGAAGTACTTCAAGCTTTTGTGGTCTGTGAAGATAGTGCACTTCGTCCCGTACAGATAGTGCCGCCAAATCTTCAACGCGAAAACCACCGCGGCTAATTCTAGATCGTGTGTGGGATAGTTGACTTCGTGGGTCTTCAGCTGTCGAGATGCGTAGGCTATCACCTTTCCACGTTGCATCAACACACATCCTAGCCCAGAATAAGATGCATCCGAATAGACCACTAAGTCTTCACTTCCCTCAGGCAAAGTCAAGACAGGAGCTTGTGTTAGTCTTGCCTTCAACTCCTCAAAAGCCATCTCCTGCTCTCGACCCCACACGAATTTTACGTCCTTACGAGTCAATTTTGTCAAAGGTGAGGCGATCTTTGAAAAGTCTTGAATAAATCTTCTATAATAGCCCGCCAATCCCAAGAAGCTGCGAATCTCAGATGGCGTCTTTGGTGATTTCCATTGCATCACAGCCTCAACCTTTGCTGGGTCCACCATTATTCCTTCTGCATTCACTACGTGACCCAGAAATTGCACCTCGCGTAACCAAAAGGCGCACTTGGAGAACTTGGCGTACAATTTCTCCCTTCTCAACGTTTCCAACACTTCCCGCCAAATCCACTACCGACCTGAAAGTGCTCGGTCGGGCAGAAATCAAGTGCCAACGAATTTCAGCTGGCAGCCCCTGAATATACCGGTTGATCTTTCGAGACACCGGCGTCACCTGCTCCGGCACCAACAGCGCCAATTCGTTAAACTTGGTGGTATATTGTTGGTGGGTCATCGTCCCCGCCTCCAACTGCAGGAACTCTCTCTCTATTCTATCCATTTCCCGACGAGGACTGAATTCCTCGATCACCAGCCTTTTCAACTCAGCCCACTTCATCTTCCCTATAGCCCTGCTACCCTCGGCTTGGACTATATTTTTCCACCAGCATAAAGCCGACCCTGTAAAAGAGTGGGTAGCAAACTTCACCTTCTTGTCCTCCTGGCAATCACTAATATCGAGGACAGCTTCCATTTCCATCACCCATTGGTGAGCATCAGTAGCAGTACCAGACCCATCAAAAGTTGGGGGTTTGCACCTCATGAATGCCCCGTAGTTACAACCCCGGGCGGTCTCCCGTAACTGTTCTCCTTCCTCTTCCTCTTCATCATCAGATAGTACCGTTTCTGCTTCCTCCTGTTGTTGTCTACCTGAGGACCGATTCCTCCCTCGTCTATCGTCTTCACGTACTGCCTTTATCACTTCAGTCACTACAGACGGTAAGATCGTCTGCATGACTTGGTGCACCTCCTCGATCACCGTCTCTTTCACCGAGGCTCTCACATTATCACTCTCATCCACTCCCCCCGAGGGAGTAGTATTAGGTTCTTCGGGAACCTTCTTCTCTTGTCTAGGCCTACCTCTTGTGGCTCGTGGTTCCGTACCACTTCCGCCACTGCCTCCATCAATTGGGGCTTTAGATGATCTACCACCGACCATCTTCTATCACACTGAAAGATTTAAACACCAACACGGTCATTCAAGGAAATAGCTCAGTTTATGTCAAGTATAGTAAGTCCCTAATTACAGTGGCCAGTTGTGATTAGCCACTTACTCTACTCTTCACACCCCGAGCATTACCTGTCCTGACTACATTAGTATCTAAGTCTAACAGTACATATAAACACATAACATGCACACGTAACACTGGTTAACTTTCAAGAAAATACCTGATGGCACGCAGCTACTCAGATGGCATTCTCATTCTCCCTGTCCCATTCTCAGTTTAAGTTTTAGGTTTATTTTAAAATTTTACCCATTTTACTTAAACTTTGGCTCTGATACCAACTTGTAAGGCCCCGTTCCCGGGCACCTCACAGTTGGTCGTCATTACCCATAAAACATACATTTAATATAACTTAATAAAAACCATGCAGCGGAAACTTTAAATTTTACTATAAATGCTTTTGTAAAGTAATACAACACCCGTTACAAAATATCATTTGTTTGCATTACAATACAAAAACATTAACAAAAGAATGCCATTCCAAAAGAGCTGAGTAGCCGCCTCGTGCCATCCTCAGCAACACTACCTGCCAACTGGAAAATACATAAAAGTCAGCGTTGCTGAGTGAGTTCTAGTTTTGTAATAAAACATACTTTTACTTATTTAAAAGTATCCTTTCGTGCATGCGTTCATACATCATACGTACACAGAGATAATATTCGTTATTATCTTCATCATTCGTTATTCATCGTTATCTTTAACTTCTCGTATGGATTCTGTCAGGCTTTACCCACTTCATAGCACTCGGCTATGATTACTGTGGTCGAATGACAAGAATCCCGTTCATACTTACTTGCACGCATTGAAAGGTGAATTGTACCAATACCATATGCTACAACCCGATCGTTATTAGCTACCGGGCCGTAGTCAACAGATGACGGAAAATCGTATGCCACGGTACTAGAGGTAAGCGGTAGAGGTACCATGACCATGGTCAATCACATAGAAGGACCAATCGCGTTATTCAATGCTTGCAAGACATAATTCGTTCGTTCATTAATGCATGTATTCATCATCATTCTTCTTTTCGTTCATTCGTTAATATATGCATTCGTCATCATGTTCTTCTTTCCGTTCATACTTACTTGCACGCATTGAAAGGTGAATTGTACCAATACCATATGCTACACCCCGATCGTTATTAGCTACCGGGCCGTAGTCAACATATGACGGAAAATCGTATGCCACGGTACTAGAGGTAAGCGGTAGAGGTACCATGACCATGGTCAATCACATAGAAGGACCAATCACGTTATTCAATGCTTGCAAGACATAATTCGTTCGTTCATTAATGCATGTATTCATCATCATTCTTCTTTTCATTCATTCGTTAATACATGCATTCGTCATCATGTTCCTCTTTCATTATCTTTCACTTTACGATACATAATACTTCATTAGTTCATTCTCGTTATTCGTAAAGTTTCAGAAAGATAAGCACACACAATTACAAGGAACATACACACACATCATACATACTCATCATACATTCATCATCATACATTCATCATCATACATTCATCATCATACATTCATCATCATACGTAGCATCATACCGTACTTAACAATATTTTAATAATATTGTTAACAATAATACACTGATAATAATATCAGTAACAAATAGGGTTAACCATAATCATCATTACATACATGAAACATCATCATTTGTTAACCCTAGTCAGCCCTGGTCAAAACCTCGAACTTCGGTATTTCAGGAAATTTCTGAAAAATTCTAAGTGTCCTAGGCGTATGAGCCCTGTTGGGCGTATAAGCCCTCTGGCCGTATAAGCACTATTGGGCGTAAGAGCACTGCTGGACTTTTCATCTTACACTTAGATTTATCATCTGGTCATACGACCACACTGTTGGTCGTATGAGCACTATTGGTCGTATCATCCCTGGACTTGGGAAATATATTCTGGTCATACGACCACTGTTGGTCGTATGAGTCCTGTGGGACTCTTCATCATACTTAGAAAATCACATAGTCATACGACCACTGTTGGTCGTATGAGTCCTATTGGACCAACACTTAGAAATATAACTTAGTCATACGACCACACTGTTAGTCGTATGAGTCCTGTTAGACTCATCAACACTTAGAAAAATACACCACCTGGTCATACGACCACACTGTTGGTCGTATGAGCACTGGTGGACTCATCAACTTGTGCTTATTCATTCTAAGTCCCAATTTCAGACATATTAGCAACCTGTTCACGGGTATAATTCATAGTCCAAGTCCCAAACATCATAATGCCTAGTTCTAAACATATACACATGATTCTAGGCATAAATCTAACATAAACATAAACATATATACATTCATTTCATACGGGTATAAACCCAAATTTTATAAAAACATATATATATATGCATTTCCAGCCCCAAAACGTTTAAAAATCAGTAAAAAGGGGTCTAGAACTCACCTTAATTTGTCTTCGGGTTTTGGATGCCCTTTCCTTGAACTTCCCAGTCGTTTCTACACCTAAAACACGCACACAATGCAACCCGAACACACTAGTTACATTTATAGGCTCATAAATGGTTCTAGAATCGTCCTAAACATCATAATTCGGGATTTCTTACCAAAAACTTCGAATTTCTCAGATTCTTCTTCAAAACCCCGATGGTTTTCTGCTCCTACTGCTTTCTCTCTCTAAAACCCGATTGAAAATGTTATGCAGATGGTAATGGGCGGCCATGCCACCTTTTTACCAACTTTATAAGATTTTTTTATCATTTTGCACTTTTGGTCCTCCAACTTGGGGTTGACTTCCATTTCCTTCTTTTTCTCTTTCTATTTCTTTCTTTTAATTTCTTTAATAAGAATTACGGGTGTTACATCATTATTATTATCATTATTATTATTATTATTATTATTATTATTATTATTATTATTATTATTATTATTATTATTATCACTATTATTTAATAATTGTTATAGTATTATTATTATTATTACTATTATTATTATTATTATTATCATTATTATTATTATTATCATTATTATCATTATTGTTACCATTGTTATTGTTATTATTATTATTATTATTATTATTATTATCATTATTGTTACCATTTGTTATTACCATTACTATTATTATTATTATTATTATTATTATTATTATTATTATTATTATTATTATTATGATTATTATTATTATTATTATTATTATTATTACTATTATTATTATTACTATTACTATTATTACTAATATATATTAAAACCTTTGGTCGGTGGCTACAGTGCCACCGTACCAAAGGTGATGCACGGCGTACAAGTTTCAAAACAAGTTTCAAAATCCGATGGTTGCGGCGGTGGTTGCGATGGTTGCGGCGGTGGTTGCGGTGGTGGTGCTGCGATGGTTGCGGTGGTGGTGGTGCTGAGATGGTCGCGTTGGTGGTGTTGCGATGGTGGCGTTGGTGGTGTTGCGACTGTCGCGTTGGTGGTGGTGCTACGATGGTCGCGTTGGTGGTGGTGGTGCGATTGGTTCGGTGCTGGTGGTGCGATTGGTGCGGTGCTATGAAACCAACTCGCCTAATTTGTCTTGCAGACAAAAGGCACAAATGCCTCCTGCCGGAGTGTTGTTCTTGAATGGATGCTCAGTGCACATCATGCTACCGTCTCCGGCGTCCTCCGGTAAGCCCTCCATAACTCAACCTGCAACTTTCTTTACAAAAGCTTAAAGATTTCAACTCAAACCCACAAACATCTAACCTTTTTCACCTGGGTTTGTTCTCTGCTGCTACTTTCTTGATCATCAATCTTGAATCTTGAATCTTAAATCTTGAAACTTGATTGTGTGTTAATGGTGTTTGTGTGAGTTTGTGTGTAATGGGGGTCAAAGGGTAACGTAAATGAAGATGATGGTGATAATGAAGTAGGGGTTACGATAGAATAAAGACAGAAAAGGTAGATAGAATGGAGCATTCAACCAGATTGCAAGAAGAAAGTCGGTGATTGACAATGGTGCAAGCCTATGTAGCTGTCTCGGGTGCTTTGATGAAAGTGTTATGCGTGAACTAGATTTTACGTGAACTAATTAATAAAGAAAGATTTAGCAAGAGCAGAGTAAGAATAAATAAGGGAGGCACAATAGTCAATGATGGATAGATAGGGAATTAATTAAAAAGTGGAGAAGTTGTTGGATTTTTCTCTCTACAGATATTATTCTTAATTTTATTGAAAGAAAGAAGTAGTAAAGCAGCTTAGAAAGAAGATCTTTTTGTTTGGGTTTTATTTTTTATTGAGACGATTATAGGCTATGATGATGAAAAAATATTGCATGTTCGTTATTTTGGTGTGGCAGTTATGATTTGCAGCTTCAACGATTAAGCAATTCTGAGCCTAAATTAACATATCGGCTGTTTTTGGTTGCACGTGTTGTGTTAATGCATTTGTTATGATAGGTAAATGCACAAAAAATATCAGCGCATGGTCTCTTTGATCTTTTTAATTTATCTTTTTTATTTATCATATAGCTCATCTGAGATTGAGCTTGAGCTCATTTCACTTGATGGTTTGTTATAAGTTTTTCTTTGATTTGTGGTTTCGGATGCTGTCTGAGAAGACAAGAGCCTAGCTCATCTGAGACCAATCTTTAGCTAATTTTACCTAAGGTCTGTTTTGGTGTTTTCTTTGATTAATGGTTTGCTGGTTTGATCTGTGTTTGGGGTTTTTCCTATAAAGGTTTATGTTGAGCTCATTTCACTTGATTTGTTCTGGGTTTTTCTTTTGTTAATGGTTTTGGATGAATCTGTCTCATCCTAGATTGAGACTTTGTTTTTTAAACTTGATGGTTTGTTTGGGTTTTTCATTAACGGTTTACGTTGCTTTTAGGAAAGACGCACTATAAGTTTGAGTTATTTTACGTCTCGACGTAAATTTAGTTCAAAAACGATTTGGATTGATTGTATTTTATACTACATCGCATCACATACGACGCCGCCGCAACGCGCGGCGGGGTTAACACCTAGTTATTATTATTATTATTATTATTATTATTATTATTATTATTATTATTATTATTATTATTGTTATTATTGTTACCATTTGTTATTACCATTATTATTATTATTATTATTATTATTATTATTATTATTATTATTATTATTATTATTATTACCATTTGTTAACATTGTTATTATTATTGCTAATATTATAATTACTATTATTATTATTATTATTATTACTATTATCATTAGTTGTTATTATTGTTATTATTATTATTATAATTCATTATTATTATTATTATTATTACTAGTATTATTATCATTTTTATTATTGTTATTAATATTAGTAGTGCTATTATTATTATTATTATTATTATTATTATTATTATTATTATTATTATTATTATTCATCATTATTATTATTATTATTTTATTATAATTATTATTTTGATTATTACTTTAAAATTCTTAATCTTAAATCGCCTCATATTAGAAAAAAATAAACATTAAAAATAACGTTAAAATTAAACTAAAAATTACATATTACGAATACAAGTTTTCCTAATTTAATAGTCTTCGTCGGTTTATGTGCCAATGCGTTGAGACAAATCATAAGCGAGTTCTTCGTCGGAGAGCGGTGAGGATCGTTCGTTTTGTACTCGTCGGAGAGCGATGAGGATCGTTTGGTTTGTACCTCTTGTTCGTGTATTTCTTCTTCAATTGGTATTTCTTCTTCAAGGTTTGATATCTTGTCTTCTTTCGGCCGCATCTAAGTGGTCTTTTAAACAAATACACATCTCTAGCGATGTTGGAGTTAGCCTTGTTCTTCTTATCGATAAAACCCTGCCTCTAAGAGAAAATGCAGACTCCGAAGCTACCGTGGAAGCTTGGACGGTTAGTAAATCACGTGTCATCGCGGCTAGGACCGGAAATTGTGATTCCTTTCCTTTCCACCATGTTAGAATATCAAACGACAAAAATTCTTCGGGAGTCATAGTAGATAAAAAAATCGGTTCTCATATACCTCCCGAGTTCGCTACTTGGAGCGTTACCCCTCTGACGTTTACTGTTTTCATTTCTCAAAGTATTATATAAACTAATCATCGGGTCTCTACTTGAGCTCGATGAACTCGATTTCACATTCGATAACCGGTGGATGTTTGAGGTTATACCATATTTTTCAACATAAACATTAAACAATTTTTTAAAAATGTCATTAAATGCTTGTTTTGCATTAACATTAAAAAATGGATCTTTTCATGTAAATCTAAATCATAAGTTATCTCATCAATTAAAGTTTCTACCCCCGAAACATTTAAGCACGTATCTAGTACGGCGGAACACGTAAAAACGGGGGGTAGTTCGGGGAAATATTTTATAAATTTTTCTTTCATCGGCGCCATCATTGCTGAAAACATTTTATTTCTTTATTCATATTCACTTAGTTTATGTGTCATTAAATACAATTGATTAAGTGTTAGAGAACTTGTCGGATAATAAACCCCCGACAATTTTATAGTTACGTTTTTAAAAAGCTCTAAAAATTGAGTTATTTCTTGAATGTATTCCCAACCCTCTAACGGAAACGGAACAACCTGACCCCGCATCACAAGACTATCGTGAAAAACATGAAGCGTTTCTTTTTGTCGCAAAGCACTATTAAACATTTTCCAAGTAGAATTCCATCTAGTCGGGACATCCCAATTTGGTCCTAAACAAATGGAATTCGTATCGTGACATATTTTTCTATTATTAATATATCTTTTTCTACTAGTTTTAAAAACGTCACGTAACATATTTTTGAAAGACGTTTTAAAATCTTCAATTTCAGGAACGCCAAGACCATCTTGCACAACTAAATTAATAATATGTTCAACACATCTTGAATGAAAAAATACGCCGTCACAAACCGGTTTATATTTATTTTTAATTTTTCAACGGCGGATGTGTTGTTCGAGGCGTTATCAAAAAACATTGAAAAAATTTTGTTTTCTAATTTATATGTTTTGATTACAAAGTCTAAAATTTGAAATAAATTATCACCGGTATGCGGATATCCAAATAATTCAAACACAATCGTACGTTTCATCATTTGCCACGAACTTGGATCTATCCAGTGGGCGGTGGCGCAAAGGTACGATTCCGGTAAACCGTGTGGGGCGGATCAAACGTCGGTAGTTAAGTTCACACCGGTTTGTAAATTTTCAAACAAAACCTTTAAATCATTTTTTGCTTGTTTCCAAATATTTAAACAATCACGTCTAAGAGTGGTGCGACTTACGTGAGTGTAGCGTGGTTGAAGTGTTTCTTGAATCTATTTTGTTAACCAAGGGTTATCGAAGTGATCGAACGGTAATCCTTCTTGAATTACAAACTTTGCCATTCTATCTCGAACCATATCGACGCTGAAGTTCCATAAACTACCGTCGTTTCCGATTGATGTTTGGCCTTTACTCGGTGTACTTTTCAAAGACTTGCACCATTTGGTCATATGGTTTCTTAAAGTCGAGTTAGAATCCGACTTGAAAAACGAACCACAAGTCTTGCATCGAGCTTTATTTTGACCATTCGACATTTCGCATAAGTCGAAATTGCACCAAATCTCTTGGTTTCTCGTTGTTGGTATAATTCTAACAACGGTAGCGACACTTGAGGATCCACCGGTTGGAACGGATGATTCAGAAGCCATTATATAAAATTCAAGAGATTGAGAGAATAGAAAGTTGAGAGTGAGTGAGCGTTTTTGCGTTTTTAAGCACGTTTTTGAGCTTTTGAGTATTGTGACTAAACCATTACACCCACTACCTATTTATACTATCATATAAGGGCAAAATGGTCAAAAAAACTTGAAAAAAACGGTCAAAAAGGACTTCAAACTGCTATATGACCGTTTGAAAAAAAAAATCCAACGGTTCGAACCGGTTCCAAACCGGTTTTCTTGAACCGGTTCCAAAACCGGGTTGGGCAAAAACCGGTTCCAAACATGTTTCACACTAGAAAAGCCCAAACCGGTCCCAAACCGCTAGTTTTTTCTGGGTTGGAACCGGTTTGGCTTAGAGCCGGTTCCAAACCGGTTCGGGTTAGTGCCGGTTCACCGGGTCGGGTCGTGGACCCGGTTTTTTTGTGCACGTCTAACCGTATCCACAAGCAGTCCAGAACTACTAGCCCATTAGCAGGATGTGCGGGACAAAATACCAAGACGTGAATCCACCCAATCAACCAAATTTACATGTAACAACATACAGAAAACAACATCATATTAGAATAATAGCATACCAAATATAATGCCAACTCAATATGTTTGTTATTGAATTGAATCATTCATATATTTTCAACATCCCCCTTAATTCAATAAAACAAACACATTTAACCATACTCAACCTTGTACAAGAAACCATATATTTTCATATTTTAACAAACTACTCAACTTCGATTAGAATATAAAAAAATGTGTGATTAAAAATCCATTTTGTAATGTCATAAAATCATATTAAGATGTTACGTCTTTCTATGAAAACTTGACTGCAACAGCAGTTTTAGCACTCGCCTAAAAAACAACTAACTTTCATGAAGAAACTAAAAACCACACATAATAGTGATATAAAATGTCAGCACAAATGCAAAATGCCAAAATAACAACAATTATCTTGAACTACTAATATTGAATCAATATCAACAAATTGAAAACCTTTTAACTAGTGACAGAATGAAGAATGTGAACACTTTCGGGAAAGGATTGTTGTAACTAAATCGCAAAATAAAATAACATAAGATTCTCTCCACACAAACAATTGACAGCAAGAGCATAAAATATTGCTTCGAGAAACTTGTTCTGTATTTCAATGACTTGAAAAAAAATCCTTCAATTTGTAAAAAAAATTCACAACTTTTCAAACTTATAATTGAAGATCACGAACAAGACAAAACACTTTCATAAGCTACAAGATTGATTCTATTGCATCACTTGGGAGTAAAATATATAAATCTATGACGTGAAAAATCAGCATTCAGACAAAATATACATCTCAACCAAATTAAAGACAGAGGTGATACAAACAAAAAAATACATATTTACAACCAAGAATCACTTCCACTTCTGAAGTTTAGATGACACAGATAGAAAGTTTGAGACAAATTTAGTTTGCCTATCGAGATAGAAAAATATCACAGCTTGATGTTAGTACAAGAACCTTCCATAGCTTGCAATTTTTATATTAAATTGACTAGCAAGTAAGAAAAACACAACCAATACACACAAACTATCAAATATTTTCAAAGACAACAGATTTCACATGACATAGTTATCCATTATACTTTCAAGTAATGAATTTTGGATCCATCAATAAAAAAAAACAACCACAAGAACTGTCAAATAACACATAAGTGAATTATGTAATTATCACATAAGAGAACAATGACATGACATAATATATTTTATCACATATAATGATATGATTGAATAACATATATCATATATACATATGATGAAACATAGAGTCACACAACTTCCAAGATAATGACATGTCACAAGACATAACTAAACAAACCACAGACCATATTATTGTTTAAGATATTCACACACAATATAATACACCAATGTATAAAATAAATTTTTCAAACAAAAACCGTCTCTTTGCTTTTAAGGAATTCTATAACAGAGTAAATTACATAAGAATAAGATTTGATCATATTTGACATTATCCCATCTCAATTTTATCATGAATTTGAGTAACTGACAGCAGCAAACAATTATCATATAAAGAGTATGAACACCAGTCACAAGTTATCGAGAAAAAATATTTTCTGTTGGTTAAAAAGCACTTACCAATGTATGAAAACAACAAAGCCTTACATAATATGATTTAATCATTTATCAAAATTATCATATACGCTTGTTTAAAAAAACATTAAGTTGTTAGTATTTATAATAAAATTGTTATATCATTTAAAAATACACAATTTCTTCTTATACAGCAGGACAATAGCATAAAGTCTTCTCCCATTCTTTGAAAACTTTCATGGCTTTTATTTCAGCTCTAAGCTGGTCCTTTTTCTCTTAGCCAATCAAAACTCTTTTAAAAAAAAATCATACGCTGCATTACTTATCATTCCAAAGAGACGATAACTATTATACTATTTGATGTATGTCATGCCAAACAATATATATCATGTAAAAATACCGTTACACACGAAGATGAGAATAAATAAAACACAAGAAAGATTTTATCAGACATAACTCTTTGTACAGCTTTAAATCAACCCAAAATTTTTGTTCAAGATTAACCCAAAAAAACTGACAAGAAATTCATAATCCATAAAAAACTTTAGAGTTCTGACAAATCACATTCATATTTTACGTATGAATAGAAACCTAACAACCCACTGGTCATACAAAAAAAGGTACTAACTATATACTAAATACCCAAACAATGAATGAAAGTTGCACACACAGAGTAGAACAATGGTAACTAAAGCATATTCAGACCTAGACGATTAACAAATTACTACACAACACGTCTATGTAATCACACAAAACAGAGACGTCAGCCAAAAATGCTTAACAAAAAATAAAACATGAGACAAGAAACTTTAAAATTTTTTATATGAAGAACTTACATATCTCCAAGCAGTATAGAGGAAAACTTCACACCAAAAACTATCACCAACTTGAGAGAGATTCCGCATCATAGTAATTAAGATTTATAGCACTTTTCTTCATGAAATTTTCCATTTCATGCACATGAAATTCCTCCACAGCTAAAATCTTTACTTTATAATATGCCAATCACCACTGTATCATTCTACTCTTAGATAACAAGGATCGAAAACACATATCATTCTCGACTAATGACTACAAGGAAGATACATTGAAACAACAGACTGGACCAAGAATGCTTCGACCGATAATTAGAGAGATGAAATCATGAATTCATTGATTTGTATGGAAACCTGATCTTCAAAGGTTTTTTTTTCTTTTTTCTTAGAAAAATAACAATCGAAGCCAAGACAAGCAATCGAAGCCAGATAACACATAACCAGAAACGAACCAAGATCTGAGGTCTCACAATGAAGTAACCATAACACTGCAGACGAAAGAACTTAGATCTAGGGTTTCAACCCAAATGGCATCCCATCGAACGAGATGAATACTCCAAAATTGGAGCAAACAAGTTATCAGCGGAAGAAAGTGTACCATATTGAGCGTTTGTTTACAGAAAACCCTAACCGAGAACCAGAATCACACAGAACGATAGAAAGAACTCGAAATCAAGAGCCTAAAGCTCTGATACCAAGTTAAAAAATAAAATCAAATTGATTCAATCCCAAACCAATATCAATTACACCCAAAAACAAGAAGATTAAGATTAGAAACAATCTAATCACTACAAAAGACATAAACGATTCTCAAACCATCAACAAGATGATTTGATACAAACAATTGTGAACTAAACTCAAGAAGAACAAACGGATTTGTCATTATGACAAAACCCTAATACAAAGACGAACCAGGTCTATTCTCCCTTTGATAAAAGTATCAGATCAAGATATGAAGGTTGATGATGATGAACAGGTTTTGTTAGGAAAACCAAGAATGAAGGCCCAACTCTATTCCAAACCCAATTAGGTTGTGCCCAACTCTAGTCCAAGCCTAATTAACTTAACAACCGTATCCACAAGCAGTCCAGAACTACTAGCCCATTAGCAGGATATGTGGGACAAAATACCAAGACGTGAATCCACCAAATCAACCAAATTTACATGTAACAACATACAGAAAACAACATCATATTAGAATAATAGCATACCAAATATAATGCCAACTCAATATGTTTGTTATTGAATTGAATCATTTATATATTTTTAACAGTTGAAATATAAAAGGGTGTAATCATAGATACTTTCCATTATTCATTTTTCAGTAAGATTACTCCACATTCTTGGTTTGTTTTCTCTCTAATTCTTCATTTAGATTCTAGCAACCAATTTCACAATCAACACCCGATCTTACTAAACCAAGAGGACAACGATCATACAACTTAACAGGCCAACCAGTTAGATTTGCATTAGGCTATTTAGTGAGGTATTCACTACAGACTAGGAGACGATCAAATTTTACTAGATTTTGGGCAATTATCACTCAGGTATGTGAAATTTGAACCGCCCATGTTGTACTCATTAGATTAGCTTCGTGTATGAACTCATTTAAACATTTGCACCGTTTGGATTGAAGTCAAAATTCATATGATATTATGATTAGAACAAGACCTTACCTTTTTAAAATCCTCAAAGCATGACCCACATCCCGGAGAAGAATTCTTTCATCTCCTTCAGGTAGTTCCACAATTCGTTTTTAGCATTGAGATCTTGGGCACGATACACGTTTGCTATATTAATCTCTTTGAGAGAAACTTTGATTCTACCCAAAGTAATAAGCACACCGCTTCGATGTTGTAAAATTCAACAATACGATTACCTCAAATGCTTTTAAGAAGAATGTGGTTTGCATCATTTATCATAGACTCTTGGTCTCTTGGATACAAATAAAATTTATTTTAAGCCTAGAAAATAAGGAAATAATCCAATTACTCTTACTTGAATCACTAAGCCCCAGATACGGTAGTTATAAAATCAATAGAGCTTAAGAGTCAACAACACCAACGAGTTTTTTTTCTAAAATAGTGTACTTTAAAAAATTATTTACCAAAGTGGGTTGTTTCAAAAATATTTACCAAAATACTAAAATAGCTAGTTTTGTATAAACTGACATTATTACCCCTCATTTTCACCAATATGAAGATGATGAAGGTCATGCACAGCTCCGCAACGTTACATTTTTAGTTTTTATCCCTTTTTCTTTCCACCATGGAGTCATGGATCACCTCCTTTCTCACCAATTTGGGATTATATTAAATATAATTGTTTTAGGTATATTTTACGGGACTCCAATATAATTAAGGAAAATAAAGGGTTACTGAAATATAGGCTTTGAAATTTTAAAATCAAGTGGAGTCTGCGATGGTCTTGGTTTGTCCCTAAGGTTAGTAGAAGGTGGAGAAGGAAGGTTGGGTGACTTAATTCTGGTCTGACAACGTAAGACGATGGTCGGCTGTCAACCTAAAGTCATTAAGATGTTTCTCATCATAACATTCTCATGGGTAATAGTTAATAGATTTTAGTATGAAAATCTTGAAGATAACTTTATTTCAAAATAATAAACATATACCATCTTATATTCTTATTTAAGAATGTTAACAAACCTTAATCTAAAAAATTTTAAACTAAAATATAGATATGCTAGATCAAAAGTGTACTGTAACATCTTGTAATTTTGAATTAATATAAAGTTAGTTTTGATAATAATAAATAATAAATTAATAATAATAATAATGATAATAATAATAATAATAATAATGAAAATAATAATAATAATAATAGTTAATTACAAAAGAATAATAATAATAATAACTAATCATAATAGTAATAATAATACTAAGTTTAATTATAAAAATAATAACCATAATGTCAATGGTAATAATAATACTAATAATAATAATATTATTGATAATAATAAATAATAATATAATAATAATAATAATAATAGTAATAATAATAATAATAAAATTTAGAATTTAAAGTGCAGGGGGTTGGTTTGATATTTTGAAAACTTAAATAAAAGTTTATTACCTAAAATAAAAACATTTAGAAAGAACAGGGACCAGATTGTAAATTTTTTTAAAAACACCCAAACCGCCCCCTTCCCCGTCGACACTGCCGCCGGCCACCGATCTCCGGCGAGCCCGCAGCGACCAATTTACTCCATTTTAAATCAAACAAACACCCTGACAGCCTCATGTGCAAGATTCGAACGCATGCCTATTGTTTAATTTGAAAATCTCAGTGCGATTCAACCCCTGTCCTCTCCACGCGATGTCGACAACTTTTACAGACCTCAGATCGCACTGTGAACTTTAATAATCAAATTGAAATCGCACTAACACACTTAAGACCGATTATAACGCTCCTGTGACTTCAATTTCGTTCAAAACAATTGAAAACACTCCATCGATCATCATTCTCATCGCGAACCTGCAACTCAATCTAACCCACTGTACGAGCATCCTTAATCAAGTTTGATTGAGGGCTTTCATTCCTCATCACCATACGAAGCTGCATACGAGATTAATTTGATTTTCATTGCCTAATTCTTCTCCTTCGATCGACTCCCCTTCCGCGGCCTGTTCTCGAGGTCCTTCTTATCAAATCGAACTCAATTCAAGTAAGTAAACATACCATTGTATTCGTTAAACCATGGGGAATAAAAGCCCCATGGTCTTCGGTGTTAACAACAAAGATTTGGCTTTCGATTGGGATCCAAACGAACCTAGGGTTCATCCGGATTGGGGATAGTTTGTTAACACTGCATTTAAGAATTAGGAACCAACTTAAGCCGCGGCCACGACCTTTGGTTCACCGGTTATGCATACACTAGAGGTCCCGGGTTCGAACCCGGCAACCCCCATTCTTTTTTTAAAAGGCCTTTTTGGCCCTTAAAAATTGTATAAAAATTCTAAAAATTATTAAAACCAGTTTTATAAACTTTAAATATTTTTCTTTACATCAAACCAATTTCTGCAAATTTAATTCTTATAATATCTTAATATTTTATTTTATTTTATTAAAACAAATAATAAAACTAGTTAAATAATTTATAAGATAGACTTTAAAAGTTGTTTATCTTAACAAAACATTACAACTGGATTATTTTCATGTTTTAGTTTACTAATTATTATTGTTTCAAATAATGAATAATTATTTGTCTCAAATAATAAATAATAAAAGTTTGTAGAAATTATATATTTTATAATTTTATAAATCATTCTAAAATATTATTCTCTTATAAAATATACTAACTAAAGGTTAGATTAATAATTCGTTATTAATCAAAACGTTATTCCAATTAATCTTAAATAATTATAAAGTTTTATATATATCAAACCTTATCAATTTTCATACTTAAAATTTATTCTTAAAATATTTAAACACACATATAAAATTCTCCTAATGGATCGAAACGCGAATAATTACTTTATAAATTTAATTACTCGACAAAACCTCACAATTCCAATTGAAACCCTAGTTCATGTTAAAACATTAAAACTTATTATTAAGACTTTAACCTTGTGAATATATATTTACATATTTAGGTGCCTTGTAACGATTCACGTTGGAACGACGCCTACTATTATTCTTATTAATCGTCATTATATACTTATTTGACAAGTGAGTTTTCCTTGCCCCCCTTTTACTTTATTTCACACCATTTTGGGGTGAAACATGATACTTATACATTACACACTTATAAACGTTTGAGACTTGTAAAGCACTTGCAATTCATCTTTATATCTTGTCATGGTTATTTGTATGTTGTAAGTGATTATATGAGATACATAGTTTGTTACAATCATTAACTATTGCTAGCCTGGCGACGTCTTAGATCTTTGGGCCTGACAAGCCTATTTGGTGCTAAAGTCGATGTATTGCCGACTCCTAGGAGCCGTATGCTTGTGCACTAGGGAACCAAATACACTTAGCCAATCTTATATACTTGTAATCAAGTCGAGGTTTGATTGTGAAGATATGTGTTCTATAACCTTACTAGCTTATAACCTATGACACGAATTGCAACTTATAATCTTTTCATATTATGTATGAAAACATTGGAAACTCACCAACTATTTTTAGTTGACCTTTTATTTTTATCATGTTTCAGGTAACCCCAAGTTTAAAGTGGTCTTTTGAAGCTTGCAATAAAACTAGGACGTAGACCTAGTTAAATAAATGAAATGTTATGTTATGTTTTAATATTTGTTTGAATGTATTTCGTGATTGAGACTTATATTTGTAATTCCTATTGAAACTATTAATTTGATTATTTACATTTAAACATAGCGTTATGTGGCTGTGAACAATCTTATCCCTCACACCTCGGCGATTCCGCCGTCAAGGTTGGGGTGTGACAGATTGGTATCAGAGCCTGTAACTATAGGGAATTAGGTTATTAGAAATGGTGACCTAGACTATATCATATGCATGAACCTTATAGAATTATATTTCTATCTTTTAATGTATATGGTTTACATGCTACATAATGCTATGTTCCCTTATGTGCAATTTGATGCCTTAGCATAGGATTTGCCTAAACATTTCTACATGTCTCCCAAAACTTACATTTGACTCTTAGACTCTCCCCGAACATGAAACCTCTTAATCTTATTCTCGACGACACGTGGAATCGTATACTTATGCTTATGACTTGGATCTTTAGACGTTATGTCTAATCTATATAAATCTCATCAAGGTTTTGATTTCATGAACCTAAGAAATATTGTGTGACACATAGACACCTGTATTCTGGATTTCCTGGCAAAAAGCCTTCGGGCTAAGGCAAGCGTATTCGTATAAATCTCCTTGAGGGAACCGTTACGCTACCTGAGGATTTCTGGGATGAGTGATAAACTATGGTCAAAATACACAAATCTCTAAGGCAAATGAGTCAATTTACCTTGACGTGTCCACGGTTCCAAATGGTAATGCGTTACCAAATGGAACCATTCCGTGTACCTTACAAACTTTAGCTTGCCCTTGTCTAAACTACTATCCTTGTTACCCTCATTCCCGTAACTAACTCACTTTTAGTATGTCCAGCATGTCTCGTCAACTTGCAAGGCGTAGAAGTTCCGATCGTAAGCTAGCCGCCATGATTGCTCGACAAATGGCTGCTGTCATTCCAACCATGGTTGCTGAACTCAATAGCACTTTGATGACCAACTCTAGCAACAACGGAAATGGTCAAGGAGAGAATAGTGCAAACAAAGTGCGCAACAACCAAACTTGCACTTTCAAGCACTTTAGCTCTTGCAAGCCCACTAGCTTTAGTGGCAAGGAAGGAGCCACTGGTCTTCTCGAGTGGTTCGAAAGCATGGAAAACACTTTTGCCAATTGTGAGTGTCCCGAGGCACTCAAATTCCGTTATGCCACTAGTATGCTTCAACAAAGGGCACTTACCTGGTGGAATAGCGAGAAAAGAAACCGAGGGGCTGATGCTATTTTGGCACTCTCTTGGGATGAGTTCAAGAACATCGCCATCGCGAAGTTCTGTCCGAGAAGTGAATTGCAAAAGCTGGAAGAAGGATTCTGGAATTTGAAGCAAAACGATGGTGATCATTTGGCCTACTCAACTAGGCATCATGAGTTGAGTTTATTACTGCCTCACATGGTCGATACCGTTCCCCGAACATCGAGAAGTTCATTAAGGGTGTACCACCCAAAATTCAAGATGCTGTAGTGGGTAGCCGACCCACAACTTTAGAAGAAGCCATTACTATCACCGCTCAACTCACCGAGAACCATATTCGAGCCGGCACCATGTCTGTGAAAGGTGCAAAGAAGGTGGAAAAGATGGCTAGTGAGGACATTAAGGAGACCAAAGCTGAACCGTCCAACAACAACAACAACAACAACAAGAGGCGCAAGTTTACACCGGCACGCAACTATGCTGTGGCTGCAACCAAACAACCCCAAAAACAACTTGTACCTACCGCTGCACCTGTGGCACAAGTGCCTGGGGCTAGAGCCTATGCTGGTCCGCAACCTATGTGCAACACGTGTAGATATCATCATCCGGGGAATCAACCATGCCGTATCTGTACCTTATGTGGTAAATATGGTCACTGGGTGGCGACTTGTCACCGTGCTCCTAACAACGCCGCCATGGTCACAAACCGTGTTTGCTACAATTGTGGAGAACCTGGTCATATCCGTCCATAATGCCGTCGCCCTGTGGGTATTGTGCCACCAGCCCGAGGACGTGCTTTCAATATCAACGCTAACCAAGCACAAGTCAGCAATGACGTTGTGAATGGTACGACGTTGAACCCCGTTTAAATCATTTCTTGTACCATTGATGTTTCTATCTTTGTATTCAACGTATCAATAATAAAATTTTTACCAAACAGGTATGTATCTTGTGAATGATCATTATGCATCTGTATTATTTGATTCGGGTGCGGATAAGAGTTTCGTGTCGTTAGAATTCGAACCCATACTTTCTAAACCACGTATTAATCTGAAAAGACCCTACACGGTCGAAGTCGCCGATGGGAAATCTATTGTCGTTGACGCCATAATACGTGATTGCATCATAAGCCTTAACAAACACGAATTCTCCATTGATCTTATTCCTATGGAACTTGGAAGCTTCGACGTCATCATTGGTATGGATTGGCTAGCCAAACACCATGCCGAGATCGTTTGCTTTGAGAAGTGTATCCGTATACCGTTACCATCTGGGGATACTTTGAAAGTATTCGGCGAGAAACCATCCCAAAGACTTAAACTCATGTCTTGCACTCAAGCCCGAAAATGCTTAACTAAGAAGTATATGGCCTTCTTAGCTTACGTAGTCAACACAAAAGTCAAAGGGAAAGAACTTAAGGATGTCCCTATCGTACGAGACTTTCCTGAAGTATTTCCCGATGACCTTAGCGGTTTACCTCCCGTACGTGAAGTCGAGTTTAAAATTGATTTGATACCGGGAGCAAACCCCGTGGCTAAGTCACCATATCGGCTTGCACCATCGAAAATGCAAGAACTCTCTAGTCAACTTCAAGAATTGACTGATAAAGGTTTCATCCGCCCTAGTTTTTCTCCTTGGGGTGCACCTGTCTTATTTGTAAAGAAGAAAGATGGGTCATTCCGTATGTGTATCGATTACCGGGAGCTCAACAAGTTGACCATCAAGAACCGGTATCCTCTTCCTCGTATCGACGATCTGTTCGATCAACTTCAAGGAGCTGCTATATTCTCGAAGATTGATCTACGTTCTGGATATCATCAATTACGAGTCCATGACGATGACATCCCAAAGACCGCGTTTCATACTCGTTATGGACATTACGAGTTTACGGTTATGCCTTTCGGCTTAACAAATGCTCCTGCGGTCTTCATGGATCTTATGAACCGGGTGTGCAAGCCATACCTAGACAAATTTGTCATCGTTTTCATCGACGACATTCTTATTTTTTCCAAGTCCCGTTCCGATCATGAACTTCATCTCCATCAAATCCTCGATCTGTTGAAGAAGGAACAACTATACGCGAAGTTCTCTAAGTGTGATTTCTGGCTCGAGGAAGTTCAATTTCTAGGACACGTGGTGAATAGCCAAGGAATCCACGTTGACCCTGCAAAGGTGGAAGCTGTGAAGAATTGGTGTGCTCCCACGACTCCGACCAAGATTCGTTCTTTCCTTGGTCTTGCTGGTTATTACTGGCGATTCATCGCCAACTTTTCAAGGATCGCGAAGCCACTCACTTCCTTGACACAAAAGAATAAACCATTCGAGTGGGGGCCCGAACAAGAAGAAGCTTTTGAAGCGTTAAAGCACAAACTGTGCAATGCTCCTATCTTGACCCTACCCGATGGAAACGAGGATTTCACCGTATATTGTGATGCATCAAAACAAGGCCTCGGTTGCATTCTTATGCAACGAGGAAAGGTCATAGCATATGCATCAAGACAATTGAAGGTTTACGAGGTGAATTACACAACTCACGATCTCGAGCTTGGTGCTGTTGTTTTTGCCTTGAAGATCTGGAGGCATTACCTTTATGGTACGAAATGTACAGTCTACACCGATCACAAAAGCCTTCAACACGTTTTTACTCAAAAAGATCTCAATATGAGACAACGTCGTTGGGTTGAGTTGATTAATGATTATGACTGTGACATTCGTTACCACCCTGGGAAGGCAAATGTCGTAGCCGATGCACTAAGTCGTAAAGTCCATAACAAGATGACCTCGTTTCAAGAGATTCACGATCGACGACAGTGGTTTGATGCTTTGAGCAGATTCGATACTGAAATTCGACTAGATGTCAACAAGGCTACCGTACTGCTACAAAATTTGAGAATAGATAGTGACATCGAGTCTAGTATCTTGAAGGCTCAACAAATGGTTCAACAAGAAGGAAGAATGAAGGATGAACTGGAGCTTAACCTTCTAACTCAACTGGAGATGAAACCTAATGGGTTGATGTACTTCGCGAATCGAATTTTGGTTCCAAATCGTGATAATCTTCGTACCCTTGTCATGGACGAAGCTCATCAAACTCGTTATTCTATTCACCCTGGCTCTGATAAAATGTACATGGACCTGCGTGGTCAATATTGGTAGCCTGGAATGAAGAAAGACATAGCGACTTATGTAGCTAAGTGCCTCACGTGTACGAAGGTTAAAGCCGAACATCAACGTCCAAGTGGGTTACTTGAACAACCCGAGATTCCTATGTGGAAGTGGGAACACATATCCATGGACTTCATAACTAAACTACCCCGAACCTCTCGAGGACATGATAGCATATGGGTGATCGTTGACCGATTGACCAAATCGGCACATTTTATACCCATACGTGACACTTACAAGACATCAAGGTTGGCTCGTATATACGTTGATGAAATTGTAAGTCGTCATGGGGTGCCTCTTCACATCATATCCGACCGTGACGCCCGTTTTACTTCGCATTTTTGGACGTCTATGCAAGAACTCTTGGGTACACAACTAGATCTAAGCACGGCTTACCATCCTCAAACTGATGGTCAAACCGAGCGGACGATCTAAACCCTGGAGGATTTGCTACGCCTGTGTGTCCTTGACTTTGGTGGTGATTGGGATACGCATCTATCGCTTACGGAATTTTCGTATAACAATAGTTATCACTCGAGTATCAAGATGGCACCATTCGAAGCACTTTATGGTCGAAAATGTCGTTCACCGATCTGTTGGACCGACATTGGTGAAAACCTCATCACTGGTCCTGAACTCATACAAGAGACGACCGATAAAGTTTCTATCATCCGAAAGAACCTTGAAGTGGCAAGAAGTCGACAAAAGAGCTATGCTGATAAGCGACGTAAGCCATTGGAATTCCAAGTTGGGGAGATGGTTCTTCTTAAGGTTTCACCGTGGAAGGGTGTTGTTCGCTTTGGAAGAAAGGGTAAACTGGCTCCAAGATTTGTAGGACCTTTCAAGATTCTAAAAAGGATTGGGAAAGTGGCTTACAAACTGGAATTACCTTCCGACCTTAGTGGAATTCATCCTGTGTTCCATGTTTCGAATTTGAGGAAGTGTCTGGCTGACGAAGGTCTGCATGTCCCGTTGGATGACATCCAGATCGACGAGTCATTACACTTTGTCGAGAAACCCGTTGAAGTTATGGATCGCATTATGAAGAAGACTAGAACCACCACAACCCCAATTGTCAAGGTTCGTTGGGAGAATAAGCGTGGCGCTGAATTTACTTGGGAACGTGAGGAGCACATGAAGAAGAAATACCCGTATCTATTCGCATAGTTCCATTTTTAATTTCGGGACGAAATTCTTTCAAGTTGGGGAGACTGTAACATCTTGTAATTTTGAATTAATATAAAGTTAGTTTTGCTAATAATAAATAATAAATTAATAATAATAATAATGATAATAATAATAATAATAATAATGAAAATAATAATAATAATAATAGTTAATTACAAAAGAATAATAATAATAATAACTAAGCATAATAGTAATAATGATACTAAGTTTAATTATAAAAATAATAACCATAAAGTCAATGGTAATAATAATACTAATAATAATAATATTATTGATAATAAATAATAAATAATAATAATAATAATAATAATAATAATAATAATAGTAATAATAATAATAATAAAATTTAGAATTTAAAGTGCAGGGGGTTGGTTTGATATTTTGAAAACTTAAATAAAAGTTTATTACCTAAAATAAAAACATTTGAAAGAACAGGGACCAGATTGTAAATTTTTTTTAAAAACACCCAAACCGCCCCCCTTCCCCGTCGACACTGCCGCCGGCCACCGATCTCCGGCGAGCCCGCAGCGACCAATTTACTCCATTTAAATCAAACAAACACCCTGACAGCCTCATGTGCAAGATTCGAACGCATGCCTATTGTTTAATTTGAAAATCTCAGTGCGATTCAACCCCTGTCCTCTCCACCCGATGTCGACAATTTTTACAGACCTCAGATCGCACTGTGAACTTTAATAATCAAATTGAAATCACACTAACACACTTAAGACCGATTATAACGCTCCTGTGACTTCAATTTCGTTCAAAACAATTGAAAACACTCCATCGATCATCATTCTCATCGCGAACCTGCAACTCAATCTAACCCACTGTACGAGCATCCTTAATCGAGTTTGATTGAGGGCTTTCATTCCTCATCACCATACGAAGCTGCATACGAGATTAATTTGATTTTCATTGCCTAATTCTTCTCCTTCGATCGACTCCTCTTCCGCGGCCTGTTCTCGAGGTCCTTCTTATCAAATCGAACTCAATTCAAGTAAGTAAACATACCATTGTATTCGTTAAACCATGGGGAATAAAAGCCCCATGGTCTTCGGTGTTAACAACAAAGATTTGGCTTTCGATTGGGATCCAAACGAACCTAGGGTTCATCCGGATTAGGGATAGTTTGTTAACACTGCATTTAAGAATTAGGAACCAACTTAAGCCGCGGCCACGGCCTTTGGTTCACCGGTTATGCATACACAATATACACTGGAGGTCCCGGGTTCGAACCCGGCAACCCCATTCTTTTTTTTAAAAGGCCTTTTTGGCCCTTAAAAATTGTATAAAAATTCTAAAAATTATTAAAACCAGTTTTATAAACTTTAAATATTTTTCTTTACATCAAACCAATTTCTGCAAATTTAATTCTTGTAATATCTTAATATTTTATTTTATTTTATTAAAACAAATAATAAAACTAGTTAAATAATTTATAAGATAGACTTCAAAAGTTGTTTATCTTAACAAAACATTACAATTGGATTATTTTCATGTTTAGTTTACTAATTATTATTGTTTCAAATAATGAATAATTATTTGTCTCAAATAATAAATAATAAAAGTTTGTAGAAATTATATATTTTATAATTTTATAAATCATTCTAAAATATTATTCTCTTATAAAATATACTAACTAAAGGTTAGATTAATAATTCGTTATTAATCAAAACGTTATTCCAATTAATCTTAAATAATTATAAAGTTTTATATATATCAAACCTTATCAATTTTCATACTTAAAATTTATTCTTAAAATACTTAAACACACATATAAAATTCTCCTAATGGATCGAAACGCGAATAATTACTTTATAAATTTAATTACTCGACAAAACCTCACAATTCCAATTGAAACCCTAGTTCATGTTAAAACATTAAAACTTATTATTAAGACTTTAACCTTGTGAATATATATTTACATATTTAGGTGCCTTGTAACGATTCACGTTGGAACGACGCCTACTATTATTCTTATTAATCGTCATTATATACTTATTTGACAAGTGAGTTTTCCTTGCCCCCCTTTTACTTTATTTCACACCATTTTGGAGTGAAACATGATACTTATACATTACACACTTATAAACGTTTGAGACTTGTAAAGCACTTGCAATTCATCTTTATATCTTGTCATGGTTATTTGTATGTTGTAAGTGATTATATGAGATACATAGTTTGTTACAATCATTAACTATTGCTAGCCTGGCGACGTCTTAGATCTTTGGGCCTGACAAGCCTATTTGGTGCTAAAGTCGATGTATTGCCGACTCCTAGGAGCCGTATGCTTGTGCACTAGGGAACCAAATACACTTAGCCAATCTTATATACTTGTAATCAAGTCGAGGTTTGATTGTGAAGATATGTGTTCTATAACCTTACTAGCTTATAACCTATGACACGAATTGCAACTTATAATCTTTTCATATTATGTATGAAAACATTGGAAACTCACCAACTATTTTTAGTTGACCTTTTATTTTTATCATGTTTCAGGTAACCCCCAAGTTTAAAGTGGTCTTTTGAAGCTTGCAATAAAACTAGGACGTGAACCTAGTTAAATAAATGAAATGTTATGTTATGTTTTGATATTTGTTTGAATGTATTTCGTGATTGAGACTTATGTTTGTAATTCCTATTGAAACTATTAATTTGATTATTTACATTTAAACATAGCGTTATGTGGCTGTGAACAATCTTATCCCTCACACCTCGACGATTCCGCCGTCAAGGTTGGGGTGTGACATGTACCATAGTCCAACTCAAACCTAAAGTCAAATTTGATCAAGCAAAATTACTTGTTTATATGAAAACAGAGCCAATGTTTTCTCAATCGAATTATTACCCTTTTCGAATTTTTGTGATCCATGTGCTTTTAGATGAATATTTGGTAAATTGCATATGGAATAAAAAATTATGGTTTGAAATGGTATGGCGGGCGAAATCTAAATCGGAGAGACGGTGATGCTCCATGTAGAGAAAAGGGGCACAGATGTTGTGTTCGTCGGTGGGGGTAGCTCTTCACATTGATGAAAATAGGTGTAACGATGTTATTTTATTTTAGAACGAAACTAGAGATAAAAATGTTTATTTTCCTACAATCCTACAAGTTACCGACTTGCTTCTTGAATTTTGACGTATCAATTCCTACAATCGTTCCAACTTTCATTGTGTTTGATACCTCTTCCCCATCCAGGTCCCCTTACAAGGTGTGTTCTTGAGTCGAGTGATGAAGATCAACAAACAGATTGAATGGAAAGATTGGGTTTTCCAATACCCTGGTTTAGTTATCTTACATTAGCAGCATGTCATTTGCTCGAATTAATTGACTCACTTCATTTATCACTATCTGAGTTTATGATGAAATATGGAATCCAGCTACAATCAATCTCTTGGAGCCTAATCTGATAACTCCCACCCTTCCAATCAAGATTTATCAAAGTCGATAATTTTAAAGGATTTTGTTTTATAATCCTATTTTGATCATATGATAGATTCCGGTCCACCACCTTACCAAATTGCTCTCCAATTAGATCGAAAGTATTATGATCCCGAAGGTGAATAGGCACCCCCTTCAATTTGAACCCAATCAATCTTATCATATTGGATATTTTGCCTATCCCATAAATCGGAGCTAATGAATAAAGGTTTCCAGATCTCTGCTTAGAGAATAAAATGAGGACTTGAATTTAAAAAAAACACACATTCCCTGTAGGCATCTATTCTTCATGGAAAAAATAGAGAAAATTACTTTAATAACCTTTTTACCAAACAAACTTATCATTTTTATAAACGGTAAGTTAGTTGTTAATATCACCAAGTTTTTAATATTGAACAATGTCAAGGTTTGAACCTTAGACCTCTAAAAGAGGCAAAACCTTCCACCTTCATTTGACTACTAGGCCAAGATATCATTGGCAACAAACTTATCATTTTAACCATTGATTAAATCTTTTAAAATTTTAGCATTGGATATCGCTGACCAGCTATGATACAACACCCAAGAATATTGCACAAATGGGCCAAATGACTTTTCAAACAACAAATTACAAAAGGGGCCTACTAAAGAGACGCCTTGGGGGATAAAGAGACGCCCTCCTTACGGGCCGTAAGGCCCTTCACGGGCCGTATTGACTGTCGGGCAGTCAAATTAGTCATTCAAAAACATAACGGCCGTGAAGGAGTTCATGGTCTAATTTTTTCACGGCCCGTTAAGCTTTTCACGGCCCGTTAGACCATTCACTTACGGGCCGTGAACTCATTTTCGGGCCCTATTTTCACCTTTAATAATTTGACGAGATATATTATTCCTCGTTTTTCGTGTAATTTTGTATTTATTACGTTATTTGATATGACGTAATATTCCTCGATAGTCGTGTAATTTCGTATTTATTATATTATTTGATATGACGTAATATTCCTCGATATTCGTGTTAATTATGTGACGGGATGCAATATTCCATGTGAACTATTATATAAACGTTAGTTTATAAATTCATTTCATAATTCAAATTTTTACGATAAGTTTGAAATAATATTTAACGTTACGATGTCTTTCTGGGATAGCAACTATTTATTCGGTTCGGAATCTAACTATTACCCTGAGGAGGGTTACGGTTATTACGATGAGGGTGCTTCAAACTATTTAGGACAGTTCGCGTCCAATTACGGCGGGAATGACGGCGGCGATGACGGGGGTGATAACGGTGGCGATAGCATCGGTGATAATGACGGTTCTGGTTCCGGTAATGTGACAACCCTAAAATTATTTTAATATTATAAATATTACGTCGAAAATTTCCTTATTATATTATGTTACAATCACGATTAATGTTATGTTTAGTATGTATATATGATGGATATACGTATGCATGTTTGCATGCATGCCTATATATTAGTAATTTACGTATGCATGATTACGTACCTATATATATATATATATATGGAAACTTTACGTAAGCATGCATACACATGAATTAATTAAATATGTGTGTATGTATGTAAGGTACACAAAATCCACATATATGGGTACATACATACAAGTTTGGACGTGTACATTTACATATAATTGGACAATGCTTGGAATACCAATCTATACTATCTTAATATTCATTTGAGGAGGGCAAACATGTCATTTTACACAATCTCTTAAAATTAAGAGATGTACATCTCTTCATGCACAAGGTACAACTCATTCCCATCAGTTTCCCCCATCTTGTTATATGGAACAGAGTTTGCTTTCGGAGATGCCTTTAGACCAGAGTACCATCACCATCACCTTCCTCTATTGCGATGGAACAGAGTTGCTTTCGGAGATGCCTTCAGACCAAGGTACCATCACCATCATCAACAGCTGCAATCTCCATTTCAAGAAGGTCAGAGGTAGCGCTTTTCTTCCTCAAAACCCTACATAAAACGAAAAGAGTATGGTGATTGTCTTCTTTTTCAGGCCTTCTCAAATGGCGTTCAATTCAAAACTCTCAAAACCCTACATAATGAGATATAGTAATGAGATATCTACCGCCATTGATTCGGCTTCTACAGCGTTGGAATTGCTTCCGATTGCTCTTGAATTGCTGTTTGAAGAGTGTGTAACGACGTGTGTTAGGTTTCTCGAAGCGGTACCGTGGACGGAGGATGAAGAGAGAACGGTGTTGAGTTTGATTCCTCTGTTACGAGATGAGGAATCTGTAGAACTGTTAGCTAGGGTTTCACCTCCGAAATCAGATTTATCTGAAGAAATGCTTCACGGATTGATACTAACAGCGATTCATAATCATCTGAATATGGAGTTTGCGAAGGCGTTTGTTGCGAAGCTGTTGAGGGACTTTTCGTCTAGGGAGTCTACGAGGAGAGTGTTGGATAAGACGTTTGAGACGAGTTTGAAGGTGGTGAAGGAATCGTTGGAGGAGTACTCGAGTCTGGACTTTCGTGGGGATCATAACGAGACGGAGGCAATCCAGAGGTTGAATTTGCATACAGCAATGACGAATGGGAGGCATTTATTGTGGTTGATTGAGAGGATAATTAAGCTTAGAGTCGCTGATAGTGCTATCAAGGAGTGGAGTGATCAGGCTTCGTTTACCGCGGATTTGCAGAGGGCGTTTAGGGATGATGCGTGGAGGAATATCGTTCCTGGTCTGCCTGTTGTTGTTCTTAGGTGAACCTACAAACTTGCCAATACGGTCGCTGCTGGTGTTATTTTGGCTTCTAGACAGGTTTATCGCGTGTTAATTGTATACTTGTATGATTCAGTTTAACAGTTGAGTAATATGTATTGATATATGGATACATGGTGTTGTGTTGCAGGTTAGGATGAAGCTGGTGAAAGATTGGTTACCAGTGTTGATTGTATGTAAAGATAATGTGACACCATTGCTGAATAATCATAAGTCACTGTACCTTGAACTGGAGGAAACATTCTTGAAGATTATATCGACGCTACCCATGTCTGAAGCGCAAGAATTGTTGCAGCAATGTCTGAGTTTTTCGACTAGAAATTTGGAGGACTGCCCTCATCTGGTCTCGGCATTCACCACCTGGTTTCGTCGTGCAAACCGACAGTTACAAGGTGATCACCACTAACTTTCTTGAGTGTTGTTGGGATAAATAGTAAATTAGATTGAACTCATTCTCATGAAGTTTTAGAATAACTTTCTTGAGAACAACTTACACTTGACTCTGGGTTTGGAAATGTGCAAGTGTGCAACTTATATATGCAACTGCTTTGTTGTGTATGTATCTGTCTTGAAGTATCTGTTACTGTGTTTGTAAAATTGGAGTAATTTGCATGGATGGTCCTCAATTCATATTACAATGGTTAATCTTGAAATGTATTGTAAATATACATCTATGCAATATGTGAAACAGAGTAAAGAACTGGTTTAATGGTTTTGTTTTGGGTGTGTGTGGTTTTTATATAATGGTATCTAAAAATGGTCAAAGTTTGGTTTGGGTTTTGGGTTGAATTATAAAACAGCAAAGTCTAAGATTAAACATCCAAATGTAAAGATCTAAAGATTAAACACTGAACCAGATTAGTAAAAGACACATGAATGATTATAAGTTTGATAGAAAGGGTAATCATATGCAAATTTCATTGGTTATGCTAAAGCTTATGGATTAATTCAAAAATGAACACACTTGCTACAGACTCAAACCAGTGAGTATTAGCCATAAAATGAACGCATGCTATGTTATTTTTTCTGTTTCTTTTGTTTATTTAGTCTTGATAACTATTCTACATAATCTAGTTGAGTTTCAAATTAACTTATATGTTGTGACTCTGTTTTCTATTTAGGATGGGTGATTATATAACGTTAGGTGGAAAGATTGGAGTTCGTGATCATGTCACAATTGTGTCAAAGGTACTTGCTGAATTTTAGAAAAAGAACAAATTTTGACCATCATGCTTACACAAAGATTCACGTTCATGGCTGCATTTCATGTGATTAATATCTATTAAAGTTACTAACAGTTGACGCCTTAAGATGCAGGTGAGTCTAGCAATAGCTAGCTGTGTGACAAAGGACATTACTAAATCTGGTGACTATGGTGGCTTCCCCGTTGTAAGAATGTTTTTATCATATGTTTTATTTTAAATTTAATACGTGTATGCCACTAAGCTTTAACATTATTTTTTCACTAAAAAGGAAAAGAGCTGATAACACTAGAAGAGGTTTACTAGCACTTGAAAAGAGCTGATAAAACATATTTAACATGTGTATGCCACTAAGCTTTAACATTATATTCATGTAAAGACTCCAATGTTGCAATTTACTAAATTGTATGTGATTATGATTCATGTTTAATAAAAATTGCAGATCTGGAGGAGAGAAAAAGATTTGTGCAGTCATATCTTAGGTCTGCAGGTTAGTAGAATCATTTTAGCAATTTACTATTTTAGCCTCTTTTTTTATATCTCAAATAATACCGCGAAAACGTGAAAATTTGGATATGTGGAGCTTGTGTGTTGATGAAAGTGAATAAGTGATGTTTACTTGACTTGTGAAAATTTATATCTTACGTAAGCGTTTTCAACTGACCGTAGGTTTTTCTAGATGAGCAGCACATGGCATTGTACTCCACTCAATTATGCAAGATTTTATTCATTATTGTTAGAAAGGTTACGTATGACATATATCATTTTAATCTCCACAACTAGGTTCTTTTTCATAATAATTATCTCACTTTCTATCATGTGATTGCTGGTGACATGTGAAGAACAAGTTCTTCAAATGGTTAAAGAATAGAAGGATGGACTTATTGAAGAGACGTGCAATATTATTGATTTTGTTAAAGAAGAATGAAGTTGTAAACTAACCAATGCTATTTGTTGCTGGAGATAATGAATTTAGTGGTTATGTTTTTGTCCGTACACTATGTAATGTTGAATATTTATACTTGTTTTGTATATCCTATTCGAAAGTGTTAGGACCGTGTACGTACGGAGTACTAACTGATTCTTCGTTATATCGGATCAAATAGTGCGGAATCCTATTTGATTGGTGATCCAATCAGGGAGAACGAAATCAAGATCAATCCTAACGATTAGAAACGTTAAGAATGGAATAGGAATGATCTGGGACATTCTATGAACTTGGAATGGACGATCTGGACGTTCTGGGTCGACTAGGGTTTCAAGTATTCGAAGTGTTTTGTTTTTCCACGAATTAAGTGGTATTTATAGGTTACAGCTATCAGTCGTACGACTGAGCCAGGCGACTGGCTCAGTCATGCGACTGAGTCATACGATTGATTCATTTGGATGACTGAGTCAGTCTTATGACTCAATCGTATGATTGACTCAATCTCCTGGTTCAATCATGTGACTGGCCCATTCGCATGGTCCAGTCGTGCGACTAAATCAGATAACTTAGTTAAACACATTCTTGTACCTTTAATGGTTTAGAACTATGTCTAACAACTGTAAACCTATATAACATTGTCATAATGTGTGTAACAATAAACAATATAGATAGATATAACATTAAACAACCAATACACATATATAGAAGAGTTTCTTATTCAATTGATCAAACATTACATAAGTGTTACAAGAAAAGAAAGTCTATTACATTTAAGCTCACTAGACTAGAACTGGGGACATGTGTACCAACAAACTCCCCCTTGGACCTAGTTCTATCTAGACTTTGACTTCTTTCTTGAACTCTTCAAATCTGTTTATTCTCTCCTCTTTAGAAACCCCGACATGGATATTCAGTGCGAAGCATAGACGAATGATATGCTGAAACTGTAGTGCTTGCACTATATCCTACATGTCAAAAAACAGTGGCCACTTGTACAGCGTATAAACATCAGACGCTGACAAGTTTATTAGCCACATAGGTCAAACACCCTTATTGTGTCCATCGACCCGTCCTTCTCCAAAACAATGACTGCCTCTCCTGACCTCCAGTCATAGTACCACCACTTAAAGTGTGGGGTAAAGTCCTGTGGCATCTCCCTCAGTGGAATTCGGGACATTGTGCGCGGAGGTCGCCACTTCAGGACTATCTTCGGTTGACCAGTAATGGGACTCACTTCATACCTTCTGATGTAACGTGTGGCCTGCTATGGTATGAAGTTGACCCATCTAGTCCTGTACTCCCTTTTCAAGGCAGCCTCAAACCAGCCTGACATCTTCTTCGGATCAGCGTATAATAGCTTCAGGCGCGCCAGCTGGTTGAGCTCTAAACCAGGGAGAGTCTTCAGATCATGAGGGAATCTGAAGTACTCTATTCCCCTCTCTCTCTTCACAGCATAAACCCCAAGATCCTCAAAGTGAGCCCATGTGATAATCTTCCCTGACACCTTCATGTTTTTCTTGACTTTGTAGAGTTTTGGTGTAGGTATTCTGTGTCGCTGTAGCACGTTGGGCTCGGACCTCGGCGAAGCAAGCCGCCCATTCAGCCTTTCGAATATCGACTTCAGCGTCCGAGGCTTGGGCTTGACTTGTTGAGGCTTCTGCTCCTTTCTCCTTATCGCTGAGTTTATCCAGAATGTCACTGTCAAGGTTGTTTACCAAATCTGGAAACACGTTTCCCTCTTGATCAGTGTATTCTGGATAGTGCTGATCTGTGATGTCTTCAATTTTGATTTCTTCAACATCTTTGAGCTCGTCATCATCGGCATCATCAAAAATTGGAGCATCCTTAAAAATTTCATCTGGATTCAGACAAAATATTTCAGCAAGCTGCTCATCAGTAAGGTCACAAATAATTTCTCCTTCTTCAGGAGTATAACTCACTGACCTTCTGATGATCCCCTGCAGATCAAGAATCATTGTGAGTTGAGACTTGACCTGTTAGAGGGGAGCAACATCATGCTCATCTTGCTGAAATCCCTTATCTGTTTAATATCAACATGTAGAGTAGCAAACATTAGTATAAACTCAAGTTAATTAAACATTAATCATTGAATATTTACAAGAGTTTCATATACGTCAAAAGATGAATCAAGTACAAGAGCTTTAGAAATAAAACATCTAATCAGTACTTTTGTCTTGGATCATTGCTGGATCTCCGGCAGAAGGGGAGGGAGGTGGTGCAGCAGTTGATGCTCCCTGGTCTTGTCTTTTCTTGGTTCGTTGCTCATGACCAGAGGCAGAGGTAGATGCATCAGCGTCCCCTTCATCATCATCATTATCTTTATCTTCATCATCACCTTCCTCGTCATCATCATCACTATCATCATCCTCATCATCCTCCTCATCATCATCATCTTCATCACCTTCCCCGATCATAAGGGGCTCACTCTGAGTGCTTTTCAGCTTTAGCAATAGAGTCTTGTGAGCCGCTCCAGCTTCCCCATCTTCTCATCAGTCTCAGCCTCGTGTTAAAGCAAGCCTGTGATCTGATCAGTCTGTGTAGTGATCAACTGGGCTTGTGAAGATGTCAACTCTCTTAGTCTCTCAATCTCAGCTGTTTGTGTAGAACTTTGCTCTTGCAGCTGTAGAATCTGAGCAGACTTGGCCTTGTCGGAGGCTAGCAACTGGAGCACCATGCTGTTCAGTGCAGCAAGTTGCTCAACCACAGAGACAGGTGGAATGAATGAGCTAGAGGGTGCAGATAAGGGTTGTGTTTGGTGAGTGGTGGTGGTTGTGGTGGCTGTGGTGAATATGGGAGGCGGTGGGAATGATGTAGTAGGGGGTACAGTGGTGGTGGTGGTGGCTGTGGGAGTCTGAGATATAGGGATAGTGGTGGTGTTTTGAGGTGCTTGGGATGGAGTGGATGTGGTGGCTGTGGTAGTAGGTGGTGTAGAGGTAGTGGGTGTGGTGGTGGTAGTGAGCAGATTAAGCCTTCGGCATTTCGGCTTCAGCCCATGAGGCCGAGCCATATGTTTCCTCCACGTCCCACTTGACACGGAGGCTCCCCCTCGGTTGTCGGGAGAGGCTGGGGTGTAAGATGGATCAGCTGAAGAGCTCCCAGACTCTCCTGGCTGTCCACCAACCGCTCGTATACCCTGCTCAGTGGCCACTACCCGACTGCCCACAGTCCGGGTAAGTGGCACATCATCAGAATCCTCCTCTTCTTGCATATCGAAATCAGGATGAATTGGAGCTGGTTCTGGTCCTCCCTGACCAACTCCCCCTTGATCAGTACCATCATCGTCATCATCGAAGTCATCAGAGGGAAAAGCAATCGGCTCGACATGCGAGTCACTATCATCGTGACACCACTTTCTCCTAGCTGGCGCCACGTAATCCTCACGGGCCAAATGCCTAAATAAACTCCTCACCGGGGGCTTGACCTGCTTGCCCCGTAATACTTTCATCCTTCCCAATGTAGTGTCGTCCATGATCTCCAGGACGACAGCATCATCTTTAGCTTTTGGGAGCTGGGGGAGCTTCTGGTCTATAATCATCTGGATGAACCTTGGGTACATGCAGAAGCTTTCCTTCCCCTTGGTTTCGATGTTTTCCACCAAATAGGTGAAAATCATCCGTGAAAACCTGAATGGGAGGTTCAGCACCAGCGCAACATATGCACTCTGCATCTGCTCAGAAAGCTCATCAAAGCCTCCCTTCCTCGAGGCAATGCAACGTAGAAGCACATGGGCCAGATTCTTGAATTGGGGGCATAAGTTGCTTTTGTTAAGCATCCCCGAGTTAATGTTGCCCGAGTATTTTGCCCTCATAAAACAACCTCGGACAGTAAGGGAATGCAGTCTAATTGGGTGTTCTGCATCGTCCCCAAGCTCCAATACCGTTCGTATATCCTCCTCAGATAGCTCGATATCTTGTCCAAAGATAGAGCTTCTAATAGTATATGGCTCCCTGGATCTGTCGACCACAGCATGTTCCCAAACGCCTGCTGTATCGACCTGTATGGTGTACACTGTGTAGAGATCGCCCGGAATATCCTTGATCTTCTCAAAAATGTGATAATGCCCGAAAACTCGGCGGCATTCCTGGAGGTCAAGTCCACATGAGCACAAATGTTGTGCTTCGTGCTCATAATCCATCAACTTGCCATCTGTCACAGAATGTAAGTAACGTTAGTGCATCAAGAAGATATCAAATTTAAAGTCAATGAGCTTTACACCTTGGTTAAGTCGGGCGACTGAGCTACCGAATGAACATAGTCGTGCGACTGAGTAGAACGACTAAGCTTTATATGAGTAATTGATTCATACGGGCGACTAAGTCAAGCGAATGAACCTAGTCGTGCGATTGAATCATTCGTCCATCTCAGTCGGGCGACTGAGACTAGTCGTCTTCTTAGTCGGGCGATTGAAGTTTATCAGTGTGTCCAGTCGCCTACTCGACGGTTTGTCAATTCAAATTTGTATTTTGAGCCATACTTGATGTTAAATGTCGAAATTTGGCTCATTTGACTCAGAAATGACCGATTAAGCATATTTTAACTTTTGTTTGAACGTTTAGATCAGTTTTGATTGTCTATTGGTCATTAAACTTTCGGTTACTGTTGGGTCAGAATTCACGTGATTCTCGAAGTCATTGAACGGTTTCAACGATGAAACACCACGAAGATTACCTGTTTAACCACAAATGAGTGTTAGAACACACCAATAGGAGGTAAAATGAATCAAAAGAAATTTGGACAGCGGTTCTTTAGGTCGTGCGTATAAGGGGGCGATTTAGGTGAATGAACGACTGATGATGATTCGGCCTGTATTTATACTAGGGCAAATCCCAGTCGGGCGACTGAGCCTAGTGCTTTGGTCAGTCGGGGCGACTGAGCCTAGTCGCATTGGTCAGTCGGGCGACTGAGTCTCAGTCGTGTGATTAACCCAATCGTTCATCTCCAATCGGGCGATTGAAGTTCATCCAAATGACTGTTACAGTCGGTCACCTTCAATCGTTCGATTGGGTTCATTCGCACTGCCCATTCATACGATTTGACTCATACGTGTGTTCCAATCGGACGACTGGACCATACTTATGGTTCAGTCGTGCGACTGGGTCATCCTTATCATCTTTTGACCATGTTACCATAACGACATTTAGTTCCATTTAATAGTAGATAAAACGTTATGAACAAGTTGATCATCTCAGGCATGACCAATTTAATAAAACAGTTTGATCACCTCAGACGTGATCCATTTATCCACCTGATCATCTCAGACATGACCATTTATCCACCTGATCATCTCAGACATGACCCATTATCCAGCTGATCATCTAAGACTGACCCATTTATCCACCTGATCATCTCAGACATGACCCATTTATCCACCTGATCATCTCAGACATGATCCATTTAACCTTTCAGAAACAATTTGTTTAAGTAAACGTTAAGCACATTTGATGACGTTTAGCAGATAACAATACACACAGTCCGACATTGCCACATTATACTAAAAAATTGAAAAATCTTAAAACTAAAACTACGAATAGAATGAACATGTTTTTGTGATTTTTGTTGGGTCACGTTTGTGTAGCTTATTAGTATTGACATCATATCAAGGACAGACTCATATGGAATCAGACAGGCATAACCAGCATTACTTGGAACCTTTGATTAGAATTGAACTTTAAACACTTGCATATCACAGCTTTCTTACTTATCTAAGACTTCTGAAATCTAACTGGGAATCATGCTTGATATGATACATAACATACTTTGATTATCGACTTCAGTCAGTGCATACACGACGATTGTCAGTATACTTGTCCACTTAAATCCATACACAGACTTTTGACACGTATTGGTAACAAATTAAGTTATGTTATTTCAACCAACATTTGTGGATCCCAAGCTTATATGGTAATCAGTATTCCTTATAGGACTTTCGAGCGGTCTATAGGTATTTTGACAAGAAGAAACTATTCTTAGAGCTTTCAAAGAGAAGCCAAGCCTCAGGTCAGTGCCATCGCACAGCAGAGAGGCGGCAAACAACAATGAATTCTAGAATATGTAGGTTATGCTTATCCTCAGGTCAGTGCCATCGCACAGCAGAGAGGCACACAACCTATCTCCTTGTTAGAGCATTTCTTATTTTTCTTTTTCTCATAACGCACCAACAATATTTTGTTATCAGTATGATTGCGCTTGTATTCATTTTTTCTTTTGCTCTTTTTGCAGTCACACGCTCACCTTTGGTGGCGTTTATTTGCTCGTTATCCCTTATCGGAAATGGCTGATTGTGTTATCAGTGATAAGATGGGAACCCACAGTTGATTGAACCGTTTAGTTTAGATTATGTTTACGAATGACGTCTACTCGTCTATTGTGTTGAATCTACCGACACATCGTATAGTGAACTAGCACCTCCCTAGATCAACTTTCTCCGAGTAGTTACAATACCAACCAAGCGTACTATCATCTTCCTATTTTGTTAAACTTAGACTTCTCAGATTTATAATTTTTCTGTGATATAATAAACTTTGCAGAACCAAAAATCCTTTTGTGTTCCAAGTAACTCAGTGCCTGTGTACTATCACTTTTCATAATTTATCGAGTCATATTTCCAGTTTAGATGTCTATGTCTTATCAGCTTTACTTACCGTCCCCCTTTTTTTTTAAGTAAATGAATGCTGAAATAAATCTCCCCCTAAAATACTAAAACAGAAAATCTTTTTGTGTTTTTGGATTTTATATAACAAGAAAAAATAAAAATAAAAAAAAAAAAAAAATTAACAGAAAATAAACACATAAATAAGAGTCGGACTATGTATCTGCTTCTTCCACAATCACATCACTTTTCTTTTTAACACCGTTGACCTCTAGCAGATAGAAAAATCTAGGTTTATCAAATGGTTTGGTGTAGAGGTCAGCGCGCTAAAAATCCGTGTTAATTTTAATCACATCAATCAATTGTTTTTCATAGCAATCGCGTATGAAATGATATTTAATGCCGATGTGTTTTGGTTTTTGGATGTTGAACAGGATTTTTAGTAACAGCTATGGTAGCAGAATTATCAACATAAATAGGGGTGTTAGAAAATTGCAAACCGTAGTCGCGCATTTGCTGTTGGATCCAGATAATCTGAGAGCAACAACTTGCAGCAGCAACATATTCAGCTTCACATGTTGATAAAGCAACCGAGGTCTGCTTCTTGCATTGCCATGTGACTAATCGTCTTCCAAAGAACTGACACCCTGCTGATGTAGACTTGAAGTTCATCTTGCAGCCACCATAGTCTGAATCGCTGTATGCAGTAAGCTCAAAGTCATCATCATGAGGATACAACCCCAGTGTTGGAGTACCTTTAGATAATGAAAATCCTTTTCACACCAATCAGGTGATTCACTTTTGGCTTCGCTTGATATCTAGAACATAACATGTAGCATACATAATATCTGGACGCGAGGCAGTGAGGTACATAAGAGATCCGATCATCCCACGATACATAGTGGCATCCACCAAATCCCCATTCTCATCAGGAGCCACATCATGATTTGTGGCGAGAGGGGTACCAGCAATGGAAACATTCTCCATATCAAACCGACTCAGAATATCACTGACATTCTTGGTCTGATGTAGGAAAATACGGTTGGTGTTTGATCCACCTGTAAACCTAGGAAGAACTTCATTTCTCCCATGGCACTCATTTTGAACTCTGCCTTCATCACAGATTCGAATTCTTTGCACAATGCTTCATTCCTAGACCCAAAGATGATGTCATCCACGTAGATCTGCACCATAAGCAAATCACCATCCTTTTCCTTGATGAATAATGTATAGTCTATGACACCCCTGCGAAAACCGTGTTTCAACAGATGGGTGGAGAGCTTCTCATACCAAGCTCGAGGAGCTTGATGTAGCCCATACAAGCCTTATCCAGCTTGTAGACTCTGTCCCGATGATATGGATCCTCAAATCCTTCGGGTGACTGACATAGACCTCTTCACGGATTTCCCCATGAAGGAATGCACTCTTCACATCCAACTGATAGACTTTTATCTTCATACGATGCATAGGCAAGGAAGATCCGAATTGCTTCCATTCTTGCCACTGGTGCAAACACTTCATTGTAGTCGATCCCCTCGACTTGTCTAAATCCCTGAACAACCAAGCGTGCCTTGTTTCTGATACAACACCTTGGTCATCTTTTTGCACTTTAGTACCCATTTGGTACCAATCACTTTAACTCCTTTTGGCCTTCAACGAGGGTCCAGACTCCAAGTTTCTTGAACTGGAGTAGCTCTTCTTGCATAGCATGACCCAGGCCTCATCTTTCAGGGCGTCACTGAAGTATTTAGGCTCAATTTGTGAAAGAAAACATGAGTAAGCCCCGTCATTGACATAACCCCTCCATGACTGCAGCATAATCAGCAGAGTACAGCTAATTTCGCGTCTGCACTCCGATTGAATCCCCAATGATAGCCGTGGGGGGATTTCACACTGATCCTAGTCACTGGTGTGGAAGGAACCACAACCTCAGAGTCAAGATTGGTGACTACAGGTTCAGTATCCGGATTTCCCAATGCTGGTTCAGCAGCTGATGACCCACTTTGTTGATTAACATTGTGATCAGGTCTGGTTCAGCTGCTTCTTCATCACCTGATGAGTCATCACTCTCGTCTTGAACAGGAGTCGAAGAACTTGAGGCACCGCTTGCAGGTACGATGTTGCTTGAATCCAGATTCGGTGTGATAAACATCATACATCATCTGGGTAGCAACTTCATCATTTGACTCAAATTGAGGAAGATTAAAGGATTTGAAAAAGCCATCATAATCGAAGAATGATGATGGACCTTTTCCAGCAGGGGGTGGTGTATCTCTGAACATCTACGTTGCACCACACTTCTACCTGACCTGTCGAATTATTGTAAACTCGTTTGTCTGGTATGCTGTATCCTAAGAATATTCCTTGATCAGCTTTCTCACTGAACTTGCCATCCTGAGTCTTCTTCAACAGTGTACAAGGAGCTCCAAAGGTTCCAGATACTCCAAGTTAGGCTTGCGCTTCTGAAGCAACTCATAGCAAGTCTTGCCATGCCTTTTGACTACTAACACACGGTTAAGTTGTAGCAAGCATTGGCAACCGCCTCATTCCAGAACTGGACCGGAAGCTTAGAATCAGCTAACATGGTTCGCGCAGTCTGGATCAAGCTTCGATTCTTTCGTTCTGCAACTCCATTCATCTGTGGCGTGTATGCTGAAGTGAACTGATGAACAATCCCCTTTTCCTTGCAGAAAGCATCTATCCACTGATTCTTGAACTCTGTGCCATTGTCAGAACGAATCCTCCTTACCTTCAGTTTGTAGAGTGACTCCAGTGTCATGACGAGTACCTTGAATGATTCAAATGTTTCTGATTTAGCTTTCAGAAACATCACCCCAGGTGAATCTTGAGTAGTCATCTGTGACTACAAAGCAGTACCAATCTCCTGCAATACTTTTTATGCTAACTGGACCAAATAGATCCATGTTAACAACTCCAGGGGCATCTCTATAGATTAACTTGCTTGGTCTTGTGAGATTTCCTGTCTGCTTGCCTTTCTTTCATAAGACACATAAATCAGGAAGCTGGAAGTTCTTGACAGGAACTCCATCAACTAAGTTGTTATGAATCAGATGATTCAACTTCCTATGATTAATGTGTCCCATTCTTCTGTGCCACGAAATGGAGTCTTTCTCTGTAGCTTTAGACAAGAAACATTGAACAGTAGAAGAACTAGTAGAGGCATTTGACATATCTAGAACATATAAGTCATTATATCTAGATGCTGACATTAATACTTGTTCCTCTGGAATATCCATTTCTTTCTTCAGAATGTAACATTTGCGATTATCAACCATGACTTTGAATCCCGTGTCACAAATCTGAGACACAGAAAGCAAATTGGTTTCTAACTGCTGAACAAAGTTGACTTTTCGAACTTTACCTTTTCATTACCTACTTCTCCTTGAGCAGTAATGTATCCTCCTTTGTTGCCAGCAAAGGAAACGTGTCCCCCTTTAATTTGTTTGACATTGAAAAGGAGGGACCTATTTCCCGTCATGTGCCTGGAAGCGCCGCTATCTACATCCATGTATTTAAAGATGCACTATAGCGGACAACCTGCACATAAGAGAAATAATCAGTTAAGGAGGGGACCCAAGCCTTGACTGGCTTAGGCTTCCCAGAGGAATCAACCATCATGAATTCGACCCACTGGCCTTTATCAGTGGATGGAATTTCACGTTCAACTTGTCCTTACTTTCAGACTCATCAGTTGTTTTGGCTTTCCACAAACCATCCCTGTGAAAGGATTGTTTGTGGTAAACCTTCGACTGATTCACAGTTTGAGCATATGGTTTAGATTTAGAAACAGGTCTCGCCGCTGGCATCACAGACTTGTCAGTGACTTGTTTGTGTTGCCTTTGGCGTGGAGGAGACAAAAACGACCGAGAAGGGTTTTAGACCTAGTAGGTGTTTTCGATATAAGGAGTCTTAGATCGCTGTTTTGAATCTAAATTAACTTGTTGTTCAGCTCCACCTTAATTCTTAGAGTCTGATAGCGAGGACAATGTGTTGAAATATGACCGCGCAGTCCACAAGTATAGCAGGATCTCTATCATCATCGGGCTAGAAGATCTCTTGTGGGGCGGTGAGTAAACTTCTGGTTCTTTCCTTTTATCTTCACTTTTAAGATTTCACCTCCTTTGACAAACTTAACTTGTTTAACATTTGATTTTTTGTCTATGTGCTGAATATTATCTCTTTTAACTGATTTAGCTTGAGTGGTTGTAGACATCTTGGATTGTGTGTTATTAGACTTTGAATCCACCCAAGAGATGTTTGGACATTCTCTTCCACCGTTTCTCAGCAGTGCATTTCTCGATGCTGAGGTTTTCTGATCATCATCCGGAGAAGCAGATTTAACTACTGTGTCCGGATCACTAACCAAAGGAGTTGTCACCACATGATCTTTAATTGGATTATTATTTATTGGATGTTGTTTAGTGTTCAACAGGATCTCATGTGGTGGTGGAACAACCTTGTAACCCAAGCCCTCCCCATTGTTGCGTTCATAACCAAGTTTTTTCAAATGTGCGAGGAACTCGCTAAACTATGTAGTTTTTGTTTCAAAGACTCATTTTCTACTTGTAAAACCGCTTTGTCTTTTTAGTCTCTTCAATGGTCTTTAAGTAGAATTTAATATCATTTTCTTGGTTAAACACAACAACTTTAGTTTCCTTTAGTTGCTTATTTAAAGCATTGATCTTTTCCTTATAACTGCTCTCATTCTGTTTTACACTCGATTAGCTTCTGAGCACAGTTTCAAGTCATTTACTAAGTTATCATTGTGTTCTAATAACCTAGCAAATTTTAAGTCAATGCTTTCTCTAAATTTATCACAATCAGCACAAGCATGTTTAGCGAATAATTCATCCTTAGATTGTACCTAGCAGCTGTGGACGTTCCAGCCATGAAAGCATTCTGAGACGCAGGTTGAGCTTCAGATTCTAATTCAGCTCATTCTTGACAATTTCATTCACTCCATCAAACGTCTCTTCCAAGTCAGCAGTATCAACATCAGCTGAGCTCTCCCCCTCACTCGCTGAATCTTCGTTCAAGTCTTCTACAGAAGCTATGTTCGCTTCACCATCAGATAAGAATCAAAGGACCAGTCCTGTCCTTCATCTCCTTGTGCTACCATAGCTTTAGAATCATTTCCTGTGGATGCTGGCTTCTTGTCTTTATCTTGCCTATTGAACGAGGAGAATGGATTCCCGTTCCCAGTCTTTTTAGGCTTCACGCATTCTCTTTTGAAATGACCCTTTTCTCCACAGTTGAAGCACGTGACTTTAGACTTGTCAAAACCAAAGGTCGTATCTTTAGTAGCCACGAGATTCTGCCTGTTTTCTTCACAAACTTCTTGGCTCTCCGGACAGCACTGCAAGAGCCCACATGAATCCATCCTTTCAAGCTCGTTTTCATCTACTTGCTCGTAGTCTTCATCGGCAAGGTGCAATTTCCAATCTTACCCGCCACCAACCATCATAAGGTGCACAACTGCAGCGAGTAGATTCATGTGCTCTTTAGCAACCTCCACTGTTACCTTTCCAAATTTTCCGTCATCAACTTAGCAGATTGATTAACAATTTGACTTTGTAGAATCCCAGATGCCCATGAGACTCATTTGCATGATGGAGCCTTGATCAGTAGATTGACGATGCTGGAGACAAAGGCTGTTTGCAGAGGAGCTCCAGAAGACTTTGCAGCAGGAATGGAGTAGGAGTTACATTATAGAGTGATAGGTCTTGAGTATACGCTGCTCTTTTCATCCTGTACTGGTGACGCACTTCTTCCTCTCTCATTTTTAGAATAAAGTCATTAATATCCAAGTTCTCTAAAACTGAGTTGTGTCGCATAGTGGAAATGAGGAATACCAACTTTTCAGGTAGAGCATCTGCCAAGCTTGAAACTTTGTCTCCATTGACGTCTTTACTCCATGAGTGTGAAGTTCACTCATCAATTGATAGAAGCGATCGATAATTTCATCCAAGCTCTCATTCCAATTGCAGAGAAGTTGTAAAACTCCTTCTTTAACGCTTTACCCTTTAGGGACTTTAGAGTAGAATTTCCTCATACTCTTCTCAAGAGCTTTCATCAACTTTTTACTTTGCTTGTGCTCTGAGTTGGTGAAAAATGCCTTGGGAACTGGACTGGGTCAAAAGAGCATATGCCTTCTTTTCGGCATTGTAGGCAACCTTCTGTGTATCAGTGAGTCCACTTACAGTCAAAGGAACACCATCAGCTCCCACGGGCATGCTATAACCAGTCTCAATAGAGTTCCATAAGTTCGGGTCCACTCCATTTAGATGAATCTCAAAACGTTGTCTCCATTGTGGAAATTCATCATATATCAATAGCTTAGGTGGCTTGTTATGGTTCCCTATCTCATTTTCCAGTAAAAGCAGGTTCTGTGTCCTTGAGTCCTTTCCAGCTGACATTGCAAAGTTTTCTGAGTCCATTATGTTATTACTTTAAACTGTGAATGAAACTGCTAATGCGATTGGAGAGTGCGACTGGGATGCGACCGACACTAGCTGTATGCGATGGACTTGAACGTACGATTGAACAGGCGACTGAGAGACTCGGGCGACTGAACAGACCGAACGACTCAACTGGGTGACTGAACTGGGCGATTGATTCAATCGGACGATTGGACGAGACGACTGACGCAATCGGCCGAATGAATGGGCGACTGGACTTCAGTCGTACGATTGAGTAATCGGGCGACTGAGACTGCAGAAATCGAGATTTTTCACACTTTTGACCTAAAACGTGTTTTGTGACACCCTAGACGGCTGTAAGTCTTAAAAACATGATTTTGCAGAACATGCACAGTAAAGACTCGGTTTTGAGCAGAAAGATTGTATTATTTTCGCGAAAAACGTGGACTTTAACAAAACTTGATTGAATCAAACGAAGAATCAAGAGCCAAAGCTCTGATACCACTGTTAGGACCGTGTACGTACGAGAGTACTAACTGATTTCGTTATACCGGATCAATAGTGCGGATCCTATTTGATTGGCGATCCAATCAGGGAGAACGAAATCAAGATCAATCCTAACGATTAGAAAATGTTAAGAAGGAATAGGAATGATCTGGGACGTTCTATGAACTTGGAATGGATGATCTGGACGTCTGGGTCGACTAGGGTTTCAAGTATTCGAAGTGTTTTGTTTTCACGATTAAGTGGTATTTATAGGTTACAGCTATCAGTCGTACGACTGAGCAGGCGACTGGCTCAGTCATGCGACTGAGTCATACGATTGATTCATTCGGATGACTGAGTCAGTCTTATGACTCAATCGTACGATTGACTCAATCTCCTGGTTCAATCGTGTGACTGGCCATTCGCATGGTCCAGTCGGGCGACTGAATCAGATAACGTAGTTAACACATCTTGAACTTTAATGGTTTAGAACTATGTCTAACAACTGTAAACCTATATAACATTGTCAAAATATGTGTAACAATAAACAATATAGATAGATATAACATTAAACAACCAATACACATATATAGAAGAGTTCTTATTCAATTGATCAAACATTACATAAGCGTTACAAGAAAAGAAAGTCTATTACATTAAGTCACTAGACTAAAATGAGGACATGTGTACCAACAGAAAGTTATCCGTGGGCCAAAATGTCTGCTGCAATTTGCCCCTTCTTCTCATTTTGTTAGAAAAGTTCGGATTCTTATTTCTATCTCTAATAAAAGGATTCGATTTGAAATTGTTATTAAATATCTTAAGGAAAACATTTAAAAAAATATAAAACTGAAATTTTGCCCATGTTAACAAGTATTTGTGCATCTTAGAAACTTTGACTTCTTTAAACCTTTGTCACTCTTGTATGTTTGAGTGTACAATTTTTCCAATGTTAGGATTAGAAAACTATGTACATATATGTAACATAGCACGAGAAAATGACAAACTAACAAAAAAAGACTATAGCATTGTAAATTGTTGTCGCGCCGCATCGCGAGGGTCTTCCGCTAGTATGTTGATATATATATATATATTATATATATATATATTATATATATATATATATATTATATTAACCTGTACGTATATACTCGCTATATATATATAATATATATTATATATATTATATTATATATCTTATATGTTTCGGGTATATGTACATATATACACATCAAAAACACAAATTAACTAAAACAAATCAAAAACCTATAAACTAAAAACCTAAATCTAAACTAAACCCAAAGCCATCACCACCGAAATTACAAAACCCAAACCACCAACCCACTTTCGAAAACCACAACCCAAGCCACCAAACCCAAACCCTTTCAGTACACCTAACCAAAACCACCACCCTACACCTAGTGCCCATACTCCTAAAGTCAAATCTAAACTTACTAGCTATCTTGTTCCCTTGTTCCCTCTACCGAACCACCACAAGATTCATTGAACACTTTAAGCTAAGTTTCATCAACACCCAAGCACCTATCGGTTCACACCTCCTAAACCGACACTACACTATGATTTTGACTAAGTCATTTGTTTTCACACCACCATGATTATAAAACAAGAGGTGGCAGCCTTAGGCCCTCGGTTGTCTTGAAATACCCACATACAAAGCCATTTGCCACCATGCATGGCTAGCACCATGACTCACAAAGCTATGAAGGAAGATTGATGAATCACCACTCTAAACTGTCATCCTCAGTGTTTAAAATCTCGGATTCTTGGACCATTCATACCACAAAAACAACCACACTACTTTGCTATCCCTCCCTCTCGGATCCTTGTACAAACACAACCATCCCTCCATCCGATCGCCACCCTCCTCAAAATCACCTTCTGCCTCTCCCTCTCTCGAATACCAACACAAAACACCACCACTAACTTGCCCAACGAACTCCACCCTCGGTTGCATACAACAACAACAAACAAATCAACAACAAAACAACCCAACAACTCCAAACACAACAACTACAAACAACGCACCACCATACCTACCACCACATCCACGATCCTCACACCTTGTTCTCGTATTCCAGAAGCTAAAACACCATCAAGTTCATCATCAAAGGTGATAAAAAAGGTTAGTTACTATATGTTAACAAAACATATATATATATACATACATATTGATATGTATGTATATAAAAGGCTTAGCCACCGAAACCAATTTTTGGGAAACTTTAATCCATAAATCTTGAATAATAAATTCAAAACTCAGGAACTTATGATTTAAAAAGTATATTAAATTTTATAAAATATATATCATAAAATTTAAGAAAAAATCAAATAAATATTAAATGAAAGCGATTGTGGGATAAACATTGAAAATTCTTGTTTTTATATGAAATATTAAACTGGAAATTTGGATAAGTTTTGATAAAGTAAATAAAGTTATATAAATAATTTAATAATGAAAAATAGAAGAAAAATATCAAAATAGAAATAAATTCGGGAAAATTTTGAAAAACTTGCATATGATTTTCTTGAGGTATAAAAAACCTCTGGAATTATTTCAGAATTTTCCTTATTATGATTAAGATATAAATTTTTATATGTTCTGTAGTAAATAAATCAGAATAAATACTTAAAGTGAATAGTAAATTCTGATAAAATCATATATATAATATTAAACATGTTTTTACAGAATATATAATTTTCATATTTTTCGATCAGTATAAATATTTTTCTAAATACTTCAATTATTGGGAAAAATTACAGAACTAATCTATCATGATTTCGATTTGAGAAAATATATGATGTGTGGTTTTATTTGGGAAATCGTTTGTAAAATTTTGGGAATTATGAATAAGAGGAGATATTTTAACCATTGATGAGAATATTTTGAAATTTACAGAAAATAATATGTTAAGATTTGGATGCTATAAAAATTATGTGATGTTACTGACTTTTTGGAAAAAATTCTATGAATTTTTTAGGATTTATTGGACAGACATAAGTATTTTGATAATTTTGGGAATATTGTGGGATTTATATAAAATAATCTGTTGAGAATCTAATGTTATGAAATTATGAGAAGCTACAAACTATCCAAACTTATGTTCTACAAGATTTGGTGATTTGGACATCAGTAGCTAATTTCTATGATTTTTGAGAATTTGGAATAACTACAACTATTATGTGTAGTTAAAAAGATTGAGAATTTTAGAGACCCGAAGTGTGTCATTTATAGTCAATGAAAACCAGAAAAATATTTGAAGTATTGTCTAACACTGTGAACTTTTGTTAGGTTAAGTGAGGAGACACGGGTGAGTTCATAGCCTCATTTTCAACCATTTGATATTCAGTAAAGTTTTGGGGGAAAAATTATACTGTTGAGTTGATGTAGTATTTTGAAAATATTTTGTTTGCTTACTGTCATTTGCGACATAACCATTAGTTCGAATAAGGATGCGGTCAATAATATTGGTAGCACTACTTAGGTGAATATTTGCACTAACCGGTGAGGGTACTGCTATTTCCTGCATCTAACCGAATGGGGGTAGGATGTAATATTATCTAATTTTATGATTATTTCATGACAGTATGATTATGTTGTGAGCAGGTTGGTTGTAATTGATACATCAACAAAAAATATTTTGTCTGGATTAAACCTATGTTCTCGCCAACATTTTTGTTGACTGGTTTTAGTGTACTTTTTCAGAAAATGAGTAATACCTTTGATTTCAGCTTGAGGTTCATGAGGTTGGGGCGAAGAGGTAGGACGGTCTATGTAACACTAACCGTCAACATCGTTGACGGAAGTGTGTACGTGGACGCGCATTTTCATAGTTTAGACATACTGTAACTTAGTTGTAACTAATACATCTAATTTTGGTATATTATGTAAAAAGATGTAATTCCCTAATAGTAATAAAAGCATGTCTATGTTGTGTTTCTATTATACTGTGTTTATTTACTATAAACAATTGCACTCTGAAAAAGCTAGTCACATTCCACCCGTATCGTTCACGCTTCCGCCGGGATGTGAAAGGTTGGTATCAGAGCCATTGGTTATAGGGAATTAGTTATTTTTAGTAAATAACTAGACTATAACCATAAGCTCAAATATATCATTTTATGATTTATGTGAATTATGTGAATTACGTGAAATTCTATGATTTTTGATTAAGATTCTAAATTTTGATAAGTTATTTGACTAACTTTTTGTGAAATATTATTAAGAAATTTTGCAGTATGAATTCAGATAGTTATCACTATGAAACCGATCCTTTAAAAGATCCATATTATAGCAGCCCTAAAGAAATAGTACCTGAACCGGAACCTCAACAGGCTATGGATGTTACCCCAACAGAAATGGAGAATAAGACAAAATTTATGTTAGACGTGCAACAGTACACGCGGGAGGATACAATTAAAACTCCTAGGAAAAAGATACTACGTGGATACAGACTTAAAGCTAAGCAATCTGAGGATTTAGAAAGACAACCTCTTGATTCTCCTAAAGAGGAAGATAGAATTATTAAGCCAAGTGGATCAGGTGAAGACAGCCCGACAGACTCTTAAGAAACTTAAGAAAATACAGTTGGGAATCTGGAAAATTCAGAAGGACATCAAAAACTCAAGTCACCAAGAAAAGTATTCTTACCAGGATATGGAAATGGCTTAGCAGAAACTGAAAGTTTATAGTCTAACTTTTAGAATAAAAAAAATAAGAGCTTAACTGATATATGTACTTTTGTGTTAACATGTTTATTTGATTTATGTTAAGTAAATTTTGTGTTAAGATATTTATTTGCAATACTAATATGAAATTCACTATAGTGATTCATGCCGCCAAAAGAAACACTCAGCCTGTCAGGAGAACAGCTCGAGTGGGACGACCCAGGACTAGACTTGGGGAAGAAACACCCGGAACCCTGATACAACTGAGAATGATAGGATATCTCAGATAGTAGCCCAACAACTGGAAGCTACCCTACTTACCCTAATTACCCAACTCCAACAAAATCTGAATATTGGAACTACCTCAAACCCACTAGCAGGGCTTGAAAATATGAATATAGAAGAAAGACAGGAAGAAGATATTCTAAATGGAATTTCAAAGGGATGCTCCTACAAAACCTTATGTCCTGTAGACCTCGGGAATTTGATGGAAAAGGTGGAGCAGTACAAGCTTTGAGATGGCTAGATGACATGGAAGGAGTCTTGGAAATCAGCAACTGTGCTGAAAACTTCAAGACACTGTTTGCTTCCCATTCCCTTAAAGGAGAAGCACAATCCTGGTGGAAAATGGAGGTACACACTAGGGGTAGAAATGTTATAAATAAGCTGAGTTGGGAAGAATTTAGAAATCTAGTGATAGAAAAATATTGTCCTTACAATGAGATAGAAAAACTAGAGGCTGAATTCTTGGCACTAGAGATGAAAGGGTCTACACACCGGGAATATACTGATAGGTATAATAAATTATCAAGATTAGTACCACATTTGATAACCCAGAATCAAAAGAATAGGAAGGTATATTGGGGGATTAGTGCCACAAAAAGAGGACTAGTGAAATCTGCTAGAACCAAAACCTTCAAGAAGCAGTAATCTTGTCAGGAAGTCTGACAGATGAATGATCAGGAATGGATCATTAGGTCATCAACAGGTAGTAGAGAAAAGGAATGGACTGAAAACCATCCTGAAGAAGATTTGGAGAAAGTTCCCAGAAAAGAGTAGCCCGACCGTCACCAAGGAACTTTTTGGGAACAACTCAGGGGAAGAAAGTAGAAAAACCACCACAGTGTAATATTGTCAAAAATATCATACAGGAAACTGTATGACAATGGTTTGTTATAACTGCAAAAGGAAGGGACACATTTCTAGAGACTGCAAAAACCCTACCAGCACAAAAACAGTCTGCTTTCAATGTGAAGTGAAAATCATTTCTGGAACGAATGTCCATAACGAAAGGGTAAGACTCCAGCTAATCAGAGCAACCCTCGTGGAAGGGCATTTGTGATACAAGCTGATGAAGCACGTCATGAACCAGAAGTAGTTACGGGTACGTTCCTTATCAATAACCGTACGCTAAAGTATTATTTGATACAGGAGCAACCCACAGTTTTGTCTCATATACTTTTAGACCATCAATTAGTTCAGCATCTGAAAAATTACGTGACATTTATGTGATGAATTAGCTGATGGTAAGATAATTGAAGCTGATGAAATCATTCCTAATTGCATCTTGAATTTAGATGAATACTGTTTTGATATAAATCTGATACCTATTAAGTTAGGAGGATTTGATATCGTAGTAGGAATGGATTGGTTGAGTACAAATCATGTTGAATCATTTGTGATAAGAAAATGATAAGGTTCCTTTGGCTAAGGAAAACAAATTCTCTGCATTTATGGTGATAAGCCAAACAATACTGTGAAACTGATTACTTGTGAAAAAGCACGAAAATATCTCAACAAGAATTGTTTAGCATCTTGGCTCATATATTGATACAAAACTTGATAAGGAAAATTTGGAAAGTGTCCTGTTGTAAATAAATATGTTGATGTGTTTCTGATGAACTACCTGGATTACCACCCCCTCGTCAGGTAGAATTTAAAATAGAATTGATACCAAGGACAGCCCCTATTACCAAAGCACCTTGTCGTTAGCACCAACTAAAATGAAAGAACTCATGACTCAGTTACAGGAACTATTAGATAAAGGATTTACGTCCTAGTGTATCACCTTGGGGAGCACCAATTCTGTTTGTCAAAAAGAAAGATGGAACTTTTAGAATGTGTATTGATTATAGGGAACTTAAAAAGGTTACCATAAAGAATAGGTATTCACTCCCTAGAATTGATGATCTGTTTGATCAACTACAAGGATCTAGTTATTTCTCGAAATAGACTTAAGATCTGGATATCATCAATTATGGGTACAAGAAGATGACATTTCTAAGACTGCATTTAGAACTAGATATGGTCACTATGAATTCCTTGTAATGTCATTTGGGTTAACCAATGCTCCAGCAGTATTTATGGATCTAATGAATAGAGTGTGTAAACCTTACCTAGATAAATTGTTATAGTCTTCATTGATGACATTCTAGTTTATTCTAAGAGTAAGGAAGACCACGAACAACACCTCAGGTTAACCTTGGAACTGTTACGAAAAGAAAAGTTATATGCAAAATTTTCCAAATGTGAATTGGAAAAGAGAAGTACAATTCCTTGGGCACGTAGTTAACCAAAATGGAATTCAGGTTGATCCAGCAAAAATAGAAGCAGTAAGAAATAGGAAATTCCAAAAACTCCGACAGAAATACGTCAATTCTTAGGTTTAGCAGGATATACAGGGAGAATAGAAAACTTCTCAAGAATAGTTCAACCATTGACAGAATTGGACTCAGAAGATAAAAAGTATGTATGGGGAGAAAACAAAATGAGGCCTTTGAACTTCTTAAGAAAAATTATGTAGTGCACCTGTGTTAGCTTTACCTGATGGAACAGATAACTTCATAGTCTTATGATGCCTCTCGTCAAGGCTTTGGATGTGTTTTGATGCAAAAAAATAAGGTGATTGCATATGCATCTAGACAACTTAGAGGTAGTGAAACAAATTACATCACCCATGATCTAGAGTTAAGAGCTGTATATTTGCATTGAAAAAAAAATTGGAGACAAGTCTATCTGAAAATATCACCTTCTAAAGGTATCTTTCGATTTGGAAAATCTAGTAAACTAAAACTAGGTACATTGGTCCATTCAAGATTATTGATAGAATGGTCCTGTAGCATATAAGTTGGAATTACCACAGGAATTAAGTGAAGTACACAACACTTTTCACGTATCTAACCTCAAGAAATGCTTAACCAATAAAACTCTGGTAGTGCCAATTCAAGAAATACAGGTGGATAAGAAACTGCATTTTGTGGAAGAACCAATAGCCATTGTGGGAAAAGAAATAAAGAAATTAAGAAGAAGTAAAATTTCCATAGTGAAAATTAAGTGGAATGCAAAAAGAGGACCAGAATACACCTGGGAAAGGGAAGATGAAATCAGAAGAAGTATCCTCACCTGTTCGAGGTAATACTATTTAAGTTTCTAAAGCATACCCCACTGAATTTCGGGATGAAATTCTTTGAACAGGGGGAGAATGTGACAACCCTAAAATTATTTTAATATTAAAGTATTACGTCAAAAAATTCCTTATTATATTATGTTACAATCACGATTAATGTTATGTTTAGTATGTATATATGATAGATAATTGTATGCATGTTTGCATGCATGCCTATATATTAGTAATTTCCGTATGCATGATTACATACTATATATATGGAAACTTTACGTATGCATGCATACGCATGAATTAATTAAATATGTGTGTAGTATGTAAGGTACACAAAATCCACATATGGGTACATACATACAAGTTTGGACGTGTACATTTACATATAATTGGACAATGCTTGGAATACCAATATATATATATCTATATATATATTAACCTGTACGTATATAACTCGCTATATATATATATATATATAATATATATATATATTTTTCGGGTATATGTACATATATACACATCAAAAACACAAATTAACTAAACTAAATCAAAAACCTATAAACCTAAAAAACCTAAATCTAAAACTAACACCCAAAGCCAACACCACCGAAATTACAAAACCCAAACCACCAACCCACCTTTCGAAAACCATCAACCCAAGACACCAAACCCAACCCTTTCAGTACACCTAACCAAAACCACCACCCTACACCTAGTGCCCACTCCTAAAGTCAAACTCTAAACCTTACTAGCTATCTTGTTCCCTTTCACCGAACCACCACAAGATTCATTAAACACTTGAAGCTTAAGTTTCATCAACACCCAAAGCACCTCTCGGTTCACACCCCTAAACCGACACTACACTATGATTTTGACTAAGTCATTTGTTTTCACACCACCATGATTACAAAACAAGAGGTGGCAGCCCCTTAGGCCTTCGGTTGTCTTGAAATACCCACATACACAAGCCATTTGCCACCTTGCATGGCTAGCACCATGACTCACCAAAGCTATGAAGGAAGATTGATGAATCACACTCTAAACCGCCATCCTCAGGTGTTTAAAATCTCGGATTCTTGGACCATTCTACCACAAAAAACACCACACTACTTTGCTATCCCTCCCTTCGGATCCTTGTACAAACACAACCATCACCTCCACCCGATCACCCCCTCCTCAAAATCACCTTCTGCCTCCCCTCTCTCGGATACCACACACACACCCACCCCCAACCTGCCCACGAACTCCACCCTCAGTTGCAATACAACAACAACAACACAATCATCAACAACAAACACCCCGACAACTCCAACCACAAACAACCACCAACGCACCCCGATACCTACCACCACCATCACGATCCTCCCCACCTTGTTCCGGATTCCAGAAGCTAACAAACCATCAAGTTCATCATCAAAGGTGATAAAAAGGTTTAGTTACATATATGTTAACAAAACACATATATATACATACATATTGATATGTATGTATAAAAAGGCTTAGCCACCCGAAACCAATTTTTGGAAACTTTAATCCATAAATCTTAAATATAAATTCCAAACTCAGGAACTTATGATTTAAAAGATATATTTAAATTTTACAAAATATATATCATAAATATTTAAGAAAAAGCAAATAGATATTAAATGAAAGCGATTGTGGGAATAAACATCGAAAATTCTTGTTTTTATACTGAAATATTAAACTGGAAATTTGGATAAAGCTTTGATTAAGTAAATAATTTATATAAATTATTTTATAATGGAAAATAGAAGAAAATATCAAATAGAAATAAATTCGGGAAAATTTGAAAAAATGAAAGAATGATTCCTTTGAGGTATAAAAATTTCTGGAATTATTTCAGATTTTATTCCTTATTATTATTAAGATATGAATTTTTATATGTTCTGTAGTAATAAATTAGAATAAATACTTAAAGTGAATAATAAATTCTGATAAAATGATAGATGTAATATTAATTATTTTCTTACAGAATGTATAAGTTTTATAATTTTTGGATCAGTATAACTATTTTCCTAAATATTTCAATTATTGTGAAAATTACAGAAACTAATCTGTCATGATTTGGATTTTGAGAAAATATATGATGTGTGGTTTTATAAAAAAAACCGTCTGTGAAATTTTAGGAATTTATGAACAACAGGAGCTCTTTTTAATCATTTATGAGGATATATGAAATTTACAGAAAATAATCTGTTAAGATTTGGATGCTATAAAAACTATGTAATGTTACTAATTTTTTGGAAAAATTCTTTGAATTTTTTTAGGATTTATTGGACAGTAGTAGTTTTTGATAAATTTTGGGAATATTGTGGGATTTATATAAAAAATCTGTTGTGAATCTAATGTTATGAAAATTATGAGAAGCTACAAACTGTCCAAGCTTATGTTGTACAAGATTTGGTGATTTTTGGACATTAGTAGCTAATTTCTATGATTTTTTGAGATTTTGGAATAACTACAACTGTTATGTGTAGTTAAAAGATTGAGAATTTTGAGACCCGAAGGTGTTTATATTTACAGTCAATGAAAACTAGAAAAATATTTGAAGTATTGTCTAACACTGTGAACTATCTTGTTAGGTTCAAGTGAGGAGACACGGTGAGTTTATAGCCCCATTTTCAACCATTTGATAATCAGTAAAGTTTTGAGGGAAAAAGTATACTGTTGAGTTGATGTATTATTTTGAAAATATTTTTGTTTGCTTACTGTCATTTGCGACACAACATTAGTTCGAATGAGGAACCGGTTAATAATATGGTAGCGCTACTTAAGAATATTTGCACTAACCGGATGAAGGTTATTACTATTTTCCTGCATCTAACCGAATGGGGGTTAGGATAATATGTAATCTTATTATGAATTCGTGATTCGTTATGATGTGTTGTGAGCAGTTTGGTTGTAATTGATACATCAACAAAAATATTTTCTGGATTAACCCTAGTCTCACCAACATTTTGTTGACTGGTTTAGTGTACTTTTTTAGGGAATGAGTAATACCTTTGATTTCAGCTTTGAGGTCATGATGGTTGGGGCAAAGTTGTAGGACGGGTCGTGTATCACTAACCGTCAACATCATTGATGGAAGTGGTACGTGGACGCGCATTTCATAGATTTTAGACATGCTGTAACTTAGTGTAACTAATTACATCTAATTTTGGTATATTATGTAAAAAGATGTAATTCCACTAATAGTAATAAAAGATGTCTATGTTGTGTTTCTCTTATATCTGTGTTTATTTACTATAAACAATTGCACTCTGATAAAAGCTAGTCACATCCACCCGTATCGTTCACACGCTTTCGCCGGGATGTGACAGGTAAAAGAGGTTATACGACACGAATCAGGTTATAAGATTATCATATTTAATTTTACTTTCATTTAGTAATAACTAACTAAAATATAAATTGATTAGTTTTCTCATCTCGTGAAGAATTAGTTGATTGGCAAGTAACGTGGGGCGAGAAAATGGGTTTGTTATTGTCACCAAACATTCAAACAGAATTCGAATGGTGTGGTGGTTAAAATTTGGTTGAAATATGATCGGGGTGGTGTATATAAGGGAGCATCCACTCTAAGAAAAAGTGGCACAAAAAAAACAAACTGTCAATTTGAATTGCAGGGTAATACGAGATGAAGAGAGACGGGCGGATTATAGTTGTTGTGGGCGATACTCATAACCATGAACCTGCTGAACTTGGAAGGACATGCATACGCAATGAGCTCATCAAAAATGAGCTTTCTACTGTAAAGAATCTGACCGAGCAAAATATTGACCCTCGAAACATTCTAGGTACGTTGAGGGAACAAAATCCAATAACGTGGCTGTGTTACGAACCATATATAAGCTCAGGAAAAATTAAAAAGTCCACCAGAATTGGGTGAAACCCCAATGCAGGTTTTTTCTATACTACAACACACATCAATATATTTACACCCCTCACATAGATGAACCGACAAATGCCGTCGAGGGGTTTTTTTATACATCTCACATCTCACACATTATGGCATGCGTATCCACACATGTTGATGATTGATACAACATACAAAAAACTTGTATAAATGCTATTTGTTCAAATGATTGGTGTGACATCCCACCCTGAAATCTTTTTCTGTTGCTCACACATTCATTGATTATGAAGCGTGAAGCCAACTTCAGATGGGTGTTTAGAGAAACTAAAAGCAACGCTGGAAGAAAAGTGTATGGAGCCCCGTGTTATACTAATCGACCGAGACCTCGCTCTGATGAAAGCGTCAAAGAAGTTTTTTCCGAGTGCTGTTCGATTACTTTGCAGATGGCATATTCGGAAAAATTGCTAAACATGGCAAGGCGAGTTTTTCAAATGAAGAGTGGGGTGCTTTTGAGCATGTGTGGTCGGTACTTATTAACTCTGCAACGACGGACATATACGTTTATAATTACGACCCGCCTTTATCGCAGATTGGTGTCCAAACATTCAAGTAAGTTTTCTAGTGTTATTCTTAAAATATGTGTATATTTACATAAAAATAAGTACATTTTTTTAAATAGGAGTGTTAATGTACCTCAAAAATACTGGTTGGACCCCCTACAAAGAGAGATTTGTGTCGGCGTGGATAAATAAAGTTATAACTTCGGTCAGCACCCACGAACCGAGTTGAGAGCCCATTCGTTGTTGAAAAGTTACATGAAAGCAATCAATAGCACCCTGGATAGATTTATTCCTTTATTAATAATATCTTAGTTACCCAGGAAATTGCTATAAAAGAAAAGTTTTACCAAAAGCAAAATCATGCTTATGGTGCACATAATCATAAAGTGCTTAAATTGCTGCGAGTAACGTTTCTTTTGCAGCTTTGGATATGTTAGTTGGTGAGATTAACAGGATAAATCATCTATTATATCCAAAAATCATGTGGCTGCCAACTTTTTACCAGCTGTGGTCTTCCGTGGGCTTGTAAACTAAACATTACATTCAAACAAGTGAATGTTCTTTTACATTTTTTATTTTTTCATGAAAACTTTTATTTAATATTAATATATTATTTTATAGGTCAATGTATCCCGCTCGATGCCATTGATGTTTTTTGGAGGAAGCTAGATTTTTCACCCAAGTATATTGTACGGGAGGTTCAAGTAGATGTACATAAAGAGATGGAGATGGTGACAAAACATTTACTTGTCACCCGAAAATATGAAAAATCTTTGATTAATATTTTCAAATCGTTCATTAATCCTTCAAAAACTGATAAAAACCTCCTAAAGTCCAAACACATACACAGGGTCGTCCTAAAAAAGATAAGCAAAAGAAACAATATTAGACCCCCCCCCCAGACATAATTCATATGTTCAACCTTGAGAAATTTTGAAGGTCCGCCAACATATTCAAGTTCAGTGGTGAAGTCAAAACAAGGGTCTTTGCAGCGCAGTCAATCCATGTCTTCAAAATCAGAGCCAAAGATGGATTATCTCAACAGAGTTCCATGTTTTCATATATCCCGGGCGACGAAGATAAAAAATAATTTTTCCGTTTTAATCGCTGGATTCCATCATTCTTTTTCCGTATATTTCAGGTGCGGATGATGTTTTAGCCGACTGAAATTGTGGTTTTCATGCTATAGCACTCGCACTGGGAATATGGTGAAAATCACTGGCGTTTTATTCGTACGGAACTTATAGCTGAGTTGGATGAAAACAGACATAGGTACGCTGCGATGTTTCCTGATAAATGAAATAAGGGAATCATTAAACTGGAACGGCTTAGGTGCAGCTCCCCACAAAAATTGGATGACAGTGCCACCTGCTACAATCCTTATTGCTAACAGGTTTCGAGTGGTTATAATTTTTATATCTATCAACAACTCCGCTACTTTTTTCCCGTTCTGGTTATCTCCTCGTGATATCAGTGAACATCATATGATTTCAATTGCTTATGTTCAAGATAACCATTTCATTAGAATTTGATTAGTGGGTGACTATCCATGCCTGTTCCGAGCAAATATTGGTATTTGTACAAAACAGAAAACACTAATGACAGGATCTCAGCCTCTCTTGTTGATCAACTAGATTATGTTTGCAGCGGATTTAGCACTTTAATTAGCAATTTAGAGCAAGAACATAAAAGATTTCAAATTAAAGCATAAACATAGAGAGAAGAGTTTCTGCAAACAATAAATGTTCTATTGATCGCACGTTTCGGCATTTAAAACTGTATGGTTCACCATCCTTTTATAGGCGGCAAAAGGATGGTGGTGATGTCCTTTCTCTGACATCACTGAATATTTAAATTACAACTGTCAAAACATAAAACTACTGAAGATGTCAACAACTGACATCTTCTTACAAAAGTTCCTAAGTGCTGACAAAAGTAAACTACTGAAATCCTACAACGACTGAAGAACAAACTCTTCAGTCGTTTATAACTACTGATACTATAACAACTGAAGAACATGCTCTTCAGTTGTTGTACAACTACTGAAAGTAATAAACTACTGAAAGGGAAAAACCACCACAACAACTGAAGAAGACTTCTTCAGTTGTTGTGACAAACTCTGAGTCTTCAGTACTTGGTCTTCAGACTTTGCTTCAGATGATATAACAACTGATGACTTCAGTAGATATCATCAGTTGTTGTCTTCAGTCTTTGTCTTCAGACTTTGTGCTTCAGTAGAAGGTCTTCAGTTCTTTAGTTCTTCAGCTTTTGATTCTTCAGCACTTGTCTTCAGTACTTGAAGTCTTCAGTACTTGTATGATCAGTACTTCAGACTTCAGTACTTGTCTTCAGTACTTTAGAGTCTTCAGCTGTTGTTCTTCAGTTCTTTGATCTTCATACTTTGATCTTCAGACTTTGTCAGAACAGCTGATGGAAGTCTTCAGCAGTTGTAGCAGTGGCATGTGGGACTTAGAGGTTTTCCTGATCTTGGCTCATTGGTTCTTTGGTCCAACAAACTCCCCCTGAACCAATGCAGCCAAAACCTCTAATTATTGAATGTCCCACTTATTGATGGCATAAAGATTGGTCTATTTCCTTCTAGATCAGATTAGAAGTTGACCCAGATAAGCACTGGCCAGAGAGGTAGTCTCAAATGTTTGTTTGGCTAAGTATGGATGGGAGCTCTGTCTTGGGGAATTGGACACAGAGCTGTTACCCATCCATGAGATCTACCTCCCACGTACAAGCCGTAGGATTCTCTACAGTAAGCCTGAAGAAAGATCAGTTGTTCTTCTTTGGACAAGTCTTCAGGCTCACCTTCGAACAACCCCTCCCGACCGTACAGCTCTGAGAGGAACTTGACCTGTCTTCCATTTTTGAGCTCAAGTGTTGTGATTTGCCTATATGCAAACTCATCAGGATGTTTTCCCTCTAACAACAAAGTGAGCTCATCCCTATGAAAATTCTCAAGCTTCTTATAGACCAGGCCCTTCCTAACCACCCTATTATCTAGCATTGAAAAGGGTGTTTGGCCGGCTCTATAAGCTTTCTCGAATTCATCTACTATTTCCCAGGGTGTTATTACAATAGCCACAGAGATCTCTTCATCTACGATTCTCTTTAGTTGGCTTTTGTATCTCACAGGCATGTCCTTTTTGACTATCCTGTGAGCCACCCTTGGGTCAGGCCAAGCTCTCACCCTCTCCCTTTCATATTGAAAGGTTTGTTTGAGGGTGAATAATCTCAGAGCTTCTCTCTGCATGTTTATTATAGAGGTGGTAGCAGTATAACATTTGTCAATGCTTTTCAGCATTTCCTCATCATGTCTTTTCTGCTGCTCCTCCTCTTCTAACTTAACCTTCACAGTGTCCTGCTGTGAGGTGGGATTGATGGGTTGTGGTTTGGCTTTGGGTAGAGGTATAACCGCTGAGAGTAGCAGGCTATCCTCCTCATCATCCTCTTCTTCATCTTACAGCCTCAGCACCCTTCTCTTCTTCTTCAAGGGTGGATCATTGGCTGCGGGTTTTGGTGGTAAGGGAGTTGGTTTTGTGGGTTGTGGTTGGGTTGTTGGTGTGGGAGTGTTGGCAGGCACTGCTAGCAGCCTAGAGATAAGGGCTGGTTTGGTTAGCTAAACTAGCAGTGTCCTGTTCCCACCACCGGCTTCAGGCAAGGCCTCTGCGACCAGTCCCTTTGTAAAATCACCAGCCGAACAAATCTTGGTGGTTATTGCCAAGAGTTTGTCCCTGGTCCATGCCTTAACATCAAGGACTGGTCTGCCCAGGTACTTCGAAGTGAACCTACTCATAGCCTCAAGTTTCTGTCTTTCCTCTTGGCTATGAGTAGTCCATCGGTACTCAATCTCTCTCCTCTCCATATTCCTGATCTCTTGATCTAGCAAAGCAGTGTCCTTGTCAAAGCCTTGTCTGAACAGCTGTTCAATGACTTTGTTCATTGAACGGTTATGCTCAGCATCAGCCTCCTTGACAAGGGCTGCTAGATCAGGATCAGCCACCTTCTTTCCCTCTCCCTTATTCTTATTAGTGATACTGAAATCCTTTTGGATTTCAGCCACTTCTATCTGCTCTACCTCCCTCACTTTCCTCTTCCCCTTCTCCCTCACCTTACTGCTCTCCTCAGCCAACTCCCTCTCTACCACCTCCTCTTTTCTGCCTCTTTCTCCTCCTCTCCCCTCTTCCTCTTGTCTTGCACTGATGTCTCCCCCTTTTTGGTTGCATTGGTTGGGGTTTGACTATCAGCAAGAGCCTTAGAAATAGCAACCTCCACCATGGGTTGTATGTATGTGGGAAGCCTCTCATCAAGGGTTTGAATAACTATGTCTTTAAGGATTGGTGTGATGAGAGGCAGGGATTTCTGGAGGATAGCATCCAGCTGCTCAGGGGGGTTCTGTCCCTGAGAGCTAGTGCCAGAAGCAGGGGCTGGTGGCTGAGTTTGTGGGAGTGGCTCAGTGTCTGTGAGACCTTCAGGTGAAGGTGCCATCTGTGGGGTAGTGGTGGCAGATGGACTTCTATCCTGAGTCATCTGAGCTAGCAGCTCTTTGAGTCTGCTTATCTCATCCTCAAGGATAGTGTTTTGAGCTACGACATCAAAGAAGAAGCTCAGGTCATCATCAGCATAAGCTGAATCACCTGACCTCCTGACATTATCAGGATGAACATGTCCTGAGTGTGGCTCAGTAATGACATATGCCCCTTGTTCATGGTACTGGGGACTTCTGGCCTCCGGATTGGATCCATCATCGGCCATTGCCTCTGGTGAGGTCTTAGAGATGTTACCAGCTTCACCCTGCTCAGATGTTGATGCAGGGGAAGTGGCAGCCTCACCAGATTGTTCTCTCTCCCTAGCCACACTGGGAGAGTGAACTGATTCTCTGTGCTGTGGGCTCTGATCAGCACTTGTGCCCACCCCCTCTTCGGTTGGAGTCTCCCCAGTTGTAATAGGTTGCGGGGGAGAGGGTGGAGTGCTCAGATCAGTCAGCACTTTAGCTATTACCAATGTTGGGCTTAGTGGGGCAGTCTCCTCAGTATATGGGCTAGAAGCAGTATGCACATGGGGAGGACTGTGCTCTTCAATGGCAGTCTCCTCAAGTGAGAAAGACCCCAGTAATGTGGTTGCCCCAAAATTGGTTGCATCAGGCTCCTGTTGAGAGGAAGCCTGTGCGGTTGTGGTTGGTGGAGTCGTGGTACCTGCTGGGAGAATCGAACCAGCAGGCACATCCTGCCTTTGTGTGGCAGGGGCATCCTCAGGGGACTCATTTCCCTGAGTAGCCTTTGTGGGCTTCTTTTTGGCTTTTGGCTTGGTGGGGACTTTTGATTTGGAGGTGGAGGCTGTGGGTTCCAGCTGCGTGGGTTTTCGCAGCCGGCCAGCCTGTTTCAGTGTTTGGTCAGTGTTGTGCCTGGAGTATACCTCAGCTTGAACAGCTATGGCAGGGACCCCAGTGCCAACTAGTCCCTCAGCCTGAAGCTGGTATTCGATCATGGCCATTATGAACCGTGGATATAAGTTCCAACGGTTAGAAAAAGGTTTTGTGGCCATGTCCTTGAGTTCCAAGAATAAAAGTTCAGAAAAATTTAAAGGCTATTTCTCAAGGATAGAATACAATACCTGCTGCCACCTTGTGGACATCTGGTCCCACGAAGAGGTCTTGGGAGCCAGACACACATTCACCATGTGGAAGATCAATCGTTGAGGGTCAGGGAAGTGTTTCTTCAGCAGAGTGGAGGCGGAGAGGTTACCCTGATAGTCATAAGATGTGAATGAGAGATCCAGGGTACCTTTGGGGTAGGAGGTTGGGTGAGTGGCATCCTCCAGCTCTAGGGTTTGTCGTATGGTAGCTGGAGTGATAACCACGGGTTTGCCGTTGACGGAGGACCGGAGGGAGACCTCGGCATTCTGCGCTCCGGTTTGGACGGTGACATTGGTCCAAAACTCCGTCAAGGAGTCGGTGTATAGAGTAGGGTTCAAAAGAAAAGCCGTTTTGTATGGTGAGTCGTGCATTAGATCGACGGCTTGGTGAAATTTTGGCCATAATGGTGACTTGGTGAGATGGGCGACACAGTTGTGTCGAGGTTTCAGTTGCATGTTCGCCATTAATGGTGTATGGGAATTTCAGAGGTTTTTAAGGATTAGGTCAAGTAAGGAGTAAATGCTCTGAAGATGGGGTATTTATAGGGTAGGGCAAAGGTTAAAAGAAAACTACTGAAGGTTTTGGTGTTAGTTATCAGTTGTTGTAACAACTGATGACATGGTTTTAACCTTCAGTGGTTGTAACATCTGAGGACTTGGTATTAGTCTTCAGTAGTTGAAACTACTGAGACCTTGGTTTTGTCCTTCAGATGTTGTGAACGTCTGAAGAGTTAGTCAGTCGTCAGTAGTTATGAACTACTGATGACCTAGTATTCTTCTTCAGACGTTGTAACAACTGAAGACTTGGTGTTAGCCTTCAGTAGTTGTAAACTACTGAGATCAGTAGTTGTGAACTACTGAAGACATGGTATTGCTTCAGCTGTTGTAAACAACTGAGGACTTGGTTTAGCCTTCAGTAGTTGTGAACTACTGATGTCAGTAGTTATGAACTACTGATGTCAGTAGTTATGAACTACTGAAGACATGCTCTTGTCCTTCAGTTGTTTGTGTATGAAACATCAGCTGTTGTTATCAGCTGATGAGAAATGACTCATCAGCTGTTTCCATCAAATCAGTTGTTTCATACTAGCCTCCACACTTACTCATCAGCTCTTTGGCTGATTTTCAGTTGTTTCATTGACCCTTCAGCTCTTGTGAATATTTATGCCTTCAGCTCTTGTGATCAGATGTTCACAAGTGCTGATGAAATATTCTTCAGAGCTGGTGAACAAATTTGGTCTTCAGTATGTGTAAGATTACACATCAGTACTTATGACCAAAAATTGTTCTTCAGTACTTATTTAATTGAAAATCATACATCAGTAGTTGTAATCCACTTCACTACATCAGTTGTTTTTCAATAAATAATGTACATCAGTACTTTGAGTCAGTTTAGTCTTCAGTAGTTGTGAAAGAGCTGAAGACTAAATTACTCATCAGTACTTATATTTGACCTTTGCTCTTTAGTAGTTGTGAACTAAGAGTACCAGCATAGGTCAAATCATTCAAGCTGCAGCATACCAAGCCTTAGTACCAAATTTTGGAATGTGGCACTATCTAAAGGCTTAGTAAAAATGTCTGCAAGCTCATCAGCACTAGGCACAAACTTAGGATCAATCAGACCTTTCTCATAGCAATCCCTGATAAAATGATGTCTGATCTCAATATGCTTGGTCCTAGAGTGCTGGACTGGATTCTTAACAATACAGAGAGCTGAAGCACTATCCATTAATAATGGAGTCTTAGTCTCAGCAATTCCATAATCCAGAAGTTGGTTCTGAAGCCAGAGTATTTGAGAAGTACAGCTTGCAGCAGCAATATACTCAGCTTCAGCAGTGGATGTAGCAATGGATGTTTGTTTCTTACTCTGCCAAGAAACTAAACAATTGCCTAGGAATTGGCAACCACCAGAAGTGGATTTTCTGGTGACTTTGCATCCTGCATAGTCACTATCAAGAAAGCAACTAATTTGCAAGAATGCCCAGCTGAATACCAAAGACCTAGTGATTGGGTACCATGCAGATATCTAAAGATCCTTTTGACTGCAATCAAATGGGATTCTTTAGGTGCAGCCTGATATCTAGCACAAGCACATGTTGAAAACATGATGTCTGGTCTAGAAGCTGTAAGGTACATCAAGGACCCAATCATACATCTGTAAAGGGTTTCATCAACCGCTTTACCTTTCTGATCTACATCTAGTTGTGTGATGCTGCTCATGGGAGTAGAACAGGGCTTACAGGATTGTAAATCAAACTTATTCAACAACTCTTTGGTATACTTGGACTGATGGATGAAGATTCCATCATCCAGTTGTTTGATTTGCAAACCCAGAAAGTACTGTAATTCTCCCATAGCACTCATTTCAAATCTCAGCTTCATAAGCTTTGTAAATTCATCACACAACTTTGGATCAGAGGATGCAAAGATGATATCATCAACATAAATCTGAACAAGTAGTTTATGTTGTCCCACAGTCTTGATGAATAGGGTTTTATCAATGGTGCCTCTAGTGAATTTATTCTCTAAAAGAAAGGTTGAGAGTGTCTCATACCAGGCTCTAAGAGCTTGCTTCAGCCCATATAGAGCCTTATCAAGCTTGTACACCCAATCAGGATGTTTATTGTCCTCAAAGCCTGGTGGTTGACACACATAAACCTCTTCTTTTTTTTCCATAAAGGAAGGCACTTTTGACATCCATTTGATAAACCTTGAGACTGTGAAAGGCAGCATAAGCTAAGAACAGTCTGATTGCATCCAGTCTGGCCACAGGTGCAAAGGTCTCATCATAATCGATGCCTTCCTCCTGTGCAAACCCTTGGACAACCAGTCTGGCCTTGTTCTTGACAATTTGGCCCTTCTCATCTGTTTTGTTCCTAAATACCCACTTGGTGCCTATAGCACACTTATCTTTGGGTAATGGAACAAGCTCCCACACTTGCTGTTTCTTGAATTGAAGAAGCTCAAGCTGCATAGCTTCCACCCATCCATTGTCTCTTAAAGCAATATGATAGTTCTTTGGCTCTTGCTGACTGATGAAGAGAGCATAGAAGCAGAAGTTAGACAATTGATTCCTGGTTGAAACTCCAGCTTGGATATCACCAATGATTTGTGAAGTGGGGTGATTCTTGAGCTCTTGATAAACTATAATATCTGTGCAAGTGTTTGTAGACCCATCAGCAGCAACAGATGGTGATGGAGATTCCTGAAACCATGTAGAGGATGGCAGCTCAAATGAAGTAGAGCAAGCAGAGATCTCATCAGCATTTGTAGTGGATGGAGCTGCTGAGGCTACAGGAGCATCAGGTTCAGTAAACTTAGGCAGATTGTCACTGATCCTGAAGAGGTGAGTACTGACTTCATCATCATCAGTACCACCAGATGGAGATCTGTTGACAGGCTCAACAGATGGAGGTTGATAAGGAACATATTGCAGTATGTCCAGATCAAATAACTCCACAGGGTTTTGTGGAATCTTGTCCTTTGGAGATTCATTGAACTTAACATGCAAAGTTTCTTCAACTCCTTTGGTTCTACAGTTGAAGACTCTGTATGCTTTGCAAGTTGATGAATAACCGACAAAGTACCCTGCATCCACCTTACTAGCAAACTTATGGAGTGGGTTGCTAGTATTGAGAATAAAACAAGGACACCCAAAGGCTCTAAAGAATGAAATAAGAGGAGCCAAATGATGAAGAACTTCATAAGGAGTCTTAATCAACCTCTTATTCACTAAAGCTCTATTTTGTACATAGCAAGCTGTATTGACAGCTTCAGCCCAAAAGGTCAGTGGCAATCCAGAGTCAGCCAACATTGACCTTGCTGCTTCAATGAGGGTCCTGTTCTTTCTCTCCACCACTCCATTTTACTCAGGAGTTCTAGGAATGCTAAACTGCCTTCTAATTCCCTTGGACAGGTAGAAGTCATCAAGTGTGTGATTTCTAAATTCTGTTCCATTGTCACTCCTCACACACTTGACCTGTAGGGAATGCTGCTTTTCTACTTGTAACACAAAGTTCATTATTGTCTTTGCTGCTTCATCCTTGGAGTGCAAGAAGAAAGTCCATACAAACCTGGAGTAATCATCCACAATTACCAGGCAGTATTTCTTCTTTGCCATGCTCATTACTCTGACAGGACCAAAGAGATCCATGTGCAGAAGTTGTAAGCAGGCAGTGGACTTTGGTTCTTCTATTGAAGGGAATGAAACTTTGTGTTGTTTTCCTTTCAAGCAAGTAGTGCAGTCATCTTCACACTTAAACTGCTTCAGAGGCAATCCTCTTACTAAACCATGGCTTATAAGCTGATTCATGTTCTTGAAATTTACATGACTCAGCCTTCTATGCCATAGTATAGATTCTTGAGGAGATGCCTTGGAGAATAGGCAAGGATGGCCTTTTAGATCCATCTTTTTGGAAAGATCTAAGGCATACACTCTTCCTGTCCTGTTGGCCTTCAGGAGAGTGTGTTCATCCAATGCCTTGTCAATCAAACTCAGAACTTTGGATGACAGAATCCGACAGTTCTGACTTGTGAAAAGGGCAACATGGCCTTTGTCACACATTTGACTGACACTCAAGAGGTTGTACTTGAGATTCTCCACATGGTTAACATCATCAAACCTTATTTCCCCATTGGAAACAAAGCCTTTTCCGATGATGTAACCCTTTGCATCATTGCCAAAAGAAACAAATCCCTTCTTTCCTTGAGAGTAGTCATTAAGAAGGGAACTGCTTCCTGTCATGTGCATGGATCCTCCACTGTCTACATACCAGATGCTTTTAAGGCATGTTGAAGAACCCTGCAAACACAACCACGTGTTAGTTTGTCTTGGAGACCCAAACCTGCTTGGTTTTGGGTCTGGTCTCAGCTACAGGAGCAGCACTAACAGTTGTGTTGTGTGTGACAGCTTGAGGTGAAGAAGATGGTACAGAAGAGGAGCCCTTTGGCTTGGACTTCCTTTTCTGTGGTTTCAACACAGGAGCATCTAAGTGGTTGACTCTTCCCACTAGCGGCTGAACCATCATCACCAATTGTGTCTGATTCTGTGATAGGGCTTTCAGCTCTTCAGACACATTGGAGTTTGCTGATGATGAGTTCCTATGTTGTACCATCTTTTTCTGAGCAACCTCAGCTGTTGCCTGAGTTATCCCTACCTTCTTAGATTTAGCTTTGGGCTTAGGGATTTCAGGCTTGGATGTTGCTAATACAAACTTGGTTTCAAACTCATTCTTCATTTTATTGATGCTCTCAGTAATTTTCTCCTTCTGTTTGAGTTTGGAACCCCTTTTGTACCAGCAATCATCAGCAAGATGATTGAATAAGCCACATATCTCACATGGCTTTTTCTTCATCTTGTGCTGATCATCAGCTGAAGAGGATTTAACTGCTGAAGACTTGTTCTTCAGCTGTTTATCATCAGTACTAGCAGTTTTCTTCCTAGTGCCTGCTTTCCTGGTATCCTCTCTAGCTGTCTTCAAACCTTTCCTACTGTTAGTTTTCTTCTCTTTAGTGCTAACAGTATTTGAGGTTTGAACTTCAGATGTTGTCACTTGCTCTCCAGTACCTTCAGTACTTCTAGTGACAACTCCTGAGTTGACCAGCCTTTTGGTCATGTGATAGTCTATCTCTGATGATGCTGATTCAGAGGATAGTAAGTCACATGATGAGAAGGATTGGTTATTGCTCTCCCCATCAGATTCAACTTCTGCTCTTGAAATGAAGTCTGTGGGAGGAGCAGTGTGATTATAACCAATGCCAAACTTCACATTGGAAGCAGTTTGCTTGCTAAGAAGCATTTCAAAACCCTTGCATGATTGCACCCATCGATCACACTCAACTTGGGTGGTTGCAAGAGTTTCCTTGAGATCTTTGTACTTCTCAAGAAGTACATCTTCCCTAGCTTTAGCATCTTTGATTTGGCAGTTAAGCTTGTAAATCTCATCATTTTTATCTTTTAGAGCAACCTTAAAATCAGCTTTTCTTTTGGAAATAGTGTGCTCAAGCTCAAGATTTTTATCTATTAAAGCTACATTTGCTTCTCTAATAGAAGCAAATGCTGCTATGCATGACTCTGAACAAAGCTTGGCTTTTGCCTCAGTGGATACCTGAGATGAGGCATTAGATGATGACCCTTCAGCAGAATCAAGGGCCATCAGAGCAAGATTTCCAAAAGGTTGGTCACCACCATGTTGACCAGCACCTTGGAGTAGTGGTTCCTGACCAGATAGCTCTTCTGGTAGACTACTCCAGTCAACAGCAGTTGGGGTGAAAAAGCTTTGTTGTTGAGGTTGTGTGTTGATGAGATTGGGAAGAATGAGGCTCTGGAAGAGCATGAGGTGGTTGAGCCGGGGGTGCTTGAGTTTGACCAGGCTGAGGCATGTAGTAACAGGGGTAAGGATAAGGCATATGACCCTGTGACACAAAATAAGCAGATGGTGCTTGTGCCTGAGATGGATGGGTAGAACTGTAGGAAGGTTGCCCTTTGTGCTGTGAGCTATTGCTGGGAAAAGTCACAAAGGGTGCAGATGAGTTAGATCCAGATGATCTACACTCTCTTGCAAAATGTCCAAGCCTTTGGCACTTGTGACACCTCAACTTGCTCTTGTCAAAACCAACTTTGGTTTTGCCAGAGAGTCCTGGGAATTTCCTACCAGTTCTTTTGTAGAACTTCTGAGATCAGATATTTATCATTGCCATTTGGTTCGAAATATCCATCTCTTCCAGATCATCATCTGGAATGCCCTTCAAATCCTCCATCAGAAAACACAAGTTGTCACCACCTCCTCCTGAACTACTGACACCAACAAAAGCTTGTTCTGAGCTTGTAGAGAAATCAATATGCTCATCATAAGAACTTTCTGATGAAGCATATTCTGACTCATGACTTATCAAGGCAGCATTACCTTGGACAAAGTCATCAGCAAGTTTGCCAGAAGATGACAACTTTCTCTTTTGCTCTACCTCTCTCTCAAAAGTGAGTAGTTTCCCATGAAGTTGGGTGAGAGATAGAGTGTCAAGGTCAGCACTAGAGCGTAGGACAATGGTATATGTGTCCCATCTCTCAGGCAATGACCTGAGGAACCTGTTGTTCATCTGGCTTTTGGAGTACTCTTGTTTAACCATCTTCAGCTCAGAGATTAAACAAGAGAACCGCTCAAACTGCTGGGTCAGAGACTCACCCTTTCTATATGAGAAAGTCTCATATTGTTGGGCAAGGATTTCCCTATTGTTTGCTAAGACCGAATCAGTTCCTCCAAATTGTTCCTTTAGAGCAACCCATAGGTCATGAGCAGACTCATGATGCAAGAGCCCTGAATATATCTCGTTTGGAATGGCCATGGCTAAAATTCCATGGGCTCTGGCATCAATTTCGAACAGCTTTAAATCCTCGTCCGAATATTGTTCAGGTTTCTTGGGAACCTGTTCATTAGACTCCGGGACGTTCACCATAGGCTTGTATGGCCCATGCACCACTGACTTCCAACAACCAGCACTGTTGACAGCCAAGTGGTGTAGCATACGTCTTTGCCATATGTTATACTCGTTCCTAACCAGCATTGGAGGCTTGGTTGCGGAACCAGTATTGTGGGGATCACTGGTTGGTGTTGTCATCTCAGGTTTTGGTCAAAAACAAGTTTAAACACGACAAACGTAACTCAAAACCACCAAAAGACCTCAAGATTTTGGCCGGAAACAGCTGAAATTTACTCTCTATGGCTAGCTCTTGCAAATTGCTAATTCGATCAAACAGAGAGATCAAAAGAGCAGTTTCAAATGATCAATGTTGAAATCGATCAATGATTAACCTGCTCTGATACCATTTGACAGGATCTCAGCCTCTCTTGTTGATCAACTAGATTATGTTTGCAGCGGATTTAGCACTTTAATTAGCAATTTAGAGCAAGAACATAAAAGATATTTCAAATTAAAGCATAAACATAGAGAGAAGAGTTTCTGCAAAACAATAAATGTTCTATTGATCGCACGTTTCGGCATTTAAAACTGTATGGTTCACCATCCTTTTATAGGCGGCAAAAGGATGGTGGTGATGTCCTTTCTCTGACATCACTGAATATTTAAATTACAACTGTCAAAACATAAAACTACTGAAGATGTCAACAACTGACATCTTCTTACAAAAGTTCCTAAGTGCTGACAAAAGTAAACTACTGAAATCCTACAACGACTGAAGAACAAACTCTTCAGTCGTTTATAACTACTGATACTATAACAACTGAAGAACATGCTCTTCAGTTGTTGTACAACTACTGAAAGTAAATAAACTACTGAAAGGGAAAAACCACCACAACAACTGAAGAAGACTTCTTCAGTTGTTGTGACAAACTCTGAGTCTTCAGTACTTGGTCTTCAGACTTTGCTTCAGATGATATAACAACTGATGACTTCAGTAGATATCATCAGTTGTTGTCTTCAGTCTTTGTCTTCAGACTTTGTGCTTCAGTAGAAGGTCTTCAGTTCTTTAGTTCTTCAGCTTTTGATTCTTCAGCACTTGTCTTCAGTACTTGAAGTCTTCAGTACTTGTATGATCAGTACTTCAGACTTCAGTACTTGTCTTCAGTACTTTAGAGTCTTCAGCTGTTGTTCTTTAGTTCTTTGATCTTCATACTTTGATCTTCAGACTTTGTCAGAACAGCTGATGGAAGTCTTCAGCAGTTGTAGCAGTGGCATGTGGGACTTAGAGGTTTTCCTGATCTTGGCTCATTGGTTCTTTTGGTCCAACAACTAATGATTGGGAGGTTATATACGGAAGTCGATTTCAAAATTATCTCGAACTAAGGCCCGTAGACCCGGTTGAACGTATAGATTTAGTATAATTTACACATTTATCAATATTGTTGTTGAATTGTAAACATGTAATCAATTATTTATTTAATCAATATTGTTGTTGAATTGTAAACATGTAATCAATTCTTTTGGTGTATACGTGTGCGAGTGAGTCTGTATTAGCAGAATATATTTCATTTTCCAAAGTGAAGTATAAGTTCTACAAAGAAGAGGAATTATAAACATGTAATAAAACATTTAAACGTAATCCAAATTAAGTCATAATATATCAACAAAATAATTTATCAAGTTTTTTACATGAAAGCTAAATATCTATGCCGCATCACCACCACCACCAGCATCCTCCTCATCACCACCAGCAGCCTCCTCGTCATCACCCCCAGGTCGTCTGACAAACGGAGGCAACTCCGACCGAGGGGGGATGTCAATACCCTGGCTACTAGCCCAAATGTTGTACACATCCGCCACCCATACAAGCAAGGCGTGGGACTGGCGCGCCAAATGGAGTGACTCCGCCATGAACTCCCCCGTCGGCGGAATCTGCCGAATGATCGTCCTAGGAACAGGCAGTACTGGCGGTGGGGCGTGTGCCTGCGGCTGCGGCTGCGGCTGCTGCGGCGGCTGCTCCTCCTCACCACCAACCCCCGCCATAGGCTGCCAGATGGTCCGACCACCATCAGTGGACCATCGGAGGTCGTCGCCAAATTTGGCGGCAATCCCCATGGCCATGACGGTCTGCCGACCCAAAATCCTAGGCGGTGTGTCCTCGTCTGCTTTGCAATTAGGGCGTCCGTAAACAACCCTAATCACGAGGCAATGACGGTGATGTAAGAGCCGCATACAATGGGGCTATCCATCTACAAAACAATCAAATTATAATATAATAATAGATCAAATAATAGATAATACTTATTTATTAAGAATTAATATAAATATTTTTTTACCTTGCCCTGAATGACACTGAAAAAATAGGCGGCCATGCAGTGAGCAAGATTCACCCGTCTAGGTGAAAGCAAAGCCCTCAGAAAAAATAAATCAAAGAGCGATACCTGCTCCATACTCTGGTCTCTGCCAGCAATGGTGCCGGCAATGCACCGGTGTAGGTACCGGTGCAACGGATCTCTAATGGAGCTCGCCCTAATGGCGCCCTCCCATGGCTGGTCGGAAATCATCGGCCACCATCCGACCAGAGGAGCCACCTCTGACTGGACCTCGTCAAAATAAAAACGAGCATCCTGCGTCTCCTCCTGGGTGTAAAACCCAAGAGTCACCGCCCACTGAGCGAGAGTGAACTCAAACCTAGTGCTCCCCAGCCTAAATCGAACAGCTAGGTGCTCCCGGGGGTCCTCATCCTCTGTCGCGGGAATGAACAAAAACGTAGACAAAAACTCCAACGTAAGCTCCCTGTAGCCCCTCCTAGATCCTAAATCAAACATACGCCTCCAGGGCGTTTCTCCCTCGAGCCGAACGATGTCCTGTACACGTGCTATATCTCCAACCTCCTCTAGCACATCCCAGTCGAGGGTGCGGGTCCCCTTCAGGGGCCGTCCAATCAGCTTCCACAGCCTAAGCCGTGGCTGTGTCTCTCGAGGAAAACAAAGATCAGTACGTGGGTCCAGGAAGTCACCCTGACCCTCAGGCTCGGTCTCTGGACGTGAACGTTTGCGCGGCGGCATAATCTGCAAAAAAAAATTGAAAATCATAAGAACACATAAAAGAGTTATGGCCCGTGAAGGGATGTCACGGCCCGTGACCCTCTGAATGTTCGAAGGGTTACGACCCGTGAATAGCAGTCACGGCTCGTGACCCTTTGAAAATTCAAACGGTTACGGCCCGTGACAGCATTTCACGGCCCGTAACCCCCAAAAATTTTCAGAAAATTTTTGTTTTTAAATTAAATTTTAACGTACTTAAACGATAAATATACAAAACTAAAATACGAATTTCAATACGTACCGTAGTATGGAGTCGGCGGTATGAAAGTGATGAAAATCTGGAGGTCGTGACATAGTGAATCGTATGTGTGTTTAGGGGGCGTAAAAGAAGAAATGGTCCGTGAGGCCACATATATAATCCACCTTCACGATCGTGAAGGGCCTCACGGCCCGTTAACGATTACTTAAACGGGCCGTGAGAGGCCTCACGGTCGTGAGGCTGGGTTTTTTTAAAAAACAACCGTTGAAGGAGCTCACGGCCCGTGAACACCTTCACGGCCCGTTAACTTTTACAAATACGGGCCGTGAGACCCTTCACGACCGTTAACCTTTACAATGATATTTTTTCTTCATACGGATACAGCCCATAGAACAGACAGCTCTTAATAAGCCCAAACTCGTCATACAGATATTATGACAACAGCCGTTAACCTTTATAATGATATTTCTCTTCATACGGATCCAGCCCATAGAACAGACAGCTCTTAATAAGTCCAAACTCGTAATACAGATATTATGACAACAGCTCAAGAACAATATTGTGTGATAATAACGGTTTATCGTTTTTAATAAAGTGTACTAATAAGCGTTTATGTTTTAATAAAATATTTCATTACTGTTCTACATTATATGTCTAGAATACAGTTCGTCTGCCATAAATCTTCGGAATCTAAAGCAAGCATCCTGTAAGCTAACCTCTTGCCACTCTAAAGATCTATTTTGAACCAACCTACGCAATAACATACAAATTACAACTCCCGAATCTCGACCAATATGACCGGCATTAGGAGGCCACACGGTTTCACCGGATACAACCAGTTCTTCGATTTCTTCTTGTCCGGAGTGCTGCCAATATTGTATACGTGATAGAAAATGTAAAAAGTACGATTCGAATTGTACGAAAATCATTCGGGCATTACGATGAATGCACCATGAATCATCATATGTATTTGGTCGGCATTCGTATGGAGAATATATACGAACTTGTAGTGAGTCCATAGAAATCTTAAAAAGATACCAATTTTCTTCGTCATCAGTCATTGGTACGTAAACCTACAAAACAATTTAATTCACGGTTATAAATTCATGATTTTTATTGCAAAACATGAAAACAGTATTACCGTAGCAACTTCCCATAACGCGGGATATAGACAGTCACTCCCGTCGCCATATTCGTTGCCCTTAACGGACCCCGAGTATATTAAGTTAAACCACTCAAATGAGAGAATCGTCCAACGATCATTACCCGACAACGCTTCTGTTCTACGTATTTCTTCGTATCTTCATATTGTGAGTCTATTTGTCCACGCCCGAACATGCTATAAAATAACAATTTTTATAATTGTTAGAATTTTAAAATAAAATAAAATTTACAAAAAAAAAATTTAAATCATACCTCTGTACCTAAAGACACGTTTCCGAGTAATTCACGCCAAAATTGTAACTGAATATCGGAATTACCCATGTAATACACCCTACATGTTTGGGAATCACCGTTATGTATAAAGTGAATTAAATTTTAAGACCAGTTCCTTCCATTCTGACAATTATGGTTATCTATTTGATCAGGAATACTTTCCACAATATCTCGTGAGTTTGAAGAGGACTCTTTTTGACGTCTTCTATTACCTCTATGAGAAGACATTTTAACTGTTTCGTTTCTCACTAACCGTATATAACAAGTAATATATATAACGTTTTATATAGAATCTTAAATCGAATCAAAGAATAATACGTCACGTCACATAATTATAAAATTTAAAAATGCACGCAAATCGAGGAAAAGAAATTCTCAGAAGGACTACTACGGCCCGTGAGAGAACTCACGGGCCATTATGTAACATTTTCACTGGCCGTGTGTTTGGAGGCTTACGGGTCGTGATGCGTTTCACAGCTCGTGAGCTTATAAAGCTGTGAAAATTAAATTTCGAATATCATACGGCCCGTAAGGCCCTTCACGGGCCGTGAAAAAAGTCAAAGGGCGTCCCTTTAACACCTGACAGGGCGTCCCTTTAGTAAAACCCTTACAAAAACAACCCTATACCTATTTTCTTTACCTTTTAAAACACTTAAAAAGAAACAAACAAACAAGTGTATCCCGCTGAAGAGCAGGGTCTGGGAGGGGTATATGGTGGCAAGTCTTTCCTCTATCTTGAAAGATAGAGAGACCGCTTCCGAAGAGACCCCCGACCCATTAACAAAGGCAATAACAATAACAATCATAATACAAAGCATACAACACAAAGATAGATATCACATGAAGAATTAGATAATGCGCTCATAAAAAAACGGCATGTAACACCCAAAAAGGGTAGATGAGGAAAACTACACCTAACGTGTGGGGTCCGGCCATATGTCCCCGTATACCCTTCCCACCCACAAAACCCACTAAAAGTCCTTAATTTTAATTCTACGCCTCCACTGACTTCTATCCTCGATCATGTTCTCAGAAAGATGCAAGTCTATCATATCCCTCCTAATAACCTCGTCCCAAGTCAACCTAGGTCTACCTCTACTCCCCCTACCCTCTAAGCTGATGTTCTCTACTGCTCGGACAGGTGCTGCCATCGTTCTCCTCTTCACGTGCCCAAACCATCTTAATCTTCCCTCTCTTATTTTTTCTGTGATACAAGCCACCTCTAGCCTCTGGCGAAAGACGTCGTTTCTTATCCGATCCAATCTTGTGTGTCCACACATCCACCTCAGCATTCGCATTTCTGCAACCTCTATTTGTCTCTCGTGCGATTTCTTTATGGCCCAACAGTCTGTGCCGTATAACATAGCTGGACGTACTGCCACTCTGTATAGTTTTCCCTTTAGTTTTGCTGGGAACCTCTTATCACACAAAATCCCTGATGCTGCTCTCCACTTGCACCATCCTGATTGTACACGGTGTGCTACATCGCTGTGTATCTCTCCATCTTCCTATACGTACGAGCCAAGCTATTTGAACCTAGACGTCCGGGGGACCGCCATGCCCTGGATACTGATTTGGGTGTCCTCTTCGGCCTCACCACTAAAGTTACAATGCATGTATTCTGTCTTAGAGCGATTTATCCTTAAGCCCCTGCGTTCTAGTGCTGCTCTCCACTGTTCTAATCTCTCGTTAAGCACCGTCTTAGATTTTGATATTAAGACAATATCATCCGCAAATAGCATACACCATGGGGCTGGCTCTTGTATAGACTTGGTCATCTCGTCCAACACTACTGTGAAGAGGAATGGGCTCAATGCCGATCCTTGGTGGAGTCCTACTTCCACCGGGAAGTAGTCTGTGTCTCCGACAGGTGCTCGTACACATGTTTTTGCCCCATCATACATATCCTTTATTATTTTGATATACCTCTCTGGTACCTTTCTAAGTCGTAGACTTTCCCAGATGAGTTTCCGCGGCACACTGTCATAGGCTTTTTCTAGGTCAATGAATACCATATGCAGGTCTCTTTTCTTTTCTCTATATTTCTCCATTATCCTCCTTATGACGTGTATAGCTTCTGTTGTAGAGCGTCCTGGCATAAATCCAAATTGGTTTACCGCTATCTGAGTTTCTCGTCTAATTCTCGTGTCAACAATTCTTTCCCATAGCTTCATCGTGTGACTCAATAGCTTTATTCCCCTGTAATTTGTGCAACATTGGACATCTCCTTTTTTCTTATATATGGGGACTATGACACTGCTTCTCCACTGCTCTGGCATCTTCCTGTCTTAAAGATAGTGTTGAATAAGTCCGTTAGTCATTGTAGGCCCTCATCTCCAAGGCACTTCCACACTTCAATCGGAATGTTGTTTGGCCCCACCGCCTTAGCCCTTCCTATTTTCTTCAAAGCTCTCTTAACTTCATCGACTGTGATGCTTCTATAATAACACTTGTTTTGTTGTGTCGTTTGAGTTGTTTCATCGATCTCCGTTTGTTGATTACGGTTCGTTATGTTGAAAAGGTTATCGAAGTAAGTTTTCCATCTCCCCTTGATGTCTTTCTCCCTCACCAAGACCTTTCCATCTGCGGCCTTTATAAACTTCACCAATCTCAAGTCCTGTCTACTACGTTCCCTTGCCTTGGCAATCTTAAACATGTCATATTCACCCTCTTTCATCTCTAATCGCTTATACATCCTCTCGTATGCTGTGTTCTTTGCCTCTGACACAGACTTTTTCGCCTCTCGTTTAGCCTCTTTGTATTTATCTTTTAGCTCTGCTCGTTCTTCCTCATTATTACAGCGTAAAAGCTCTCTAAAACTTTGTTGTTTAATTCTTATCTTCTCCTGTACATCTTCGTTCCACCACTAGGATTCCTTATGACCGATTGTCCTATTTGTTTTAGTCCCAAGCATTTCTTTAGCTGCTTGAATGACTCTAGTTTTGCATAGCCTCCCACTTTTGGTTGGCGTCTTCCTGTGGCCCACTCAGCTTCATTGGAATGATTTTATCTCTAAAGATGGTAATCTTTTCGTCTTTGAGTTGCCTCCATCTGATCGTAGGTCTACTTCTCTTAGTTGGTTGGACAATTGCTCTCTTCAGTCGTAGATCTGCCACCAACATGTGATGTTGAGTGACTACTGTCTGTCCCGGTATTGTCTTGCAGTCCTTCCACGAGCTACGATCTTCTCTCCTCATCAGCAAATAATCTATCTGTGTGTGTCTCCCGCCGCTGCTAAACGTAATTAGATGTGATTCTCTTTTCTTGAAAAACGAATTTATGATGCTTAGTTCATGCGCTAATGCAAAGTCAAGAAGCTACCTACCGACGTCATTCCTCAGGCCATACCCAAAGCCTCCATGCACCAACGGGAAATGATCGTTGTCCTTACTGATATGCCCATTAAAATCTCCTCCTATGAATATTTTTTCTTCTCGGGGTATGTCTCCCATAACGTGATCTAAACTCTCCCAGAACTTCTTTCTTTCCGTATCCCCTAATCCAACTTGCGGTGCATACGCACTAACTACAGCCACTACTTCGTCTCCTATTACTATCCTTAACAACATAAGTCTATCATCGATTCTTCTAACCTCCACTACATTATCCTGAAGTTCTTTAGCAACTAAAAAACCTACTCCATTTTTTGTTCCATCTGACCCTGAATACCATAGTTTATACCCATTACACTTCTTTGCCCTCCCACCTCACCATCTAGTGTCCTGGAGGCACGCCATCTGAACCTTATGGCTCCTTAACACATCTATTATCTCTAATAACTTACTAGTAACTGTTCCTACATTCCACAATGCCACTAGTAATTTATAACCCTTATTCCCTGTAGTTGCATCTCTCGTCACCGTACATGATCTCGGGACAACATAATGTCTCCTGTTATCTATTATACCTCACTCACCCAGCGTGACAAGAAACACCTTAGAAAAGAGGATGCCACACTAATAAAGCATAAACAAAAGCAGTCACTCACGCAATGGTCAACAAAACACAGACGAACACAATTACAACCAGTAACAGAAATATATCAAATCACAAGACAATATGACTGGCACAATCAATTCCCTATTTAAAAGCAGAGTGCTGGTACCCCTAACCCAGCCAATCAGTCCAAACGAAAAAATATAAATAGAGCAGACTAGAAGCAGAGATAAAACCCGAGACGGAACGATCTCACCCAAATTACACGAACAAGTAGCTATTTAAAATCAGAATGCTGGTACCCCTAACCCAGCCAAACAATCTAAACTAACAGATATAAACTAAAGGTATAGTTAAGATATAATGAAAGACGAGTAAAAACAGATATGTAAACCCGAGATAGAACGATCTCACCCAATGTACACCCAATTTAGGGTTCTTCGTTTATGCTGCTGGCACTGGTCCGAGTTTTCGCTAACCGGTGGAGGCGGTGGTAGGTAGGATTAGAGGAGGTAGCTGCTGTGGTGGCTCTGATGGTGGTGGGGGTCGCCGGTGGTGGCGGTGGTAGCTAGGTGGGTGAGGGTGGACACTGGTGGGGGCGGTGGGTGGGTAGATGGGTGGGGGTGGACAACGGTGAAGGTGGCTGTGGGTCGCCGATGGTGGCGGTGGTGGCTAGTTGGGTGAGGGTGGGCAGCGGTGCAGGTGGCTGTGGGTGACGGTGACGGGGTGAGGTGTCCGTTGGTTGGGTGACGGTGAATGCAACGACAGTGGTTGACTGCGGGGGTGGGGGTAGGTAGGCGGTTGCGGTGATGGTTGTGGTGACCGGTGGTGGTGGGGGGTTAGTGAGAGGGAGTAGAGAGAGAGGGAGAGAGAGATGTTTAGAGAGAGAGAGAGAGAGCAGAGAGAGAGAGGAGTCAAACCTTACGAGGATTACCGTTGGTGGTGGTTGTGACCGGTGACCGGTGCCGGTGGTGGGGACCGGAGACCGGAAGTGGTGGTGGTGACCGGAGGTGGAGAGATGGAGCAGAGAGAGAGAGAAGGAGAGAGAGAGAGAGGTATTTTTCTTCTTAAAAACACTTAAAAACAATAAGTTTAATTTAATGATAAATGTTTCTTTTCGAAGATTAAAGAAGAACATTTGTTTATTTATAGAATCATTTTATATTTCTAAAACATTTTTGTTTAGAAAGTTTTATAAAATCAACTTTCTTATTGAAAAATCATTTAGTGTTTAAAAAACATTTTTTAAACTTTTTGAAATAAGATTTAGTTTTTAAATAACTCTTTTGGATCACAAAACAATAGGTGATTACTTTGGGTTAAAAAAAATAATAGGCGGGATCTTTTTAATCCAAGAAATAAACGCGATATTTATATCCAAAATAATTTATTAGCACCATTTGACAGGATCTCAGCCTCTAGTTTGATCAATTAGGTTGTATTCGCAGCGGATTAAGCACGAGGATTAGCAATTACTGCAAGAACATAAAAGGATTTTGCATGTAACAGTAAATATAGAGAGAGAAAACAATTCTGCCAAAAATGTAATATTCTTTTTGCTCACACGTTTCGGCAAGGATTACAATTAGGTCATCTTCCTTTTATGGAGGAAGAATGACGTAGGCTGATGTCACTGATAGTGACATCAAACCGTTATTAACAAACTACTGAAATAAACACTTAACTACTGAAGATGTCAAACAGCTAACATCTTCTTACAAAACCTAAGTGTTCTACTTATTACAAGTACTGAAAAGGAAACTACTGAAAAGCTACAACGACTGAAGAACAAACTCTTCAGTCGTTTACAACTACTGAACTATAACTGCTGAAGAACAAACTCTTCAGCTGTTGTACAAACTACTGAAAAGGAGAAATATAAAACAACTAAAAAGTAAAACCATCACAACAACTGAAGAAGACTTCTTCAGCTGTTGTGACAAACTTTGAAGCTTCAACACTTTGGTCTTCAGACTTTGGTCTTGAGATGATTCATCAGCTGATGACTTCAGTAGTTGTCATCAGCTGATGTCTTCAGTCATTGTCTTCAGACTTTGTGCATCAGTTGTTGATCTTCAGTTCTTCAGTTCTTCGGTTATTGATCTTCAGCACTTGTCTTCAGTACTTGAAGTCTTCAGTACTTGTATTCATCAGTACTTCAGACTTCAGTACTTATCTTTAGTACTTGGGATCTTCAGCTGTTGTTCTTCAGATCTTGATCTTCAGCTGTTGAGTCTTCAGTCTTTGTCAAACTGCTGATGAAGCCTTCAGAAGTTGTTGTGATGTCATGTGGGACTTAGAGGTTTTCCTGATCTTGGCTCATTGGTTCTTTTGGTCCAACAAACTCCCCCTGAACCAATGCAGCCAAAACCTCTAAGTTATTTATTGTCCCACTTATTGTTGGCAGAGATGTTGGTCTATTTCCTTCTGGATCAGATCAGAAGTTGACCCTGATAAGCACTGGCCTGGGAAGAGGTCTCTGAATATTTGTTTGGCATAGTATGGACGGGAACCCTGACTTGGGGAACTGGACAGAGGGTTGTAATCCCATCCATGTGACCTACTTCCCACGTACGAGCCTGTAGGATTCTCTGGTGTAGGCTCTGAGGAATGTAATTTGTTCTTCTTTGGATAGGTCCGCAGCCGCACCTTCGAATAATCCTTCATGGCCGTACAGCTCTGAGACAAACTTGGCCTGTTTGCCATTCTTGAGCTCAACAGTTGTGATCTGCCTATAGGCGAATTCATCAGGATGTCTGCCTTCTAGTAGCAGGTTGAGCTCATCTTTTCTAAAGTTCTCAAGCCTCTTATAAACTAAGCCTTTCCTAACCACCCTATTCTCCAACATCGTTTCGGGTGATTGCTTAGACTTATAGGCTTTCTCGAACTCATCTACAATTTCCCAGGGTGTTATTACAAGAGCCACTGTGATCACTTCATCTACGATCTTCTTCATTTGGCTCTTGTATCTCACAGGAATGTCTTTCTTAATGATCCTGTGAGCCACCCTAGGATCAGGCCAAGTCCTCACTCTCTCTTTATCATATTGGAAAGTTTGTTTGAGAGTGAAGAGTCTTAGAGCTTCCTTCTTCATATTCATTATAAAGGTAGAAGCAGCATAAGCTTGATCAATTGACTTTAGCATTTCAGTATCATGAAGCTTCTGCTGCTCTTCTTCTTCTAACTTAACCCTCACAACATCCATTTGTGAGGTGGGAGTGATGGTTTTAGATTTGGCTTTAGGTAGAGGAATGACTGCAGAAAGAGCCAGTCTATCCTCCTCATCCTCCTCTTCTTCTTCCTCTTGCAGCCTCAGCACCCTTCTCTTCTTCTGCAAGGGTTGATCATCGGCTGTAGGTTTTGATGGTGAAGGGGTTGGTTTTGTGGGTTATGTATGGGTTGTTGGTATGGGAATGTGGGCAGGCTTTGCTAGCAACCTAGAGATAAGTGCAGGTTTAGTCTGTTTGACTAGCAAGGTCCTGTTCCCAGCACCGGCTTCAGAAAGGGCTTCAGCGACCAGCCCCTTGGTAAAATCACCAGCTGAACAGATCTTGGTGGCTATAGCTAAGATTTTGTCCCTGGTCCAAGCCTTGACATCAAGGACTGGTCTCCCCAGATACTTCAAAATAAACCTACTCATAGCCTCAAGTCTCTTTCTTTCCTCTTGGCTATAAGTGGTCCATCGGTATTCTATCTTTTTTCTCTCCATATTCCTAATCTCCTGATCTAGCATGACAGTGTCCTTATCAAAGCCTTGCCTGAACAGCTGATCAATGACAGAATCCATTGATCGGCTATGCTCAGCATCAGCCTTCTTGACAAGGGCTGCTAGATCAGTATCCACCTCTACCTTCTCTCCCTCCTTTTCTCCTCTCTTCTTTGTGTAGGTGACATGAAAATCCTTTTGGATTTCAGCCACAGTAATCGGTTCAACTCTCTCCTCCCTTACCTTCTCCTTCTCCTTCACCCTCTCAGTCTCCTCAGTCCTCTCCCTCTCATTTTCCCCCTCTCTCCCTACTTCTTTCTCTTCTTCTACACTCTTCCTCTTAGCTTGCACTGATGTCTCCCCCTTTTGGGTGCATTGGTTGGGGTTTGACCATCAGCAAGTGTTTTGGCCACAACAGCTTCCACCATGGGCTGTATTTGTGAGGGAAGCCTCTCATCAATGGTTTGCATCACAATGTCTGTAATTATAGGTGTGATGAGAGGCAGGGATTGTTTGAAGATAGCAACTAATTGCTCAGGAGGGTTCTGTTCCTGAGAACTAGTGCCAGAAGCAGAGGCAGGTGGCTGAGTTTGTGGGAGTGGCTGAGTTTGTAGGAGTGGCTGAGTATATTTGAGACCTTCGGGTGAAGGTGCCATCTGTGGGTCAATGGTGGCAGATAGACTTCTATCCTGAGATATTTTGGCAAGCAGCTCTTTGAGTCTGCTTACCTCATCTTCTAGGATAGTGTTTTGAGCAACTACCTCATAGAAGAAGCTCAAGTCATCATCAGTTTGCACTGAATCACCTGACCTCCTGACAGTGTCAGGATATACATGCACTGAGTGTGGCTTAGTAGTTGCATGTGCCCCTTTTTCTTGGTTCTGGGGACTTCCAGCCTCTAGATTGGATCCATCATCGGCAGTTGACTCTAGTGAGGTCTTATTGCTAGTACCAGCTTCTTCCTGCTCATGTGTTAATGCAGGGGAAGTGGCAGCCTCACCAGATTGCCTTATCTCCGTGGCCACACTTGGAGATATGACATGTGATTCTCGGTGTTGTGGGCTGCCATCAACACTTGGGTCCACCCTCTCTTCGGTTGGAGATACCCAAGTTATGATTGGTTTCTGGGGAGAGGGTGGAGTGTTCAGATGGGTCAACACTTTGGCGATTATGAGTGTAGGGCTTTATGGGGCGGTTTCAGTGGGAGATGGGCTTGAAGCAGTGTGCACATGGGGAGGAGTGTGCATTTCAATGGTAGTCTCCCCAAGTGAGAAAGACTCCAGATGTGTGGCAGCCCCTGAAGTGGTTGCATCAGGCTCCTGTTGAGAGGAAACCTGTGCGGTTGTGGTAGGTGGAGTCGTGGTGATTGCTGGGAGAATCTGGCTAGCAGTCACTTCCTGCATTTATGTTGCAGGGGCATCCTCAGGGGACTCATCTCCCTGAGTAGCCATTTTGGGTTTTCTTTTGGTTTTGGGTTTGGTGGGGACTTTGGATTGTGAGGAGGAGGCTGTGGGTTCCAGCTACGTGGGTTTTCGCAGCTTGGCAGCCTATTTTAGGGTTTGGTCGGTGTTGTGCCTGGAGTATACCTCAGCTAGAACAGCCATGGCAGGGACCCCAGTGCCAACAAGTCCCTCAGCATTAAGCTGGTTCTCGATGATGGCCGTAATGAACCGAGGATACAAGATCCAACGGTTAGAAACAAGTTTTGTGGCCATATCCTTGATTTCCAAAAATATTATTTCAGTGAAGTTCAAAGGTTGTTTTTCAAGGATGGAACACAATACCTGTTGTCACCTTGTCGACATCTGGTCCCATGAAGATGTTTTGGGGGCCAGACACACATTCACCATATGGAAGATGAGTCGTTGGGGATCTGGAAAATGTTTCTTCAACAAGGTTAAGGCAGAGAGGTCACCCTGATAGTCATTGGCAGTGAAACAGAGATCAAGGGCGCCTTTGGGGTAGTTGGTAGGGAAGGTGGCATCCTCCAGCTTTAGGGTTTGTCAAATAGTAGCTGGAGTGATAACCACCGGATGGTTGTTCACGGACGACAGGAGAGAGACTTCGCCATCGTTCTCTCCGGTTTGAACGGTTATGTTCGTCCAGAACTGTGCTAATGAATCGGCGTATATGGTGGGGTTACGTAAGAAGGCCGTTTGGTATGGTGAGTCGTTCATCAGATCGATGGCATTGTGGAACTTTGACCAGAATGGCGATTTAGTGAGATGTGCGACACAGTTGTGTCGAGGTTTGATTTGCATGGCCGCCATTAATGGTGTATTTGGAAGTTTCAGAGGTTTTTGAAAGTTAGGTCAAGTGAGAATGAAAAGCTCTGAAGGTTGGGTATTTACAGGGTATGGCAAAGGTTGAAAGAAAACTACTGTAGGTTTTGGTGTTAGTCATCAGTTGTTGAAACTACTGATGACGTGGTTTTAACCTTCAGTGGTTGTAACATCTGAGGACTTGGTTTTGTCCTTCAGATGTTGTAAACGGCTGGACTTGTTGTTAGTCATCAGTAGTTATAAACTACTGAGGACATGGTTTTCATCTTCAGACGTTGTAACAACAGAAGACTTGGTGTTAGCCTTCAGTAGTTGTAAACTACTGACATCAGTAGTTGTAAACTACTGAAGACATGGTTTTGCTTCAGTTGTTGTAAACAACTGAGGACTTGGAGTTAGTCATCAGTAGTTGTGAAACTACTGAAGACATGGTTTTGTCCAGTTGTTTGAGTATGAAACAGCAAATGTTGGTATCAGCTGAAGAGTAAAGTTACTCATCAGCTGTTTCCGTCAATTTAGTTGTTTCACCGACCTCCACAATTATTCATCAGCTCTTTGGCCGACTTTCATATGTTTCATTGGCCCTTCAGCTCTTGTGAATATTTATGCCTTCAGCTCTTGTGATCAGATGTTCACAAGTGCTGATGAGATATTCTTCAGAGCTGGTGAACAAATTGTCTTCAGTACTTATGTGAAAGATTACACATCAGTACTTGTGACCAAAATTTGTTCTTCAGTACTTATTTGTTTGAAAATTATACATCAGTAGTTGTAATCCACCTCACTACATCAGTTGTTTTGCAACAAATAATGTACATCACTACTTTGAAGCATTTTAGTCTTCAATAGTTGTGAAAATACTGAAGACTCAATTACTCATCAGTACTTATAATTGACCTTTGCATACTAATGCTCATCAGTACTTGTGAACTGAGAGCATCAGCATTGGTCAAATTATTCTAGCTGCAGCATACCAAGCCTTAGTACCAAGTTTTGAAATATGGCACTATCTAGAGGCTTAGTAAATATATCTGCAAGCTCATCAGTACTAGGCACAAACTTTGGATCAATCAGACCTTTTTCATAGCAATCCCTAATAAAATGATGTCTGATCTCTATATGTTTGGTCCTAGAGTGCTGGACTGGATTTTTAACAATACAAAAAGCTGAAGCACTATCCATTAATAATGGAGTCTTAGTCTCTATAATGCCATAATCCAAGAGTTGGTTCTGAAGCCAGAGTATCTGAGAAGTACAACTTGCAGCAGCAATGTACTCAGCTTCAGCAGTGGATGTTGCAATTGATGTTTGTTTCTTACTCTGCCAAGAAACTAAACAATTGCCTAGGAATTAGCAACCACCAGAAGTGGATTTTCTGGTGACTTTGCAACCTGCATAGTCACTATCAGAGAAAGCAACTAATTTGCAAGAATGCCCAGTTGAATACCAAAGACCTAGTGATTAGGTACCATGTAGATATCTAAAGATCCTTTTGACTGCAATCAAATGGGATTCTTTAGGTGCAGCCTGAAATCTAGCATAGGCACATGTTGCAAACATGATGTCTGGTCTAGAAGCTGTTAGGTACATCAGGGACCCAATCATACATCTGTAAAGAGTTTCATCAACCGCTTTACCTTTCTGATCTACATCCAGTTGTGTGATGCTGCTCATGGGAGTAGAATAGGGCTTATAGGTTTGTAAATCAAACTTATTCAACAATTCTTTGGTGTATTTGGACTGATGGATAAAGATTCCATCATCCCTTTGTTTGATTTGCAAACCTAGAAAGAACTGTAATTCGCCCATAGCACTCATTTCAAACTTTTGCTTCATGAGCATTGTAAAATCATCACACAACTTTGGATCAGAGGATGCAAAGATGATGTCATCTACATAAATTTGAACAAGGAGCTTATGCTGTCCCACAGTCTTAATGAACAAGGTTTTATCAATGGTGCCTCTAGTGAACTTATTATGGAGAAGAAAAGTTGATAGTGTCTCGTACCAGGCTCTAGGAGCTTGTTTCATCCCATAAAGAGCCTTATCAAGCTTATATACCCAATCAGGATGTTTATTGTCCTCAAAGCCTGGTGGTTGACACACATAAACTTCCTCTTTTATTTTACCATATAAGAAGGCACTTTTGACATCCATTTGATAAACCTTAAGACTGTGAAAGGCAGCATAAACTAAGAACAATCTAATTGCCTCCAGCTTGGCTACAGGGGCAAATGTTTCATCATAATCGATGCCTTCCTCTTGTGCAAACCCCTGGACAACCAGCCTGGCCTTGTTCTTAACTATTTGGCCCTTTTCATCTATTTTGTTCCTGAAAACCCATTTAGTGCCTATTGCACACTTCCCTTGGGGTAAAGGAACAAGCTCCCACACTTGCTGTTTCTTGAACTGAAGAAGCTCAAGCTGCATTGCTTCAACCCATCCATTGTCTCTGAGTGCAACATGATAGTTCTTTGGCTCTTGCTGACAGATGAAGAGAGCATAGAAGCAGAAATTGGACAATTGACTCCTGGTTGAAACTCCAGCATTGATATCACCTATGATTTGAGATGTGGGGTGATTCTTCAGCTCCTGATATACTATAATATCAGTGCAAGTGTTTGTAGGACTTTCAGCAGCAACAGATGGTGATGAAGATTCTTGAAACTATGTAGGAGATGGCAGCTCAAATGAAGTAGAGCATGCAGAAATCTCATCAGCATTTGTTGTGGATGGGGCTGCTGAAGCTACAGGAGCATCAGGTTTAGTGGACTCAGGCAGGTTGTCACTAAACCTGAAAAGGTGAGTACTGGCTACATCATCATCAGTACCACCAGGTGGAGAACTGTTGACAGGCTCAACGCTGGAGGTTGATAAGGAACATATTGCAGTATGTCCAGATCAAACAACTGCACAGGGTTTTGTGGAATCTTGTCCTTTGGAGATTCATTGAACTTGACATGCAGAGTTTCTTCAACCATCTTTGTCCTACAGTTGAAAACTCTGTATGCCTTGCAAGTTGATGAATAACTAACAAAATACCCTGCATCCACCTTACTAGCAAACTTCTGGAGTGGATTGCTAGTGTTGAGAATGAAACAAGGACACCCAAAGGCTCTAAAGAAAGAAATCAGAGGGGCCAAATGATGAAGTACTTCATAAGGAGTCTTCATCAACCTCTTATTCACTAATGCTCTATTCTGCTCATAGCAAGCTGTATTGATAGCTTCAGCCCAAAAGGTCAGTGGCAATCCTGAGTCAGCCAGCATTGACCTTGCAGCTTCAATGAGAGTCATGTTCTTTCTCTCAACCACTCCATTCTGTTCAGGAGTTCTGGGAATGCTGAACTGCCTTTTAATTCCCTTAGACAGGTAGAAGTCATCAAGTGTGTGGTTTCTGAACTCTGTTCCATTGTCACTCCACACACACTTGACCTGCAGGGAATACTGCTTCTCCATAAATAACACAAAGTTCATTATTGCCTTGGCTTCTTCATCCTTGGAGTGCAAGAAGAAAGTCCATACAAACCTGGAGTAATCATCCACAATTACCAGGCATTATTTCTTCTTTGCCATGCTCATCACTCTGACAGGACCAAAGCAGGAGCTGCAAGCAGGTAGTGGACTTTGGTTCTTCTATTGAAGGAAATGAAACTTTGTGTTGTTTTCCCTTTAAGCACGCAGTGCAGTTGTCTTCACACTTGAACTCCTTCAATGGCAATCCTCTTACTAAACCATGGCTTATCAGCTGATTCATGTTCTTAAAATTAACATGCCCCAGCCTTCTACGCCATAGAGTAGACTCTTAAGGAGAGGCCTTGGAGAATAGGCAAGGATGGCCTTTTAGATCAATTTTCTTAGAAAGATCTAAGGCATATACTCTTCCTGTCCTGTTGGCCTTCAGGAGAGTATGTTCATCCAACACCTTGTTAATCAAACTCAGAACTTTGGATGACAGAATCCGACAGTTCTGGCTTGTGAAAAGGGCAACATGGCCTTTATCACACATTTGACTGACACTCAAGAGATTGTACTTGAGATTCTCCCATTGGAAACAAAGCCTTTTCCGATGATGTAACCCTTTGCATCATTGCCAAAGGAGCCAAATCCCTTCTTTCCTTGAGAGTAGTCATTAAGAAGGGATCTGCTTCCTGTCATGTGCATAGATCCTCCACTGTCTACATACCAGATGCTTCTTTGGCATGTTGAAAAACCCTGCAATCATAACAACAAGTTAGTTAGTTTTGGAGACCCAAACCTTTTTGGTTTTGGGTCTGTTCTCAACAACAGGTGCAACACTAACTGGTGTGTTATGTGTGACAGCCTGAGGTGAAGGAGATGGTGTAGACGAGGAACCCTTTGGCTTGGATTTCCTTTTCTGTGGTTTCAACACAGGAGCATCTAAATGGTTGACTCTTCCCATTAAATGTTGAACCATCATCACCAGTTGTGTCTGACTTTGTGATAAAGCTTTCAGCTCTTCAGACACATTGGGGCTTGCTGGTGATGGATTCCTGTGTTGCACCATCTTCTTTTGAGCAACCTCAGCTGTTGCCTGAGTAACCCTACCTTCTTTTTAGATTTAGCTTTGGGCTTAGGGATTTCAGGCTTTGATGTTGCTAGTACAAACTTGGTCTCAAACTCATTTTTCATTGTATTCATATGCTCTTTAATTTTCTCTTTTTGTTTGAGTTTGGAACCCCTTTTGTACCAGCAGTCATCAGTAAGATGATTGGACAAACCACATGTCTCACATGGCTTCTTCTTCATCTTATGTTGATCATCAACTGAAGAGGATGAAACTGCTGAAGACTTTTTCTTCAGCTGTTTGCTATCAGTAGTAGCAGTTTTCTTCCTTGTAGTACCTGCTTTCCTGACATCCTATTTAGTTGTCTTCAAACCTTTTCTACTGTCAGTATTCTTTTCATTGCTGGCAGTAGTTGAGGTTTGAACTTCAGGTGTTATCATTTGCTCTCTAGTACTTTCAGTACTTCCAAAGACAACACCTGAGTTGATCAACTTTTTGATCTTGTGACAATCAGCATTTGAACCATCAGCTGTTGTAGCATCAGCTGATTGGTTTTGGCAGGAGTTAATGTTGACTTCTATCTTTGAGGATGCTGAATCAGAAGATAGTAGGTCACTTGATGAGAAGGATTGGTTATTACTCTCTCCATCAGATTCTACTTCTGCTCTTGGAGTAAAATCTGTGGGAGGGGCAGTGTGATTATAACCAATGCCAAACTTCACATTGGAAGCTGATTGCTTACTAAGAAGCATTTCAAAACCCTTGCAAGATTGCACCCATCGATCACACTCTACCTGGGTGGTTGCAAGAGTTTCTTTGAGGTCTCTGTACTTCTCTAGAAGTACCTCTTCCCTAGCCTTATCCTCTTTGATTTGGCATTTAAGCTTATAAATCTCATCATTTTTATCATTAATCACAGCCTCAAATTCAGCTTTCTTTTTGGAAATTGTATGCTCTAGCACAAGGTTTTTATCTATTAAAGCTACATTTGCTTCTCTAATAGAAGCAAATGCTGCTATGCATGAATCAAAACAAAGCTTGGCTTTGGCCTCAGAAGATACCTGTGAGGAAGCATTGGATGATGACCCATCAGCAGACTCAAAGGCCATTAGAGCAAGATTCCCAAATGGATTATCACCACCATGTTGACCAGCACCTTGGAATAGTTGATCCTGACCAGATAGATCATCTGGCAGACTACTCCAGTCAACAACTCCTGGGGTGAAGAAGCTGTGTTGTTGAGGTTGGGGTTGATGATGAGATTGGGAAGATTGAGGCTCAGGAAGAGCATGTGGTGGCTGAGCAGAAGGTGCTTGAGCTTGACTGGGCTGAGCCACATAGTAGCAGGGGTATGGGTATGGCATATGACCCTGAGGCACAAAGTAAGCAGGTGATGCCTGTGCTGGTGATGGATGGCCAAAACTGGAGGAATGTTGCCCTCTGTGCTGTGAGCTGTTGCTTGGAAAAGTCACAAAGGGTGCAGATGAGTTAGATCCAGATGATCTACACTCTCTAGAAAAGTGTCCAAGCCTCTGGCACTTGTGACACCTCAATTTGCTCTTGTCAAAACCAACTTTGGTTTTGCTAGAGAGACCAGGAAATTTCCTGCCAGTTCTCTTGTAGAACTTTTGAGATCTGATATTTATCATTGCCATTTGACTCAAAATATCCATCTCTTCCAGATCATCATCTGGAATGCCCTTTAAGTCCTCCATCAGAAAACACAGATTATCACTGCTACCTCCTGAACTACTATTAACACCAACAAAAGCCTGTTCAGAGTTGGTAGAGAAATCAATATGCTCATCATAAGAACTTTCTGATGCAGCATATTCCGATTCCTGACCTATCAAGGCAGTATTGCCATTGACAAAGTCATCAGTAAGCTTCCCAGAGGTGGACAACTTCCTCTTTTGCTCTATCTCTCTCTCAAATGTGAGCAGTTTCCCATGAAGTTGGGTGAGAGATAGAGTATCCAGATTTGCACTGGAGCGTAGGATAATGGTATAAGTGTCCCATCTCTCAGGCAGTGATCTGAGGAACCTGTTGTTTATCTGGCTATTAGAGTACTCTTGTTTGACCATATTCAGCTCAGAGATCAAACATGAGAACCACTCATACTGCTGAGTCAGAGTCTCACCCTTCCTATGAGAGAATGTCTCATATTGTTGGGTGAGGATTTCCCTTGTGTTTGCTAAGACCTCAGAGCAACCCAGAGATCATGAGCAGTTTCATGATTCAGAAGCCCTGAATAGATCTCATTTGGAATTGCCATAGCTAAAATTCCATGGGCTTTAGCATCAATCTCGAACAGCTTAAGATCTTCGTCCGAATATTGATCAGGTTTCTTCGAAACCTGTTCATTTGATTCAGGGATGCTCACCATAGGCATGTGCAGTCCATGCACCACTGACTTCCAACAACCAGAACTGTTGATAGACAAGTGATGAAGCATACGACGCTGCCATATGTTATACTCGTTCCTCACAAGCATCGGAGGCTTGGTAGAGGAACCAGTATTGTGAGGATCGTTCGTTGGTGTCGACATCTCAGTTTTTAGTCAAAAATCAAGATTAACAAAACAAATGTAGCTCAAAACCACAGAGAACCTCAAGTTTAACGGCCCGAAACAACAGAATCTCAATCTCTATAGCTAATTCTTGCAAATTGCTAATTCGATCAAACGTAGAGATCAAAAGAGCAGTTTCAATGATCAATGATGAAATCGATCAATGATTAACCTGCTCTGATACCATTTGACAGGATCTCAGCCTCTAGTTTGATCAATTAGGTTGTATTCGCAGCGGATTAAGCACGAGGATTAGCAATTACTGCAAGAACATAAAAGGATTTTGCATGTAACAGTAAATATAGAGAGAGAAAACAATTCTGCCAAAAAGGTAATATTATTTTTGCTCACACGTTTCGGCAAGGATTACAATTAGGTCATCTTCCTTTTATAGAGGAAGAATGACGTAGGCTGATGTCACTGATAGTGACATCAAACCGTTATTAACAAACTACTGAAATAAACACTTAACTACTGAAGATGTCAAACAGCTGACATCTTCTTACAAAACCTAAGTGTTCTACTTATTACAAGTACTGAAAAGGAAACTACTGAAAAGCTATAACGACTGAAGAACAAACTCTTCAGTCGTTTACAACTACTGAACTATAACTGCTGAAAAACAAACTCTTCAGCTGTTGTACAAACTACTGAAAAGGAGAAATATAAAACAACTGAAAAGTAAAACCATCACAACAACTGAAGAAGACTTCTTCAGTTGTTGTGACAAACTCTGAAGCTTCAGCACTTTGGTCTTTAGACTTTGGTCTTCAGATGATTCATCAGCTGATGACTTCAGTAGTTATCATCAGCTGATGTCTTCAGTCATTGTCTTCAGACTTTGTGCATCAGTTGTTGATCTTCAGTTCTTCAGTTCTTCAGTTGTTGATCTTCAGTTCTTCAGTTCTTCAATTGTTGATCTTCAGCACTTGTCTTCAGTACTTGAAGTCTTCAGTACTTGTATTCATCAGTACTTCAGACTTCGGTACTTATCTTTAGTACTTGGGATCTTCAGCTGTTGTTCTTCAAATCTTGATCTTCAGCTGTTGAGTCTTCAGTCTTTGTCAAACTGCTAATGAAGCCTTCAGTAGTTGTTGTGATGTCATGTGGGACTTAGAGGTTTTCCTGATCTTGGCTCATTGGTTCTTTTGGTCCAACATCTTTCTTGAAGATATAACATTACTTTCAAACGAGTTTATTACTTCCATTTTTTGTATTTCTAATTTTTTTTTGTCATGGAATTGATTTATTAAAGTAAATTTTACCTTTGATTTATTATAATTGTGTGTGAAACTAATTGAGTATTTTTAATCAAATTTTGGAGGAAAACAAAAGATACAAATGTTGGAAAATGAAAAAAGTAAAGGGTAAATGTGAAAAAAAAAAAGATGAAGTGAGTAGAGTGAAACAAATATTAGAGATAGAATCCTACTCGTTGGCGATATTATACTTTTTTTTGTCTTTTCTTCTTTTTAATTCTGGCAATACAAACCCATGCATGTTTTGCAGACTCAACAATATGGGTGATACGAACATGCTCAGGTATTGTTGATCAGCAATATTGAGACATATGGGATCCTTTGATTGGTGGAATAATTTGGTAATTTCATTTTCAATGACTAAAATTATAAATTACTTGATCAAATGTTTATATTAGTAATTTTCCTAAAAATTTAGCCGTATACCTTTTCCAAAATTTTATGATACAGGCATCATAAATTTATTCGATAAACAAATACAAATGCTTTTCAAATTGCTAAGTTATATAAAAGTTGCCTTGGAGAATTTAGGTGTACTTTTGTCTTATCATTCAAGATGAATAAATCATTTATTAGTTTTTGTATTGAAGCCAAAATAAAATAGTAAAATCAATAGCTATTACTTTCAGAATACAATCAATAACGAAATAAAGGGGAATGGAAAAGGTTAAATGATAAACAAAAGGAGATTGGAGCCAAAGTGAAAGGATGTGGCTGGAAAAAACGATGCTGAAATAGAAAGGCACTTCCTTCAGTGTAAAACTTTAAGCACTCAACCGTCAAAGCTTATAACTCCTTATGTAGTTTGTTTAAAACAACAATTGAAGTAGTGTTAGGCACCACTTGAAATTATCCAATTTCTTTTTGTTTCCCTGCCTTGCACCCTAACGCATGCTATAATGACTTACATCCCGGTCCATAAAAACCAATGATTCCGGTCGAACCAGGAACTGGCCACAGAACATATACGGTTGTGTGCGTATGGGCCATTTTTTTAGTTGAACCAAAAAGTCAGCGGTCGGATCGGTGAACCGGTCGAACCGGCCGGGGTGGTAGGACCGGATTTTAAAAACTTTTATTTTTTTTCTTTTAAAAATTTTGATTTTATTAACTTTGTAATTTATTATACATATTTTTAGTTAATCCACCTTAAACATACAATATTATTATACTTTGCTTTTAAACTGAATAATATTAATTTTTTCATATATAACATCATCCGGTTATTAAATGTCGTTCGACCAATCCAATGAGTGAATTGTTAAGGTGAACGCTTTGTTGTTCGTTTTAGTTTTGAAAACGTTGATAAAAATTGTTCATTCCCATGCTTTTTTATAAGAGTCTATAATAATACAATTCCGGTCATTTTTATCAATTCTTTTCATTATCAATAATCGTGCAATTAAATGAAGTCATCTTTTATTTACCATTCATGGTAGTTATCTAAATATAAACGATTGCCCTTTTTCAGATTTCATAACTCGTACGTTAATGCCATTTTGCATTATGATTTGTGGACGTCACCTATATTGAGTATAAAGCAAATAGTAGCTTTAGTTAGATTAATAATAAAGTCTGCCCACTGTGAACTAGTGAAGTCAGGTTCAACTCTTCTCCCCTCATATATTTCTCTCGATATCTCTTCTATGGTGCATGACGTGAGATAAAAATAAATAAATAAAAAAATAAAAAAATGAGTAACTATATTTATATTAGAAAAATAAATAACTTTTAAGCATAATACATATAGCATTAATATTTACACGTCCATGCATATACAAGTAAGTTTCACGACATTTTTAACTATTTTATGATTTGGAGGAAAAGCTTTCCTTTGTTTCCTTATAAGATAGCATGAGGGTCAGCTATATTCGATCATTATGTGTGCATGAGTTAGTTGTTTATTTCATAGTACTCATGTTAGGCCTCGTGTCATTCCAAAACTATGACCATTATCTTTAAGAAGTCATGAAAACATTTGAATGGTACTATTGTGTGTGACGCCTCCACTCTTGGTTAGTCGCTCGAACCCGACAAAGACAAAAGAATGCATGTTGTCCACTTTATTATGCATTTTCTTGACTGTACCATATACGATGCATAAATCCATCTTGGGTTAGGCTCATACCGGTCACATATGCTATTGTCTAAACTAAACATTGATTGTTTACTCATGAATTTCACTTGTATGCGTATGTTTCTCTAAAAGATATTTTAAGAAACAACTTATATTGATTCATTTAAATATGTACACTCATAAAACCACACATTTTGGCTTGTTATTTTTAAAAGATAATTAAGTTTTTAAAAAGACATTCAAGTTAGGAGTGTAGATGATATTGCTACATATAGTCTTATGTATTAAGAATTTCATGAGAATCCTTGGTGATGCACTTAAATTGTTTACAATTGTTAATGAAATTCCATTTAGTTATTCTCTTAAAAGCAATGTTTCAATGATATACAATGTCGTTACATTTCCTGCGTTTTCACTTTAGCGGGGGTGTGACAATTTCGTCCTATACTTCAACTATTAAAGTCGTTAGCAGGTTCATCTATAAAGAATTCTAGGTATTTAAGCTTCATGTGATCCATACGTTCTCGATCATATGTATTCAAGACCTCGTTTAGCAGTCCACATTACTACAACTATCATAATGCTACTTCGTTTGAGTTTCTTATTTCGCAACCATTGTTTCAACTTGCCGTTTGATGAAGTAATGCTTGTCATCAATGCAGATTTTATTAAGAAGAATAAGTAGTGGATCAATAGCATGACCATCTCTAAGTTAGATACATGAAATGTGTTACGTACACTACTGAATTCCTAGGGTAACTTAAGCTTATAGCTTACCATAATGACTTTGACCAAATCTCAAATGGTCTGACCTAACTTTAGGAAAGTTTTATTTTCAAGCCAAAACGGACTACGCCCTTTCTAGGTGACACTTTCATGAGTTCTTTGTCTATAGGTTTTCTACAATTGTTAGTGTAGCTCCTTAGAGGGTCTCTAGCCACATTGATTATGTTTTTGATCTAGGCCATCTTATTAGTAGTCTTCTTGATGATTTCTAGACTGGCTGTATAACTATCATCAACCTTGGCTCATTATACGGGTGATTGGTATTTGTGACCATATAGGGCTTCAAAATGTACACACTTGATGCTAGAATGATAATTGTTATTGTATGAAAATTTGAATAGCGGAAGATGAGTGTCCCAATTCCCACTAAAGTCAATTACGTAAATCATAAGCATGTACTCAGGTATCTAAATTGTTTTTTCACTTTAACTATCTGTCTAAGGAGGATATGTTGTAGTCAAGTTAGTTTCGTACGTAAGGATTTTTGTAATGGTTGCTAGAACTGAGACGTAAAAAGACTATCTCTATAAGAGATAATGGACATGGGTACTCTATTTATGGCAATAATCTCATTTACATATAACTTGGCGAACTTTTCCATTTAGTATGGGAAGAATATATTCTAAACTAGCTTTAGTTACCCGTGTATTACACGGGAGGTGGAGAGTTAATTATTAAAATAACATAAAAATATAAATAAAACTAAATATATTATACGAGTTGAAAAAATAAAATTGATTAGTTATTAATTGTTATGTATATAATACTAACTTTAGTAAACCCATGTATTACACGAGTTATAAAATAAAATATTAATTATTATGAAAGTTTATGAAGTATATAATTATATTTTAAAATAAGATATGAATAAAATTACATGAGTAATAATTATAACTAATAATTTTAATTTTTATTTCCAAAAAAATTTAACCATTTTTTCCGAACAAACTATATTAAAAATATCATTTTTAAAAACAAACAAACAAACAAACCCAGTATATCCCACTCAAGAGCAGGGTCTGGGGAGGGTAGGTGTAGGCGAGTCTTTCCTCTATCTTGTTAGGTAGAGAGACCGCTTCCAAAGAGACCCCCGAGTCGGTAGCAAAAGGCATACTGATAGCAAGACAACAAACACTAAATCATCCAACACATAGCATACAGTATACCAAAAAAGCCATATCGCTAGCAAGGCATCATACAATAAATCATACAACACATAGCCTACAGTACATAATAAACCAAACAACACATAGCATACAAATATCCTAGGTGCATGCAGAATCACTGTTAAAGGGCAGATATGGGCTACTTAGACATCAGGCCCCGCAACCAGACTTTGAATACCCTTCCTGCCTATAGTTCGAACTAGAAGTCCTTAATTTTAATTCTACGCCTCCACTCAGTCCTATCCTCGATCATGTGCTCAGAGAGGTGCAAGTGTATCATATCTCGTCTAATTACCTCATCTCAAGTCAATTTAGGTCTTCCTCTACTCCTCCTACCCTCTAAGATGATGTTCTCTACTGCTCTAACTGGTGCCGCCATTGGTCTCCTCTTGACATGCCCAAACCATCTTAATCTTCCCTCTCGTATTTTATCTGTGATACAGGCCACTTCTAGCTTCTGTCGAAACACTTTGTTTCTTATCCGATCCAGTCTCGTGTGACCGCACATCCACCTCAGCATTCGCATTTCCGCTACCTCTATTTGTTTCTCGTGCGATTTCTTTATGGCCCAGCAGTCTGTTCCATATAGCATAGCTGGACGTACTGCCACACGATATAGCTTTCCCTTTAGTTTTGCTGGAAACCTCTTATCACATAGGATCCCTGATGCTGCTCTCCACTTGCACCATCCTGCTTGAATACGGTGCGCTACATCGCTGTGTATCTCTCCGTCCTCCTGCAAGTACGAGCCCAGGTATTTGAACCTAGACGTTTGTGGGACCGCCATACCCTGGATACTGATTTGGGTGTCCTCTTCCGCCTCGCCCCTAAAGTTACAATGCATGTATTCTGTCTTTGAGCGACTTATCCTTAAACCTTTGCGCTCTAGTGCTGCTCTCCACTGTTCTAGCCTGTCGTTAAGCATCCTTTTAGATTCCGATATTAAGACAATATCATCCGCAAAGAGCATGCACCATGGAACTGGCTGCTGTATAGACTTGGTCATCTCATCCAACACTACTGTGAAGAGAAATGGGCTCAGTGCCGATCCTTGGTGGAGTCCCACTTCCACTGTGAATGAGTCTGTGTCTCCGATCGGGGCTCGCACACACGTTTTTGCCCCCTCATACATATCCTTGATTATTTGGATATACCTCTCTGGTACCCTTCTGAGTCGTAGACTTTTCCAAATTAGTTGACGCGGAATGCTGTCATAGGCCTTTTCTAGGTCGATGAATACCATATGGAGGTCCTTTTTCTTTTCTCTGTATTTCTCCATTATCCTCCTTATGGCTTGTATTGCTTCTGTCGTAGAGCGTCCTGGCATAAATCCAAATTGGTTTGACGCTATCTGAGTTTCTCGTCTAATTCTCGTGTCAATAACTCTTTCCCATAATTTCATCGTGTGACTCAATAGCTTTATTCCCCTGTAATTTTCGTAACTTTGTACATCTCCTTTTTTTCTTATATATGGGGACTATAACACTGGTTCTCCACTGGTCCGGCATCTTTCCTGTCGTAAAGATAGTGTTGAATAAATCTGTTAGCCATTTGAGCCCCTCATCTCCCAGGCATTTCCACACTTCAATCGGTATGTTGTCTGGCCCCACCGCTTTAGCCCTTCCCATTTTCTTCATAGCTCTCGTAACTTCGTCTACTGTGATGCTTCTACAGTAGCAATTGTTTTGTTGTGTTGTTTGGGTTGTATTATCTATCTCAGCTTGTTGATTTGGGTTGTTTATGTTGTAAAGGTTATCGAAGTAAGTTTTCCATCTCCCCTTGATGTCATTGTCGTTCACCAAAACTTTTCCATTCGCAGCCTTTATAAACTTCACAATTCTCAGGTCTTGTCTTCTGCTGTCTCTTGCCTTGGCTAACTTAAACATGTGATGCTCTCCTTCTTTCGTCTCTAGTCGTTTATACATCATCTCATACGCCGCGTTCTTTGCCTCTGACACCGATTTTTTCGCCTCTCTCTTAGCCTCCTTGTATTTATCTTTTAGCTCTGGGCGTTCTTCCTCATTGTTACAGCGTATAAGCTCTCTGAAACTTTGTTGTTTTATTCATATCTTCTCCTGTACATTTTCGTTCCACCACCAAGATTCCTTATGGTCGCCTGTCCTCTTTGTTGTAACTCCAAGCGTTTCTTTAGCTGCTTGGATGAGCGTATTTGCCATGGCCTCCCACTTTTGATTTGCGTCTTCCTGTGGTCCAGGATGGTTCATTGGTATGACCTTATCTCTAAAGATGGTAATGTTTTCGTCCTTGAGCTGGCTCCATTTGATCGTATGTCTAATTCTCTTGTTTTGTTAGACAATTGGTCTCTTCATGCGTATATCCGCCACTAACATATGATGTTGTGTCACAACTGTCTCTCCTGGGATTATCTTACAGTACTTCCACAAGCTACGATCTTCTCTCCTCGTCAACAAATAGTCTATCTGCGTGTGTCTCCCGCCGCTGCTAAACGTGATTAGATGCGTTTCCCTTTTCTTAAAAAACGAATTTATGATTCCTAAGTCATACGCTACTGTGAAGTCAAGAAGCTCCTTACCGCCTTCATTCCTAAGGCCATACCCGAAGCCTCCATGCACCAACTGGAAGTGGTCATTATCCTTACCGATATGCCCATTAAAGTCTCCTCCTATGCATATTTTTTCGTCTCTAGGTATGTCACCCATAACGTGATCTAAACTCTCCCAGAACTTTTTTCTTTCTGTTTCTCCTAGTCCAACATGTGGGGCATACGCACTAACTACTGCCACTACTTCATCCCCTATTACTATTCTTAACAGCATAATTCTATCATCGTATCTTCTTACCTCCACTACATTATCTTGGAGTTCCTTAGCAACTAGAAACCCTACTCCATTTTTCGTTTCGTCAGACCCTGAATACCATAGTTTATAACTATTGCACTCTGTTGCTCTCTCACCCCGCCATCTAGTCTCCTGAAGACACGCTATCTGGACCCTACGTTTCCTTAGCACATCAATTAACTCTAGTAACTTGCTAGTTAGGGTTCCTACATTCCACGATGCCACTCTTAATCTAAAATCCTTTTTCCTTGTATTCGCACCTCTCGTCACCGAACATGATCTCGGGACAGCATGATGACACCTGCTGTCTATAATTACCTGACAGAGTCCACTAGAACACCCCTAAAAAAGGAATTATAGCAGAAGTAAAGCACAATCAAAAGCAATCCGTCACACGCGTTCAACAGTACACGATGGACTAGAACTTAATCAAAAAAATAGCAACAATGATCACCTCTTCACACAATGACACACTATCCTGAGTATAGATTCAAATAAGCCAATGAAACCTATGTAGAGAACAGTTCTAAGATTGACCATAAATGAGGACAACAGCCCACGAATGCTCAACACACCCCCTCAACCAACAATATACAACTTACTCAGCAATTAATATCAAAACACTAACAATTAAACAACTAATCAGTAAGTTATAACCAGTAATCAATTAGACAAGAATTATATCACACAAGTGATGCACCAGAAAACATATCACACAAGTGATGTACCAGTAAACCAGTAAACCTATAAGGAGCAACAGAAATCACACAAACCAGTAAAGAGCAACAAAAAAACAGATCACACAAACCAAATCACACACAAACAGATCACACAAACAGATCAGCAACACACAAACCAGTTATCTCAACACATAAACCAGTAAGCCAGTAAATCAGTAAAGGGCAACAAAAAAACAGATCACACAAACAGATCAGCAACACAGTTATCTCAACAGCTGCTGGTACTCCTAACCCAGCCAATATCAGCCTAAACTAGAAAGTAAAAGAGAGGGAGAAGGAACAATCTCACCAGATGTGCGGTACTTCAGAAAATGTGCCCTAGATTTAGCAACCTTCACTTAGGGTTGCTAATCCAAGGCAGAAGAGGACTACCAGCAGTAAGATCTAGGGTTGTTGCCCTAGATTCGCGAAGGAGATGTCGAGAGCAGCAGAGTTGTTGTCGCTCGAGGGTTGTTGCGAATCCAAGGCCGAGAGTTGCGAATCCAAGGCCAGGAGTTGTTGTCGATCGAGAGTCGGTGAGGTGTTGCCGATCGAAGACAGCCGAGAGTCCGAGAGTAGCAGATGTCGGATGAGTTGTTATCGGATGAGTATCAGATGTCGGTCGATCGAGAGACAGAGAGAGTAGCCGGGAGTACCGCGAAGGAGATGCTCTCGGATGAAGGAGCTGCTCTCGGGTTTGGTCGGCGGAGGTTGCCGGTGATGGTAGGTCGGCGGAGGTCGCCGGTGGGTGGAAGATTTGAACGTTGCAGAGAGAGAGCGTTGCAGAGAGAGAGAGCTTGCAGAGGGTTGAAAGATTAAAATAAAAAAGAAATAACTCCTAATTTTAATGATTTTTAGTTTATAAAATAGTTTACTTTTTAAAAACATCAAGTTTAAGATATTTTATATTTTTAAAAATGTTTGCTTTTTTAGAAAAACTCTTATTTTATAAAAATTTATTTTCTAGAAATAACATTAATAAAAGGACATCTTTTCTTAATTTACTAAGAAAAATTTTAATCTTAAAATTTTTTAAAATTATTTAATCTTTAATTTAAGTAACTATTTAAGAGAAGAGAGAGACGAGAAAAATAAAATTAGGGGGCCTAGGAATATAACAAGTGTCCCCATAAGTTACTCTTTTAGTATTATATATAAATGGAATTGTGACCACTAGATGTAGTTGGTAGTTTGATTATGAAATCAATGGTGATTTGTTTCTATTTTAATTGCAGAATGTTGATATAACACTCAAAAGTCTTTGGTGTTCTGTCATGACTTTAGAGCTAGTTAGACATTTTCCTATGTATAAAGCAAACTTCATACCACCAATAGAATTGTCTAAGGTCTTGGTATATCTTATCAACTCTTGGGTGGATAGAATATTTAGACTTTTGAGTTTTATTTATGATTTGCTCTCTTAGGTTATTTGAGTCAGGGACCCATAATATATTCTGATAGGGTAAGTTTATTCTATAAAGTATATTTTAAAGTGTGAGAAGATACAATGAAGCTAAGAAAGTCATAAAAAATTATATCTCACAATCTAAATCGAATTTCAAAAAGTACTTTGGAGTCTCCGTTCCTCTCGTCGTCATCTTTTAGAAAATAAATAAATAAATAAATAAATAAATAAATAAATAATTTCATTATATCTTTTATGACATAATGACGTCATTATGTCATAATAATGACACAATGATTATGTCTTTCATAAATGACACAATAAAAAAATATTAATTTTTTAATTTTTAATTTTTTGTTTATTTTTTTCTTAGTGGGAACGGCTGTGGGGGAATAAAAGCTCGAAATTACTTTTTTGAAATTCGATTTAGATTGTGAAATATAATTTTTTTATGACTTTTTTTTGACTCAATGTGTCTTCTCATATTTTATAGCAAAAATACACTTTGTATTTAAACTTCTTTCATCCTGATGTGTTTCATAATATAGTTCACTCTTTAAATCATTTATTATAACATCCTCCTTTTGGTAATTTAAAAATTATACCTTAAGACTTGTTTAAACTCTCATGCTTAAGGCACGTGTTCGGATAGGCTTTATTCTTTCTTTCCGGCACGCCGACTACCATGTTTGTCTTGCCCGGTTGGTATCAGATTTCACAGTCATAATTGTTGAGCAACTCTTGCCACCTTTGTTGACGCATATTGAACTATTTTTGATCAAAAATATGTTGAAACTCTTCTGGTAGGTGTAAATAAGACATTTTGATCTAAAGAGATAATGTATCTAGATTTTAATAAGGAAAAACACGGCATCAAACTATAGCTCATAAGTGGTGTATCTCATCTCATGAACCTTGAGTTGTGAAACATAAGCGATGACTTTATCTTTTTTCATTGTAAACAACTAAGTCCTTGGTCTGATCCATCATAATATATGATAATGTTATCGACTGTTGTCTGGGTTTTACTTCACTAACTAGAATACTTCCTTTTACTTGGCTCCCAAGTCAACTTCTTATCTTCTAGGTAAAGAAGTTAGTGGTTAGGCTATCTTTGAGAAATTCTTAATGAATTGTTGATAGTACCCGACCAACCTCAAAATTATCAAATTGCAGTGGGTGTTTTTATGTTTACTATTTCTTGACTGCTTGAAATTTATTAGGGTCTACGTGAATTCGTATTTCATTTATCGTATAACCCAGAAAGTGTACTTCTCTCGATTAAAACTCATACTTGGAAAACTCACCATTGAACTTCTCTTTTGTTTGTAGTCTAAAGATCATGTTCAAACATTTTTTCTGATCTTCTTTACTCCAATAGTAAATTAGTATATCATTAATGAACATTATCATGGATTTTTCGAGATAAGGCTTGTAAAATTTATTCATTAGCTCCATGAATAATACAGTAGTTAAGTCAATCGACATTATTAGAAATTTGTAATAACCATATCGAGTATAAAAAGCTGTCTGTGTACGTCGTCCTCTTGATTCTTAATTGATGATATTCTAATCTATGGTTGATCTTTAACAAGTAGGTGGAACATTGAAATTGATCATATAATTCATCAATTCTTGGGATTGGATACTAGTTTTTGATGGTAAGCTTGTTTAATTCACTATAGTCGATGAACATCTAAAATGATTCGTTTTTGTTTTAACAAACAAGATCGATGCTCTCTAGGGTGAGAAATCTGGTCTCATAAAACCTATCTAAGAGTTCTCACAACTTGCTATACAACTCTTGCATCTTCGAGGGTGTCAGTCGGTATTATGATTTTGCCACCGGTGCAATAGCAAGGACTACATCAATCTAGAATTCGACTTGTCAAGCTAGGGGTTATTCTCGTAGATCCTTGGGAATACTTCTGGATGATCTTATACAATCAGGATATCTTGGATGTTATATTCCTCTAGTTATACTTCATGACATGGACTAGGAAGTCATGATAGTGTTCCTTCAATTGCTTACACTCTTTTATGCCCATATTGACATTTAGACTTGTTCTGAACCCTTTGCTTTATATGTCAAGGGTTTCATTAGTTCGGGTGGAGCCCAGATGATTTTCTCATGGAAAACTATCTTAGCTTAGTTTTTGGATAACTAATTCATGTCAAACACTAGATGAAAATATCAAGTTCGAGTGAAATAAACACTATGTTAAAAAAAGTGGTCGTCTATATGTAAGGTACATATTGAACTATGCTATTAGCTTTAGTTAGCTTATCATTAGTCGACTCTATGATTTAAGCGTCATCCAGACAATTTAGTATTTTCTATAATAGTGGGTTAAACTCAATTGACAAGAAAGATTTATCGAAACATGAAGTAAATAAAATAAATGCATAGTAATTGTTGATAAGAAATGTACCCGTCACTACATTAGGATCTTGACAAACTTCATTTCTACTAGGAACGAAGACTTTTCCCCAAGCCTGGTTCGTTGGGTTCCCCTGGTTGCGGTTGAGTTTTGGGCATGTGTTGTGGAAAGTAGGGGTATTTATCGAATTGAATTTACGTTAATCAAATTGATAAGTCGAATTTTGAATTAAAAAAAATCAAATTAAAATAAACAAAGTTAAATTCGAATCGAATCGAATCGAATTCAAAATTTTTAAATAGGGATTTGAATTCGATTCGAATTTGAATTTCGTAAGAAATAACTAACCAAATAAAAATTTTAAAATTCATTCAAAATAACCATCTTTAAAGCATCAAAATAAAAATAAGCACGACATAGAAAGTATTTAAAAGGTACCAATTAGATACAATTTTTTGATTATCTATTTCTTGAACTTGTAATTCTTAATTTCTCAAATGCATATTTTCAATTAAAATATATGTAAAGAAATGTAAGTGTGTGTATTCTTACTTTAAATTTTGAATCGAAACAAATTAAAAATTACAAACTCGCAATTTGATTCGAATTCAATATTTAGCATTGGAATCGAATCAATTCCAATGTGCAAGTTTAATAGAAATTCTGAATTAGTGATTTTCGACTCGAATCAAATTTTGAGCATTTCAAATCTGATTTGACTATTATACACCCCTATATGGAATTAATCTGGACTCTAATATGCAAAACATGTCTTTTGGGTATTGTTGTTTCTATTTGGAGGTATGCGGTTGTTGTTGGTGTTATTGCTATCAACTCAGCCATACATGGTGAAGTGGATCGATTGCTTACATTTTCACAGACCGGGTAGGGTATGATCTGGTGAAAAGTGAATCAGTTACATTTTGGAGTAGCAGAAGTGTACTTGCTACTCGATGCAATGAGTGATAGAGTGGTGGTGGTGGGTGTGGGGTTGTTCCAGTAATTTTTTAGTAGTCTGGGGCTTCTTCTTAGCACTATTTCCTGACTTCTTCCCTAAAGTTTCAATAAACTTCCACCTTTCACTAGTGTTCTCTTTGGTTAATACACTTGTATGCAATATCTTGTTAATGAGGGTTCCCTCTAACAAGATAGAATCCTTTAAGGTAGTAGGAGCTTTGGTGAAACCAAGTTACATATTTGGACTGCTATGCACAAAGTATAGCGGCCAACTATTTTGATCTTTGGGTGTCAAGATGTTGGACAAAGATAGTGAGTTCGTGGACTCTATTAGTTATACGAAATGTGTTCTCCTCCATTCATGCTCAAATTCCATAGTTTGGATTTATCTTTTTGTATCTCGTTCTTTAAGCAACACTTATTGATAAGTAAAGACTTTAGTTCTTCCCATAACATTTGATTGTAAACATCCGTTTCACGAGCTTGAATTTGCATATTCCACTAAGTTAGAGCCTTGCCTTCAAAGGAACACATTGAATACACAACTCGGAAATCATCCTTGCAATCAATAATGTATAAGATAACCTCCATATTCTCGATCAATCTTAAAGCTCCTACATTACCTTAGTTGTCATGGCAATCTTTGGGTTTGTAGGACATAAAAGTCTTATGGGAGCATCTTTTCTTTATTCACTATCTATTTGGACTATGTCACCACTAATAGGTATATTTTACCACCGCCACCACTATTATAGCGTACTTTATCACCTCCACTACCAGTATTTCTAAAGTTTTCACTCACTTAGGTGACAATAGTTAGTATAGTTGCGACTAATTGTTCGGAAATGATTTGGGTTTTTTAGGCTCTCAACCTCAAATAGGTAGGTCTTTCTCGAGGAATTTCTATAGCTGATAATCTAGTAAGCATATCATTAAGTACTAGATAAATAAATAATGATAACAAACCATAAGTTATTCTTAACAGTTTGACATATAGTTATTCGGATATATTGACATAATAACTTTAGTGTTACACTTTACTATCTAATACAACAAAATACCAAAGGAATAAGATATGACTAGGTAGGCATTAGTGCAATCACTTAATGCCTAGTGCATAGGGTATACTAAGAGACATCAAAAGTATAAATAGATAGACACTAGTATAATCCCTTATTGCCTAGTAAGCATAATTCTAGGTAATTTAGGCCTTGGTATATGTCACTTAAAACCCCTATGATACAGTAAGATACACATGAAGAACTACAAATTTCATTATGCGTATGACACCATCTCTCATCAGTGCCCTCATCCTTTATTTTTCATGTAGTTCATTATCATGCATCTCTCTTAGTATATGGAACTTTTCACGAAGTGCCTCGATCTACGAGGCAAGGTAGGTGACGTGCAGCCACTATCCATAGACTTGGTTAGCTAGTTTGATAATACAATAATTAAGCAAGCTAAAGCGTGTAATGTCCATAAATCTTCTTATGGAACTCCTAGCACCAACCTACTCTAGATATCAAAGGTGGTCCATTCATGAAGGTGCCTACGCGTGTGCTAACTCTAGACCATGCACACGTATGATAGAGGTTGTAATACTTCGGGTCATCGCGGGCTGCATGTGTTATCATCACTTTCGATAGTGACTCGTGGTGGTAAGGATGGTGGGATAGACATGCTTTGTTAAAGCTAAAGTTTTATAAGTTTAATTTGATATGCACATAAATTAAAAATCCCTGTATTGATTAAATTTGAGGTATAAGATGATGAATACATAAACTTTGACCTAGATAGGCATGAGTATATTCACTTGATGGTATAAAACTCTAAGAAATAGTATTGGTTGTCTAATAATAGATACGAGCAAGGATGCCCATAAACATGAGTAGTTTAATTCACTACAACAATTTATCCCTGTCCCGACTTGACCTATAGCGACGACAAGTGTCGCTGCTACAGATGGGTTTATACCGGCGACATGTCGTCGGTATAGAATTAGTGGGTTTTTTGACTGGTCAAAGTCTATACCGACGACATGTCGTTCCTATAGATCGAATATATTTTATTTTTTATTTTTTTCCCTCTCCGTTTAATTTTTTTTTGAAAATTTTTTTTCCCAAGTTTTCCCGACGACTTGTCGTTGGGATAGATCTACCATTTTTAATTTTTTTATTTTTAACCTATAGCGACGACATTTGACCCATTTGAACTATCTTTTGATTGATTCTAGCATGTTTAAGTGTGTTTGGGTCAATATGACCCATTTGAACTATCTTTTGATTGATTCTAACATGTCGTCGCTATAGGTTGACGCATCTTTTAATCGACCCACAGGCTTTCTGCCTCATTTTTTACCTTGAAACCAAAATATCAAACCTCTCGTTTCCTCTCGGTTTTCACTCGTATTCTAAGCCATCTTTGCATAAAAGTGAAGTGTTTGAAGGTAATAATGATGTCTTTTATTATAGTGAAGTTATATAATCTTGTTTTTGGAAGTTTTATATAAATTTTTGTGTTTAAGGTGAGATTGAAAGTTTAGGCTTGAAATTGAAGAGTTTGAAGGTTTTAAAGGTATGAAATTCGTTTACATCTCATGATTTAAATGTTATTAAATGATTATGTTAGTGATTAGGCTTGTGTGGTCTTTGGGTTTAAATTTTATATTGTAAAAGTGTATGTATATGTAAGTGTATTTGGGTTTAATACTAGATTAGGTTATGCCCACTAAGTGTTTCATGAAATGCATTAGATATATTTCCATGTTATTAAGTGATTATGTTAGTGATTAGGCTTGTGTGGTCTTTGGGTTTAAATTTTATGTTGTAAAAGTGTATGTATATGTAAGTGTATTTGGGTTTAATGCTAGATTAGGTTATGCCCACCAAGTGTTTGATGAAATGCATTAGATATATTTCCATGATTTTAAGTTTGTATATGTTTGTATATGTGTAAATGTATATGGGTTTGATGTTAGATTAGGTTATATGGGTTTGATGTTAGATTAGGTTATGCCCACCAAGTGTTTGATGAAATGTCACCATATATATTTTCATGGTTTTAAGTTTGTATGCATTTTTATATGTGTTATTTTATATGTATATGGTTTAATGTGTTTAGTTGTTTATGTATATGTTTATATGTATGTAATTATGTTAATTTTGTATGTGAATGTTTGTATGTATTTATATTTATATGTTTGTTGATTAGTATATTATATGTTTATTTTTTTGTAATTGTGTAGTAAGTATGTTGTATACTTGTATGTTTTTTGTATAGTTGTAAGTGTGTATGTAAGTATGTTGTATACTTGCATGTAAGTATGTTTGTATTTTTGTAATTGTGTATGTAAGTATATTGTATATTTGTATGTTTGTACACTTGTAAGTGGTTGTGTTGTGATTATGCTTGTATGTATGTATATGTAAGTGTATATGACTTTAATGTTAGTATATCTTTGTGAATATGTTAATTGATAAAGTTGTATTTCCATGTTTTATAACACCATAGATATGACAATTGATAAGAGTTGGATTAAATTGCGAAATCGGAGTTCTCCGGAATTTATAAAAGGTCTTCGTAGCTTTCTAGAAATTGCCAAGAACCATGTTGACAGTTTAGGAAAATCTTTTTGTCCATGTAAACGATGCTGCATTGGGTGCCGGCAGGATCTGGATATTATTTATGCCCACATACATGACAATGGGTTTCTACAATCATATAAGACGTGGACTTATCATGGTGAGAAATATCCACATGCTTCAGAAATAGAAGACCTTTTTGCTCCAAGAAAATCTATTCCAGCAACAAATAATGAGATGTTTGATGCAATCGATGATGTTATGGCGGAGCAGAATGTTAACGAAGAAAATGTAGACGAAGATGGAACCGGTTTTGACCCGGAGTTTGATGCATTATTTAAGGAGCTGAATACCGAGTTATACCCCGGTTGCAGTTGGATGTCTTCTTTAAACTTTTTAGCAAAATTGATGCATATCAAGGTTATCAACAAATGGACGGATAGTTCATTTAACCAACTTTTAGAGTTTTTGAGAGTTGCATTCCCTAAAGAAAATCAAATTCCAACCTCATACTATGAAGCTAAGAAGAGATTAAGAAAGATTGGGTTAGGATATGAATCTATCCATGCTTGCATTAACGATTGTGCTCTGTTTTGGAAAGAAAATGAGTTGATGCAAAATTGTCCGATTTGTAACGAGAGTAGATGGGTTGACAAAAACACAAAGGGGAAGAAAGTACCTCAAAAAGTGTTGCGCTACTTTCCTTTAACTTCCCGACTTCGACGAATCTACAGCTCAAGTTTCACAGCAAAAGAAATGACATGGCATTATACTGGACGCTCAACGGATGGTATGATGCGTCATCCAGTTGATGGGAAGGCATGGCAAGACTTTGATGAAAAATTTCCTGATTTTTCTAAAGAACCCCGAAATATACGTTTGGGTTTGGCTGCGGATGGTTTTAATCCATTCGGTAACATGAGTCAATCTTACAGTATGTGGCCAGTGGTGTTAACAACATATAACACACCACCATGGTTATGTATGAAAGAGTCTTCTTTTATGTTGACCTTGCTTATTCCCGGGCCTAAATCTCCTGGAAAGGACATTGATGTTTTCCTAAGGCCTTTAATAGATGAGTTGAAAATGTTATGGGCCGAAGGAGTTCAAATGAGAGATGCATCAACCAAAACTGTATTCAGGATGCGTGCAGCTCTATTATGGACTATAAACGATTATCCTGCTCGTAGCTATATGTCTGGATGGAGTGGTCAAGGTTATATGGCATGCCCTACTTGTAACGTAGACATACCCTCGTGCCCTATAACAAATAAAATAGCCTTTACTGGTCATAGACGATTCTTGACAAAAAAAAACATAGTATGAGAGATGATCTTTTGTTCAATGGCAAAAAAGAGACAAGAGATCCTCCTAGACGTTTGAGTAATGCACAAATCTTAAAACAACTAAAAAGCCTCCCGGATCGTGTTCCAGGGAAACATCCTACGCATGGAGGTGTGAAAAGAAAGCGTGCTGCAACCGAGTTGAATTGGACCAAACGGAGTATCTTCTTTGAGCTGGAATATTGGTCTTCACTCATTTTAAAACACAATCTTGATGTCATCCATGTAGAGAAAAATGTTTGTGAGAGCTTGTTGGGTACTTTGCTAATGAATGAAAAATCAAAAGACACGCACAAAGCAAGACAAGACTTGCAAAATATGGGTATTCGACCTGATTTATGGCTAGTAAAGAAAAACAACAAGGTCTACCAACCACATGCTTCTTATTCTTTCACACCCGGTGATCGTGAACGTTTTTGTCAATTCGTTAAAGGAGTGAGACTACCTGATGGTTTTGGTTCAAACTTTAAAAATAAAGTGCTTTCTAATTATTCAAACATAATTGGGTTAAAGTCTCATGATTATCACATCCTTTGCAGGAATATTACATGCTTTGCAGGAATATAAGTGTTACATGTTTTCTAATTACATGCTTTGTAGGAATATTTTGATCTTGCTAGATGGAGGGAAAGTGAACAGTGGGAAGGCATAAGGCTCGGAATGACTGCCGAGTGTCAAAGAGCCTATAAAGATCGAAAGCAAGTTCTAAAATCTCATTTTGATGATGTGGGTGGTTATGATGATGTGGAAACAGCATTGACTTGTCCTCCTATAGGAACTGACCCGCAATCATGGGCTCGGGTGATTAATGAGTTGTTCTTAGATCCCGCTTATAGGAACCGATCTGAAGCAAACAAATTAAATAGAGGTAAACAACGTTATCCGAGTTTTCATAGGAGCCAATCATATGCACAGAAGAGACATATGGAGGTAAAAGTATAATTGTTAGTATAAAAATAAGTATTAAATGTCGAAAGATTCATTTCTAAGAATTTTTATTATTCATAGGGGAGTCGCCCGATTGATCTCTTTCAGAAGATGCATTTCAAAGAAGGTACGGGATGGGTGAATGCAAGCGCAGAATCGGACTGGGTAAGTTTAAACTAACATTGTGTGAATCTAGTATGTTTACATGTGTTTGGGTCAAAATGACCCATTTTAAGCAATTCTAGTATGTTTAAGTGTGTTTGGGTCAAAATGACCATTTGAACTAACTTTTGATTAATTCTAGCATGTTTAAGTGTGTTTGGGTCAAAATGACCCATTTGGACTAACATTTGATTGATTCTAGCATGTTTAAGTGTGTTTGGGTCAAAATGGCTCATTTTAAGCAATTCTAGTATGTTTAAGTGTGTTTGGGTCAAAATGACCATTTGAACTAACTTTTGATTGATTCTAGCATGTTTAAGTATGTTTGGGTCAAAATTGCTCATTTTAAGCAATTCTAGTATGTTTAAGTGTGCTTGGGTCAAAATGACCATTTGAACTAACTTTTGATTGATTCTAGCATGTTTAAGTGTTTTTGGGTCAAAATGACCCATTTGAACTAACTTTTGATTGATTCTAACATGTTTAAGTGTGTTTGGGCCAAAATGACCCATTTGAACTATCTTTTGATTGATTCTAGCATGTTTAAGTGTGTTTGGGTCAAAATGACCCATTTGGACTAACTTTTGATTGATTCTAGCATGTTTAAGTGTGTTTGGGTCAAAATGACCCATTTGAACTAACTTTTGATTGATTCTAACATGTTTAAGTGTGTTTGGGCCAAAATGACCCATTTGAACTATCTTTTGATTGATTCTAGCATGTTTAAGTGTGTTTGGGTCAATATGACCCATTTGAACTATCTTTTGATTGATTCTAACATGTCGTCGCTATAGGTTGACGCATCTTTTAATCGACCCACAGGCTTTCTGCCTCATTTTTTACCTTGAAACCAAAATATCAAACCTCTCGTTTCCTCTCGGTTTTCACTCGTATTCTAAGCCATCTTTGCATAAAAGTGAAGTGTTTGAAGGTAATAATGATGTCTTTTATTATAGTGAAGTTATATAATCTTGTTTTTGGAAGTTTTATATAAATTTTTGTGTTTTAGGTGAGATTGAAAGTTTAGGCTTGAAATTGAAGAGTTTGAAGGTTTTAAAGGTATGAAATTCGTTTACATCTCATGATTTAAATGTTATTAAGTGATTATGTTAGTGATTAGGCTTGTGTGGTCTTTGGGTTTAAATTTTATATTGTAAAAGTGTATGTATATGTAAGTGTATTTGGGTTTAATACTAGATTAGGTTATGCCCACCAAGTGTTTGATGAAATGCATTAGATATATTTCCATGTTATTAAGTGATTATGTTAGTGATTAGGCTTGTGTGGTCTTTGGGTTTAAATTTTATGTTGTAAAAGTGTATGTATATGTAAGTGTATTTGGGTTTAATGCTAGATTAGGTTATGCCCACCAAGTGTTTGATGAAATGCATTAGATATATTTCCATGATTTTAAGTTTGTATATGTTTGTATATGTGTAAATGTATATGGGTTTGATGTTAGATTAGGTTATATGGGTTTGATGTTAGATTAGGTTATGCCCACCAAGTGTTTGATGAAATGTCACCATATATATTTTCATGGTTTTAAGTTTGTATGCATTTTTATATGTGTTATTTTATATGTATATTGTTTAATGTGTTTAGTTGTTTATGTATATGTTTATATGTATGTAATTATGTTAATTTTGTATGTGAATGTTTGTATGTATTTATGTTTATATGTTTGTTGATTAGTATATTATATGTTTATTTTTTGTAATTGTGTAGTAAGTATGTTGTATACTTGTATGTTTTTTGTATAGTTGTAAGTGTGTATGTAAGTATGTTGTATACTTGCATGTAAGTATGTTTGTATTTTTGTAATTGTGTATGTAAGTATATTGTATATTTGTATGTTTGTACACTTGTAAGTGGTTGTGTTGTGATTATGCTTGTATGTATGTATATGTAAGTGTATATGACTTTAATGTTAGTATATCTTTGTGAATATGTTAATTGATAAAGTTGTATTTCCATGTTTTATAACACCATAGATATGACAATTGATAAGAGTTGGATTAAATTGCGAAATCGGAGTTCTCCGGAATTTATAAAAGGTCTTCGTAGCTTTCTAGAAATTGCCAAGAACCATGTTGACAGTTTAGGAAAATCTTTTTGTCCATGTAAACGATGCTGCAATGGGTGCCGGCAGGATCTGGATATTATTTATGCCCACATACATGACAATGGGTTTCTACAATCATATAAGACGTGGACTTATCATGGTGAGAAATATCCACATGCTTCAGAAATAGAAGACCTTTTTGCTCCAAGAAAATCTATTCCAGCAACAAATAATGAGATGTTTGATGCAATCGATGATGTTATGGCGGAGCAGAATGTTAACGAAGAAAATGTAGACGAAGATGGAACCGGTTTTGACCCGGAGTTTGATGCATTATTTAAGGAGCTGAATACCGAGTTATACCCCGGTTGTAGTTGGATGTCTTCTTTAAACTTTTTAGCAAAATTGATGCATATCAAGGTTATCAACAAATGGACGGATAGTTCATTTAACCAACTTTTAGAGTTTTTGAGAGTTGCATTCCCTAAAGAAAATCAAATTCCAACCTCATACTATGAAGCTAAGAAGAGATTAAGAAAGATTGGGTTAGGATATGAATCTATCCATGCTTGCATTAACGATTGTGCTCTGTTTTGGAAAGAAAATGAGTTGATGCAAAATTGTCCGATTTGTAACGAGAGTAGATGGGTTGACAAAAACACAAAGGGGAAGAAAGTACCTCAAAAAGTGTTGCGCTACTTTCCTTTAACTTCCCGACTTCGACGAATCTACAGCTCAAGTTTCACAGCAAAAGAAATGACATGGCATTATACTGGACGCTCAACGGATGGTATGATGCGTCATCCAGTTGATGGGAAGGCATGGCAAGACTTTGATGAAAAATTTCCTGATTTTTCTAAAGAACCCCGAAATGTACGTTTGGGTTTGGCTGCGGATGGTTTTAATCCATTCGGTAACATGAGTCAATCTTACAGTATGTGGCCAGTGGTGTTAACAACATATAACACACCACCATGGTTATGTATGAAAGAGTCTTCTTTTATGTTGACCTTGCTTATTCCCGGGCCTAAATCTCCTGGAAAGGACATTGATGTTTTCCTAAGGCCTTTAATAGATGAGTTGAAAATGTTATGGGCCGAAGGAGTTCAAATGAGAGATGCATCAACCAAAACTGTATTCAGGATGCGTGCAGCTCTATTATGGACTATAAACGATTATCCTGCTCGTAGCTATATGTCTGGATGGAGTGGTCAAGGTTATATGGCATGCCCTACTTGTAACGTAGACATACCCTCGTGCCCTATAACAAATAAAATAGCCTTTACTGGTCATAGACGATTCTTGACAAAAAAACATAGTATGAGAGATGATCTTTTGTTCAATGGCAAAAAAGAGACAAGAGATCCTCCTAGACGTTTGAGTAATGCACAAATCTTAAAACAACTAAAAAGCCTCCCGGATCGTGTTCCAGGGAAACATCCTACGCATGGAGGTGTGAAAAGAAAGCGTGCTGCAACCGAGTTGAATTGGACCAAACGGAGTATCTTCTTTGAGCTGGAATATTGGTCTTCACTCATTTTAAAACATAATCTTGATGTCATCCATGTAGAGAAAAATGTTTGTGAGAGCTTGTTGGGTACTTTGCTAATGAATGAAAAATCAAAAGACACGCACAAAGCAAGACAAGACTTGCAAAATATGGGTATTCGACCTGATTTATGGCTAGTAAAGAAAAACAACAAGGTCTACCAACCACATGCTTCTTATTCTTTCACACCCGGTGATCGTGAACGTTTTTGTCAATTCGTTAAAGGAGTGAGACTACCTGATGGTTTTGGTTCAAACTTTAAAAATAAAGTGCTTTCTAATTATTCAAACATAATTGGGTTAAAGTCTCATGATTATCACATCCTTTGCAGGAATATTACATGCTTTGCAGGAATATAAGTGTTACATGTTTTCTAATTACATGCTTTGTAGGAATATTTTGATCTTGCTAGATGGAGGGAAAGCGAACAGTGGGAAGGCATAAGGCTCGGAATGACTGCCGAGTGTCAAAGAGCCTATAAAGATCGAAAGCAAGTTCTAAAATCTCATTTTGATGATGTGGGTGGTTATGATGATGTGGAAACAGCATTGACTTGTCCTCCTGTAGGAACTGACCCGCAATCATGGGCTCGGGTGATTAATGAGTTGTTCTTAGATCCCGCTTATAGGAGCCGATCTGAAGCAAACAAATTAAATAGAGGTAAACAACGTTATCCGAGTTTTCATGGGAGCCAATCATATGCATAGAAGAGACATATGGAGGTAAAAGTATAATTGTTAGTATAAAAATAAGTATTAAATGTTGAAAGATTCATTTCTAAGAATTTTATTATTCATAGGGGAGTCGCCCGATTGATCTCTTTCAGAAGATGCATTTCAAAGAAGGTACGGGATGGGTGAATGCAAGCGCAGAATCGGACTGGGTAAGTTTAAACTAACATTGTGTGAATCTAGTATGTTTACATGTGTTTGGGTCAAAATGACCCATTTTAAGCAATTCTAGTATGTTTAAGTGTGTTTGGGTCAAAATGACCATTTGAACTAACTTTTGATTGATTCTAGCATGTTTAAGTGTGTTTGGGTCAAAATGACCCATTTGGACTAACATTTGATTGATTCTAGCATGTTTAAGTGTGTGGTCAAAATGGCTCATTTTAAGCAATTCTAGTATGTTTAAGTGTGTTTGGGTCAAAATGACCATTTGAACTAACTTTTGATTGATTCTAGCATGTTTAAGTACGTTTGGGTCAAAATTGCTCATTTTAAGCAATTCTAGTATGTTTAAGTGTGCTTGGGTCAAAATGACCATTTGAACTAACTTTTGATTGATTCTAGCATGTTTAAGTGTTTTTGGGTCAAAATGACCCATTTGAACTAACTTTTGATTGATTCTAACATGTTTAAGTGTGTTTGGGCCAAAATGACCCATTTGAACTATCTTTTGATTGATTCTAGCATGTTTAAGTGTGTTTGGGTCAAAATGACCCATTTGGACTAACTTTTGATTGATTCTAGCATGTTTAAGTGTGTTTGGGTCAAAATGACCCATTTGAACTAACTTTTGATTGATTCTAACATGTTTAAGTGTGTTTGGGCCAAAATGACCCATTTGAACTATCTTTTGATTGATTCTAGCATGTTTAAGTGTGTTTGGGTCAATATGACCCATTTGAACTATCTTTTGATTGATTCTAGCATGTTTAAGTGTGTTTGGGTCAAAATGACCCATTTGAACTAACTTTTGATTGATTCTAGCATGTTTAAGTGTGTTTGGGTCAAAATGACCCATTTGAACTATCTTTTGATTGATTCTAGCATGTTTAAGTGTGTTTGGGTCAAAATGACCCATTTGAACTAACTTTTGATTGATTCTAGCATGTTTAAGTGTTTTTGGGTCAAAATGACCCATTTGAACTAACTTTTGATTGATTCTAACATGTTTAAGGTTGTTTGGGCCAAATGACCCATTTGAACTATCTTTTGATTGATTCTAGCATGTTTAAGTGTGTTTGGGTCAAAATGACCCATTTGAACTATCTTTTGATTGATTCTAACATGTTTAAGTGTGTTTGGGTCAAAATGACCCATTTGGACTAACTTTTGATTGATTCTAGCATGTTTAAGTGTGTTTGGGTTAAAATGGCTCATTTTAAGCAATTCTAGTATGTTTAAGTGTGTTTGGGTCAAAATGACCCATTTGGACTAACTTTTGATTGATTCTAGCATGTTTAAGTGTGTTTGGGTCAAAATTGCTCATTTGAACTAACTTTTGATTGATTCTAGCATGTTTAAGTGTGTTTGGGCCAAAATGACCCACTTGAACTATCTTTTGATTGATTCTAGCAAGTTTAAGTGTGTTTGGGTCAAAATGACCCATTTGTATTAACTTTTGATTGATTCTAGCATGTTTAAGTGTGTTTGGGCCAAAATGACCCATTTGAACTATCTTTTGATTGATTCAAGCATGTTTAAGTGTGTTTGGGTCAAAATGACCCATTTGGACTAACTTTTGATTGATTATAGCATGTTTAAGTGTGTTTGGGTCAAAATGACCCATTTGAATTAATATTTTTAATATGTTTAATGCAGGAACGAATTCAAGAGGAGTATGTGAGATCCTCTAGCGAGACTGGTGGAGACTCATCTGCTGTTGATGAGATTCAATGCATTGAGCGCGCCTTAGGTCAAAGGCAAGGACATATACGAGGTGTTGGTTGCGTGGTGAGACATCCCACTCCTGATTTTTCTAGCTCACAACCTCCAACACAACATTTGCAAGATGAAGTTGCAGAGCTTAGACAAGAACTTAAACAACAACAACAACAAAATGAAGAAACTATACAACAACAACAACAACAACAACAAATAGAAGTGATGCAACGACTGATCCAAGAGCAGATGGAAATGATGCGTTACTTCCAGCAGCAACGACCACCTGAAGGCAATTAGAGTTTATATTTTTATTAGATTTTATAGAACTTTAAACTACTTTAAAATTATATGAACTATTTGTGTGTTAAACTTGAATGTGATTTGCACTCATTATATGTTTGTTAAATTTGCATCAATTATGTGTTTGTTTAATTTTTATAAAAAAAGCAGGTTCCTAAAAAAAATAATAAATAACAGTCTATAGCGACGACATGTCGTCGCTATAAACTGTTATCTGTTTTTTTAAAAAATATATATATTATCTATAGGGACGACAAGTCGTCGCTATAGATAATATAAAAAAATATATATTATCTATAGAGACGACATGTCGTCGCTATAGATAAAAATATTGATACAAATAAATGAGTTTAATCATGATAAAAAAGGTTTATTATTTAAATGACTCTGATTATGGGAATAAACATTAGAAAATTGATAGAAAAATATTGACTTATCATTCTGTAAATTTTAGTAAAAATATAATAAGAAAAATAATTTATACAAATTATTTAAGATAAAGAAAATTCTCAAATAATAGAAATAAATTCTAAAAAATTCTGAAAAAATCACAAAATGATTCTCATATAACATAGAAGCTCCAGGAATTATTTTGTAATTTATTTCCTTGATATGATTGAGATATGAATTTTTATGTTATCTGTAAAGGAAAAATCAAAAGAAATACTTAAACAATGTATTAAATATTTAGAAATTCAAAGAAGCTATGATAAATTTAACTCAATAGAATGTATAAATTTTATAATTTTTGGAGTTGTATAGCTATGTTTACTAAAATTTGAGATTATTGTAAAAATTACAGAAATAAATCTACTGTGAGTTAGACCTCAATAAATTTATGAAATATTCTAATTTGTTTGTGTAATATTCTGTAAAAATTTGAGAATTTATGGACGACAATAACTATTTTTAGTGATTTATGAAGACTTTGTAATAATTATAACAATTTATTTATAATAAAATGGAAGTTGGAAATTTTATGGTAATATTATCTAATAATATTGCTACTAAAATTTTAGTAATTATTATCATCTGAGGTTCTGAAAATTTTAAAGAAATTTTTGTATCTAACTTATAAAATTTATTTTTATAGGTTACAATTTGGATTAAAGGTGAGACTCATAGCCTCATTTTGGTGTTTATAAAGTTTTTTGGGGGAAAAAGCATACTATTTATGTTTGATGCATTATTTTAAAACTATTTTGAGATATACTGTCATTTGTGATACAACCATTAATTCGGATATGGAACTGTTGGATAATATAGGTAGCGCTACTTAGGAGAATATTTTACACCAACAGGATGAGTGTTGTGATGCTATTTATATATTTCCTGCACCAATAGAATGAGTATTGTGATGCTATATTATCTGATTTTGTGAATTATTTCATGATAATATGAATTATGTGTGTAAGCAGGTTTGGTTGTAATTGGTGCATCAATAAAATATTTTGTCTGGAAATAAACCTATGACCTCACCAACTTTATGTTAACTGTTTTGAGTATGCTTTTTCAGATGAAAATGACTAACAATGTTGATTTCTCTTTTAATGTGTACAATGGCTGGGGTGAAGTCGTTGGAAGGGTTTGTGTGAATCTAACTGTCAACATCTACGATGGCAGTGTTATGGTGGACGCTCATTTCCATCGCATTTGAAGATGTTGTAGCTAAATAAAAGTTGTAATAGGATTATATCAAATTTTGACTATCTAAAGTTAATGATGTAATCCTAACTTATGTTGTATAATCAAGTTATGTGTTTTATGTGTTAATATTATTTGTAAATTGATTCCTTATAATCAAATTCGTTCTGAACAAACAAGTCACACCCAAATCGCTTCACGCTTCCGCCGGGATGTGACAGAAAGTGGCATATGGACTAGAGGAAGACTGTCATAGTAGTTCAAGGTCTGAAAGTTGAAGACCTTTTGCTATCCTTGAAATCTATGCAGTATCAGGGCTCTTCTATGAACATCATACCTCCACCTAAATATTTCATTCTCAGCTCCATAAGGTGGGGATCACATAGCCCTTGGTATACCCTCCTCAAACAAACTTTGTATAAGTGAGTCCATATCAATATGAACTTGAGAAGGTTGCTGAGTATGGATAATTGCAAGTGAGGGTGGTGAATCCTCAATGTCCATACTCTATGAAGGACTCCCAGGTTCTGTGATTGCTTGGACTTCCTCCCCCTTTTTGGTAGCATCACCCTCTTGCATAGGTGAGCTGGGGTTAAGTTTGTCACATCCTCAGGTTCTTGTGTTCCTTGTTGAGTCCTCCTGAAGAGTATCCTAGCTAGTTGTTCCTTGAGATCAGAAATCTCAAGTTGTTGATCATTGACCCTTCTTTGCAATGTATTCACTTGAGATTGCAAGTGACTAACCTTGAAGACTAAATAAGTACATGTTTTAGTGAATTTGTGTAACACCCGTAATTTCTTATTAAAGAAATTAAAAGAATGAAATAGAAAGAAAGGAGAAGGAAATAAAAAGTCTGCTTTTGTGGAAGGGCCAAAAGTGCCAAATGGGCAAACTCCTTATTAATTTGATAGAAAAGGTGGTATGGCCTCCCATGTTGCCTGAGTATTCATTCATTTGATATTTTAGAGAGAGAAAGTAGCAGGAGCAGAAAACCATCGGGATTTTTGAAGAAGAACCTGAGAAATTCGAAGTTTTTGGGTAAGAAATCTCGAATTATGATGTTTAGGACGATTCTAGAACCATTTATGAGCTTATAAATGTAACTAGTGTGTTCGGGTTGCACGGTGTGTGTCTTTTAGGTGTATAAACGACTGAGACGTTCAAGGAAAGGACATCTAAAACCCGAAGGAAAATTAAGGTGAGTTCTAGACCCCTTTTTACTGATTTTTAAACGTTTTGGGGCTGGAAATGCATATATATATGTTTTTGTAAAGTTTGGGTTGATACCCGCATGAAATGAATGTATGTATGTTTATGTTTATGCTAGATTTATGCCTAGAATCATGTGTATATGTTTAGAACTAGGCATTATGATGTTTGGGACTTGGATTATGGATTAGACAAATAAACAGGTTGCAAATATGTCTGAAATTGGATTTAGAATAAATAAGAACAAGCTGATGAGTCCACCAGTGGTCATACGACCAACAGTGTAGTCGTATGACCAGGATATTTTTCTAAGTGTTGAAGCCAGTGGGCCTCATACGACCAACAGTGTGGTCGTATGACCAATTGATTTGTCTAAGTGTTGAGTCCAACAGGACTCATACGACCAACAGTGTGGTCGTATAACCAAGTAATATTTTTCTAAGTATGTTGAGGAGTCCAATAGTGCTCATACGACCAACAGTGTGGTCGTATGATCAGAACATAATTCTAAGTATGGGATGGTACGACCAATAGTGCTCATACGACCAACAGTGTGGTCGTATGACCAGATGTTAAATTCTAAGTATAAGATGAAAAGTCCAGCAGTGTTCTTACGCCTAATAGGGCTCATACGCTCAGAGGGTTATATGCCCAACAGGGCTCAAACGGCCAGAAAACTTAGAATTTTACAGATTTTCTGTAGATCCGAAGTTCGATGTTTGACCAGGGTTGACTAGGGTTAATAAATGATGATGATGTTTCATGCATGTAATAATGATTATGATTAACCCTTATTATTATTACTGATATTATTATCAGTGCATTATTATTGATTAACAGTATTATTAGTAAAATATTGTTAAGTATGGTACGATGCTATGTATGACGAAGAAAGTATGATGATGAATGTATGATGATGAATGTATGATGAGTGTGTATGTTCCTTGTAATTGTGTATGTTTGTCTTTCCGAAACTTTACGAATAGCGAGAATGAACTAATAAAGTATTATGTATCGTAAAGTGAAAGATAATGAAAGAGGAACATGATGATGAATGCATGTATTAACGAATGAACGAAAAGAAGAATGATGATGAATACATGCATTAATGAACGAACAAATTATGTCTTGCAAGCATTGAATAACGCGATTGGTCCTTCTTTGTGATTGACCATGGTCATGGTACCTCTACCGCTTACCTCTAGTACCGTGGCATACGATTTTCCGTTCATATGTTGACTACGGCCCGGTAGCTAATAACGATCGGGGTGTAGCATATGGTATTGGTACAATTCACCTTTCAATGCGTGCAAGTAAGTATGAATGGGATTCTTGTCATTCGACCACAGTAATCATAGCCAAGTGCTATGAAGTGGGTAAAGCCTGGCAGAATCCATACGAGAAGTTAAAGATAACGATGAATAACGAATGATGAAGATAATAACGAATATTATCTCTGTGTACGTATGATGTATGAACGCATGCACGAAAGGATACTTTTAAATAAGTAAAAGTATGTTTTATTACAAAACTAGAACTCACTCAGCAACGCTGACTTTTATGTAATTTCCAGTTGGCAGGTAGTGTTGCTGAGAATGGCACGAGGCGGCTACTCAGCTCTTTTGGGATGACATTCTTTTGTTAATTTTTTTGTATTGTAATGCAAACAAACGATATTTTGTAACGGGTGTGGTATTACTTTGCAAAAGCATTTATAGTAAATTTAAAGTTTCCGCTGCATGGTTTTTATTAAGTTGTATTAAATGTATGTTTTATGGGTAATGACGACCAACTGTGAGGTGCCCGGGAACGGGGCCTTACAAGTTGGTATCAGAGCTAAAGTTTAAGTGAAATGGGTAAAATTTTTAAAATGAACCTAAACTTAAACTGAAAATGGGACAGAAAGGAAGAGAATGCCATCTGAGTAGCTGCGTGCCATCAGGTATTTTTATTAAAGTTAATCATGATTACGTGCGCATGTTATGTGTTTATGTGTACTGTTAGACTTAGATACTAATGTAGTCAGGACAGGTAATGCTCAGAGTGTGAAGAGTAGAGTAAGTGGCTAATCACAACTGGCCACTGTAATTAGGGACTTACTATACTTGACATAAACTGAGCTATTTCCTTGAATGACCGTGTTGGTGTTTGAATCTTCCAGTGTGATAGAAGATGGTTGGTGGTAGATCATCTAAAGCCCCACTTGGTGGAGGCAGTGGCGGAAGTGGTGCGGAACCACGAGCCACAAGAGGAAGGCCTAGACAAGAGAAGAAGGTTCCCGAAGAACCTAATACTACTCCCTCGGGGGGAGTGGATGAGAGTGATGATGTGAGAGCCTCGGTGAAATAAACAGTGATCGAGGAGGTGCACCAAGTCATGCAGACGATCTTACCGTCTGTAGTGACCGAAGTGATAAAGGCAGTACGTGAAGATGAGAGACGAGGGAGGAATCGGTCCTCGGTAGACAGCAACAGACAGAAGCAGAAACAGTATTATCTGATGATGAAAAGGAAGAGGAAGAAGAACAGTTACGGGAGACAGCCCGGGGTTGTAACTACGGGGCATTCATGAGGTGCAAGCCCCCAACTTTTGATGGTTCTGGTACTGCTACTGATGCTCACCAATGGGTGATGGAAATGGAAGTTGTCCTCGATATTAGTGATTGCAAGGAGGACAAGAAGGTGAAGTTTGCTACCCACTCTTTCACAGGGTCGGCTTTATGCTGGTGGAAAAATATAGTCCAAGCCGAGGGTAGCAGGGCTATAGGGAAGATGAAGTGGGCTGAGTTAAAAAGGCTGGTGATCGAGGAATTCAGTCCTCGTCGGGAAATGGATAGAATAGAGAGAGTTCCTGCAGTTGGAGGCGGGGACGATGACCCACCAACAATATACCACCAAGTTTAACGAGTTGGCACTGTTGGTGCCGGAGCAAGTGACGCCGTGTCTAGAAAGATCAACCGGTATATTCAGGGGCTGCCAGCTGAAATTCGTTGGCACTTGATTTCTGCCCGACCAAGCACTTTCAGGTCGGCAGTGGATTTGGCGGGAAGGTTATTCGATGAACGGGCTGCTTTGGTAAAGGCTGAGGGTGGCAAGAAAGGAAGTGGAGAGAAGAACTGGCAGGGGAAGAGATTTGGTCATGGTGATACTTCGACGAACAACAAGAAGGCAAGGGTGGATGACCGCCGAGTGGTCATGTCTGGAGCTGGGGTGAGGAAGTGTGGTAAGTGTGGAAGGGAGCACTCAGGGGAGTGTAAATGGGGATCCAACCTCTGCTTTAAGTGCGGAAAGACAGGGCACATATCAAAAGATTGCCGGATGGGCAAGTGCTTTAACTGTGGAGAAAGTGGCCATATGAGCAGGGACTGTAAGAAGCCGAGGGCTGAGGCTTCAGGGGTAAAGAAGACGGGAAGTGAAGGTCCGAGAGCAAGTGCCAGGGCTTTCACTATGACGCAGGAAGAGGCTAGGACGGACCCCGATGTGGTGTCAGGTACGTTTCTAGTAAATCAAACTCTTGCTTCTGTGTTATTTGATTCTGGTGCTAGTAGGAGTTTCATTTCTACTACTTTCTGTGCTAAATTGCCTGTTAGTAGTAAATGCATTAGTGAGCCTTTTTATGTAGAAACTGCTATTGGTAAGTCCACTAGAGTTACTGATATGATAGAGGACTGTACCATAGAGTTAGAAGGTCATAGGTTTGCTGCTAGATTACATGTGATGCCCCTAGGCGGATTTGATGTAGTACTAGGGATGGATTGGTTGGAAACCTATGAAGCGAATATCGTATGTCGAAAGAAGATGATTAGATTGACGGCATCTGACGTGAGTCTGGTGACAATATACGGTGATCGGGTAACGATGATTCCGAAGGTGATTTCGATGGCGGTGGCGGGGAAGTGCATGAGGCGTGGGTGCAACGCCTACCTATGTTATGTAAAGGATGTGGAGACGCCAACACCACAATTATCTGACGTTCCGGTTGTGTGTGAGTTTCCAGATGTGTTCCCGGAAGACTTATCGGGATTGCCACCTGACCGTGAAATTGAATTTCAAATTGACTTAATACCCGGTGCCCAACCTGTCGCCAAGGCACCGTATCGATTAGCTCCTACGGAGATGAAGGAGTTGATGGAGCAACTGCAGGAGTTGCTTGACAAGGGCTTCATTAGACCGAGTATCTCTCCTTGGGGTGCCCCGGTCTTATTTGTGAAAAAGAAGGACGGTAGCATGAGAATGTGTATCGACTACCGTGAATTGAACAAGTTGACAATAAAGAATCGGTATCCATTACCGAGAATCGATGACTTGTTCGATCAGCTCCAGGGTGCCAGTTGGTTCTCGAGGATAGATCTTCGATCTGGCTACCATCAATTGAAAGTAAAGGAGCAGGATATCCCTAAAACAGCCTTTCGTACGCGCTATGGTCACTACGAGTTTCTTGTCATGTCTTTTGGGTTGACTAATGCGCCGGCTGCTTTTATGGATTTGATGAACCGAGTGTGTCGGCCAATGTTAGATAAATCAGTGATTGTGTTCATCGATGATATCCTGATTTATTTGAGAAGCGAAGAAGAGCATGCCGGTCACATTCAGGAAGTACTGGAAACGTTGAGAAGGGAGAAATTGTACGCCAAGTTCTCCAAGTGCGCCTTTTGGTTACGCGAGGTGCAATTTCTGGGCCACGTAGTGAATGCAGAAGGAATAATGGTGGACCCAGCAAAGGTTGAGGCTGTGATGCAATGGAAATCACCAAAGACGCCATCCGAGATTCGTAGCTTCTTGGGATTGGCGGGCTATTACAGAAGATTTATTCAAGACTTTTCAAAGATAGCCTCACCTTTGACAAAATTGACTCGTAAGGACGTGAAATTCGTGTGGGGTCGAGAACAGGAGACGACTTTTGAGGAGTTGAAGGCAAGACTAACACAAGCTCCTGTCTTGACTTTGCCTGAGGGAAGTGAAGACTTAGTGGTCTATTCGGATGCATCTTATTCTGGGCTAGGTTGTGTGTTGATGCAACGTGGAAAGGTGATAGCCTACGCATCTCGACAGCTGAAGACCCACGAAGTCAACTATCCCACACATGATCTAGAATTAGCCGCGGTGGTTTTCGCGTTGAAGATTTGGCGGCACTATCTGTACGGGACGAAGTGCACAATCTTCACTGACCACAAAAGCTTGAAGTACTTCTTCGAGCAGAAGGATCTAAACATGAGGCAGAGGCGGTGGTTGGAGCTGATAAAAGATTATGATTGTGAGATCCATTACCACCCGGGCAAAGCCAATGTGGTGGCTGATGCCCTTAGCCGAAAAGAAAGGCCTGAGCCGATCCGGGTAAAGGCTTATCAGTTGATCATGACCTCCGACGTGATGACACAGGTTAAGGAGTTTCAAGACGAGGCTTTGAAAGAAGATCGTCTTAACTCCGAAAGGATGAGAGGTCTAGTGACGGAGTTGGGTGAGAACACTCTAGGTGTTAAGACCCGATTTGGGCGAATGTGGATTCCTTGATACGGGGATCTACGTGAAAGGATTATGGACGAGGCCCATAAGACCCGATACTCCATTCACCCCGGTGCTACCAAAATGTACCACGATATAAAGAAGGATTACCGGTGGCCGGGTATAAAACGCGACGTAGTGGAGTACGTAAGTAAGTGCCTGACTTGTTTACAAGTGAAGGCGGAACACCAGAAACCCTACGGGAAGTTCCAACCGTTGGAAATACCCGAGTGGAAGTGGGAGCATATCACCATGGATTTCATCACGAAATTACCACGTACCCCTAAAGGGTATGATGCCATATGGGTGATAGTGGACCGTTTGACAAAGAGTGCCCAGTTCCTACCGATCCGCGAGACGTACTCATCTGAAAGATTGGCGGATCTGTTCATCAAAGAAATTGTAGCTCGTCACGGTGTACCGGTGTCTATTGTGTCTGATCGTGACACCCGGTTTACCTCCAAGTTTTGGAAGAGATTTCACGATGCAATGGGGACGAGGCTACACATTAGTACAGCATATCACCCTCAGACGGACGGTCAGTCTGAGAGGACGATCCAAACACTCGAAGACATGCTTCGGGCGTGCGTGATCGATTTTGGAGGAAGTTGGGACGACCACCTGCCGTTAGCAGAATTCTCGTACAACAATAGCTATCATGCCAGTATTGGCATGCCACCATACGAGATGCTATACGGTAGGAGATGTAGGACGCCCGTATGTTGGGGAGACATTGGGCAGAAGGAACTGGGAGGTGTTGAGGTGATTGAAGCAACGACTGAGAAATTAGAAAAGATCAAAGCCTTCATGAAGGCGGCGAAAGATAGGCAAAAGTCGTATGCTGACAAGAGGCGAAGACCGATAGAGTTCAAGGTTGGTGACCGAGTTATGTTGAAGGTCTCGCCCTGGAAAGGAATCATTAGATTCAGGAAACGAGGGAAGCTAAGCCCGAGATACATAGGACCTTTCCGAATTGTCGCACGAGTAGGAGAGGTGGCCTATCGACTTGAGCTGCCAGATGAGTTAAGTGGAATTCATCCCACATTCCATGTATCTCATTTAAGAAAGTGCTTAGCTAATGAAGACATGGTTGTACCACTGGAGGATATTGAGGTGGATGAGAGGCTCAACTACGTGGAGCAACCAGTGGCGATCATTGATCGTAAAGAAAAGAGGTTAAGGAATAAAATGGTTCCTCTTGTGCGTGTACAGTGGAAGCACAGGAAGGGATCCGAGTCTACGTGGGAGACTGAAGAAGAGATGAGACAACACTACCCACATCTGTTTGAGGAATAACAGGTTTCGGGGACGAAACCTATATAAGGGGGGTGGACTTGTAACACCCGTAATTTCTTATTAAAGAAATTAAAAGAATGAAATAGAAAGAAAGGAGAAGGAAATAAAAGTCTGCTTTTGTGGAAGGGCCAAAAGTGCCAAATGGGCAAACTCCTTATTAATTTGATAGAAAAGGTGGTATGGCCTCCCACGTTGCCTGAGTATTCATTCATTTGATATTTTAGAGAGAGAAAGCAGCAGGAGCAGAAAACCATCGGGATTTTTGAAGAAGAACCTGAGAAATTCGAAGTTTTTGGGTAAGAAATCTCGAATTATGATGTTTAGGACGATTCTAGAACCATTTATGAGCTTATAAATGTAACTAGTGTGTTCGGGTTGCACGGTGTGTGTGTTTTAGGTGTATAAACGACAGAGACGTTCAAGGAAAGGACATCTAAAACCCGAAGGCAAATTAAGGTGAGTTCTAGACCCCTTTTTACTGATTTTTAAACGTTTTGGGGCTGGAAATGCATATATATATGTTTTTGTAAAGTTTGGGTTGATACCCGTATGAAATGAATGTATGTATGTTTATGTTTATGCTAGATTTATGCCTAGAATCATGTGTATATGTTTAGAACTAGGCATTATGATGTTTGGGACTTGGATTATGGATTAGGCACATAAACAGGTTGCAAATATGTCTGAAATTGGATTTAGAATAAATAAGAACAAGCTGATGAGTCCACCAGTGGTCATACGACCAACAGTGTGGTCGTATGACCAGGATATTTTTCTAAGTGTTGAAGCCAGTGGGCCTCATACGACCAACAGTGTGGTCGTATGACCAAGTGATTTGTCTAAGTGTTGAGTCCAACAGGACTCATACGACCAACAGTGTGGTCGTATGACCAAGTAATATTATTCTATGTATGTTGAGGAGTCCAATAGTGCTCATACGACCAACAGTGTGGTCGTATGATCAGAACATAATTCTAAGTATGGGATGGTACGACCAATAGTGCTCATACGACCAACAGTGTGGTCGTATGACCAGATGATAAATTCTAAGTATAAGATGAAAAGTCCAGCAGTGTTCTTACGCCTAACAGGGCTCATACGCTCAGAGGGTTATACGCCCAACAGGGCTCAAACGGCCAGAAAACTTAGAATTTTACAGATTTTCTGTAGATCCGAAGTTCGATGTTTGACCAGGGTTGACTAGGGTTAATAAATGATGATGATGTTTCATGCATGTAATAATGATTATGATTAACCCTTATTATTATTACTGATATTATTATCAGTGCATTATTATTGAGTAACAGTATTATTAGTAAAATATTGTTAAGTATGGTATGATGCTATGTATGACGAAGAAAGTATGATGATGAATGTATGATGATTAATGTATGATGAGTGTGTATGTTCCTTGTAATTGTGTATGTTTGTCTTTCTGAAACTTTACGAATAACGAGAATGAACTAATAAAGTATTATGTATCGTAAAGTGAAAGATAATGAAAGAGGAACATGATGATGAATGCATGTATTAACGAATGAACGAAAAGAAGAATGATGATGAATACATGCATTAATGAACGAACGAATTATGTCTTGCAAGCATTGAATAACGCGATTGGTCCTTCTTTGTGATTGACCATGGTCATGGTACCTCTACCGCTTACCTCTAGTACCGTGGCATACGATTTTCCGTTCATATGTTGACTACGGCCCGGTAGCTAATAACGATCGGGGTGTAGCATATGGTATTGGTACAATTCACCTTTCAATGCGTGCAAGTAAGTATGAATGGGATTCTTGTCATTCGACCACAGTAATCATAGCCAAGTGCTATGAAGTGGGTAAAGCCTGGCAGAATCCATACGAGAAGTTAAAGATAACGATGAATAACGAATGATGAAGATAATAACGAATATTATCTCTGTGTACGTATGATGTATGAACGCATGCACGAAAGGATACTTTTAAATAAGTAAAAGTATGTTTTATTACAAAACTAGAACTCACTCAGCAACGCTGACTTTTATGTAATTTCCAGTTGGCAGGTAGTGTTGCTGAGAATGGCACGAGGCGGCTACTCAGCTCTTTTGGGATGGCATTCTTTTGTTAATTTTTTTGTATTGTAATGCAAACAAACGATATTTTGTAACGGGTGTGGTATTACTTTGCAAAAGCATTTATAGTAAATTTAAAGTTTCCGCTGCATGGTTTTTATTAAGTTGTATTAAATGTATGTTTTATGGGTAATGACGACCAACTGTGAGGTGCCCGGGAACGGGGCCTTACAATTTGTACACCTTTACTCTGAGATTCCCCTCATCTTCATTAGAAGAATCATTAGGGGATAAAAGAATAGCACCTAAGTCTTTTTCCTCATCCCCAGTATGTTGTTCTTGGCTGTTGGATTTCCCCTACACATTGACAGCTTTAATTGAAATGTCAATGGGCTAGGTTGCCATGGTTGAGGTCTTAATGATGTAATCACTTGCAAAAGTGAGAGCCTCTTCCATATGGATCCCCTGAATAGGTTCAAGAAGATCCACCTCAGTGGTAGGTTGATGATGTGAGCTAGATATGGGAGAAGCAGGAATTGAAGTGTTAATAGGCTAGGTTGCCATAGTTGAGGTCTTAATGATATAATCACTTGCAGAAGTGAGAGCCTCTTCCATATGGATCCCCTGAATAGGTTCAAGAAGATCCACCTAAGTGGTAGGTGGATGATGTGAGCTAGATATAAGAGAAGCATGAGTACACATCTCTATTTGAGTAGGGAAAGAAAAGAAAGACTCATGGTACTAACTGAGTGCCATATCCTCATCATCGTAGAACTAGGCTGGGAATTGGTCGGTTGAGATCAAGAGACCGGGGATGGTAACTTCCCCCTAAAGGTTGTTTACTAGAGCTTTGAGGCTCTGAGTGAAGGCTTAAGGCTATTTAGGTTGTGAGCTCATCAGTGTGAGCATGAGGAACCTCATGACTGATCATTGGTGAGATAGGAATGGTTTGTTCCTCATAGGAAGTGGGAGCTCTAATTTCCACTTCCTTTTGCATGGGTGGTGATATGGGGGCCTACATTGGTTGAATAACTTATGTACGGGTTCGTTTGGATTTTCTTTGGTAGGTGATGGTTATTTATGGTTGTGTGGGTTGTCTTGAAGTGGAAGGTGTGTGTTCAACACTAGCTGGTGCTGCTAGGTTGTCACCTTGAGCAATGAGCTCTAAAACTTTTAGGACTAGGGTTGTTTCTAACCTTGAGAAGCCCACAATAGGCTTTCTCATTATCTTAAAGATATCGGGCTCTATCTATCCTAATTTTAGAATATTACTTTTTTTCCTCAACTGTAAGCCCAGTTCGCAGTTGAGAATATGCTAGACATATCTAGGGAACATGTGGCCGTACCCCACACGTTAGGTGTAGTTTTCCGCATCTACTCTTTTTGGATGTTACATGCCGTTTTTTTTATGAGCGTGTTATCTAATTCTTCATGTGATATCTATCTTTGTGTTGTATGCTTTGTATTATGATTGTTATTGTTATTGCCTTTGTTAACAAGTCGGGGGTCTCTTCGGAAGCGGTCTCTCTATCTTTCTAGATAGAGGAAAGACTTGCCACCATATACCCCTCCCAGACCCTGCTCTTCAGCGGGATACACTGGGTATGTTTGTTTGTTTTATCTAGGGAACGTGTAATACTTTAAGGAGTCCAAGTTTGCTAGCAAATTAGTGTACACAAATTGTGAATACCTGAACTTGACCCCATGAACCATACCATGGACTCTGAAGGAAAGATCTTCTGGATTTGGTCCCATCCTCCATGTTTTCTAAACAAGCCGTGGATGATGATATAAAGGTGGTATTTCTATTGAGAGGAAACCTTTCCTTTCCTGAAGGCTCTGACTGAGTAGTCACCTTCATAGCCCATCTGCTCAAAGGACTGGTTAACAATAGATTTTGGAAAGGACAATTTACCTTCTATATCATCTAGCTAAAGATGAGTGTTTATGGAAGCTTGTGTGATGAAGATTGTCCTCCCCTACACTGTTGCAGACAGTGCCTTCTCCCCATCCATGCTGACCTCTTGGGAGGTCCTCTAAAAGTCCAATAGTTGATCCTCATAGAGTGGAGGATCAATGGTGAGGGAGGTCAAGTAGTTTGATAGAGTGAGAAACTGGCAAACCTCTGAGAAACCTGGATCTTTCTCAGAGTTCAATAGATCAACTTGATTATGTTTCCTGTGAATATGCATGGAGAAATTGGGTTGGTTTCTGCGGTCAGGGTTGGCCATTTGAAGTAGTTTTGAGGTGAAAAAAGTGTAGAACAAAGGCGGTGAATGGGTGAATTTAGGTTATAGAATTTGCAGATGAAGAAGATAGTGAAAGAGGGGGGAACCGTTGGGCATATATATGAAATAGATTTGAGACAAATTTAATATGAAAAAATAAATTTTGAAATCCGAATGTCGATCCCACATCTGAAAAAGTGCCGAATAAGGTAGTTTTCTTAGAAGTCGAAATTCTTCGAAGGTATTTTGTCTTTGGAAGTTTTGTGAAAAACTTTTGAAGTCAAATTTTTTACTTCGAAAGATATTCCTTAGTATTGTGAAAATTCTCTTCGGAAAAAAAATTACTTAAGTATTTTCTCTTCCGAGGCATATTTGGTTTAGGAAGAGATTAAAACTTCGAAGTTTAATTCCTAGGGGAATAAATCTTCCGAGACATAATTGGTTTTGAAAGAAAATTGTTCTCAAATACATATAAGTACTTATAAGCATATTTTGACTTCGGAAGATATATCAGCCTTTCTTCCAAAGATAAATTTTTTGTAAGTATTTATCTGATTTGAAAACATAAAATTCTTCCGAAGACAAATTTAATGTCTTCAGAAGAAAATATATTCATGATTTTTAGAATTCTAAGGAATATCATTTGAAAAAGATTTTCTCCCAAAGTAAACTTGGCTTATGTAGGTGTTAGGTACAACTTAGGACACACATGTTTTAGAAATAGTCTTGATTAAAAATTAAGAAAATCTATTCAAAGTCAATCATCCAAATAGCTGATACAAGATATTTAAATCTCTATTTATCAAAAGCCTTTGTGAGTAGATCAACATATTGTTCATTATGTTAACTTTGACTAGTTTTATCTATCTCTTTTCAAATTTTCTCTAATTAGATGATACATGATGTTGATGTGTTTTTTCCTTGAGTGCGGCACATAGTGATAGAGATAGCATTGTTGTTGTCTATGTGGATGGAAGTCTTTTTGAAGTTGTGTGCATAGTCCAACATCTGATTCTGAATCCAAAGCACTTGAGCACAACAGCTAGCAGCAGCAATATACTTAGCTTCAGCAATTGATACAGATACACAGGATTGTTTGTTGTATTGCCATGAGACTATCCCTCCACCAAGGAATTGACATCCCTCAAATTTAGACTTTCCTATCATGTTATAGCTACTATAGTCACTATCTGTATAAGTATACGATTGAATTCAGAATTCTTTGGATACCAAATGCCTAGCTTAGGGGCACCTTTGAGATATCTAGGAATCCTTTTGACAACAACCAGGTGTGACATCTTGGGGTTGTCTTGATATCTTGCACAAATGCATGTAGCAAACATGATATCAGGCCTGCTGGCTGTAAGATACATAAGAGAGGCAATCATGCCCTGTAAAGATGTTTATCTACATACTCCCCCTCAAGATCAAGTCCAAGGGAGTGGTTTCTGGCTTGGTGTCTTTGCAACCTTACATTCAGTCTTGTTGAACCTTATAAGTATGTCTTGTACATACTTTGATAGACTTGTGAAGATACCATTTTCAACTTGCTTCACTTGAATTTCTAGAAAAAAATTGAGTTCCCCCATAGCCCTCATTTCAAATCTATTCTTCATCACCTTCTCAAAGTCTTTATAGAGCTTTGGATTAGTTGACCCAAAGATAATGTCATCTACATATACTTGAACCAACATTAAGTCGTTCCCTATTCCTTTAATGAAGAGAGTTCCATCTATAGTACCCCTCTTATAGCCATGCTAACAGAGATACTGAGATAGTGTCTCATACCACTTCCTTGGAGCTTAGTGCAGTCCATAGAGAGCTTTATCAAGCTTGTAGATATAATCAGGATGATCTATGTCTGCAAAGCCAGGTGGTTGTTTGACATACACCTCTTCATCAATCACCCCATATAAGAAAACACACTTGATATCAAGTTGGTAGACCTTGAAGTCCTTGGATGCAGCAAATGCTAAGAATATCCTAACAGCTTCAAGTCTTGCTACAACAGCAAAGACATCAGTGTAGTCAATTTTCACTTCTTTTATGTATCCTTAAATAACCAGTCTTGCCTTGTTCTTGATGACAAGCCCTCTGTCATCTTTCTTATTCCTAAAAACCTACTTGGTTCCTATAATAGTCTTCCCTTGAGGAAGAGGACATAGGTTCCAAACCTCTTGCATTGCTTCAACCTAACTTCCATAATTCAAAGCCCCATCAACTTTCTTTGGCTCTATCTGGGACAAGAAACAAGAGTATAGACAAACATTTTTATCATAGGTTTGTCCTCTTGTTCTCACCCCTTGGTCAATATCTCCAATGATGTTTGTAGTGGGGTGTGACTTATGGATCCTAGGTTGAGGGATCATAGGAAGTTGATTGGACAGAACTAAGTTTGTGAAGTTTACATCTGGCATTGAAGTGTCACCCACCATATCAGCACACTTATCAAGAGAACCTTGATCCAATGAGTGTGTGACATCATTGATGTTGTCTTCCATGAAGTGGTTATCATCATCAAGGAATTCTTGATCACTATCATGACTACCATTTCTCCTACATTTAAAGCTCCTTCATTTGATTTTTGTGCCTCTGAGCTAGAATTTGTAGACACCTCAGATGTATCAGCTTGATTTGTCATTGTTGAGCTAATAGGAACTCCATTTGCAGGGTTAGTTACCACTGGAGCTGAAGTAGCATCTTGCTTGGTCTTCTCGGCTCAAATCTTAGGTCAGGATTTCCTATTGATAAATTACCTGTAGATCCTAAAACATTCTTATAAGATTTGTTAAAACAGTTGGTAACTAATCAAGATCAAATAGCCAATCAGGACCACAACCTTTCACTTGTAAGATTTGTTACACTGGTGGGGCCAAAGAGATCCATGTGTAATAAGTGTAGGGAGTAGTGATAGAGTTCTTTTCCTTTGGCTTGTGAGACACCAAGTGTTGCTTCCCATTCAGGCCTGCAACACAGTGATCATCACTTGTAAAAGTCTCTCTTTGGTATTCCAGTTACCAAATCATTCTTAATTAATTTATTCATGTTCTTAAAGTTTACATGGCATATTCTTTTATGCCAAAAATACTCATCACTATTTGCTTTAGATAGAAAGCAAGAAACTTCTCCTAAGGGGGATGTTTCCTGCAAATTTATCTTGTACATGTTCCCTTTCTAGGGTGCTCTAATCAGGATATGCTCTTGAGGAATGATCACCCCAGACTTGAGAACAATGCATTCATACTTAGTAAAGAGCATGTTATATCTCTGGTCATAAAATTATGATACACTTAGTAAATTATACCCAAGCCCCTTAACAAAGTTTACCTTCTCAATAACGAGCTCACCATTTGTGACCCTACCCCTTACTGTAATGTAACCTCCTGCATCTCCTTCAAAAGCAACTGGCCTTTTATCAATTCTCTCAAAGTTTTGAAGCAAAGAGCCATTGCTTGTCATGTGCCTGGAAAAACCACTGTCAATGATCCATACATTTCTTTTGGTCTTCAGATGTTCCTGCACAACAAGGAGAAAGTAAGTTACATTTGGAAACCCAAGCCTCATTGGTCTTGGGCTCTTCAAAATGAACTGAAAACAATGCAATAGTAATTGATCCTATGTTAAAACTTTGGGGATCATTTGCTGGTGTTAATGAAAAACTTTCAGTCACTTGGTCTTCCTTTATCTTCCATACCATCTTTGGAAGATTAGTTGACCTTTAACACTTCAAAAATTTTGACAACTTTGGAAGTTTTGGAGACTGACCCTTCGGAAGATCTTGCTTTCACTGTAGCAAGCTTCAGTGCTTCGGAAGCATTCATTTCTTTCAAGACCAAAAAATCTTCCGAAGGCAAGTTTTCACTTGTCTTCATTCCCATTTTGGAGCTTCTAAAAAATATTTTTCTTTCAAAGCTTTCTTCTTCTTTCTCCTCTTAGAAGTCTTCTTCTTGGTTATATTGATAGTACTTTTAGGATTGTAGATACAATCCTTTACAATATGATAAGTACTGCCACACATAATGCGATCAAATAGCTTCCTTCTGATAGTCTTCTTGTGAATAGAAGACTGAGTTTGATCACTTTCCATCTTCATTCCCATCTTTTCAGATGTTACAACAAGCTCCCTAGGGTGAGGCTTGCTCTTGGAGGTGGATGGTTCATGTTGTGTAGTAGTAGTACACAGCTAATCAGCCTTTATTTCTTCACAAGGATGAGTTGGACATGAACTTGAACTCTTGGTACTAGAGTTCAGAGTTGAATCCATAGTCTTTACCACTTCAAACCCTGCAAAGATAAAGACTTGTTTCTGCTTTGAGTTGAAGGTGGCCCTGATCTCTTGAGCTTTCTTTCATCTCCTTATAACTGCTCTGATCAGTTCATTCTCTTAGACTTTGTCATCCCTGGTTTCTTCCTCTCCTCAAGAGAATAGCGACCCTTGTTACGATGATCTTCTTCACTCATCTAAGATCTATGCTTCACTATCTCCTCTTCATCCTCTTCTTTACTGGGGTCTATGGATGGAAGCTCATCTTGACCAGTTCTACACCTAGGATATCTTACAAATAATAGAGTGTGTGGATGAGCTATCTCACTAGATCCCAGTCCCTATTTGTTCTGATAACATACTTTGGCATGCAGGGATGAGAATATTATGTTCTTAAAGGTCTCTTCTTCAAGAACATATTTCTCTATATTGGCTTTGTAGATCACAAGCTCAGCCTGACACCTAGTTAACTTAGTGATGAGATCCTTAATTTGAGTCCTGTAGTTGGTATGTTCATGCTTAAGAGTTAAAATGGTTTTCTTTAAGTCTTCTATTTTAATTTATACTCATTTTATCTCTTTTGAAATTAGCTTTTAAGATGTTCAAGGACTCAATATCATATCTTATCTCTAAGTTATAGGACCTATATCTATTTACTTTAGCAATGCATTCTGGGGTACAAAGATGTTCCAATACCTTGACTTAATCATGTTCTACCATCAGTGCTTGGTTTGGAGACACATCTTCAACCTGGAAATTCCAATCAAAGCCTCCATCTTTAACACCAACTGCAACTTGCTGTTTGGGCTTTTAAGTGTATGGAGTTCCCTTGGTGTAGTTTGGCTTGGGTTATGCTTGGCCACCATTAGTCATGGGTGCCTTGCACTCCCTAGCAACGTGTCCTATCTGGTTACAGTTATAACACTTTACTTTACTTTTATCCAGCCAAACTTTCCACTGGATACATTACTAAAAAACTTCCTCCCTGTCCTCTTGTAAAATTTCTTGGCTCTATGAGTGTGAAGATCCATCTGTTGAACTATATCCATATACTCCAGGTCATCCGGATGGATACAGTCCAAATCTTCAAGGTTGAAGAGGAAGTTGCCTATGCTTTCATCATGAGACATAAAAGCTTGTGATGAGCTTGTCTCTTGGAATGGGCTTCCTTGGATGTAGCTCTCCCTTCGTGTCTCTTAGAAGTTTATGAAAGGAGCATTTGGTGAGTTGTTAGGGTAAGAAATAAGATGGTGTTATGGTTCTCTATAATCCCTTTCAACCACATGCAGGGCAGAACTCTGCTGATTGCTAGAGTTGCCAGATGGATTTTGCATGTTCATCTCCATCTAGTAGTCGTTAAGTATGTCATATAACTCAGTGACAGTAAAGGTCTTGAGGTTTTTCAGTCCTGTTAATGACCACATAGTAGTGTGTCCATTGTCTTGGAAGAGAGGACATGAACTTTATCACAACAACCCTATTCTCCAGCTTCTCTCCAACATCCACTAGAGTATCCACAATCTCAACATACCTGAAGTATTGTTGAGTCATGGTTTCACCTGTTTTGAAGGTGAAGTTCTCAAACTGCTACTTTAAGAGGTCTTTCTTATTCTCTTTAGCTTCGCTTGACCCCTCATACATCAGCTTCAGTGCATCTCATATTTGCTTAGCAGTTTTGCACTTCTTTAAGCCTCTATAGATGGCATTTGAAAGAGAAGTTTAAAGGGCAGTCATGGCTTTCTGATCTACGTATGTTCTTTTTCTATCTTTTTTAGAGTAGTCAGCCATTTCTTTTGGTATCATGCCACCTCCAACAGCAGCTGAAGAGGTGCATGCAATGTAAGGTTCTGAGGTAGCAGACTCCTATATTCTGTGACTTGATGAAGCCTTCCATTCTTAGGCACCAAGTATCAAAATCATCAGGAGTGATCAGTAGGGACTTTAACATGGTAACGGTTTCCATATCAGACTTAGAAGCTGCCATTTGAGATGTTAAATGATTTGTGAGACTGAGGGGATTTAAGATGGTGAGATCTTACGATCAAGATCCTGGAATGCTTTGATACCAATTGCAGGACTGGTTAAGGGTGGTCAATACAATCAGTCTCATAATGAAACGAGTGTTAGAACTCCTAACAGATCAAATAGGGAACCGGGTTTGAGTAAGAGATGCAAAGAACATAAGCAAACAAGGAGATAGAACTTCAGAACAATATGAATATGGTTTTAAGAATGATGTATATTAATCTCAAGTTCTTTTACAAGTGTTACAATGCATAAGTTAAGATACAAGACCTTAGATACTTTATACTACACTCTACAGCCGGCTATACTTTGAAAGCCAGCTGGAAACATTGATCGACAGCAAGATCAATGTAGAATCAAAAGGCATATTGTCTTTTGTCTAGTGACTATGACATGCTATAGCTCACATCATAATATATTACAAAAAGGATAAAAGGTACAAAAGTAGAAAGTTATAGACTCTAGACCTTAATGTACACTTGCAAAAGCATGGACCCTTTTCACCAACTTATGCAAGTTGGTGAGATTTAAGAGTTGCAGCGGAAAGTGGGTCAGCTTTATGCAAAAGTACATCCGAGAAAAGCATATTCTTCTTTGTCTTCTGAAGAAATCAGTCTTCACTACATTGGCTTCGGAAGACTTTGTCTTTGAATCTTTGGAAGACTTCATCTTTGGCTTCGGAATATTTGGTCTTCGGCTTCGGAAGATTTTACACTTAGAATATATTCTGTGCAGAGTGTAAAACTGTCGAAGCAACTTCTATCTTCTACGTAGTGCTTGCATGTAGGAAGCACTTTAGTTCCTTTGGTTGCATCAGCTTTTCTAATATAACCTTACAATAATATTTTGAAAAAGATTTCAAGCAAGATTATGAAATCTCAATTTGTATACATTTATGTTATTCTAAGAACTAGCGTGGACTATATAGACTTTATTAAGCAAGGATTTAAGCGACCATGACACAATATACATATATGCGTCGAGAATACATGCATTAGTTGGTATCTGAGTTTTATGCCATTGTGCAACTAAAATTATTGCAGCATATATGAACTGGATTAATTTAGTGTATACTAATTACGGTATGAAACCTGCCAATAAATGAGATAGATATAAAACAGGTTGTCTAATAATTATTTATATTTAACATGTTGTTTTGATATTGTCAAAAACATGTTGTAACATGATTCAGCAGCTTGCTAACGTTTTATTTTCTAAAATATGTTATAGGAAAATGATGTGCACATATCATTTCAAATAAAGGTTTATGACAACATAGCATCGTGGGAACGCCCACAAGATTTCATGAAGACTTGATTGTTGGACTTCGAATTTGTGGTTCTAACCTTTAATTCATTTTATTTTAAAGTGTAATTTTTCATCTATTTTAAAACAATATAACTATACAGATTGATAAATCCTTACTTTGAAATATAAGGATGTTATGAGTTCAACTCTTAATGTTAAAATAGCTCCACAAGACAAGATTTGATTATTTTATAAATCATATAAATTGATTGCCTAAATTTTTAGGAATAAAATATTTGAGATAAGTGGAAATGGAAAATCGACTGATGAAGTTGATTAGAAGTGATTATTTGTAAAATTATTCTAAAACACTTTCACTCTTATTTTTTTAATACACTGATGATATAAATTGGGACCTAACATTCGATACCAAGCGATCTAGCTCGCATGCCTAGGGGTGCCCGAAATAGGGTGTTGACATATGTTAGTATCAAAGTCATACCTTTTGATGAATTAGGTATTAAAGGTTAAGAAAATATCTAAATTATAACCTTGATTATGATAGAATACTTTTGAGAAAAAATGCCTTAGAAATTTAAGGTTCCTGTAAATATGATATAGAAACTTTAGATATGTGTAACAACGTTACAAGATGTACATATATTATTATAATAACAAGTACGACCACTACATTGCCATCTTTAATATCTCGCTCCTTCTATTGATCCAGGAGTTTTCGATCGAGATTTTCAATGATGAAAGTAACATATATCATCTAACTAAAGAAGATCAGGAAGTCTAAAGCCAATAGCTAAATATGTCAACTTTATGCTCTCTGATATAGCAACAGTATATCTTTCTAGTACCTTATAAGGAATGTTCAAGTAAGCCACAAAAACCTAAAATTCAAGTTGCTATTACACAAGAGTTGTTCAGAATGCCTTGCAAGGAAGAAATGAAAATGATTGATGAAGAAATTAAGCTGGACGAGGAGGAAGAGATCAAGAAGAGGAACCAAAGGAATACCAGAAAAATTTACAAGTATTATATCGGTTTCAATCTAAACAAGGAAGTTATATAACCAATACAAATGAAGCCCGACCCAAGAACATTGGATACCAAGACATCATGGTGGGAAAGAGGGTTCGTCCACCTCACCATGTTATGAGTACGTTGACTAATCTCTACGTAAGACTAACGGGATTAAGGAGATATATAACAATTATGGCAAGAAAACAAGAACCGGATGACAGAGTTCAGACACATGGAGACCAAGTGAAAAAACTTGGGGTGCCAGGTGAGGGGATGAGGACATGGTGATAACAAAAATAGGGAAGTAAGAAAAATACTAACATATATGTTGTCGAAGTAGGTTGTTTGTTTGTTACAGGTTTGAGGTAGTTGTTTGTTAGTGGTTAGTTGAACTTGTGGGGAAAAGTCTATGGTGTTATCCTCTTTTTACATTAGGGTTACTTTCACCTCATTAGGGCTGTCCAAACCACTCGACGCTCGACGCTCGCTCGACATTCGTTCGGAATTTGCTCGAAAAATGCTCGTTCGAATTTTTGCTCGGTTGTAAACAAGGCGATCGGCTCGGATCGGTTTGTAAACGAGCCAAGCACGAGCAAAGGTCCGCTCGGTTCGGTTCGGATCGAATTAATATGTATATATAGTTTATACGTAGTGCTCTAGTAGATTTGACCCATTATATACAAATATATAATTCTATTTATGCATATTTGATCAATCAACCTAATAAAAGAATTCTACACTTAATACAAAAGTGAAATCCTAAGCCGTTAAAAGATATTTTTTCGATCATCTCACTCTCACCGTCACCGTTATCTGCAATATGCTCTCCGCCTTATCGACTACAGACTTAGCTAGTTTCATCGTCAGTCACAACGTGTTATCATCCATGAAAGTATTATGTAATGAAATGTGGCTAATTTTAAAGTTATTAAACCTTATTCGCTGCAGTATAAATTGTATGACACACAAGATAGTTGAGTTGTATAAATTATTTGCCGCTCGTTTGCGCTCACTCGACGCTCGCTCGAAAATTTAACGCTCGAAAAATACTCGTTCGATTTTCCGCTCGGTTGTAAACGAGCCGATCGGCTTGGTTCGGTTTGAAAACGAGTCAAGCACGAGCAAAAGTCCGTTCGGATTGGCTCAGCTCATAAACATCCCTACACCTCAAAGGGTAATTACCTTCTTCTCTTCACAAAATCACGTTTTTCTTCTCAATATCAAAATATGAACCCTTGTTCATGGGAATATAGGATTATTCTAATCTATAACTGATTTGATAATTGAACGATTTTGGATAATTCAGGAGTGAATTTCGCGATTACACCATCATATGCAAGAAACAAATTGAAAAGTGAATCTCACTGCTCGAAGCACCTCTGCTCCACCAATCACTTCATAATCCCTCTATCACCTTTCTGTATGAATCGATTGTGATTGAGGTAATTTTAATAACATGGTTTATTAAGATTTAATTAGAAATTGTGGCATGTGGTTTATTAATTTGATGAATTAGGGTTACAAGTATCATCTTCCATTATCGTTGATCACATTTGAGGCACTGTTGCTACAAATATTGGACTGAAATCAAGGATTTAAGGAACACTTTTCTCAAATTAGGTCAAGTAGCTCCTCACAAGTGAGGCTCCACACATATCCATAACTTATTCTGTGTCATAGCTCTAGTATTTTCGTGTAATCTTCCATTGTTACCCTATCCAATGCAAACATACGAAACTAACATGTCTTTCCGTAATTTTAACACTAAATTCACATATTATGTTGTATTTTGCATATGCCTCTATAACGTGCCTCAGATCTTTAAGTTTATTGATGAATAGATCAATATAAAATATAATGGTTCCTTGGATGAATTCTGTTTTCTTGAATTTGTTAGTCTTATGTTACCTTTCATGATTTTCAGTTATACGTTAGGCAAATAATCAGAGTTAGGTTTATAGGTTTGTAGTTGTTGTGGCATTTTGTATTAGCTCCTTACATTGTAATGGAGTTCACATTAATATTACTTGCTGGCTTAAGTAATTAAGTGTTTATAGTAATGAGTGTTAGATTTTGGGAGATACTTTTCTAATCGTAGGAATTAAACATGAGCCACTTTTTTTTATTGAACTTTATATTTGATTTTGTTGAACTCTAATGGATAGGTAAGGTATTGATGTCCTTGCATTCTATTTGTTTATTGTTTTTGAAATTTGGTTATTATGTATGCAAATAATTAGTTTGTTGATTGACTTAGTATCTCTTGTGTATGATTGAAAGGATAAGCTTGGATTGTGGAATAAATCATTTCAGGTATGGTGTCAAAATATATAATTTTGTTTAGTTTCTCAACAGTGATAGTTATTATGATAGTTTTTAACTATCATATGATGAGCTAAGTACAATTGTTGAATCATTATTGTACAATCAATCAAAGTGAGTCAAAGATACATACAAGAATGATGCAAGATGAGACTATGAGAAGTTTGGTATACATGGAAATTTGATTATTTGAATGTGATTCTTATTAGGTGAGGATTATGCATGGTTACTCCGAACATTGTTATCCAAAGAAAATGTCATAATAACTATCGATCTAACTTATTTGTGGTATACTTGTTGTGTCATAATACCACAAGTATACTTGTTGTCAAAGCACACGATGCACATCTGAAATTGCGTGTTTACCAAATTCTGTGCATCGACTGCTCCCCTGATGTATGCTTTTTCTTTTTCTTTTCCTTATTCATTACCTGTTATATCTCCGTATGTTGTGTGCTATGTGCTGTATGATTTATTCTATGATGGTTTGCTATTGCTATTGCCTTTCCTATCGAGTCGGGGGTCTCTTTGGAAGCGGTCTCTCTACCTAACAAGATAGAGGTAAGACTTGCCTACACCTACCCTCCCAGACCCACTACTGGGTTTGTTTGTTTGTTTGTTTGTTTGTTTGTTTGTTTTGTTGTGTGCAGGGAGCCTTTGTTGAAGGAATGAATGAGGAAGTTGTTGTGTCTCATTCTCATGTTTGTTCTTTTATTACAGCTGGAGAAGGTAAATAATTTATGTGCCTTAGTTCTAGATTTAGTAATTACGTGATTTTGAGTACTATATTTAACCATTTACAGTGTACTTATAAAATTTTCAAGTTATCATCTTTCCTAGTAATGGTTTGGACTAACTTTTTGCTTTATCTAATTTTTCTTTTTTTTTGAACCGAGTAATTTAGTACTTCATAATGTGAGTTGTATTAATTTGATTGCAGTTTAGCATCTACTTGAAATATTTGTCTTTAATCAATGATATGATGCAGATATCTAATTTCATATAGTTGTGTTATTTTTTGTGCATCATGTGTGTCTTTACACCTATTTCAATATCTTTCCTTTCAGTTACTACATGTGTAGGAGTATGCTTATTACTAAATTGCTTTCACTTACGGTATTTAATTGATGTTCTGGTACTTTTCCCTTTGTTGTTTCAGAACGCACACATGTTGGTTCAACAATTTTTAATCTACGCGGCAGCAAAAGTGACACAATATTTACTCTGGTAACTGTCTATCTATTATGAATTTTGAATTATTAAATCCACCTCGAGTAATAATTGACCATAAATTCTCCAAAAATGTCAACATTATCCAGGCATGTGTTAACCTTAAACTTCATATTAGTTATTATTGTCGTTATTTAATATTAAGACGCGTCTCAACTTTATCCATCAGATTAGTCTATCAAGCACAATTATGAAAACAAAGTAAGTACCGGTTATTATCAAATTTAATATTAAGCAATTTGGTCAACAAAGCACGATTATTTATGTGATGAATAACATATACTCTTATTTCATATTATACATGCACATCCAGTATTATATGATGTGCAATGTTAGGTGCATCTTGCAAATACCATCATCCTACACAAGGAATCAGGTCATCAGAAACAACATTATAATTGTCTAAATATTCACTTCATCTAGTCAGTTTTTCTTCACCTCCTTATATAGTCAGTCCCCATATTAACTTTTTAACCTTAAAAATTTATATATAATATTTGATGCAGGGTGAAAGAGTGTTCAAACTATGTACAACTTTATGAATGTTACAATGTTTTTAACTCCAGTAATAGTTTATATGTTTATCCATCAGCTCATATGTAATCAATTATTTTAACTTCTCACTTGTTGGTTGTTCTATAGATATAAAGATTGTACAAGGTTATGAAGGTGGTTGTTAAAGAAAAAGAAGAGACATAAAGGTTTAACGAGCTCGTTAAAGAAAAAGAAGAGAGAAAGGTTGAACGAGATTAGTGAGTTGGCAACGAACATTGTAGCAATGATAAAGCCATGTCTCAAAGTCGAGAATTATCGAGTTAGGCTATAAACAATGTATTTTGTATGTTTGGATATTCATTTTGTTAAGATAACTTGGGTTACTTAACACTTTAATTTGTAACTTTAAATGGTTGTTTTATATAATATTTGAAATTTCAATGTATAGTTGAATTTTACAAATACAAGCATTATTAGCATATTTAAAATAGAAAATAGCTGAAACAGAGAAAAATAAATTTCAAAAAATTGCGGTCACAAAACAGTTGCAAAGTCAAGTTGTTGTCACAAAACGGTCGCAACCACCTCATTGCAAAAATGTCTCAATAACCCAGATGTCGTCGCAGAGCGGTCGCAACAAGGCGGTTGCAAACTGGTCGCAAATAAAATCAGTCGCAGTACACGTAGCAACTTAAAGCGGTCGCAATATTTGTGACTGTTCTTATAGTCGTAAAATTTCATCGCAAAATACAGCAGCAGTTGCAAATCAGACGCAATAGGTCAACTGAGACGTGTGTTTTTTGACCCCAACTTTGGTCGCAAAACGGTCGCAACAAGATGATTGCGACCGTTTGCAACCGAAAATGCAGACGCAAAAACCTAATTTTCTAGTAGTGATAACTAGCAAATTGGGTATGTTTAAAAATCTTTAAACCTCATTTATGCATGACAATTGAAAATTAACATAATAATATAATTTCATTCTCACAATTCTTATACAGGATGAAAAAGTTGTTGCTATGAATTTTGTTCTTGTTTATTTTCAATTTCCCCTTTATTCTTGTTTTTGACTTCTTTGAGGACCATGAAATATTTAAACTTGAGGAGATTTATTAGTAGTATTTTTAGGCATCAATTATCTTTGTTTTAGTATATGTTTTCATTTCATATTATGCATTTATTTAATGTATTTTCTTTTATTTTGAATAATACTCGTTTTGATATAATAGAGTCTACTTTGATTCGTTTTAATTGCTTTATAGGTACGAAATACTCACCAGTGGTGAATGCGGAATTGGAAGAGCTTTGGAAAAATATTGAAGACAATGGGTGGTTTTTGAAAGTTAGAAAAAAGATAATTAATTTTTAAACTAAAAATTTATCTCCTACAAAAGTTAGATTTTGATTTATATAAAGATATATATCACTTCAATAAAAAAGATCCAACTTACTTTCATATTTTATGGATTTTATGTTTAAACTATTTCATAAAATTTGATTTCTCTTCATATTTATTAGTTTCAATAAATTTTCGTTAGAAAAAACAACTTTATTTTTCTTGACAGAATCTCAACACGGCCGCATAGGACTCCCTTTGAGTTTTGATGTGGCCGTGTCAGCGTGCTGTAACTTTTTACTTTTATATATGTTACTAATTTTTGTTTTTCTTATTAAAATCCCTCCATTTTACTTTGTTTTCATAACAAGTGTACTTGAACTTGAATCGTTTTGGTATAAACTTGATTAACCCGTATCCCCGAGGACACGAATCCTACTTCAACTCATATTATTCTTAGGTGTTGTTTGTTTTTTCTGCAGAAAAACGTCTGCAGTCTGCGGACCACATCTGCAGACATCTGCAGCAGAAGAGGTGGACCAAATGTCTGCAGTCTGCTAGAAAAAGACTGTTTGATTTTTTAATATCTGCAGACTGCTAAAATATGTTGTAATTACATTAAACCAAATTTGACTTTGTTCAAACACAACATAATCCAACTGTTACTATAAAAACCATAATCCAACTGTTAAAGACCCAATTGCATAATCGTCTTCTCTATCACCATAATCCAACTGTTACTTCAAAAACAACACTCTTCTTCAAATTTGGTTAAAGACCCAATTGCATAATCTTCTTCTCTATCACCATAACCAATCTACTGTGAATCAGCTAAAGCTTCCATCAAATTAAGCTGTTTGCCCATTCCCAATTGCGTCACTAACAACAAAAAACGAGCTGCCCCATCTCAATTTAAGCAATCTAGACCTTAAGCAGGTAACTATTTGTCTTAACAAATCATAAATGATTCCAACAATTGCAACACTACACAATGAAATGCGTGCGCCGAAGCAGCCCTAGAAACAACGCCATAGCCTCAGCTTGCATAAAATTGTAAAGATATATGCCTATAGCTTTATAAAAATCATCATGATCCAGCCTTGCAAGTTCAGGAACAACTCCGGTTAAAGTAATGAACTTTGATAATGATGTATTCACATCTCTAGCAATCTCCATATTACCATCTACAAGCTTTCAACTTTATTCACATCTCTAGCAATCTCCATATTACCATCTCCGGTTAAAGCAATGAACTTTGATAATGATGTAAAAGAATACCTGTAACCCTCCTCAAACTTACAATTACAATTAAATGCAATTTTGAGTGCTTTTCCTTCACCATCTTCATATCTAAAACTCCAAATCAATTCTCTCCCATTTTATTCAATTAATTAGATAAAATTACCAGTCCAGGGCAAAATCGAATTAAATAATCACGAAATCAGAACAAAATTCGTAAATAGATGATGATTTAAGGCTACAATTACCCATCCTTAGTTGCTTGTTGGGATAAATGCATCTTCTGCTTCAGCAAGTTGATATTAAAAACCTAATTTAGGTTTTAAGGACAGGAAGATGAAGATGGAGTAGTTACTATTTGTCTTAGCAAATGCGTGCGCCGAAGCAGCCCTAGAAACAACGCCATCACCATATCAGCAACCTCCTCCGCTCGCGACACGTTGACGTGTACAAACCTCCCGAGCCCTAGATCAGGCGGCAGAAGGAGGTCCGGTGAAGGGGGCCGGCCGGCGGTACCTTGGTAGGAGATGAGAGGAGAAGAGGGGAAGAGGTGGAGGGGGCTGGTGTTTTATGTGTTGTAAAGAGAGAAGTGGAGAAGAGGTAAATATTTTCCCGTCTGAAGACACTGGTCCATGTCTTCCCAAAGAAGACCACATGAAGACATTTTTAAATGAAATGTCTTCCGGAAATCAAACAGTCTGTTCTATTAAAACCTCTTCCCGCGTCTGCGTGCGCGCAGATGAAGAGGTTGGGAAGATCTTTTTATAAAAAACAAACACCACCTTAGTGTGTGCACAGTTGTTTCATATTTACATATTTTATTTGTTGTAATCAAAACCCAACACATGGCCAAGAAAAAGGTCCGGGTCCGGAAAAAAGTGAGAATGGTGAACATGTTCAACGGTATAACGGCCACATAATATGACAAATGAGAAACGCAGCAGCGAAGAAGAAATGGATGGCCGACCCATGAGTTAAAGAAATTAAAGATCTTTTTCAATAAAGTTTAGTTTAAGGGGGAGTATTAAAGTTAAACAAAATTTAGTATGTTAATGATGTCATCCTAAGTTAGTGTGACAATATGTATAATTAGGATTAATATAAGTTGGGTATTTAGGTGCTGTTTGTTTTTTGGCAAAAGCTCTTCCCCACCTCTTCATCTGCGCGCACGCAGACGCGGGAAGAGCTTTTGAGTACGCAGACTGTTTGATTTTTAGAAGACGTTTTATTAAAAAACGTCTTCCTGATGTCTGCATGGAGAAGATGTGGACATACCACTTCTGAGGTCTTCTAACCTCTTCTCCACCTCCTGAAATCCATCTTCTTCTTCCCCCATTTTACCTCTCCTCTCACCACCACCCCACCTCCCCCAACCGCCGGCGCGCCACCTCCCCCCTCCCTCAACCGCCGCCGTGCCGCCTCCCCCTCCCCTAACCGCCGCCGCTGCCCTCCCCTCCGCTGCCATCCCCTCCGCTGCCCTCCCCCTCCGAGACCATCCCTGCGCCCGCCGGGCCCCCTTCCCCCCGCCGGCTCCCACCCCACACCGACCCCCTGCGCCCGTCGGCCCCCCTGCGCCCGTCGGCCCTCCTGCGCCCGTCAGCCCCCTGCGCCCGCTCCCCTGCGTCTGAAAGTAAAGATATAACTGATGCTTACGCTTTTGAGGCTCATCTTGTAAAGGTAGGTCAGCTTCCCCATGGTTGTAGCTGATGTAGGAATCATCTATGTTGTCAAGATTCTGTAAACAAAAAAAAACAGGAACATTTTTAATTAGTTTTCAATGTTGAAAAGAACATTGAACAGGATGGTAACTTTTATCAATTTGTTGCACAAATTTACCATGTCAATGTAAGCACCTTTGTGCATCTCCATCAGTGTGTCTGAATTAGAAAATTGAAGATGTTGCTCAAGGTCTCCTAGGTCTGCTGGTTGGTTATCAGGGAGTGTAACAGCTTCATATCTACCATACCACATTAGCTTAGATAAACCATGAAACAAAGACCATTAACTCCACAAACGACCTTTGCCCATATAAATCAATAACATGTGCTGCAAAGAACTACAAAGCATAAATTGAACGTTTTAACAATAATTTGCCACAAACGACTTCAGTTTCAGTTTCCCCCAAATTCGATTTTATGTGTTTTGTTGATATTGTTTTGTTACTTTTGTGAGTATTGGATGAAGAGTGGAGAGGAAACAAAACAGTCTTTTATGAGCATTCTGCAGACGTTAAAAAAACAAACAGTCTTTTTTTGCAGACTGCAGACGTTTGGTCCACCTCTTCTGTTGCAGATGTCTACAGATGTGGTCCGCAGACTGCAGACGTTTTCCTGCAGAAAAAACAAACAGCACCTTAGTGTTAGTTATAAGGTAGTTATGTTAGTTAACTTGGCGGTTAAGTAATCTAGTGTAACCCGTGGATAACGAGCTCGCCAAATCCTAACATATAAATACTCTTGTAATTATCATTTGATACTTGATGAAATTCTGTACACTAAACATATTTCTCTGCACATTAATATATATATATTAATCTTTTGTTCATGTGCATGATTCATCCCTTTGGTTCTAACAACAAATAGACTTTTAGCATCATCCCCCGATAATATCTTTATGTGGACCGTACTCATCCATTCCTGATAAGCTTCCATGAAACCCTCGCTGCTGCGTTCTGTTAGGCTATGGATTACCCTTTGCAAAGAACTGATCGATAGGCCACGTCTTTGATCGATTGGGGACCGATACCCAAGACCAATTAATTTGAAGACCATTGGACTTATGTTTGACATAGTACTGTTAGTTATTACATGAACTTGCCACTCCCGCAAAGCAACGACGAAGATCAGTGTGTTATTCACTATGTAGCAATGAAACAGAATGTGTTATTTATGCATAAAAAACTGTTGCAATAATCAGCAATTAACTCCGTGGAAAACGATGTGCCAGAGCCAAAAACTATTATGAGAAAGCCAAGAGTCTGGCATGTCAACAGTTTCTAGAGCAAAAATAAACCATAACGGGTTGGAGCAAAAACCGGCTTCACGCGGAGACTTTTTTTGAGAGGCATTCGTGTCCGCATGTCGTGCGCGGGCGACCCAAATTTTCCAGCCAGAAACCCGTTTTTACACCCCCTGCGTGCGGGTAAGTCATGGTGTAAAAGGTATAATAAAGACATTCAATACCTTTCACTTTGTTTTCACATATAAACACATAATATTTTCTTTGTCACACCAATGTGGGACAAGGGTGTTAGAGAGACTCTCTTTCACACCCTTATTTCCTAACAAACCCCCACATGAATAGGAGTCATTCTAAAAAAACAATCGCATTCAGATTACATTTCAACGGTTGAGTTTTGCAATACAACAGGTAGGTGTAACCCTTCGAACCTTCGCTCATAAAACACACTTAGCCCACTGGCTTTGAGTAGATATTTGTGTCTTTGAACTCGTTTGCCGTTTGTGTGGACGGCAATACGTTTCACACAAGACTCTTCCTGACAACGTCAATTGCACATAGTTGCGTCGGTTATGGTCCTAGACACGTGCCTGGCGAGAGCTATTAGGTATGGTACCCCAAACAATACCCTTCGAAGCGACCCCACTTCTCTCTCACATAGGTGATTCACTAAGAAAGTTTACCTCAGTCGAATCGCTAAAAGTCATAGACTTAACCTTGATCTTGTCACTTTCAGGAATGGACTAGGAAGAATATAAAATCCTACAATATTCTCCCTCTTAACACGCGGAGTGGTAATCGACTCTCCCCCACAGTGACCTCACATGTTCATACAAGTAGGTTGTCCTATTGAACTCAGATCTTGGGATCTCCAGTCAGTTGAGTTAGGTTTCCTTTGCACGAACTTGATCTCTCAAGGGCTTCAGTTCCATTCCTATGGACGAATTGTAAACTAACTCTTTATTTAGGCCTTTTGTTAGCGGATCCGCAATATTATCCTCTGATCTCACATAGTCAACAGTGAAAACTCCCGTATAGATTAGTTGTCGTACCGTGTTATGCCTACGTCTTATGTGTCTGTACTTACCATTATACATTGTGTTATGAGCTCTGCTAATATCCGATTGGCTATCACAATGTATGCATATGACCGATGTCGGCTTCGACCATCTCGGTATGTCTTCTACAAATTGACGTAGCCATTCTGCTTCTTCACCCGCTTTATCTAAAGCGATGAATTCCGATTCCATCGTGGATCTGACAATGACCGTTTGTTTGGCCGATTTCCAAGATATCACTGCACCACCAAGTGTGAACACATACCCACTTGTTGCCCTGGAATCGCTCGTATAAGATATCCAGTTTACATCACTGTGTCCTTCAATGACTGCCGGATATCTCATGTAATGTAGTCCGTAGTCCCGAGTATACCGCAAGTATGGAAGCAACCGAGTCACACAACTCTAATGGGTTGAGTTTGGGTTGCTCGTGTATCTGCTTAGCCTGCTTATTGCATATGCTATGCCTGGTCTGGTACAACTCATGAGATACATCAGACTTCCTATAATTCTTGAGTACTCTAATTGATTGACAGGTTCACCTAGATTCTTGGCTAAGTGTTGACTCGTGTCAATGGGAGTTTTAGCCACATTAGAGTCATTCGTATTGAATTTCTCAAGAAGTTTGTCTACATAGTGGGATTGACTTATAACAAGTCCATTTTGGGTTTGTGTGATTTGTACTCCTAAAATCACATCTGCTAATACCATATCCTTCATGTCAAACCTTGCTCTCAAGATGTCTTTAGTAGATTTTATTACATTCTTATTACTTTCAGCAATGAGCATGTCATCCATCTATAGACATAGGATAACATATCCTGCTGGTGCGTCCTTCACATACACACACTTGTCACACTCGTTGATCTTGAACCCAGAATCAATCATGACATGGTCAAACTTTTAATGCCATTGTTTTGGTGCTTGTTTCAATCCATACAGGGATTTAACAAGCTTACACACTTTCTTCTCTTGCCCCTTGGCTGTAAAGCATTCAGGTTGTTCCATGTAAATTTCTTCCTCCAGATTTCCATTCAAGAAAGCTGTTTTCACATCCATTTGATGAACTTCTAAATTTCTAATTGCTGCAATGACAAGTACCAACCTAATGGAGGTTATGCGCGTCACCGATGAATATGTGTCAAAATAATCCAAGCCTTCTCGCTGTTTGTATCCTTTGATTACTAACCTCGCCTTGTATTTATCAATGTTGCCATCTGGCTTTTTCTTCTTCTTCTTAAAGATCCACCGATATCCTAGTGGTTTGCATCCTGGAGGAAGATCCACTAACTCCCAGGTATGGTTCTATAAAATAGAGTCTATTTCACATTGGATCGCCTCCCTCCATTGAGGCCCGTCCGACGAAGTGACCACTTGTTGGTACATCTATGGTTCCTCCTCAACCATGTAGGTGAGGAAATCAGGACCAAAGGATTTTTCAGTCCGTTGTCTCTTACTTCTTTGGACTTCACCTTCATTAATTTTAACGTATTCTTTGGAATATTTTCCCCCGTGAGTTTCAATGGCCTCGGTTCATCATGTAGAACACTTTCGTCAAATGGGTTTGCTGATCTAGATTTATGTCTCTCCAAACATGGAAATATGTGCTCAAACCATGATGCATCTTTTGCTTCCAAGATGGTCCCATTACATACTCCTGGATTCTTGGAGTTATGTACAAGAAATCAAAGTGGACCGCCCAATCGAGTGTATCCAATGAACACACAATCTACTGTTTTCGGTCCTATCACAAGATGCATTGGTGGTGTTACTACCACCTTAGCTAGGCACCCCCAAACTCGTAAGTATTTGTAAGACGGATTAATTCCCGTCCACAATTCATAAGGTGTTATGTCATTTTCTTTTCGGGGTATCAAATTAAGGATAAAATTTACTGATAAGAGAGCGTCCCCCCACATGTCTTCACTTATCCCAGAACTTATCAACATAACATTCATCATTTCTTTCAGAGTACAGTTTTTACGTTCCGCTATGCCATTTGATTGAGCAGAGTAAGGTGCAGTGAACTCATGTATGATTCCACTTTTTTCACAAAGTTCTGTAAAAGGTGAAACATACTCACCACCTCGATCACTCCTTACCATTTTAATCTCTCGGTTTAATTGATTTTTCAGTTTTGGCTTTGAATAAGACAGACTTGTCAATTGCCTTATTCTTACTTTTGAGTAAGTAAACATAACAAAACCATGTGCTATCATCAATAAATGTTATGAAATACTTGTTCCCACTTTTAGTAGGAATTGATTTTAGATCACATATATCAGTATGGATCAAGTCAAGGGGACTAGTGTTTCTTTCAATCCCTTTAAATGACGATCTCGTTTGTTTGGCTTCAGCACACGTCTCACATTTATGATTTGAGTCAATTGCACAAGTTGGTATGTAATTTAGTTTTATTAAGCGACGAATAGAATTAAAATTTACATGACCTAGTCTACCATGCCATTTATTTGAAGACTCAAGCATGTAAGCAGAACCAGCATTATTCATTCCATTCATAACAGTTATTAAGTTTGAACATACCATTCAGGGCATAACCCTTACCTACAAACATACCACTTTTGGTCAACACGACCATATCAGGCACAAACATTATTTTGAAACCGAACTTATTTAACGGCCAACCAGACACGAGATTCTTATGAATCTCAGGAACATACAACATATTAGTCAACGTTAGTTCCTTCCTAGACGTCATCTTTAACACCACATCGCCTTCCCCCTTGATTTTAGCAGTTGTAGAATTTCCCATGAACAATTTCTCACTATTGGTAACCTCCTTGAAAGAACTAAAGAGGCTTTTATCAGAACACACATGCCGGGTCGCCCCGGTATCAATCCACCAATCCTTGGAATTCGTCCCAACCAAGTTAACCTCAGTGAACATCACTGAGAGATCAGAAGTCATTACGACCAGCTTGTCAACCATGTTAGCTTGTCGAGCAGTTTCTTTCTTGGGTAGCTGGCAATCACTAGCTTTGTGTCCTGGTTTGTTACAATTATAGCAAGTTCCCTGGAAATTTTTAATACCACCTTTAACCCCAAGGTGCAGATTTTTCCCATTGGTTTTCTTAAACTCACCTAGTTTGTTTCCCTTGTTACCTTTGTATGATGATTGACCATGTTCAAGAACATTGGCCATAACGGTTTCGGGAACAACATTTTTCTTAAATCCATTTTGTTGTCTTCTTCAATACGAAGACGTAAGACTAAATCTTCAATTGTCATTTCCTTTCACTTGTGTTTTAAGTATTCTTGAAATCAATCCACCCCGGTTGTAATTTCTTAATGATCACAGCAACTTGGAATGCCTCAGCAAGTGTCATTCCTTCAGCATGGATGTCATGAAGAATCACTTGTAATTCTTGGACTTGACTCATAACAGTTTTTGAGTCTACAGTAGCAAGCGCCAAGAACTTTGCAACCATGAATTTCTTGGTTCCCGCATCCTCAGTTTTATATTTCCTTTCCAAGGATTCCCATAAATCTTTGGCAGTAGTAGCTTTACAATACACATTGTAAAGTGAATATGCCAAACCATTGAGAACATAGTTTCGGCATAAGAAATCTGAATGGTTCCAAGCATGAACCGCACTCATATTTTGAGCATCCATTCCCTCTTTAGGTATATGAGGAACTGTTTCAGTTACGAACCTAGCTAGGTTCAGCGTGGACAAATAGAAGAACATCTTCTGTTGCCAACGCTTGAAATTGACCCCAGTAAATTTCTCGGGTTTCTCAGCATGTGTTGCAACCGTGGCAGGCAAAGGGGCCACTAAACCAGTGGTAACATCAACCGATGAAGTCGTAATAGCAGAGACTCCGGAAGTTGCAATCGGCATAATGTGCGAGGTATGAGAAATAGTGGAAGACATTTCTGAAATATTAGAGAAGAAAATTAGCACAATCTGTTTAAGTTTGTTAGAAAACGGTAAAATATATGAACAGAAACCGCAAAGCAATAGGAATAAACCGGGCTTGTGTTTGACACAATTCCATTAAATAGATTCGCCCCGAACTTGCCACTTGCCTAAAATATTCTTGGAATGAAGCAGCGATGAAGATCAGTGTGTTATTCAGTATCTAGCAATAAAACAGAATGTGTTATTTATGCACGAAAACTGCTGCAATAATCAGCAATTAACTCCGTGGAAAACGAAGTGCCAAGAGCCAAAAACTGTTATGAGAAAGCCAAGAGTCTGGCATGTCAACAATTTCTACAAAAAAAATAAACCATAACGGGTTGGAGCAAAAACCGGCTTCACGCGGACCTTGTTTTTTGGAGCAGCATTCGTGTCCGCATGTCGTGTGCGGGCGACCCAAATTTTCCATCGAGAAGCCCGTTTTTACACCCCCTGCACGCGGGTAGGTCATGGTGTAAAAGGTATCATAAACACATTCAATACCTTTCACCTTGTTTTCACATATAAACACATAATATTTCCTTTGTCACACCAATGTGGGACAAGGGTGTTAAAGAGACTCCCTTTCATACCCTTATTTCCTAACAGAAAATAGCCCGAATATTCATTTCCATCCAAATCCCACCGCACCCTTGACTTTTGTTGGAGATCGATGTTCTATCTCCAACTATGTTTTTTGGACTCAAATCTGTTAGGACCATTTTCGTACGGAGTACTAACTGATTCTGCGTGAGACCATATCAAATAGCACGGAATACTATTTGATTGGTAATCCAATCAGTGAAAACGACAACCTAATCAATCTAAGATTAAACAAACATTAAGAACGAGTTGGAATCAATCAGGAACGAGCTATAAAGTTGGATGGACGAACTAGGACGCTCTGGATGGCTAGGGTATGATAGTGTTCGAAATGTTATGTTTTTCCATGAATTATGTGATATTTATAGGTTTTCAGTATCCATTCGTACGACTGAACCATTAGCATGGTTCAGTCGTGCGACTGACTCATGCATTTGACTCATACAGATGACTGAAGGTTCAATCGTGCGACTGAGTCAATCTTATGTCTCAGTTATATGACTGATCCAGTCTTCTGGTTTAGTCATGCGACTGGTCCATAAGTATGGTTCATTCATGCGTATGGTTCATAAGTATGGACCATTAGCATGAATAACCACCCGACTAAATTGAACACATTTCTGAATCATTAGACTCAGAACTATGTACAATAACCTCAAACCTATATATAATATTCATAAATATGAGTAATACCAATTACAATAAGAATATGATATAAACAAAGACAATTAAACATCAAAACACATATCATATTTTATTAAGATTTGCATTACATATGTGTAAGAAATGAAATACATTTACATTTAAGTACATAAACTAGGAACATTGTATCAACAAACTCCCCTTGGACCTAGTTTATCCTATTGTCTAACATTCTTCACATTTTCATGAAATTTCTTGTACTTCTCCTCTTTGGTGACTCCCGCATGTATCTCAAAAGTGAAGCAGAGTCGTATAACGTGTTGGAAATGGTGAGCTTGTACAATATCTTGCGTGTCATAGAACAGTGGCCACTTGTACAATGTATAAACATCATCAGCTGACAAGTTAGTAGTGACGCCCTAAACCCGGGAGGATACCAGAGGCACGTCACTTAGTTGGATTAATATTTTAAACACAAATCAGAGCTTTCTATTTACAGCGGAAGACTAGACAACATTACATATTAACTCAACTTTTAAAACATTTTTACATATTACGACTTTTACATAAACATCCATTTTACATTATTACACATGACTCATATCCTATGCCAGCAATTGCCTTGGGATAGCATCCTGATCCAACTCAAGCTTGTTTTCCTCTATTACTAGAGGATCCTTCCTGACCTAGCACACATATAACACACTCAAAACATCAGTTAAACTGGTGAGTTCTAAATTTTTATTAAAACATTAACAACATCTCTTCACATACAAAAGTCATATTTATATTGGCAATATAATAAAATCAACTTTATCTTTACTTTGTCCCACCGGACTTGTCCCACCGGACGTCAGTTTCCTACATCCAGAAACTATAACTATTATCTCTCATCTAGTAGGATGCCAATTTAATCATCTAGGGTCGTCACCACAAGATGTTCACAAAGCTGAGTGATCGTCATCACTCCTTCTCACTGTACAATCTACACACACAGGCATCTTACCCTCACTGGCCTGTTGAGATTTACATCACATCAAAATAATTTCTTTTACTCATTGCCAATATCATCACATTAATTTACACACACCACACATTCATTCTTTTAGCACCAGTTTTAATATGTTTTCATCTGTCTTCACACCCTGTCTGACCCATTAGAACCATTACCATCACGTAATGATTAACAATGTTCAGATAATCATTCATTACCCCTAACTTTACCCTAACAGCCCCACGAGCTGTTAGTAATGTATAAACATCATTATCACAATTTTGGTGCTAAAACATTCAATTCATTTATCATCGTATGTGTGCTAGCCCGAATGTTAAAACCAAACATTTAAAATGGGCTTAGAACTCACCTTATTAACTTTCTCATGACAATCTACACAATCCACGTACACGAGATAACTAGTCCTTCTTCTAATCAAGGCATACTAAAGCAATAAACCTTGATTCAGTAAACTATTCTCAAACAGGACTCCTATGCGAATGAACACTTATGCGAATGAGCACTCATGCGACTGGACTTATGCGTTTGAATCATGCGACTGAACCTTCAGTCGTACGACTTGCCATTCATTCGCACGACTGAGTCCTCATTTGTACACAGTGTTCACTCAACTTCATTCGATTTTCTAACCAGGCGACTGGGTTCTCAATCGCATGACTGAACCTTTAGTCGCACTCAGTCGCATGACTAGACTCTCATTCGCACGACTGAGGCATGTGACTGAGCCTATTTGTCTAAAATGGATCAGCAGCTGTGTTCTTGATGTTTTTGATCCAAACTTACTCAAAATTTGAGTTTTAACCATCCAAATCATGTCATAATCAAAACAGATCATGTACACATCATGCTACGTAAATTCCCATGTACTAGCATAAGCATATATATTTATTGAATACTCATGGGCTTGGACCATATCCACTTTATCACTAGAACCAAACCTCTCCAATGGAACTTTCCAACGCTGAAAAAAACCCCATCCGGACTTTCACTCTTGGTATCGACAAGATTAAATCATTCTAGCTACTCTCCTTGTCAGTTGTTCACCCGCCACTCAACTGATGATTACTTCTACTGAAACCGCTCGAGAAGCCTGGGAATAGTTGGTATTAGTTATGCCAACCCATCCCACTCTAGAGTTATATCTCTAAATCCATCGCTGACAAACTAGCTAGCCTTGGGTGAACACCCGGTGAAAGATGAAGATCCAGTGGTGCAAATCCTATGCTAGTTAGGTGATGACTTTAAAAATATTGTAGTAGCACTTGGAGTTTGTGATACAAAGATTAGTTTCTTTACATAATTTGACAAGTTAGTTGACTTTGAAAGGGAGCTCAACCACCCAACAACTTCATCACCAAAACTCATGGTCACGGTTAATTACACCCGAAGACAAACTAAGTCTGGCTTCCGCTCCCCACTTGACCATCATAACACTCATGGAAATTTTAATAACAAAACATCTCGCAATCAGTGGGCCAATGTCTCTCACTCTAACGGCGGTAATTGCCAGAACCGTAACAACATTTATTGTTAATTTGAAGTTTTGCAGGCACAGAACTTAGACTGTGGGAAGCTTGCCCGGTTCCTTCGTGAGAATCAGGTCACCATTGGAAGCTAATTTATGACACAAAATCAAGCTACGTCAACTGCCGATGTTACTACTTCATACCCAACTTCCTCCTCTTCATAGATGTTTGACATTGGGGCCTTCAACCATGCCACCACTGACCACTCGTCCCTTCACTCTCGATCTATCCGAGTATAGCGGACGAGCCGAAATTGTTCTTGGCAATGGTAAAACACAATCCATCACCCATATTGGTCAGCACACCTAAATACATCTAATGATTTCAATTCATTAAAAGACGTTATGTGTGTTCATCATTTTAAAAATAAGTTAATTTCTCTTGCAAAACTATGTTAAAGTAATCACGTTTGTGTGGAATTTTTTCCACTCCTTTCTTTGTCAATGAACTTCGAATGAGGGCATGACTAGTTGGGTTGGGAGGGAGGGATTAGCCTGACATCTACTATGCAAATCTTCCATCCTTGCCTCAAATAAATGCGATGTGAACCACTTTGTCTCTTGATTGGCATAACAAATTTGGGCACACTTTCATTCAGATTCTCAATAAAATAGCTAAAATGTTTAGGTTCAGATTTTAATTTTTAAAATTTTCATTGTCATTTGTGGTCTATCAATAAAAGTCACAAGGATTCCTTTTGCGAGAAATCATTTACTACTACCAAACCCTTACAACTAATATATTCAAACATTTGGGGACCGGTTGAAAAATCAATAGATGGTTTCACCTATTATGTACTTTTTGTAGAATTTCACACTAAATATATTTATATGTATCCGACGAAACATAAATCCGATGTCTTTATTGTTTTTCCAAAATTTAAATTGCTAGTACAAAATTTTTTCAGACCCTATAATTTATCTTTTCACCGACAACGGTGGAAAATACATTGGTCTTACTTCCCACCATTAAAACCAAAGTATTTCTCACTTCACCACCCACTGCATAACTCGGAACAAAATGGTTTTGTCAAACATAGTCATCGTTGCATTGTGTACACTACGCTTAGCTTTATTTCACTATGCTTACCGCAGTTAATCTCATAAACTGCCTACCAACTCCAACTCTTGATTTGAAGTGCCCATATTCCACCCTCTGCAACTAACACCCGACCTACACCAAACTTAAACCCTTTAGATGCATGTGTAATCTGTGGCTCCTGATAAGTATTGATCCCGATCTGATCAATAAACCGAGGTGGCAACGTAGATCTTGTGCTGAGGATATGGTGGAGATCAAAATTTAATAGTTTATCTAGTTACTCTTATGTTTATCTTTATGTTTATCCAGTTCAATTTGAAAGTTTGTTTTGATTTTAAAGTCAGTCGTTCCTCTTATAAATAGGACTATGTACCTTTAATTGAGATTATGAGTTTATAAAAAGTGTCTTGAATTGTTCTTCAAAAAAGTGTTTTAGTATTTAATATGAATTGTTCTCCAACAATTGGTATCAGAGCTTAAGCGATCTAACACTCTGAATAATCGTGGGGTGCACAACCACAATACTGCATCATCGATTGGGTGATTAACCGTGCGAAGATCAAAAGGAAGAACTCTCAAAGAGCAGCAAGAATGGTAGACGAAACCAATTGAACTCAAGGTGGGCAGATTACAAATACATCTGCAGTCGTCTGAGAACCCAACACAACATCTCTCCCATGCCTGAAACTCTTGAAAGCAACTACAATACATGGACTGTTATCATGGAACAAATCCTTGATGCTCAAGGATTATAGAAAGTCGTGGATCCAGAAAATAAGGACCCTATTAATGACAAGAAAAACAAGCTAGCAATGGCCATTATATATAAATCTCTACTAGAAAACGTCCTCATGCAAGTTGCTGCAAGTCAAATGCACGTGAGATCTGGAACACGTTAAAGGTCAGGTTTCTTGGAGCCGACCGAGTGCAACAAGCATGGTTGCGCTCATTAAAGCGAGAACGCGACCAACTAAAGATGGGAGAAAAAGAATCCATTGAAGAATATGCCGGAGAGATATCATAGATTTGTAACAAAATTAGCAGCCTTCGAACCATGCTAAAAGACGAAGACTTGGTGAAAAAGCTTCTCGATAGTGTGCCAGAATGGTTTATAGCTATTGTAGCTACTATAGAACAATGGGCAGATTTGTCAAAAATGTCCTCTAAAGATTGCATTGCAAGGCTTAAAGCCTTTGAAGAAAGAATTAAAGGTGGCGAAGGCATAGCCGCACAAAGGGACATCTGCTCTTGTCAAGCGCAGAGGACCAACAAAGATAATAAACCGAACCGGAACGAAGGACGACAAGTAGCAGAGGACGTGGTTCAGACTACCAAGGAAGAGGTCGGGGGCGGGGACGGGGACGGGGACGTGGCCGTGGAAGAGGAAGAGGTCATGGTTCAAGTCAAAACCAAACAAAAAATCTAGGAATAGACAAGTCATCAATCTGGTGCTATAATTGCAACACCCATGCCCACTATGCATGGGAATGTAATTGACCAAAGCAGCAGCCTCAAAAGGAGGCAAATCTCAACCAAACAGAACCCCGGGCCCCACCCTCATGATGGCATCAATCTAAACCAAAGACAATGAGATCCTATTGAATGAAGAAAAAGTCCATCAAAACCTATACACAAGCAACTCAACTGTTGCAAAACTATCCCAATGATACACAATCAATCAACACCAAACTCATTCACTTTATTAATCAAAACGATGTACTCAAAACGATTACAATGAAATGATCAGAAAACTATGAACAAGAACAAAGAATGAAAAAGAAATTGAAGAGAATGAAGTCAATATCTACTCTAACAACCTCCTTATATCACCTAACAACTTATTAATGGTCACTTAACAAACTTTCCACCAAGATTAACAAAATTAATCCCTGTACTCTGCACAAACTTTCATTACTATCCCTGTACTTTCTATTGACTTTAAAATGTAACCAAAACTTGTATTTAGACTTAAGTTGACTTCCACATTTCAACAATCTCCACCTTGGAAGCAACTTAATCACCTTCACTGCATTATCCAATTCCCAAAGCCTCCACACAATAATCAAACTTTGAACATGGAAGCACTTTGGTAAACATATCAGCAGGATTATCATTGGTACTAATCTGAACCACTTGAGCTTCGTTAGAACTAACAACCTCCCTGATAAAATGATACTTCACTCTTATGTGTTTAGTCTTCTCATGAAACATGCTATTCTTAGCAAGTTGCACAGCTCCCTGATTATCACAATATACCAATGACTCCTCAATTTTTATTCCCAATTCTGCAGTAAACCTGGTCAACCACAATGCCTCCTTCATAGCTTCTGTCAAAGCTATGTATTCAGCTTCTGTTGTAGATAAAGCTACAACACTTTGCAACCTTGCTTTCCAGCTAACCAGGTTACCTAAGACCATGAAAGCATATCCAGTCACTGACCTTCCCTTATCCAGATCTTTAGCAAAATCTGAATCAGCAAAACCCTCTATCACTTGTCCTTTATAACTGTTATCACCATACATCAAACCATACTCCTTTGTACCAGCTAAATACCTAAGTATCCATTTGACAGCAGCCCAATGGTTCTTTCCAGGATCAGCCAAATACCTACTCACCACACTTACACTATAACCAATATCTGGTCTAGTTGACACCATCAGATACATCAAACTACCCACCGCATTTGCATAAGGTATATTTGACATAAATGATCTCTCATCTTCATCTTTAGGAGAATCATCATTTGACAGCTTAAAATGTGGAGCCAATGGTGTTTTCACAGTTTTACAGTTTTGCATACCAAACAAAGATAACACTTTATCAAGATATTTACCTTGGGTCAGTTTTAACTGTCTTTCAAGCCTGTTTCTTGTAATTTCCATGCCTATTATCTTCTTGGCATTTCCCAGCTGCTTCATATCAAATTCCTGCATTAATAACTGTTTAGCCCACTCAATTTGACCTTTGTCTTTGCAGGCTAACAACATATCATCTACATATAACAGCAAGTAGATATATTTGTCCATCTCATACTCTTTAAAATAGACACAATTGTCATATCCACTTCTGTTGAACCCTTGAGCAACCATATAGTCATCAAACCTTTTGTTCCACTGCCTAGGTGACTGCTTTAGACCATACAATGACCTTTTTAACCAACAGACCTTGTCTTCCTTCCCTGATTCAATAAAACCCTTTGGCTGTTCCATGTAAATCTGCTCATCAAGAAAACCATGTAAAAAAGCTGTCTTCACATCCAATTGTTCCAATTCCAGATCTTGAGTTGCAACAATAGACAGCATTAATCTGATGGAGGTGTGTTTGACTACAGGAGAAAATATCTCTGTGTAGTCAACACCAGCTTGTTGAGTAAACCCCTTAGCCACCAACCTAGCTTTATATCTAGGTTTCTCCCCATCTACACCATCCTTGATTTTAAACAACCACTTACACTTCACTAACTTCTTGTCTGCTGGTTTGTCAACTAGTTGCCATGTTTTATTTTTCATTAATGAGTCCATTTCATCTTTCATAGCTTCTCTCCACCTGTTCTTTTCATGACATGCAATTGCTTCTTCATAACTAATAGGCTCAAAAGAATTTCAATCTCAGCCGCCATAAAAGCCACTGCTGAGATATTTTCTCCTTCTCTAAACCTCAATGGTTTAACCACAGTCCTTCTTGGCCTATTCCTTGCTAGGCTTGGTGCAGGACTCTCCTTAGATGAACTTGACTCAGTCATTCCATCTTCTTCTTTGACTGTGTCACTTGGTAACTCCACCTCAACTTGTGTGGTTCCACTGTTAATCACACTAGACTTGTCTTTAAGCTCACCATTTGCTAACAAGTCTTTGTACATTACACTTTCATTACAAGTTATGTTCCTACTTGTAATAACTTTGTGATTGTCCAATCTCCACAACCTGCAGCCTTTTACCCCCTCAGTGTAACCAAGAAACACACATCTCAATGCCCTTGGTTCCAACTTTCCTTGATCAACCTGAGCATAAGTCAATGACCCAAATACCTTTAGATCAGAGTAGTCTAGCTTTCTTCCTGACCAAACTTCCATAGGGGTTAACTTGTTTAAGGCTGCACTAGGTGACCTGTTGACTATGTATGCAGCTGTTGTGACTGCCTCAGCCCAAAAAGACTTTGGCAGTCCAGAATTTACAAGCATACACCTCACCTTGTCTAGCAGAGTCCTGTTCATCCTCTCTACTAAACCATTTTGCTGAGGTGTATAGGGTATTGAATGGTGCCTTGCAATACCATGCCTTTTGCAGTATTTATTAAATTCACCACTGCAAAATTCTAACCCATTATCAGTCCTTAACTTTTTGATCTTTCTATCAGTCTGGTTTTCCACAAGTGTTTTCCATTCTTTGAACTTTTCAAATACCTCATGTTTCCCTTTTAAGGTATACACCCATACCCTCCTTGAAAAATCATCTATTATGGACAGAAAATAGTATGCTCCTCCCAATGAAGCTGTTCTGGCAGGCCCCCATAAATCTGAATGAACATAGTCCAGCAGCCCTTTAGTTGTATGAGCTCCCTTATTGAACTTAACCTTGTGAGCCTTTCCCATTACACAAGCATCACAAAATCCTATGTCACAACTTGTTAGACCAGTCAACACTCCTTGTTTGAAAAGTTCATTCAAACCCTGTTGACTAATGTGACCTAACCTCTTGTGCCATAATGCAGCTGTTACATTAGGACTTCCTTCTACAACATCTACATTCCCATATTCAGATTTACTCTTCACATATCCATCCAACATATAAATGTTGTTGTCCTTTCTTGTACCAGTAAGAACAACAATGGACCCATTTATGACCTTAGCCTTCCCACTCTTCAAACTTACATGCATACCCTCCTTCTCAAAAATACCCATTGAGATCAGACTTCTTTTTAATTCAGGAACCCATCTCACCCCTTGTAAATCAAGCTCAGTTCCATTGTTTAACTTGAACTTAACATTGCCAATCCCACCAATTTCACATGCTCTATCATCACCCAATTTCACACTTCCCATCTGCCCAGTCTGCAAGTTACTAAACACCCCCTTAACAGGTGTCATATGAAATGAACAACCTGAGTCTAATACCCAGCCCTCAGTTATTTCACCCTTAGTAACCATTAGAACATCTGAACTATCATATCCTTCAGAACCATCATCAGACTGTGTGTAATTACTAGCATGTTTAGAACTACTTGCTTCATTTCTTCTCTTTTTCCACTCAGGACAATCTTTCTTAAAATGTTTTTCAGATTGGCACACAAAACATCTTCTTTTAAACTTAGATTTTGATCTAGATTGTCCTCTATGTTTACTGTTCTTGAACTCTCTATGATCTGGTCTACCCCTTACAACCAAACCCTCTCCACCATCATCTCTTAGATCAGACCTCCTTTTAAGTTCTTTTGAATTTAGAGCAGATAAAACTTCTTCCATTGTTAAGGTATCTCTACCATATAACAATGTATCTACAAAATGCTCATAGTGATGAGGTAATGAGGTCAAGAATATGATTGCTTGATCCTCATCCTCTAATTTTACTTCTATATTCTCTAAATCCAGAATAAGTTTGTTAAAATCATCTGTATGATCTTCTAAACTCTTACCTGAGGTCATATGAAATGTGTAGAGACGTTTCTTTAGATACAGTCTATTTGCAAGGCTCTTAGTCATGTACAATGACTCCAATTTCAACCATATTCCTGCTGCTGTGGTTTCTTTTGACACCTCCCTTAGAACTCGATCACCAAGACTGAGGATGATTGCACTGTGCGCTTTCACTCCCATCTCAGTCCATTTACTTGTAATCACTCGGATCTGTTCTTCAGTTGATCCTTCTGGTATCACAGGATTTCCCCCTTTCAAGGCATCTGCAAGACCTTGATGTACCAGTAATGCGCGCATCTTTACACGCCACAGACTGAAATCGTTTTTACCATCGAACTTTTCGATTTCGAACTTTGTAGAACCCATCGTCTTCTCCGATTGAACTTGACTGTAATTGATAGATCGATTGCTTCTCCGTATCACTGAATCGAGCCAACGAGACCTCAGTTGATCAAATAACGATGAACACCGGATTATAATTGATTACGCTCAGCGTAAATCAATCACCAATCGACAGTGAACTGCGGATTACAGTTGATCAATTGAATTGCAGGCTACCGTGGCTCTGATACCACTTGTTGCAAAACTATCCCAATGATACACAATCAATCAACACCAAACTCATTCACTTTATTAATCAAAACGATGTACTCAAAACGATTACAATGAAATGATCAGAAAACTATGAACAAGAACAAAGAATGAAAAAGAAATTGAAGAGAATGAAATCAATATCTACTCTAACAACCTCCTTATATCACCTAACAACTTATTAATGGTCACTTAACAAACTTTCCACCAAGATTAACAAAATTAATCCCTGTACTCTGCACAAACTTTCATTACTATCCCCTGTACTTTCTATTGACTTTAAAATGTAACCAAAACTTGTATTTAGACTTAAGTTGACTTCCACATTTCAACATCAACTGATAAAACAATATGGTACTTGGATAATGGGGCTTCAAACCATATGACGCGATGTAAAGACCACTTTACTAATCTCAACTATAACATGAATGGGTTAGTAAAGTTTGGTGATGGCTCAAATGTAAGAATAATGGGAAAAGGGTCTATCGTCGTTTATTGTAAGAACAACAAACAATGAGTGATGAATGAGGTTTACTACATTCCATACCTCCAAAGCAATATACTGGCCATAGGGCAACTGGTTGAGAGTGGCTAAAAGGTATGGATTGAAGATGATCATTTGTGGTTATATGAGAAAGAAAACACAGTGATGATTAAGGTGCCGAAAAGCGAAAATCATCTCTACAAGATCGCCCTAAGAGTGGGTATTCCGGTATGTCTTCTTTCCTCCCTAAGCGAACAAGCTTGGATCTGGCATGCAAGACTTGGTCATATAAGTTTTGAAGCAATAAGTAACATGAAAACAAAGAACCTAGTACATGGGAATTTACGTAGCATGCATGGAGAGAATTTTTGTAATGCATGCATGTTAGGAAAACAAATATGAAAACCTTTTCCTAAACAAACCATGTATAGGGCCACTAGGCCACTTGAGTTAATTCACACCGACTTGTGTTGACGTATATCACCCCCAACGTTAGGCGGAAATCGTTACTTTATGTTAATGACTACTCCTGATACATGTGGGTATACACTATCAAAAATAAGAATGATGCACTAGGCATATTCAAAATTTTAAATAGGAGGCTGAGCTTGAAACATCATTAAAAGTCAAAGCCATCAAAAGTGACAGAGAGGGGAGTTCCTTAACAACCTATTTGCTGAATACTGTGATCAAACCGGAGTAACAAGAGTCTTCACCACACCATACTCGCCATAACAAAACGGTATAGTTGAAAGGCGAAATCGAATGATTTTGAATGCCACCAGAAGTATGATGAAGGCAATGTCTCTCCCACAAAGCCTATGGGGAGAAACAGTTAGACATGCGGTTTACGTATTGAATCGGGTCACAACAAAAGCTTTGAAGGCTGCCACTCCTTATGAGGCAACAAAGGGAAAAAAGCCAACCATAACCCATCTATGGGTCTTCGGTTGTTTATCACATATGAAAATCCTGATGGTTAACACACGAACGTTAGATGGTTAAATCTCGATTTCAAAATACAAGGCGAGGTTGGTTGCAAAAGGGTATGTTCAAGAACAAAGAGTAGACTTCGATGAAGTATTCGCACCGGTGGCAAGGATGAAGACAATAAGATTGATCTTAGCTCTTGCAACTTGAAACAAGTGGGCGGTTTACCACTTGGACGTAAAGAAAGCATTTTTAAATGGAGACTTAAAGGAGGTTGTATTCGTAAAACAACTTGATGGTTTTGTAATTCCCGGAAGAGAACAATGTGTTTATAAATTGCACAAAGCACTATACGACCTTCGATGAGCTCCAAGGGAATGGAATGAAAAGCTTGACAAAACTCTAAAACAGTTGGAGTTTTATAAATGTCCAAGGGAATTAGCGGTCTACAAAATAATAAAAAGGGTTAACTAACCATTGTTAGGATTTATGTAGATGATTTGATCATCACCAGAACAAGTACAGTTGAAATAAACAGATTCAAGGAGCAGATGAGTCAAGAGTTCAAAATGCAAGATCTTGGACTTATGGAGGATTATGCAAATAAGATATTAAAATTCAGTAGCATGGAGGATTGCAACCCAAGCAAGTACCCTATGGAGCCAAGGTTGCAGCTCTCTAAGGACAAAAATGGCGAACCAGTTGATGCGATAAAATATCGCAGGCTCATTGGTAGTTTAAGATACTTAATGCATACACGGCTCAACTTAAGTTACTCGGTGGGGATGGTTAGCAGGTTCATGCAAGAGCCGAAACAATCACACCTACAAGCCTTGAAGCACATTCTTCTGTATGTAAAAGGAACCGTTAAATATGGGATAAGCTTTAAAAAATCAGGGAATCTAAACTAACTAGCTACTGTAACAATAGTCATGCAACAGATTGCTCAGATGGGAAAAGTACCACCGAAATAGTGTTTTACCTTGGAGATGCCTTGATATCTTGGAGTTCACAAAAACAACAAACAGTATCACTCTCGTCATGTGAGTCGGAAATCATGGAAGCTTCAACCGCTGCATGACAAGCAATGTGGTTACGGGGTTCACTAAGTAATTTGACCGGAGAAGAAGAAAAGATTGTGACACTCAATATAGACAATAAATCAAGCAATATGGTTACAAGTTTCAAAGTCATACCTTTAATGAGTTAGGTATTGAAGGTTAAGAAAATATTAAACTATAACCTTGACTATGATAGAATACTTTTGAGAAAAAATGCCTTAGAAATTTAAGGTTACGGTAAATATGATTTTAGAAATTTTAGATATGTGTAACAATGTTACAAGATGTACATATATTATTATAATAACAAGTACGACCACCACATTGCCACCTTTAATATCTCGCTCCTTCTATTGATCCAAGAGTTTCCGATCCAGATTTTCAATGATGAAAGTAACATATATCATCTAACAAAAGAAGATCAAGAATTATATGGCCAATAGCTAAATATGTCAACTCTATGCGCTCTGATATATAGCAACATTATACCTTTCTAATACCTTTTAAGGAATGTTCAAGTAAGCCATGAAAACCTAAAATTCAAGTTGCTATTACACAGGAGTTGTTCAGAATGCCTCGTAAGGAAGAAATGAAAATGATTGATGAAGAAATTAAGCTGGAAGGGGAGGAGGAAGAGATCAAGAAGCGGAACCAGAAGAATACAAGAAAAATTCACAAGTATTATATCAGTTTCAATCTAAACAAGGAAGTTATATAACCAATACAAATGAAGGCCAACCCAAGAACATTAGCTACCAAGACATCATGGTGGGAAAGAAGTATCGGTTAAGGGAGGTCAATATAATCAGTCTCACAATGAGGAGAGTGTTGGAATACTTAACAGATCAAATAGGGAATCGGGTTTGAGTAAGAGATACAAAGAACACAAGCATATAATGAGACAGAACTTAAGAACAATATGAATATTTTCAAGAATGATGTATATTAATTTCAAGTTCTTTTACAAGTGTTACAATTGCATAAGTTAAGATACAAGACCTGAGATACTTTATACTACACTCTACAGCAAGCCAGCTGGAAACATTGATCGACAACAAGATAAATGTAGAGTCAAAAGGCAGATTGCCTTTTGACTAGTGACTATGAGATGGCATAGCTCACATCCTAATATATTACAAAAGGGATAAAAGGTATAAAAGTAGAAAGATACAGACTCTAAACCTCAATGTACAGTTTCAAAAGTATGGACCTTGTCACCAACTTATGCAAGTTGGTAACACTTAAGAGTTGCAAAGGAAAGTGGGTCAGCTATATGCAAAAGTAAATTCGAGAAAAGCATGTTCTTCTCTGTATTCGGAAGAAATCAGTCTTCACTTCATTTCCTTCGGAAGACTTTGTCTTTGAAGCTTCAGAAGACTTCATCTTTGGCTTCGGAAGATTTGGTCTTTGGCTTCAGAAGATTTTACACTTAGAATATTTTCTATGCAGAGTGTAAAACTTCCGAAGCAAATTCTACCTTGTACATAGTGCATGCATGTAGGAAGCAGTTTGGTTGCTTTGGTCGCATCAGCCTTTCTAATATAACCTTACAAACTCCCCCTAGGCTGTTGCTACCAAAACAGAGAAGGTTGTTCAGTAATTGATAGTTCTCATTAGGATCAAGACCATTTCCTTCATCATTATTTGGATATGATCCTTCAGACTCTCATAATACCTTCTCATGTCATAGAGATCATGCAGAGGTAGATCAAGCATGTCTTTCTAGAAATAGACATCTTGACCACCTTGATCTCTGTTGACATACCATCTCTCTGGATTAGCAGTAAAGGTCCAGAACAGGATGGGTCTTCCAGCTACAAGAGGCTATGCTTGAGTAGGAGTTGGTTGAGTAGCCTCTTGTTTCACTTTCTCAGGATGCTCTGACTCATCCTTAGGTATGAAGGTGGATGCCTTTTACTTCTTCTTGGATACACTCTTCATGGCCATCCTTTTCCTCCTCTTCGGAGTCTTTAATTGAGAAGGTTGGTCTTAAGTACCAGATTATTCTATTGTGCCTTTCTCATTTGGTCCTCTTTCCTCATAGGTTCAGAAGGAAATGAAGAAGAACCCTGCTGTGGAATAGAAGATGAAGTTGGCTGAGATTCAGCTCTAGGTTCAGGTTATGTTGTCTGAGTGGGTTCAACCTTGACCTCAACCTCAGGAGGATCTTGGCTTGGAGGAGAATACAAGTCCACAAGCTCTTTGTTTTTAATCTTCTGCTTAATCACTCTAATATGCTCATCCATAGTGGATAGAGACATTGGACCAAGCCTCCTTTTGGAGAATCCATACAGCTTCAAGAAGCTCATCATCCTTTACCTATCAGCAGACTTCTTTTGACTCTTTTGGATGATTTCTCTTGACTTTGCTTCTTCTTCCCTTATCTTTCTCTTAGCAGCCTTTTGTTCTCTAATGACTTGTTTTCTAGCTGCTTAAGATACTCAAACTCAATGTACTCATATGAGAGGGGAAGAAGTGCAAATGCCTGATAGAGACCTGTGGCACTTAGGTAGTTGATCATATTTTGCCTATCAACCTCCTTATACACCTGAGGTTATTCGGTTGCCACAGCTTCTTTTTCAGGGCTTTTATGAACTAGGGAGAGGGTAGAAGCATGTTTGTACAACCTTTTCTGCCTTCTTTCTTCTATAACTTTGAGGAGAAACTTTGCATTCTCTGCCTCCTTCCTCTCCTTTTTTAGCTCTATGTCTGCCAGTTCATTCAGTTCTTCTAAGGGAAGAGAGATGAGTTTATCTATATTATAGTTCCTGGTCCACAAGTAGTTTAATCTCACCGCCCCCAACTCATCATCTTGAGTATTTAGCTCGGGGCTGCCTTGATTGCAGCTTCCATGAAGCCTGGAGACCCACTTGAACTCTTTCCCCTTAGCTTCCTCTTTCTCTCTCTCTCCTCCTCCTTAATCTCCTCAGGAGTTAGTTTCTTTTTCCTTTATCACTCACAGGCCTTAGTGACTCAAGGTGGAGAGAGCTTTGGTCTTTATTACTTGATTCAACAGTCAAGCTCTGGCCAGGGAGAGGCTATGAAGCACCTTCACCAACTAGTGCTTCACTGAGGGTAGAGGATGTTAAAGTAGTTCCTGTGACAAGGTTCATAGGTTCTATCACTAGGCATTCAGTCAAAGTTTCCCCTTCAAAGCTAATCTTAGGATCCACCTCAACATCTAGTTGACCAATGACATTTCTTGTTTGCCTTTGTCTTCTTCTAACTCTGAACTCTTTAACAATCCTGTCTTGAATCCTCGTAGCCATACTGTCAGCTTACCTATGTTGACTTGGGTTGGAAAGTGTGACAAGGTTAGACGAATTAATATTTTAAGAAATTTTTGTTGAGTATATTTGAATAACACTTTATGAATGTTATGTGTTTTAGTAATTATAATTATATATATATATATACTATAGTACCTTAAAAATATAAAATATATGAATGTATGTTATGCATGTATATTTCTACGTATGCATGTTACCAAAATGTTATTTAGTCAAAAATACTTCAACATTACAAAGATCAAATATACCACATTACAACTCAACCAAATAACACAATCCAACGAAACATCAATATACTTTAACATCAAAACAAAACTAAGCAAACCTTAAACACCCAAACACCAAACTAAGCCACAAAACTGGTCCATTAGTCGCTCGATTAACACCAACTTGGACCGAACCATCTTTACCTCATCCCCTCTCGATTACTAGCTCGATACAAACCATGCACATCACCTCGCCACCTCGCAAACCTATCACCCTAATGTCCAACTCATCCTAGTACCATCATTACATAAACCCTAAGCAAAAATCTAGCCACACCCCTTGACCGCCACCTAACCATCCAAACACTTAGCTTATCTCCTTGTTGGACACCTAAGGTACCTATGCATAGCTTACTCATCAAGGCTAGGAAGCCTCGTGATTATACCTATTGAAGGCAGCTGACCTATTGCACCATAAAGCTCTCGATCTCTACCAATTCAAACACAAAACAACCAAATACCAACTCCACTATCTCTAACTCTCAGTTTCTACCAACTTAAACACATACCATCACTATTTCCCTCTGTCACCACCATCACCACCATCACCTTCGAGCACCACCATAACCGTATACCACCACCATCCACTCTCTCCCTTGGCTCTCATACAACCATCATCAAACCACCAACACCCTCACACCTCTTGGTTTTTAAGCAAGCAACAACATCCAAGCTTCACAAAATCATCATCTTCCAAGGTTTGTGATACAAGAGATCAAGAACCTTCGTTTAGAGACTCGAAACATCAAGAATTCCCGAAGCTAATCCACCATTTTCTCAAATAAACAAGGTATAATCCTCAAAAACTATAACTAACAAATCATATATATGTGTTTAAACACATATGATTCACTCATTAGCTAAAATCATCAAGGTTCTTTACAAACACTTATGAACACATAATTTTCATCAAAAATCAGTAAAAAAGGGTTTAAAAACAATAAGTTAAAACATTTAGGATTTAATACAAATAAATGAGTTTAATCGTGATAAAAAGGTTTATTATTTAAATGACTCTGATTATGGGAATAAACATTGGAAAATTGATAGAAAAATATTGACTTATCATTCTGTAAATTTTAGTAAAAATATAATAAGAAAAATAATTTATACAAATTATTTAAGATAAAGAAAATTCTAAAATAATAGAAATAAATTCTAAAAAATTCTGAAAAAATCACACAATGATTCTCATATAACATAGAAGCTCCAGGAATTATTTTGTAATTTATTTCCTTGATATGATTGAGATGTGAATTTTATGTGATCTGTAAAGGAAAAATCAAAAGAAATACTTAAACGGTGTATTAAATATTTAGAAATTCAAAGAAGCTATGATAAATCTAACTCAATATAATGTATACATTTTATAATTTTTGGAGTTGTATAGCTATGTTTACTAAATTTTGAGATTATTGTAAAAATTACAGAAATAAATCTACTGTGAGTTAGACCTCAATAAATTTATGAAATATTCTAATTTGTTTGAGTAATATTCTGTAAAAATTTTAGAATTTATGGACGATAATAACTATTTTAGTGATTTATGAAGACTTTGTAATAATTATAACAATTTATTTATAATAAAATGGAAGTTGGAAATTTTATGGTAATATTATCTAATAATATTGCTACTAAAATTTTAGTAATTATTATCATCTAAGGTTCTGAAAAGTTTAAAGAAATTTTTGTATCTAACTTATAAAATTTATTTTTATAGGTTACAATTTGGATTAAAGGTGAGACTCATAGGCTCATTTTGGTGTTTATAAAGTTTTTTGGGGGAAAAATCATACTATTTATGTTGATGCATTATTTTAAAACTATTTTGAGATATACTGTCATTTGTGATACAACCATTAATTCGGATGTGGAACTGTTGGATAATATAGGTAGCGCTACTTAGGAGAATATTTTACACCAACAGGATGAGTGTTGTGATGCTATTTATATATTTCCTGCATCAATAGAATGAGTATTGTGATGCTATATTATCTGATTTTGTGAATTATTTCGTGACAGTATGAATTATGTGTGTAAGCAGGTTTGGTTGTAATTGGTGCATCAATAAAATATTATGTCTGGAAATAAACCTATGACCTCACCAACTTTATGTTGACTGTTTTGAGTATGCTTTTTCAGGTGAAAATGACTAACAATGTTGATTTCTCTTTTAATGTGTACAATGGCTGGGGTGAAGTCGTTGGAAGGGTTTGTGTGAATCTAACTGTCAACATCTACGATGGCAGTGTTGTGGTGGACGCTCATTTCCATCGCATTTGAAGATGTTGTAGCTAAATAAAAGTTGTAATAGGATTATATCAAATTTTGACTATCTAAAGTTAATGATGTAATCCTAACTTATGTTGTATAATCAAGTTATGTGTTTTATGTGTTAATATTGTTTGTAAATTGATTCCTTATAATCAAATGCGTTCTGAACAAACAAGTCACACCCAAATCGCTGCACGCTTCCGCCGGGATGTGACAGAAAGTGGCATATGGACTAGAGGAAGACTGTCATAGTAGTTCAAGGTCTGAAAGTTGAAGACCTTTTGCTATCCTTGAAATCTATGCAGTATCAGGGCTCTTCTATAAACATCATACCTCCACCTAACTATTTCATTCTCAGCTCCATAAGGTGGGGATGACATAGCCCTTGGTATACCCTCCTCAAACAAACTTTGTATAAGTGAGTCCACATCAATATGAACTTGAGAAGGTTGCTGAGTATGGATAATTGCAAGTGAGGGTGGTGAATCCTCAATGTCCATACTATATGAAGGACTCCCAGGTTCTGTGATTGCTTGGACTTCCGCCCCCTTTTTGGTAGCATCACCCTCTTGCATAGGTGAGCTGGGGTTAAGTTTGTCACATCCTTATGTTCTTGTGTTCCTTGTTGAGTCCTCCTGAAGAGTATCCTAGCTAGTTGTTCCTTGAGATCAGAAATCTCAAGTTGTTGATCATTGACCCTTCTTTGCAAGGTATTCACTTGAGATTGCAAGTGACTAACCTTGAAGACTAAATAAGTACATGTTTTAGTGAATTTGTACACCTTTACTCTGAGATTCCCCTCATCTTCATTAGAAGAATCATTAGGGGATAAAAGAATAGGACCTAAGTCTTTTTCCTCATCCCCAGTATGTTGTTCTTGGCTATTGGATTTCCCCTACACATTGACAGCTTTAATTGAAATGTCAATGGGCTAGGTTGCCATGGTTGAGGTCTTAATGATGTAATCACTTGCAAAAGTGAGAGCCTTTTCCATATGGATCCCCTGAATAGGTTCAAGAAGATCCACCTCAGTGGTAGGTTAATGATGTGAGCTAGATATGGGAGAAGCAGGAATTGAAGTGTTAATGGGCTAGGTTGCCATGGTTGAGGTCTTAATGATGTAATCACTTGCAAAAGTGAGAGCCTCTTCCATATGGATCCCTTGAATAGGTTCAAGAAGATCCACCTAAGTGGTAGGTGGATGATGTGAGCTAGATATAAGAGAAGCATGAGTACACATCTCTATTTGAGTAGGGAAAGAAAAGAAAGACTCATGGTACTAACTGAGTGCCATATCCTCATCATCATAGAACTAGGCTGGGAATTGGTCGGTTGAGATCAAGAGACCGGGGATGGTAACTTCCCCCGAAAGGTTGTTTACTAGAGCTTTGAGGCTCTGAGTGAAGGCTTAAGGCTATTTAGGTTGTGAGCTCATCAGTGTGAGCATGAGGAACCTCATGACTGATCATTGGTGAGATAGGAATGGTTTATTCCTCATGGGAAGTGGGAGCTCTAATTTCCACTTCCTTTTGCATGGGTGGTGATATGGGGGCCTACGTTGGTTGAATAACTTATGTACGGGTTTGTTTGGATTTTCTTTGGTAGGTGATGGTTATTTATGGTTGTGTGGGTTGTCTTGAAGTGGAAGGTGTGTGTTCAACACTAGCTGGTGCTGCTAGGTTATCACCTTGAGCAATGAGCTCTAAAACTTTTAGGACTAGGGTTGTTTCTAACCTTGAGAAGCCCACAATAGGCTTTCTCATTATCTTAAAGATATCAGGCTCTATCTATCCTAATTTTAGAATATTACTTTTATTCCTCAACTGTAAGCCCAGTTCACAGTTGAGAATATGCTAGACATATCTAGGGAACATGTAATACTCTAAGGAGTCCAAGTTTGCTAGCAAATTAGTGTACACAAATTGTGAATACCTGAACTTGACCCCATGAACCATACCATGGACTCTGAAGGAAAGATCTTCTGGATTTGGTCCCATCCTCCATGTTTTCTAAACAAGCCGTGGATGATGATATAAAGGTGGTATTTCTATTGAGAGGAAACCTTTCCTTTCCTGAAGGCTCTGACTGAGTAGTCACCTTCATAGCCCATCTGCTCAAAGGACTGGTTAACAATAGATTTTGGAAAGGACAATTCACCTTCTATATCATCTAGCTAAAGATGAGTGTTTATGGAAGCTTGTGTGATGAAGATTGTCCTCCCCTACACTGTTGCAGACAGTGCCTTCTCCCCATCCATGCTGACCTCTTGGGAGGTCCTCTAAAAGTCCAATAGTTGATCCTCATAGAGTGGAGGATCAATGGTGAGGGAGGTGAAGTAGTTTGATAGAGTGAGAAACTGGCAAACCTCTGAGAAACCTGGATCTTTCTCAGAGTTCAATAGATCAACTTGATTATGTTTCCTGTGAATATGCATGGAGAAATTGGGTTGGTTTCTGCGGTCAGGGTTGGCCATTTGAAGTAGTTTTGAGGTGAAAAAAGTGTAGAACAAAGGCGGTGAGTGGGTGAATTTAGGTTATAGAATTTGCAGATGAAGAAGATAGTGAAAGAGGGGGGAACCGTTGGGGATATATATGAAATAGATTTGAGACAATTTTAATGTGAAAAAATAAACTTTGAAATCCGAATGTCGATCCCACATCTAAAAAAGTGCCGAATAAGGTAGTTTTCTTAGAAGTCGAAATTCTTCCGAAGGTATTTTGTCTTTGGAAGTTTTGTGAAAAACTTTTGAAGTCAAATTTTTTACTTCAGAAGATATTCCTTAGTATTATGAAAATTCTCTTCGGAAGAAAAATTACTTAAGTATTTTCTCTTCCGAGGCATATTTGGTTTAGGAAGAGATTAAAACTTCGAAGTTTAATTCCTAGGGGAATAAATCTTCCGAGACATAATTGGTTTTGAAAGAAAATTGTTCTCAAATACATATAAGTACTTATAAGCATATTTTGACTTCGGAAGATATATCAGCCTTTCTTCCAAAGATAAATTTTTTGTAAGTATTTATCTGATTTGAAAACATAAAATTCTTCCGAAGACAAATTTAATGTCTTCAGAAGAAAATATATTCATGATTTTTAGAATTCTAAGGAATATCATTTGAAAAAGATTTTCTCCCAAAGTAAACTTGGCTTATGTAGGTGTTAGGTACAACTTAGGACACACATGTTTTAGAAATAGTCTTGAATTAAAATTTAAGAAAATCTATTCAAAGTCAATCATCCAAATAGCTGATATAAGATATTTAAATCTCTATTCATCAAAAGCCTTTGTAAGCAGATCAACATATTGTTCATTTATGTTAACTTTGACTAGTTTTATCTATCTCTTTTCAAAATTTTCTCTAATTAGATGATACATGATGTTGATGTGTTTTTTCCATGAGTGCGGCACATAGTGATAGAGATAGAATTGTTGTTTTCTATGTGGATGGAAGTCTTTTTGAAGTTGTGTGCATAGTCCAACATCTGATTCTGAATCCAAAGCACTTGAGCACAACAGCTAGCAGCAGCAATATATTTAGCTTCAGCAATTGATACAGATACACAGGATTGTTTGTTGCATTGCCATGAGACTATCCTTCCACCAAGGAATTGACATCCCTCAAATTTAGACTTTCCTATCATGTTATAGCTACTATAGTCACTATCTGTATAAGTATACAGATTGAAGTCAGAATTCTTTGGATACCAAATGCCTAGCTTAGGGGCACCTTTGAGATATCTAGGAATCCTTTTGACAATAACCAGGTGTGACATCTTGGGGTTGTCTTGATATCTTGCACAAATGCATGTAGCAAACATGATATCAGGTCTGCTGGCTGTAAGATACATAAGAGAGGCAATCATGCCCTGTAAAGATGTTTATCTACATACTCCCCTCAAGATCAAGTCCAAGGGAGTGGTTTCTGGCTAGGTGTCTTTGCAACCTTACATTCAGTCTTGTTGAACCTTATAAGTATGTCTTGTACATACTTTGATAGACTTGTGAAGATACCATTTTCAACTTGCTTCACTTGAATTTCTAGAAAAAAATTGAGTTCCCCCATAGCCCTCATTTCAAATCTATTCTTCATCACCTTCTCAAAGTCTTGATAAAGCTTTGGATTAGTTGACCCAAAGATAATGTCATCTACATATACTTGAACCAACATTAAGTCATTCCCTATTCCTTTAATGAAGAGAGTTCCATCTATAGTACCCCTCTTACAGCCATGCTAACAGAGATACTGAGATAGTGTCTCATACCACTTCCTTGGAGCTTGGTGCAGTCTATAGAGAGCTTTATCAAGCTTGTAGATATAATCAGGATGATCTGTGTCTGCAAAGCTAGGTGGTTGTTTGACATACACCTCTTCATCAATCACCCCATATAAGAAAACACACTTGACATCAAGTTGGTAGACCTTGAAGTCATTGGATGCAGCAAATGCCAAGAATATCCTAACAGCTTCAAGTCTTGCTACAACAACAAAGACATCAGTGTAGTCAATTTTCACTTCTTTTATGTATCCTTGAACAACCAGTCTTGCCTTGTTCTTGATGACAAGCCCTCTATCATCTTTCTTATTCCTAAAAACCTACTTGGTTCCTATAATAGTCTTCCCTTGAGGAAGAGGACATAGGTTCCAAACCTCTTGCATTGCTTCAACCTAACTTCCATACTTCAAAGCCCCATCAACTTTCTTTGGCTCTATCTGGGACAAGAAACAAGAGTATAGACAAACATTTTTATCATGGGTTTGTCCTCTTGTTCTCACCCCTTGGTCAATATCTCCAATGATGTTTGTAGTGGGGTGTGACTTATGGATCCTAGGTTGAGGGACCATAGGAAGTTGATTGGACAGAACTAAGTTTGTGAAGTTTACATCTGGCATTGAAGTGTCACCCACCACATCAGCACACTTATCAAGAGAACCTTGATCCAATGAGTGTGTGACATCATTGATGTTGTCTTCCATGAAGTGGTTATCATCATCAAGGAATTCTTGATCACTATCACGACTACCATTTCTCCTACATTTAAAGCTCCTTCATTTGAGTTTTGTGCCTCTAAGCTAGAATTTGTAGACACCTCAGATGTATCAGCTTGATTTGTCATTGTTGAGCTAATAGGAACTCTATTTGCAGGGTTAGTTACCACTGGAGCTGAAGTAGCATCTTGCTTGGTCTTCTCGGCTCAAATCTTAGGTCAGGATCTCCTATTGATAAATTACCTGTAGATCCTGAAACATTCTTATAAGATTTGTTAAAACAGTTGGTAACTAATCAAGATCAAATAGCCAATCAGGACCACAACCTTTCACACAGGGAGTGTGCTCATTGAAGATCATATTGGCTAATTCTTTAACTACTCTAGTTATGAGATTTTATACTTTATAAGCCTTTGCTTGGGAAGAGTATCCAATGAAGTGTCTATCATCTGATTTCTCATCAAACTTGGCTACCTGATCTTTGGTATTCAAGATGGTGCAAGGGCATCCAAATGATTTGAAAAAACAATAAAAGGTCTCCTTTTATACCACAGTTCATAAGGAGTCTTACCATAAGTCTTAACTACTAAAACTCTGTTCTGCATATAGCAGGTAGGGTTAACCGCCTCTACCCAGGAGGTGATGAGCAGTTTAGAGTCAGACAACATGGTTCTTGCAGCTTCAAAAGTGTTATGTTTCTCCTCTCAGGAACACTGTTTTGCTGAGGTGTCCTGGGAGCAAAATATTGTCTTGTAATACCCTTTTCATCACAAAATGTATCAAGGATTTTGTTGTTGATTTAGTTCCTTGATCACATCATATGGTTTTGACATTGTGATCACTTTGATTCTCAATTTTCAAAATGAAGTTCTTTAAGATCTCACATGTCTCATCCTTAGTTCTAAGGAAAAAATCCAAGTAAATCTTATGAAATCATCTATGATCACTATACAGTATGAGGTCCTTCCAGGACTCATTACACTGGTGGGGCCAAAGAGATCCATGTGTAATAAGTGTAGGGAGTAGTGATAGAGTTCTTTTCCTTTGGCTTGTGAGACACCAAGTGTTGCTTCCCATTCAGGCCTGCAACACAGTGATCATCACTTGTAAAAGTCTCTCTTTGGTATTCCAGTTACCAAATCATTCTTAATTAATTTATTCATGTTCTTAAAGTTTACATGGCATATTCTTTTATGCCAAAAATACTCATCACTATTTGCTTTAGATAGAAAGCAAGAAACTTCTCCTAAGGGGGATGTTTCCTGCAAATTTATCTTGTACATGTTCCCTTTCTAGGGTGCTCTAATCAGGATATGCTCTTGAGGAATGACCACCCCAGACTTGAGAACAATGCACTCATACTTAGTAAAGAGCATGTTATATCTCTGGTCATAAAATTATGATACACTTAGTAAATTATACCCAAGCCCCTTAACAAAGTTTACCTTCTCAATAACGAGCAACTGGCCTTTTATCAATTCTCTCAAAGTTTTGAAGCAAAGAGCCATTGCTTGTCATGTGCCTGGAAAAACCACTGTCAATGATCCATACATTTCTTTTGGTCTTCAGATGTTCCTGCACAACAAGGAGAAAGTTAGTTACATTTGGAAACCCAAGCCTCATTGGTCTTGGGCTCTTCAAAATGAACTGAAAACAATGCAATAGTAATTGATCCTATGTTAAAACTTTGGGGATCATTTGCTGGTGTTAATGAAAAACTTTCAGTCACTTGGTCTTCCTTTATCTTCCATACCATCTTTGGAAGATTAGTTGACCTTTAACACTTCAAAAATTTTGACAACTTTGGAAGTTTTGGAGACTGACCCTTCGGAAGATCTTGCTTTCACTGTAGCAAGCTTCAGTGCTTCGAAAGCATTCATTTATTTCAAGACCAAAAAATCTTCCGAAGGCAAGTCTTCACTTGTCTTCATTCCCATTTTGGAGCTTCTAAAAATATTTTTCTTTCAAAGCTTTCTTCTTCTTTCTCCTCTCAGAAGTCTTCTTCTTGGTTATATTGATAGTACTTTTAGGATTGTAGATACAATTCTTTACAATATGATAAGTACTGCCACACATATTGCGATCAAATAGCTTCCTTCTGATAGTCTTCTTGTGAATAGAAGACTGAGTTTGATCACTTTCCATCTCCATTCCTATCTTTTCAGATGTTACAACAAGCTTCCTAGGGTGAGGCTTGCTCTTGGAGGTGGATGGTTCATGTTGTGTAGTAGTAGTACACAGCTGATCAGCCTTTATTTCTTCACAAGGATGAGTTGGACATGAACTTGAACTCTTGGTACTAGAGTTCAGAGTTGAATCCATAGTCTTTACCACTTCAAACCTTATAAAGATAAAGACTTGTTTCTGTTTTGAGTTGAAGGTGGCCCTGATCTCTTGAGCTTTCTTTCATCTCCTTATAGCTGCTCTGATCAGTTCTTTCTCTTAGACTTTGTCATCCCTGGTTTCTTTCTCTCCTAAAGAGAATAGCGACCCTTGTTACGATGATCTTCTTCACTCATCTAAGATCTATGCTTCACTATCTCCTCTTCATCCTCTTCTTTACTGGGGTCTATGGATGGAAGCTCATCCTGACCAGTTCTACACGTAGGATATCTTACAAATAATAGAGTGTGTGGATGAGCTATCTCACTAGATCCCAGTCCCTATTTGTTCTGATAACATACTTTGGCATGCAGGGATGAGGATATTATGTTCTTAAAGGTCTCTTCTTCAAGAACATATTTCTCTATATTGGCTTTGCAGATCACAAGCTCAGCCTGACACTCAGTTAACTTAGTGATGAGATCCTTAATTTGAGTCCTGTAGTTGGTATGTTCATGCTTAAGAGTTAAAATGGTTTTCTTTAAGTCTTCTATTTTTAATTTATACTCATTTTATCTCTTTTGAAATTAGCTTTTAAGATGTTCAAGGACTCAATATCATATCTTATCTCTAAGTCATAGGACCTATATCTATTTACTTTAGCAATGCATTCTGGGGTACAAAGATGTTCCAATACCTTGGCTTAATCATGTTCTACCATCAGTGCTTGGTTTGGAGACACATCTTCAACCTGGAAATTCCAATCAAAACCTCCATCTTTAACACCAACTGCAACTTGCTGCTTGGGCTTTTAAGTGTATGGAGTTCCCTCGGTGTAGTTTGGCTTGGGTTATGATTGGCCACCATTAGTCATGGGTGCCTTGCACTCCCTAGCAACGTGTCCTATCTGGTTACAGTTGTAACACTTTAGTTTTATCCAGCCAAACTTTCCACTGGACACATTACTGAAAAACTTCCTCCCTGTCCTCTTGTAAAATTTCTTGGCTTTATGAGTGTGAAGATCCATCTGTTGAACTATATCCATATACTCCAGGTCATCCGGACGGATACAGTCCAAATCTTCAAGGTTGAAGAGGAAGATGCCTATGCTTTCATCATGAGACATAAAAGCTTGTGATGAGCTTGTCTCTTGGAATGGGCTTCCTTGGATGTAGCTCTCCCTTCGTGTCTCTTAGAAGTTTATGAAAGGAGCATTTGGTGAGTTGTTAGGGTAAGAAATAAGATGGTGTTATGGTTCTCTATAATCCCTTTCAACCACATGCAGGGCAGAACTCTGCTGATTGCTAGAGTTGCCAGATGGATTTTGCATGTTCATCTCCATCTAGTAGTCATTAAGTATGTCATATAACTCAGTGACAGTAAAGGTCTTGAGGTTTTTTAGTCCTGTTAATGACCACATAGTAGTGTGTCCATTGTCTTGGAAGAGAGGACATGAACTTTATCACAACAACCCTATTCTCCAGCTTCTCTCCAACATCCACTAGAGTATCCACAATCTCAACATACCTGAAGTATTGTTGAGTCATGGTTTCACCTGTTTTGAAGGTGAAGTTCTCAAACTGCTACTTTAAGAGGTCTTTCGTATTCTCTTTAGCTTCGCTTGACCCCTCATACATCAGCTTCAGTGCATCTCATATTTGCTTAGCAGTTTTACACTTCTTTAAGCCTCTATAGATGGCATTTGAAAGAGAAGTTTAAAGGGCAGTCATGGCTTTCTGATCTACGTATGTTCTTTTTCTATCTTTTTTAGAGTAGTCAGCCATTTTTTTTGGTATCATGCCACCTCCAACAGCAGCTGAAGAGGTGCATGGAATGTAAGGTTCTGAGGTAGCAGACTCCTATATTCTGTGACTTGATGAAGCCTTCCATTCTTAGGCACCAAGTATCAAAATCATCAGGAGTGATCAGTGGGGACTTTAACATGGTAACGGTTTCCATATCAGACTTAGAAGCTGCCATTTGAGATGTTAAATGATTTGTGAGACTGAGGGGATTTAAGATGGTGAGATCGTACGATCAAGATCCTGGAATGCTTTGATACCAATTGCAGGACTGGTTAAGGGAGGTCAATACAATCAGTCTCATAATGAAACGAGTGTTAGAACTCTTAACAGATCAAATAGGGAACCGGGTTTGAGTAAGAGATGCAAAGAACATAAGCAAACAAGGAGATAGAACTTAAGAACAATATGAATATGGTTTTAAGAATGATGTATATTAATCTCAAGTTCTTTTACAAGTGTTACAATGCATAAGTTAAGATACATGACCTTAGATACTTTATACTACACTCTACAGCCGGCTATACTTTGAAAGCCAGCTGGAAACATTGATCGACAACAAGATCAATGCAGAATCAAAAGGCATATTGTCTTTTGTCTAGTGACTATGACATGTTATAGCTCACATCATAATATATTACAAAAAGGATAAAAGGTACAAAAGCAGAAAGTTATAGACTCTAGACCTTAATGTACACTTGCAAAAGCATGGACCCTTTTCACCAACTTATGCAAGTTGGTGAGATTTAAGAGTTGCAGCGGAAAGTGGGTCAGCTTTATGCAAAAGTACATCCGAGAAAAGCATATTCTACTTTGTCTTCTGAAGAAATCAGTCTTCACTTCATTGGCTTCGGAAGACTTTGTCTTTGAATCTTTGGAAGACTTCATCTTTGGCTTCGGAATATTTGGTCTTTGGCTTCGGAAGATTTTACACTTAGAATATATTCTGTGCAGAGTGTAAAACTGTCGAAGCAACTCCTATCTTCTACGTAGTGCTTGCATGTAGGAAGCACTTTAGTTCCTTTGGTTGCATCAGCCTTTCTAATATAACCTTACAATAATATTTTGAAAAAGATTTCAAGCAAGATTATGAAATCTCAATTTGTATACGTTTATGTTATTCTAAGAACTAGCATGGACTATATAGACTTTATTAAGCAAGGATTTAAGCGACCATGACACAATATACATATATGCGTCGAGAATACATGCATTAGTTGGTATCTGAGTTTTATGTCATAGTGCAACTAAAATTATTGCAGCATATATGAACTGGATTAATTTAGTGTATACTAATTACGGTATGAAACCTGCCAATAAATGAGATAGATATAAAACAGGTTGTCTAATAATTATTTATATTTAACATGTTGTTTTGATATTGTCAAAAACATGTTGTAACATGATTCAGCAGCTTGCTAACGTTTTATTTTCTAAAATATGTTATAGGAAAATGATGTGCACATATCATTTCAAATAAAGGTTTATGACAACATAGCATCGTGGGAACGCCCACAAGATTTCATGAAGACTTGATTGTTGGACTTCGAATTTGTGGTTCTAACCTTTAATTAATTTTATTTTAAAGTGTAATTTTTCATCTATTTTAAAACAATATAACTATACAGATTGATAAATCCTTACTTTGAAATATAAGGATGTTATGAGTTCAACTCTCAATGTTGAAATAGCTCCACAAGACAAGATTTGATTATTTTATAAATCATATAAATTGATTGCCTAAATTTTTAGGAATAAAATATTTAAGATAAGGGAAATGGAAAATCGACTGATGAAGTTGATTAGAAGTGATTATTTGTAAAATTATTCTAAAACACTTTCACTCTTATTTTTTTAATACACTGATGATATAAATTGGGACCTAACATTCGATACCAAGCGATCTAGCTCGCATGCCTAGGGGTGCCCGAAATAGGGTGTGACATATGTTAGTATCAAAGTCATACCTTTTGATGAATTAGGTATTAAAGGTTAAGAAAATATCTAAATTATAACCTTGATTATGATAGAATACTTTTGAGAAAAAATGCCTTAGAAATTTAAGGTTCCTGTAAATATGATATAGAAACTTTAGATATGTGTAACAACGTTACAAGATGTACATATATTATTATAATAACAAGTACGACCACTACATTGCCATCTTTAATATCTCGCTCCTTCTATTGATCCAGGAGTTTTCGATCGAGATTTTCAATGATGAAAGTAACATATATCATCTAACTAAAGAAGATCAGGAAGTCTAAAGCCAATAGCTAAATATGTCAACTTTATGCTCTCTAATATAGCAACAGTATACCTTTCTAGTACCTTATAAGGAATGTTCAAGTAAGCCACAAAAACCTAAAATTCAAGTTGCTATTACACAAGAGTTGTTCAGAATGCCTCGCAAGGAAGAAATGAAAATGATTGATGAAGAAATTAAGCTGGACGAGGAGGAAGAGATCAAGAAGAGGAACCAGAGGAATACCAGAAAAATTTACAAGTATTATATCGGTTTCAATCTAAACAAGGAAGTTATATAACCAATACAAATGAAGCCCGACCCAAGAACATTGGATACCAAGACATCATGGTGGGAAAGAGGGTTCGTCCACCTCACCATGTTATGAGTACGTTGACTAATCTCTACGCAAGACTAACGGGATTAAGGAGATATATAACAATTATGGCAAGAAAACAAGAACCGGATGACAGAGTTCAGACACATGGAGACCAAGTGAAAAAACTTGGGGTGCCAGGTGAGGGGATGAGGACATGGTGATAACAAAAATAGGGAAGTAAGAAAAATACTAACATATATGTTGCCGAAGTAGGTTGTTTGTTTGTTACAGGTTTGAGGTAGTTGTTTGTTAGTGGTTAGTTTAACTTGTGGGGAAAAGTCTGTGGTGTTCTCCTCTTTTTACATTAGGGTTACTTTCACCTCATTAGGGCTGTCCAAACCGCTCGACGCTCGACGCTCGCCCGACATTCGTTCGGAATTTGCTCGAAAAATACTCGTTCGAATTTTTTCTCGGTTGTAAACAAGGCGATCGGCTCGGATCGGTTTGTAAACGAGCCAAGCACGAGCAAAGGTCCGTTCGGTTCGGTTCGGATCGAATTAATATGTATATATAGTTTATACATAGTGCTCTAGTAGATTTGACTCATTATATACAAATATATAATTCTATTTATGCATATTTGATCAATCAACCTAATAAAAGAATTGTACACTTAATACAAAAGTGAAATCCTAAGCCGTTAAAAGATATTTTTTCGATCATCTCACTCTCACCGTCACCGTTATCTGCAATATGCTCTCCGCCTTATCGGCTACAGACTTAGCTAGTTTCATCGTCAGTCACAACGTGTTATCATCCATGAAAGTATTATGTAATGAAATGTGGCTAATTTTAAAGTTATTAAACCTTATTCGCTGCAGTATAAATTGTATGACACACAAGATAGTTGAGTTGTATAAATTATTTGCTGCTCGTTTGCGCTCGCTCGACGCTCGCTCGAAAATTTAACGCTCGAAAAATACTCGTTCGATTTTCCGCTCGGTTGTAAACGAGCCGATCGGCTTGGTTCGGTTTGAAAACGAGTCAAGCACGAGCAAAAGTCCGTTCAGATTGGCTCAGCTCATAAACAGCCCTACACCTCAAAGGGTAATTACCTTCTTCTCTTCACAAAATCACGTTTTTCTTCTCAATATCAAAATATGAAGACGCTCGCTCGACATTCGTTCGGAATTTGCTCGAAAAATGCTCGTTCGAATTTTTTCTCGGTTGTAAACAAGGCGATCGGCTCGGATCGGTTTGTAAACGAGCCAAGCACGAGCAAAGGTCCGCTCGGTTCGGTTCGGATCGAATTAATATGTATATATAGTTTATACGTAGTGCTCTAGTAGATTTGACTCATTATATACAAATATATAATTCTATTTATGCATATTTGATCAATCAACCTAATAAAAGAATTCTACACTTAATACAAAAGTGAAATCCTAAGTCGTTAAAATATATTTTTTCGATCATCTCACTCTCACCGTCACCGTTATCTGCAATATGCTCTCCGCCTTATCGGCTACAGACTTAGCTAGTTTCATCGTCAGTCACAACGTGTTATCATCCATGAAAGTATTATGTAATGAAATGTGGCTAATTTTAAAGTTATTAAACCTTATTCGCTGCAGTATAAATTGTATGACACACAAGATAGTTGAGTTGTATAAATTATTTGCCGCTCGTTTGCGCTCGCTCGACGCTCGCTCGAAAATTTAACGCTCGAAAAATACTCGTTCGATTTCCGCTCGGTTGTAAACGAGCCGATCGGCTTGGTTCGGTTTGAAAACGAGTCAAGCACGAGCAAAAGTCCGTTCAGATTGGCTCAGCTCATAAACAGCCCTACACCTCAAAGGGTAATTACCTTCTTCTCTTCGCAAAATCACGTTTTTCTTCTCAATATCAAAATATGAAGACGCTCGCTCGACATTCGTTCGGAATTTGCTCGAAAAATGCTCGTTCGAATTTTTTCTCGGTTGTAAACAAGGCGATCGGCTCGGATCGGTTTGTAAACGAGCCAAGCACGAGCAAAGGTCCGCTCGGTTCGGTTCGGATCGAATTAATATGTATATATAGTTTATACGTAGTGCTCTAGTAGATTTGACTCATTATATACAAATATATAATTCTATTTATGCATATTTGATCAATCAACCTAATAAAAGAATTCTACACTTAATACAAAAGTGAAATCCTAAGCCGTTAAAATATATTTTTTCGATCATCTCACTCTCACCGTCACCGTTATCTGCAATATGCTCTCCGCCTTATCGGCTACAGACTTAGCTAGTTCATCGTCAGTCACAACGTGTTATCATCCATGAAAGTATTATGTAATGAAATGTGGCTAATTTTAAAGTTATTAAACCTTATTCGCTGCAGTATAAATTGTATGACACACAAGATAGTTGAGTTGTATAAATTATTTGCCGCTCGTTTGCGCTCGCTCGACGCTCGCTCGAAAATTTAACGCTCGAAAAATACTCGTTCGATTTCCGCTCGGTTGTAAACGAGCCGATCGGCTTGGTTCGGTTTGAAAACGAGTCAAGCACGAGCAAAAGTCCGTTCGGATTGGCTAAGCTCATAAACATCCCTACACCTCAAAGGGTAATTACCTTCTTCTCTTCACAAAATCACGTTTTTCTTCTCAATATCAAAATATGAACCCTTGTTCATGGGAATATAGGATTATTCTAATCTATAACTGATTTGATAATTGAACGATTTTGGATAATTCAGGAGTGAATTTCGCGATTACACCATCATATGCAAGAAACAAATTGAAAAGTGAATCTCACTGCTCGAAGCACCTCTGCTCCACCAATCACTTCATAATCCCTCTATCACCTTTCTGTATGAATCGATTGTGATTGAGGTAATTTTAATAACATGGTTTATTAAGATTTAATTAGAAATTGTGGCATGTGGTTTATTAATTTAATGAATTAGGGTTACAAGTATCATCTTCCATTATCGTTGATCACATTTGAGGCACTGTTGCTACAAATATTGGACTGAAATCAAGGATTTAAGGTACACTTTTCTCAAATTAGGTCAAGTAGCTCCTCACAAGTGAGGCTCCACACATATCCATAACTTATTCTGTGTCATAGCTCTAGTATTTTCGTGTAATCTTCCATTGTTACCCTATCCAATGCAAACATACGAAACTAACATGTCTTTCCGTAATTTTAACACTAAATTCACATATTATGTTGTATTTTGCATATGCCTCTATAACGTGCCTCAGATCTTTAAGTTTATTGATGAATAGATCAATATAAAATATAATGGTTCCTTGGATGAATTCTGTTTTCTTGAATTTGTTAGTCTTATGTTACCTTTCATGATTTTCAGTTATACGTTAGGCAAATAATCAGAGTTAGGTTTATAGGTTTGTAGTTGTTGTGGCATTTTGTATTAGCTCCTTACATTGTAATGGAGTTCACATTAATATTACTTGCCGGCTTAAGTAATTAAGTGTTTATAGTAATGAGTGTTAGATTTTGGGAGATACTTTTCTAATCGTAGGAATTAAACATGAGCCACTTTTTTTTATTGAACTTTATATTTGATTTTGTTGAACTCTAATGGATAGGTAAGGTATTGATGTCCTTGCATTCTATTTGTTTATTGTTTTTGAAATTTGGTTATTATGTATGCAAATAATTAGTTTGTTGATTGACTTAGTATCTCTTGTGTATGATTAAAAGGATAAGCTTGGATTGTGGAATAAATCATTTCAGGTATGGTGTCAAAATATATAATTTTGTTTAGTTTCTCAACAGTGATAGTTATTATGATAGTTTTTAACTGTCATATGATGAGCTAAGTACAATTGTTGAATCATTATTGTACAATCAATCAAAGTGAGTCAAAGATACATACAAGAATGATGCAAGATGAGACTATGAGAAGTTTGGTATACATGGAAATTTGATTATTTGAATGTGATTCTTATTAGGTGAGGATTATGCATGGTTACTCTGAACATTGTTATCCAAAGAAAATGTCATAATAACTATCGATCTAACTTATTTGTGGTATACTTGTTGTGTCATAATACCACAAGTATACTTGTTGTCAAAGCACACGATGCACATCTGAAATTGCGTGTTTACCAAATTCTGTGCATCGACTGCTCCCCTGATGTATGCTTTTTCTTTTTCTTTTCCTTATTCATTACCTGTTATATCTCCGTATGTTGTGTGCTATGTGCTGTATGATTTATTCTATGATGATTTGCTATTGCTATTGCCTTTGCTATCGAGTCGGGGGTCTCTTTGGAAGCGGTCTCTTTACCTAACAAGATGGAGGTAAGACTTGCCTACACCTACCCTCCCAGACCCACTACTGGGTTTGTTTGTTTGTTTGTTTGTTTGTTTGTTTTGTTGTGTGCAGGGAGCCTTTGTTGAAGGAATGAATGAGGAAGTTGTTGTGTCTCATTCTCATGTTTGTTCTTTTATTACAGCTGGAGAAGGTAAATAATTTATGTGCCTTAGTTCTAGATTTAGTAATTACATGATTTTGAGTACTATATTTAACCATTTACAGTGTACTTATAAAATTTTCAAGTTATCATCTTTCCTAGTAATGGTTTGGACTAACTTTTTGCTTTATCTAATTTTTCTTTTTTTTTTGAACCGAGTAATTTAGTACTTCATAATGTGAGTTGTATTAATTTGATTGCAGTTTAGCATCTACTTGAAATATTTGTCTTTAATCAATGATATGATGCAGATATCTAATTTCATATAGTTGTGTTATTTTTTGTGCATCATGTGTGTCTTTACACCTATTTCAATATCTTTCCTTTCAGTTACTACATGTGTAGGAGTATGCTTATTACTAAATTGCTTTCACTTACGGTATTTAATTGATGTTCTGGTACTTACCCAGATGTCGTCGCAGAGCGGTCGCAACAAGACGGTTGCAAACTGGTCGCAAATAAAATCAGTCGCAGTACACGTAGCAACTTAAAGCGGTCGCAATATTTGTGACTGTTCTTATAGTCGTAAAATTTCATCGCAAAATACAGCAGCAGTTGCAAATCAGACGCAATAGGTCAACTGAGACGTGTGTTTTTTGACCCCAACTTTGGTCGCAAAACGGTCGCAACAAGATGATTGCGACCGTTTTGCAACCGAAAATGCAGACGCAAAAACCTAATTTTCTAGTAGTGATAACTAGCAAATTGGGTATGTTTAAAAATCTTTAAACCTCATTTATGCATGACAATTGAAAATTAACATAATAATATAATTTCATTCTCACAATTCTTATACAGGATGAAAAAGTTGTTGCTATGAAAAAGTTGTTGCTATGAATTTTGTTCTTGTTTATTTTCAATTTCCCCTTTATTCTTGTTTTTGACTTCTTTGAGGACCATGAAATATTTAAACTTGAGGAGATTTATTAGTAGTATTTTTAGGCATCAATTATCTTTGTTTTAGTATATGTTTTCATTTCATATTATGCATTTATTTAATGTATTTTCTTTTATTTTGAATAATACTCGTTTTGGTATAATAGAGTCTACTTTGATTCGTTTTAATTGCTTTATAGGTACGAAATACTCACCACTGGTGAATGCGGAATTGGAAGAGCTTTAAAAAATATTGAAGACAATGGGTGGTTTTTGAAAGTTAGAAAAAAGATAATTAATTTTTAAACTAAAAATTTATCTCCTACAAAAGTTAGATTTTGATTTATATAAAGATATATATCACTTCAATAAAAAAAGATCCAACTTACTTTCATATTTTATGGATTTTGTGTTTAAACTATTTCATAAAATTTGATTTCTCTTCATATTTATTAGTTTCAATAAATTTTCGTTAGAAAAACAACTTTATTTTTCTTGACAGAATCTCAACACGGCCGCATAGGACTCCCTTCGAGTTTTGATGTGGCCGTGTCAGCGTGCTGTAACTTTTTACTTTTATATATGTTACTAATTTTTGTTTTTCTTATTAAAATCCCTCCATTTTACTTTGTTTTCATAACAAGTGTACTTGAACTTGAATCGTTTTGGTATAAACTTGATTAACCCGTATCCCCGAGGACACGAATCCTACTTCAACTCATATTATTCTTAGGTGTTGTTTGTTTTTCTGCAGGAAAACGTCTGCAGTCTGCGGACCACATCTGCAGACATCTGCAGCGGAAGAGGTGGACCAAACGTCTGCAGTCTGCTAGAAAAAGACTGTTTGATTTTTTAATATCTGCAGACTGCTAAAATATGTTGTAATTACATTAAACCAAATTTGACTTTGTTCAAAAACAACATAATCCAACTGTTACTACAAAAACTATAATCCAACTGTTAAAGACCCAATTGCATAATCGTCTTCTCTATCGCCATAATCCAACTGTTACTTCAAAAACAACACTCTTCTTCAAATTTGGTTAAAGACCCAATTGCATAATCTTCTTCTCTATCACCATAACCAATCTACTGTGAATCAGCTAAAGCTTCCGTCAAATTAAGCTGTTTGCCCATTCCTAATTGCGTCACTAACAACAAAAAACGACGTGCCCCATCTCAATTTAAGCAATCTAGACCTTAAGCAGGTAACTATTTGTCTTAACAAATCATAAATGATTCCAACAATTGCAACACTACACAATGAAATGCGTGCGCCGAAGCAGCCCTAGAAACAACGCCATAGCCTCAGCTTGCATAAAATTGTAAAGATATATGCCTATAGCTTTATAAAAATCATCATGATCCAGCCTTGCAAGTTCAGGAACAACTCCGGTTAAAGTAATGAACTTTCATAACGATGTATTCACATCTCTAGCAATCTCCATATTACCATCTACAAGCTTTCAACTTTATTCACATCTCTAGCAATCTCCATATTACCATCTCCGGTTAACGCAATGAACTTTGATAATGATGTAAAAGAATACCTGTAACCCTCCTCAAACTTACAATTACAATTAAATGCAATTTTGAGTGCTTTTCCTTCACCATCTTCATATCTAAAACTCCAAATCAATTCTCTCCCATTTTATTCAATTAATTAGATAAAATGTTAAGATCTCAGCCTCTAGTTTGATCAATTAGATTATATTCGCAGCGGATTTAGCATGAATATTAGCAATTAAAGCAAGAACATAAAGAATATTGCATGCAAACCAAAAGTAGATGTAGAGAGAATAATTCTGCCTTGAAGGAATAATATTTGTTTATTTCATGTTTCGGCGTGGAATACATTCAGGTCACTGCCCTTTTATAGGCAAATGACCCATACTGTTGTCAGATTCCACTGACATTAAACGATTATTAAACTAACTACTGATAGAACACAACTACTGAAGATGTCACAACAGCTGACATCTTCTTACAAAATTTCCTAAGTGTTCTACCTGTTACAAGTACTGAAAAGGAAACTACTGAAAACTACAACGACTGAAGAACAAGTTCTTCAGTCGTTTACAACTACTGAACTATAACAGCTGAAGAACAAACTCTTCAGCTGTTGTACAAACTACTGAAATGAAAAATATAAAACTACTGAAAAGAAAATAAACCATCACAACAACTGAAGAAGACTTCTTCAGCTGTTGTGACAAACTCTGAAACTTCAGCACTTGGTCTTCAGACTTTGGTCTTTAGATGTTTCATCAGCTGATGACTTCAGTAGTTGTCATCAGCTGTTGTCTTCAGTCGTTGTCTTCAGACTTTGTGCATCAGCAGTTGTTCATCAGTTCTTCAGTTCTTCAGACTTTGATCTTCAGCATTTGTCTTCAGTACTTGAAGTCTTCAGTACTTGTGTTTATCAGTACTTTAGACTTTAGTACTTATCTTCAGTACTTTGGGATCTTCAGCTGTTGTACTTCAGTTCTTTGAACTTCAGTTGTTGATTCTTCAGACTTTGTCAGAACAGCTGATGAGGGTCTTCAGCAGTTGTTGTGATGTCATGTGGGACTTAGAGGTTTTCCTGATCTTGGCTCATTGGTTCTTTTGGTCCAACAAACTCCCCCTGAACCAATGCAGCCAAAACCTCTAATTATTTGTTGTCCCACTTATTGTTGGCATAAAGATTGGTCTATTTCCTTCTGGATCAGATCAGAAGTTGACCCTGATAAGCACTGGCCTGGGAGAAGGTTTCTGGTATTTGTTTGGCTAAGTATGGATGGGAGCTCTATTTTAGGGAATTGGACACAGAGCTGTTATCCCATCCATGAAACCTACCTCCCATGTACTAGCCTGTAGGATTCTCTGGTGTAGGCTCGGACAAAGATCATTTGTTCTTCTTTGGTCATGCCTTCAGCCCCACCATCGAACAATCCTTCACGGCCGTACATCTATGAGACATACTTGACCTGTTTCCCATTTTTGAGCTCAACTGTTGTGATTTGCTTATATGCAAATTCATCTGGATGTCTGCCTTCTAGCAATAAGTTGAGCTCATCCTTGCGGAAGTTCTCAAGCTTCTTATAAACTAAGCCTTTCCTCACCATCCTATTCTCCAACATCATTTCAGGAGGTAGCTTAGCTTTATAAGCTTTCTCGAACTCATCCACAATTTCCCAGGGTGTTACTACAAGAGCCACTGTGATTACTTCATCTACAATCCTCTTCATCTGGCTCTTGTATCTCACAGGAATATCTTTCTTTGTGATCCTGTGAGCCACCCTAGGATCAGGCCAAGTCCTCACTCTCTCTTTGTTATATTGGAAGGTTTGTTTGAGAGTGAAGAGTCTCAGAGCTTCTTTCTTCATATTCATGATAGAGGTAGAGGCAGCATATGCTTGGTCAATAGACTTAAGCATTTCAGCATCATGAAGCTGCTGCTGTGCCTCTTCCTCTATCTTTACCCTCACAGTGTCCATCTGTGAGGTGGGAGTGATGGTTTGGGATTTGGCTTTTGGTAGAGGAATGACTGCTGAAAGGGGCAGTCTGTCCTCCTCATCCTCCTCTTCTTCTTCTTGCAGCCTCAACACCCTTCTCTTCTTCTTCAAGGGTGGATCATTGGCTGCGGGTTTTGATGGTGAAGGGATTGGTTTAGTGGGTTGTGGTTGGGTTGTTGGTGTGGGAATGTTGGCAGGCACTACTAGTAACCTAGAGATAAGGGCTGGTTTGGTCTGTTTTACTAGCAGTGTCCTGTTCCCAGCACCTGCTTCAGAGAGGGCCTCAGCGACCAGTCCCTTAGTGAAATCACCAGCCGAACAGATCTTGGTGGTTATCGCCAAGAGTCTGTCCCTGGTCCATGCCTTGACATCAAGGACTGGTCTGCCCAGGTACTTCGAAGTGAACCTACTCATAGCCTCAAGTTTCTTTCTTTCCTCTTGGCTATAAGTAGTCCATCGGTACTCAATCTCTCTTCTCTCCATATTCCTGATCTCTTGATCTAGCAGGCCAGTGTCCTTGTCAAAACCTTGCCTGAACAACTGTTCAATGACAGAGTCCATTGAACGGCTATGCTCAGCATCAGCCTCCTTGACAAGGGCTGCTAGATCAGGATCAGCACTCTCCCTCACCTCTCCTCTCTTTTGATAAGTGACACTGAAATCCTTTTGGATTCCAGTCACTTCTTTCTCAGTTCTCTCCTCCTCCTCCTCCCCTTCCCCTTGGTCTCCTGAACCTTCTCCCTCTCAACCACCTCCTTTCTACCTGCCTCTCGCTCCTCCTCTCCCTTCTTCCTCTTACCTTGCACTGAGGTCTCCCCCTTTTTGGGTGCATTGGTTGGGGTTTGACTCTCAGCAAGGGCTTTAGCAACAGCAACCTCCACCAGAGGTTGGATATGTGTGGGAAGCCTCTCATCAATGGTTTTCATCACAATTTCTGTGATTATGGGTGTGATGAGAGGCAGGGATTTCTGGAGGATAGCATCTAGCTGCTCAGGGGGGTTCTGGCCCTGAGAGCTAGTGCTAGAAGCAGGGGCTGGTGGCTGAGTTTGTGGGAGTGGCTCAGTGTATATGAGACCTTCGGGTAAAGGTGCCATCTGTGGGTTGGTGGTGGCAGATGGACTTCTATCCTGAGTCATTTGAGCAAGCAGCTCTTTGAGTCTGCTTATCTCATCCTCTAGGATAGTGTTGTGAGCAACTACATCATAGAAGAAGCTCAGGTCATCATCAGTGGGAGCTGAATCACCTGACCTCCTGACTGTGTCAGGATATACATGCTCTGAGTGTGGCTCAGTAGTAGCATGTGCCCCTTTGTATTGGTTCTGGGGACTTCCAGCCTCCGGATTGGATCCATCATCGGCAGTTGCCTCTGGTGAGGTCTTATTGCTTGTACCAGCTTCACCCTGCTCATGTGCTGATGCAGGGGAAGTGGCAGCCTCACCAGATTGTCCTATCTCCCTAGCCATACTGGGAGATTGGACATGTGATTCTCTGTGTTGGGGGCTCCCACCGGCACTAGTATCCACCCCCTCTTCGGTTGGAGTCTCCCCAGTTGTAATAGGTTTCTGGGGAGAGTGTGGAGTGCTCAGGTGGGTCAACACTTTGGCAATCATTAGGGTTAGACTTTGTGGGGCGGCTTCTGTGGGAGTTGGGCTAGAAGCAGAGTGCACATGGGGAGGAGTGTGCATTTCAATGGCAGTCTCCTCAAGTGAGAAAGACCCCAGATGTGTAGATGCCCCAGTTGTGGTTGCATCAGGCTCCTGTTGAGAGGAAACCTGTGCGGTTGTGGTGGGTGGAGTCATGGTAGCTGCTGGGAGAATCGAGCCAGCAGCCACATCCTGCCTTTGTGTTGCAGGGGCATCCTCAGGGGACTCATTTCCCTGAGTAGCCTTTTTGGGCTTCTTGGCTTTTGGCTTGGTGGGGACTTTGGATTTGGAGGTGGAGGCTGTGGGTTCCTGCTGCGTGGGTTTTCGCAGCCGGCCAGCCTGTTTGAGTGTGTGGTCGGTGTTGTGCCTGGAGTATACCTCGGCTAGAACAGCCATGGCAGGGACTCCAGTGCCAACAAGTCCCTAAGCTTGAAGCTGGCTTTGGATGATGGCCATTATAAACCGAGGATACAAGATCCAACGGTTAGAAATAGGTTTTATGGCCATATCCTTGAGCTCCCAAAATATAAGATCCGTAAAGTTTAGGGGTTGTTTCTCAAGGATAGAATACAATACCTGTTGCCACCTTGTTGACATCTGGTCCCATGAAGAAGTTTTGGGAGCCAGACACACATTCACCATGTGGAAGATCAGTCATTGGGGATCTGGGAAGTGTTTCTTCAACAAGGTGGTGGCTGAAGGTCACCCTGATAGTCATTGGCAGTGAAGCATAGATCGAGGGCGCCTTTGGGGTAGGAGGTTGGGTAGGTGGCATCCTCCAGCTTTAGGGTTTCTCGAAGAGTAGCTGGAGTGATAACCACTTGGTGGTTGTTTACGGAGGATCGGAAAGAGACCTCGCCGTTATTCTCTCCGGTTTGGACGGTGATATTCGTCCAGAACTCCGCCAAGGAGTCGGTGTATATGGTGGGATTAAGGAGGAATGCCGTCTGGTATTGTGAGTCGGTCATCAGATCGACGGCATTATGAAACTTGGCCCAGAATGGCGGTTTGGTGAGATGAGCGACACAGTTGTGTCGAGGTTTGAGTTGCATGACCGCCATTAATGGTGTATGGGAATTTCAGAGGTTTTTGAAAAGTTAGGTCAATTGAGAATGAAAAGCTCTGAAGGTTGGGTATTTATAGGGTATGGTAAAGGCTGAAAGAAAACTACTGAAGGTTTGGTGTTAGTTATCAGTTGTTTGAAACTACTGATGACGTGGTTTTAACCTTCAGTGGTTGTAACATCTGAGGACTTGGTGTTAGTCTTCAGTAGTTATAAACTACTGAAGGCCTATTTTTCATCTTCAGACGTTGTAACAACTGAAGACTTCGTGTTAGCCTTCAGTAGTTGTGAACTACTGATATCAGTAGTTGTGAACTACTGAAGACATGGTATTGCTTCAGTTGTTGTAAACAACTGAGGACGTGGTGTTAGTCATCAGTAGTTGTGAAACTACTGAAGACATGGTTTTGTCCTTCAGTTGTTTGGGTATGAAACAGCAGCTGTTGGCATCAGCTGAAGAGTAAAAGTACTCATCAGCTGTTTCCGTCAAATCAGTTGTTTCATGCTGACCTCCACATTTACTCATCAGCTCTTCGGCTGACTTTCAGATGTTTCATTGACCCTTCAGCTCTTGTGAGTATTTGTGCCTTCAGCTCTTGTGATCAGATGTTCACAAGTACTGATGGAATACTCCAGAGCTGGTGAACAAATTTGTCTTTAGTACTTGTGTAAATTACACATCAGTACTTGTGAACAAAATTTGTTCTTCAGTACTTATTTGTTTGAAAATGATACATCAGTAGTTGTAATCCACTTCACTACATCAGTTGTTTTCAACAAATAATGTACATCAGTACGTTGAAGCCTTTTAGTCTTCAGTAGTTGTGAAAATGCTGAAGACTAAATTACTCATCAGTACTTATATTTGACCTTTGTATACTAATGCTCATCAGTACTTGTGAACTGAGAGCATCAGTATTGGTCAAATTATTCGAGCTGCAGCATACCAAGCCTTAGTACCAAGTTTTGAAATGTGGCACTATCTAAAGGCTTAGTAAATATATCTGCAAGCTCATCAGCACTAGGCACAAACTTTGGATCAATCAGACCTTTTTCATAGCAATCCCTAATAAAATGATGTCTGATCTCTATATGTTTGGTCCTAGAGTGCTGGACTGGATTTTTGACAATGCAAAGAGCTGAAGCACTATCCATTAATAATGGAGTCTTAGTCTCTGTAATGCCATAATCCAAGAGTTGGTTTTGAAGCCAGAGTATCTGAGATGTATAACTTGCAGCAGCAATATACTCAGCTTCAGCAGTGGATGTAACAATTGATGTTTGTTTCTTACTCTGCCAAGAAACTAAACAATTGCCTAGGAATTGGCAACCACCAGAAGTGGATTTTCTGGTGACTTTGCATCCTGCATAGTCACTATCAGAGAAAGCAACTAATTTGCAAGAATGCCCAGTTGAATACCAAAGACCTAGTGATTGGGTACCTTGCAGACATCTAAAGATCCTTTTGACTGCAATCAAATGGGATTCTTTAGGTGCAGCCTGAAATCTAGCACAAACACATGTTGCAAACATGATGTCTGGTCTAGAAGCTGTAAGGTACATCAAGGACCCAATCATACATCTGTAAAGGTTTTCATCAACCGCTTTACCTTTCTGATCTACATCTAGTTGTGTGATGCTGCTCATGGGAGTAGAACAGGGCTTACAAGTTTGTAAATCAAACTTATTCAACAAATCTTTGGTGTATTTGGACTGATGGATAAAAATTCCATCATCCCTTTGTTTGATTTGCAAACCTAGAAAGAACTGTAATTCCCCATAGCACTCATTTCAAACTTTTGCTTCATGAGCATTGTAAATTCATCACACAGCTTTAGATCAGAGGATGCAAAGATGATGTCATCTACATAAATTTGAACAAGGAGCTTATGTTGTCCCACAGTCTTGATGAATAAGGTTTTATCAATGGTGCCTCTAGTGAACTTGTTCTCTAAAAGAAAAGTTGAGAGTGTCTCATACCAGGCTCTAGGAGCTTGCTTTAGCCCATAAAGAGCCTTATCAAGCTTGTACACCCAATCAGGATGTTTGTTGTCCTCAAAGCCTGGTGGTTGACACACATAAACTTCTTTTATTTTTCCATATAAGAAGGCACTTTTGACATCCATTTGATAAACCTTAAGACTGTGAAAGGCAGCATAAGCTAAGAACAGTCTGATTGCTTCCAGTCTTACCACAGGAGCAAATGTCTCATCATAATCGATGCCTTCCTCTTGTGCAAATCCTTGGACAACCAGCCTGGCCTTGTTCTTGACAATTTGGCCCTTATCATCTGTTTTGTTCCTGAATACCCATTTGGTGCCTATTGCACACTTCCCTTGGGGTAAAGGAACAAGCTCCCACACTTGCTGTTTCTTGAACTGAAGAAGCTCAAGCTGCATTGCTTCAACCCATCCATTGTCTTAAAGTAACATGATAGTTCTTTGGCTCTTGCTGACTGATGAAGAGAGCATAGAAGCAGAAATTGGACAATTGACTCCTGGTTGAAACTCCAGCATTGATATCACCAATGATTTGAGATGTGGGGTGATTCCTCAGCTCTTGATAGACTATAATGTCAGTGCAAGTGTTTGTAGGACTTTCAGCAGCAACAAATGGTGATGGAGATTCCTGAAACCATGTAGGAGATGGCAGCTCAAAGAAGTAAAGCATGCAGAAATCTCATCAGCATTTGTTGTGGATGGGGCTGCTGAAGCTACAGGAGCATCAGGTTTAGTGAACTCAGGCAGGTTGTCACTAAACCTGAAGAGGTGAGTACTGACTACATCATCATCAGTACCACCAGGTGGAGAACTGTTGACAGGCTCAACAGCTGGAGGCTGATAAGGAACATATTGCAGTATGTCCAGATCAAACAACTCCACAGGGTTTTGTGGAATATTGTCCTTTGGAGATTCATTGAACTTAACATGCAGAGTTTCTTCAACTACTTTGTCCTACAGTTGAAGACTCTGTATGCCTTGCAAGTTGATGAATAACCAACAAAATACCCTGCATCCACCTTACTAGCAAATTTCTGGAGTGGGTTGCTAGTGTTGAGAATAAAACATGGACACCCAAAGGCTCTAAAGAATGAATTAGAGGAGCCAAATGATGAAGAATTTCTTAAGGAGTCTTCATCAACCTTTTATTCACTAAAGTTCTATTTTGTACATAGCAAGCTGTATGACAGATTCAGCCCAAAAGGTCAGTGGCAAACCTGAGTCAGCCAACATTGACCTTGCTGCTTCAATGAGAGTCCTGTTCTTTCTCTCCACCACTCCATTCTGCTCAGGAGTTCTAGGAATACTAAACGCCTCTTAATTCCCTTGGACAGGTAGAAGTCATCAAGTGTGTGGTTTCTAAATTCTGTTCCATTGTCACTCCTCACACACTTGACCTGTAGGGAATACTGCTTTTCTACAAATAACACAAAGTTCATGATAGTCTTGGCTGCTTCATCCTTAGAGTGCAAGAAGAAAGTCCATACATACCTGGAATAATCATCCACAATTACCAGGCAGTATTTCTTCTTTGCCATGCTCATCACTCTGACAGGACCAAAGAGATCCATGTGCAGGAGCTGCAAGCAGGCAGTGGACTTTGATTCTTCTATTGAAGGGAATGAAACTTTGTGTTGTTTTCCTTTTAAGCAAGCAGTGCAGTTGTCTTCACACTTGAACTCCTTCAAGGGCAATCCTCTTACTAAACCATGGCTTGTCAATGATTCATGTTCTTGAAATTAACATGCCCCAGCCTTCTATGCCATAGAATAGATTCTTGAGAAGATGCCCTGGAGAATAGGCAAGGATGGCCTTTTAGATCTATCTTTTTGGAAAGATCTAAGGCATACACTCTTCCTGTCCTGTTGGCCTTCAGGAGAGTGTATTCATCCAACACCTTGTCAATCAAATTTAGAACTTTGGATGACAGAATCCCACAGTTCTGGCTTGTGAAAAGGACAATATGGCCTTTATCACACATTGACTGACACTCAAGAGGTTGTACTTGAGATCCTCCACATGGTTAACATCATCAAACCTTATTTCCCCGTTGGAAACAAAGCCTTTTCCGATGATGTAACCCTTTGCATCATTGCCAAAGGAGACAAATCCCTTCTTTCCTTGAGAGTAGTCATTAAGAAGGGAGCTGCTTCCTGTCATGTGCATAGATCCTCCACTGTCTACATACCAGATGCTCTTTTGGCATGTTGAAGAACCCTGCAATCATAACCACATGTTAGTTAGTTTTAGAGACCCAAACCTGTTTGGTTTTGGGTCTGTTCTCAACTATAGGTGCAGCACTAACAGGTGTGTTATGTGTAACAGCCTGAGGTGAAGAAGATGGTATAGAAGAGGAACCCTTTGGCTTGGACTTCCTTTTCTGTGGTTTCAACACAGCGGCATCTAAATGGTTGACTCTTCCCATTAGATGCTGAACCATCATCACCAGTTGTGTCTGACTTTGTGATAAAGCTTTCAGCTCTTCAGACACACTGGAGTTTGCTGATGATGGATTCCTATGTTGTACCATCTTTTTCTGAGCAACCTCAGCTGTTGCCTGAGTATTCCCTACTTTCTTTATAGATTTAGCTTTGGGCTTAGGGATTTCAGGCTTTGATGTTGCTAGTACAAACTTGGTTTCAAACTCATTTTTCATTTTCTTTATTTGCTCTTTAATTTCCTCCTGTTGTTTGAGTTTGGAACCCCTTTTGTACCAGCAATCATCAGTAAGATGATTGAACAAGCCACATATCTCACATGGCTTCTTCTTCATCTTGTGTTGATCATCAACCAAAGAAGATGAAACTGCTGAAGACTTGTTCTTCAGCTGTTTGTTATCAGTACTAGCAGTTTTCTTCCCTTTAGTACCTGCTTTCCTGACCTCTTCTTTAGTTGTCTTCAAACCTTTCTACTGTCAGTTTTCTTCTCTTCAGTGCTGGCAGTAGTTGAGGTTTGAACTTCAAGTGTTATCACTTGCTCTCTAGTACTTTCAGTACTTCTAGAGACAACACCTGAGTTAATCAACTTTTTGATCATGTGACAGTCAGCATTTGAACCATCAGCTCTTGTAGCATCTGCTGATTGGTTGCTGACTTCTATCTCTGATGATGCTGAATCAGAAGATAGTAGGTCACATGATGAGAAGGATTGGTTATTGCTCTCTCTATCAGATTCAACTTCTGCTCTTAAAGTGAAATCTGTAGGAGGAGCAGTGTGATTATAACTAATCCCAAACTTCACATTGGAAGCTGATTGCTTCTAAGAAGCATTTCAAAACCCTTGCATGATTGCACCCATCGATCACACTCTACTTGGGTGTTTGCAAGAGTTTCCTTGAGGTCTCTGTACTTCTCTAGAAGTACATCTTCCCTAGCTTTACCATCTTTGATTTGGCATTTAAGCTTGTAAATTTCATCATTTTTCTCTTTTAGTACAACCTCAAAATCAGCTTTTCTTTTGGAAATAGTGTGCTCTAGCTCAAGATTTTTATCTATTAAAGCAACATTTGCTTCTCTAATAGAAGCAAATGCTGCTATGCATGATTCAGAACAAAGCTTGGCTTTGGCCTCAGATGATACCTGTGATGAGGCATTGGATGATGACCCCTCAACAGACTCAAGGGCCATCAGAGCAAGATTTCCAAAAGGACTATCACCACCATGTTGACCAGCACCTTGGAGTAGTTGTTCCTGTCCAGATAGATCATCTGGTAGACTACTCCAGTCAACAACTCCTGGGGTGAAGAAGCTGTGTTGTTGAGGTTGTGTTTGATGATGAGATGGGGAAGATTGAGGCTCAGGAAGAGCCTGTGGTGGTTGAGCCGAAGGTGTTTGAGTTTGACTGGACTGAGGCATGTAGTAGCAGGGGTAAGAGTATGGCATATACCCCTGAGGCACAAAATAAGCAGGTGATGCCTGTGCTTGTGATGGATGACCAGAACTGGAGGAAGGTTGCCCTCTATGCTGTGAGCTATTGCTTGGAAAAGTCACAAAGGGTGCAGAGGAGTTAGATCCAGATGATCTACACTCTCTAGCAAAGTGTCCAAGCCTTTGGCACTTGTGACACCTCAACTTGCTCTTGTCAAAACCACTTTGGTTTTGCCAGAGAGACCAGGGAATTTCCTCCCAGTTCTTTTGTTGAACTTTTGAGATCTGATATTGATCATTGCCATTTGGCTCAAAATATCCATCTCTTCCAGATCATCATCTGGAATGCCCTTCAAATCATCCATCAAGAAGCACCAGTTATCACTGCAGCCTTCTGAACTACTACCTACACCAACAAAAGCCTGTTCTGAGTTGGTAGAGAAATCAATATGCTCATCATAAGAACTTTCTGATGAAGCATATTCTGACTCCTGACTTATCAAGGCTGCATTGCCTTGAACAAAGTCATCAGCGAGCTTGCCAGAAGTGGACAACTTCCTCTTTTGCTCTATCTCTCTCTCAAAAGTGAGAGTTTCCCATGAAGTTGGGTGAGAGATAGAGTTTCCAGATTTGCACTGGAGCGTAGGACAATGGTATAAGTGTCCCATCTCTCAGGCAGTGATCTGAGGAACCTGTTGTTCATCTGGCTGTTGGAGTACTCTTGTTTGACCATCTTCAGCTCAGAAATCAACAAGAGAACCGCTCAAACTGCTGGGTCAGAGTCTCACCCTTTCTATATGAGAATGTCTCATATTGTTGGGCGAGGATTTCCCTATTGTTTGCTAAGACCGAATCGGTTCCTCCAAATTATTCCTTTAGAGCAACCCATAGGTCATGAGCAGTTCATGATGCAAGAGCCCTGAGTAAATCTCATTTGGAATAGCCATGGCTAAAATTCCATGGGCTCTAGCATCAATCTCGAACAGCTTTAGATCTTCGTCCGAATATTGTTCAGGTTTCTTTGGAACCTGTTCATTAGATTCAGGGACGCTCATCATAGGCTTGTATGGTCCATGCACCACTGACTTCCAACAACCAGCACTGTTGACAGACAAGTGGTGAAGCATACGTCTTTGCCATATGTTGTACTCATTCCTCACAAGCATCGGTGGCTTGGTTGAGGAACCAGTATTGTGAGGATCGTTTGTTAGTGTAGTCATCTCAGTTATTAGTCAAACTCAAGTTTAAACAAAACAAATGTAGCTCAAAACCACCAAGAGAACCTCAAGTTTTTTGGCTAGAAACAGCAGAATCTCTCTCTCTACAGCTAATTCTTGCAAATTGCTAATTCGATCAAACTTAGAGATCAAAAGAGCAGTTTCAAATGATCAATAGTGAAATCGATCAATGATTAACCCGCTCTGATACCGTTTGTTAAGATCTCAGCCTCTAGTTTGATCAATTAGATTATATTCGCAGCGGATTTAGCATGAATATTAGCAATTAAAGCAAGAACATAAAGAATATTGCATGCAAACCAAAAGTAGATGTAGAGAGAATAATTCTGCCTTGAAGGAATAATATTCGTTTATTTCATGTTTCGACGTGGAATACATTCAGGTCACTGCCCTTTATAGGCAAATGACCCATACTGTTGTCAGATTCCACTGACATTAAACGATTATTAAACTAACTACTGATAGAACACAACTACTGAAGATGTCACAACAGCTGACATCTTCTTACAAAATTTCCTAAGTGTTCTACCTGTTACAAGTACTGAAAAGGAAACTACTGAAAACTACAACGACTGAAGAACAAGCTCTTCAGTCGTTTACAACTACTGAACTATAACAGCTGAAGAACAAACTCTTCAGCTGTTGTACAAACTACTGAAATGAAAAATATAAAACTACTGAAAAGAAAATAAACCATCACAACAACTGAAGAAGACTTCTTCAGCTGTTGTGACAAACTCTGAAACTTCAGCACTTGGTCTTCAGACTTTGGTCTTTAGATGTTTCATCAGCTGATGACTTCAGTAGTTGTCATCAGCTGTGTCTTCAGTCGTTGTCTTCAGACTTTGTGCATTAGCAGTTGTTCATCAGTTCTTCAGTTCTTCAGACTTTGATCTTCAGCATTTGTCTTCGGTACTTGAAGTCTTCAGTACTTGTGTTTATCAGTACTTTAGACTTCAGTACTTATCTTCAGTACTTTGGGATCTTCAGCTGTTGTACTTCAGTTCTTTGAACTTCAGCTGTTGATTCTTCAGACTTTGTCAGAACAGCTGATGAGGGTCTTCAGCAGTTGTTGTGATGTCATGTGGGACTTAGAGGTTTTCCTGATCTTGGCTCATTGGTTCTTTTGGTCCAACATAAAATTACCAGTCCAGGGCAAAATCGAATCAAATAATCACGAAATCAGAACAAAATTCGTAAATAAATGATGATTTAAGGCTACAATTACCCATCCTTAGTTGCTTGTTGGGATAAATGCATCTTCTGCTTCAGCAAGTTGATATTAAAAACCTAATTTAGGTTTAAGGATAGGAAGATGAAGATGGAGTAGTTACTATTTGTCTTAGCAAATGCGTGCGCCGAAGCAGCCCTAGAAACAACGCCATCACCGTATCAGCAACCTCCTCCGCTCGCGACACGTCAATGTGTACAAACCTCCCGAGCCCTAGATCAGGCGGCAGCAGGAGGTCCGGTGAAGGGGGCCGGCCGACGGTACCTTGGTAGGAGATGAGAGGAGAAGAGGGGAAGAGGTGGAGGGGGCTGGTGTTTTATGTGTTGTGAAGAGAGGAGAAGTGGAGAAGTGGTAAATGTTTTCCGTCTGAAGACACTGGTCCATGTCTTCCCCAAGAAGACCTCATGAAGACATTTTAAATGAAAAGTCTTCCGGAAATCAAACAGTCTGTTCTATTAAAACCTCTTCCCGCTTCTGTGTGCGCGCAGATGAAGAGGTTGGGAAGATCTTTTTATAAAAAACAAACACCACCTTAGTGTGTGCACAGTTGTTTTCATATTTACATATTTTATTTGTTGTATTCGAAACCCAACACATGGCCAAGAAAAGGTCCGGGTCCGGAAAAAAGTGAGAATGGTGAACATGTTCAACGATATAACGACCACATAATATGACAAATGAGAAACGCAACAGCGAAGAAGAAATGGATGGCCGACCCATGAGTTAAAGAAATTAAAGATCTTTTTCAATAAAGTTTAGTTTAAGGGGGAGTATTAAAGTTAAACAAAATTTAGTATGTTAATGATGTCATCCTAAGTTAGTGTGACAATATGTATAATTAGGATTAATATAAGTTGGGTATTTAGGTGCTGTTTGTTTTTGGCAAAAGCTCTTCCCCACCTCTTCATCTGCGCGCACGCAGACGCGGGAAGAGCTTTTGAGTGCGCAGACTGTTTGATTTTTAAAAGACGTTTCATTAAAAAACGTCTTCCTGATGTCTGCATGGAGAAGATGTGGACTTACCACTTCTGAGGTCCTCTAACCTCTTCTCCACCCCCTAAAATCCATCTTCTTCTTCCCCCATTTTACCTCTCCTCTCACCACCACCCCACCTCCCCCAACCGCCGGCGCGCCGCCTCCCCCCTCCCTCAAACCGCCGCCGTGCTGCCTCCCCCTCCCCTAACCGCCGCCGCTGCCCTCCCCTCCGCTGCCATCCCCTCCGCTGCCCTCCCCCTCCGAGACCATCCCTGCGCCCGCCGGGCCCCCTCCCTCCCGCCGGCTCCCACCCCCCACCGACCCCCTACGCCCGTCGGCCCCCCTGCGCCCGTTGGCCCTCCTGCGCCCATCGGCCCCCTGCGCCCGCTCCCCTGCGTCTAAAAATAAAGATATAACTGATGCTTACGCTTTTGAGGCTCATCTTGTAAAGGTAGGTCAGCTTCCCCATGGTTGTAGCTGATGTAGGAATCATCTATGTTGTCAAGATTCTGTAAACAAAAAAAACAGGAACATTTTTTAATTAGTTTTCAATGTTGAAAAGAACATTGAACAGGATGGTAACTTTTATCAGTTTGTTGCACAAATTTACCATGTCAATGTAAGCACCTTTGTGCATCTCCATCAGTGTGTCTGAATTAGAAAATTGAAGATGTTGCTCAAGGTCTCCTAGGTCTGCTGGTTGGTTATCAGGGAGTGTAACAACTTCATATCTACCATACCACATTAGCTTAGATAAACCATGAAACAAAGACCATTAACTCCATAAACGACCTTTGCCCATATGCATCAATAACATGTGCTGCAAAGAACTACAAAGCATAAATTGAACGTTTTAACAATAACTTGCCACAAACGACTTCAGTTTCAGTTTCCCCCAAATTCGATTTTATGTGTTTTTGTTGATATTGTTTGTTACTTTTGTGAGTATTGGATGAAGAGTGGAGAGGAACAAAACAGTCTTTTATGAGCATTCTGCAGACGTTAAAAAAAACAAACAGTCTTTTTTTTGCAGACTGCAGACGTTTGGTCCACCTCTTCTGTTGAAGATGTCTGCAGATGTGGTCCGCAGACTGCAGACGTTTTCCTGCAGAAAAAACAAATAGCACCTTAGTGTTAGTTATAGGGTAGTTATGTTAGTTAACTTGGCGGTTAAGTAATCTAGTGTAACCCGTGGATAACGAGCTCGCCAAATCCTAACATATAAATACTCTTGTAATTATCATTTGATACTTGATGAAATTCTGTACACTAAACATATTTCTCTGCACATTATATATATATTAGTCTTTTGTTCATGTGCATGATTCATCCCTTTGGTTCTAACAACAAATAGACTTTTAGCATCATCCCTCGATAATATCTTTATGTGGACCGTACTCGTCCATTCCTGATAAGCTTCCATGAAACCCTCGCTGCTGCGTTCTGTTAGGCTATGGATTACCCTTTGCAAAGAACTGATCGATAGGCCACGTCTTTGATCGATTGGGGACCGATACCCAAGACCAATTAATTTGAAGACCATTGGACTTATGTTTGACATAGTACTGTTAGTTATTACATGAACTTGCCACTCCTGCAAAGCAACGACGAAGATCAGTGTGTTATTCACTATGTAGCAATGAAACAGAATGTGTTATTTATGCACAAAAAACTGTTGCAATAATCAGCAATTAACTCCGTGGAAAACGATGTGCCAAGAGCCAAAAACTGTTATGAGAAAGCCAAGAGCCTGGCATGTCAACAGTTTCTAGAGCAAAAATAAACCATAACGGGTTGGAGCAAAAACCGGCTTCACGCGGAGATTTTTTTTGGAGAGGCATTCGTGTCCGCATGTCGTGCGCGGGCGACCCAAATTTTCCAGCCAGAAACCCGTTTTTACACCCCCCTGCGTGCGGGTAAGTCATGGTGTAAAAGGTATAATAAAGACATTCAATACCTTTCACCTTGTTTTCACATATAAACACATAATATTTTCTTTGTCACACCAATGTGGGACAAGGGTGTTAGAGAGACTCCCTTTCACACCCTTATTTCCTAACAAACCCCCACATGAATAGGAGTCATTCTAAAAAAACAATCACATTCCGATTACATTTCAACGGTTGAGTTTTGCAATACAACAGGTAGGTGTAACCCTTTGAACCTTCGCTCATGAAACACACTTAGCCCACTGGCTCTGAGTAGATATTGATGTCTTTGAACTCGTCCGCCGTTTGTGTGGACGGCAATACGTTTCACACAAGACTCTTCCTAACAACGTCAATTCCTCATAGTTGTGTCCGTTATGGTCCTAGACACGTGCCTGGTTCTGCGAGAGCTATTAGTTATGGTACCTCAAACAATACCCTTCGAAGCGACCCCACTTCTCTCTCACATAGGTGATTCACTATGAAAGTTTACCTCGGTCGAATCGTTAAAAGTCATAGACTTAACCTTGATCTTGTCACTTTCAGGAATGGACTAGGAAGAATATAAAATCCTACAATATTCTCCCTCTTAACACGTGGAGTGGTAATCGACTCTCCCCCACAGTGACCTCATATGTTCATACAAGTAGGTTATCCTATTGAACTCAGATCTTGGTATCTCCAATCAGTTGAGTTAGGTTTCCTTCACACGAACTTGATCTCTCAAGGGCTTCAGTCCCATTCCCATGGACGAATTGTAAACTAACTCTTTATTTAGGCCTTTTGTTAGCGGATCCGCAATATTATCCTCTGATCTCACATAGTCAACAGTGAAAACTCCCGTATAGATTAGTTGTCGTACCGTGTTATGCCTACGTCTTATGTGTCTATTCTTACCATTATACATTGTGTTATGAGCTCTGCCAATATCCGATTGGCTATCACAATGTATGCATATGACCGATGTCGGCTTCGACCATCTCGGTATGTCTTCTACAAATTGACGTAGCCATTCTGCTTCTTCACCCGCTTTATCTAAAGCGATGAATTCCGATTCCATCGTGGATCTGACAATGACCGTTTGTTTGGCCGATTTCCAAGATATCACTACACCACCAAGTGTGAACACATACCCACTTGTTGCCCTGGAATCGCTCGTATAAGATATCCAGTTTACATCACTGTATCCTTCAATGACTGCCGGATATCTCATGTAATGTAGTCCGTAGTCCCGAGTGTACCGCAAGTATGGAAGCAACCGAGTCACACAACTCTAATGGTTGAGTTTGGGTTGCTCGTGTATCTGCTTAGCCTGCTTACTGCATATGCTATGCCTGGTCTGGTACAACTCATGAGATACATCAGACTTCCTATAATTCTTGAGTACTCTAATTGATTGACAGGTTCACCTAGATTCTTGGCTAAGTGTTGACTCGTGTCAATGGGAGTTTTAGCCACATTAGAGTCATTCGTATTGAATTTCTCAAGAAGTTTGTCTACATAGTGGGATTGACTTATAACAAGTCCATTTTGGGTTTGTGTGATTTGTACTCCCAAAATCACATCTGCTAATACCATATCCTTCATGTCAAACCTTGCTCTCAAGATGTCTTTAGTAGATTTTATTACATTCTTATTATTTTAGCAATGAGCATGTCATCCATATATAGACATAGGATAACATATCCTGCTGGTGCGTCCTTCACATACACACACTTGTCACACTCGTTGATCTTGAACCCAGAATCAATCATGACATGGTCAAACTTTTAATGCCATTGTTTTGGTGCTTGTTTCAATCCATACAGGGATTTAACAAGCTTACATACTTTCTTCTCTTGCCCCTTGGCGGTAAAGCATTCAGGTTGTTCCATGTAAATTTCTTCCTCCAGATTTCCATTCAAGAAAGCTGTTTTCACATCCATTTGATGAACTTCTAAATTTCTAATTGCTGCAATGACAAGTACCAACCTAATGGAGGTTATGCGCGTCACCGATGAATATGTGTCAAAATAATCCAAGCCTTCTCGCTGTTTGTATCCTTTGATTACTAACCTCGCCTTGTATTTATCAATGTTGCCATCTTGCTTTTTCTTCTTCTTCTTAAAGATCCACCGATATCCTAGTGGTTTGCATCCTGGAGGAAGATCCACTAACTCCCAGGTATGGTTCTATAAAATATAGTCTATTTCACATTGGATCGCCTCCCTCCATTGAGGCCCGTCCGACGAAGTGACCGCTTGTTGGTACATCTATGGTTCCTCCTCAACCACGTAGGTGAGGAAATCAGGACCAAAGGATTTTTCAGTCCGTTGTCTCTTACTTCTTTGGACTTCACCTTCATTAATTTTAACGTTTCTTTGGAATATTTTCCCCCGTGAGTTTCGATGGCCTCGGTTCATCATGTAGAACACTTTCGTCAAATGGGTTTGCTGATCCAGATTTATGTCTCTCCAAACATGGAAATATGTGCTCAAACCATGATGCATCTTTTGCTTCCAAGATGGTCCCATTACATACTCCTGGATTCTTGGAGTTATGTACAAGAAATCAAAGTGGACCGCCCAATCGAGTGTATCCAATGAACACACAATCTACTGTTTTCGGTCCTATCACAAGATGCATTGGTGGTGTTACTACCACCTTAGCTAGGCACCCCCAAACTCGTAAGTATTTGTAAGACGGATTAATTCCCGTCCACAATTCATACGGTGTTATGTCCTTTTCTTTTCGGGGTATCAAATTAAGGATAAAATTTGCTGATAAGAGAGCGTCCCCCCACATGTCTTCACTTATCCCAGAACTTATCAACATAACATTCATCATTTCTTTCAGAGTACAGTTTTTACGTTCCGCTATGCCATTTGATTGACCAGAGTAAGGTGCAGTGAACTCATGTATGATTCCACTTTTTTCACAAAGTTCTGTGAAAGGTGAAACATACTCACCACCTCAATCACTCCTTACCATTTTAATCTCTCGGTTTAATTGATTTTCAGTTTTGGCTTTGAATAAGACAAACTTGTCAATTGCCTCATTCTTACTTTTGAGTAAGTAAACATAACAAAACCATGTGCTATCATCAATAAATGTTATGAAATACTTGTTCCCACTTTTAGTAGGAATTGATTTAAATCACATATATCAGTATGGATCAAGTCAAGGGGACCAGTGTTTCGTTCAATCCCTTTAAATGACGATCTCGTTTGTTTGGCTTCAGCACACGTCTCACATTTATGATTTGCGTCAATTGCACAAGTTGGTATGTAATTTAGTTTTATTAAGCGATGAATAGAATTAAAATTTACATGACCTAGTCTACCATGCCATTTATTTGAAGACTCAAGCATGTAAGCCGAACCAGCATTATTCGTTCCATTCATAACAGTTATTAAGTTTGAACATACCATTCAGGGCATAACCCTTACCTACAAACATACCACTTTTGGTCAACACGACCAAATCAGGCACAAACACTATTTTGAAACCAACTTATTTAACGGCCAACCAGACACGAGATTCTTATGAATCTCAAGAACATACAACATATTAGTCAACGTTAGTTCCTTCCTAGACGTCATCTTTAACACCACATCGCCTTCCCCCTTGATTTTAGCAGTTGTAGAATTTCCCATGAACAATTTCTCACTATTGGTAACCTCCTTGAAAGAACTAAAGAGGCTTTTATCAGAACACACATGCCGGGTCGCCCCGGTATCAATCCACCAATCCTTGGAATTCGTCCCAACCAAGTTAACCTCAGTGAACATCACTGAGAGATCAGAAGTCATTGCGACCAGCTTGTCAACCATGTTAGCTTGTCGAGTAGTTTCTTTCTTGGGAAGCTGGCAATCACTAGCTTTGTGTCCTGGTTTGTTACAATTATAGCAAGTTCCCTGGAAATTTTTCTTCCCAATACCACCTTTAACCCCAAGGTGCAGATTTTTCCCATTGGTTTTCTTAAACCCACCTAGTTTGTTTCCCTTGTTACCTTTGTATGATGATTGACCATGTTCAAGAACATTGGCCATAGCAGTTTCAGGAACGACATTTTTCTTAAATCCATTTTGTTGTCTTCTTCAATACGAAGACGTAAGACTAAATCTTCAATTGTCATTTCCTTTCACTTGTGTTTTAAGTATTCTTGAAATAAATCCACCCCGGTCGTAATTTCTTAATGATCACAGCAACTTGGAATGCCTCAGCAAGTGCCATTCCTTCAGCATGGATGTCATGAAGAATCACTTGTAATTCTTGGACTTGACTCATAACAGTTTTTGAGTCTACAGTAGCAAACGCCAAGAACTTTGCAACCATGAATTTCTTGGTTCCCGCATCCTCAGTTTTATATTTCCTTTCCAAGGATTCCCATAAATCTTTGGCAGTAGTAGCTTTACAATACACATTGTAAAGTGAATATGCCAAACCATTGAGAACATAGTTTCGGCATAAGAAATCTGAATGGTTCCAAGCATGAACCGCACTCACATTTTGAGCATCCATTCCCTCTTTAGGTATATGAGGAACTGTTTCAGTTACGAACCTAGCTAGGTTCATCGTGGACAAATAGAAGAACATCTTCTGTTGCCAACGCTTGAAATTGACCCTAGTAAATTTCTCGGGTTTCTCAGCATGTGCTGCAACCGTGGCAGGCAAAGGGGCCACTAAACCAGTGGTAACATCAACCGATGAAGTCGTAACAGCAGAGACTCCGGAAGTTGCAATCGGCACAATGGGCGAGGTATGAGAAATAGTGGAAGACATTTCTGAAATATTAGAGAAGAAAATTAGCACAATCTGTTTAAGTTTGTTAGAAAACGGTAAAATATATGAACAGAAACCGCAAAGCAATAAGAATAAACCGGGCTTGTGTTTGACACAATTACATTAAATAGATTCGCCCCGAACTTGCCACTTGCCTAAAATATTCTTGGAATGAAGCAGCGATGAAGATCAGTGTGTTATTCAGTATCTAGCAATAAAACAGAATGTGTTATTTATGCACGAAAAACTGCTGCAATAATCAGCAATTAACTCCGTGGAAAACGAAGTGCCAAGAGCCAAAAACTATTATGAGAAAGCCAAGAGTCTGGCATGTCAACAATTTCTACAAAAAAAATAAACCATAACGGGTTGGAGCAAAAACCGGCTTCACACGGACCTTGTTTTTTGGAGCAGCATTCGTGTCCGCATGTCGTGTGCGGGCGACCCAAATTTTCCATCAAGAAGCCTGTTTTTGCACCCCCTGCACGCGGGTAGGTCATGGTGTAAAAGGTATCATAAAGATATTCAATACCTTTCACCTTGTTTTCACATATAAACACATAATATTTCCTTTGTCACACCAATGTGGGACAAGGGTGTTAGAGAGACTCCCTTTCATACCCTTATTTCCCAACAGAAAATAGCGCGAATATTCATCTCCATCCAAATCCCACCGCACCCTTGACTTTTGTTGGAGATCGATGTTCTATCTCCAACTATGTTTTTTGGACTCAAATCTGTTAGGACCATTTTCGTACGGAGTACTAACTAATTCTGCGTGAGACCATATCAAATAGCGCGGAATACTATTTGATTGGTGATCCAATCAGTGAAAACGACAACCTAATCAATCTAACGATTAAACAAACATTAAGAACAAGTTGGAATCATTCAGGAACGAGCTATAAAGTTGGATGGACGAACTAGGACGCTCTGGATGGCTAGGGTATGATAGTGTTCGAAATGTTATGTTTTTCCATGAATTATGTGGTATTTATAGGTTTTCAGTATCCATTCGTACGACTGAACCATAAGCATGGTTCAGTCGTCCGACTGACTCATGCATTTGACTCATACACATGACTGAAGGTTCAATCGTGCGACTGAGTCAATCTTATGTCTCAGTCATACGACTGATCCAGTCTTCTGGTTTAGTCGTGCGACTGGTCCATAAGTATGGTTCATTCATGCGTATGGTCCATAAGTATGGACCATTAGCATGAATAACCACCCGACTAAATTGAATACATTTCTGAATCATTAGACTCAGAACTACGTACAATAACCTCAAACCTATATATAATATTCATAAATATGAGTAATACCAATTACAATAAGAATATGATATAAACAAAGACAATTAAACATCAAAACACATATCATATTTTATTAAGATTTGCATTACATATGTAACATCCAAAAAGTTTGATAATTATTTATTTATTAGGATTAGTGTTCAGTCGCACAACATGTGTGCGAAGGAACCTCAGTCGCATGCCAAACGTACGAATGAAGCTCAATCGCACGAATGATGGGCGTATGGGCTCAGTCGTACGATTGAGCCGTGCGAATGGTCCAATCGTACGATTGAGTATGTCGGCTAAAAATTGGCATGTAGCATAAGTAAGGTGGTTAAGGGTGTTAGAAGCAGATTTTGTCTGCTATATTCTCACCCTCTCGTCCCTTTTGAACCCCAACACCCTGCTCTTGCTATATTGAGTAAATTAGCTCCGTTTGGTAAGTTTTGCTTGGTACCGATCGATTCTTGAATATGTTAAGCTGTGTATGTAGTTGAAATTGATCCAAAAAAACATGTTTTTAATCTGGGTTTTGTTAAATCTTTCTGTTAAACTGAAAAGTGAAGGTTCGGGTCCTAGTTTTTGTGAAGATTGATGAAATAAGGACCCGAAACGGTTGTAAATGACGTGTATATGTTCTGTTGTGAATATGGTATAATCTGAACGGTTAAAACTTGAATTTTTGGATCAAATATGGTAAGAACACAGCTGCTGATCCGTTTCAGGCGAATGAGCCCAGTCGCATGCCCATTCGTACGACTGAGTCAATCGCATTGTTCAAACGTGCGACTGAAGTTCAGTCGCATGAACCAATCATACGAATGTAGGTCATTCGCACAAACCCTGTTATAGCTCATTCGCACCTCTGTCGTATGGTCCATTCGTACGACTAAGCTCAGTCGTATGTTCAGTCGTACGAATGAGTCCAGTCGTATAGCCTTAGTCGTGTGAAGTGATCAGCTAGGGGTGGTTTGACTAAGTTAGGGTTGTTGTTTTAGGTTGCATTGAGAAAGAGAAGTTTTAGCTGCCCTAGCATAATTGGATTGATAACCACTTGTTGGAAATATTAAGGTGAGTTCTAATTGCCCTTTTTATGTGTAATGTCGTTTGATAAATGTTGTTTGATAAAATCGGGCACTGGCATGCATATAAATAAATAAAGATGTGAATATGAGTCGAACGTGGTAAATTGTGGTTAATGGCGAGGTGGAGGTTTGACCCACCAAACTATAGACGAAGGTTTGACCCGTCAACGCCATTTATAGACGGAGGTTTGACCCGTTAACGGGCGAGGTGGAGGTTTGACCCACCAAATTATAGACGGAGGTTTGACCCGTCAACGCGCGAGGTGGAGGTTTCACCCACCAAATTCAAAACTGATAAAAGATGTCCATAAATACCTTGCGGGTATTCTATATGCATATCAATACTGGGATAAATAAATGGACTGATGAATGTGTGTGTGGATCATTCGGTGTGATAACAGTTGATGAATTGTTACCATTGAAATGTGGTGTATGTTAGAACTCACCAGTTTATCTGATTTTGTGTTTGTTTTCTAATGCATGCCAGGTAGTAATAGAGGTGCTCGTGATGGTCCCCCACAGAGTTAGCTTTCGGTTATGGTGTATGATACTGGCCGCAAAAGTTGGGTTTTTGGGAATGAAGTACTTAAAGCTTTAATAAAGTTCAGAATGTTGGTTAAAGTCTTGTAAATATGTTTAATGATGTAAACAGTTTTTAATATATGTAAAGTTCCGCTGCGTGTGTAGTCTCTGAATTGTTATAATAACCCAACTAGTAGTACCCTCCTTATTATATTATTGTTATGAGATTGAGGGTGTTACAAGTTGGTATCAGAGCCTTGGTTAAAGAGATTTGAACAATTAATTGTTTCAAACTTTAACTGAATATATGGGAAGTGCCTGTATCTACAACCGGAGGTGGGGTGAATTATTGTGTGGATGAGTAATTAATTATTTGTGATAATTCATTCAATTGTTGAATGAAAGTAATTGTTTAAGATAAAGACTAGTATTATGTGTATGCATGATTTTGTGGATTAGATAGGGTTAGAAATAAACTGTGAAAGAGTAATGAGAAGAGGCAGGATGGTGTGAATAAGTAAATAATTGATAACACCTGGCCAATGTTATGAGCAATTTACATTATATGCAACATCCTGGTATCACTCATTATTTGATTATGGTTTATTTCTGATCGTAGATGGAGGAAACCAGTAATACAAATTCTAGACTTGAAGCTAGGATCTCAGGTGATGAAGTTAAGGCAGCTATAGGTGATGAAGTCGCCCGAGTGTTGCGTACTACCTTACCTGAAATGTTGAGTGACCTTAGGAAAGGTGGTGAATCATCTTCCCAACCAACTCCTCCACCTGTTATTATTGAGCCTGTAGTGGAGTAACCAATATCATATAAGCATTTTAAGGAATGTGACCCGCCTAAGTTTGAAGGCCAGAAGGATGTAGTAGTAACTTACAAATGGTTACGAGAGATGGAAGCGGCGTTTAAACTTAGTAGATGCAAGGAAGATCAGAAGGTGGGCTTTGCAGTGCATTCTTTTCAAGCAGAAGCCTTGTACTGGTGGGATACAGTGGAACAGGCCATGGGTGAGGCTGCTGTAAGTCAGATGATGTGGGAAACTTTTAAAGAAATGGTGATAGAAAAGTTCTGTCCGAAGGGCGAGATGGACAGAATTGAGGTCAAGTTTTTGCAGTTTCAAGCAGGCAGTTTAAGTCATAAAGAGTATACTTCCAGGTTTGAAGAATTGGCTTGTTTGGTACCTCATTTAGTAACTCCTGAGACAAAAAGGATTACTAGGTATATTCAGGGATTACCTCCTAAGGTGAGAATGCTGGTCAAGTCAAATTCTCCTTCTACTTACCAAGCCACGGTGAATTTGGCCGCAGATATGTATGAGGAAGTTGCTGAGTCTGAGAAACCTGTGGTAAAAGAAGAAGTGGTTAGTCATCAGGAAGCTTCACTGAGTTCTAGGCCTATGTATGGACAGAGTGGGCCACAGAAGAGGAAGTTTAATGCTAGGGGTTTTGTAGGTCCCCCTCCTTGGTGTAATAAATGCGGGAAGTTTCATAGAGGGGAATGTAGATTGAATCACCCGGCATGTCGTAAATGCGGGAAGCCTGGACATTTTGTTTCCAGATGTCCAGAACTTCGGTGTTATGGATGCGGGGAGATGGGACACATGAAATCTGAATGTCCAAAACTTAGACCTGGACCGGTTCCTATTTGTGTAGTGGGAGGACCGAGTAAAGGCAGCGTGAGTGGTAGTAGCGGTACTACGGGGAGAGCATTTACAATGACTACGGAGGAGGCTAAGGCATTACCGGATATTGTGTCGGGTACGTTTCTTGTTAATAATGTACCTGCTAGAGTTTTATTTGATTCAGGGGCTAATAGAAGTTTCATATCAATAAAATTCCATGCCTTAATAAAAGTTAAACCATCAAAAGTAGACGTTGCCTTTTCAGTAGAAACTACCTCTAATGAATTTATAGTTGTCAGTGAGGTCATAGATGATTGTTTTATCGAATTAGAAGGTGCAAAATTTCCTGCTAGGCTACATATGATGAAATTAGGAGGTTTTGATGTAGTATTGGGAATGGACTGGTTATCTACGTTTGAGGCCCAGATAATATGCAAAAGAAAGATAATTGTGTTGCGAGCACCAGATGGTAATTCGGTAACGGTTTTTGGTGATGATCATGATAGTGGGGTGAAAGTCAAATCTATGATTAAGGCTGAGAAATTATTGAATAGGGGTTGTGAGTCATTCTTAGCATATGTAGTTGATACTGTTAAGGAGACGAAGAAATTAGAAGACGTTCCAGTAGTTTGTAATTTCCCCGATGTATTTCCAGAGGATCTACCAGGTATACCTCCTGATAGAGAAATTGAGTTTAGAATTGATTTAATACCTGAGGCAAAACCTATCGCTAAAACCCCTTATAGACTTGCACCGGCTGAGTTAAAGGAACTCCTGAAACAATTACAGGAATTACTAGACAAGGGTTTTATCCGACCCAGCTCTTCACCGTGGGGTGCTCCAGTTTTATTTGTAAAGAAGAAAGATGGCAGTTTGAGAATGTGCATAGATTACAGAGAACTAAACAAGCTGACTGTCAAGAATAAATACCCATTACCCCGTATAGATGATTTGTTTGATCAACTCCAAGGTGCTAATTGGTTCTCAAAGATAGATCTTAGATCCGGGTATCATCAGTTGAAGGTAAAAGAAGAGGACATACCAAAGACAGCTTTTCGTACACGATATGGGCATTATGAATTTTTGGTGATGTCGTTTGGGTTAACAAATGCTCCTGCTGCCTTCATGGATTTGATGAACAGAGTATGTAGACCGATGCTGGATAAATCGGTAATTGTGTTTATAGATGATATTTTGATCTATTCTAAGAATGAAGGAGATCATGCTTGTCACATTCGAGAAGTATTGGAAACTTTAAGAAAGAATAAGTTGTATACAAAATTCTCGAAGTGTGAATTTTGGTTAAGAGAAGTGCAATTTTTAGGTCATGTGGTGAATGCGAATGGAATATTGGTGGATCCTGCAAAGATTGAAGCTGTAGTAAACATGGGAATTCCTAAAAGTCCTTCAGAAATTCGTAGTTTCTTAGGACTGGCAGGATACTATAGAAGATTTATTCAAGACTTTGCCAAAATTGCTTCCCCATTGACGAAGTTAACTCGAAAGGACGTTAAGTATGAATGGAATACGGAACAGGAAGCTGCTTTTCAGGAACTGAAGAATCGATTGACACAAGCTCCAGTATTAGCAATACCAGAAGGTGTAAATGATTTAGTAATATATTCTGATGCATCATATCAAGGACTGGGGTGTGTTTTAATGCAACGTGGAAGAGTTATTGCTTATGCTTCTAGACAGTTGAAGACCCATGAAGTCAATTACCCAACCCATGATTTAGAACTAGCAGCTGTAGTTTTTGCTCTTAAAATATGGCGACATTACTTATATGGAGTGAGATGTACCATCTTTACTGATCATAAGAGCCTGAAATACTTCTTTGAGCAAAAAGATTTGAATATGAGACAAAGGCGATGGTTGGAGTTAATCAAAGATTATGATTGTGAAATTTTATATCACCCCGGGAAAGCAAATGTGGTTGCTGATGCATTGAGCAGAAAGGAGAAATACGAACCGATTAAGGTTAAGGCGTATAAACTTGTAATCACTCCTGATTTTATGCAACAGCTGAAAGAAGCCCAACTGGAAGCATTAAAAGAAGGAAACATTAAGAGAGAAAGAATGGTTAGTCAAGAGAGATATTTAGAAGAAAATAGTCATGGTGTTAAAACCAGATTTGGTCGAATATGGGTTCCGTTGGCTTTACGCGATAGGGTACTGGATGAAGCTCATAAATCTAGGTACTCTATTCACCCAGGCATGACTAAGATGTATCAAGATTTAAAGCATGATTATTGGTGGCCAGGGATAAAATTTAATGTGATGCAATATGTAAATAAATGTTTGACTTGTGCCCAAGTGAAAGCTGAACATCAGATACCTTATGGATTATTGCAGCCATTAGCTATTCTAGTTTGAAAGTGGGATGATCTGACTATGGATTTTATAACAAAGTTGCCCCGTACACCAAAAGGTTATGATACTATTTGGGTAGTGGTAGATCAGTTAACCAAGAGTGCTTTGTTTCTACCAATACGGGAAACCTATTCAGTAGAAAGGCTAGCTGATATCTTTACTAAAGAAATAGCTAGATTGCATGGAGTTCCGAAAAGTATTACACCTGATAGAGATGCCAGATTTACCTCCAGGTATTGGAGAAAATTTCACGAAGCCATGGGAACAAGACTTTACTTTAGCACAACCTATCATCCCCAAACAGATGGTCAAAGTGAAAGAACTATTCAGACATTAGAGGATATGCTACGGGCATGTAGTATTGATTTTGGAGGTAGCTGGGATAGTCATCTTTCATTAGCTGAATTTGCATACAACAACAGTTATCAAGCTACCCTTCAAATGTCTCCGTTTGAAATGTTGTACGGAAGAAAATGCAGAACTCCACTGTATTGGGGAGATATGGGGCAACGCGAATTGGGAAATAGTGAAATAATTGAAGAAACAATGTCAAAGTTTAAAGTAGTCAGAAATCGTATTAGAGAAGCGAAAAGCAGGCAGAAATCGTATGCAGATCGTAGAAGAAAACCATTGGAATTTAAATTTGGGGATTTCGTCTTGTTAAAAGTTTCTCCATGGAAAGGCATTATTCGATTCAGAAAGAGGGGCAAGTTAAGTCCACGTTTTATTGGACCTTTCCAAATAGTGGAGAAAGTAGGGTACGTGGCGTATAGGTTGGACTTGCCTGAAGAATTAAGCGCTATTCATCCAACCTTCCATGTCTCCCAGTTACGAAAATGTTTAGCTAATGAAACTCAATATGTACCATTAGATGATATTGAGGTTGATGAGAAGCTCAATTATGTTGAACAGCCTGTGGCCATTATAGATCGTAAGGAGAAGAAACTTAGAAATAATAAGGAGAAGAAACTTAGAAATAAAAGCATTAGCTTAGTCAGGGTGCAGTGGGCACATCGCCAAGGATCTGAGTCAACCTGGGAAACAGAAGAAGAGATGAGCCGGAACTACCCCCATTTATTTTAGTCAGGTTTCGAGGACGAAACCCTAAATAAGGTGGGTAGACTTGTAACATCCAAAAAGTTTGATAATTATTTATTTATTAGGATTAGTGTTCAGTCGCACAACATGTGTGCGAAGGAACCTCAATCGCATGCCAAACGTACGAATGAAGCTCAATCGCACGAATGATGGGCGTATGGGCTCAGTCGTACGATTGAGCCGTGCGAATGGTCTAATCGTACGATTGAGTATGTCGGCTAAAAATTGGCATGTAGCATAAGTAAGGAGGTTAAGGGTGTTAGAAGCAGATTTTGTCTGCTATATTCTCACCCTCTCGTCCCTTTTGAACCCCAACACCCCTGCTCTTGCTATATTGAGTAAATTAGCTCCGTTTGGTAAGTTTTGCTTGGTACGGATCGATTCTTGAATATGTTAAGCTGTGTATGTAGTTGAAATTAATCCAAAAAAACATGATTTTAATCTGGGTTTTGTTAAATCTTTTTGTTAAACTGAAAAGTGAAGGTTCGGGTCCTAGTTTTTGTGAAGATTGATGAAATAAGGACCCGAAACGGTTGTAAATGAGGTGTATATGTTCTGTTGTGAATATGGTATAATCTGAACGGTTAAAACTTGAATTTTTGGATCAAATATGGTAAGAACACAACTGCTGATCCGTTTCAGGCGAATGAGCCCAGTCGCATGCCCATTCGTACGACTGAGTCAATCGCATTGTTCAAACGTGCGACTGAAGTTCAGTCGCATGAACCAATCGTACGAAAGGAGGTCATTCGCACAAACCCTGTTATAGCTCATTCGCACCTCTGTCGTATGGTCCATTCGTACGACTAAGCTCAGTCGTATGTCCAGTCGTACGAATGAGTCCAGTCGTATAGCCTTAGTCGTGTGAAGTGATCAGCTAGGGGTGGTTTGACTAAGTTAGGGTTGTTGTTTTAGGTTGCATTGAGAAAGAGAAGTTTTAGCTGCCCTAGCATAATTGGATTGATAACCACTTGTTGGAAATATTAAGGTGAGTTCTAATTGCCCTTTTATGTGTTAATGTCGTTTGATAAATGTTGTTTGACAAAATCGGGCACTGGCATGCATATAAATAAATAAAGATGTGAATATGAGTCGAGCGTGGTAAATTGTGGTTAATGGCGAGGTGGAGGTTTGACCCACCAAACTATAGACGGAGGTTTGACCCGTCAACGCCATTTATAGACGGAGGTTTGACCCGTCAACGCGCGAGGTGGAGGTTTGACCCACCAAATTATAGATGGAGGTTTGACCCGTCAACGCGCGAGGTGGAGGTTTCACCCACCAAATTAAAAACTGATAAAAGATGTCCATAAATACCTTGGGGGTATTCGATATGCATATCAATACTGGGATAAATAAATGGACTGATGAATGTGTGTGTGGATCATTCGGTGTGATAACAGTTGATGAATTGTTAGCATTGAAATGTGGTGTATGTTAGAACTCACCAGTTTATCTGATTTTGTGTTTGTTTTCTAATGCATGCCAGGTAGTAATAGAGGTGCTCGTGATGGTCCCCCACAGAGTTAGCTTCCGGTTATGGTGTATGATACTGGCCACAAAAGTTGGGTTTTTGGGAATGAAGTACTTAAAGCTTTAATAAAGTTCAGAATGTTGGTTAAAGTCTTGTAAATATGTTTAATGATGTAAATAGTTTTTAATATATGTAAAGTTCCGCTGCGTGTGTAGTCTCTGAATTGTTATAATAACCCAACTAGTAGCACCCTCCTTATTATATTATTGTTATGAGATTGAGGGTGTTACAACATATGTGTAAGAAATGAAATACATTTACATTTAAGTACATAAACTAGGAACATTGTATCAACAAACTCTCCCTTGGACCTAGTTTATCCTATTGTCTAACATTCTTCACATGTTCATGAAATTTCTTGTACTTCTCCTCTTTGGTGACTCCCGCATGTATCTCAAAAGTGAAGCAGAGTCGTATAACGTGTTGGAAATGGTGAGCTTGTACAATATCTTGCATGACATAGAACAGTGGCCACTTGTACAATGTATAAACATCATCAGCTGACAAGTTAGTAGTGACGCCCTAAACCCGGGAAGATACCGGAGGCACGTCACTTAGTTGGATTAATATTTTAAACACAAATCAGAGCTTTCTATTTACAGCGGAAGACTAGACAACATTACATATTAACCCAACTTTTAAAACATTTTACATATTACGACTTTTACATAAACATCCATTTTACGTTATTACACATGACTCCTATCCTATGCCAGCAATTGCCTTGGGATAGCACCCTGATCCAACTCAAGCTTGTTTTCCTCTATTACTAGAGGATCCTTCCTGACCTAGCACACATATAACACACTCAAAACATCAGTTAAACTGGTGAGTTCTAAATTTTCATTAAAACATTAACAGCATCTCTTCATATACAAAAGTCATATTTATATTGGCAATATAATAAAATCAACTTTATCTTTACTTTGTCCCACCGGACTCGTCCCACCGGACGTCAGTTTCCTATATCCAGAAACTATAACTATTATCTCTCATCTAGTAGGATGCCACTTTAATCATCTAGGGTCGTCACCACAAGATGTTCACAAAGCTGAGTGATCGTCATCACTCCTTCTCACTGTACAATCTACACACACAGGCATCTTACCCTCACTGGCGTGTTGAGATTTACATCACATCAAAATAATTTCTTTTACTCATTGCCAATATCATCACATTAATTTACACACACCACACATTCATTCTTTTAGCACCAGTTTTAATATGTTTTCATCTGTCCTCACACCCTGTCTGACCCATTAGAACCATTACCATCACGTAATGATTAACAATGTTCAGATAATCATTCATTACCCCTAACTTTACCCTAACAGCCCCACGAGCTGTTAGTAATGTATAAACATCATTATCACAATTCTGGTGCTAAACATTCAATTCATTTATCATCGTATGTGTGCTAGCCCGAATGTTAAAACCAAACATTTAAAATGGGCTTAGAACTCACCTTATTAACTTTCTCACGACAATCTACACAATCCACGTACACGAGATAACTAGTCCTTCTTCTAATCAAGCCATACTAAAGCAATAAACCTTGATTCAGTAAACTATTCTCAAACAGGACTCCTATGCGAATGAATACTTATGCGAATGAGCACTCATGCGACTCGACTTATGCGTTTGAATCATGCGACTGAACCTTCAGTCGTACGACTAGCCATTCATTCGCACGACTGAGTCCTCATTCATACACAATGTTCACTCAACTTCATTCGGTTTTCTAACCAGGCGACTGGGTTCTCAATCGCATGACTGAACCTTTAGTCGCACTCAGTCACATGACTAGACTCTCATTCGCACGACTGAGGCATGTGACTGAGCCCATTTGTCTAAAACGGATCAGCAGCTGTGTTCTTGATGTTTTTGATCCAAACTTACTCAAACTTTGAGTTTTAACCATCCAAATCATGTCATAATTAAAACAGATCATGAACACATCATTTATAATGGTTTCGGATCATTGTTTTATCATAACTTCACAAAAACTTGAATCCGAATTCCCTGATTTTAACTTAGAAAAGAACCAAACCAAATCAATGATTAAAACGTGTTATTGGATCAAATTCAATCATATACACAGCTTATAACATATCAAGATTGATCCGTGACATCCAAAACTTACCGAAACGGAGTTAGCTTAGTTGATTTGGCAAGAACAGGGGTGTTTGGGTGTAAAAGGAACAAGAGATTGAAGATGATGCAGATAGAAATCTGTTTTTAAACTCTCTTAACCACCTTACTTATCCCCACATTCATTCTAACCGCCTCACACTCAGTCGCACGACTGAACCATTCACACGACTGAATCATGCGACTGAAGCCCATACACCTATGATTCGTGCGATTGAGTCTCATTCGCACATAAGGGATGCGACTGAAGTTCATTCGCATGCAAGTCATGCTACTGAACACCAATCTTAACAAACAAACTCAACTTAATTAATTAAACGTAACTATAATACAATTACAAGTCCGGATTTAGAAACCGGATGTTACAACTCTCTCCTCCTTAAATAGGTTTCGTCCCCGAAACCAACTATTCAATCAACTGGGGATAATCTCTTTTCATCTCATCTTCCGATTCCCAGGTGAAATCAGACCCCTTTCTATTCGACCACTGTACTTTAACTAACTCAATGATTTTATTTCTCAATCTTTTCATCTTTCTGTCCACTATAGCAGTAGGTTTCTCAACATAATTCAACTTATCATCCACCTCTATATCATCTAAAGGTACGTATGCATTTTCATCAGCTAAACACTTGCGCAACTGTGATACGTGAAAAGTTGGGTGGATTCCTTGCAACTAATCGGGTAATTCTAGTTTATAAGCTAGTTCTCCAATTCGTTCTATAATTCTAAACGGTCCTATAAAACGAGGACTTAGCTTTCCCTTCTTTCTGAATCTGATAATTCCCTTCCAAGGAGATACTTTCAACATAACTCTGTCTCCTACTTCAAACTCTATATGCCTTCGCCTTTTATCTTCATAAGACTTTTGTCGATCCTGAGCCGCTTTAAACCGAGCTTTGATCTAATCCAATTTCTCATTTGTAGCCTGTACAATTTCCAAACTACCTAACTCTTTCTGCCCAATTTCTCCCCACCATATCGGACTCCTGCACCTTCTGCCATATAACATCTCATAAGGGGCTCTCCTAATTGTGGAATAATATCTGTTATTGTAGGAGAATTCAATCAATGGCAAATGACTATCCCAGTTACCACCAAAATCTATAACACAAGCTCGTAACATATCTTCAACTGTTTAGATAGTCCTTTCAGTTAACCCATCAGTTTCTGGATGAAAAGATGTGTTGTGTAATAAACGAGTACCCATATCTTCATAAAACTTTCTCTAAAACCTCGAAGTAAAACGTGTATCCCTATCCGACACAATAGATAATGGTACTCCATGCCGAGCAATAATTTCTTGAATAAACAATTCTGCTAACTTCTCAGAGTTGTACGTCTCCTTGATTGATAAGAAATGCCCGCTACGTGTCAATCTATCCACTATGACCTAAATGGTATGATAACCTTTAGCTGTACGCAGAAGCTTAGTTATGAAATCCATTGTTAACTCTTCCCATTTCCATTTTGGAATTTCTAAGGGTTGAAGCTTACCGTATGGCTTTTGATGCTCAGCTTTAACCTGAAGGCATGTCAAACATTTATTCACGTACTGCATCACATTAAACTTCATACCTGGCCACCAGTATTCTTGTTTTAAGTCTTTATACATCTTAGTAGCACCAGGATGTATAGAATATATGGATTTATGAGCTTCATCTAGCACCAAGTCTCTCATCTTAATCGGAACCCACATACGACCACATTTTGTCTTAACCTAAAACTATTTTCTCCCAGATCCTTTGTTTGACCTTTCATTCGTTCTCGTTTCACGTTCTCCTCCTTTAATGCTTCTAGTTGAGCTTCCCATAACTGATACATAAATCTGGGGTTATCACTAACTTATATGACTTAACTCGAATCGGAGGGTGTTCATTCTTTCTGCTTAACGCGTCAGCAACCACATTTGCTTTACCAAGATGGTAAAGTATTTCACAATCATAATCTTTCACCAAATCTAACCATCTCCGTTGGCGCATGTTTAATTCTTTCTGATCAAAGAAATATTTCAAACTCTTATGATCCGTGTAAATCATACATTTCGTCCCATATAAGTAACGCCTCCATATCTTCAAGGCAAATACCACTGCTGCCAATTCCAGATCATGTGTTGGATAATTATTTTCGTGGTCTTTCAACTGTCTAGAAGCATAGGCTATTACTCGTCCCCTCTGCATCAATACACAACCTAAACCTTGATATGAAGCATCTGAATAGATGACTAAATCTTCATTTCCATCGGGCAACGACAACACTAGTGATCGAGTTAATTTCTGCTTCAGTTCTTGAAATGCATTTTCTTGTTCTGCCCCCATACATATTCTTCATTCTTTCTTATCAGCTTCGTTAACGGAGATGCAATTTTGGCAAAATCCTGAATAAATCTTCTATAATAACCAGCCAGACCCAAGAAACTACGGATTTCAGATGGCATCTTTGGAGGACTCCACTTCATTACTGTTTCAATCTTTGCAGGATCTACTAAAATACCTTCTGCATTGATCACATGTCCTAAAAACTGTACTTCCCACAACCAAAACTCACACTTAGAAAATTTTGCATATCTCTTCTCAACCTTTCCAACACTTCACGAAGATGGCAGGCGTGATCTCCCTCATTCTTTGAATAGATCAGTAGATCATCAATAAACACAATTACTGATCGATTTAACATTGGCTTGCACACTCTATTCATCAAGACCATGAAAGCAGCAGGTGCATTTGTCAACCCAAAAGACATAACCAAAAATTCATAATGACCATAACGCGTACGAAACGCCGTCTTAGGTATATCTTCTTCTTTAACTTTCAACTGATGATAACCAGAACGGAGATCTATCTTAGAAAACCAACTGGCTCCTTGTAACTGATCAAACAAATCATCTATTCATGGGAGTGGATACTTATTCTTTATCGTCAACTTGTTTAATTTTCTATAATCGATACACATACGCATACTCCTATCTTTCTTCTTTACAAACAACACCGGAGCACCCCACGGGGAAGAACTGGGTCTAATGAAACCTCTTTCTAACAAATCTTCAGTCTGCTTCATTAATTCCTTCAGTTTCGATGGAGCTAGTCTGTAAGGTGACTTGGCAATTGGCTTAGTACCCGGAATTAAATCAATTCTAAACTCAACTTCACGATCTGGAGGAATACCCGGTAATTCTTCTGGAAACACATCTATAAAATCACTAACCACATGAATGTCCTCTATCTTTTTCACAGGCTTTTGAGAATCGATCACATATACTAAATAAGATGCACACCCGCGGCTCATTAACTTATCAGCTTTCATCATGGATACTATCTTTACAGTTGACTCTTCTCTATCACCATATACATTAATCGTTTTCCCATCCGGCACTCTCAATTGAATCAGCTTCTTATTACATACAATATGGGTTTCATGGTTTGCCAACCAATCCATACCCAAAACTATATCAAACCCTCCTAACACCATAGGATATAGTTTAACAGGCAATCTATATCCTTCTAATTCAATAAAGCAACCCTCAATCATACTACTAATTATCACAGATCTATCACTAGTAGTTTCCACTATAAAGGCTACCTCTAATGGTCGAATTTCACATGCAAGCATAGGGCAAAAATTAACAGATACGAAACTTCCACTTGCACCAGAATCAAATAACACGTTAGCTGGAATCCCATTAACTAGAAACGTACCTGAAACTACATCTGGCAAAGCTTTAGCCTCAATAGCTGACATAGAATATGCTCGCCCCTTAGCCACACTCGACCCTTCTCCTGACCCTTTCATCGATCTAACCGGTTCAGGCTTTCTAACTGCTAACTTTGGACATTCACTTCGAATATGCCCCGTTTCCCCACATTCATAACATCTACGAAGGCCTTCACTACATTCATTAGCATAATGTCCTAACTTTTCACATTTAAAACAAGTCCTACTACCAATCATACATTCACCCTTATGTAGCCTGCCACATTTTTTGCAACGTGGCAGCTCATTTCTGACATTCCTTTGGAATTGACCCCTTCCAAACCTACCCTTCTTCTGGAAACTTAGATTCTCAAATCTTCTCTGTACTGCAGGTTCTTCACATTTCCTTTTACTTTAATCATGAACAACATCACTACCATAAACTTCTTGATACATATCTGCAGCTAAGTTTACCATCAACTGGTAACTACTCGGAGCAGATGATCTAACCAACTTTCTAACCTCCTGAGGCAACCCCTGGGTATACCTCAAGATTTTCTTCTCTTCAGGAACCACCAAATGAGGCACCAACCGAGCCATTTCTTCAAACTTAGACGTGTATTCCCTATGGGAAATATTACCTGCCTGAAACTACAGGAAACTCATCTCTATTCGATCCATCTCACCTTTCGGGCAAAACTTATCTGACACTAACTTTCTAAATTCAGGCCACAACATTTTGTCAATAGCCTCTTCACCTAACGTTTGAATTATCGTATCCCACCAGTACAGAGCCTCACCTACAAATGAGTGGGCTGTAAACCTCACTTTTTGATCTTCCCTACACTCACTCAACTTAATCATAGCTTCCATTTCATGAAGCCATTATAGGTGGCTACACATCCATAGCCCCAAAAAACTGTGGAGGATTACATTCTTTAAACTGACTATACGTAACTCCCTTTCTCTCACTAGACCTCTCAGCTTTATCAACATTCCTATTTTCATCAGGTCTATCTACATTTAAGGCCTTACGAACCTCCTCAGCAATTGCATCACAAAATTGTTGTCTCGTCATACTAAGCACCTCTGTGCTTTCATCAACATTTCTTTCTGAGGTTCCACCTTGCATTCTTTCACTCTCCCTATCAACCATAACCTATTAAAACGAGATCAGGATTATTTGGTACTCGCATGTAAGTATATAAACAGAATACTATAAGTAAAGTAAATTATTAATAATGTTGGCCACTTTTACTATTCTCGTTATTCCTTCTCATGTTCGTCCCATCACCTTCTCTTGTTTTAATAACTATTCTATCTAGCTATCCCTGCTGGCATATCTATTTTCTAGTTAAAGTCTGGTTTTTAAGACACTAGATCCTTTTAACCTCTGCTCTGATACCAACCTGTGACGCCCTAAACCCGGGAGGATACCGGAGGCACGTCACTTAGTTGGATTAATAATTTAAACACAAATCAGAGCTTTCTATTTACAGCGGAAGACTAGACAACATTACATATTAACCCAACTTTTAAAACATTTTTACATATTACGACTTTTACATAAACATCCATTTTACATTATTACACATGACTCCTATCCTATGCCAGCAATTGCCTTGGGATAGCATCCTGATCCAACTCAAGCTTGTTTTCCTTTATTACTAGAGGATCCTTCCTTACCTAGCACACATATAACACACTCAAAACATCAGTTAAACTGGTGAGTTCTAAATTTTCATTAAAACATTAACAGCATCTCATCACATACAAAAGTCATATTTATATTGACAATATAATAAAATCAACTTTATCTTTACTTTGTCCCACCGGACTCGTCCCACCGGACGTCAGTTTCCCACATCCAGAAACTATAACTATTATCTCTCATCTAGTAGGATGCCAATTTAATCATCTAGGGTCGTCACCACAAGATGTTCACAAGGCTGAGTGATCGTCATCACTCCTTCTCACTGTACAGTCTACACACACAGGCATCTTACCCTCACTGGCCTGTTGAGATTTACATCACATCAAAATAATTTCTTTTACTCATTGCCAATATCATCACATTAATTTACACACACCACACATTTATTCTTTTAGCACCAGTTTTAATATATTTTCATCTGTCTTCACACCCTATCTGACCCATTAGAACCATTTCCATCACGTAATGATTAACAATGTTCAGATAATCATTCATTACCCCAAACTTTACCCTAACAGCCCCACGAGCTGTTAGTAATGTATAAACATCATTATCACAATTCTGGTGCTAAAACATTCAATTGATTTATCATCGTATGTGTGCTAGCCCGAATGTTAAAACCAAACATTTGAAAAGGGCTTAGAACTCACCTTATTAACTTTCTCACGACAATCTACACAATCCATGTACACGAGATAACTAGTCCTTCTTCTAATCAAGGTATCTAAAGCAATAAACCTTGATTCAGTAAACTATTCTCAAACAGGACTCCTATGCGAATGAACACTTATGCGAATGAGCACTCATGCGACTGGACTTATGCGTTTGAATCATGCGACTGAACCTTCAGTCGTACGACTAGCCATTCATTCGCACGACTGAGTCCTCATTCGTACACAGTGTTCACTCAACTTCATTCGGTTTTCTAACCAGGCGACTGGGTTCTCAATCGCACAACTGAACCTTTAGTCGCACTCAGTCGCACGACTAGACTCTCATTCGCACGACTGAGGCATGTGACTGAGCCCATTTGTCTAAAACGGATCAGCAGCTGTGTTCTTGACGTTTTTGATCCAAACTTACTCAAAATTTGAGTTTTAACCATCCAAATCATGTCATAATCAAAACAGATCAGGTACACATCATTTATAATGGTTTCGGACCATTGTTTTATCAAAACTTCACAAAAACTCGGATCCGAATTCCCGGATTTTAACTTAGAAAAGAACCAGACCAAATCAATGATTAAAACGTGTTATTGGATCAAATTCAATCATATACACAGCTTATAATATATCAAGATTGATCCGTGACATCCAAAACTTACTGAAACGGAGTTAGCTTAGTTGATTTGGCAAGAAAAGGGGTGTTCGGGTGTAAAAGGAACAAGAGATTGAAGATGATGCAGATAGAAATCTATTTTTAAACTCTCTTAACCGCCTTACTTATCCCCACATTCATTCTAACCGCCTCACACTCAGTCGCATGACTGAACCATTCAAACGACTGAATCGTGCGACTGAAGCCCATACACCTATGATTCGTGCGATTGAGTCTCATTCGCACGTAAGGGATACGACTGAAGTTCATTCGCATGCAAGTCATGCTACTGAACACCAATCTTAGCAAACAAACTCAACTTAATTAATTAAACGTAACTATAATACAATTACAAGTCCGGATTTAGAAACCGGATATTACATTAGTGAGCCACATTGGGTCAAATACCCGGATCGTCTCTATCTTTCCTTCTCTGTTCAAAACTATGACTGCTTCCCCCGTCCTCCAATCATAATACCACCATTTGAAGTGTGGAGTGAAGTCCTGAGGCATCTCCCGTAAAGGGATCTTAGACATCATGCATGGAGGACTCCGCTTCAGCACTACCTTAGGCTTCCCAGTGATAGGGTCAACTTCAGTCTTATGAATGAACCTCTTAGGTTGTTGAGGTCTGAGGTTTACCCATTTGGTGTGGTATTCTTTCTTCAATGCCATCTCAAACCAGCCCGACATCTTGCTCGGGTTGGCATACAAAAGATCTAAACAGGCCAATCTGTTTAGTTCAAAACCAGGAAGAGTCTTCAGATCATGTGGATATCTGAGGTACTCAATCCCCTTCTCCCGTTTCACAGCATATACATCCAGATCCTCAAAATAAGCCTAACTAATGATCTTTTCTGACACCTTCTGATGTCTCTTAACCTTGTACAATTTGGTGTAGGCGTTTAGCTTTGTAGGTTCACGTTATGCTTTCATCTCTGTCAAAAACACAGCCCATTCAGCCTTCTTTAGATCAACATCAGCATCTGTAGTTTGGGATTTACCTTCATCCTTTTCTTTTTCCTTCTCTTTCTCATCCAACTTGTCAAAATTATCACTGCCAAATGCTTCACCCAAGTCAGGGATAACATTAACCTCACGGTCAATATACTCCGAATAGTAGTCTGATGTGACATCTTTGATCTCTATTTCATCCACACCTTGTAGTTCCTCGTCACTCATAACATTGACTTCTGGAGCATCTTTGACAAGCTCATCAGGATTTAGTCTGAACATATCAGCGAGCTGCTCGTCTGTCAAGTCATGGATAATTTCTCCTTCCTCTAGAGTTTAACTCATAGACCGTCTCACGATCCCTTGCTAATTAAGAATCATAGTGAGTTGAGTCTTGATTTGTTGAAGGGGAGCAATATCATAATCATCGATCTGTTGAGTTGTATCTCTTCGATTACACAGCCAACAGTGCATACATTAATCAATTATCAAGACATTAAACATAAATTTTCATTAATTACATTAATGTAATAAACAGTTCAAGTACAAAAGTTTCAAATACATAAACATTTTAAGCATTACTTTTCCCTTGATCTTGTGACTCTTCTGCTTGAGGAGCTGAGGACGAGGCTCCTAGATCTTGATTTCTTTTGGTGCACCTCTCCCTTGTTGATTGAGTCAAGGCTGATGCAGTTGCATCACCTGCTGGATCCTCCTCCTCCTCATCATCACCCTTCTTCTCCTTTCCACTCCCTCCGGCTTCCTCCTCATCTACTTATTCTTCTGATCCATCATCACTTGAATTATCATCATCGTCATCTCCATCATCATCTTCATCACGCTTAATCTTTAGAGGCTCACCCTTCGTTCCCTTCAGCCTCAACATCATCTTCTTGTTCTTCTTCTCCAAATCCTCAATCCGTTTGGCAGATGCAAGCACTAGCTCATTTTGATCTTGCAGGGCATTGTGAGCTTAAACTAAAGCTCTCTCATGAGTTTCGTTCTTCTCAATAAGCTAGGTAATCTGTTTGCCCTGTGTTGTATTTACCACCATCAGTTGGTTCAGCTGGTTGGCCCTCAGATCATCAGATGCGAACATCTTCAGCACTAATTTGTTTAGGCTGGCCAACTATTCCTCTAACCCAACCGTGGGTAGAGTAGAGCTCTGTGGAGATGGGAACTGGGAAGATATGCCCGCTTGGGGAGTAGTAGGTGCAGTGGTGGATGTGGTGTAGATGGGAGTAGGGATGGGAATGGATTGTGGTACAACCGTTTTAGGTATGATAAGTGAGGTAGATGTGGATATATGAGTGGTGGATGGTATGGTAGTGGTGGTGGCTGGGATGGAAGTAGTTGTAGTGGAGGAGGTAGTGGCAGTGGTGGTAGTATCAGTGACAGTGGTGGTGGCAGTGGCTGTGGTGGTGGAAGAACTGATCAGCACAATTCTCTACCTCTTGCCCTTCTTGCCATAGGGTTAGGCCATCCTTTTCCTCCTGGAACCCTTGGCAATCGGGGCTCCCCCTGAGCTCATCAGCTAGTCAGGTGTGTATGATGGATCTGTGACATCAGTGTCACTACCCTTAGTACCAGCTTGGCGTCCGCCAACCGCTTCTTTGCCCTTCTCTGTAGCTACAACCCTGCTACCTACTCTCCTGGTGAGAGGCTCATCATCAGACTCATCATCGTCATCAATCCAAAAGTCCTGGTGGATGGCAACATGCTCAGATCCACCAAGGTGCTGAAGCACCACTCTGCTGAGGTGGTGGAGGAATAGTAGACATATAAGTGGTTCATGATTGGCTAGAGCCCTCCTCTCCACCAGTTTGACCATGATCTTGGTCATCATTAACATCGTCATCGTCATCGTCTAGGATCATGACCGGCTCAATATCGGAGTCGTTGTCGTCATGGCGCCACTTCTTTCTGGCTGGTGCGACATAATCAATGTTGGCTAGATGACCAAATAACCTCCTGACCGGGGGCTTCACCTGCTTACCCCAGTATACCTTCATCCTCCCCAAGGTAGTGTCATCCATAACATCTAGTAATACATCGTCATCCTTATTCTTAGGCAGTGAGGGGAGCTTCTCGTCATCATCTATAGGAACCTAGGGTACATACAGAAACCATCCTTCCCCTTTGCCTCTATGTTCTCCCTTAACTACCCGAAGAACATCCTCGAAAAACTAAACGGGTGGTTCGGTACCAGTGCAACAAATGCATTCTGGATTTGATCACTCATCTCATCAAATCCTCCTCTCCTTGACGCGATGCACTTGAGGATCACATGTGCCAAGTACTTGAACTGCGGGCATATGTTGCTCTTGTTAAGCACACCGGCATTGATGTCACCGACGTACTTGATCCTCAAGAAGCAACCCCTAACTTTCAGGGGATGTAGCTTGGTTGGGTAGTCTTCATCCTCACCCAAGTCCAAGACTCTCCTAAAGTCATCTTCCCCTATATCAATATCTAGTCTGAAGATAGAACTTTGGATCCTGTACGGCTCGACTGAGCGATCAACCACTTCATTCTCTAAGAATGCCTGCTGTATGGATCGATACGCTGTGCAAGGAGCTGAAACTGCTCTATAGATCGTCGATCGTCGAAGGAAATCGATGATCCCAACAAACTCTAAAGCATTCCGAGATGTAGGGTCAAGATAAGCACAAATATTATGCTTAGTGCTCATCATCCATCTGTCAGCCATTTTACTACAACACAAGTAACAAACACGTTAGATCCGTTCAGAAGAGAGAACATTTGAGTTAGAACAGATTATATCCAACTGGTTCAATCGTACGATTGAACCATATGACTGAACTTAGTCGTACGATTGAGCCTTCGACTGAACTTAGTCGTATGCCACGACATGCGGTTGAGTCAGTCGTGCGACTGAGTCACCGATTGATTCAGTCGTGCGATTGAATCAAGTGTCTGGCTCAATCGTGCGACTGAATTTCATCCGTATGTCCTTTCGCATATGCACTATGCGAGTCCAAAATTTTGAATCATTGTCAAAACAGTCATTTACACATCAAGATTGGATTCATTAGACGCATATGGACTCGATATTACACTTATTGTCTTTTAAATACGCGGTTAGGTCCATTTAAGTGTTCTATTTTAGGGTTCTTTGTCTCGGTTCATGTTTTAAGTGATTCGGACAATTTTGGATTGATTTTATGTTCTCATATGGTATGTTTTTAGTCTCACAGTACCTGTAGATGAATAGCACTCGGTTAGTAATGCGAAATTAAAGTCAGTCACAGAGAAAAATTTGAAAAGGGTGGCTTGATAATCGGAGGTTTTTGAGAGCTTTTTGAAGTCAATTGTAGGGCTACGACCGACTGAGCCCCTTTTTATACTGATTTGTGTTTCAGTCGTACGACTGACCCATACGCATGATTCATTCATGCGACTGAGGTTCAGTCGTACGACTGACTTAGACTTCTTTAGCCAGTTGGACGATTGGTTCATACTTGTGATCCAATCGTGTAATTGACCCATACTCATGGTGAAATCGTGTGATTGGCTCATACTCATGGTCCAATCGTGCGATTGGTTCATACTTATGGTCTAATCATGCGATTGGCCCATACTTATGATCCAATCGTGCGATTGGCTCATACTTATGAGTTTGACTTCATATGTCCCAACATTTCAAAAACTTTAATTTGATATATGACATTATGACCATTGATCATCTCAGACATGATCCTTTTAACCGAAACAATTTGATCACCTCAGACATGATCCTTTAATTAAAATCGTTTGATCACCTCAGACGTGATCCTTTTAACTAAAAACCATTTGATCACCTCAGACGTGATCCTTTTTAACTAAAATCATTTGATCACCTCAGACGTGATCCTTTTCATTTAAAACTGTTTGATCACCTCAGACATGATCCTTTTATGTTTCAGAAACATGTTTTTATCAGATAATGTTCGGTTCAATTTATGACATTCACAGATTTCATCTTGTTACATAGTCCGACATCGACTCGATACAAACATAACTAAAGCTAAGAAAAACTTTAAACAAACTAAATTAAGACATCATTTTGTATTTTTCATTTTAGGTGGGTTGAAAACATTTTAATATTCCTTAAACTATTTCTCCCCCTGAGCATAACTGCTTCAAGCATTTTCATCTTATCTAGAAAGATTCTTATGGAATCATACAGGAATAAACATTATCATTTGGGACTAGTTATATTTATTTCAATAACAGAGAACATTATATTTACTCATCACAGATGCTAATTCATCTAAGAGTCAGGAGCACTAACAGGAAATCATGCTAGAGCTGTTATGTAGCACACATTGATTTTGACCATTGGGGAATGCTGCCACAATGATTGTCAGTATATTTGTCCACCTAAATCCATACACATATTTTTGACATACATTGGTGATTCCTTATGTTTATATTTCAACAAGCATTTGTGGATCCCACACTTATATGGTAATCAACTTTCCTCAGGAGAATTTGGAGCGGTCTATGGGTTTTTGACAAGAAGAAACTATTCTAAGAGCTTTCAAATAGATGCCAAGCCTCAGGTCAGTGCCATCGCACAGCAGACAGGCGCAAACAACAATGAATTCTAGAATATTTAGATTGTGCTTATCCTTAGGTTAGTGTCATCGCACAGCAAAGAGGCACACAACCTATCTTCTTGATAGAGAAATTTTATTTTACATATAACGTACCAATAACATTTGTCATTAGCTTGATTGCGTTTCGTATTTTTCATGCACTTTTCTCCTTTTTATGGTCTTCCGCACACATTTGTGGCGTTCATTTTGCTCTTCACCCCTTATTGGAAATAAGTTGATTGTGTTAAACATGGATAAGATGAAAACCCATAGCCTGTTGAATGTTAGTTTTAATTTGTTCACCAATGAAGTCTACTAGTCTATGTGTTGAATCTACCAACATATCATATAATGGACTAGCAACCCCCAGATCTACTTTCTCTGTATAACCACAGTAGCAGACTAGTTTACTATCATTTTCAACACATTAGGCTTTGACTTCTTAGACTTATAATTTTCTACAACTTTGAATATAACATTGTAGAACATTTAAATCTTTTTGCTATCCAAACAATTTGATGCTTGTGTACTATCATTTTCCATTATCTTGAATCGATTTCACAGATTTGATGTCTTTGCTTTTCAGCTTATCTGCCCGCCCCCGTTTCTTTTAAGTAATTAAATACTAACTACTGAAACTATAACTATTCTCCCCCTAAAATTCTAAAACCGAAAATCTTTTTGTGTTTTTGAAATTTTAAAGACAGAAAAAATAAATTAAAATAAAGAAAATTAAAATTAAAAAAATAAAACATAGAGACGGACTATGAACTTGATTCGTCTGGAATCATATCATTTTTCTTTTTAACGCCATTAACCTCTAATAGATAATAAAATTTAGGTTTATCAAAAGCTTTTATGTAGAGATCGGCGCGTTGGAAATCTGTATTAATTTTAACAATATCGATTAATTGTTTTTCAAAACAATCACATATAAAGTGATATTTAATTCCGATGTGTTTAGTTTTGGGGTGTTGGACCGGGTTTTTAGTGACAACAATAGTAGCAGAATTATCAACAAATATAGGGGTGTTAGAGAATTTCAAACCATAGTCTCGCATTTACTATTGAATCCAGGCGATTTGTGAACAGCAACTTGCCACAGCAACGTATTCAGCTTCACATGTTGACAGAGCAACAGACGTCTGCTTCTTACACTGCCAGGTTACTAATCGTCTTCCAAAGAACTGACATCCCACAGATGTTGACTAGTAATTCATCTTGCAACTACCATAATCTGAGTCACTATATGTTGTTACCTCAAAGTCATCATCATAAGAATACCACGACCAAGCGTTGGAGTACCGTTCAGATGACGAAAGATCCTTTTTACCCCAATCAGATGATTTACTTTTGGTTTTCCTGATATCTGGAATAGAGACACGTGGCGTACATAATATCAGGATGAGAAGCTGTGAGGTACATCAAAGATCCGATCATTCCACGATACATAGTGGCATCTACCAAATCACCATTTTTGTCGGGCGCCACATCATGGTTTGTAGTAAGTGGAGTACCAGCAACCATTGCATTCTCTATGTCGAAGTGACTAAGGATATCTCCAACATATTTGGTCTGATGCAGGAAGATTCCATTTGGTGTCTGATCTACCTGTAAACCAAGAAAGAACTTCATCTCTCCCATGGCACTCATTTCAAACTTAGCTTTCATCACCGATTCGAATTCTTTACATAATGCTTCATTTTTGGAACCAAAGATTATGTCATCCACGTATATTTGCACCATTAGTAAATCACCTTCTTTTTCTTTTATGAACAACGTTCAGTCAATTACACCTCTGCGAAAGCCATGTTTTAGCAGATGAGTGGAGAGTTTCTCATACCAGGTTCGAGGGGCTTGATGGAGCCCGTACAAAGCCATGTCTAGTTTATAAACTCTATCCCCATGATAAGGATCCTCGAATCCTTCGGGTTGACTGACGTAAATTGTTTCACGGATCTTACTATGAAGAAATGCACTTTTCACATCCAATTAATGTACTTTGATCTTCATAAAGGATGCATAGGCTAGGAAGATTCTAATTGCTTCCATCCTGGCCACTGGTGCAAACACTTCATTGTAGTCAACTCCTTTGAATTGATTAAACCCTTGAACAACTAGCCTAGCCTTGTTTCTGACTATGACCCCTTGGTCATCCTTCTTACACCGAATAACCCACTTAGTGCCAATCACTTTTGCTCCTTTTGGTCTGTCGACAAGTGTCCAGACACCTAACTTCTTCAACTGTAGGAGTTCTTCTTGCATGGCACCTACCCATGCCTCATCCTTTAAGGCCTCGCACACATACTTAGGCTCAACTTAAGACAAAAAACATCGATATGCCCCATCATGTATGTACCCCTTTTCCATGACCGCAGCATAGTCAGCTGAGTAAAGCTGATTTCTTGTCTAAACAGCCGAGTGAAGATCCCGAGTAAAGCTGATTTCTTGTCTAAGGGGATGATTCACATTAATCCTAGTTCCGGGAGTTGTGGGAACTGCTACTTCATCATCCAGGTTTGAATCGCAGGTTCAATTTCTGTGGCTGTTGAAGGACTGGATTTAGAAGTTCCAGTTACTTCATGATCAGCTGCACTGTACTTTCAGCAGTGGGGACCTGTTCCTCCTGGTTCACATTTTCAGTTTCAACTTCTTCATCATCAGAGGAGGAATCACTTATCTCTAGCTCTCCCCTGAAGGGCTAGTAGTACCTTCTAATGGAGCCGAGGATGTCGAGTCTCAAGTAGGTGTTTAGAACATCGTACATCATTTGAGTGGCCACCTCATCATCAGAATGTGAAGAGGGTAGATTAAAGGATTTAAAAAATCTATCATAGTCAATATTGAAGGAAGGTCCTTTTCTTATAGGGGTGGTGTATCTTTGTACATCAACATTGCACCACACTTCTACCTGACCAGTTAGTTATTATAAACCCTTTTGTCTGGTATACTGTAGCCAAGGAAGATACCTTCTTCTGCCTTCTCGCAGAACTTCCCAGTCTGATTTTTCTTTAACAGCATGCAGGGTGCGCCAAATGGTTCCAGATACTTCAAGTTGGGTTTATGTTGTTAGAGCAACTCATAACAAGTTTTTCCATGATGTTTGACTACTAAGACTTGATTTAGAGTATAGCACACATTAGCCACTACCTCGTTCCGGAATTGAACTAGCAGTTTTAAGTCAGCTAGCATTGTCTTTGCTGTTTCTATCAAGCTCCTATTCTTCCGTTCAACAACTTCATTCATCTGTGGAGTGTAGGAAGAAGAGAGTTGATGAACAATCCCTTTCTCATGACAGAATGCCTCCATCCACTGATTCTTGAATTCTGTCCCGTTGTCTGAACATATTTTCCTTACTTTCAGCTTGTAGAGTGACTCCAATATGGTAACTAGATGTTTGAATGATTCAAAGGTCCTGACTTCGCTTTCAGAAACATCACCCAAGAGAATCTTGAGTAATCATCCATCACCACAAAGCAGTACCAATCACCAGCAATGCTTTTTGTGCTGACAGGGCCAAACAGATCCATATGTAGAAGCTCAAGATAAATCTCGATAGAATTAACTTTCTTCGATTTATGAGACTTCTTTGTCTATTTCCCTTTCTTGCATGCTATGCAGAAGTCTGGAAGCTGGAAGTTCTTGACAGTAACTCCATCCACCAGATCATTTTGAACTAGATGATTCATCTTCCTAGGATTGATGTGTCCCATTCTCCTATGCCAGGAAACTAAATCCCTCTCAGTTGCTTTTGAAAAGAAACATTGAGCAGTAGACTCAGTTGTGGAGGCTTTTGAAAGGTCCAAGACATACAGGTCGTTATATCTTGAAGCCAACATTAGAACCTGCTCCTCCTGAATAACATACTCCTTCTTAAGTATGTAACACTTCTTATTGTCAAACACGACCTTAAAGCCCTTAACACAAATTTGGGAGACAGAAAGCAAGTTGTTTTACAACTGCTGAACATAGTTTACCTTGTCGAACTTTACCTTCTCGTTTCCTACTTCTCCTTGAGCGGTGATATATCCTCCTTTGTTTCCTGCAAAAGATACATGTCCCCCTTTAATTTTCTTGACGTTGAAAAGGAGAGACGAATTCCCGATCATGTGCCTGGAAGCCCCACTATCAATAATCCAGGTATTAGTGATAGCGCTGTAGTGGACAACCTGCATAAAGAATGGAAATGATTAGTTCAGGTTAGGGACCCAAGCCTTTACTGGCTTGGGTTTCCCAGAGATATCACATATAATGAACTCAACCCACTGACCTTCAGTGGACAAGGACACATCTTTCTTCTTCTTGTCCTCACTAGCAGACACATTACTTGTTTTTTCTTTCCATAAACCAGTTTTATGCAAGGCATGTTTGTGGTAAACAGATGACTGGCTTATGGTATGAACTTTTGTTCACTAATAGTCCTAGGTTTAACCTTAGGTAACACAGCTTCGCTTTGAGCTTGTCTGTGTTGACTTTGGTATCTTGGAGGAGTATTAGATCTATATTTGAAAATCTTTGTTTTTCATCAAAAAGTTCAATTTTTCTTTTAGGTGTCTGATAATGAGGACAATTTGGAGAAATATGTCCTTGTTTTCCACAACTATAGCAGGATCTCCATTCGATAGGTTGGGGAGAACTTCTATGAGGGGTTGAGTGTGGTCGGGAGCTGGTATGTTTCTCGTCCTTCTTAGCTGCTTCACCTTCTTTAACAAACTTAATTGTTTTGATATTTTGAACACCTATTTCTTTCTTTTTATCAGTACTTTGATGATTAACACGTTTAGGGTTTGTTGGTTTAGAATTTTTAGGTTCTGACGTAGTTGTTTATGAACCCGACCCAACATTATCCTTTTCAACTTTATCGCCCAAATCCTCTATAATCACCTTATGTTTCAATCCCGAAGTATTAGCCTTCTGTTCAGTGACAGACTGCACAGGTTTACCTGTAGACTCAGGATCACTGACCAGAGGAGTAGTCACCACATGATCCTTAACCGGGTTATTCTTTATTGCTCTATATTTAGTATTTAAAAGGATTGCATATTGTGGTGGTACTACTTTATATCCCAGACCTTCCCCACCGTTACGTTCTTTCACTAAGTTTTAAACTATGTGAGAGGAACTTGCTAAACTATGCAGTTTTTGATCAAAAGATTCAACTTCGACTTGTAACACTGCTTTTTCCTTTTTCGTTTCGTCTAAAGTAGTTAGATAGAACTTAATGTCATTTGATTGATTTAGGGCAACAACCTCGGTTTCCCTTAGTTGTTTCCCTAAAAGTTCTATCTTTTCTTTAAAATTGCACTCATTTTGTTTTAAAACACGGTTTGCTTCAGTTGTCACACCCCCGCTTATAGCGGAAACATGAGGATGTAACGAACGGGATCGTCTTAACACATTGTTAATTAATAGAGATGCAATAAATGATGAAAGTCAACGTGTCATGACATCACCTGACACAAATGGAGACTTGTGTCGTAGTTAGTCAATTCCACGACAAACATAGTCATACAAACAAAATAAGTATAAATCCCACAACCCGGGAGTAAGTGATCAAATATGAATAACAAGTAAGAGTCAAACGATAGTCAAAACATCCAAAGTTTAAATAATGTAGTCTAAGGTCATCACTAAGGCAACATCCCTAGCAATCCTCACTGATTGTTACCTTAAAAGATATGCTCAAAATGGTCAACATATTGTTGGTGAGTTCACAGGTTTAAATAATAAACAAAACGTGATGTTGTGTAAGAGTTTGGTAGGACATGAGTGTATACAGTTATAAGCAAGTATTATCACATGTAAACATGAGCATCACAACTAAACCTACGACGTACACACAGAACTTGTCAAAACATATTCACCCTAGGGCTCGCACATGGCCACTGTTAGTCCCAACTAGTATACTAACAAACAATGGTGGGGGTGTCATCCCAATAGTACTATCAATACCTTTCCGTCGGCTCCAACATATATATATATATATACATATATAATATATATATATATATATATATATATATATATATATATATATATATATATAGGAATGGGTTCTTTTGAAAACCCTCTAAAAGTGTAAGAACCCTTTAACCCTAATGGGCCAATCACACGACGCCACGTCAGCATAAAGAAAAAGTCTCTGGTGGGGGTATTTTCGTCATTTCCATGCTCCTAGGAATGGATGTCCACTTTATCTTGTACAACATGATGTTGACTACCATGTCAACTACACATCACCAACATACCTTTTCAACATCATCTTTTCCAAACCAAATGTCAAATTGTTTCTTCTGTTCGCGGTTTTTTGTGTTTGGCAATTTTTCATCTACTTATATTACATATTTACACACCTCAAAGAACCTCATGTATCTCTAGTTTCTCCCAACCTTCTAACAATTCGAATCCTTTCATGGGTGGTGGTGATGTTCAATGTCCTACCCCTTTACAAGTGGTGGATGGGGTAGATGAAGTTCCTTGTGAGAATGTTGTTGATGAAGGCTCCCGTGATGATGATGTTGGTGATGCAAATTCTCCTTTCCGATACATTGGTTATGATCAACGTGGTTAGTATTCTCATATTTGTTCTACATTACTTTCCAGATACTTCAGATTTTTTATTCATCTTCGTTAATCATATTATTCTCATATTTGTTCTACATTAGTTTCTTGATACTTCAGATTTGTCATTCATCTTCGTTAATCATATTTAGTTAGGTTTAAGACAACCGTTAACAACATGTTAGACATTGCAGACGCACATTTTTCTATAAATCATAAACCATGTTTACAAATGTTTACAGTTTGTTTTACATTATTGGTTTTAGTAGTTTATGTTCTTTAATCAATTGTTTACATTATGTTTTATCATTTTTACAAATTTTATTCTCTGCGTTTCATTTAGTTCATGTTGGTTAATCATTCTTTTATAATGTTGTTTAAGTTCCCTCATACCAAGACTTTGTTGTTTTTATATAAAAGTTTTTATACTTTTACCAAGATGCTACACTTTCATAATTTTAACCAACCTTTTTTAATTCTTTTGATTCCTTTACATTTTCCTGAACTTACAGTGTTTAAGAGTATGTTTTTACACTATGTTACAGTGTAGTAAGAAGGGTAAGCTATGTTGGATTTTGTAGCAACATTTTTCTGTTTTTACTTATTCCTTTTTTAATTTATATTAGTCACCCGTTTTTTTAATTTTGCGAATAAGGGTACACAATGATACATTGTATTAATAACTTTTTCTTTCTTAACAGGATCTCACTGTAGTAAGATACTACAGACTCCCAATGGCAGTAAGTATTGGGTTCCTGAGGTACCCGTTGATCAAAAGCCTTTTGTTGGTGCTGTTTTTACTTCTTGGCAGCAGGTGTTGAACATGTGCCATCACTATGCAGAGGCATCTGGGTTTGTTGTACGCGTGGGAGGTTTTAAGAGATGGAATGGTAGCATTACTCATCGCACCTTGTTATGTAACAAATGGGGGAAGCCTAAAGGGAAGACTTTTGATACCACTGATCCGTCTACCCTTTGCCCCCCTCGTAGACTTTCAAAGTTTATGATTAAAATTACTAATGTAGTAGGAGTAATGAAAAAATGTAATCTAATGTAAACAGTAGTAATTTAGTGTAATCTTATGTAAGTTATTTTTCATTAGGTGTATTTTAGTGTAAACGATTTATTTTGTTACTTGTATTTAACTTTCTACCTTGCTTTTAGTTAATCTGATGTGGTCGTTTATACAACTTTGTCACAGGACAATTTCTTTAACCCAGCAAAAGGTTATATGATTTTTTAAACAACTTACATTTTTTTTATTTTTGCAGATTAGTTCTGACATTTATGACAACTCTAATATCCGTTCGTCTATTCATAAGTTGGTTTGGAATGTTTACATCACACCTGCCACATTTGAGGATCGTTGGAATAATCTAATCAAGGCTTATAATTTGTCGGAGAATGTGTGGCTGAGAGACATGTTTGCTATTAGACATATGTGGCAGATAATTTTTTTTACATTCAGATACATAAGTATTTCTAAGTAGTAAATTACATTAACTTACATTAGCTTACATTAACTTACATTAACTTACATTTTTGCTATTTAATACCTGCTTCAATTTTTGTAGGCAGATAATTTTTTTATCGTAACAGTGTATGTTAATTTGTAACATATTTGGTTTTTTGTTTTCCTAGTAAATTTACATTAACTTAATAGTGCGTTTTTTATGTAGTAAATCCTGACATCGACTTACATCAAACTCAATGGCACACCGTCTCCCTAAATACATTACATTGAGTGGAAGTTTTGCTTGTCATTTTGAATATATTGTACTTTATTACTGGTTGTTTCATTAAATTTGCTTACATTAGTTTACACCACTGTAATTCAATTGACAAAAAAACACCTCTTAGTGTAAGTTATTGTGTTTTAGGCTACCTCAATTACTATACATCAAATTTTACCACGTATTATAACATATTTCATTAGGTTATGTAAATATACATTACACTTTATAACGTATTATTTAATCAAATTTATAAGTATTTCAACGTTTTCATGTCTTATTTGTTCTACCTACAGAATGTAAATGACATTTATTCACATTTGTTTTTGGGAAGACTAGTATATTTACATTAACTTAAAAGTCCGTTTTTATGTAGTAAATCCTGACATCGACTTACATGAAACTCAATGGCACACCGTTTCCCTAAATACATTACATTGAGTGGAAGTTTTGTTTGTCTTTTTGGTTATATTGAACTTTATTACTGGTTGTTACATTATATTTGCTTACATTAGGTTACACCACTCTAATTCAAATGACATAAAAACAACTCTTAGTGTAAGTTATAGTGTTTTAGGCTACTTCAATTACTATACATTAAAATTTACCACGTATTATAACATATTTCATTAGGTTATGTAAATATACATTACAATTTATAACGTATTATTTAATCAAATTTATAAGTATTTCAACGTTTGATTTCTTATTTGTTCTACCTACAGAATGTAAATGGCATTTTTAAACATTTGTTTTTGGGAAAGACTAGTATTGAATGAAATAAAACAAACACACCAACTGTTTGTGTTTTTAAAAACAACATTGTTTGGGAGAATCAAAACATTTTTCCAACTAAACATACATACTTAATTTTAATATCATTAATACAAAACATCCTAAAAGTTAGGTACTACATTACTAATTAGTGTTTTGGATTTCCGAATCGATTCATGTCCAAATACGAATTACAGTACTGTAGCAAACAAAAAACATGTTAAGCATAACATCACCTAAGATTTCAGACTGAGCGCGGCATCCATCACTTTTTTCTTGTGCACGTTTATATCAGAAAGCACAATTCTTGCCGCATATTTCTTTCGCAGATTTTTAACCGCAATTCGTATCTTCCTCGAAATCAATTTCAATGGGATCCACTGAAGTGTTTGCAAATTTTTAAGTGAGTTATGTGCAGTTCGTTCACTGGTCCTTCCTGTTTTGTCATCCATGATTCAATTGTTAAGAAATATATTCAATTAAAATATATGAGTAATCATTCAAAATTCAAATTGATTACGTCTTGCGTGTCTCCATTCACTAGAGTTCCTCGCCTTCAGCATGCTTCTACTACTATTCACACTGTACAAAACCAAAAAGAAAATTATACTTATGTAACACCTAAAAAACAAAAAATCGATAACAGGGGATGTTTTGTGTACTTGCAATCTACCAAAATATTACTAATCCAGCCCAAATTTGCCTATTTTTGAAATTCAATCTACCAATGAAGTGTACAAGTTTAAAATTCAACTAATAATGTCCTAATAGGGAAGTGAATGACTGGTATGTCTATTTTTGGCATGTGGTCATTATTTTTTTTAATATAGAAAAGAGTAATGTGGTCATTCAAACGATTGCAGTTATATTACTGTAACTAGCATGTGCAACAATAAAAAATATTATTAATCAAATGTTACTCCAGTATAATAAAACTACACCACTGTAATACTAAGTTTTTTACAATGTAAATATGATGTAAACAGTAGTAATTTAGTGTAACCTTATGTAAGCACAATTCTTGCCGCATATTTCTTTCGCAGATTTTTAACCGCAGTTCGTATCTTCCTCGAAATCAATTTCAATGGGATCCACTGAAGTGTTTGCAAATTTTTTAAGTGAGTTACGTGCAATTCGTTCGCTGGTCCTTCCTGTTTTGTCATCCATGATTCAATTGTTAAGAAATATATTCAATGAAAATATATGAGTAATCATTCAAAATTCAAATTGATTACGTCTTGCGTGTCTCCATTCACTAGAGTTCCTCGCCTTCAGCATGCTTCTACTACTATTCACACTGTACAAAACCAAAAAGCAAATTTATACTTATGTAACACCTAAAAAACAGAAATTCGATAACAGGGGATGTTTTGTGTACTTTCAATCTACCAAAATATTACTAATCCAGCCCAAATTTGCCTATTTTTGAAATTCAATCTACCAATGAAGTGTACAAGTTTAAAATTCAACTAATAATATCCTAATATGGAAGTGAATGACTGGTATGTCTATTTTTGGCATGTGGTCATTATTTTTTTATATAGAAAAGAGTAATGTGGTCATTCAAACGATTGTAGTTATATTACTGTAACTAGCATGTGCAACAATAAAAAACATTATTAATCAAATGTTACTCCACTATAATAAAACTACACCATTGCAGAGTGCCTCCATTTGTTTGAATTACTTGTATCAATGATATTCTTACTGCCTTCCTTTATGTTACATTCCTAAAAAATATGTAACAGCTAACGAATCAGTAGGTACTTAAATGTATCTACATATGCAGGAATGGGAGTTGGAATGAGTCGTACAATGGGTACACATTTTCTTTCTAATAGTAATTTAACTTTAATTATACATAATAAAATCTAAAATGCCAGTGTAGATAAATTCATAGTTGAACGTATTCGGGGCGTTGTATAATCTTTTCTACTACCTGTTATTACCTTCAGTTACATGTGTTTACATATCTTTACAGAACATTACACTCAACTTCCAATAACAAAAAAAGAAATGACTACGCACTAGTAATAAAACCGGATTACAATGTCATTTAATTTTAATGTAATCAAACATAAATCAAAACAACACGTAATTTCATCTTATGAACCAAACCAAAAATGTCCCTTTTCCTTTTTTAACTACGCAAGTAACTTTTCTTACGTAGAATTACAACATACATTACAAGACTTCAATTTTAAAGTCCTAACAGATTACCTCAGATGCAAAACTTGAAACAATGTTACATTTAATGAATTACTATAGTCAGTATACAATTTGATTTACCAAAATAACCTCTACATTACTTTTTCAAACAATATCAACAAAGAATATGTACCTAACATCAATTACATCACACGCCAACAAAAAAAAAACCATAGCTCCTGAGAATGAAATGACATACCAACTTCAAAAACAATAAGCCATATCACACAAAAAGTGATGGTTTAGGACAAAAGTGAGTATCATACTATGAATACAACGCATATATAGTGTAGCCCATTAAAACCTAAAATTTCAATTTTCAGTAATTTAACATTAATCTCAGTTTCATTTAACAATAAACAGTCATTAAAACAAACATACATGAGTCGTTTTTTAGCAAATAAACAAAGTTTGGAGTTTTGTAAAACTAATTATAGACGTCTTCACATAACATCACACTGATTACATAAAAAACAAAAAAACACTTTTTTTGGCTTCACATCCATAGAATGAAGAATTGAGTAAGGAAAATCGATATTTTGAACAATTGCTAGCAAACATTAGAAAGTGTTAATTAATTTCAAAAAATTAACAAGCATAACATATTTAAGAACGCCATTTTTCAAATTAAATGTACCGTTTACTAATCAAATCACTTACCCAATTGTGGCCGCCTCCATTTTTCTTTTTCTAGGAGAATGAATCCTCCTTTTGCTATGAACGGTTCTCGACACCTGCACACAAAACCTATAATCGATGAACCAATGTTTCGTCTAAAAGGTCACCGTCCCACTATTTTGACTCAGAGGAACAGGGAACTTTTGCAATTGTTATATGAATTCTAAAGATTGAAATGGAGGTTGTTGTGAATTTGATAAATGTGTTGGTTACTTTTGGGGGGTGGTTGACTATGTATGGTTACAAACTAGACGACAAATGTGAAATTACATGATGCCGGCAACAATGAAGAATTTAATAAAAAAAATTTCTGGCCCTTATATCAACATTTACTTTATAGATCAATGGTTCACAATTCGGTTAAAGGGTTATTACAGAAACAATGGGTTCTATAAAATTAGGGTTCTGCAAAGATACAGACCCCACGTTGACTGAGTTGCATTTTTTTGTTACCAGTAACATGTGTTTACATGTAAATACATATTATAACACACTTTTTTCACCTACTCATACAGTGAATTTCGGTAAACAATAACTACTACATAATCAGTACTACATAAGAATTACAAACTATATACATTTTACAACAGAACAGTGACTCTATGCTTTGATTGTATTACTAAGACACTATATACATTTTACACTAGAATGACTCTATGCTTTGACTAAGGACACAATCAGTACTACATAAGAATTACAAACGAATAAACAACAGAATAGTGTCTAAATCATTTGTAGCAAATTTATTTCTTATTTACACCCTCCCTACAATTCATTATAATGTACTCCTTAATTATGAGAAAACAATTTGTAAATGAAAATTTGTAACTTCATGAATAACCAAATATATACTTATGCCCCAAAAATACAGTACCACCAATATGTTATATCACTTTTATGTGTGTTGTTCCTGTACTTTTAAATCCTCTAAACAAAAGGAATCTTACAACTAAGAAAAACGTATATTCTTAGGTAATCTAACGAACAGTTCCTGAAATTGAATCTTCACTAACCTCACATTTTCTCCTCTGTTTCATTTGAACAAAGAATGTCTCACTAACACAAAAAGGAAATCACATTTTGTAGGGTTTGCAGCAATTTGAACGATAACAAAGACTAATTCATATCTACAGTGGGTACTTTTGGAAGCAAACATCATGAAACTTACCTAATTTCACAAAATTAACTACTGTAATACATTTAATAACGCAACTTCTAAGGGCGAGGGTTACTAATTAAAGGACTTACCCCTTTGTCGTCTCCTTCTACCCACTTCCGAATCAAGATGATAATCCTTTTCCTATGAACTGCTTTCCGCCGATTTGAAGGAAAACCCCAATCGAATTTCAAAATTTTACTTCTAAAACCTTACCGTCAAAGTTTTACGACGCACGCGAACAAGGAACAAGTAAGCGGAAATGAAGGTTTTGAAGGCTTTGGATCTCTGCTTTTCTCATGTGTAAACTGTTTTCGATTGTTTCGGTTATGAAAAATTTTGAAAAAGAGGGTGGTTGGGAAGATTGAGTGATGTGACGGTTGCTTTTGGAGCACTCATACTTTGTACGGTTTATTAGTTCAAGAAAGGAGTCAAATTCCCAAAATACCCTTTAAAGTTAAAGTCAGACCTGCAAAACATATTAATTAAATTAAAAATATTGATGGCCCTTGGATCAAAACTTGCTTTAGAGATCAATGGTACAAATAGGGGTTAAAGGGTTTTGACATAAACCAAGGGTTCTCAAATTAACCTCATCCTATATATATATATATATATATATATATATATATATGTGTGTGTGTGTGTGTGTGTGTGTGTGTGTGTGTGTATGTGTGTGTGTGATAGCGATCAAATCTTAACCCTTGTTTATTGCAATAACCCATTAACCCAACTTGTGGTCCACAGCAGGCCACGTCGCCAATGTAACTTAGAGTTACAGTGGTAAAACTAGTGGTTCAAAACGAACGTTAAAATTCTTTTAAAAAAATATAGCAAGACTATACTCAAATTAAAGATATTAAAACGATCTATTTAATGGTTTAATTTGTTTAAAAAATAATATCATACAAAAAAGTTAAAAACGTTATAAAAAATGGTGGAGTTTTTTAAAAATGGAGGGAAAATCGTTACATCAGTGGTGTAACGTGATGTAAATGTTAGTTACAATGGTGTAAGTATTCGCTACATTAGAGTTAACGGGTTATCGCAATAAACAAGGGTTAACAAAGGAACCTTACCCTATATATATATATATATTGCCACACACATACACGTTATAGACACACACACTTCTGAACCATATACTAACACTCGCACGCATATACACATTCGAACTACACCCGAGGACCACATACGTGCACGCAACAGCCAAAGGCTGCTGTGTTCGGCCTTTCACGCGCCTGCACGCACATCGAAATTCCACCGCAACGCTATCGTAATACACGTACACAATCACACGTTGCCTCCGACTCCCGAATACGTAATATCTCGCGTTACGGCGGCCCGAAACTAACCGAACACCAACCGTGATATAATGAGATAGAAAGCATACAATTACATGTTTTCTTACCTTTGAACGGAGCTACGTTGGGGCAGTGGTGGTCGGGAGTACTCCTTGGTGACTCTCGGTGGTCGTACGTCGTCTGAACGGCTGTCGGAAACTCCTTGGATGCGGCTGGTTTTCACGGTGGGGGGGTCAAGCTTAGGTTACGACATGTATATATATATTTCAATTATTGCAATTTAGTCCCTCAGTTATAAACTAATTATTCCCCTTAAGTTTAATTAATGATAATTTAAACCTAATCTATTAATCTTTACTTTATATATTCCGAACTCTCAAATACGTAAGTCTTTAACGAATCCATTTAGGTTATTTGTGTACACGAACTATGACGTGAAGAATGGATAGTATTAGTGCGTTCAAGGTTTGCCGCTCCGCAAGTGCAATTGGGTAGCTTTTATGCGAGTGAATATATTCATGTTATAATAATAATAATAATAATAATAATAATAATAATAATAATAATAATAATAATAATAATAATACGTAATTTTATTATAATTTACTAGTCTATTATCTAGAATTTAACGCGACGATCTATCAACGTAATTTAACCCTACAATACACATGTTAATCATTTTGAGTCAATAATTGCATAAACGAAAGATAACGAACTTCGGTTAATTGACGGAACTTGTAGTGACGGCTGTCACAGTATCCTCCAGTTGAGAGAATTTTGTCCCGAAATTCAGTTGCATTTAGATTTTGAAGCTCTATCCGCGAACAGATGTGGATATTTTAGTTTCATCTGATCTTCCCCTTCCCACGTGAATTCTGGACCTCGTTTAGAGTTCAGTCTCACTCTGACAGTTGGGATCTTGCTGCGTTTTAATCGTTTGACTTCCCGATCCATGACTTCTATCGGTTCTTCCACAAATTGGAGCTTCTCGTCAATCTTGATTTCCTCAATCAGAACATGAAGCGATCCATCGGCTAAACATTTCTAAAGGTTTGATACGTGAAATGCATCATGCACCCCACTAAGCTCTTGAGGTAATTTTAGACGATACGCCACGTGACCGGTTTTTCAGTGATCTCAAACGGTCCCACGTACCTCGGGGCTAGCTTTCTTTTCTTGTCAAATCGTACAATACCCTTCCAAGGGGAAACCTTCAACAACACACGATCACCCATGTTGAATTCCAATGGTTTCCGCCTGTTATCTGCGTAACTTTTCTGGCGGTCCCTAGCTGCTTTAAGTCTGTCTTTGATCTGGAATATCTTGTCAGTTGTTTCCTGAATGATCTCAAGGCCTGTCAGTTGACTTTCTACGACCTCGGACCAACAACTTGCGATCTACATTTTCTCCCGTACAAAGATTCAAATAGAGCACATCCAATGCTCGAGTGATAACCGTTGTTGTAAGAGAACTCACCCAGCGGCAAATGGGCATCCCAACTTGCAGGATCGTATGTTGGTCACTCAACAAGTGGTTTTTTTTCTCAAACTCACTTTGAACGACACTCAGAAAGAGTCTATGAAGAGTTGATCACAATATAACAAGTAACAAGCAGTAAATAAACACAAGATGTAAATTTTCAAGGTACTTTTATATATTGCTTCTCAACTCAAAGGATTACAAGACTCTTGGACTCGATCTCACTACTTAATGAGTTACAAAGAGAAGATATATATAATACTACCTATAGCCGGATATACTTTGATACCAGCTGGAAACCTCTAACCAAACATCTATACTACAAGACTATATGTGTGGTATTTGGTAGTCAGGACATGTCCCTGACTTACCTTTTATCACCAACTAAAGTTGGTAACATATACTATCATAAAAAGGTATACAGTAGAATAAAGTATGGTCAACAGCATGGTTCTTTTAGAAGAAGCCATGCTGTATCAGAGGTCTGCAGCGGACTGTCAGAGACCATACTTATGTCTACTGGACATAGCAATGTCTTCCGAAGGATAAATTTATTCTGAAGAATAACTTCTTCCGAAGCCAATTATACTTCGGAAGACTGGTTCTTCCGAGGCTTGGAGTCTTCTTTGTCTTCGGAAGGAGACTTGGTCTTCAGTTCTTTCTTTAGACTTTGTCTTCGGAAGTCTTCAGACTTTGTCTTCGGAAGTCTTCAGACTTTGTCTTCAGTTCTTTCTTCAGACTTTGTCTTCGGAAGTCTTCAGACTTTGTCTTCGGAAGTCTTCAGACTTTGTCTTCGGAAGTCTTCAGGCTTTGTCTTCGGAAGTCTTCAGGCTTTGTCTTTGGAAGTCTTCAGACTTTGTCTTCGGAAGTCTTCACACTTTGTCTTCAGAAGATCTCATACTTAGCTTCGGAAGCCTTTTGAATGTAGCACCAAAATGACTATGTGAAGTGGGTTTGGTTGCACCAGCCTTATAATAACCCAACAAACTCCCCCTAGGCTGATGCTACCAAAACTTCACTTCTCTCTTCTTCTCAAAACTTTCAGCACCAAGGAGAGTAGATATTTATCTGTGTCCTTGTTCTTCCCTGATGTGGTGCTGAGAAGTTTGTACAAATCCTGGGTAGACAGAACATCCAGTCTGTCACCTTGGATTATGTGTACCCTTTGTTGTGGCCCTCTGAAAAGAGTTAGTTGATGGGAACAATAGTCATATTCCCATCTAACTATAGGTTCCAATTCTGGACCCTCCACCATCTGTAGAAAGGCTGCGCCTTTAGTGGTGGGTCTTTCCTTGTCTTCCTGTCTTTTCATCTTCAACTCTTCTTCGATCTTGGCCTTTGCAGTTAGCTCGGCTAGATGAAGACTGCTGAGATAATTTCGGATGATAGCTGCAGTCTTTGAGTTGAAGGGGTTGGAGAATGGCTTCTCTGCAAGCACATCAATGTCAAATGTGCTGAGATGCAATAGAGAAGTGGCATTAAGCCTGTTGGTTTCACCATTCTCCCTTTTCACAACAAAGTTATGAGAAGGTTCATCGAACCTCCACTAGATTATAACCTTCCTAGGTCCAGGAGACTGACTAGGAATCCTGTCCTCCTTCCTTGTATCCAGTAGAGTCGCCAGTTTCCTTCTTAGTCTCTTCTCTTCAGCATTCAGAGTATCAGAGTTGAGACCGAGAAGTCTTACAGCCTGGCCCAAAGTACTTCTAGGCAACTCAAGAAATTGACCTAGAGTGAGGGAGCTTGAAGAGTTATCAACATAGGTGATGTTGATAAGGTCTCCCTCATAGGAGATGCTGCTCATAGTAGTGCAGTTGGTGAGCCTTGTCTTGATCTCCTTTATTTCCTCAAGAGAGAGATATTTAGAAGGCTGAGGGGATGATCCTGGTTTCTGTTGGGTAGGTTTAGTTTAGTGGTTCTAGGTTGTGTCTTGGGTTTAAGGATAGGAAGTTTAGGTGGTTAAGGTGATGAGGTAGGTTTAGGTAGAGTTGTAGATTCAGGGGTGTAGGTTTCATCTGAGGGTTCGGTTTTGATGGGAAATGGGATTGGTTCTTCTGGTGTGGGTTGTGGTTGAGTGGTTGGCTGTGGTTGAGTGGCTGGGGTGAAGACCATTCCCTGTCCCCTCCTATACATCTCCTTCTTTTTCCCCATACGGATGTCAGCTTTTATTTCGCTGACAATCCGTTGGAGTGTCCTTTCGGACATGGGTCCCACCTGCCTACCACAGAAGCCATGAGCCCGGAGATAGTCTTTCATCCAGGCTTTATCACTGAGCTTCTTGGTGGCGGTGACCCTCTCTTCCTCCTCCTCCGCTTCTTCTCCTTCAGCTTCTCCCTTGCAGCTTTCTTCCTTGCCTTCTCCATTTGATCATGCTCTTTGTTATGGAGCAGCAGGATCATATCATCATCATATGGAGACAGTTCAGGAAGACTGAAGCCTCTTGAGAGCAGGAATTTAATCCTAGCCTCTCTCAGCTGCAGGGCTGCTTTCCTTTGTTCTTCTTCTTCTCTTTCCAAGGCCAACCTGGCTTCTTCTTCTTGCCTTAGCCTGGTTGTCCTCTCCAAAGTCACCAACTCCTCTAGTGGTAGCAGGAGTACTTCCTCGTTGGCAGCTCCTAAGTTGATGAGCTGATCAATGAGTGTTGTCCTTCTCTTGGTGTTGATTTCCTCCTGATTGGCTGTAGCTGCCTTAGAACTAGTAGCTAACAGCTTCTCAGCAGGAAACCTACCTTTCTTCTTGAGCTTCTCAATCCTTTCCTCCTCCTGAAGCTCTGCCGCAGTCATTTTCTTTTTGCCTTTGTCTTTAGCAGAACTTGTCTGTGGTAGTTCTTGAATAGAGGGTTCGGATTGAGAGAGAGGATCAGCTGGTGCTTGGGATGGAGGTAGATCAGAAGTGTCCTCCCTGCTCATCTCAGATGCTATTTTAGCAATAACATCTGTGATGATCAGTTCCTCGGACATTTGGAACAAACCTTCCGCAGCTTCCATCTCAGCTTCGGAAGACTTATCTTGTTCTTCTGAAGTTTCAACTTTAGCTTCGGAAGTTTCAGTCTAAGCTTTGGAAGAGGAGGCTGATGCAAGTTCTGTCCCAACTGTTTCAGTTGTTGGGCCATCAGTCCCCATTTCCCCTTTGAAGTTAATCTCAGGTTCCATGTGGACCTTAGGTTGACCAACTTCTTCCATAGTGGTAGAAGGTGTAGTCAGTCTTTGAAGCTCCTCAGCCCCAAAGTATATGAGTGTGGTGTCGAGGCTGGGCTGTTCTAAGGAGGATCTCAATACAAACTTTGTAAAAAGTATGTAGAGATCATGAAGAATCTGTGAGTCAATCTTTAGAGTTGATTGAAATGACTCAGGTAGGGTGATGAGTTGGGAAGTAGAAGACTGGATCAGTGGTTCCCCAGATGTTTGTCTCTGATCTTTCTCCCCCTTTTTGGTAGCATCATCTTGAGAGCCAGATGAGCTAGAGGAAGAAGTCAATGAGACCTGAATAGGTACATGCCTAACAGACCTCTCTGTCTGTTTCTCAGCTAGTTGAGCCTTGAGATTGTCAATCTCAAGTTGCTAAGTGGCTGTCCTTGTTTCTAAGATCCTCACCTGAGATTCCAGGTTTGAGACCTTAGAGAGCAAGTACTGGAGTGTGAGTTGCATACTTCCCTCATCTTCATGTGAAGAATCACGGGGAGATGAGATAACATACCTAGTATGTTCAGTCTCACCACCAGATGTGGCTTCTTGGCACCTTGAATACCTTTGCTCAAATTCAACTCTTTCAGAGATGTCAATGGGCAAAGTTGCCGTAGACTCAGTCTGATTGATGTTACCACTGTCCTGAGAGCTCAATGAGGGACTCTGAGTAGTGGCAGCTGAGCCTACATGAGTCCCCTCCACATCAGTGGGACTCACCTCAGTAGTTGGCTGCTGATGGGGGCTAGAGATAAGGGATCTCTCTTGGCTCTGTTGATCTTTGAGAGGGTGTTATAGATCAACTTCATGGCCATGGAGAGATGTAATCTCTTCATCAGTTCGGAGTAATAGGTCAGTGAAAGATAAAGAAGTTAAACCTACTGACCCGGGACCTAGATCAATGTCTACAGGCATTGAGCCTCTGGTGGGGCTGTCCCTTGAACGTTGCACAGGGGAGTGTAAAGACTCACCCTGTGGGCTAAAGGCTTGAGGTTCGGGCTCTTGGGTTTGAGACTGAGGAGGCTCAAAACCCAAATTAAGGTCAAATGAGAAGGATGGTGTGATCTCGGACTGAGTGGGAGCCCATGTTTCCACTCTAGCCCTTTTGGTTTGAACTGGAGGAGCTTGTTCAATCAGAGTAGATTGAACAAGGGTTCGTTTGGGACGTCTCTGATATGTAATTTTAATGGGTGGAGAAGGTATGGGAATATTTGTGGTGGAGGTTGCTGGTGTGGGTTCATCACCTGTGGGGTTAACAGGGATGTCACCAGGAGCTATGCGCTCAATCATCTCTGGAGGTAAAGGAGTGTACCGTCCAGTAAAGTTGATGGACACCTTCTTCAATGTCTTGAAGATGGTAGGCCGCTCTTGGGGAACAGTAAGAGCAGCTGCACAGACAAGCTTGCTCGGTTCCAACTCGCAGTTGATAATGTGTTGAATGTATCGGGGATACATGAAGAATGTGTCCCTTCTCAGATTTCCAATCAAATTGGTCAACACAAATCTGGAGTAGTTGAAGCACAGACCTCTCACCAACCCGTGAACTAGGCATCCTAGTTCATATGGGATTTGATCCCATCCCCTAGACTTGTTGGATAGGCAGTGCAGAATGATGTGCAGCAGGAACTTCCAATGATATGAGAAGTTGAACTTGTAGACGGTTGACCTGCTCACATCCCCACCATATCCCATGAGGATGTAGGTGCTATCCAAGTCTTCTTTGGGAAACTCAGTAGGAGCCCCATCATCATTGAGCTCTAGATGCTCCCTGATGAGTTGTTCAGTTATGATCAACTCCTGTCCACAAATGCGGGTTCTCAGGACGCGAACCCCATTTAGGACTTCAGCTTGACCATTACTCCAGAATTCAGTCATGTGGTTGGAGTAAACCGTAGGGTTAACAGTAAGCGCCGTGAGGTAGGTTGATTCAGTAAGAAAGGTGATTATTTAAGTGAAGTCGGCATCTCTTGATGAATCAAGTAATGCGACCTGGTTGTGCTGAGGGTTTAGCGCCATTGCAGAGAAAGTAAGCTTGAATTTGGGTGAAATTTCAGGTTTGACAGTGAAGGGAATAGTTAGGGAAGTAAATTGGTAAAAGAAGATGAAATTGAACAGTCTGGATTATTTAAAGGGGATGAATTGTGATAGTGGTGGTAATAGGGTAACTGTTTGGGGTAATGGTGATTTTCGGCTGTGAAGTGACAATGGCGGCAAGGGATAATTTTAAATAATCTTACCATCATCATCAAATTTTTACCTTTTACAGAGTGGGGCCTAAAAGATATTCGTTACACAGTAAAATCTCTATTTCCGAATATAAAACATTTCCGAAGGTAATTATCTTCCGAAGGCAATATTCTCTTCCGAAGCAAGGCATTGCTTCCGAAGATAAAAAATTGCTTTTCAAATGAAGAGTTTTATGAGCTTCGGAAGTAGATCTGATACAAAATCAATCGCTTCTTCCAAGACTAAAAACTCTTCGAGAAGAAAATTTCCATTGAGGAATTTGGCTTCGGAAGATATTTAAGAATATCTTCCGAGAGTTAATTCCTCTTCGAAAGGAATTTACACTTGGAATATAAAAAGATCTTTTGTAACAGGGCTTAAATTGTATTGACACAAGACATTACACATTAAAAAGTTTTCAAAAGAGGTAGTTAATCAATGTTTATCATCCCAATAGCTGATATGAGATACTTAAATCTTTGGTCATCAAAATATTTTGTGAACAAATCAGCATATTGTTCATTTGAGTCAACTTTGATTAACTTAATCAGATTTTTCTCAAGAATATCTCTAATGAAATGATACCTGATATCAATGTGTTTTGTCTTGGAGTGCTTCACTGGATTTTCAGTAATGGAGATAGCACTGTTGTTGTCAATATGGATAGGAGTGGTCATGAAGTTGAATCCATAGTCCAACATCTGATTTTGAATCCATAGCAGTTGAGCACAGCAGCTAGCAGCAGTAATGTATTCAGCTTCAGCAGTTGATGTAGAGACACAGGATTGCTTCTTACATTGCCATGAGATAATCCTTCCACCAAGAAATTGACATCCTCCTGATGTTGATTTCTTGTCAATGTTGCAGCCACCATAATCACTGTCAGAGTATCCATAGAGATTGAAATCACTATTTCTTGGATACCAGAGACCTAGTTTAGGTGCTTCTTTGAGGTATCTGAGGATTCTCTTAACAGCAGCCAAATGAGACACCTTGGGAGCAGCCTGATATCTTGCACAAATGCATGCGGCAAACATGATATTAGGTCTACTAGCAGTGAGATACATCAGAGAACCAATAATTGCTCTATACTGATGTTGATCAGTATCCTCCCCCTCAAAGTCAGGGCAAAAATTAGGGTTTCTGGGTATGGGTGTCTTGGCTGGTTTACAGTCCTTCATTTCAAATCTATCTAAGATGTCTGAGACATACTTAGATTGAATTATGAAGAACCCTTCCTTCATCTGTTTCACCTGAATTCCAAGGAAAAAGTCCATTTTTCCCATGGAACTCATCTCAAATTTATGCTTCATAATGCTCTCAAAGTCCTTACCCATTTGGTCATTTGAAGATCCAAATATGATGTCATCAACATAGACTTGAACAAGTAAAATGTCCTCTCCAATCTTCCTGATGAAGAGAGTCTTATCAATGGTACCTCTGGTGTAGCCATTCTTCAGGAGAAATTGATACAAGGTCTCATACCACAGCCTAGGTGCTTGGTGCAGCCCATATAGAGCTTTATCCAGTTTGCACACATAGTTGGGGTGCTGTGGGTCTTCAAATCCTGGAGGTTGACATATATAGATTTCCCTATCTATATCCCCATATAGAAAAGCACACTTGACATCAAGTTGGTAGACTGTGAAGTTCTTGGATGCAACATAAGCAAGGAAGATCCTAACTGCCTCAAGTCTTGCAACGGTGCAAAGACATCTAGTATAATCGATTCCTTCCTCTTGGGTGTATCCTTAAACTACTAATATTGCCTTGTTCTTGATAATCAAGCCTCTGTCATCTTTCTTGTTTCTGAATACCCATTTAGTGTCTATGGGTACTTGACCAGAAGTTAGTATGCATAGATTCCAGACATTTTGTCTTGTGAATTGAAGCAGCTCATCTTGCATCGATTCAACCCAACTACTATCTTTCAAGACATCTTCCACCTTCTTGGGTTCCATCTGAGATAAGAAGCATGAGTACAAGCAGACATTCCCATGATGAGTTTGCCCTCTTGTTCTCACACCTTCAGAGACATTCCCTATGATGTTTTCAGTTGGATGAGTGTTGTGAATCCTAAGACGAGGAATCACTTCCAGTTGCAGAGATAAGTCCAGGTTGGACATATTCTGATCAGGAACTAGATCACTCTATCCAGCTGCTGTTTCAAAATCATTCAATGAGGACTGATTGAATGATTGAGAAACATCATCAATGGTTGGTTGTGAGGTAGTATTAACAGTTGCCTGTTCCTTCAGAATACTACTTTCTTCAACCTGGTGTTGTAATGGATCACCTGAAGAACTTTGCGGTTGATCAAGTGATTCACTTATTGAAGCTTCACTATTCCTGGAGATAGTTACACTATCAGATCTATAGATGGTTGAAGCTTGTTGTCTTTCAGCTCTTGGAGAATTTGGAAGAGGTCTGGGTAGCTCAAATAGTTGATCAGCATCAGCATCATCTAAAGCACCTGTTCCAGCTGAAACATTCTCACAAGATGGTTTAGAATAGTTTGGAAACAATTCTAAGTCAAAAATATAATCAGGTCCATTCCCCCTAACATAAGGAGTGTGCTCATTTACAACTATATTATATGACTCCTCAAATTGTTGATTCTTAATGTTGTATACCCTATAAGCTTTAGAGCTAGAAGAGTATCCAACAAAGATAGCATCATCTGACTTCTCAGCAAACTTTACTAAGTTGTCTTTTGTGTTAAGTATGGTACACCTGCAGCCAAAGGACCTTAGAAAGCCAATGAACGGTGGCCTCTTGTTCCATAATTCATAAGGGTTTTTCCATGGGGCTTAACTACAAGAACCCTGTTCTGCACATAGCATGCAGTGTTAACTGCCTCTGCCTAGAATGTTAGAGGTAGTTTTGAATCAGCTAACATGGTTCGAGCAGCCTCAATAAGTGTCTTGTTCCTCCTCTCAGCAACACCATTTTGTTGAGGAGTTCTGGGAGCACTATATTGTCTGGCAATCCCTTTTGAGTCATAGAATGAGTCAAGAACAAAGTTCTTAAACACAGTCCCTTGATCACTTCTAATGATCTTAACCATGTGATCAATTTGATTTTCTATTTTAAGAATAAAAGATTTTAACGTTTTAGCAGTTTCATCTTTACTTCTTAAAAAGAATACCCATGTAAATCTTGTAAAATCATCAACAATCACAAGGCAGTATGATTTCCTTCCAATGCTCATTATACTTGTGGGACCAAAGATATCCATGTACAATAAGTGTAATGGAGTAGTGATAGAGTTAACACATTTGGACTTATGAGATGTCCTGTGTTGTTTCCCTTTCAGGCATGCAAAATAGTTATCTTTGCAGAAGAATTCCTTTTTAGGCAAACCATGTACCAAGTTATTTTTAGCCAATTTATTCATTGTCTTAAAATTTACATGACACATACGTTTATGCCATAGTGTTGACTCATCACTATCAGCTTTGGAAAGAAAGCATGATACTTCACCCATAGGAGAAGCGTTGTTTATATCTAGCTTGTACATATCCCCTTTCCTGGGAGATCTAAGAAGCACCAATTCCAGAGGAATTGTCATCCCTAGTTTGAGGATAATGCACTCGTGTTCTGTGAAAAGCATTTGATGCTTTTGATCACAGAACTGAGAAACACTTAACAGATTGTGTTCAAGCTGTTTGACAAAGTGAACTTTGTTAATGTTTATTCTGCCATTGGATATATTTCCTCTGCCTAAAATATATCCTCCGGTCTCACCTCCAAATTGAACAGGCCCTCCATCAAAGTTCTGGAATTGTTGAAGGAGAGATCTGTTCCCTGTCATGTGCCTGGAGCATCCACTATCTACAATCCAGACATTGTTGTTCTTGTCAAATGGATGTCCCTGCACATAAGATGAGATGGTTAGTTTTGTTTGGAAGCCCAAGCCTTGCTGGTCTTGGGCTCTTTCAAAGATATAGAGGTCGTTGAAGAAGAGGTTGGGCTGCAGCATCTTTCTTGATCTTCCAATCCATCCGTTGGTTGATCTTTGAGGATGAGCTAGTTGAAGCTTTTGTAGCATGGTCTTCTTCCGAAGCTTCTTTCTTTTCGGAAGAAGCCTTCACCACCTTTTCTTCCGAAGTAGTCTTCTTCTGGGATGGTTTCAAGGGAGCTTTCTTGTTCTTCCGAACCTTAGAAGCTTTGGCTTCCGAAGCCATTTTCCCTTCGGAATAAGTACTTTCTTCCGAAAGCAACTTGGCTTCCGAGACCAATTTTCCCTTTTTCATCATTTGGACCGTTTGAAATGGTCCAAATGAGAAACCTTCCCTGACTCCTTCTTTTCTAACATTATTTGCATAATGTGTGCTTGCTGGATTGTAATAACAATCTTTAGCCATGTGGTTGTGCAGACCACACATTATGCATGCAATGTTAGTCTTTTGGGAATTTGCAGGTTGCTGTTTCTTGGATTTCTTCTCTTCATCAGCAACTTTTCCTTTTAACTTCTGATCCTTTGGTAGGACAGGAGTGCTGGTATTACACTCCTTTCCTGAATCAGAAGCACCTACCACTTGGAATCCGGCGGAGATGAAGACACCCTTTTGCTTTGGGTCAATCTTCAGCATGGACTCTGCAACCTTCTTGGCAGTCCTTCTTGCAGCTTTAGCTCTGCTTCTTCTTGCCTTGGTGGTTAGGATTTGGTCTTCATAGGTGGATTTGAGTGTATCTTCATGTTTCTCCCCTGTGGTGGCCACTATTTTTGCCTCATCCTCTAGTTCCAATGGAGAAGGGTCAGCAGTTGGAACCTCTTGCTCTTCAGTACCACATCTAGGTAGTCTAATAGACTCATAAGAGTGTGGTGGAGCTATTTCATTAGTTCCCAACCCTTCTTTGTTTTGATAAAACATTTTGGAATGAGAGGATGATGCAAGAATAGCTTGGAAGTTTTGCTCAGCAATAGCTTGCTTCCTGGCCTGAGCCTCAGCAGTGACCAACTAGGCTTGAACTTCAGACAGTTTGGATATCAGATCTTTAATTTGAGTCTTGTAGTTGGTCTTTTCATATTTTAAAAGAGACACAGTTTTCTCTAACTCCTCAATTTTCTTTTGATAGTCAGATTCAGCTCTTTTAAAATCAGATTTTAGGATATTTAAAGACACAACATCAGATCTGATTTCCATATTGTAATCCTTATAGAGTTTAACTTTAGCAATGCAGGCAGGAGTACAAAGATGTTCATATACCTGAGCATCTTCTATTCCTACCATGAGTGCTAGAGCGGGAGTCACATCCTGTACCATGAAGCTCCAGTCAACTTCTTGAGCTACTGCAGCTGTTTCAGTTGACTTTTCTTCATGCTTTGAAACTGAGGGATGTGTGGAGGCCTGTGGGGTTCTCTAGTTGTTCTTGGGAGCCTTGCATTCCCTAGCAAAGTGACCTAGTTGGTTGCAGTTGTAACACTTTGCTTTGCTCTTGTCAAACCCAAACTTGCTGTTGACAGGGTTTTGAGGGAATTGCCTTCCAGTTCTCTTGAAAAACTTCTTTGCTCTGTAAGTTAAAAGAGCCATCTGTTGGACAATGTCCACATACTCCATGTCATCTGGATTGAAACACTCAAGATCATCAAAGCAATATTGAAAATCACCAGAGTGTCCACTTCCAGAGACAAAGGCACAACTATCCTGAAAGGAGTTGTGTTGAACCTTTTGAGACTTTGGAGTCTTAGGTAGAGTAATGTAGGGTCCACTATGTGAGTTGTCAGGGTAACACAGCAACTGATGTTGTGGTTCTGTGATTTCCCTTTCAACCACATGAAGGGCTGAACTCAGTTGGTTATTGGAGTGACCAGAGGAGTTCTGTATGTTCATCTCCATCTAGAATGCACTTAGGATACCATACAACTCTGTGAGAGAAAGAGTCTTAAGGTCCGAAGTTCTCTTGATTACGACACAATAGTGTGTCCATAGTTTAGGAAGGGAAGACATGAACTTCCTAACTATGTCTCTATTCTCAAGAGTTACTCTAATATCCACCAGAGTGTCTACTATCTCAACATACCTGAAGTATTGTTAAGTCAAGGTCTCACCAGCCTTGAAAGTAAAGTTCTCAAACTGCTGCTTCAAGAGATCCTTCTTGTTCTCTTTGGTTTCCTTAGATCCTTCATACATAAGCTTCAATGCATCCCATAAATCTTTGGCTGTCTTGCACTTTTTGAAGCCTCTGTAGATCGAGTTTGGGAGAGCAGTTTGAAGAGAAGTCATAGCCCTTTGATCTAGCTCTATTCTCTTCCTATCTTCTTCTGAGTAATCATCAACATCTTTTGGAATGATGCGATTACCAGTAGCAAAAGTAGTGCTTGGTATGAAAGGACCATTGACAATGGAGTCCCACATCCTTGAGTCTTGACACTTGATGAAGCCTTCCATTCTAGTGCACCATGTGTCAAAGTCCTCAGGGGTGATCAGTAGGGACTTGGTCATGGTACCGGTCTCCATATCAGCCTTAGTGAGAGCGGCCATTTGAGTGAGTGGTTTGTAGTGAGGAGTGAAAAACTTGTTGATTTGGATGGTAAGATCTCACAATCAAGAGCCTGGAAGCTCTGATACCAATTGCAGGATCGTATGTTGGTCACTCAACAAGTGGTTTTTCTCTCAAACTCACCTTAAACAACACTCAGAAAGAGTCTATAAAGAGTTGATCACAATATAACAAGTAACAAGCAGTAAATAAACACAAGATGTAAATTTTCAAGGTACTTTTATATATTGCTTCTCAACTCAAAGGATTACAAGACTCTTGGACTCGATCTCACTACTTAACGAGTTACAAAATGAAGATATATATAATACTACCTACAGCCGGATATACTTTGATACCAGCTGGAAACCTCTAACCAAACATCTATACTACAAGACTATAGGTGAGGTATTTGGTAGTTAGGACATGTCCCTGACTTACCTTTTGTCACCAACTAAAGTTGGTAACATGTACTATCATAAAAAGGTATACAGTAGAATAAAGTATGGTCAACAACATGGTTCTTTTAGAAGAAGCCATGCTGTATCAGAGGTCTGCAGCGGACTGTCAGAGACCATACTTATGTCTACTGGACATTGCAATGTCTTCCGAAGGATAAATTTATTCGGAAGAATAACTTCTTCCGAAGCCACTTATACTTCGGAAGACTGGTTCTTCCGAGGCTTGGAGTCTTCTTTTTCTTCGGAAGGAGACTTGGTCTTCAGTTCTTTCTTCAGACTTTGTCTTCGGAAGTCTTCAGACTTTGTCTTCGGAAGTCTTCAGACTTTGTCTTCGGAAGTCTTCAGTCTTTGTCTTCGGAAGTCTTCAGACTTTGTCTTCGGAAGTCCTCAGACTTTGTCTTCGGAAGTCTTCAGACTTTGACTTCAGTTCTTTCTTCAGACTTTGTCTTCGGAAGTCTTCAGACTTTGTCTTCGGAAGTCTTCAGACTTTGTCTTCGGAAGATCTCATACTTAGCTTCGGAAGCCTTTTGAATGTAGCACCAAATGACTATGTGAAGTGGTTTTGGTTGCACCAGCCTTATAATGACCCAACACAACTCCCACCAAAGTCAATCACACATGCCCTAAGCATGTCTTCCAGAGTCTGTATAGCACATTCACTTTGACCATCCATTTATGGATGATAAGCGGTACTTAGGTCTAATTAAGTGCCCATCACCTTCTTTAAAGTCTGCCAGAACTACGATGTAAATTGACTATCGCAATCTGATATAATTGACACAGGCACTCAATGCCTAGCCACAATCTCATTCACATATAATCTCACCAACTTTTCTATCTTATAGTCCTCACGAATCGGTAAGAAGTAAGCAGATTTTGTCATCCGATTCACAATAACACAAATTGAATCATGTCAACTACTTGTTCTAGGCAACTTAGTGATGAAGTCCATCGCTATGTTTTTCCCATTTCCATTCGGGAATTTCTGGTTGTTGTAACAGACCTGACGGTTTCTGATGTTCGACTTTGATATTCGAATAAGTCAGACATCACTTTCATACGTTGCAATGTCTTTCTTCATACCTGGACACCAATACAACTCTTTAAGATATTGGTACATCTCGTCTATACCAGGATGAATAGAATACATGGATTTGTGTGCTTCGTTCATAACTAGGGTTCGAACATCTCCCCACTTAGGTACCCATATACGATCCACAAAGTACCGTACACCATCCTCTTTACAATTCATCTGTTTATCCAACCCTCGAGATTCCTCACTTGCAATATTCTTTTCCCTCAGCCCTTCACCTTCTACTGTCAGGATTTGAGTTTTCATATTCGATTGAATAATCATTCCTAACGCTCATGCACGTAAAGGTTTACATGTTCCTTCCTACTCAAGGCATCAGCCGTCATATTTGCTTTTCCATGATGACATCGGATCTTATAATCCTAGCCCATCTGAGAGGCTCAAGGCATGTTTAATTTCTTCTTATAAAAAATACACTAGAGGATTTTATGATTGGTATAGACGACACACTTCGTTATGTACAGGTAGTGTCTCCAAAACTTAAGTGCGAACACTACCGTACCTAATTATAAGTCATGTGTCGTAAAACTTTACTCATAGACTTTGAGTTGTCTCATGCATAAGCAACCACTTTATCTTTCTGCATTAGAATGGAAGCAAACCCTTGATGTGAGGCATCACAGAATACCACGAAGGCATTTGAACGATCAGGGAAAATTAATATCGCATGTTAAACAACTTGCACCTTAGTGTTTGAAAAGCCTTGCCTTGCTCAAATCCCTAATTGAATTTCTTATCCTTTTGAGTTAACATTGTCAACAATTGAGCAACCTTTGATAAGTTCGCAATGAATCATCGACAGTATCAAGCAAATCCTAAGAATGGCCGAATTTTCGAGGGAGCCTTAGGTGCATCCCACTACTCACTAGTTCGATCTTTCAAGGATCAACGTGAATTCCCTATTCATAAACCACATGTCCTAAAAACTTCACTTCACACAACCAGAACTCACACTTGGAGAACTTGGCGTAGAGTTACTCTTCTCATAATAATTTTAGTATCACCCGTAAAAACTGATCATAGTCTTCCTTTGACTGGGAACATATGAGGATATTGTTTACAAACACGATTATGACTTTATCCAATACGACTTGCATACATGGTTCATCAAATCCATTAACACTGCCGGAGGATTGGTCAGTCCAAATGACATAACTAATAACTCGTAATTTCCATAACGAGTCCTAAAGGTTGCCTTCGGATCTCGTCTTCTTGAACTCTTAATTGGTAATAACTTGACCAGAGTTTGAACTTTGAGAAGTACGTTACGTCCTGCATGCAACTGATCGAATAGAACATAGTTCCTGGGGAGAGGGTATTGGTTTTTGATAGTCAACTTGCTCATCTTTCAATAATCTATGCACAACTGGAACGACCCATCCTTCTTTTTAACTAATCTGGTCGGTGCTTCGCATAGCAAGTGACTAGGTCGAATTAAACTTTAATCTAAGAGCTCTTGTAGTTTACTCGATAATTCTTGCATTTGTGTTAGTGCTAACTGATACGGTGCAATTGCAATAGAAGTTGCTCTAGGGCTCATATCTTTCTAAAATTTCGATTTGTTAAAGAGGGGACAATTCTGTTAAGTCACAAGGAAGATCTTCTGGAAAATCACGTACAATAGGAATATCTTTCAACTTTCTTTCTTCTGCCTTCTTCTATATCGTATGTGCTAGAAATACAAAACATCACTTCTTTATGCATCGATGAATCACCTTCTCCTGATGGACTATCTTGGTTTCATGCTTCGATAACCAATTCGTATGGTATTAAGTCTATGTCAAAAACATGATCTTCGTGTACTTTTGTGTAACCTTTAATTATTACCATTGGTCCTCTCAACCGAGTAAATAATTTCTAAGCAACTAGGGTTAATGCTAAGTTAAAGAATAATTCTGGAAGAATCAAAGCTATTATCAACCCTGGTATCAAATAGATGTGTAGCTATTGATGATAAGGTATGTGCATGTAACAACATTTAGTCTTGTCGAATGTCGCTTGCTCCAGTCGCAAATGTATGACCGCGTAATGTATTACCTTGATTTACATGATCTTTATTTCTATAATTTAACTGTTCTTACTTTCTAGCTATAGCCATTTTCTAATTCTGATTGTTTCCAACTTGTCCTGGGGTCCTAATCGACCTAAGGCACACGTTATGGTAATGGTCAGAACTCCCACCTTCTTAGCGTCCCCGTTTAACGCATGTTGGCTTAATCGTACCGACCGACATAGCTAGGTTTACAACATTGGCATTCTTGTCTACCTTACCACTAGATTGCTTGTTTGACCCTCCAACTTCTTTCTACTACTCACTAGATTTTCCCAATGTCCCTCTCAATTCTATTTGGTCTAATGTCATAAGGTAAGACATCAGCTTTGTCAACTCATGGAGTTTGTCAGTATAAAGAGCACGACCTAACCCTACCATTGCACGATTTCAAAATTACAATTTGAACTTTTGCACTTCATTCCTTGGGTAATAATACTCAATCACCAAGGCTTTGAACTCATCTTAAGTCATGGCTATCACATCCTCCTTACCTCAGACTTGAGCTTGGGTATTCTACTATGCTTATGGTTTACCCAGTAGTGAGTGAGCACAACATACTTCATTTTATGGTTTTTCAGTGTAGTTGTTCAAATATGTTACAGTTTCCGTTTCCTCAATCTAACAGGTCAGGATTATCGCTTTTCCTTTCTTGTCATAATGCTTCGACTAGTATGTCAAGAATTCCTGGTATGTACAGACAATTCTTTCACTTTATCACTTCCATCATTTCATACTCCAATTAATCAAGCTCATCACATAGCCCAGTTTAAGCACATTCTTAGTATACCGGTGATGCTTATATATAGGGTTCCCCGCAGCGTCCCCACCACATCCACGGTATACATAGAATGATACTTAAACTGGTTACGTGACATCCGATTATTCTTAATATCATCCCAATGAACAACGTAATGTATGTGTAGGGAGTATCATAACTCTTCTACAACTCTTTGAAGTCCACATCCATTCTAAACAATTAGTCAGTTTCATAGTTACTGAAATGCTAGAAAGAGCAATGTCTCATAGGGAATAAGACTAATATCATAATTTGAATCCCATGAAGGCTCCAAGTAGAATAGAACTTAAGTAAGAGTAGAGGTTATAAATGTTTTATCAGCATTAACAAAGTCTTACTAGAATTATGACTCTAGTGTCCCAAGGTATAGAATGAAAAATTTGTAGTAATCATGATCGTTATCTCATGGCAAGATTCGCCAAGCTTCACATGCACTGCAAGTTGCAATTACGTGTGCACCCGTAATGGTAATTTGCTTTGCATGGTCACCCTTAGCTTCACCTACCGAAGTTAACATATCTTGTCAAGTACAGAGTGTTATCCATGATTTGAGTATCAAGGATATGGTTACTAACAAAAAGTTAATTAACCGGAGTTGTACAAGGAATCAATTGAGTAAACATTCACTTGAGCAAGGAATAATCGAAACGATCCATGTACTTTAATCCGAACTATGATTAAGTAGTCATCTGATCTGAGTACGTCGCGTCTCTTGTCTACTAGCGTCGTCTTAGCCAGCATGTCCGTCTTCCAAGATTCAACCCAACAAGTTATAAATAAGGGAGCATATAGTAATTGTGACATCGACAGACGTATGGGATAAAGGTTGGCTTAACAACCTAAGTCCTTAGAAGAATTTTTAAAATAGCACTTATCAATCCATCCGAATATAAGTCAAATACATAACGAGAGGATGCGCTTACCTAAAGCTTTCTCAAGGTATAAATAGATGATATGATACTCACAACCTTCTCAAATAAGTAAACCATAGATAGCTTGTAAGACAAGGTATGTAAGCATAACCGATAATATACCTAAAACATTCACATGAATATTGTTGCACACATAATCCCATTATGCATAATACATGTGGGTAAGCAATATATTATGAAGTAATAAGCAGTCAATCGAATCATAAAGAACATGTATGTAATACAAATGCATACAAACGCATACAAACCCTAGTATGCATCATATATGAAGGTTCTTAGGTTATAGTCTAGGTCGAGTGCTCCACCTAATTCTCTATAACCAATGGCTCTGATACCAATCTGTCACACCCTCACCTATAGCGGAAACACGAGGATGTAACGAACGGGATCATCATAACACATTGTTAATTAATAGAGATGCAATAAATGATGAAAGTCAACGTGTCATGATGTCACCTAACACAAATGGAGACTTGTGTCGCAGTTAGTCAATTCCACAACAAACATAGTCATACAAACAAAATAAGTATAAATCCCATAACCCGGGAGTAAGTGATCAAATATGTATAACAAGTAAAAGTCAAACGATAGTCAAAACATCCAAATTTTAAATAATGCAGTCTAAGGTCATTTGCTAAGTCAACATCCCTAGCAATCCTCACTGATTGTTACCTGAAAAGATATGCTCAAAATGGTCAACATATTGTTGGTGAGTTCGCAGGTTTAAATAATAAACAAAACGTGATGCTGTGTAAGAGTTTGGTAGGAAATGAGTGTATACAGTTATAAGCAAGTATTATCACATGTAAACATGAGGATCACAACTAAACCTACGACGTACACACAGAACTTGTCGAAACATATTCACCCTAGGGCCCGCACATAGCCACTGTTAGTCCCAACTAGTATATTAACAAACAAGGGTGGGGGTGTCAGCCCAATAGTACTATCAATACCTGTCCGTCAGCTCCAACACCGAAGTTAAATAGTTGTTAATAAAGAACCACACAGACCACTCATGCATGTACCAGATAAATACTTACAACATAGTAAACACAACAGTCCCAAAATGAATTAGTTCACAACATAAAAGGGTGAGCATACTTTTTCCCCTAGTTTATAAATGTTTAAGATGAAACGGGGCCACGAAAATCACCTTGTATGATGCGGGATTAATGACAGAAGTGATAAGCTTCTACTAACACAAGCGAACCAAAGAGTCAAGAGCCTATAATATAAATAATTAAATTATAACACGTCTAGTAACATGGAGATGCTTTCGGTTTATTTCGGGTCGGTTCGGGTTCAACGCGCGCCTTGCTAATATATATATAATACACACACACACACACACATATATATATATATATATATATATATATATATATAATTTTACGTGTTTATTTATTCGTATAGTTAGACACTAAGTGAGAGTTTATAAGTATATGATGGATCATGACCAGGCCTTAAGATATACATGTTGTTATAAATAAATAACTCGATTACTCTTTTTGTTAACAACGAGTAATATTTACATATATATTTAATCGCACCAATACACAAATTGCCCACACATGAATACACACACATCACATAGAATGCACCTTGTGAACACGTGCATATAGCCATACTGCCATACATATAACACTCCCAACACACACTATACACCCACACATACTACATTATACAAGCGCACACACCTGCCACATCTAACAATATCACACACTGAAACACACACACAAATGCACACACTAATTCACACATTCAGATTCTTATGCACATACACACACTTATGTATAAAACACACACACAACCTATAAACACACAAACCCACTGTCCATGTACAAATTACACACACATGAAGCATACACACACCAAACACACACACCACACACATACACGTTATACACACACACTTCTGCACCATATACAAACACTCGCACACATATACGCATTCGAAATACACCCGAGGACCACATACGTGCACGCAACAGCCAAAGGCTGCTGTGTTCGGCCTTTCTCGTGGCCGCACGCACATCGAAACTCCACCGCAACGCTATCGTAATACACGTACACAATCACATGTTGCCTCCGACTCCCGAATACACAATATCTCGCGTTATGGCGGCCCGAAACTAACCGAACACCAACCGTGATATAATGAGACAGAAAGCATACAATTACGGGTTTTCTTACCGTTGAACGGAGCTACGTTGGGGCAGTGGTGGTCGGGAGTACTCCTTAGTGACTCTCGGTGGTCGTACATCGTCTGAACGGCGGTCGGAAACTCCTTGGATGCGGCTGGTTTTCAGGGGGGGGGGGGGGTTCAAGCTTAGGTTACGACATGTATATATATATATATATATATATTTCTATTATTGCAATTTAGTCCCTCAGTTATAAACTAATTATTCCCCTTAAGTTTATTTAACGATAATTTAAACCCTAATCTATTAATCTTTATTTTATATATTCCGAACTCTCAAATACGTAAGTCTTTAACGAATCCATTTAGGTTATTTGTGTGCACGAACTATGACGTGAAGCATGGATAGTATTAGTGCGTTTAAGGTTTGCCGCTCCGCAAAGTGCAATTGGGTAGCTTTTATGCGAGTGAATATATTCATGTTATAATAATAATAACAATAATAATAATAATAATAATAATAATAATAATAATAATAATAATAATAATAATACGTAATTTTATTATAATTTACTAGTCTATTATCTAGAATTTAGCGCGACGATCTATCGACGTAATTTAACCCTACAATACATATATTAATCATTTTGAGTCGATAATTGCATAAACGAAAGATAACGAACTTCGGTTAATTGACGGAACTTTTAGTGATGGATGTCACATCAGTGCACAGTTTTAAATCATTTACGAGATTATCATTGTGTTCTAATAACCTAGCAAATTTTAAATCAATGCCTTCTCTAAATTTATGACATTCATCACAAACATGTTTATCAAACAATTCGTCTTTAGAGTATCTATGCAGAACTAGGCGAGTCAGCCATAAGTGCAGATTCAGACTCTTTGATAACTGGAGATTTTGAGTTTGTAGCATTCAACTCTTCTTCAACAAGATGATCTACCACATCCATAGCTTCTTCAATATCTGAACGTGTATGCTCAGTTATGATGTCTCCCTCGCTCGCAGATCCATCATCCAAATCATCAACTAATGTTACATTTGATTCTCCCTTAGATACAAATCTAAAGGACCAGTCTTGTCCTTCATCTCCTTGAGCGACCATAACTTTTGACTCTCTTCTTGATGATGCCCTAATCTTCTCTTTGTCCTGACAGTTGATCGAAGGAAAAGGGTTGCCATTACCCGTCTTCTTTGGTTTTACGCATTCACGTTTGAAGTGCCCCTTTTCTCCACAGTTGAAGCATGTGACCTTGGTTTTATCAAACCTAAATGTAGTTTCTTTAGTGGCAACCAAGTTCTGCCTCATCTTCTTAACAAACTTTTTGGCTCTCCTAACTGCACTAGCCAAAGCTCACATTATATCCATACGCTCCAACTCAGTCTCATCCACCTGCTCGTAGTCCTCGTCAGCTAGATGACAATTTACAATCTTACCAGTGACTAATCCATCATAAGACTAAACACTACTGCTAGAAAATCCATTTGGTCTTTGGAAACTTCCACAGTAACATTTCCGATATTCTCGGTCTTCAGCTTAGTTGGGTTGGAATCAGGAATAACGTATTGGATTTTAGATGATCCTGATGCTTCGCTTCCTGAGCAACTGCTTTGGGAAGGAGCAGATGAATTAAACACAAACGCCGTTTATAGTGGTGCACCTGATGAAGCTGGAGTAGGAACAGAATTGTACAGTGAAGAATTCTGAGCATAGGATCCTTTCTTAGACTTGTATTTCAGTCGTAGTTCTTTCTCCCTTAACTTCAAGATGAAATCATTTATGTCTAAAGTAGCAAGAGTGTCATTTTGTCTCAGATTAGACACAAATGGATCTCATTTGTCTGGCAGACCATCAGCAAAACTTGAAACTTTGTCTTCCATAGATATAATCACACCATGAGTATGCAGTCACTTATCAAATGATAAAATCGATCAATAATATCATCTAAGCTCTCATTTCCTATTGGTGAGAAAATATCAAATTGCTTTTTAAGAGCTTTAGCCTTCAGCGCCTTCAAGGTTGCATTACCATCATATCTTTTTTCTAAAGCCTCCCATAGCTTCTTCAACTGCTTGTTTTCAGAGAATTGATGGAATATATCCTTAGGTATCGACTGAGTCAACAATACATATACTTTCTTTTCAGCGATATGTAGAACCTTCTGAGCTTCGTTCATACCCCCAGAGTCAACTTCACCCCATTTGCATTGACTGGTACAGTAGAACCAGTCTCTATAGATGTCCATAGATTAGGGTCCACACCATTCAAGTATATCTCAAACCGCTGTTTCCACTGTGGGTACACATCCAACGTCAACAACTTCGGCGGTTTATTGTGATTCTGGATCTCATTTTCCAGAAGAAGAAGATTTTGGATACGCGAGTCTTTTCCAGTAGTGAATGCAGCAAACTGGTCTTCCATGGCTTAAAACTTGACAAACTTGAGACAAGACAGATTCAATTGTGCGATTGAGCAAGGCGACTGGGTCAATTGTACGATTTAAGGATGCGAATGAATTCAGTCGTGCGATTTGATTCAGTCGTGCGAATGAAGAGTACGATTGAGGTCAACCGACTGGAATAACTTAACTGTGAGAATGAGCTATGCGAATGAGTCCAATCTTGCGATTGGAATATGGGAACGGGATTCAGTCGTACGATTGATCAAATCATGCGACTGAGGCTGCTGTGGTTGGAAAAAGTCAAATTTTGAACACTTTGACACAAAATACGAATTTTTCATGAACCCTAATCTGTCGTATGATGAAATGTCGAAACTTTAACTCAAACACTCATCAAAACACGTTTTTGAAGCCAAAAAAGTGAATCTTTTGATTAAAAACGTTAATTTTAACACCAAAACTAATCGAATCCACGTAAAATCACGAGCCAAAGCTCAGATACCACTTGTTAGGACCGTTTTCATACGGCGTACTAACTGATTCTACGTGAGACCAGATCAAATAGCACAAAATTCTATTTGATTGGCAATCCAATAAGTGAGATCGACAACCTGATCGATCTAACGATTAAACAAACGTTAAGAAAAAGTTGGAATCGATCAAGAACAAACTATGAAGTTGGATGGACGAACTGGGACGCTTTGGACGGCTAGGGTATGATAGTATTCGAAGTGTTATGTTTTTCCACGAATTATGTGGTATTTATAGGTTTTCAGTATCCATTCGTACGACTGAACCATTAGCATGGTTCAGTCGTGCAACTGACTCATGCGTTTGACTCATACACACGACTGAAGGTTCAATTGTGCGACTGAGTCAATCTTATGTCTCAGTCATACAACTGATCCAGTCTCCTGGTTCAGTCGTGCGACTGGTCCATAAGTATGGTTCATTCGTGCGTATGGTCCATAAGTATGGTCCAATAGCATGAATAACCACCCGACTAAGTTGAACACATTTCTGAATCATTATTGACTCAAAACTATGTACAACAACCTTAAACCTATATATAATGTTCATAAATATGAGTAATACCAATTACAATAAGAATATGATATAAACAAAGACAATTAAACATCAAAACGCATTTCATATTTCATTAAGCATTTGCATTACATATGTGTAAGAAATGAAAGACATTTACATTTAAGTACATAAATTAGAAACAGTGTATCAACAAAATCACTCACCAACTTCATCATACGTGAGTGGTCTTGTTTCACCACTGCCTTTTAATTCTTGAATATGATTTAGTAAATTGATACTTTATTGATTCTAGCTCCATGTTTTGACATCTTCCAGCCTCCTTTTAATCCTTTGTTTGATGTGCTGTATCTTCCTTGCAATTCTCTTATGAGGTCGACTGGAGTATTCAAAAGATGAAGAGAGTCCTACATGAAAATCAACAAAACCAGACAACTCTAGACATGTGTTATAGATGCTGAAAGGATAAGCACCAAGGTCATTTAAAGTGGCAATAGACAGACCATTCTTCATCAAACTTAGTTCTTTTCATAATATGTGAAACCGGACTTTTAAGGACTGTATCGGCCAAATGTGTTGAGGCCCCTAGAGATCGATTATGTAGGATCAATTGTGGATGAACATCATCATAGAGTATGCACATTCGTGTGCAGGGACTCGGTGGAACATAGGGTCAAACTACAACACTATTTCACACACAAACACTTTGAATTTACACTGAAAATATTGTACAAGATGAGTATTTATATCCTTATAATACGTGGTTATTAACTAACAACTAGCATAACTATCCTCTAACTTCCTGCTAATTACACATTTGGCTTTCGTATATTTGACATTCCTAAATTACCTTCTAATTGATATTAAGATTAAGTCCAATATTGCCTCCCCTAATCTTGACATGAAATTACTTTGATTAACTTTGCTTTAATGGCTGGCCACACCACATGATGGTTGCTAGGTAGATTTTGTTTCTAATCTTGCTTCTTGCTTCTTGCTTCATTGATTCTAATGATGAATCATCTTGCTTTTGTACTTTTTGCTTTGATTTGCCACATGGCTCTTCTTTCTTAATTTGCCACACAGGTTTTCTTTTTGCTTTGCACCACACATCCTTTTGGCTTTGCACCACACATCCTTTTCTATAAACGTACACAAGTCATCTTTCATATTTCACCACAGAGGTCAAATTTGCTTGCTTGCTACTTACTTTTGGCTAACTTGCTAACCAAATTTTCTTTGCTCCCAACCAACTTGCTAATCGGGGCTTTGGGTTCCTGACCTACTTGCTAATCAGGTTTTATGTGCTCTTAACCCACTTGCTAATCAGGTTCTTATGCACTAACTTGCTATACTCAACGAACAAAAGTTCGGAGTTACTTGCTATACTCAATGAGTCACTAAGTCTCAGAGTTACTTGCTACTTGCTTTTCTCAACAAACCACAAGGTTCGGTGTATCTTGCTACTTGCTATGCGAATCGTTGCGATTCTATTTGAGTGCTATGTGAACCAACAAGGGTTTGGTATAGTATGAACACCCCAATGTTTAAAGGAACTTGTTTGACTTTTCCATAGTGAAACTTCATTATTTTTTACTTTACATTAAAAATAAAATATTTATATGTTTTTCCTTTAAAGAGTATGTTCTTAAAAAAACGTTACCTTCAAAATTAGTGTCAACTGACTTTGACTCCCTTTTTTTAATAAATTAACACCATATTAATTTTTTCTTTAATAAACTTTCTGTTTAACTTTTAAATGTTTAACTTTTAAAATTCAAATAGCCAAATAAAGTCTCAGGATCGTCTCTTTTCAACAAAAACTTGGGTCAAACAAATGAAATTATTTGTATTAGGCTTTACGATTTTCACTTTTCTATTATACCACTGATGAGTCATTTTGATAATCAAATATTTGATCAAATCAAAACTTGATTTTGTTTTGTAACGCAGATGGGTTCGGGAAAAACCTTGAATGATATGATCTTGATTTTGAGACGATTTATAAATTCATTTCTTGAAACATTAGAAGGGATTTGATGTTGAAAGTTTACTCTTGATTCAGTTAATTCTCTGTTTCGATTTTTCATTCACCGGACTCCGGCCGGAAATCTGTAACTTCGATTTGTTGAAAAAACGATTATGGGTTCTTAATTTTAATGATCATTTGATCATTTCATCGATTGATGATGGTGATCACGTATCTGAATCGATAAACACGTTCCTTGTTATCGGTTTGTTTTTAATTTTGTCTCTATTCATACATCACAAAACAAAGATGAGTCATTGATATGTTCTTTGCTTGAATTCATGGAATCCACTAAATTTTGGTTGATCCTTCTTTGAACCTCCGCTATGATACCATGTTAGAGGCCCTTCGAATTAATTATGGAGGATCAATTGTGGATGAACATCATCATAGAGTATGCACATTCATGTGGAGGAAATCGGTCGAACACATGGTCAAACGACAACACAATTTCACACACGAACACTCTGAATTCAACATTGAAGTATTTATACTCATGCGAAATAAATGGCCTAGGTAAAAAATCTTAAAATCTTTGGAAAGAATTACAAACACAGATCATATAGAAATGGTTTTGGAATAAATTCTGTGCATTCAAAATAATGAAATCGACGACATACTTATGCATACAACGTGCTCTAATCAAGGATAAGAATGTGGAACTATAAAAGGAAGATATGTAATGTAACAATGTATGGAAAGTCTAATAATGAAAAAATCTTGTTTCCATTACTCCCCTCAAGATGGAGCATAAAGGTCACGAGTGCCCAGGTTGTCGAGTAGCAGTCTGAGTTGCCGTGCTCCAAGGGCCTTTGTAAATAAATCTGCAATTTGTGACTTGGTGTTGATGTGGATCGGTTCGATTTCCTTTGACTCAACTCTCTCCCATAAAAATAGCAATCCATCTCGACATGCTTTGTTCGTTCGTAAAAAACTAGGTTGTTAGCAATATGTTTTACTTCCACGTTATCACAAAACCGTTGGGTTGGATTAGTTTGTTGCAAACCTAGATATTTTAATAGCCAACGTAACCATAACACCTCACTAGCAGTGGTTGCCATTGCTCGATATTCTGCCTCTACGGAAGACTTGATACAACAGATTGTTTCTTCGCTTTCCACGAGATGGGTGCGCCACCCAGGAGCAGCAGGTAGCCAGTTCTGGACCTTCTTGTGTCACGACATCCCAACCAGTCGGAGTCGGTGTAAGCAATGAGATTATTACCTCCTTCTTTAGGAAACAAGATTCCTTGGCCTAGAGTAGCCTTTAGGTACTAGAGTACTTTCACGGCAGCGATTATGTTGCTTTGTCTAGGGTCAGATACAAATTGGCTCAGTACATTCATTGAGTAGGCTACATCTGGCCTAGTAGCTTGCAAATAGAGAAGCCTGCCAACCGATTTACGATATGTGGTCGCATCAACTCGGACTTCTTTATCGCTCCTTTATAGTTTGGTGTTTTGTTCCATGGGCATAGCACTTGGTTTACACCCCATCATACCACTATCTTTTATGATATCCATGATGCATTTTCTTTGACTAAGAACTATACCTTCCTTGGTACGAGCAACCTCAATACCGAAGAAGTAATTTAGGACTCCAAGATCTTTCATGTTGAATTTCATGTTGAGAAATAACTTGGTTTCTCATATTTTCTTTGAATCATTTCCCACAATTATAACGTCGTCCACATAAATGAGTGCAGCAACAAACGAGGTTTCAGTCTTATAAATAAAAAGAGAGTGATCGGCACGTGTTTGTTGGAACCCCACTTCACTCAAGGCCGCTGTGAACTTATGATACCAGTTTTAGAAGCTTGTTTTAGGTTGTAAAGGGATTTTCTGAGCCTACAAACCTTCGTTTCATTTCCCTTGTCAAATCCTTGTGAGATTATCATGTAAACCTCCTTGTCTAGATCACCGTATAAAAAGGCATTGTTTATATCTAGTTAATGCATGATCCAGTTTTTCTTGACTACAACCGCCAAAATTATTTCAACGGTAACAAGCTTGGCGACCGGAGCAAAGGTATCATCGTAATCTACCCCTTCGAGTTGAGTGAAACCTTTAGCCACTAATCTCACCTTGTATCTGTAAAGTTTATGAGAAATCTTCAATACAAACCCAAAATAAGTGAGAGTCTCGATATATATACCGATTCCTCTCTACAAATACACCCAAAGAGATTCACCCAAATGTGGTGAACTCGGTACAAAAGCGAGAGTGCAGCAGATATCCAACAGGTAGAAGAAGACTGCACTGTTCAAGTGCAGCGATGAAGAAGAAGAGGCTGCCAACCGAAGAAGAGGCTATCGATTTCGTATATGTCGAATGGGTTATCAAAACCCTAAGACCGAGTGAGATGTTTATAATCTCACCAAGTTACACTCAGCCCCTTTAACCTTGTGATTTGTCACCTTTAGCCCTTGCTATATCCTGCAATGACAATTAGACACAAAACTAGAAATGGAAACAGAGATAACGACATGTTACAGATGAATTGATTCAATAATTTTAACAACCCCCCTCAATTCAAACTGTAAACATGTCAATCAGGCCTAGTTTTTGACATAGCGACTCGTGTTGCGCGACAGCCAATCCTTTTGTAAAAATATCTGCAACTTGATTAGCAGATTTAATTTGCTCTGTTTTAAAGGTTCCAGCACTAATTTTTTCTCTAAGAAAATGAAGATCCAATTCAAAATGCTTAGTTCTTTCATGAAAAACAGGGTTTGCTGCAATAGATATTGCAGCATTATTATCACAAAACATTGGGACAGGTAGCTTAAGATTGATGTTTAATTCCTTAAATAAATTGATGATCCACATGACTTCACAAGCAACAGAGCACATTGCCCTGTATTCTGCTTCAGCAGAAGAGCGGGAAACAGTGCTTTGTTTCTTGCTTTTCCAAGAAACAAGAGAGTTACCTAAGAACACGCAATAACCAGAAACAGACCTTCGTGATTCTAAACACTTACCCCAATCAGAATCAACAAAGGAAACTAATTCAAAAGAATCATTCTTTGAGAAAGAAAGACCTTTACCAGGAGACTGTTTTAGGTATCTAAGCAATCTAAAAGCAATGTCAAGATGCGTTTTGGTTGGAGCATGCATAAACTGGCTCAGGAATTGAACAGCATAGGAAATATCAGGTCTGGTCAATGACAAATAAATCAATTTTCCAATCAATTTTTGATACATGGACATGTTGGACAAAGGGGAGTCCTCTGACTTACATTTTGAAGAAACAAGGAAGGTTTGTTCAATTAGGGTACCAACGGGTTTACATCCAAGATAACCAAACTCGGATAGTAAGTCCAAACAATATTTTCTTTGTGAAAGATTAATACCCTTGTCTGTATATATAACCTCAATCCCCAAAAAGTATTTTAATTTACCTAGATCTTTTATCATGAAACTCGAACTTAAAATTTTTTTTACTTTTGATATTTCATGATTGTCATTTCCAGTTATCACGATATCATCCACGTATACAAGTAAGGCAATAAACAAGGATCCATTTTGCTTAATAAACAAGGAATGGTCACATAAACTTTGTTTAAAGCCATTTTTAAGTAAAACACCAGTGAGTTTTTCATTCCATTTTCTGGATGCTTGTTTCAAACCATATAAAGACTTAACCAGTTTACACACTCTAGTATCAGATTTCGAGTAATATCCCTCAGGCAAGGTCATGTACACATCTTCAGTAATGTCACCATACAAAAAAGCATTGTTAATATCTAACTGAAACAATGACCATCCATTTTGAACAGCAAGACTGATTATGCATCTAACCGTTACCATTTTAACTACAGGAGAGAATGTTTCGTCAAAATCAATACCCTCCTTTTGATTATATCCTTTAGCTACTAATCTGGCTTTATACCTATCTATTTCACCATTTGACTTATATTTGATTTTATACACCCATTTACATCCTATGGGTTTTCTACCCGGTGGTAGATCAACGACAACCCAAGTATTATTTTTATGCAAGGCTTCCATTTCAATATTCATAGCGTCTATCCAGTTCTTATCCTTGGACGCCTCGTAATAACTTTGGGGTTCAATGGTCTTATTTAAGTTAGTAGCAAAGCAAAAATTTTCAGGAGATAAGTGGGCATAATTAACAACTTTTTCTATGCCATATTTTACCTTCCCCTCAACTACATAATCAGAAAATTTTTTTGGTAAAGACCCTGTTCTAGTTGACCTTCTTGATGCATGATTTTGGGTATTTTGCCCCTCAGAATGGTTAGTCTCATCATTAGGTACTGAGGAAGTGTCAGCCGTCACATGACCCTCACATGTATCAGCACTTGGCTGCTGAAGATTAGCTTCAGCCTCGCCAAAAATGCTGCTACTTGTGTTATCAGGTTGCTGATCCTCACTGGCAGAACCTTGAGACTTATCCCTCTCCTCATCATAGGGGACTTTGCCATTAAAGATTTCATGTGGCTCCTCATTAAAGAAATTCAAGTGATTCAACTCAGGTGAGGACTGACAATCAGAATCAGTTATAGTTGTTTCTTTAAAAGGAAATGTATTTTCATAGAATTTTACATCTCGTGAGAAAAATGTAGTTTTTGTTTCAAGATTCCAAAGTTTGTAACCCTTTTTTAAGTTTGAATACCCAATTAAAACACATTTGTCAGCCCTACTGGAGAATTTATTAGTGTTATTCAAAACAGTACTAAAACAGAGGCAGCCAAAGTTTCTTAAATGATCTAGAGAGGGTTTAAAACCAAACATCATTTCATAGGGACTCTTTCCTGATAGTATAGATGAGGGGGTCCTGTTTATTAAATAAGTGGCAGTTAGAATGCATTCAGACCAGAAATTAAGAGGAACACCTCCTTGAAACAACAAAGCACGAGCAACATTTAATAAATTCCTATGTTTCCTTTCAGCAATCCCATTTTGTTGTGGGGTATGCGTACAAGATGTTTGATGTAAGATTCCTTTAGATTCAAAAAAACTTGATAATTGATTATTCACGAATTCAGTGCCGTTGTCACTTCTAAAAACTTTGATTGTTTTATTAAACTGATTTTCAATCACATGGCAGTAAGCTGTTATGCTTTGGAAAGTCTCATCCTTTGTTTTTTGAAGGTAGCACCAGACTGTTCGTGAGTAATCATCAACAATTGTAAGAAAATATTTATATCCTTCTTTACTGGTGATCTTGTACGGACCCCACAGATCAAGATGAACAAGTTCACCTATAAATTTTGATTTGTGGTTACTCAAAGGAAATGGGACTCTAGTTTGTTTTGCTTTGTGACATATGTCACAAGGCTGTAATTCCTTTATAGTGTCAATTTTGAAAACATCTTTTAAGATATTTAAAACATTATCAGAAGGATGTCCAAGCCTAGAGTGCCATAGTCTAGCATTTTTTATATTATTATAGCACACATTCATAGACTGACCGTGTTTAGCAAAGAAGTATAAACCACCGGTTTGTTTACCAGTCACCAAGACTCTCTTTGACTTCAAATCCTGAATATGACAACTATCTTCATCAAAACAAACTTCTAACTTGTTATCTCTAGCGAGTTTATGAACAGACAACAAATTTACACTGTATTCAGGAACAACGAACACATCTGTTAATATAACGTTATTTGTCAAATTCAAATTTCCAATCTTTATTACTTTGGCTGATGTACCATTAGGGTGACCAACTGTTATGTTTAGATTTGACACATCAACACAGTTTGTAAGATCCTTATCAGTTTTGGTCATGTGTTGATTAGCCCCTGAATCAACAATCCATCCAATTTCAAAATTATCTTTCGAAATGGATGAACAACTTAAGATCCCAATGTTAGAGAGAAAATCATATGATTTATCTTTACCTCCAACCCCAGTGGTTTGGGAATCCGTGGCATGCTTTTCACTAAGGATATTCATCAATTTTGTGACCTGTTCAGGAGTGAAAGACAGAGAAGCAGCAGAAACAGGGCCAGACTTGTTAACAGGAGGTGTTGAGTTGTTTGAGTGGAATGCTTGTTGGAATCCTTTATTAGATTGATTTGCATTTTTCTTTTTATAGTTGGGTGGGTAACCAACAAGTTCATAACATCTGTCTACTGTGTGACCAATTTGATTACAGTGGGTGCACTTAAGATTAGGGTTAGGTCCCTTTCCAACTCTTTTCTTATTATCAAAAGATTGATTTGACTTAGTAAAAAAGCTACGTTCTGATTTTGTTTTGTCGTAGAAGAACCACCATTTCTGTGAGATTCTTCCCGAGATATAATAGAAAAGGCTTCTTTGACAGTTGGAAGGGGATCTCTAATGAGCAGATTAGTTCTGACGGGCTGATAAACATCATCCAGCCCCATGAGAAACTGCATTAATTTGATTAAGTGATTGAAGTCATTAAATTCTTTAGCAGCAGTACATGTACAAGAGGGAAGTTGGAGCATAGAATCGAATTGTTTCCACATTGTATTCAACTTATGATAATATTCTGATACGGAACTACCATTTTGTTTTAAAGCATTTATGTTCTGGTATAAATTGAACACAACAGACCCATCCACTTTAACGTATGTTTCTTTTAAGTCTTTCCAAACATCAGAAGCAAATTTAGAGTAAACTTGTCCTACATATAGCTCATCTGTTATGGAATTTAGGATCCAAGATAGTACCACCGAATTACATCTATCCCATTGCTTAGCTAACACTTCATTATCAGTGGGTTTCTTACATGTTTCATCAATAAAACCAATTTTATTCTTAACTTCAAGTGCCAGTTTCATAGAACTTGCCCAAACAGAATAGTTTTCTGTTCCTTTCAGTTTCATTGTTATAATAGATAATGTATTTGAATCATTAGCATGTAAATAAAGTGGGTTGCTAGGGTCCAGTTTGCTTATTAATGTTTCATTAATAACTAAAGTTCCAGATGTGGATCCGTCACCCATTTCAGTTTTGTTTTGAGAAAAAAGATAACTACCAACAGAGCAAATATAACAATGAGCACACAATCACGCGCACAGAGAACGCACGAGGGTCAGAGCCAGGTTTTCACACCACTACAGTGGCAGATCAAGGATTAACCCAATGGCGTTGGATGCAATCACACAATAAAGATAACCACATAAGTGAATGCACAGAGAATCAAGATAGATATCAATGCAACACAAAAAATGCAAAACAGGGGATGGCTCTCCCTGTTGAATATAACCAGTACCGGTACTCCTAACCCGGTCAAAGTATGCCTAGACACAACAGTACGTGTAACAGGAAATAATAAAAGAGAGTAGAAGAGATGTCCTCACAGCGGGGTGTACCAAGTTAATGGTATTCCAATAAGCGGTGACCCGTAACCTTCTAGGGTTACAAGGTCACAGAAAAGAAGAACCTAGCAGTTAGTAACGCGTAACCTTCTTGGGTTACTGCGTTACTATAGATATAGGGGCTTTATTACCCTGAACCAGATCCGAATCAGCAGCAATCAACCGTAACCCAGTGAGGATCAACCGAATCAGTCCAAATCACCAGGTCGACGGAGGGCACCAATCGAATCAGCAGGTCGAATGAAGCCAGCAGGTCGACTGAGGATCAACCGAATCAGCAGGTCGACTGAAGCCACCAAATGCAAATAAAACGAATCTAAGATCTAGGGTTTCAAAGATGTCAAAAACCCCAAATCTCAGAATAACACCAGAGATCGTTTCAGTCCAAATCCCCAAGGGATACGAAACCCTCGGTTAAGAACCGAAGATGTATCAGCGGAAGGCTCACGGATACCAGAGCCTAAGCTCTGATACCATGTAAAGTTTATGAGAAATCTTCAATACAAACCCAAAATAAGTGAGAGTCTCGGTATATATACCGATTCCTCTCTACAAATACACCCAAAGAGATTCACCCAAATGTGGTGAACTCGGTACAAAAGCGAGAGTGCAGCAGATATCCAACAGGTAGAAGAAGACTGCACTGTTCAAGTGCAGCGATGAAGAAGAAGAGGCTGCCAACCGAAGAAGCGGCTATCGATTTCGTATATGTCGAATGGGTTATCAAAACCCTAAGACCGAGTGAGATGTTTATAATCTCACCAAGTTACACTCAGCCCCTTTAACCTTGTGATTTGTCACCTTTAGCCCTTGCTATATCCTGCAATGACAATTAGACACAAAACTAGAAATGGAAACAGAGATAACGACATGTTACAGATGAATTGATTCAATAATTTTAACAGTATCATTCTATCTCCCCGTTTGGCTTGTACTTTATCTTGTAAACCCATTTAGAGTCAATGGATCGCTTCCCTTTTGGTAATTCTTCAAGAGTTCACGTGTTATTAGTTTCAAGAGCTTGTATCTCTCTTTTTATCGCCTCTCTCCAAGCTTCTTTCTGCACAACTTGCTTAAAGGTTTTAAGCTCATCATTTGAACCGACGGTCAACAAATAAGCTTTATGAGAGTTAGTAAACTTTTCATAAGAGATGAAATTAGCTATAGGGTGTACCGTGGTTGGTATGGCCGAGGAGTCTTGATCGGTGACGGGTGGGTGTGGACGTGCTTAACGATGGTGGGAGGAATAACGTAATCATCAATGCGTACAGATCGAGTTTTGTTCCTTTTCTCTCTAACTTCATTCTGATCAGAACTGCTTATTTCTAGTATGTCATTTATTTCTTGATGCTCTTCACTGCTTTCATTTTGCATGGTAGATTTGTTGCCATGCAAGTTGTCATCAATACTCTTGTGATGCACTTCATTTTCTTGGTAGTTAGCATGCACATCATCCCTTTCAATATCATTAACTCCATGTTTATTGCTACTGCCCTCATCATTATCTCTTTGAATTTGGTTGCCAATTACTTCCCATCATTGTACCATGGAGGTAAGTCAAAAGTTTCATGCTCATCCTTTTCATCTTGTTCCGTTATTGTCTTGAATGGGAATACATTTTCGTTGAATTTTACATCTCTTGCTATTACCATTTTGTAGTTATTCACGTCATAAATCTTATACCCCTTAGTTCCTCGGGGGTATCCCACAGATATTCCTGGTCTCCCCCTTTCTACGATAATACGCAAGGCAACCAAAGGTTCTTATGTTCTCATATCTTCAACTCCCAGTTGTCACATATAACTGTTTTAACTTCCTTGCCGAATTAGGTTTTAATCATTTTGATGAGTGCGATCAAACAATCACAAGCTTAGGGGTTTTTTTATGAGAAAGACCCACACGAAGCGACTGAAATCATCCACAATTGTTAAAAAATAAGTCACTCGTGTGTGTGTGGGCGTTTTATAACTTCCCCGGATTTCACAATGCAACAGCTTAAAACAATCTTTAGTTTTTATTGAACCAATTGGAAAAGGAAGTCTAGAAAACTTAGCTCTTAAACAAGAGTCACAACAAAAATCTTTGTCTCGAAAGAGTTATTCTTAACAAAATTTAAATGGGAAAGTTTGCCAAGTGAAGCGTGCCCCAAGCGCTTGTGCCATAGGTCGCTTGTGATTGCTAGGGCCTTTCTTCCACCTCCCACCATGTCCATCCAATAGAGCCCGATGGGTCGGATCCAGGTCCCATCCTGGTCAATTTAATTCGACTCGAACCCAGGCACCCATGCATTAATAGCCCAGCTATGCCAATTTAATATGGATCCAAATACTCCATGTTTGTTTTACTAGCTCCGCATGTGATGTTTTTATTTAATTGTTTATTTATTTTTCTTTAATTAATTTTGCATGTTCTATTAAGTTGTTTTATTAAGTAGTGGTGGTTAGCCCATGTTTAGGAGCAGTTTATTTTTCCTTGTGATTTCCATATGTAATGTATCGATGATCTGGAGAATGTACAGTGAGTTTTTAGAATGAGAATTTTATGTTTATTTATCTTAGATTAAGTTAATTTGTGTCTTTGCTAGGTCAACCGTGGCATGTTGGGTGGTGTTCTTAGACTTGATTCCCTAACCGTAGTGGTGTATCTGTATCTATGGTTATATATCATTGCCATATTGTTTGTTTTGGTGCTGAATCTGTATCCGAAACGAACCGTAGATATATCCGTTCTTTTGATCGTTACGTTTGAGTCTGGTGTATTCGGGACAGCTCCTATTAGGCAATCCTCTGCTGTTCATCTTCGGCTGCTAGGTGATAGGCTTCACCCAACGTGGGTGTCGGTTTCATGGCAAGGATTTGGGTTCAGATCATAGGGAACTCCTTGTCAAGTCTAAGGAGGAACTCATACAGACGTTCCTTGTCTCTCATATCCATCAGCTTCTTTCCTTGATCACATTTGCGCCCATTACAAATGCACTTGGGCATTGATAGGGTAGACCCCATTTCGTCCCATATGGCCCTTAGCTTTGTATAGTACACGAAAATAGAGACTCCATCTTGTTTTATGAAAGACAAAAGTTGTTTTAATTCGTATGCTCGAGGAGCACTATCGTTTCCGAATCGTTCCTTTAGATCTGGAACCTTTAGATCTTTCCAGACTTCTTCTGCGGTGTTAGCGCATTTCACACTAATCCTTATCTTATTCTCCATTGTCGTGTTTAGCCATCCTTGTATCATGGCATCACATCTCATCCACACCATGTAATTGGATGCGTTTTCCTCCGGCTTCTTGAGCGTTAGTTGGTTTTGTTTGGCAAATAGGAAATTTAACATCTCCTGTGACCAATGCTGATAGTTATTATCATTTAATGCTTCGTTCACATGAATTTGACGTGGGTAATACAAAGGATGCTGATAAAAAGGGGAGCTGTGGTCGATGACTTCTTCCTTCTTTCCGACATTGGATTCATCATCACCTGCCATGTTGTTGTGGCCGGCGATGGAGGTTCTTTTAGGTTTTCGGTTCTTTTATCTGATATCATATAAAAGTGGTTTTGGAATAGTTTCTGTGTATTCAAAATAATAAAATCGATGACATCCTTATGCATAGAAGGTGCTCTAATCAAGGATAAAAATGAGAAACTATAAAAGGAAGATATATAATGTAACAATGTATTGAAATTCTAATAATGAGGAAATCTCGTTTCCATTATTAGATCAATATATAATAGTGCAAGTATAACTTTGATCACTTGTTTGTTTTTTATTAGTTTATAAGTGTGGGTACAATAACAAAATCAATTATAGTTAGATTGATTAAGCTTGTTTTGAGGTGCTTATTTTAACGTCGATTTGTTATAAATTTGCTGTGGCATAGATTAGGGAATGTAAGATATGTAGGGTAAATATCGTATGTATTAAAAGTTGTTTTTTTATTGTTACATTTAAGTACTAGCTTTTTTTATTGTTTTTTAAGTTTTTGCTTTATCTTTTTATTTAGTTTATTGTTTTTTAATAACATTTTTATCGTATTGTAATAATCTTTTTATAAATTTATTTTATAAAAATATAAAAAGTTAATATTCTTTTATCACCAATCATAGTAACAACTAGATTTAAATGCCGCGCGTTGCTGCGGCCGTGCAAGTTTGCTTGTTCTGCTACTAAACGGACACATTCTTAAAAGAGTTCAGTTACAAAAGGCGATTATGTGACATGATTTTTAAAATACCCTGCAGCTGGTGCAAGTCCTGATTTCTTCATTGACTCGTTAAACGGTTGGGGAAAACAATAGGAATCAACTGTCTGTGAATCGTTAAGTTCTTCACACTCACCGTTGCTAAACAATAAACAAAAACCCCTATGCCTGAAAGTTTTAGGACCAAGGTTTTAAATTATTATGAAAGAATACCGTAAGAAGCTAAAGAAGTAGAGGTGGTATGATTCATATGTCAGGCGAGTCACACAATGGGTCAAAACAAGCTCGGGTCAAAATGGACCGGTTCTAGTTGGATTGACCAATAAACACTTTCTTGTCCATTAATTATTTTTTTTTGTAAATAATTGTTGGTTGAGTATGAGTATAAAACACAAATTTGTTACCATAATAATATAAAAATAGAAAAGATTTAAAAGGTTGTATGTATTAGAAATAGACTTTAGGTGACGAATAGTTCACTGGTTCAGCAGATTTGACCCATTTGTTTTTAGCTAAATTTGTTTATGACATTGAGACCCATATGACCTGTTTGAAATAAAAACAATCTAAATTGACCCATTTAAAAGTAAATGGTTCAATATTGCCACATCTTTATCACGAACTTTGCAAAATTCTTTACCTAAAATCTGAGTTTGAAGAGGCAAAGATAGACAAGAACTGGTTAACCAATATACATGGAACCAAAAACTCAAGCTTGTTATGCTTCTTCTTGCATACTTGCCACTGTAATAATCTTAAATTGCTTGAAACAGTCAATCTTCCCCCTGTAATCCATCAAGATATCAAATAAGAATAAAGGGAATACCCGGTGCATAAAGCTCCCGCTTTGCGCAGGGTCCGGGGAGGGGCCGGATCGCGAAGCGATCTGATGTACGCAACCTTTCCTTGCATAATTTTGTGCAAGAGGCTGTTTTCACGGCTAGAATACACAAATTTATTAATTTATTAGAAATGATTATAAAATTTGTACTATTTAATCATCATAGAATTTGTTTTGAGTAAATCAATTTAGGAGGTTGTAAACATTTACTTTGGGCGACTCTCGCTCTCGCTCTTGACTTGTTTCATTTTATAGTAAAAAATTTATACTTTACATATTTGTCTCGTTAGAGAAGAAATAAAACCCAACCCCTTGTACAATCAAACAGATACACCTACAATCGCTCTGGACCCGTTTCAGTTTCTAGTAAAATTTTAAACTTTTACCCGTTTGTCTCGTTACAGATAAAATCTAACCCGAATCAATCCTTTGTACAAATCAAACAGATACAAAATGAAAGATAATTACTTGTGCAAGGAAACCAATGATCAACATCCCAAGCAAGAGCAGAAGCCGAATCAGCATGAAAATACAGAACATTGCCATATGGGTCGACCCTAAACGTCTCAGGATCAAAGCCAGCATTCCTGTAGTCCCAACCATCAAAAATTAAAATCCCCTTTTTATTGAATAACATACAAATTTCTTGAATTAGTGCAGAAATTAAATCAAGCAAAAGCAGCAGATTTGAAATTTTGAATTACCCAAGATGATTGAGTTGCTTCCAGAGTAGGCTTACAAAAATCTTTGGTCTTGCTGAGGGTTTGCTTTCGGGTCTGTCTCCTGCATCTCCAAGTCCCGGGACAATCATCTTGAAATCATCATTCAAACATGAGATACATCTCCGAAATTTAAACTAAAAGTGGCTATGGCTGATGCTTTATGTATAGCTACAAGTGTTTGAATGCCCAAAAGGTAACACAATATATGGTCAGCTCCAATATGTTAAACGAAGAAAACTCGCGAACATCTACTATATGTCACTGATCTGCAAATGGTTTCATATGAATGATGTTCTTACTTTTATTAACGCTATAACTAAAACTTATTGACATGTTGAATGGTTGTACTATCATACTCACTAACCCACCATCTGCAAAAGTTAGCAGCTGCCATATCTGTTAGAAAAGATGTAGACAACAATGTCCGGCTCGTGATTGATCATTTAGCTAAGTTTGATATCAATGGCATAGTATTTGTAAATGATGCTAGCTTGATTAGCAAATTTTGACACACCGAAACAGTAAAACAAAACCGCAGGTTGCATCAAGAAAATCTCATAATATATTAGGGTTAAGGGATGAGAACTTGCAAAGAGAACGCGTACCAGAGCGTAGTGCATGTAATTATGTTTGAACCCCTTGAAAACCATAAACTTCACCCCAATAAGCTTTCAAAATTCAACTCAATAATGTTATATCATATGTAAACACAAAGAGAAGCAATACCAACAGAAACCTAATAACTATTATGCTGTTATATAAAGCTTTGTGCAGCCACAGTAGTGTAGACATAGATAAATTTTCTAATCATGAAAGGTAATAGATGGATATTTTTTCTTTCACTCATGAAATTTTGTGTAATGATCAATGCTAACAGCACCTTAAAGAATATAAATCAAAACCAAGAAAGTAAAATAAGGTAACTAAATAATTTTAAGATATAACAGAGAGCGCAGGGCCTAAATCTAACTCGGTTTTATTTTTAAACTATATGCATTGCAGGACCTCTATTGAGCATCTTCTTAACCCAAAACGCCCTCAAAAGCAGTAGGAAATGATTCAGAACAAAAATAGATAGTTTTGAAACTTACATAATCAGATAAAATATTCAACAGAAGGGGTGCCAGGTTACCTCAACGACTTGACATTCGCTACTTGTTGTTGCTACTAAAGGAATTTCAGGTACTTGCCCAAAGATAAGAAATCTGTCATGGTCAATATAGCACGATACATTCCTTCATAATTCTGTTAACTTTACCTGATATTATCTCACTATTTCAATTCCATCAAACAATAAATACAATCAATCACTCATAAACCATATGGGGAATCAAATTAGGACAGCTTGTTTTTAGATCAGTAATTAGAATAAACCACACAAGAAACACATAAAAGTGTGTGGAACATCATTCTATCTACATATCATTGATATTTAAAACCATCAAAAAACAAATACAATCAATTACCCATAAACCATATGCGAAATCAAATCAAGACGTCTTAATTTTGGATCAACAATTACCTTTTAAGGAGAAAGCTTTCCTCGCAAATTTATCAATGATTTCATCAAAGTAAACAAAATCAAAATGGTAACTACAAACAGAGATGGGCGCAAAACAACTTTCAGTCATTTTTTTCAACTGCTCTTGTGATCCCTCAAACTAATAATGTCCTGCAAAACCAAAGCTACATTAAAGAAAAAGGAGCAACCTTTCGTGTTCTAGTAAATTGGAGGCAAAGCAACTATAGGTCCAACTGCAATTGCATGAACATTGATATGGGCTGCAACCATCAAAATTACAAACTACAATTATAATATGGTATACACCTTTGATAAATATATAAACAGATATCAACGTAATCAGTAAACCATGCACCAAAGATGGAAACTTTTGATCAAAGATGTTTGCTTCAAGGAGCAATGAAGATGATATGAAACCTTAGTAGGAAGATGTTGCAGTTCAGGAGGAAGATATTTTCGTCAGATCCACAATCCCACAGATGAAAACAAACCCCAACAAATCACTCACCTAAAGCCTCCACCACCACCACCACCACCACCACCACCACCACCACCGTCAACCACAACCAGCACCACCACCCATCGCCGCCGCCAACCCCCATCCCCAGATCCGACCCCAACCACCCCTACCCTACCACCTTCGTTCAAGCGGACACCACCTCCTTTAAATAACTTGTCCAAATGCTCACCGGATCATCCGAGCCACCAAACACCACCACCACGCCACCGCCACCGCCACCACCACAACCTCCACCTCCACCTCCACCGTCGTCAGATCCCCAATCCCAGCGATGAAAACAAACCCCAACAAAAAACCCTCAAAGTTATACGAAGGGAACGAACCTGCAAATCGGAGAGGGAGTTCATCCTTCATTCCTGACGGCTCCGATCCTAATCTCTCCGATGAATCGCCTATCGCCTGAAGTGCGTTTGGGAGTTCGATCGTGGCATTATCGGAGGTTGAAGGAGTGGCGGTGGGAGGGTGGGGTGATGATAAAGCACTGTTCCCACCGACCAATGTCTTTAATAAGAATAGTACTAGTAATACCATACGTTGACAACCAATACTTTTTTTGTATTATAATGCATTGATTATTAAAATATATAGCCTAAATAGTAATCTATTGTATTTAAAAATAAGTTTTCTTTTGTCACTTGTTATTCTCTAAACTCATCTTTTTATAACATGTCATTCTTCTAAACATGTTCGCATTATTTTTCCCTTTAAAAGTGTATCATAGTAATTTGAACACTTAAACTAATTTCTTTCTTTTATTAAAAATCAATTTTATTAGTTGCTACATTTCTCTATCTTGTTTAGATTTTTTAAAATCAAATTATCATTTTAAAAATAGATTTTATTAAGGAAATTAAAAATCACATTTTTTATTAAATTATAAATAATATAAAAAATTACATAATATAAATTTTCTAAAACACTATTTTGAAACAAAATATATATTTTAAATCGGCCCTTTTTTAAAAAACTTACAATAAAGGTGAAATTTCTTATAACAATCTTATTAAAACAATCAGAATAATTACAATTCATAATTTTTAACACAAAAAGAATTTTAAAATAAAATAAATTTTATATAAATTTTTTTAAAATGAATGTTTAAAAATTAAACTATTTAGACAAAAGAGTTAAAAGAAATATAATAATTGTTTTATTTCTTGAACTATTACTTATCTATAATTTTAATCATATCTTATATTAAAATACATACTGTAACTTTTCGTGTTTATTACTAAGTATAATCCATTTAATAAATGAGGTTTTAGACTATCAATCTGTCTATCTATCTATATATCTATAATTAAAAAAAATAGGATAATACGTGATACAATTGTAAGTCTCATCGTACTAATTTTCTTATTTCTCTTTATTATTATTAATAATATTAAATACTAATAATATTACTCATACAATTTTGAAATTAAAAATATATAATTTAATATATAAAAACCTACTTTTAATTAAAAATATAAGTTTTAAAGACAAAAGTTTTATAAAATACAGAATAGAATGAGCTTTCTTTAAAGAAAAATCATTTTTCTTAAAAAAAATATTAAAAACCATAATTGTTTTATAAAACAAAAGTTTAAAAAATACATTTTTGTTTATTTACTTAAAATAACTACTTGTACGTAATTATAATCATATTTTATTTTCAAACATGATTTTATAATTCATCTTTTTATTACTAATTATTTAATATTTATTTATTCAACTTAAGTAATACACGGGATACTAATCTAGTGTGAGTATAAAACCAAAATTAATTTTGGAGCCTCGTTTTAAAATGTTCTGGTTCCGCCACTAGAGGTTGGGCCTTTCTCGTATCCACCACCCCTCTTAAATTAAGTGTCATTTATAACCAATCATATCATGAGCCTCACTCGTACGTAGATTTATTACCTTTATCAATTTGGGAGCAAGAATTAATAGGGGGATCCATATGAGTCCCCATATTCTCATCCGTCTACGGAGGTATCAATTGCTCTCTGCTCTGATCACTTAAAAGTATACTTGCTCCATAACAGTGACGGATCTAGAAAATAAGTTCAGGGGTAATGTAATTTTTTTTACAGCACAAAGAGTGATGGAATCAGGAATTATTTATTACATGGTCACTACTTTTTAATAATTAGCTTCTAATAAAACAACATAAAAAATTTTGGGTTGTTCGATTGGGTCGAGTCGGATAGATTCAGATCGGGTCGGAATAGACGTAATTAAATTGCATTGTAAAAAAATTTACATTTTAAAATGTTCCGTACGCGTTTTCATCTTTTGATGCTTTCTTTTCACAACAAAACAATTCATGTTCTCTAAATTTCAAGTTCAAACAATACTAGAATCATTAAATTAAGCATAAAATATTTGTGATAAACGAATAACCATATAATAGTATTAATAGTAGATTCATACACTCTTACAGCTCCTATTTTTACTTTATTATCATTTATTTTTAAAATTAAATTTTAATATTTTTTTATAAAAGTTTGAATATGAGTTATACTCTCATCATTCTAACCAAATTCCTAAGGTTTTGATACAAATTATCAAGGTTTTTAAACAATAAACAACAAACACATCTATTGTTTTATTTTTTTATTCTTTTTCTTTTTTTTGCATAAATAATAAATAAAATGTGTATGACCATTGAAAAAAAGGTATTATTTTATTATGTTATATACTAGTATTAAATTCACTCGCATTGCAACGGAATGTGTAAAACCATGCCTAGTAATATTAATGTCACACCACCGCCAGTGATCATCAACACTGAAGAAACTAATAAAACGAAAAAAATAAATAAATCGAATGAAAATTAGACGTAAAAACATTGAACCATACACTTATGTAAGCAAAAAATAAAACAGTAAGTTAACTGATCTAGGGCCAACGCGTTATGACGTGACCGTTAAACTGGAAAAAATAAGCGAAAAACGTTGAACCGCACACGCACGTTGCGGCGTGTTAACTTGTAAAATTAGAGTGAAACGTATAATGGAAATTTTGTAAAATTTAAAAAATATAGAGGACCAAAGTTGAAAGTAAAAAAAATATTGAAGTTAATTATAAAAGATGTAAAAGTATTGAGTTAAAATAAAAAAGGGTTAAAAATAAAAAAAAAGTGGGTACATCCCATAAAACACATAATACAACTTACAATAAATAAAAATAGTTAGTATATATATAATTTTTATTTTTATTTTTAGGCTTATTATTGTATTAGGTTGGGTAATAAGTATTTTAGGTTTTTATGTTATTTGGTATGGATAATGGGTAATGGTTATTTATGTTTTTATAGAATGTATTGTTTTTTTTATAATTATTAGACTTTTACTTATAAAATTAAAACTTTCTATGAAGTGTTGAGTTTAAATTTTATTAGGGGTAACGTAATTTCTTCTCAATGGTAATGTAAAACTGAAACTTTCTTTTTATATAAAACCGCAAAAAAATTTTACACTACCCGTAACAAGTTGAGGGGTAGCAGAGGCTACCCTCAATTCCAGATATGTCCGCCTATGCTCCATAATTTATTCATATTGATCACAATATTGTCTCTTGCTATAGTGCATGGGAATGAAGTAAGCACCCTCCAATGTACTGTATACTTGCACTAGACAAACCAAAGATGCTAAATATATTACATAGATTACATAATTAAGGTAGATATGAATAATGAATCCTCGCCGTTCACCAATTAACGATCGAAGCTCCATTCCAACATTTGGTTAAATCAGTTTCTAGATTTGGTATTCATACACTTCTTTGGTTCTTTTTATTCATCTCATAGTTCTCTGCTAGCATCATTCGCAATATACAGTAGCATGAATGAAGTTTGCTTGGGTCCGGATCCTCCTTTCTGGAACGACCTGAAAAATAGGCGTTTGGCATAGCCTTCACGCGTTCCAACTTGGATGATTATTTTTGTTTACTAGATTTAGTTTTGTAAAGTTCTTGTTGTAACTGGTTGTTGATCAGAACCCCTTATCAGAGGAAAACATGCACCATACTCAGAACTAATCGAAAATTTAACAACTATTTTAAAAGCTACAATTATCATTTAAAAAATATCTAATTAGTAATAGTTTAAAATATACAATAGTATTAAAAATATTATGACTATCATGTATAGGTTCAAAATATACCTTTTATGGAACAACTAAAAGAATCAAAATGAATGTACTATGAGCTTCGTGAATGTGATCGAGCATCAATTGTTTTTGTACTACATGCAATTGTTATGGGAGGGGCTAAATTTATAGGGTAAATTTATAAAATATTAACCAACTTTTAAAGATGTTTAAATTAAGTTACTTAAGTTTTAAAAGTGTTACAATTAAGTCACTCAGTTTTTATATTTTATATATAAAAACTAAAAGTTTTAACATGTTTTTTAGCATATTATACTTTTGGTTTCAATTAGAAAATATATTTTCCTATCTTTTGATTATCATATGGAACGTTGACGTAAACTTTATGTATTTTTTTTATTTTTTTCATAATTAACATGTTTTTTTTATTTTTTAATATAATTTTATACATTGAAATTCTGACTATCACGTCTTCTCTACCGTTACTTACTTAACATAAGAAAATTTAATGATTAGTCGATTTGATCGTTTGGTTATCCAATTTAAGAAAAATATGCATGAGTGACTAAATTATAACATTTTTGAAATTTCCCCTAAATATTCACACTAGTTGAGTACATTTGTCACACACCGGCCCACTTCATTTATTGTTTAAATCACGTTTAGTTGTTGATTTGTATGGTACCACACGTTGAACCTCCATGATTTAAGAGGATATCCATGCACACACTGCACTGCACTGCACTTCACTTCACTTGTTTTCAATTTCAATTCCTTCATCATGGCAAGTCTTCCAGGTTCAAATGAAGAAGAAGTCGAGTACAATAATATCTGCGAGAAACACAAGAATTTGATAGAAACACTACCCAAAGGCAATGGATGGAGGACACAACACTTGTATAACTATAATGGCTTCTGGTTAAATACTCAAGTCATGAAAAACAACTTGGTTCTGCATACCTACTTCGAACCTCAGCCCACTGACATCTTCTTGGCCTCCTTTATGAAGTCGGGAACCACTTGGCTTAAAGCTCTCATGTTCTCCACCCTTAACCGCCACCGCTACACCTTCTCCGACCACCATCTGCACAATCACACCCCTCAAAGCACCTTCCCTTTCCTTGAATTTGAATCCTACCCTTTCCCCGACTTCAGCAACCTCCCCACTCCTCGACTCTTTGCTACGCACTTCGCTCGCACTCAATTACCGGCTTCCATGACTTCCTGCAAGTTCGTCTACGTGTGTAGGGACCCGAAAGACGTGTTGATTTCCAAGTGGCATTTCATGAGTAAACTTAGATCCAAAGATCTGCCTCCGCTTTCATTCTATGACGCCTTTGAGAGTTTTTGCGATGGTGTTTCAGAGTACGGCCCTATCTGGGAGCATGTTCTGTCATACTGGAGAGCTAGCTTGGAATCTCCGGACAAAATTCTGTTCCTGAAGTATGAGGAAATGAAGGAGCAGCCGGAGGTGGTGGTGAGGATGTTGGGGGCTTTCATGGGGAAGCCGTTTACGGAGGATGAAGAGAAGGAAGGGGTGGTGGGGGAGATAGTTAAGTTGTGTAGCTTTGAGAGTTTAAGTAAGCTAGAGGTGAATAAGAAGGGTGTCGAAAAGTTAGGCAAGATGGTGGAGGTGGAGAATCATGTGTTCTTTAGAAAAGGAGAGGTCGGAGATTGGAAGAATTATTTGAGTGAGGAGATGAAACAACGCATTGATGGAATCACCGAGGCGAAACTACAGGGTTCAGGTTTAATACTTACCACAACAGTTTGACTTCGTCGTCGTCGATCAATGGCTTGTTAAGTTTGCTTATTAATTGTTACCGTTTTATGTTGATGGTTTTCAGTCCGTTGTCATTGGTGGCTGCATTCTTAAGGGTGTAATAGTGTGCAACAAAATAAACTAGAATGAAATAATTAGTGTAGTTCAACTTGAATAACAAGTTGTTGCAATAATTCAGATTGTAGTTATGGTCTAGCGACTTGCTAGACTTGTTATTGTAATAAAAATATATCCGAGTTGTTAAAAAAATTAATGAATGAAGAGATTATTATTGTACTGAATTACAAACTCGTGTATTACTCGTATAGAAAAAAGACAATATATTAAACTCATATTTTGTATGTAAGATGTCATTAACTATTTATAAACAATAAACAAACAAACAAACATACCCAGTGTATCCCGCTGAAGAGCAGGGTCTGGGAGGGGTATGTGGTGGCAAGTCTTTCCTCTATCCTGAGAGATAGAGAGACCGCTTCCGAAAAGACCTCCGACTCGTTAACAAAGGCAGTAACCATAACAATCATAATACATATCATTCAACACATAGGTAAATACCACATGCAGAATTAGATAGTGCGCACATCATAAAAAGCGACATGTAACACCCAAAAAGGGTAGATGACGAAAAACTACGCCTGACGCGGGAGGTCCCGCCACATGTAACCGTAACCCGTCCCACCCACAAATCCCGCTAAAAGTTCTTAATTTTTATTCTACGCCTCCACTCACTCCTATCCTCGATCATGTGCTCAGAGAGGTGCAAGTCTATCATATCTCGCCTAATAATCTCATTCCAAGTCAACCTAGGTCTATCTCTACTCCTCCTACCATCTATGCTGATGTTCTCTACTGTTCTAGCAGGTGCTGCCATCGTTCTCCTCTTCACGTGCCCAAACCATCTTAGTCTTCCCTCTCTTATTTTATTTGTGATACATGCCACCTCTAGCCTCTGGCGAAAGACGTCGTTTCTGATCCTATCCAATCTTGTGTGTCCACACATCCACCTCAGCATTCGCATTTCTGCGTCCTCTATTTGTCTCTCTTGCGATTTCTTTATAGCCCAACAGTCTGTGCCGTATAGCATAGCTGGACGTACTGCCATTCTTTATAGTTTTCCCTTTAGTTTTGGTGGGAACCTCTTATCACACAGAATCCCCGATGCTGCTCTCCACTTACACCATCCTGATTGCACACGGTGGGCTGCATCGCTGTGTATCTCTCCGTCTTCCTGTATATACGAGCCAAGGTATTTGAACTTACACGTCCGGGGGCCGCCATGCCCTGTATACTGATTTGGGTGTCGTCTTCGGCCTCACCACTAAAGTTACAATTTATGTATTCTGTCTTAGAGCGATTTATCCTTAAGCCCCTGCGTTCTAGTGCTGCTCTCCACCGTTCTAATCTCTCGTTAAGCACCGTCTTAGATTCTGATATTAAGACAATATCATCCGCAAATAGCATACACCATGGGATTGGCTCTTCTATAGATTTGGTCATCTCGTCCAACACTACTGTGAAGAGGAATGGGCTCAATGCCGATCCTTGTTGGAGTCCCACTTCCACCGGGGAGAAGTCTGTGTCTCCGACAGGTGCTCGTAGACACGTTTTTGCCCCATCATACATATCCTGTATTATTTTAATATAACTCTCTATTACCCTTATGAGTTTCCGCAGCATACTGTCATAGGCTTTTTCTAGGTCAATGAATACCATATGTAGGTCTCTTTTTTTCTATATATTTCTCCATTATCCTCCTTATGACGTGTATAGCTTCTGTTGTAGAGCGTCCTGGCATAAATCCAAATTGGTTTACCGCTATCTGAGTTTCTCGTCTGATTCTCGTGTCAACAATTCTTTCCCATAGTTTCATTGTGTGACTCAATAGCTTTATTCCCCTGTAATTTGCGCAAAATTGAACATCTCCTTTTTCTTATATATGGGGACTATGACACTGCTTCTCCACTGCTCTGGCATCTTTCCTGTGTTAAAGATGAAGGAATTGATCTGCCCAAGATACATATTAAATTGATGTGGCTAGTGTGATATGATCCAAGTCGGGTCATACCCAATAACAAGCTTAACAAACATCAAAAGATGATTTATTTGTTGATAAGATCATACAAATAAATAATGACACCAATTTAGAAAAATGGATTTTCTAAATTATTGTTTTTGCAAATGAACATTATTATGTGAATAATTGTTCATGAGATATTATTTGTTTTTCATTATTTAGTGTTACTAAATGATAACAAATAAATGGGTGTTTAATTTATAAAGTCTAAAAATAAGTTTTAAACTTTATAAACAAGAAGCAAATAAATGTTAGTTTTATTTAAAACTTTAAGAGGGTGGGAGCCCTTTGGTTTTAAAATCACGGCTGCCCAAGGGGCATGCAAAAGCCCATAAGTCTTTGTCTTGTAAATATACAAAGATAAGCATGCTAACTTGCTTCAAGATATTCAAGATTCTCACTTGCATTAACTAGTTCTCTCCTCTCTCTCTTTCCTCGTTTTTTCTAAGAGCCAAAGAGCAGAATTTTTTCAGCAAAAGAATGGTTCTTGGCTGAAAGGATTAATCAAGAAGAAGAGTTCATTGCATTGGTGTTGAAAGAACCTAGCAAGAAGGTGTTTGTACAAGCTTGGGGTATGCTATCTTGAGAACTTCTACCTTGAAGTTTAGCCACAAGAACACATCTTTTTCATCTCTTTAATCTCGAATTTCTGCAGCTCCAAAGGTTGTAGTTCTTACATTTTATGTTCATCTTATTGTGTGCATTGTGTATAATGATCCATGGCTTGGGGTTGTTTGTTAAAATGGTTTAACAACTAACTTAATAACATGTTTTAAAATATAAATCCGCTGCGTTTTTCATATAAATAAGGTTGTATGAAGCTTTGATAAACATGTTAAAACCCCTACAATGGCATCAAGAGCCACTTATACATATGCATACATGTACTACCTTCTAGTTCACGGTTTTTGTGGTGCTTGACACCAAACATCCGTGAATTAGGGGCTGGATTTTGACCCCTTATGGTGTTTTAAAGATGCTACTTTATGCATACGAGGATCTTTAAAACTTTAGCTTATTATATGGTTGTTTATGTGTTCTTAACCCACTTGTTCTTGGTTTATGTTGGCCAAAAACATGGGCTACAAGGGGCTGAAAAATCGTCTTCTTATGTATGTTTGCTCATGTTGTTGATTATGCATAACAAAGCCTTGACCTTTTGGATTGAATGATTGGTTGTCATGTTATATTCATTTGGGCATGTAATAATTTAATTTTTGTTTCAAGTCTAGTCTTGTAATTTATTTATTCATATGGTTTGTAATAAATAGATTAGGAGTTTATCTTTACTAGAAAAATGTATTAGGATACATATCTTGTAAGGAAGCTCAAGATCAAGACTTGAAGAAAAGATGGACAAAGAGGATTCTTGAAGATATGGTTTCAAGTGGGAGACCCCTTTGGTCAACCATGTGTCATGATTCTTAACCCTTAGGACATGACCATTTGACACACTTGTTTTGGCTAAACAAGTGTGATCAACTTAGTATGCTTTGTTATGCATATATGACTTGTTTTGTTTATGTTTGGTTGAATGCATATGATGATGTTTGTTTTGAATATTTGGATGTGATTAACAAACCGTCAACTAAAACAAACAATAAACAAGTAATTGGTTCTCAAATCATTAAGCATAAATAGAATGGTTCTATAAAAGGAGTTAATGGTTTGCAAAATAAAATGGGTTTTATTTAAAAGAACCAATAGGGTACCATATAGTTGAATGCATACAATCATATGGTACATAGATTTTTCTAAACAAGAATTGTGAAATTGTAAATCCCTTTTGATAACAAGTTAAACACCATCCTTTTACACAACACTTAGGTTACTTGCAAACTCTTAGTGGGATAAAGGTCACCTAACCACTTTGAGGGAACTTGTAACTTGAGGTGAGAATACCATGTTTGTGAGATAAAGGTCACCTAACCACTTATGTAGTAAACTCACACGTGTGTGTAAGTAGGACAACTTGATTTGTAAAATATATTGAATGGATCACCTAAAATATGTTCTACAAAAGGTGTTGATGGGATAAACATGCCGTTATAAACATAAGATGTTCAAACGATCCCATACCACTAGAAGTTACAATAGGTTGTAATTGTCATTTATGACTACCTTGTTTATTTAAATAATGGGATAAAGGTTACCTAACCAATATTTAAATATAACGTTGGATTCTAAAATTTTATTTATTAATGGTCTATGAGACATAAAGGGTATTGATAAATGAAATATAATTATATCAACGATTACTAATGGAACTTTGTAAAATCTTGTAGATGGCCGACAACAACAACGCTAACAACGATGTACCAAACCAAAACAACCAATCCCTAAGGGCGATCCTTCAAAGGGATCGTCTAACACCTAACAATTTCATGGATTGGTACCGCAACTTGAGAATCGTTCTCAAGCAAGAAAAGCGGGCCTACATCCTTGATGACCCCATCCCCGATGAACCTGACGAGGAAGATGTGGAAGCGTATAATGATTGGGTTAGATACGTGGAAGACTCCGTCCAAGTCTCTTGCCTAATGTTAGCAAGTATGACACCCGAACTCCAAAAGGAGTATGAGCTCCATGGAGCTTATGACATGATCACTCAGTTGCGGGAAACGTTCCAGCAACAAGCTAGAGTGGAGCGCTACGAAACGGTTCAAGCGCTTAATGCATGTCGGATGGAGGAATCTCAATCAGTTTCATCTTATGTTCTTAAGATGAAAAGCCACATCGACCGCCTTCAAAGGCTAAACTGTCCTGTCTCAAAAGAGTTGGCCACGGATGTGATCCTAAACGACCTAACTAAAAGGTTTGAGGCATTCGTCATGAACTACAACATGAACGGATGGGACAAGAGCATAAATGAACTTCATTCTATGCTCAAATCAGCCGAGGCGGGAATGGGTAAGAGGGTTTTACCCGTTCTCACCATCAATGAAGGTGGAAGAAAGAAAAGGTCTCTACCCCCTCCTAAGGCAACTGTTGCCAAAGGAAAGGGGCGTGTTGGGGGAAAAGGGAAGATGGCTGTTAGGGCGCAACCTCTGAAGCCCAAGGAGAAGAAGCAAAAGGTTGTTGTGAACGACCCATGCTTCAAATGTGGTGAGATAGGGCATTGGATGAGAAATTGTCCAATCTATCTCAAAGAGTTGAGAGAAAAGAGGGATGCGGGGCAAACCTCAGGTATAATTTACATGATACATGTTGAGCTGAATGTTATTTCTTCTAACACATGGGTATTAGATACCGGATGTGGAACTCATATTTGTAATTTGTTGCAGGGGTTCAGAAGAAATGAGCATTATGCAAAAGGGGAAATAAGTCTCTTCATGGGCAATGGTGCAAAGGTTCATGTGGAAGCCCAAGGAGACTACATTTTGAAGCTTCCAAGTGGTTTGGAAGTTATTTTAAATAATGTATTATATGCTCCTAGCTTGACTAGGAACATAATTTCTGTTTCCCGTTTAAGACAATATGATTATGATTTCAAGTTTGTTGACAATGATATTCATGTTTCTTTAAATCATGTATTTTATTTTAAGGCTATACCTTGTAATGGTATTTATGAATTGGTTCATGAAAACGCAACATATGATAGCTCTATATACCAAGCAACCACCAAAAGACTCAAATTAGATTTGAGTGATACCTACCTTTGGCATTGTCGTCTTGGTCATATAAACAAGAAACGTATACAAACGCTTCAAAAGAATGGTCTTTTAAAAACAAATGAATGTGATTCATTTGATGTATGTGAATCTTGTTTACAAGGAAAAATGACTAAGCCACCCTTTAGTGGAACTATCGAAAGGGCAAAAGATTTATTAGGTATCATACATTCAGATGTATGTGGTCCTTTTAAGCCAATGACTAGGAATGGTGAGAGATACTTAATTACCTTTACCGACGATTATAGTCGCTATGGGTATGTGTATTTATTAAGACACAAAGATGAAGCTTTTGAAATGTTCAAAATCTTCAAGAATGAAGTAGAAAATCAACTCAACAAATCAATTAAAGTTCTCCGTACCGATAGAGGCGGTGAATACCTAAGTGATGTTTTTCAAGATCATCTTAGGAGTTGTGGGATTGTCTCACAACTCACTCCACCTGGAACACCACAACATAATGGTGTGTCTGAGAGGAGGAATCGAACCCTATTGGATATGGTTCGATCTATGATGGCTAGAAGCATATTGCCTCTATCATTTTGGGGTTTCGCTTTGCTCTCCGCGGCCCGTATTTTGAATATGGCCCCAACCAAAAAGGTGGGAAAGACACCTTTTGAGATATGGCATGGAAGAGTTCCATCCCTATCATACTTAAGGGTCTGGGGTTGTGAGGCTTATGTTAAGACTCCCACCCCAAACAAATTAGATGTCCGATCCACCAAGTGTATCTTTGTTGGATATCCTAGAGATTCTATGGGATATTATTTCTATGATCCACTGGAACAAAAGGTGTTTGTTGCCAGAAAGGGCGAGTTCTTAGAAACAAAGTCCCTTATGGAAGGAACTAGCAGTAGAACAGTGGATCTTGAGGAGGATCAAGATTCACAGCCCGATGCACGTTTGGTTGAAGCTAGCACTCAACATGAGGATGTTGAGAGTGATCAAGCAGTTGATCAATACACACAAAACGTTCACAGAAGTGGTAGAACTAGTAATCCACCTGAAAGATACGGATTTTTCATGGATGGATGCTACGTGGTAGATTCAGATGAACCAACCACATATCATGATGCAGTGTCCAATTTGGATTGTGACAAATGGCTTGAAGCAATGAACGTTGAGATGCAATCCATGTATGACAATCAAGTTTGGGAACTTGTCGTACCACCTCTTAATTCCAAAGTAGTTGGAAGTAAGTGGGTTTTCAAGAAGAAAACCGATATGCATGGAAACTTGGATACTTACAAAGCTAGACTTGTAGCAAAGGGTTTCACTCAAACTCAAGGGGTTGACTATGATGAAACCTTCTCACCTGTTGCAATGCTAAAGTCTATAAGGATATTGTTTGCCATAGCTGCTCATTATGACTATGAGATTTGGCAAATGGATGTCAAAACCGCTTTCCTAAATGGATATCTTAAGGAAGATGTCTATATGGTTCAGCCTGAAGGTTTTGTTGATCCAAAACATCCTGATAAAGTATGCAAGTTAAAGAAATCAATCTATGGATTGAAGCAAGCATCGAGAAGCTGGAATCACCGTTTTGATGAGGAGATAAAGAAATTTGGCTTCATCAAAAACGCAGATGAGGCTTGTGTGTATAAGAAGGCTAGTGGGAGCATAATAACCTTCCTAGTATTGTATGTTGATGACATACTACTATCAGGAAATGACATCCCAACCTTGGAAGGTGTAAAAACCTGGCTTGGAAGTTGTTTTTCCAACAAGGATCTTGGTGAAGCTGCCTATATTCTGGGAATAAAGATCTATAGGGATAGATCAAGGCGGCTGATTGGTTTGAATCAAAGTGCATACATTGACAAAATCTTGAAAAGGTTCAAGATGGAAAACTCTAAGAAAGGTAGTGTACCTATTCAAAGAGGGACAGTATTGAGTACGACTCAATGTCCAAGCTCAAAGGAGGAGCAAAATAGAATGAAGGCAATCCCATATGCATCTGCTATAGCATCCATCATGTATGCAATGATATGCACTAGACCAGACGTGTCATGCGCTTTAAGCATGACAAGTAGATACCAGCAAAATCCTGGTGATAGTCATTGGATGGCTGTCAAGAACATTCTAAAGTACCTAAGGAGGACCAAGGATATGTTCTTGATCTACGGGTCTAGTGAAGAGGAACTCGTAGTAAAAGGTTACACAGATGCGAGTTTCCCAACCGATCGAGATGATTCACGATCTCAATCGGGGTACATCTTTATTCTGAATGGGGGAGTTGTTTCTTGGAAAAGCTCAAAGCAAGAAGTCGTAGCGTTGTCCACTACAGAGTCTGAATACGTCGCCGCTTCAATGGCAGCACAGGAAGCTGCATGGCTGAAGAAATTCATAGCCGATCTAGGGTAGTCCCTTCCATTCAGGATCCCCTAGAGATCTTTTGTGACAATGAGGGTGCGATTGCTCAAATCAAGGAACCTCGTGCTCATCAAAAGACTTGGCACATTGAACGGAGATTCAACTACATAAGGGATGAAGTTGAAAAAGGAAAGATATGTATTCGCAAAGTCCACACTGATAAAAACATTGCGGATCCACTCACAAAGCTCCTTGAAAGGGCAAAGCATGAAGGCCATGCTTGTGCCATGGGACTTAGATATTCAAGTGACTGGGTTTAATGTTGTACTTTGTATTTGGATATTGGAACTCATGTTATTTGACTTAATTATAAGGTTATAATTTCATTTGTTCTTCTATTTTAGCATGTTTAAATCCGTGAATAAATAAATTATTCTAAACGCCCGTAGTCGATCATACTTGTGGGAACAATTATGAATGTAAGACTATAATGAAATTGGATTGGTTGATATTCATAAGGTGTGAATATAGAGCAAGAGGTTGCTACCAAGGTTCATTGATATCTATGGGATATAGATATTAGACTGACCCGCTCTCAATTATTTCTGCATGGAATCTTTGTGATTAGTCATAAGAGATATTGAGTAAAGGCGAATATCATTGTATCCTCAGACCTGAGATACATATTGGGTCTTAATATTCACCAAGCATTGTACTTTGACTTAAGTACTTTGCTGTTCTGAAAAATTGGCAGTACATAAGGCTGAGTTCAGGTATGATATGAGGTGATTGTGAGAGACGTATGTAGTCAAGATGAAATTTGTTCCTCTTATTTGTTGAGAGTTAGATGTCTAAGGCCTGTTAAAGTTAAATCATCAGAGAATGACAATTCTGTGTCTCTTCGATTTAATATGACATCTGAAACAAAAGGATAGATGATTAATTCACCTAAAACATATTCAAGTAAGGAACTTGAAAAGGATGATGTTATTGAATAGCACTTAGTCATATACATTAGGGGTAGCAAACCGTTGCTAGGCATTATTTGCTGCTTGCATCAATTTTCTATGAATCTTGTGCAAGTGGGAGATTGAAGGAATTGATCTGCCCAAGATACATATTAAATTGATGTGGCTAGTGTGATATGATCCAAGTCGGGTCATACACAATAACAAGCTTAACAAACATCAAAAGATGATTTATTTGTTGATAAGATCATACAAATAAATAATGACACCAATTTAGAAAAATGGATTTTCTAAATTATTTTTTTGCAAATGAACATTATTATGTGAATAATTGTTCATGAGATATTATTTGTTTTTCATTATTTAGTGTTACTAAATGATAACAAATAAATGTGTGTTTAATTTATAAAGTCTAAAAATAAGTTTTAAACTTTATAAACAAGAAGCAAATAAATGTTAGTTTTATTTAAAACTTTAAAAGGGTGGGACCCCTTTGGTTTTAAAATCACGGCTGCCCAAGGGGCATGCAAAAGCCCATAAGTCTTTGTCTTGTAAATATACAAAGATAAGCATGCTAACTTGCTTCAAGATATTCAAGATTCTCACTTGCATTAACTAGTTCTCTCCTCTCTCTCTTTCCTCGTTTTTTCTAAGAGCCAAAGAGCAGAATTTTTTCAGCAAAAGAATGGTTCTTGGCTGAAAGGATTAATCAAGAAGAAGAGTTCATTGCATTGGTGTTGAAAGAACCTAGCAAGAAGGTGTTTGTACAAGCTTGGGGTATGCTATCTTGAGAACTTCTACCTTGAAGTTTAGCCACAAGAACACATCTTTTTCATCTCTTTAATCTCGAATTTCTGCAGCTCCAAAGGTTGTAGTTCTTACATTTTATGTTCATCTTATTGTGTGCATTGTATATAATGATCCATGGCTTGGGGTTGATTGTTAAAATGGTTTAACAACTAACTTAATAACATGTTTTAAAATATAAATCCGCTGCGTTTTTCATATAAATAAGGTTGTATGAAGCTTTGATAAACATGTTAAAACCCCTACAAAAGATAGTGCTGATGAGGTACACCAGGTCCTGCAGGCAGTTATGCCATCTGTAGTGACCGATGTTATTCGAGCTGTGAGGAACGAGGAGAGAAAGGAGAAGGAGGACAGGAGAGGGTCGACTGGGAAGGAAAGCAAGGGAGGAGAGGAACGACCGGATCCTGAGATAGTAGTATCTGATGAGGAAGAGGATGACGTAGTAGGGGTGACGACCAAGGGATGCAGTTACGGGGCATTCCAGAGGTGCAAGCCCCCGACTTTTGATGGAAATGGCAATGCTGCCGCCGCCCACCGTTGGGTAAGGGAGATGGAAGCAGTACTCAAGATCAGCGAGTGTCGGGAGGATCAGAAGGTGAAGTTTGCCACCCACTCCTTTACTAACTCAGCACTATGCTGGTGGGATAATATTGTCCAAGCTGAAGGTTCCAGGGCCATCAGGAAAATGCGATGGAATGAGTTGAAGAAGCTTGTAATTAAGGAATTCTGTCCTCACAGGGAACTCGATAAGGTCGAGAGGGAGTTCCTACAATTCGAGGCGGGAACCATGACCCACCAGCAGTACACCACCAAATTCAATGAAATGGCGAGGTTCGTGCCGGATCAAGTGAAGCCGATGTCTCGAAAGATTAACCGGTACATCCAGGGGCTGCCAGCTGACATTCGTAGGCACTTGATTGCTGCGCGACCAAGTACTTTTAGGTCGGCAATGGATTTGGCTGGGAGACTTTATGATGAGAGGGGGGTAATAGATGTGGAAGTAAAGAAGGCCGGTGGTGGTGACCGGAACTGGAACGGGAAACGGTTCAGGCGTGGTGGTTTTGTCCCGAACAACAAAAGGATGAGGATGGATGACCGTAGGGCGGGGTCATCAAGCTCGGGACCCAAGAGATGTGACAAATGTGGGAAGGATCATACGGGAGAGTGCAGGATGGGGCTTAACGTGTGCTTCAAATATGGAAAGCCGAGCCACATCTCCAGGGACTGTAGACTGTTGAAATGTTATAACTGCGGCGGAGAGGGAAATATGAGTAGGGATTGCAAGAAGCAGAGGGCGGAGAGTTCCGGGGCAAAGAAGACGGCCGGGACTGAAGGGTAGAAGGCAAGTGCCAGAGCTTTCACCATGACCAGGGAGGAGGCTAGGACGGACCCCGACGTCGTGTCAGGTACGTTTCTAGTAGGTCAAACTCTTGCTTTTGTGTTATTTGATTCTGGTGCTAGTAGGAGTTTTATTTCTGGCAATTTTTGTGCTAAACTGCCTCTTAATAGTAAATGCATTGATGAGCCCTTTGACGTAGAGACTACTATTGGTAAGTCCACTAGGGTTACGAATGTGATAGAGGACTGTGCCATAGAGTTAGAAGGTCATAGGTTTGCTGCTAAGTTACATGTGATGCCCCTAGGTGGATTTGATGTAGTACTAGGGATGGATTGGTTAGCAACCCATGAAGCGAATATCGTATGTCGTAAGAAAATGATTAGGCTGACGGCGCCTGACGGAAGTCCGGTGACAATATATGGCGATCGGGTTATGACGATTCCAAAAGTAATTTCGATGGCGGTGGCGGGAAAGTGCATGAGACGTGGATGTAGCGCTTATCTAGCCTACGTGAAGGATGTGGACACGCCAACACCACAATTGTTCGATGTGCCGGTCGTGTGTGACTTTCCCGATGTGTTTCCAGAGGACCTATCAGGTGTGCCACCGGATCGCGAAATCTGTTGGTACACATGTCCCCAGTTCTAGTCTAGTGAGATCAAATGTAATAGACTTCTATCTTGTAACACGTATGTAATGTTTAATCATTGTAATGAAAACTCTTCAGTGAACGTTTGCTTGATTACGTAATGTCATATCTATTATTATTGTTGGTTGTTACACGCATATATGAACAAGTTATTTAGGTTATAGACATGTTTGACATGTTCTGAATCAGTTAAGGTTCAAGAGTGTGTTTAACTAAGTAAACTGATTCAGTCGCACGACTGGACCATGCGAATGGGCCAATCGGACGACTGAATCAAGAGATTGAGTCAATCGTACGATTGAGTCATGAGACTGACTCAGTTGTCCGAATGAACCAATTGTATGACTCAGTCGCACGACTGAGCCAGTCGCTTGGCTCAGTCGTACGAATGAAAGCTGTAACCTATAAATACCACTTAATTCGTGGAAAAAAAAGACTTTGAATATTCATAACCCTAGTCGACCCAGAGCGCCCTGTTCGTCCATTCCAACTTCACAGAACGTCCTAGATCATTCCTAATCCATTCTTAACGTTTTCTAACCGTTAGGATTGATCTTGATTTCGTTCTCCCTGATTGGATTGCCAATCAAATAGGATTCCGCACTATTTGATTTGGTATAACTTAGAATCAGTTAGTACTCCGTACGTACACGGTCCTAACAAGTGGTATCAGAGCTTAGGCTCTTGATTCTTCGTTGATTCAATCGGTTTTGTGAAAAAGTCTACGTTTTTTACGCAAAAAGATCCAATCTTTCTGCTAAAAATCGAGTCTTTACGTGTGCCTGTTCTGAAAAATCAGTGTTTTTCGAGTTTCAGCCGTCTAGGGTGCAAAAACTTGCATTCTAGGTCAAAGTTTGCGAAAAATCTTGTTTTCAGCTGACCCAGTCGCACGTTTATCTCAATCGTACGATTGAACCCAGTCGCCCAGTTCAGTCGCCCGATTGAGTCAGTCGTATAGCCAGTCGCCCGATTGAGTCAATCGTCAACTCCAGTCGCCCAGTTTCAGTCAGTCGCCTTGTCCATTCGCCCGATTGTGTTCAATCGCACGATTGTAGCTCAGTCGCCTGTTCAATCGCACGGTTGAGTTCAATCGCATCCCAGTCGCATTAACAGTCTGTTTTTCAAGTTTAAGTCAACATTTATCATGGACTCGGAAAACATCGCATTCTCAGCAGGGAAGGACTCTAGGATCCAAAACCTACTACTTCTGGAGAATGAAATTGGTAATCACAACAAGCCGCCTAAGCTTCTATCCATAGATGAGTTCCCGCAGTGGAAGCAAAGGTTTGAGATTCATCTCAATGGCGTGGATACTAATCTATGGAAATCTATTGAGACTGGTTACTCAATGCCAGTTGGTGCTGACCGTTTTGCCATTAACGTTAAGTGGAATGACGGATGCTCAAAAGACTGCCTATAACGCTGAGAAGAAGGCTTATGCTATGTTAACCCAGTCAATTCCTAAAGAAACATTCCATCAGTATTCGGATCAGAAACAGAGTAAAAAGTTCTGGAAAGCTCTTGAGAAAAGGTATGAAGGGAGTTCAACTCTGAAATCCTTGAAGGCCAAAGCTCTCAAAAAGGAGTTTGACAATTTCTCTGCTATTGGGAACGAGAGCTTAGATGACATCATTGACCGCTTCTATCATCTAATGAGTGAACTTCACACTCATGGGGTTACAACGTCTAAAGAAGAAAAGGTCGCTAGTTTAGCTGAAGGTCTTCCTGAAAAATGGGATTCATTTATTTCAGCCTTGAGACACAATTCAGTTCTCGAGACTCTGGATATAAATGACTTTATTATGAAACTGCGAGAGGAAGAGGTTAGACATAAGTATAAGGCGAAGAAAGGTGCATATGCTCAGGATCCTACTCTTTACAACGTCACTCCAACTCCAATTGCAAAGTTGTCCAATGCTCCTCTGCAGACTGCATTTGTTTCTAATACATCTGGTCAAAGCTCATCGTCTGGGGGTGAGTCATCTGTTTCATCAGGGGTGCAACACAGTATTACTGAAGCTCACTCGACAAAGTTAATAACTGAGAATCTGGGTAAAGTCACTGTGGAAGTGGCCAAGGAACACATGGACCTACTTGCTGCAGTGGTTCATTCCTATGATGGTTTGATTGCAGGGAAGATAGGAAACTGCCACCTGGCTGATGAAGACTAAGAGCAGGTGAATGAAAATGAGTTGGAGAGAATGGATATTATGTGGGCTCTCACGAGCGCTGTGCGACGAGCGAAGAAGTTTGTAAAGAAGACAGGGCAGAATCTCGTGGCTACAAAAGATACTACTTTTGGGTTTGACAAGTCTAAAGTCACGTGTTTCAACTGTGGTGAGAAAGGACATTTCAAGAGGGAGTGTGTGAAGCCTAAAAAGACTGGGAATGGAAATCCACTCTCCTCGTTCAACAGGCAAGATAAAGATAAGAAGCCAGTTCCAGCAGGAAGTGATTCCAAGGCTTTGGTGGTACAGGGTGATGAAGGATAGGACTGGTCCTTCCGGTTCTTATCTGATGGGGAAGCCAACATAGCTTCTGTCGAGGATCTGAATGAAGACTCAACAAGTGAGGGGGAAACTTAGCTGAGCCTGACAATGCTGAATTGGATGATGACATAGCTGATATTAATCAGCTTGTGGAGAATGAACTAAATGCTGCGTCTGAAGCACAATCTGAACCCCAAAATGCTTTCATGGCTGGAACATCTACATCGGCACAGGTAGAATCAAAGGATGATTTGTTTACTAAACATGCTTGTGTTGATTGTGAAAAATTTAGGGAAAGCATAGACCTGAAATTTGCTAGGTTATTAGATCATAATGATAACTTAGTAAATGATTTAAAACTGTGCACTGAAGCAAACAAAATCTTAAAACAGAATGAAAACAGTTATAAAGAAAAGATTGATGCTTTAAAGAAATAGTTTAAAGAAACTGAAGTTGTTGCCTTTAACCAAGAAAATGACATCAAGTTTTATCTAAAGACAATAGAAGAAACTAAGAAGGAACGAGCAGTTTTGCAAGTTGAAAATGAGTCTTTGAAACAAAGACTTCACAGTCTAGCTAGTTCCTCACATATTTGAAAAACTTGGTTAAAGAACACAACAACGGGGAGGGGTTGGGTTATAAAGTTGTGCCACCACCACATGAGTCCTTTTTAAATATCAAACAACGTCCAATTAATGATAACCCCATAAAGGATCATGTGGTGACAACTCCTCTAGTCAGTGATCCGGATACAGCAGTTACCACTGCCTCTTCGGTTCCTGACCAGACAGATTATGGATCAAGCACTACAAGCACACAAATCACTGGCAAATAAGTGGAAGAAAATGTTCAAGCATCTCTTGGGTTGGGTAAAAAATCAACTTCCACACAACCTAAGATTTCCAAAATCACTCAAGCTAAACCAGTGAAACAAGATAATCACCAATTTCCAAGACAAAACATAAATCATGTTAAACAAGTTAAATTTGTCAAAGGAGGTGAAAATCTTAAAAATGATAATAAAAAGAAAGAATCTGAGGTTTATTCACCGCCCCACAAGAGATCTCCTAGCCCTGATGAATGGAGATCCTGCTATACTTGTGGTCAGCGCGGTCATATTTCGACTAACTGTCCTCGCTATCAGGCACCAAGAACTAAGGTTGAGCTACACGACAAAGTCAAAATAGATTCAAAACAGCGTTCTAAGACTCCAGTTAGATCGAAAACCCCTATTAGGTCTAAAACACCTTTTAGGTCTTTTTCGTCTCCACCTTGCCAAAGGCAAAACAGACAAGTCCCCGACAAGTCCGTGATGCCAGAGGTAAAACCTGTTTCTGAATCTAAACCATATACTCAAACCGTAAATCAGTCTAAGGTTTACCACAAACAATCTTTTCACAGGGATGGTTTATGGAAAGCCAAGACAACTGGTGTGTCTGAAAGCAAGGACACTCTGAAAGTTGAGATTCCTCCTACTGATAAAGGACAGTGGGTCGAATTCATGATGGTTGATTCCTCTGGGAAACCCAAGCCAGTCAAGGCTTGGGTCCCCCTCCTTAACTGATGATTTTCTCATATGTGCAGGTTGTCCGCTATGGTGCGTCTACAAATACATGGATCGTAGATAGCGGAGCTTCCAGGCACATGACGGGGAACAAGTCTCTCCTTTTCAATGTCAAACAAATTAAAGGGGGACATGTTTCATTTGCTGGTAATAAAGGAGGATACATTACCGCTCAGGGCGAAGTAAGTAATGACAAGGTAAGGTTCGATAAAGTGAACTTTGTTCAGCAGTTAGAAAACAACCTGCTTTCTGTGTCTCAGATTTACGACAAGGGATTCAAAGTAATGTTTGATAATCGCAAGTGTTCCATTCCGAAGAAAGAAATGGATATTCCAGAGGAACAGGTATTAATGTCTGCATCTAGATATAATGACTTATATGTTCTAGATATGTCAAATGCCTCTACTAGTGCTTCTTCTGTTCAATGTTTCTTATCTAAAGCTACAGAGAAGGACTCCATTTCGTGGCACCGACGAATGGGACATATTAATCATAGGAAGATGAATCACCTGATTCATAACAACCTAGTTGATGGAGTTCCTGTCAAGAACTTCAAGCTTCCTGATTTTTGTGTCTCATGCAAGAAAGGAAAGCAAACCAGGAAGTCTCACAAGACCAAGAATGTCCATTCTATTAAGATACCCCTGGAGCTACTGCACATGGATCTTTTTGGTCCAGTTAGCACGAAGAGTATCGCTGGAGACTGGTACTGCTTCGTAGTCACCGATGACTACTCACGATTCTCGTGGGTTATGTTTCTGAAAGCTAAGTCAGAAACGTTTGAGTCATTCAAAGTGCTGGTCACAACTCTGGAGTCACTCTACAAGCTTAAAGTGAGAAAGATTCGTTCAGATAATGGAACCGAGTTCAAGAATCAGTGGATGGATGCATTCTGCAAAGAAAAGGGAATTGTTCATCAATTCACCTCTGCATACACTCCACAGATGAATGGAGTTGTTGAGCGAAAGAACAGGAGTCTGATCGAGACAGCCAGGACTATGTTGGCAGACTCAAAACTGCCAGTACAGTTCTGGAACGAGGTTGTAGCCAACGCCTGCTACACACTTAATCGTGTGTCAGTAGTAAAGAGGCACGGGAAGACTTGCTATGAGTTGCTACAGAAGCGTAAGCCAAACCTGGAGTATCTGGAACCTTTCGGTGCTCCTTGTACTCTTCTAAAGAAAACTCAAGAAGGCAAGTTCAATGAAAAGGCAGATCATGGGATCTTTCTGGGATACAGTATACCCGATAAACGAGTTTACAACAACTCTACTGGTCAGGTAGAAGTATGGTGCAACGTTGATGTTCAACGTTTCACTATTCCCCCTGCTGGAAAATGTCCATCGTCATTCTTCGACTACGATGGCTTTTTCAAATCATTCAATCTTCCTCAGACAGTATCAGATGATGATTTTGCTACTCAGATGATGCACGATATTTTCCACTCACCGAATCTGGATACTAGCAATACCACTCCTATAAGTGGGTCATCGGGATCTGCCTCAGCTGATCAAAACGATAGTGAAGACTCATCAGAGGACGAAGAAGCATCTAAACCAGCACAAACACCTAATGTTGATCAAGATGGGAGCTCTTCAGGCGCTTCACCTGCATCTGGAACCACAGACACTGAACCTCCAGTCACAACTATGGACTCTGAAGTTGTCGTTCCTACAACTCCGTTGACTAGGATCAGTACAAGTCATCCGCCAGAGGCTATCATTGGTGATCTCCACTCAGGCGTGCAGACTAGAAGTCGATTGTACACTGCTGATTACGCTGACGTAATGGAAAAGGGCTACGTGAATGATGGAGCTTACAGATGTTTTGTCTCTCAAATTGTACCCAAACACGTAAGTGATGCCCTTAAGGATGAAGCATGGGTCAATGCTATGCAAGAGGAGTTGCTACAGTTCAAGAAACTTGGAGTGTGGACTCTTGTTGACCGACCCAAAGGAGTAAAGGTAATTGGTACCAAATGGGTACTAAAGTGCAAGAAGGATGACCAGGGTGTCGTTATCAGAAACAAGGCACGGTTGGTTGTTCAAGGCTTCAGACAAGTCGAAGGAATCGACTACAATGAAGTCTTTGCTCCCGTAGCTAGAATGGAAGCAATTCGTATCTTTCTAGCCTACGCCTCTTACATGAAGATCAAAGTTTATCAACTAGATGTTAAGAGTGCATTCTTGCATGGGGAAATCCGTGAAGAAGTTTATGTGAGTCAACCCGAAGGATTCGAAGATCCTTATCATCGGGACAGAGTGTACAAGTTAGACAAGGCTCTGTATGGGCTACATCAGGCTCCTCGAGCTTGGTATGAAAAGCTCTCCACCCATCTGTTGAAACATGGCTTTCGTAGGGGTGTGATTGACTGTACATTGTTCATCAAAGAGAAGGATGGTGATTTACTTTTGGTGCAGATTTATGTGGATGACATAATTTTCGGGTCACGAAACGAAGGATTATGTAAAGAGTTTGAATCTGTGATGAAGGCTGAGTTTGAGATGAGTGCCATGGGAGAAATGAAGTTCTTCCTAGGATTACAGGTGGACCAAACACCAACCGGCATCTTTTTGCATCAAACTAAGTATGTCGGTGACATTCTTAGTCGCTTTGATATGGAAAATGTCACTGCAGCCGGTACCCCTCTCGCCACAAATCATGATGTGGCTCCTGATGAGAATGGGGATTTGGTGGATACCACCATGTATCGCGGGATGATTGGATCTCTCATGTACCTCACTGCCTCTCGTCCAGATATCATGTATGCCACATGTTTATGTTCCCGATATCAGGCAAAACCTAAAGTCAGTCATCTGATTGGAGTCAAGAGAATTTTTCGTTATCTGAAGGGTACTCCAACACTGGGGTTATGGTATCCTCATGATGATGACTTTGAGCTAACGGCGTATAGTGACTCGGATTACGGAGGCTGCAAAATGAATTACAAGTCTACGTCAGCAGGATGTCAATTTTTCGGGAGACGATTAGTAACTTGGCAGTGCAAGAAGCAGACATCCGTTGCTCTGTCTACCTGTGAAGCTGAATACGTTGCCGCCGCCAGCTGCTGCTCTCAAATCATTTGGATTCAACAGCAAATGCGGGATTACGGTTTGCATTTCACGTCTACTCCTATCTATGTTGATAATTCTGCTGCCATTGCAGTAACTAAAAATCCGGTTCAACATCCTAAGACCAAACACATAGGCATAAAGTATCATTTCATACGCGATTGCTATGAAAAATACTTAATTGATGTGGTCAAAATTAACACGGATTTTCAACGCGCTGACCTCTACACTAAACCATTTGATAAACCAAGATTTTTTTATCTGCTAGAGGTCAATAGGGTTAAAAAGAAAAGTGATGTTATACTAGAAGAAACAGATACATAGTCCGACACCGTTTTTCTTTATTTTTCGTTTTCTTTTATTTTATTTTTAATTTTTATTTATTTTTCTGTTCTTATAAAAATCCAAAAACACAAAAAGATTTTCTGTTTTAGAATTTTATGGGGAGATTAGGCTTAAATCAGTATTTATTTACTTAAAAAAAAATGGGGGAAGGTGAGTAAAGCTGAAAAGACAAAGACAACAAAACAGGAAATGTGACTCGACAAAAATTGGAAGATGATAGTACACAGGCATCGAGTTATTTGAAACAACAAAATGAGTTTGAGATCAAACATGTTAATTAATTTACTGAAAATGTAAAACATCAGAGAATTCTAAGTCTAACAAAATGGGAAAATGATAGTACGTTTGATTGTTGCTGTAATTACACGGAGAAAGTTGATCTAGGGAGGTGCTAGTTCATTATATGATGTGTCAGTAGATTCAACATAATAGACAAGTAGACTTCATTGGTAAACTTAATCTAAACTAAAAGGTTCAATCAACTGTGGGTTCCCATCTTATCACTGGTTAACACAATCAGTTCTTCCGATAAGGGATAACGAGCAAATAAATGCCACCAAAGGTGTGCAAATGACCACAAAAAGGGCAAAAGCACGAAAAAAATGAATACTAGCGTAATCAAGCTGATAACTTATGTTGTTGGTGCACTATGTGCAAAAGAAAATAAGAAATGCTCTAACAAGGAGATAGGTTCTGTGCCTCTCTGTTGTGCGATGGCACTGACCTGAGGATAAGCATAATCTATAGATTCTAGACTTCATTGTTGTTTGTCGCCTCTCTGCTGTGCGATGGCACTGACCTGAGGATTGGCTTCTCTTTGAAAGATCTAAGAATAGTCTCTTCTTGCAAAAATACCTAAAGACCGCTCGAAAGTTCTTTAAGGAATGCTGATTACCATATAAGTGTGGGATACACAAATGTTGTTTGAAATAATATAACTTAATACTTTACCAATGTATGTCAAAAGTCTGTGTGTATGAATTTAAAGTGGACAAGTATACTGATAATCGTCTTGTATGCACCGACTGAAGTTGACAATCTAAGTGTGTTACGTATCATATTAAACATGATTCCCAGTTAGTACTTAGAAGTCTTAGATCAGAACAAACTGTGATATGTCATCATGAAAAATGAAATCAACTCATAATGTTCCAAGTAATGGTGTATATGCTTGTCTGATTCCAAATGAGTCTGTTCCTGATATAATGTCAATGCTGATAGGCTACACAAACCTGCCCTAACAAAAATCACAAAAAGATGTTCATTTTTGTTCATAGTTTAAATTTTATTTATTTCTTAATATAATGAGTCATGTCGGACTGTGTATACTGTTATCTTGCTAAACGTCACTAAATGTGCTAAATGTTTATCTAAACAGATTGTTTCTGAAAGGATAAAAGGATCACGTCTGAGGTGATCGGGTGGATAAATGGATCACGTCTGAGGTGATCGGGTGGATACGTGGATCACTTCTGAGGTGATCAGTGAATGTTTTGTTTTAAAGAGTGATCATGTTTGAGATGATCAAAAGCTTATAATGTTTTATCAATTTGTTAAGAAAACTAAGGGTTGGTCCATATCTTGACAAAAATGGCACAAGTATAGCCCAATCGCACGACTGAATCTGATCTGACCCAGTCGTACGAATGGGGTATACGATTGAACACAATCGTAAGATTGAGACATGCGAATGAGCTCAATCGGCCGATTGGGTGTGACCGACTAGGCCAACTATGCGTTTGAAATGAGTCGAATGAGTGAATCGTACGACTCAACTTCAGTCGTACGACTAAGTCATGCTACTAGACTCAATCGTACGACTGGTGATTGAGTCGGTCGAATGAAAGAAGCGAATGGTTCAGTCGGCCGACTGAACTGAGTCTGGCTATAAATAGCCCCCTCAGTCGATCGCACAAACTCATTCGCCCTAATTCTCAAAAGTGTGCTGTTACGCTGCCCGATTTTCTATTGACCTCTGAAACCTTAATATATTCGATTTCTGACGATTTGCAGTTGTTTCACAGGTACTTTGCGGCAAAATGACATCATTAAGTGTGGAATCTGACTCAAAATCAGATCATCGGTGCCCTAACTTTGAACCGAAACAAAAATCAACAAATAGACTGCCTTAAACACTTAACATGTTAAAACAAATGATTTAAGCAGTCTAAGTACATGATTTCGAGTCTAACAAGCCTGATCTTCATGTCTAATTCGTAAAAATGAAAAATCTAAGTTAAAATGGCGCCGAACAGTAGTGGATGCGACTGGACACCCCTGATGAACTTCAATCGCACGATTGAACGGGCGACTCACTCAATCATACGAATGAAGAATACGAATGGTTTGACTGCGTCACACGACTGGACTCCAGAATGAACCTCAATCGCACGATTGAAAAGGGATTCATCCAATCGGCCGAATGAAACATACGAATGGTTTGACTGCGTCACACGACTGGACTCCAGAATGAACCTCAATCGCACGATTGAAAAGGACGATTCATCCAATCGGCCGAATGAAACATACGAATGGATTCATTCGATCGACTGAGTCAATTGCAGGTTCAGTCTCCCAAGTCAACTCAATCGCATGACACTTCATCCGACTGAAAGTCAGTCGCATACATGATCAACCGATTGAAGTTCAGTCGCACATATGCCCAACCGACTGAACCCTGTCGGTTTGTTCAATCGCACGATTGAATCAGTTTGTTTTCTAAATTAGTCAAACTCTGCTTTTTCAAGTTTATAACGTGCGTTTGCTATTGATTACAGGAATATGGCTAACAGGTGGACAATAAATCCAATGCACAACATCTGTGCTCACTTGGATTCCACCTCGAGGAATGGAGGAGACTTCTCGGGGATTATAGATTTTTTGAGGAGATCTAGGATTTACCGAGCTATTTCCACTCCATGTACACCGTATCAGTCAGTTCATCAGGCATTCTGGGAAGGTGCTAGAGTGGACAGATCAGCTGATCCCTACTCCATACGAAGTTCTATCTTCGGTAGGGAGATTGAGATACGAGCGGCTGACATCAGGAGAGTCTTAGGGTTTGATGATGATGAGACTCACCCACTCAAGCTTCACCTGCTTACTGTACGTGGATGCTTCTTGAGGATAGGATACTGTGGGGATATCAACTCAGGTGTGCTAAATAAAAGCAACCTGAGCCCCCAGTACAAGTACTTGGCGCACGTCATCTTGAAGTGCATTGCTTCGAGAAGGGGTGGTTTCGATGACTTATCGGACCAAATTCAGAATGCATATGTTGCATTGGTCCTCAACCACCCTTTCAGCTTCTCCAACATGATATTTACATACTTGATTGAGAACCTCGAAGCCAAGGGAAAGGAGGGGTTTTGTATGTACCCCATATTCTTACAGCTTATTTTCGATGAGAAGCTGCCCGACCTCCCAAAGGACAAGAGCGATGCTGTGCCTCTTGAGATCATGGATGACACAACCTTGGGAAGGATGAAGGTGTATAGAGGTAAGCAAGTGAAGCCTGCTATGAAGAGACTGATTGGGCATCTGGCCCGGGCTGATTATGTAGCCCCAGGGAGACGCAGGTGGCGTCATGAGGATAGTGGCTCTGACTCTGAAATTATTGCTATACCATCAGATGACTCTGATGATGATGACAGCCAGGATGGCAATGATATGCCCATTACATCTGGGGGCCCCTCCACACATACTGCACAACCATCTCCTCACACTGACACTACTACTGCTGGGTTCGTACCTCACTTCTGTCCACCTGATGACGACGAGGACGAGAGTGAGGAAGAGGGGTTGACTCGTAGGCATGGCAGCAAGGTAGTTGCCACTGAGAAAGGAATTAAAGTAGTTGGAGGACAGACTGGGACATCGGGGACTACACAAACAGAGTCCGATCCCGCATACTCCCCTGATGCACCCAGTACACAGACTGGTGCCCCGGTTCTACGGGAAAGAGAAGAAAGACGATGGCAAAACCGCATGGGAAGCGGGGAAAGCGTCTGAGATTCGCCACCACCATCTCTACCATAGCTACCCCAGTCACTACATCCACCACACCTCAAACCACCACCTCTACTGCACCTCCACCTCACACTTACCCATCCACTACCACCACCACTATACCATCCTCTACAGCCTTTGCATCCACTCCCATATTCACCACAGCCACCACAACCCACACCACTCACCAATCACAACCCTCATCTGCACCCTCAAGCTCAGCCATACCACCGGTCTCTGTGGTTGAGCAACTGGCTGTGCTGAACAGCATGGTGCTCCAGTTGCTAGCCTCCGACAAGGCCAAGTCTGCTCAGATCTTACAGCTGCTAGCACAAAGTTCTACTCAAACAGCTGAGATTGAGAGATTGAGAGAGCTGAACACTGCACAGACCGATCAGATCACCGGGCTGCTTCAGCATGAGGCAGAGACTGAGGCGAAGTTAGGAAAGCTGGAGGCGGCTCACAAAACTCTGTTGCTGAAGCTGAAAAACACTCAGAGTGAGCCCCTCAAGATTGCAGAAGGTGATGGTGATGAAGGTGATGATGATGATGATGAGGATGATGATGACGAGGATGATGATGAAGATACTGATGATGAAGGTGACGAAGATTCACAGGACAAAGACGATGATGCCGATGCAGGAGACGCTGCTACAGCTCCCTCTGATTCTGAGCAAGAACGTAGAACTAAAAGAAAACAAGATCAGAGGGCCTCTTCTTCTGCTCCGTCTACCTCTCACTCTACAGAAGAACCAGCTCAGATTCAAGGCAAAGTTCAAGATTAGATGTTTATTTATTATTTAAACTTTGTACTTGAAATCTTGTATCAAATTCTGTTCTATGTATATAAAATTAAAAGGTTAAATCAACACCTGTTATGTGCTTATTGTATCCTTACTTGTATTGTATTTGGTTGTTGAACAGGTTCAGCTAAACAAGTTGATGAGCACGATGTTGTGCCCCTTCATCAAATCAATTCAAAACTGACGATGATCCTTGATCTACAAGGGATCGTACAACGATCTGTCAGTTACACTGCTGAAGAGGGGGAGATAATACATGATTTAACAGATGAACAGATTGCTGAACTGTTTAGTCTGAATCCTGACGAGCTGGTGAAAGACGCTCCAAAGGTCGACATAGTCAGTGATGATGAATTACAAGACGTCGATGAACTGGAGATTGAGGACATCACTGCTGATGAGTATCCTCAGTATACTAGCGCCGAAGGAGAAGTTCTCCCAGATCTGGGGGAAACTTTTGACAGCAATATCTTCAACAAGGTTGAAGAGATGACAGCTGCTAAAGCTGCTACAGCCTCAGCTCCTCAGGCAAATGATGCCGATATGGCAGTCAAAAAGGCTGAATGGATTGCCTGTTTTGAGGAAATGAAGAAACAGCGTGTGCCAATCAAGTCAAATGCCTACACCAAGCTCTACAAAGTTAAGAAACATCAGAAGGTGTCAGGCAAGATCATCAGCTGGGCATACTTCGAGGATCTCAAAGTGTATGCAGTGAAGAGAGAGAAGGGAATAGAGTATTTCAGATTTCCTCATGATCTGAAAACTCTCCCAGGATTTGAGCTTAATCATCTAGCCAACTTGAACCTCCTATATGCTGTTCCATGAAAGATATCAGGATGGTTTGAGCAGGCACTGAAGAAAGAGTATCATACGAGGTGGGTCAACTTTAAACCTCAGCAGCCCAGAAGGTTATTTCAAAGGACTGAGGTTGACCCCACCTCAGGAAGACCAAAGGTGGTCTTGAAATGGCACCCTCCGCGCACTATGTCGCGTATTCCATTGAGGGAGATGCCTCAGAATTTTGCACTCCATTTCAAATGGTGGTATTATGACTGGCGAACTGGTGAAGCCGTCATTGTTTTGGAGAAAGATGGAAAGGTCGAGACAATAAGGGTGTTTGATCCGATGTGGCTAACAAACTTGTCTGAGTCTGATGTCTATATCTTATTCAAGTGGCCACTGTTCTTTGATACACAGGATATTGTGCGAGCACTGCAGTTCCAACATGTTATACGTATTTGCTTTGCACTTAATATTCATTCTGGAGTCTCGAGAGAAGAAAGGGTGAAAAGATATAAAGAGTTCAAGAAAGAAGTCAAAGTTTAGACAGAACTAGGTCCAAGGGGGAGTTTGTTGGTACACATGTCCCCAGTTCTAGTCTAGTGAGATCAAATGTAATAGACTTCTATCTTGTAACACGTATGTAATGTTTAATCATTGTAATGAAAACTCTTCAGTGAACGTTTGCTTGATTACGTAATGTCATATCTATTATTATTGTTGGTTGTTACACGCATATATGAACAAGTTATTTAGGTTATAGACATGTTTGACATGTTCTGAATCAGTTAAGGTTCAAGAGTGTGTTTAACTAAGTAAACTAATTCAGTCGCACGACTGGACCATGCGAATGGGCCAATCGGACGACTGAATCAAGAGATTGAGTCAATCGTACGATTGAGTCATGAGACTGACTCAGTCGTCCGAATGAACCAATCGTATGACTCAGTCGCACGACTGGGCCAGTCGCTTGGCTCAGTCTTACGAATGAAAGCTGTAACTTATAAATACCACTTAATTCGTGGAAAAAAAAAGACTTCGAATATTCACCCTAGTCGACCCAGAGCGCCCTGTTCGTCCATTCCAACTTCACAGAACGTCCTAGATCATTCCTAATCCATTCTTAACGTTTTCTAATCGTTAGGATTGATCTTGATTTCGTTCTCCCTGATTGGATCGCCAATCAAATAGGATTCCGCACTATTTGATCTGGTATAACTTAGAATCAGTTAGTACTCCGTACGTACATGGTCCTAACAAAATTGAATTCCAAATTGACTTGATACCCGGTGCCCAACCTGTCGCTAAGGCACCGTATCGATTAGCTCCGACTGAGATGAAGGAGTTAATGGAGCAACTGCAAGAATTGCTTGATAATGGTTTCATCAGACCGAGTATCTCTCCTTCGGGTGCTCCGGTCTTGTTCGTAAAGAAGAAGGACGGTAGCATGAAAATGTGTATCGACTACCGTGAGTTGAATAAGTTGACGATAAAGAATCGGTATCCGTTGCCGAGGATTGACGACTTGTTTAATCAGCTCCAAGGTGCCAACTGGTTCTCGAGGATAGATCTCCGATCTGGCTACCATCAGTTGAAAGTAAAGGAGCAGGATATTCCTAAAATAGCTTTTGGTACGCGTTACGGACACTATGAGTTTCTCGTTATGTCCATTGGTCTAACCAACGCGCCAGCTGCTTTTATGGATTTGATGAATAGAGTGTGCCGGCCAATGCTAGACAAATCAGTAATTGTGTTCATCGATGATATCCTGATTTACTCAAGGAGCGAAGAAGAGCATGCCGGTCATATTCGGGAAGTGTTGGAGACTTTGAGAAAGGAGAAACTGTATGCTAAGTTCTCCAAGTGTGCTTTTTGGCTACGCGAGGTGCAATTTCTGGGTCACGTGGTAAATACAGAGGGAATCAAGGTAGACCCAACAAAGGTTGAGGCCGTGATGCAGTGGAAGTCACCAAAGACGTCATCCGAGATTCGTAGCTTCTTGGGATTGGCGGGCTACTATAGAAGATTTATTCAAGACTTCTCCAAGATAGCCTCACCTTTGACTAAATTGACCCGCAAGGACATGAAGTTCGTGTGGGGTCGAGAGCAGGAGAGTGCCTTTGAGGAGTTGAAGATGAGACTAACACAAGCTCCTATCTTGACATTGCCAGAGGGAAATGAAGACTTAGTGGTCTATTCGGATGCATCTTATTCTAGGCTAGGTTGCGTGTTAATGCAACGTGGAAGGGTAACAGCCTACGCATCCCGACAACTGAAAACCCACGAAGTCAACTATCCCACGCACGATCTAGAACAAGCCGTGGTGGTTTTTGCGTTGAAGATTTGGCGGCACTATCTATACGGGACGAAGTGCACCATCTTCACAGACCACAAAAGCTTGAAGTACTTTTTCGAGCAGAAAGATTTAAACATGAGGCAGAGGCGATGGTTGGAGCTTATCAAGGATTACGATTGCGAAATCAATTACCATCCGGGCAAAGCCAACGTGGTGGCAGATGCCCTTAGCCGAAAGGAAAAGCCCGAGCCGATTCGGGTGAAGGCTTATCAGCTGATTATGACCTCCGATGTGATGACACAGGTTAAGGAGTTCCAAGACGAGGCTTTGAAAGAAGATCATCTTAACTCCGAAAGGATGCAAGGTCTAGTTACGGAATTGGGCGAGAACGCTCTTGGTGTTAAGACCCGATTCAGGCATATGTGGATTCCTCGATACGGGGATCTATGTGGGAAGATCATGGACGAGGCCCATAAGACTCGATACTCCATTCATCCCGGTGCTACCAAGATGTATCACGATATGAAGAAAGATTATTAGTGGCCGAGTATGAAACGCGACGTAGTGGAGTACGTGAGTAAGTGCCTTACTTGTCTCCAAGTGAAGGCGGAACACCAGAAACCGTACGGGAAGGTCCAACCATTGGATATACCTGAATGGAAGTAGGAGCATATTACCATGGACTTCATTACTAAGCTACCTCGCACATCGAGGGGATGCGATACTATTTGGGTGATTGTCGACCGACTAACAAAGAGTGCCCACTTCCTACCGATCCGCGAGACGTATTCATCCGAAAGATTGGCGGATCTGTTCATCAAGGAAATCGTAGCTCGTCATGGCGTGCTGGTGTCTATCGTGTCGGATCATGACACCCGGTTTACGTTAAAGTTTTGGAGAAGATTCCATGATGCAATGGGAACGAGGCTACACATTAGTACAGCCTATCATCCTCAGACGGACGGTCGGTCTGAGAGGACGATACAGACGCTCGAGGATATGCTTCGAGCATGCGTGATCGATTTTGGAGGAAGTTGGGACGATCACTTACCGTTAGCAGAATTCTCGTACAACAACAGTTATCATGCCAGTATTGGCATGCCACCCTACGAGATGCTATACGGTAGGAGATGTAGGACGCCCGTGTGCTGGGGAGACATTGGGCAGAAAGAGTTAGGAGGTATTGAGGTGATCGAAGCTACGACTGAGAAGTTGGAAAAGATCAAAGCCTTCATGAAGGCGGTGAAAGATAGACAAAAGTCGTATACTGACAAGAGGCGAAGACCAATAGAGTTCAAGGTTGGAGACCGAGTCATGTCGAAGGTCTCACCTTGGAAAGTGATTATTCGATTTAGAAAACGATGTAAGCTAAGCCCGAGATATATAGGACCTTTCCAAATCATCGCACGAGTAGGAGAGGTAGCCTATCGACTTGAACTGCCAGATGAGTTAAGTGGAATTCATCCCACATTCCATGTATCTCATCTGAGAAAGTGCTTAGCTGACGAGAAAGTGCTTAGCTGACGAAGATATGATTGTTCCACTGGAGGATATTGAAGTAGACGAACGACTCAATTACGTTAAGCAACCAGTGGCAATCATTGATCGTAAAGAAAAGAAGTTAAGGAATAAAGTGTTTCCTCTTGTGCGTGTACAGTGGAAGCACAGAAAGGGATCAGAATCTACGTGGGAGACGGGGTAGGAGATAAGGCAGCATTACCCTCAATTGTTTGAGGAATAACAGGTTTCGAGGACGAAACCTATATAAGGGGGGTGGACTTGTAACACCCGTATTTTTGAAAGGAATAAAAAGGATAAAGAGAAAGAAAAAGAATGAAATGGAAGTCAACCCTAAAGTTGAAGGACCAAAAGTGTTTAAAAAGAAACAAAAGTAATAAAAGTTGGTAAAAGGTGGCATGGCCGCCCATTATACCCTGCGCAACATCATTCACTCGATATTTTAGAGAGAGAAAGAAGAGAAGCTCGAAATTCAGAAAGAAATTCAAGCAGGGTTCGAATTTAAGGTATAATTTAGTGTTTTTAAGTTGTTCTTGGCTAAATTAGCCTCGGTTATGTGATCTTATGTGTATATGTGTTCGGATTGTGTGTTTAGACACATATAGGTGTTCGGATTCTTAGAGAAGTCCAAGATTTAGAGTATAAAGCTTGGAAGCCGCTAAGGTGAGTTTCTAGAACCCCTTTTTACATGTTTTATACGATTTTGGGGCTGGAAAATACATGTATGTATGTTTTTTTATGAGATTGGGTATTATACCCGTATGTTCATGTGCATGTATATATGGGTGGGGTATGTTTTGGGCAAATGTATTGTTATGATTATGTTAAGTTCATGCTTAGAATAGTATGTGAATGTTTAGAACTAAGTGATATAATGTTTGGGACTGGGAACAACTTAAAATATGTGAACAGGTTGCTAATATGCCTATACAAGGCTCATAAGCCTGAACAGTCCTCATACTCCCAGGATCTTGACAGAAACTTAAGTGTTGGGGCTTATGCTCCCCAACAGTGCTCATGTGCCTGAAATTTAGAACAGAGAAAACTAAGTACAGGGTAATGAGCCTGAACAGTACTAATACGTCTGAATTTATGCCTTAGAAAACTTACAAGGTAATATGCCTAAATAGTGCTCATACGCCTGAGATTTTGACTTAGAAACTAAGTGTAGGGTAATGAGTCTAAATAGTGCTCATACGCCTAAGTAATAAACTGTTAAGTGTTGGGGTGGGACGCCTGCACAGTGGTAATACCCCCAGACAGGGCTCATGCGCCCAAATAGTCCTCATGCGCCCAACACTTAGAATTAAATGCAGAATTTTCGTGGGAGTCTGTGCATTTAGGGTTTTGGACTAATATTGACTAAGGTTCATTAAATGCATATGATTATGTTTGAATGACATTATGACCCTTATTAATGGTATTGTTATGAGTAGAGTTGTTATTATTATTATCAAATTATTATAATAATACTGTATGACTCTATGTGGTATGATCATGATCAAAACAGAAGTTATTATCATTAATAAAGTGAAAGATTAATGATAAAGAAAAGTGGAATGGAAACGAATGAACGAATGGCTTGCAAGCAAATGTATCGAGGTGCACACCCGTAGCAGGTGTTAGCTCAACTGTGATACGGGTTAGCTACCCCGAAGGATGCACACAGGGTCAATCCTTGAGATTGAAAATGAGGTGAGCAACTCTGTGTTGCAATAGACTCGGTTAGCAGGCAATCCGGGGGATTGCCACTGAGGTGAGCAACCATGTGTTGCAACAGACTTGGCTAACATACGATCGTGAGAGATCAATATTGAGATGAGCGGCCTTGTTGTCGCAACAGACTCGTAAGAACGAACGTAAAGACCGAAAGAGTAATGGAAAAAGTATGAATTGAACGAATGATGAGGATAATAATAATAATTATTATCTGTATGTATGAAGGATGTATGCTCACGAATGAAATATCATAATAAAGCACAAAACGGGATCCTCGTCATTCGACCTCAGTAATCGTGGCTGTGCACCATGAAGAGGGTAAAGCCTGACGGGATCTAGATAATAAATGAATGATAATGAGTTACGATGATTGAACGAAAGCCAACGAACGCAATGAAAGATAATAATGATACTATCTACATGTACGTATAATGTATGGGCATGTACGAAAGTATAGTATGATTTGAAAAAGTAAAGTATTTTAATTATAAAACTAGAACTCACTCAGCAACGCTGACTTTTATGTATTTTCCAGTTGGCAGGTAATTTGTTGCTGAGGATGGCATTTGGGGATGGCTACTCGGCAGGGCAAGACTGACATTCATTTGTGTTTTGACAATACTGTTGTTTTGTAATTCATTCAACTAATCATTTTGTGACTCATGAACTGCAATGTATTGCTTAACAACAGTGTTTATAATGAATGAATGGCTTTTGTTAAATTATTCCGCTGCTTAAATTTATAATACGTAATGTTTTATACTGTGAATGACCAACTGTGAGCGTCCCGGGAACCGGGCCTTACATGTTCACCCACTTTCGTCTCTAATCGCTTATACATCCTCTCGTATGCTGTGTTCTTTACCTCTGACACAGACTTTTTCGCCTCTCGTTTAGCCTCTTTGTATTTATCTTTTAGCTCTGCTCGTTCTTCCTCATTATTACAGTGTAAAAGCTCTCTAAAACTTTGTTGTTTAATTCTTATCTTCTGCTGTACATTTTCATTCCACCACCAGGATTCCTTATGACCGACTATCCTATTTGTTGTAGTCCCAAGCGTTTCTTTAGCTGCTTGAATGACTCTAGTTGCCATAGCCTCCCACTTTTGGTTGGCGTCTTCCTGTGGCCCACTCAGGTTCATTGGTATGATTTTATCTCTAAAGATGGTAATCTTTTTGTCTTTAAGTTATCCCCATCTGATCGTAGGTCTACTTCTCTTAGTTGGTTTGACAATTGCTCTCTTCATTCGTAGATCTGCCACCAACATGTGATGTTGAGTGAGTACTGTCTGTCCCGGTATTGTCTTGCAGTCCTTCCACGAGCTACGATCTTCTCTCCTCATCAACAAATAATCTATCTGTGTGTGTCTCCCGCCGCTGCTAAACGTAATTAGATGCGAGTCTCTTTTCTTGAAAAACGAATTTATGATGCTTAGTTCATGCGCTAATGCAAAGTTAAGAAGCTCCCTACCAACGTCATTCCTCAGACCATACCCAAAGCCTCCATGCACCAACGGGAAATGATCGTTTTCGTTACCGATATGCCCATTAAAATCTCCTCCTATGCATATTTTTTCTTGTCGCGGTATGTCTCCCATAACGTGATCTAAACTCTCCCAGAACTTCTTTCTTTCCGTTTCCCCTAATCCAACTTGTGGTGCATACGCACTAACTACAGCCACCACTTCGTCCCCTATTATTATCCTTAACAACATAAGTCTATCGTCGTATCTTCTAACCTCCACTACATTATCCTGAAGTTGTTTGGCAACTAGAAAACCTACTTCATTTTTTATTCCATCTGACCCTGAATACCATAGTTTATACCCATTACACTCCTTTGCCCTCCCACCCCGCCATCTAGTCTCCTGGAGGCACGCTATCTGAACCCTACGTCTCCTTAACACATCTATTAACTCTAATAACTTACCAGTAAGGGTTCCTACATTCCACGATGCTAGTCGTAATCTATAACCCTTTTTCCCTGTAGTTGCATCTCTCATCACCGAACATGATCTAGGGGCAGCATAATGTCTCCTGTTACCTATTATACCTCACTCACTCAGCGTGACAAGAAACACCTTAAAAAGAGGTTACCACATTAATAAAGCATAAACAAAAGCAGTCACTCACGCAAGATCAACAATAACACACAATCAAAACCAGTAACAGAAATATATCAAGTCACAAGACACTGTAACAGGCACAAGATAAAAATCAAGAATTACAAAAATATATTTTATGATAGAATATATACGAAATCTTATAACTTAGTATGTTGTTATAATTTATTAAATAATAATACTTATATTTTAGATATTTAATTATTTACTTGACTTATTAATAATCAATTTCATTTAATAGAAGCGTATGCGGGAAACAAAAGTTCAGACTTTATTGTAACTTGGTCACGCGTCCCTAGATAATTTTCTTTTATTAGAGCAGTAATAGTAGATTCCTTATAAATGTGTGAGTGTGTTTATTATATTATAAGTTAAGATTATAAATGTTTGTTAGTGAAGTAGAGAAAAAGTATACTCTTCAGTATATTTGGCAAATCACTATTGAGTGATTATAAATTTTTTAATATTTTGGAAAGTTGTTGTTAGTGGAGGAAAGAGAAAGTGTTATGCTAAATGTATATAAAAACATTATTTAATTGAAAAGTAGAGAAAAAAATCATTAATTTTTAGTGTAATTATATGAATAAAAAAAAAAATTCACTGTAAATACTCTTTATATACTATAGATAGGAACATCTGTATCCATAGTTGTAATTTACAAGGAATGCTAGTGAAAGTTTAGCAACTTTATTTACTTATTATTTTTTGAATATCTAGACAATTCTACAACATGATTTTAATCAAGATTCATACATAGTGTCCAATTTACGTTGATCCATGACAGCCAAAACCCTAAAATTTTAGAATTTTAATATCACCTTTTATTGGAAATTAAAGAATAAAATATAATATTGAAGTTTGTTGTGTTAGAGTGATTGATTATGGTTTCGAGTGCATCTGTTATCATATTTAAACCCTAGCTGAAAAGCACTCCACTCGGCCTAAACCATAGCCAAACACCATCCCACTTGGCCTAAACCGTAGCCGAACACCATCTCACTCAGCCTAAACCCTAGTAGAACACCACCCCATACCAACCTAAGCACGCACATCCCAAGCTACACTTAGAACACCCATTACATGTAGAATTCAAACCCTAGTTGAATGAAATCCCATGCACAAAATGAATCCGTGTACCTTAGCCATCTAGCTCGAAAATTATCAAAAGACATGCCTAGGGCCACGAATCAAGAAGCTTACCAGATCCGAACTAGAGAGAGAGATAAAGAGAAGTAGGTCAAGAGATTAGGGTTACCTTGGAGGAAGGAATTTTGTCGAGGGGTTAGGGTTAATATTTAGTTAGTTTAAGTTTTGTAAAACATGACCATAACACCCCTCAAGTGAGAGGACTCTAAAGTTTTATAATTTAAATTAGTTACATACTAAGATTAGACAAGCCAATAAATTAATCACATAAGTTATGTGAAAAACAATTAAGGTAAATAAAGTCCAGTTACCGACGTTAACTTGGAAATAACGGTTATCACTTACATTAAAAATTATATTTGATAAAACTAATATATGTATATACATACATACATACATACATACATACATACATACATACATACATACATACATACATACACACATACGCACATACATACATACATACATACATACATACATACATACATACATACATACATACATACATACATACATACATACATACATACATACATACATACATACATACATACATACATACATACATACATACATACATACATACATACATACATACATACATACATACATACGTACGTACATACATACATACATACATACATACATACATACGTACATACATACATACGTACATACATACATACATACGTACATACATACATACATACATACGTACATACGTACATACATACATACGTACATACATACATACGTACATACATACATACGTACATACATACATACGTACATACATACATACGTACATACATACATACATACATACATACATACATACATATATATATATATATATAATATTTACCTGTACAGAATTCAATTATCTCCTGGGAAGCATATCCTGTAACAATACCACCCTCACGTCAATTATGGTTTCCCATGTAACATTTTAAGAAACCCATATATCTTTTAAAAGGATACATGTAACATAAAAAATACAGGCCCACAAGCGTTGATTTCTCCAACGATATTAATGACCAAGTGAACCATCACAGCAAATATAATTTCTTTTTTCCATGTATCTAGTTTTTTATGGATCAATCACCTTCGATTGAATCTGATTAAAAAGCAAAAAAAGCTTTATGATTGTGTGTCGGGTGCTTTCTGGTAGCAATCAACGAACTGCAATATGAATCATATGTGTTATCAAAGCATAACAATCATGAGACTTAATACCATGCAGTTTATGGTCTTTTATCTACACCAACCTTTTAATATTTGTAGAATAGCAATGTTGGGATATTATAAGGCTGGTGCAACCAAAACCACTTCTCATAGTCATTTTGATGCTACATTCAAGGGCTTCCAAAGCTAAGTATGAGATCTTCCGAAGACAAAGTCTGATGAAAGAGCTGAAGACAAAGTCTGAAAGCTTCCGAAGACAAAGTCTGATGAAAGAGCTGAAGACAAAGTCTGAAAGCTTCCGAAGACAAAGTCTGATGAAAGAGCTGAAGACAAAATTTGAAGACTTCCGAAGACAAAGTCTGAAGAAAGAGCTGAAGACAAAGTCTGCTTCCAAAGACAAAGAAGACTCCAAGCCTCGGAAGAAGCAGTCTTCCGAAGTATAAGTGGCTTCGGAAGAAGTTATTCTTCTGAAGCATTTTTATCCTTCGGAAGACATTGCCATGTCCAGTAGATATAAGTATGGTCCCTGACAGTCCGCTGCAGACCTCTGATACAGCATGGCATCTTCCTAAAGAGCCATGTTGTTGACCATACTTTATTATACTATTCACCTTTTTATGATAGTACATGTTACCAACTTTAGTTGGTGACAAAAGGTAAGTCAGGGACATGTCCTGACTACCAACTCTCAGGCAAAATGTCTGAAAGACCTCACCTAGAGTCTTGTAGTATAGATGTTTGGTTAGAGGTTTCCAGCTGGTATCAAAGTATATCCGGCTGTAGGTAGTATTATATATATCTTCTCCGTGTAACTCATTAAGTATTGATTTGAGTCCAAGAGTCTTGTAATCCTTTGAGTTGAGAAGCAATATATAAAAGTACCTTGAAAATTTACTTTCGGTGTTCATTTACTGCTTGTTACTTGTTATATTGTGATCAACTCTTCATAGACTCTTGCTGAGTGTTGTTCAAGGTGAGTTTGAGAGAAAAACCAACTGTTGAGTGACCAACATACGATCCTGCAATTGGTATCAGAGCTTCCAGGCTCTTGATTGTGTGATCTTACCATCCCAATCAACCAGTTTTTCACTCCTCACTTCAAACCACTCACTCAAATGGCCGCTCTCACTAAGGCTGATATGGAGACTGGTACCATGACCAAATCCCCATTGATCACTCCTGAAGACTTTGACACATGGTGCACTAGAATGGAAGGCTTCATCAAGTGTCAAGACTCAAGGATGTGGGACTCCATTGTTAATGGTCCCTTCATACCAAGCACTACTTCTGCTACTGGTAATCGCATCATTCCAAAAGATGTTGATGATTACTCAGAAGAAGACAGGAAGAGAATAGAGCTAGATCAAAGGGCTATGACTTGTCTTCAAACTGCTATCCCAAACTCCATCTACAGAGGCTTCAAGAAGTGCAAGACAGCCAAAGATTTATAGGATGCATTGAAGCTTATGTATGAAGGATCCAAGGAAACCCAGGAGAACAAGAAGGATCTCTTGAAGCAGCAGTTTGAGAACTTTACTTTCAAGGCTGGTGAGACCTTGACTCAACAATACTTCAGGTATGTTGAGATAGTAGACACTCTGGTGGATATTGGAGTAGCTCTTGAGAATAGAGACTTAGTTAGGAAGTTCATGTCTTCCCTTCCTAAACTATGGACACACTATTGTGTTGTAATCAAGAGAACTTCGGACCTTAAGACTCTTGCTCTCATAGAGTTGTATGGTATCCTAAGTGCATTCCAGATGGAGATGAACATGCAGAACTCCTCTGGTCACTCCAATAACCAACTGAGTTCAGCCCTTCATGTGGTTGAAAGGGAAATCATAGAACCACAACATCAGTTGCTGTGCTACCCTGACAGCTCACATAATGGACCCTACATTACTCTACCTGAGACTCCAAAGTCTCAAAAGGTTCAACACAACTCCTTTCAGGATAGTTGTGCCTTTGTCTCTGAAAGTGAACTCTCTAGTGATTTTCAATATTGCTTTGATGATCTTGAGTGCTTCAGTCCAGATGATGTGGAGTATGTGGACATTGTCCAACAGATGGCTCTTTTAACTTACAGAGCGAAGAAGTTCTTCAAGAGAACTGGAAGGCAATTCCCTCAAAACCCAGCCAACAGCAAGTTTGGGTTTGATAAGAGTAAAGCAAAGTGTTACAACTGCAACCAACTAGGTCACTTTGCTAGGGAATGCAAGGCTCCCAAGAACAACCCGGGAACCCCACAGGCCTCCACACATCCCTCAGCTTCAAAGCATGAAGAGAAGTCAACTGAAACAGCTGCAATAGCTCAAGAAGTTGACTGAAGTTTCATGGTACAGGATGTGACTCCCGCTCAAGCACTCATGGCCGGAACAAATGATGATCAGGTATATGAACATCTTTGTACTCCAACCTGTATTGCTAAAGTTAAACTCTATAAGGATTACAATAAGGAAATCAAATCTGATGTTGAGTCTTTAAATATCTTAAATCTGATTTTAAAAGAGCTGAATCTGACTATCAAAAGAAAATTGAAGAGTTAGAGAAAACTGTGTCTCTTTTAAAACATGAAAAGACCAACTACAAGACTCAAATTAAAGATCTGATATCCAAACTGTCTGAAGTTCAAGCCCAGTTGGTCACTGCTGAGGCTCAAGCCAGGAAGCAAGCTATTGCTGAGCAAAACTTCCAAGCTATTCTTGCATCATCCTCTCATTCCAAATGTTTTATCAAAACAAAGAAGGGTTGGGAACCAATGAAATAGCTCCACCACACTCTTATGAGTCTATTAGACTACCTAGATGTGGTACTGAAGAGCAAGAGGTTCCAACTGCTGACCCTTCTCCATTGGAACTAGAGGATGAGGCAAAAATAATGGCCACCACAGGGGAGAAACAGGAAGATACACTCATCTCCACCTATGAAGAACAAATCCTAACCACCAAGGTAAGAAGAAGCAGAGCTAAATCGGCAAAAAGGACTGCCAAGAAGGTTGCAGAGTCAAAGCTGAAGATTGACCCAAATAAAAAGGGTGTCTTCATCTCTGCTGGATTCCAAGTGGTAGGTACTTCTGATTCAGGAAAGGAGTGTAGTACCAGCACTCCTGTCCTACCAAAGGATCAGAAGTTAAAAGGGAAAGTTGCTGATGAAGAGAAGAAATCCAAGAAACAGCAACCTGCAAATTCCCAAAAGACTAACATTGCATGCATAATGTGTGGTCTGCATAACCACATGGCTAAAGATTATTATTACAATCCAGCAAGCACACATTATGCAAATAATGTTAGAAAAGAAGGAGTCAGGGAAGGTTTCTCATTTGGACCATTTCTAACGGTTCAAATGATGAAAAATGGAAAATTGGTCCCGGAAGCCAAGTTGCTTTCGGAAGAAAGTATTTCTTCCGAAGAGAAAATGGCTTCGGAAGCCAAAGCTTCTAAGGTTCGGAAGAACAAGAAAGCTCCCTTGAAACCATCCCAGAAGAAGACTCCTTCGGAAGAAAAGGTGGTGAAGGCTTCTTCCGAAAAGAAAGAAGCTTCGGAAGAAGACCATGATGCAAAAGCTTCAACAAGTTCATCCTCAAAGGTCAACCAAGGGATGGATTGGAAGATCAAGAAAGATGCTGCAGCCCAAACCTCTTCTTTAACGACCTCTATTGAACCCCAATCCATATCTTTTGGTTCAATTATGTTATTATCTTTGGAAGAGCCCAAGACCAGCAAGGCTTGGGCTTCCAAACAAAACTAACCATCTCATCTTATGTGCAGGGACATCCATTTGACAAGAACAACAATGTCTGGATTGTAGATAGTGGATGCTCCAGGCACATGACAGGAAACAGATCTCTCCTTTAACAATTCCAGAACTTTGATGGAGGGCCTGTTCAATTTGGAGGTGAGGCCGGACGATATATTTCTGGCAGAGGAAGTATATCCAATGGCAGAATAAACATTGACAAGGTTCACTTTGTTAAACAGCTTGAACACAATCTGTTAAGTGTTTCTCAATTCTGTGACCAAAAGCATCAAATGCTTTTCACAGAACATGAGTGCATTATCCTCAAACCAGGGATGACAATTCCTCCGGAATTGGTGCTTCTTAGATCTCCCAGGAAAGGAGATATGTACAAGCTGAATATGAACAATGCTTCACCTATGAATGAAGTATCATGCTTTCTTTCCAAAGCTGGTAGTGATGAGTCAACACTATGGCATAAACGCATGTGTCATGTGAATTTAAAACAATGAATAAATTGGCTAAAAATAACTTGGTACATGGCTTGCCTAAAAAGGAATTTTTCTACAAAGATAACTGTGTTGCATGCCTGAAAGGGAAACAACACAGGTCATCTCATAAATCCAAATGTGTTAACTCCATCACTACTCCATTACACTTATTGAACATGGATCTCTTTGGTCCCACAAGTATAATGAGCATTGGAAGGAAATCATACTGCCTTGTGATTGTTGATGATTTTACAAGATTTACATGGGTATTCTTTTTAAGAAGTAAAGATGAAACGGCTGAAACTTTAAAATCTTTTATTCTTAAAATAGAAAATCAAATTGATCACAAGGTTAAGATCATTAGAAGTGATCAAGGGACTGAGTTTAAGAACTTTGTTCTTGACTCATTCTGTGACTCAAAAGGGATTGCCAGACAATATAGTGCTCCCAGAACTCCTCAACAAAACGGTGTTGCTGAGAGGAGGAACAGGAAACTTATTGAGGCTGGGCAGAGGCAGTTCGCACTACATGCTATGTGCAGAACAGGTTTCTTGTAGTTAAGCCCCATGGAAAAACCCCTTATGAGTTATGGAACAAGAGGGCAAACTCATCATGGGAATGTCTCCGAAAAACCCCTTATGACTTATCTCTGCAACTGCAAGTGATTCCTCGTCTTAGGATTCACAACACTCATCCAACTGAAAACATCATAGGGAATGTCTCTGAAGGTGTGAGAACAAGAGGGCAAACTCATCATGGGAATGTCTGCTTGTACTCATGCTTCTTATCTCATATAGAACCCAAGAAGGTGGAAGATGTCTTGAAAGATAGTAGTTGGGTTGAATCGATGCAAGAGGAGCTACTTCAATTCACAAGACAAAAGGTCTAGAATCTATGCCCACTACCATCTGGTCAAGTACCCATAGGCACTAAATGGGTGTTCAGAAACAAGAAAGATGATAGAGGCTTGATTATCAAGAACAAGGCAAGATTAGTAGTTCAAGGGTATACCCAAGAGGAAGGAATCGATTATACTGATGTCTTTGCACCTGTTGTAAGACTTGAGGCAGTTAGGATCTTCCTTGCTTATGCTGCATCCAAGAACTTAATAGTCTACCAACTTGATGTCAAGTGTGCATTTCTATATGGGGATATAGATAGGGAAATCTATGTATGTCAACCTCCAGGATTTGAAGACCCACAGCACCCCAACTATGTGTGCAAACTGGATAAAGCTCTATATGGGCTGCACCAAGCACCTAGGCTGTGGTATGAAACCTTGTCTCGGTTTCTCCTGAAAAATGGCTTCACTAGAGGTACCATTGACAAGACTCTCTTCATCAGAAAGAGTGGAGAAGACATATTGCTCGTACAAATCTATGTTGATGACATCATATTTGGTTCTTCAAATGACCAAATGTGCAAGGACTTTGAGAGCATTATGAAGCAGAAATTTGAGATGAGTTCCATGGGAAAAATGACTTTTTCCTTGGAATTCAGGTGAAACAGATGAAGGAAGGGTTCTTTATAAGTCAATCTAAGTATGTCTCAGACATCTTAGATAGATTTGAAATGAAGGACTGTAAACCAGCCAAGACACCCATACCCAAAAACCATAATCTTTGCCCTGACCTTGAGGGGGAGGATACTGATCAACATCAGTATAGAGCAATTATTGGTTCTCTGATGTATCTCACTGCTAGTAGACCAGATATCATGTTTGCCACATGCATTTTTGCAAGATATCAGGCTGCTCCCAAGGTGTCTCACCTGGCTGCTATTAAGAGAATCCTCAGATACCTCAAAGGAGCACCTAAACTAGGTCTCTGGTATCCAAGAAATAGTGATTTCAATCTCTATGGATACTCTGACAGTGACTATGGTGGTTGCAACATTGACAAGAAATCAACATCAGGAGGATGTCAATTTCTTGGTGGAAGGATTATCTCATGGCAATGCAAGAAACAATCCTGTGTCTCTACATCAACTGCTGAAGCTGAATACATTGCTGCTGCTAGCTGTTGTGCTCAACTGCTATGGATTCAAAATCAGATGTTAGACTATGGATTCAACTTCATGACTACTCCTATCCATATTGACAACAATAGTGCTATCTCCATTACTGAGAATCAAGTGAAGCACTCCAAGACAAAGCACATTGATATCAGGTATCATTTCATTAGAGATATTCATGAGAAACGTCTGATAAAGTTAATCAAAGTTGACTCAAATGAACAATATGCTGATTTGTTCACAAAGGCATTTGATGGACAAAGATTTAAGTATCTCATATCAGCTATTGGGGTGATAAACATTGATTAACTAACTCTTTTTAAAAGCTTTTTAATATGTAATGTCTTGTGTCAATACAATTTAAGCCCTGTTACAAAAAATCTTTAAATTATTCGGAAGAGGAATTAACTCTCGGAAGATATTCTTGAATATCTTCCAAAGCCAAATTCCTCAATGAAAATTTCTTCTCGGAAGAGTTTTTGGTCTTGGAAGAAGCGATTGATTTTACATTAGATCTACTTCCAAAGCTTATATAACTCTCCATTCAGAAAGACAATTTTACCTTCGGAAGCAATGCCTTGCTTCAGAAGAGAAGTTGTCTTCGGAAGATAATTACCTTTGGAAATGTTTTGCCTTCGGAAGGAGAGATTTTTATGTGTAATGGATATCTTTGGGCCCCACTCTGTAAAAGGTAAAAATTTGCTAATGATGGTCAGATTATTTAAAATTATCCCTTGCCGCCACTGTCATTTCTCAGCCATAAACCACCATACCACCCACAGTAAACCTAAAACAGTTACCCTATTACCGCCACTACCACACTTCATCCCATATAAATAATTTTGACTGATCAATTTCATCTTCTTTTACCAATTTACTACCCTAACCATTCCCTTTACTGTCAAACCTGCAATTTCACCCAAATTCAAGCTTACTTTCTCTGCAATGGCGCTAAACCCTCAGCACAACCAAGTCGCACTACTTGATTCATCAAGAGATTCTAACTTCACTCAAATCATCACCTTTCTTACTGAATCCACCTACGTCATGGCGCTTACTGTTAACCCCACCGTCTACTCCAACCACATGACTGAATTCTGGAGTAACAGTCAAGCTGCAGTCCTAAATGGGTTCGCGTCCTGAGAACCTGCATTTGTGGACAGGAGTTGATCATCAGTGAACAACTCATCAGGGAGCATCTAGAGCTTCAGGATGATGGAGCTCCTACTGAGTTTCCCAAAGAAGACATGGATAGCACATACATCCTCATGGGATATGGTGGCGATGTGAGCAGGCCAACCGTCTACAAGTTTAACTTCTCTTATCATTGGAAATTCCTGCTGCATATTGTCCTACACTGCCTATCCAACAAGTCTGGGGGATGGGATCAAATCCCATACGAACTGGGATGCCTAGTTCATGGGTTGGTGAGAGGTCTACGCTTCAACTACTCACGATTTGTGTTGACCAACCTAATCGGCAATCTGAGAAGGGATACATTCTTCACGTATCCTAGATTCATTCAACACATAATCAACTGTGAGCTGGAACCGAGCAAGCTTATCTGTACAGCTGCTCTTACTGTTCCCCAAGTGAGGTCTACCATCTTCAAAACATTAAAGAAGATGTCCATTAACTTCACTGGATGGTACACTCCATTACCTCCAGAGATGACTGAGCGCATAGCTCCTGGTGACATCCCTGTTATCCCCACAGGTGATGAACCCACACCAGCAACCTCCACCATAATACCAACAACACCTTCTTTACCCATCAAAATCACATACCAGAGACGCCCCAAACAAACCCTTGTTCAATCTACTCTGATTGAACAAGCTCCTCCAGTTCAACCCAAAAGGGCTAGAGTGGAACCATGGGCTCCCACTCAGTCCGAGGTCACACCATCCTTCACATTTGACCTCAATGTGGGTTTTGAGCCTCCTCAGTCTCAAACCTAAGAGCCTGAACCTCAAGCCTTTAGCCCACAGGGTGTGTCTTTACACTCCCTTGTGCAGCCTTCAAGGGACAGCCCCACCGTAGGCTCAATGCCTGTAAACATTGATCTAGGTCACGGGTCAGTAGGTTTAACCTCCTTATCTTTCACTGACCTTTTACTCCGCACTGATGAAGAGATTACATCTCTCCATGGCCATGAAGTTGATCTACAACACCCTCTCAAAGATCAACAGAGCCAAGAGAGATCCCTTATCTCTAGCCCCCATCAGCAGCCAACTACTGAGGTGAGTCCCACTGATGTGGAGGGGACTCATGTAGGCTCAACTGCCACTACTCAGAGTCTCTCATTAAGCTCTCAGGACAGTGTTAACGTCCATAGGACTGAGTCTACGGCAACTTTGCCCATTGACATCTCTGAAAGAGATGACTTTGAGCAAGGGTATCCAGGGTGCCAAGAAGCCACATCTGGTGGTGAGACTGAGCATACTAGGTATGTTATCTCATCTCCCCGTGATTCTTCTCATGAAGATGAGGGAAGTATGCAACTTACACTTCAGTACTTGCTTTCTAAGGTCTCCAACCTGGAATCACAGGTGAGGATCTTAGAATCAAGGACAACCACTCAGCAACTTGAGATTAACACTCTCAAGGCTCAACTAGCTGAGAAACAGACGGAGAGGTCTGTTAGGCATGTACCTGTTCAGGTCTCATTGACTTCTTCCTCTAGCTCATCTAGCTCTCAAGATGATGCTACCAAAAAGGGGGAGAAAGATCAAAGACAAACATCTAAGGAACCACAGACCCAATCCTTTACTTCCCAACTCATCACACTACCTAAGTCATCTCAATCAACTTTGAAGATTGACTCACAGATGCTTCATGATCTCTACAGACTTTTCACAAAGTTTGTATTGAGATCCTCCTTAGAACAACCCAGCCCTGACACAACACTCATATACTTTGGGGCTGAGGAGCTTCAAAGACTGACTGCACCTTCTACCACTGTGAATGAAGTTGGTCAACCTAAGGTCCACATGGAACCTGAGATTAACTGTGACATCCGTCACCAAAGGTCCGTCATTTAGCGTGTTTGATTTAACCTTGTTATCAGTCATTCCTCATTTTGACGAACCATCTACGTGAATACCATATTTGTTTCACCTAGTTGCCCTTATATGCGAAATATTGTTGCTTGACTTGTCGTTATCTTAAGACGTTTCTCCAAGATTTGCCCCGTTAACACTAAACGCGTCATTTTATATTAAAATAACGGTCACGATAAAAAAATTATTTTTAACTTATAAGTAACATTAATAACATCTTATCATCAATAAAACAAGACTAATAAAATAACGTTTTTAAACCGAAACAAAAGTTGGGAACCCGGGGGAAAGTGCGGGGACTAAACTTGACATTTTGAGAAACTAGGCTGGGTATAAATACCCATTTCCCAGCCATTTTCTTCACTTCATCTTCATCCTCATCGTTCTACTTCTTCTTCCTCCACTCTACACCAATCTAGTACCAAAATTCATCCGTTTGTTGCGTTTTTGTCGTCAAATCTTGGTTATCATCGTGAAATCTCACTCCTAGCAGGTAGATAACCTCGTTTGACACGTTTATTGCTCGATTTAGCTGCTGCGTTTTTAGGGTTTTCGGGTGCTCGGGTTCATCCGAGCACATGAGGTCGTGTGGACTTGCATGTCTTGTTTCTGAGTGTGCTTCTTGTCTAGACATGTTAGGATTAGTGTTCTGGAGGTTCTTGGTGCGTGAAACCCATGCTCGGAGCAGCTGGACACTGCTCGATGGAATGTGCAGTCGCGACCTGCTGTGCAGGGCGACTGAGCCATCCGGCCGACTGAGCCGTGCGACTGGAATGGGTCGTGCGACTGGGTAAGGCGTATGAGTGTGTCACACGACTGAGCCGTGTGATTGGGCAAATCGTACGACTAAGTCAGGCGTATGGGTGTGTGCGATTGAATGCAAGTGCGAATGAGTTTGTGCGAACGAATGAGTCATGCGATTGAGTCAGTGCGAATGAGAATGTGTGCGATTGTGTGTGAGTCGTACGACTGAAAGTCCAGTCGCACGAATAAAAGTTCAATCGCACGAATGAAGCTGATTCGTGCGATTGAAGGTCCAATCGTGTGTATGGAGATTGGGTCGTATGACTAAGTCTTGCATGGTACGACTGAATGCTTAGTCGCATGAATGAAGGTTCAATCGTACGAAAGTAGCTAATTCGTATGACTGAAAGTTCACTCGTGCGAATGGAGTGTCGGTCGTGCGTCAGGTCCTATTGTATGACTAATGATGTGTGCGTGCGTATGGATCCCCTCTTCGGAGATCTCACGACGATAATGTAATATTAATGATGGGTCATAGCTTGACCACAAAGATTAAAGTCATCGCTATTAACAGGCACATACTATTTAAAATAATCTAGACTAAGAGGTGTGTGACTGCTTGTGTGTCTACCCACGACCGAACCGAAACGACCCGATTCAATTAAACAATGTTATTAACAGTAGTCCATAAGATTAATTCTTAACATAATTGTCAATAGGTGATTGACTGTTCATACATACATACAAGTTTGGGAAGTTCCATCAGACATACTTACCACGTAACAAGTGAGTTTCGTGGCCCCTTTTCATGTTTATACAATTGTTTCAATCTTTTACAAACATGGGGGAAAAGTATGCTCACACGTTTTCAATGCTGTACAACATACATACAATTTTCATACTTGGAATCAATGTGATACTGTTTTGTGAGTACTTATCTGATGCATACATGATGTTACTGTGTGGACTGTCTTACAACCATTAATTCCGGTGTTGGAACCAACAGATAGGTATTAGTAGTACTACTGGGTTGACACCCCCACCCTTGACAGATGGTTACTTGCGAGTACCATCACACTGCCAGGAACGGGCCTTGGGTGAATATATTCTGACAATATGCTGTGTGTACGTCATTAGGCTTGGTTGTATAAAACTCATGGTATGTGATCTTACTTGCTTATAACTGTATGCACGGTATTCCACTATAAATACTATACAGCATTAACTACATGTTTACAATTTAAACCTGCGAAGCTCACCAACAATTATGTTGACATTTTTTAGCATATTTTTCAGGTAACAATGAGAACTGAAGATCTAGGAGTGCTGCCTTGTAGAGGAGACCCTAGGATGCATTTTGTGTTTATTACTTTTGTAAAGCTTGAACATGAATATGATCTTTTGTATACTTGTTCCCGAGTTGTGGGAATATTATATTACAAGCTATTATCAATGTTTATGTGACCATTTATGTTGTGCTTATGACTATGCTGTCGTGAACATTGATTATACACGACACAAGTCTCCATTTGTGTTCGGGTGTCGTCATGACACGCTTGTCATCATATTTTTATTGCTACTCTATCATATACCATGTGTTATGACGATCCCGTCTAGCTCACATTCCCCGTGTTTCCGCTATCAGCAGGGGTGTGACAGACTGGTATCAGAGCCATTGGTTATAGAGAATTAGGCAATTACACTTGACCTAGACTATAACCTAGGAACCTTCATGTAGATTTGCATGCTTAAGCTAGTGTGCATTTATATATCTCGTGTATGTGTTCCTCCTTACATATTTGATTATCCTGCTGTTATGTGATCTTTTACTTTGCGCTTGAGCCCTTGTGCTCGACCCCTATGGGATGCTTCCTATTGGATCTTCCGTTCCCTCTGTGCGCCGAGTTATCATAACCAAATTCGGGAATCGAGACCCGAACAGATCGTCACAGATCTTACATTGCGCTTGACCTCAGATACTGAGACCGACCCGAGGAGGCTATGTCTGAGTCCTTTCAAGGATGCGAGATAGACAACCTCCGCAAGACTATACGTGACTACATGTTTGGTTCTCAGTTGACTTGATGGATTATTATGGATATGATGTGAAGGAAGGTCGGATGTCATGTAACCGGATTAGGCATCATTCTCGGTACATCGTGGGTGTGAAGGGAACGCTACGGGGAACCCTATATATAAACACCACCGGTATACCGAGAATATGCTTAAAATGGCTGCATGGTGATCTTGACCGACTGGAACACGAAACATTGGAAATTTGATAAGTAAAGTACTTATGCATCTTAAGGTGACTACAGCTTATATGTTGCCTCTTGTATGAATAGAACATGCCGCCTCGAAGATCTACCCGTAGCAACAGTAGCGGAAGTAAAGCCCCGAGGGGCAGAGGCAGAGGCAGGGGTAGACCTCCAACAGCAAATGAAGGCCCTTCTGGCAATAATCAAGGGACTGGAAATGCTGAAATGGCAGCCTTAATTGCTCAACAATTGACTGCCTTGATTCCAACTATTGTAGCTCAGGTGAGCGACGCATTGCAACAACAAAACCATCCCCACGGGGACGGTGGTAATGAGAACGAGGATAATGGAAACCCGACTGGGAATGAAAGCAACCAAGAGACCGGAAATGTTGGTACGGCCGGTAACGAAACTGGGGTTGCTAATGCCAAATGGGGCTGTTCTTACAAGGAGTTTGTGACCTGTAAGCCCGGGATTTCGATGGTAAAGGTGGGGCGATAGCCCTGATCAGATGGCTCGAGAAAATGGAGGCTGTGATCGACATCAGTGAATGCCTCGACAGCCAGCGGATTAAGTATGTTACGTGCTCACTGCAAGGCCGAGCACTAACCTGGTGGAACACCGAGGTTCAAGCTAGGGGGAGGGAATCTGCGATGCAGATGACCTGGGATGAATTTAAAGCTTTGATTACCGAGGAATACTGCCCTCACAACGAGATGCAAAAGCTTGAGCATGAGTTCTGGAATCATGCTATGGTGGGGGCGGGGCATGCAGCCTATACTGACCGATTCCACGAGTTGGCTAGACTAGTTCCACACTTAGTCACTCCGGAATCTAAAAGGATAGAAAGATACATTTGGGGACTCGCGCCTCAAATACGAGCAGTGGTAACTGCAGCTGCTCCTCCTACGATTCAGAGCGCAATTTTGAAGGCTGGGGCTCTGACCGATGAGATGGTAAGAACAGGGGTATTGGGCAAGGGAGCAGAGAAACGAAAGGATGTTGGGGAAACTAGCCGGTCGAGTGTCGGGAAATCTGATAAAAGGGCCAAGATCACCATAAACTTCGTGGCTGTGACACCGGGTAAGAGAGAGTATGTTGGGCCACACCCCAAATGTGACAGATGTAGCTATCATCATCCCCCAGAGATGCAGTGCCGGGTGTGCGTAAACTGTAGGCGCCCGGGACACCTAGCAAGAGATTGTAGAGTGGCACCGAATCTGGTTGCACCCGTCAACGCGGTTAACCCCGCCGGGAATGCCAGAGTCTGTTACGAATGTGGAAATCCTGGTCATAATCGGAACATGTGCCCCAAACTGAATAGGGCACCGGGTCAACAAGGGGATAATCAACAACAAGTGATGGCCATAGCAGCCGCTCAAGGCCAAGGAAACCCAGGAAATGCTGCACGGGGACGCGCATTCGTCATGGGAGCTAATGATGCCCGTCAGGAACCAAACGTTGTTACGGGTACGTATCTGCTCAATCACCATTTCGCATCCATACTATTTGATACCGGGGCAGACAATAGCTTTATATCTTCTGAGTTCGTGCATATGCTTGGTTTAAGTGCTAGTAGGCTAGAAACTAGTTACTCCGTAGAAATGGCCAATGGTAGGGTTGAACAAGCAGACGAGATTATTAAGAATTGCACCCTAATGTTGGAAGAGCAGATCTTTAGTATAGATTTAATACCATTCGAGTTAGGCAGCTTCGATGTGATAGTGGGTATGGATTGGTTGTCAAATCATGGAGCCGAGATTGTTTGTCGGGAGAAAGTAGTACGAATCCCCATGCCAAACGGGGAGGTACTCAAGATTCAAGGAGAACGACCGGGAAGAACACTAAAGCTCATTTCTTGCATGAAAGCCCGCCGAAGTCTACGGAAGCAGTGTTACACTTTTCTGGCTCACATCGTAGAAAAGAAAGAAGAAGAGACAAAATTGGCAGACATTCCAATTGTACGGGACTATCCGGAGGTGTTCCCTGATGATTTGTCTGGATTGCCTCCTCCACGACAGGTGGAATTTCATATAGAACTGGTTCCTGGAGCTACACCGGTAGCTAAGACACCGTATCGGTTATCACCCTCAAAGATGCAAGAGTTATCCAGCCAACTACAGGAACTACTGGAGAAGGGTTTCATTCGACCGAGTCATTCACCATGGGGAGCACCGGTATTATTTGTCAAGAAGAAGGATGGGTCATTCCGGATGTGTATCGACTACAGGGAATTGAACAAATTGACCGTGAAGAATCGGTATCCTCTTCCTAGAATCGACGACCTGTTTGATCAGTTGCAAGGAGCCTCGTACTTCTCTAAGATCGACCTTCGATCTGGTTATCATCAATTAAGAGTGTTCGAGGACGATATTCCAAAAACAGCATTTAGAACTCGTTACGGGCACTATGAGTTCTTGGTCATGCCATTCGGATTGACCAACGCACCAGCTGTCTTTATGGATCTGATGAATCGGGTGTGTAAGCCTTATCTTGATAAGTTCGTGATCGTGTTCATAGATGATATACTTATCTACTCCCGTTCAAAGGAGGGTCACGAAAAACACCTCCAAGCAATTCTAGAACTGTTGAAAGAAGAGAAACTTTTCGCCAAGTTCTCGAAGTGTGAATTCTGGCTTCGAGAAGTGAAATTCTTGGGTCATGTAGTTAACGAAAATGGAATTCATGTGGACCCCGGTAAGATTGAAGCTGTGAAGAAGTGGGATACTCCCCAAACACCCTCAGAAATACGGCAATTCTTGGGATTGGCCGGATACTATCGTCGCTTCATTGCCAATTTCTCCAAGATTGCCCAACCGTTGACTTTGTTGACTCAGAAAGACAAGAAGTTCGATTGGGGGAAAACACAAGAACAGGCGTTCCAAACATTGAAGGAGAAGTTGTGCAACGCACCGATATTGTCCCTCCCAGACGGAACTGATGATTTTGTGGTGTACTGTGATGCTTCACAACAAGGTTTGGGCTGTGTACTAATGCAGAAAGATAAGGTAATTGCTTACGCTTCATGACAACTCAAGGTGCATGAAAAGAACTATACAACTCACGACTTGGAGTTGGGTGCCGTAGTGTTTGCACTAAAGATATGGAGGCATTATCTTTACGGAACCAAATGTATCATCTACACAGACCATAAGAGCCTTCAACACATCATGAATCAGAAAGAACTTAACATGCGACAGCGACGTTGGGTAGAGCTACTTAGCGACTATGATTGTGAAATCCGGTATCATCCGGGGAAGGCTAACGTGGTGGCTGATGCTTTAAGCCAAAAAGAACGTGTGAAACCATTACGTGCACGAGCGCTAGGCTTGACTATTCAAACCAATTTAAAGGCTCAGATTCAAATTGCATAAAACGAGGCTTTGAAAGAAGAGAACCTTGCGGGGGAAGAATTCCGAGGACTGGATAAACAAATGACTCGCAAGGATGACGGCGTTCATTACTTCTTAAATCGTGTATGGGTCCCCAGATGGGGAGGTGTACGTACATCAGTCATGGATGAAGCACACAAGACATGATACTCTGTTCATCCTGGTGCAGACAAAATGTACCACGATCTGAAGGAGTTGTACTGGTGGCCAGGCATGAAGAAAGATATTGCTATATACGTGAGCAAATGCTTGACTTGTTCAAATGTCAAGGCTGAACAACAGAAACCATCGGGATTATTGCAACAACCTGAAATTCCCGAGTGGAAATGGGAGAACATCACTATGGATTTCATTACCAAACTCCCGAGAACTCCAAGCGGACATGACACGATATGGGTCGTGGTGGATCGAATGACAAAATCCGCTCACTTCTTGCCTATCCGAGAACACTACAAGATGGATAAGCTGGCAAGGTTGTACATCAAAGAGGTCGTGACACGGCACGGGGTGCCGGTGTCAATCATATCCGACCGAGACAGTCGATTCACTTCACGATTTTGGCAGACGTTACAGAAAGCGATGGGCACTCGACTAGACATGAGTACTGCCTATCACCCACAAACAGACGGCCAGAGTGAACGAACTATACAAACATTGGAAGACATGCTTAGAGCTTGCGTAATCGATTTTGGTGGTAGCTGGGACACTCACTTACCGTTGATTGAGTTCTCTTACAACAACAGCTACCATACAAGCATTGGATGCGCTCCATTTGAAGCATTGTATGGACGGAAATGTAGATCGCCTGTATGTTGGGCCGAGGTTGGTGAAAGCCAGCTAACAGGTCCCGAAATCATTCAAGAAACCACCGATAAGATCTTCCAAATCAAAGACCGACTCAAAGCTGCTAGAGAACGCCAAAAGAGCTATGCCGACAACCGTCGGAAGCCTCTAGAATTCAATGTTGGGGATCATGTCTTACTCAAGGTCTCTCCGTGGAGAGGGATCGTACGATTTGGTAAGAAAGGGAAGTTAGCCCCTCGATACGTAGGACCATTCGAGATTACAGAAAGAATCGGTCCGGTGGCTTACCGATTGAGGTTGCCACAAGAACTCAGCGGCGTGCATGATACTTTTCACGTGTCGAACCTCAAAAAGTGTTTGGCAGATGAGCCCTTACACGTACCAATTGAGGAAATCAAGATCGACGAAAAGCTTCGTTTTATTGAGGAACCCATTGAGGTCATGGACCGAAAAGTCAAAAGGCTAAGGCGCAGCAAGATACCTATCGTTCGTATAAGATGGAATTCTGAATGAGGGACAGAGTTTACATGGGAACGTGAAGATCAGATGAGACTCAAATATCCGCATCTATTCGAGGATGACACCCTTAGACCTAGCACCAGTTGAATTTCAAGACGAAATTCCCTCAACTGGGGGATACTGTGACATCCGTCACCAAAGGTCCGTCATTTAGCGTGTTTGATAACCTTGTTATCAGTCATTCCTCATTTTGACGAACCATCTACGTGAATACCATATTTGTTTCACCTAGTTGCCCTTATATGCGAAATATTGTTGCTTGACTTGTCGTTATCTTAAGACGTTTCTCCAAGATTTGCCCCGTTAACACTATACGCGTCATTTTATATTAAAATAACGGTCACGAATAAAAAATTATTTTTAACTTTTAAGTAACATTAATAATATCTTATCATCAATAAAACAAGACTAATAAAATAACGTTTTTAAACCGAAACAAAAGTTGGGAACCCGGGGGCAAAGTGCGGGGACTAAACTTGACATTTTGAGAAACTAGGCTGGGTATAAATACCCATTTCCCAGCCATTTTCATCACTTCATCTTCATCCTCATCATTCTTCTTCTTCTTCCTCCTCTCTACACCAATCTAGTACCAAAATTCATCCCGTTTGTTGCGTTTTCGTCGTCAAATCTTGGTTATCATCGTGAAATCTCACTCCTAGCAGGTAGATAACCTCGTCTGACCCGTTTATTGCTCGATTTAGCTGCTGCGTTTTAGGGTTTTCGGGTGCTCGGGTTCATCCGAGCACATGAGGTCGTGTGGACTTGCATGTCTTGTTTCTGACTGTGCTTCTTGTCTAGACATGTTAGGATTAGTGTTCTGGAGGTTCTTGGTGCGTGAAACCCATGCTCGGAGCAGCTGGACACTGCTCGATGGGCTGTGCAGTCGCGACCTGCTGTGCAGGGCGACTGGGCCATCCGGCCGACTGAGTCGTGCGACTGGAATGGGTCGTGCGACTGGGTAAGGCGTATGAGTGTGTCACACGACTGAGCCGTGCGATTGGGCAAATCGTACGACTAAGTCAGGCGTATGGGTGTGTGCGATTGAATGCAAGTGCGAATGAGTTTGTGCGAACGAATGAGTCATGCGATTGAGTCAGTGCGAATGAGAATGTGTGCGATTGTGTGTGAGTCGTACGACTAAAAGTCCAGTCGCACGAATGAAAGTTCAATCGCACGAATGAAGCTGATTCGTGCGATTAAAGGTCCAATCGTGTGTATGGAGATTGGGTCGTATGACTAAGTCTTGCATGGTACGACTGAATGCTTAGTCGCATGAATGAAGGTTCAATCGTACGAAAGTAGAAAGTTCACTCGTGCGAATGGAGTGTCGGTTGTGCGTCCGGTCCTATTGTATGACTAATGATGTGTGCGTGCGTATGGATCCCCTCTTCGGAGATCTCACGACAATAATGTAATATTAATGATGGGTCATAGCTTGACCACAAAGATTAAACTCAACGCTATTAACAGGCACATACTATTTAAAATAATCTAGACTAAGGGGTGTGTGACTGCTTGTGTGTAGTACCCACGACCGAACCGAAACGACCCGATTCAATTAAACAATGTTATTAACAGTAGTCCATAAGATTAATTCTTAACATAATTGTCAATAGGTGATTGACTGTTCATACATACATACAAGTTTGGGAAGTTCCATCAGACATACTTACCACGTAACAAGTGAGTTTCGTGGCCCCTTTTCATGTTTATACAATTGTTTCAATCTTTTACAAACATGGGGGAAAAGTATGCTCACACGTTTTCAATGCTGTACAACATACATACAATTTTCATACTTGGAATCAACGTGATACTGTTTTGTGAGTACTTATCTGATGCATACATGATGTTACTGTGTGGACTGTCTTACAACCATTAATTCCGGTGTTGGAACCAACAGATAGGTATTAGTAGTACTACTGGGTTGACACCCCCACCCTTGACAGATGGTTACTTACGAGTACCATCACACTGCCAGGAACGGGCCTTGGGTGAATATATTCTGACAATTTGCTGTGTGTACGTCATTAGGCTTGGTTGTATAAAACTCATGGTATGTGATCTTACTTGCTTATAACTGTATGCACAGTATTCCACTACAAATACTATACAGCATTAACTACATGTTTACAATTTAAACCTGTGAAGCTCACCAATAATTATGTTGACATTTTTGAGCATATTTTTCAGGTAACAATGAGAACTGAAGATCTAGGAGTGCTGCCTTGTAGAGGAGACCCTAGGATGCATTTTGTGTTTATTACTTTTGTAAAGCTTGAACATGAATATGATCTTTTGTATACTTGTTCCCGAGTTGTGGGAATATATATTACAAGCTATTATCAATATTTATGTGACCATTTATGTTGTGCTTATGACTATGCTGTCGTGAACATTGATTATACACGACACAAGTCTCCATTTGTGTTCGGGTGTCGTCATGACACGCTTGTCATCATATTTTTATTGCTACTCTATCATATACCATGTGTTATGACGATCCCGTCTAGCTCACATTCCCCGTGTTTCCGCTATCAGCGGGGGTGTGACATTAACTTCGAAGGGGAAATGGGGACTGATGGCCCAGCAACTGAAACAGTTGGGACGGAACTTGCAGCAGCCTCTTCTTCTGAAGCTCAGGCTGAAACTTCTGAAGCTAAAGTTGAAACTTCGGAAGAACAAGACAAGTCTTCCGAAGTAGAGATGGAAGTTGCGGAAGGTTTGTTCCAAATGTCCAAGGAACTGACCATCACAGATGTTATTGCTGAAATAGCATCTGAGGTGAGCAGGGAGGACATCTCTGATATACCTCCATCCCAAACACCAGCTGAACCTCTCTCTCAATCTGAACCCTCTATCCAAGAACCACCACAGTCAAGCTCTGCCAAAGACAAAGGCAAAAGGAAATTGACTGCGAAAGAGCTTCAGGAAGATGAAAGGATTGAAAAGCTCAAGAAGAAAGGTAGGTTTCCTACTGAGAAGCTGCTAGCTGCTAGTTCTAAGGCAGCTGCAGCTAATCAGGAGGAAATCAATACTAAGAGAAGGACAGCACTCATTGACCAGCTCATCAGCTTAGGAGCTGCCAATGAGGAAGTACTCCTGCTACCACTAGAGGAGTTTGTGACTTTGGAGAGGTCAACCAGGCTAAGGCAAGAAGAAGAAGCCAGGTTGGCCTTGGAGAAGGAAGAAAAAGAACAAAGGGAAGCAGCCCTGCAGCTGAGAGAGGCTAGGATTAAATTCCTACTCTCAAGAGGATTTAGTCTTCCGGGACTGTCTCCACTTGATGATGACATGATCCTGATGCTCCACAACAAAGAGCAGGATCAAATGGAGAAGGAAAGGAAGAAAGCTGCCAGGGAGAAGTTGAAGGAGAGGAAGCGGAGGGAGGAAGAAAAGGGGGTCACTGCCACCAAGAAATCCAATGACAAAGTCTGGATGAAAGACTATCTCCGGGCTCATGGCTTCTCTGGTAGGCAGGTGGGACCTGTGTCCGAAAGAACACTCCAGCAGATAGTCAGTGAAATAAAAGCTGACATCCGTATGGGGAAAGGAAAGAGATGTACAGGAGGGGACAGGGAATGGTCTTCACCCCAGCCACTCAACCACAGCCAACCACTCAACCACAACCTACACCAGAAGAACCAATCCTATTTCCCATTAAAACCGAACCCACTGATAAAACCTTCACCCCTGAACCCATAACTTTACCCAAACCTACCTCATCACCTCAACCACCTAAACTTCTCATCCTAAAACCCAAAACACAACCCAGAACCACTGAACCTAAACCTACCTAACAGAAACCAAGATCATCCCCTCAGCCTTCTCAACATCTCTCCTTTGAGGAAATAAAGGAGTTCAAGACAAGGCTCATCAACTGCACCACTATGAGCAGCATCTCCTGTGAGGGAGAACTTATCAACATCACCTATGTTGATAACTCCTCAAGCTCCCTCACCCTAGGTCAATTTCTTGAATTACCTAGAAGTACTTTAGGCCAGGCTACACAACTTCTTGGTCTCAACTCTGATATTCTCAATGCTGAAGAGAAGAGAGTAAGAAGGAAATTGGTGACTCTACTGGATACAAGGAAAGAGGACAAGATTTCTAGTCAATCTCCTGGACCTAGGAAAGCTATAATCCAGTGGAGGTTCGATGAACCTTCTCACAACTTTGTTGTGGAAAGGGAGAATGGGGAAACCAACCTGCTCAACGCCACTTCTCTATTGCATCTTAACAGATTTGACATTGCTGAGCTTGTAGAGAAGCCATTCTCCAATCCCTACAACTCTGAGACTGTAGCTCACATTAGAAACTATATCAGCAGTCTCCACTTGGTTGAACTAAATGCTAAAGCCAAGATTGAAGAAGAGTTGAAGTTGAAAAGACCGGAAGACAAGGAAAGACCTACCACCAAAGGCCCAGCCTTTCTACAGATGGTGGAAGGTCCGGAATTAGAACCAATAGTTAGATGGGAATATGACTATAGTTCCCATCAACTAACTCTTTTCAGAGGGCCACAACAAAGGGTACATATAGTCCATGGTGACAGACTGGATGTTCTGTCTACCAAGGACTTGTACAAACTTCTCAGCACCACATCAGGAAAGAACGAAGAAACTGATAAACACTTACTTTCCATGGTGCTGAGAGTTTTGAGAAGAAGAGGGAAGTGAAGTTTTGGTAGCATCAGCCTAGGGGGAGTTTGTTGGGATATTATAAGGCTGGTGCAACCAAAACCATTTCACATAGTCATTTTGATGCTACATTCAAGGGCTTCCGAAGCTAAGTATGAGATCTTCCGAAGACAAAGTCTGATGAAAGAGCTGAAGACAAAGTCTCAAAGCTTCCGAAGACAAAGTCTGATGAAAGAGCTGAAGACAAAGTCTGAAAGCTTCCGAAGACAAAGTCTGATGAAAGAGCTGAAGATAAAATCTGAAGACTTCCGAAGACAAAGTCTGAAGAAAGAGCTGAAGACAAAGTCTGCTTCCGAAGACAAAGAAGACTCCAAGCCTCGGAAGAAGCATTCTTCCGAAGTATAAGTGGCTTCGGAAGAAGTTATTCTTCCGAAGCATTTTTATCCTTCGAAAGACATTGCTATGTCCAGTAGATATAAGTATGGTCCTGACAGTCCGCTGCAGACCTCTGATACATCATGGCATCTTCCTAGAGCCATGTTGTTGACCATACTTTATTATACTGTTCACCTTTTTATGATAGTACATGTTACCAACTTTAGTTGGTGACAAAAGGTAAGTCAGGGACATGTCTTGACTACCAACTCTCAGGCAAAATGTCTGAAAGACCTCACCTAGAGTCTTGTAGTATAGATGTTTGGTTAGAGGTTTCCAGCTGGTATCAAAGTATATCCGGCTGTAGGTAGTATTATATATATCTTCTCCATGTAACTCATTAAATATCGATTTGAGTCCAAGAGTCTTGTAATCCTTTGAGTTGAAAAGCAATATATAAAAGTACCTTGAAAATTTACTTCCGGTGTTCATTTACAGCTTGTTACTTGTTATATTGTGATCAACTCTTCATAGACTCTTGCTGAGTGTTGTTCAAGGTGAGTTTGAGAGAAAAACCATCTGTTGAGTGACCAACATACGATCCTGCAAGCAAGATGAAACTTTAATATCGTATAAACATCTACAAAACTTTGTTTTTTCTCCTTTTGGCATAGTATAACATTCAAGTGGCAAATAAATACGACGATCTTGATTAATTGGGGCAAGCTCTTTACGTATTCTCATTTCTTCCGTGTCTTTACAGACATTGATACTATCTTTAGTTTTCCTAGGAATGTCTTATAATATGCCTATCAAGCTATCACATATATTTTTTTCGACATGCTAATTCTAGATAATGTCTAACTTCTAAATGCTTTCGGTAAGATAAATCTCAAAAGATTAAACTTGTTTTTCCAAACAATTCCATTCTCAACATGAGCTCTTTTTCCTAAAATTGTATTTTGATCCATAGCCGTGAAAATGCATCCAAGTTCTCTTCCCTTACCATTTCATGCTTAATACTCCTACTACAGTCCTTTTTGTTCTCCAAATAAATCTAACCAAACGGAATGAATTTTCGATGTCCCATGTGTAAAGATAGAACTTGTCTAATCTTCACAAACTAACAAGCTTGCTTACCCTTTGTGCTATAATCAAACAAATTGCCATATGCTAGGAAATTACTTACTGTGCAAAAAAATCATACTTGTAATTTAAAATATTTTTTTATAAGCTTCATACACATTTACACCTTCACTCCATAGACTTTAAAGTCATCAATGAAAGATGATATATATTACCATGCTGTTTTGGACCCTCATATATATTACACCATGTTGTTTTTGACATTGAATTAAAAACGACATCATTTACACCTTATGTTTCTCCATGATCGTTATTGAATTCTAGAATTTTTATTAATATATCTCCACTGAAGTGAGTTTTCCACATGTCTTAATATTCCATCATTTTTTCACGCTTATCTGAATGGCATTGTAATAATTTTGCTTCATTCTTATGTGGCAATAATCATTTTAGTCTTAATATAATGGGGAAATACAACAATCGTTTAGCCAATGGTCTATTATCACATCATCATCATATTCGTAAGTTTTAATTTTATTCTTGTATATTGATTCATCACATTTAACACATTTATGTTTTTCTTAAACTTATTTCTATACATGATATAATCATTCGGACATGAATGTATTATTTTAAGTTTCAATCCCATTGGACAAATCAATTTTTTGGCTTAATAAAATGAAATAGGTAATTATTATCTTTTTGAAGCATGTTATGTAAAATGACAAATAGTTTTGTGAAACTTTCATCACTCCATTTGTTTTTTATGCCATCAAGTTTAATAACTTTAATTAGTAAAACACCTAGTTTTGAAAAAATTTGATAACCACTATATGATAGTTTTTCTGCATCAGTAAATAGGTTTTGTAATTTTTCTTTGTCATTATTAAAAAGATTATTCTTTAAAGCCTTAAACATGTCATTTAAATTTGTCTCTGTTTACATTGTCCTCATTCAAATAGTCATTGTATAAATTTTCATCAACATAATTTATGTTGTCATTTTCCTCACTGCCAAAATTAAACGATATTGTGACAACATCAACCCCTGATTCCCCATGCTTTGACCAACAAGTGTATCTAGGTATAAAACTATTTATAAACAAATGATACTCTATTTCATTTCAATAATATTGTCTAAGTCTTTAAAGATTTTTGCAAATCGTACACGGACACCAAATCCATTTTGAGCCAACATTCATCCGATTAGCTTTAACATTTTCAACAACACTATAAACGCCTTTCATATATATTGAGTTGTACATCCACTATTTTACATCTAACATTCTCTACCTTCCATCGGAAAATTAAAATAATCAAATAAGATGTGCAATTATGTGGATGTTTGGGTACGTAAAGGCGGCGACTCCTAACCCAGATTTTGAGTATTCTATCATATGTATACATTTTAAAAGATGCCTATTTAGAAAGAAGCGGCATCATTTCCCTAGCTTCAACTCCGTAAGTATGTGGATAGAATACAGACTTGAAGGAGTTAAAGGGAAATGAATCCAAATTTTTCTTAAATAGTCATTATAATGTATACACATCCTAATAAGATAAAATGCTCAAAATACAGTCTCAAATAAGGGACAATCCAAACTTTATCTCTATTCGATAAATTTCGAATGGGTATACATTTAAAGTGTTATCTTAAATAAATATACGTAAAAGTATAATATATATACATGAAATATATGAGTAGGAAGACAATAGATATATGAGATCTTGAATAACAATAAAATTGAGTCGCCGCAAATAAAAACGTAATATACATCGCATATAACTTAGACGTTTATTGTTTTTCATATAAAATAGTATATGGCATTAAAATTTACGAACCTTTAACCTTTAACTATTTGAAAGAATACCAATGATCCTTAGCCCAACCGGTTAATGTGAGGTACTCATCACATGTAAATCATGGAAGGTCATGTGTTCAATTCTTATTCTGGGCAAATTACTTAGAGTTGAGTCAGTGGGTATTATTAGCAATAGGTTTCCTTCTGAGGGGGTTGGGGTATGATCCCGGCTAGAAAACAGATAAGTGAGCCCAATTAAAAGAACAACTATCTGCCGAATTAGCATTGTATATTTGCCGTTAAAAAGAAAGAAACTATTTTGTAATAATATGTACATATATGTGTTGTATTTGAGAGGTTGAAGAAGATCTATATATCTTTTCGAAGGTTAAAGGTGGAGGTTGAGTATGGATTATGTTTGAGGGATTGAAGAAGAACCGAAAAAACATGTGTATAACTCAAATTTAAAGTATAATCTAAATTTTACGTGGTTTCTTAAAAAATGGGAAAAGAGAGAAACACAAACAAGATGAAAGCATTTTAGGCGGTTTTGATTTTTCAGGTGTTTGTTAATATTAATTAAAAAAACAACCAAATGTATTTTCTGGGCGGTTCCATCACTCAATTGCCCAAATAGCCAAATTTTCTATTAGTGTTCATTCCCCTTCTCAACCGATATGGGATGTTAGAGTAGCGATAGAAGAAAATGAAGATTAATGACGGCGTGGCCAGAGGTGGAGGCTTATTCAGCGTGGGTGGTGGTTAGCGGGGGAGGCGATCTGTGAGAGTAGTGGCCGGTGGTGAAGGATTCTAATGCGAAGGTACCGTTCGGCCACTTATGAGAGGGTGGTGGGTGCCCGGGGGAGGGGGGGGTGTTCCAACAGGGTGGTGGTTGGCGGGGTGGAGGTGTCTGCTTAAAGAAAGAAGGATTTGAAATTGTAAAGTTCTTGTGGACCAGAACCCTCATGAGAGGAAGACATGCACCATATGTACTCAAAACTAATCGAAAATTTAACAACAATTTTAAAAGCTACAATATTATCCGTTTAAAAATATGTTATTAGTAATAGTTAAACACATATATTAATATTAAATATATTATGATTATCATACATATGTTCAAAACATAGCTTTTATAGAACAACTAAACGAGTCAAAATGAGTGTACATTTCTCACACCGATACACTTCATTAGTTGTTTAATGTACGTCGATAGTTGTTTGTGTGGTACCACATGTTTTAAACTTAATGTTCTAAGAGGATATCCATGCACACATACACTGCATTACAATTGTTTTCAGTTTCCTTCATCATGACAAGTCTTCCGGGATCAGATGAAGAAGAAGCCGAGTACCATAACATCTGCGAGAAGCACAAGAGTTTGATAGAAACACTACCCAAAGGCAATGGATGGAGGACACAACACTTGTATAACTATAATGGCTTCTGGTTAAATACTCAAGTCATGAAAAACAACTTGGTTCTGCATACCTACTTCAAACCTCAGCCCACTGACATCTTCTTGGCCTCCTTTATGAAGTCGGGAACCACTTGGCTTAAAGCTCTCATGTTCTCCACCCTTAACCGCCACCGCAACACCTTCTCCGACCACCATCTGCACAATCACACCCCTCAAAGCACCTTCCCTTTCCTTGAATTTGAATCCTACCCTTTCCCCGACTTCAGCAACCTCCCCACTCCTCGACTCTTTGCTACGCACTTCGCTCGCACTCAATTACCGGCTTCCATGACTTCCTGCAAGTTCGTCTACGTGTGTAGGGACCCGAAAGACGTGTTGATTTCCAAGTGGCATTTCATGAGCAAGATTAGATTGAAAGATCTTCCTTAGGTCCCCTTTCATTTGATGATGCCTTTGAGAGTTTTTGTCAAGGGGTGTCAGAGTACGGGCCCATCTGGGAGCATGTTCTGTCATACTGGGAAGCTAGCTTGGAATCTCCAAAAAAGATTTTGTTCTTCAAGTATGAGGATATGAAGAAGGAGCCGGAGGCGGTGGTGAGGACGTTGGGGGCTTTCATGGGGAAGCCGTTTTCCGAGGAGGAAGAGAAGGAAGGGGTGGTGGGGGAGATAGTTAAGCTGTGCAGCTTTGAGACTTTGAGTAACTTAGAAGTCAATAAGAAGGGTGTCGTAAAGTTAGGCTCACTGGTGGAGCTAGGCGGGAGAAGCAACTTTTCTTCAGAAAAGGAGAGGTGGGAGATTGGAAGAACTACTTGAGTGATCGACGAGATGAAACAACGTATTGATGCAATCACGGAGGAGAAGTTGCAGGGTTCAGGTTTGATCCTTACTGCAACAGTTTGAGTTTGTCATCATCAATGACATGTTCAGCTTTCTTACTAAATAATTGTCATCGGTTTTCGGTCTTGGTGATCAATGGCTTCATCCTTCAGGCGAAATACTATGCAATTAATAAATTAGAGTGAAATAATTGGTGTACTTTCAACTTGAACAAGAAGTTATTGTAATACTTATGATTGTAGTTATGTTACAGCGAGTTGCTAGACTCGTTATTTTAGTGAAATGTAACCTCGGTTGTTAAAACAAAATAATGATGGAAGAGGTTTTATTACATTAAAAATAAACATGTCTATAGTTGCAACTTGCAAGCAATGCTATTGAAGATTTAACATTTTATTAATTTTAAATACCTAGATAATTCTGAAAAAAATTGATTTAAATCAAGATTCACACAGTGCCCAAACAAATATTACTTTAATCGATGTTACCATAAACATTGACAACCAAAACTATAAAAAATGAGAATTTTTAAACCCACTTTATATTGGTCTATTGGAAAATGAAGAGCCCAAATTATAATGAAGTTCGTTGATGGAAGGATTGATTACGGTTTCTAGTGCATGTGTTAACATGATAATAAAATGAAGTTCAAAAGCTTTATAAGTGAAAACTTTCTGAGTTCAAATATTGGTATCAATATCAAACAAATCTGAGAAACAACAATAATCTCTCAACATCAGAGAACGAAGAACAAACAATCAAGAGATAGAAGAATACAACTTCAACAATGAAAACTGTCAATTGAACTATCAGAACAAGCAACGATGAGTTGCTTGTTACTACAAATTGAACAGAAGATCTACGAAGAAGATGATGAAAAACTCTTGATTAAACTTGAAGAAAACCCTAGAAGCTCTTCGTTAATCCCAAAGAAGTGAAGTCATCTTCATATAGCAGCTTCACATCCGTATATAGCAGCTTCACATCCGAATAAACAACAGCAGTCCTTCAAAATATTAATAATGACAGAAACCACCCTCGAACAATAGAAAACCTCACAAAACAATAACACAACTTATTAGAATTGAATTGAAAGAATAAAACATAAAATTTAACACCCACCCTCAATTCAATACTAAAACAAATCAACAAGACCCAATTTCCCACATAGAAACTTATGTTGACCAACACCAAGAGTTTAGTAAACACATCAGCAGGTTGATCAAGCGTATTTATTTTAACAATTTTGAAAACCCCTGCTAAATCTTTTCTCTTAAAAAGAACAAATCTATTTCAAAATGCTTTGTTCTTTCATGGAACACAGGATTAGCAGTCATAAGTATAGCAGCACTACTATCACATGAAATTTCAATAGGAATAGGACAGCTTACCTTCATATCCTCAAGAAGCTTTCGAATCCATATTAATTCACAGCCAGTTGAACACATAGCTCGATATTCTGCTTCAGCAGAAGATCGAGAAACAGTATTTTGTTTTTACTTTTCCATGAAATGAGACTACCTCCCAAGTAAACACAAAAACCAGAAACACAGCGACGAGTAGACAGACATTTTCCCCAATCAGAATCAGAGAAACCTCGTAAAAGAAACTCAGACTGTTTTTTAAAAAATATCCCTGACCGGGATTCAATTTCAAATACCTCAAGAGCCGTAAAGCAATCTTAAAATGAGACTGAAGAGGTTTATGCATATATTGACTTAGACACTGAACAGTATAGGAAATATCTGGACGAGTAAGAGTTAAATAAATTAGTTTTCCAATTAAAGTTTGATACACAGTAATGTTTTCAAGAACAGAATCACCAGCTTCTATATTAGACCCATCAGGAACTACAAGATTCTGTTCCATAGGAATAGCAACAGGTTTGCAAGCAAGCATTCCAAATTCTTTTAATAATTCCAAACAATATTTTCTTTGATTTAAACATAACCCTTGTGAAGTTTCAACAACCTCAATTCCAAGAAAATATTTTAAAATACCCAAATCTTTAATTAGAAAACTTTGATTCAACATTTGTTTAACTCTTGTAATTTCATCCTCATAATTTCCAGTTATGACAATATCATCAACATACACAAGAAGCATCACAATTTTAGATTCACAAGACTTAACAAACAAAGACACATCATTCATGCTTTGAGTAAAACCTATAGACTAAGAGTATATGTAAGTTTCTCATTCCACTGTCTTGGAGCTTGTTTAAGTCCATATAAAGACTTTACAAGCTTACAAACTTTACCATTGTTAGTTTTTGACCCAAAACCTTCAGGAATAGACATATATATATCCTCATACAAGTCACCATACAAAAAAGCATTATTTATATCAAGTTGAAACAATTTCCATCCATACTAAACAGCAACAGCAATTAAAGTCCTAACAGTAGTCATTTTAACAACAGGAGCAAACGTCTCCTCAAAATCAATTCCTTCCTTTTGACTATAACCTTTAGCTACCAACCTAGCTTTATACCTTTCTATCTCACCATTAGATTTATACTTAATCTTATAAAGCCACTTACACCCAATTGCTTTTCTATCCTTAGGCAAGTCTGTAATAATCCAAGTCTTATTTCTATTCAAAGCCTCAATTTCATTATTCATAGCAGTAACCCAGTTTATATCTTGACATGCTTCACTATAGGACTTAGGTTCAACACTTTTATCAAGTAAAGACAGGAAAGACACATTATCAGAAGACAAATTGGCAAAATTAACATATTTATCCACACCATATTTGACTTTCCCTTCTATAACATAATCACTAAACTTAGAAGGTAAAGAACCCACCCTTCCTGATTTACGAGAATTGCCTAGAACAGTTGCATCAACGCCCTCAGGGATTGCAGAAACATCTGCACTATCCTTATCCGCATTTGGTCTACCTGCGGTTAGATCAACATGTTCCTCAACTAGGTTTCTCCTATGTCCTGAAGATTCAGCAGTGGTTGAGGAAGACTAGAATCAGCAGTAGGAATGTAGTCAGTATCTGTTTGACCACTGCTATCTATGCCTCCTAAAGACACACCATCAGAACCCTCAGCAGGTGTAAAACCTGTATTGACATTATCAACAGGAGACACTCTAGGAACAGCATGTAACCCACCCTGGCTGGTAAGACCATTGGAACCCTTCCCTTCATCATCGGGCAAAAATTTTTCTCAGATTCATGGGTGTCATAACAACTATCAAAAAAATTTAAATGATTTATGTCAGTTGGTATAGACTCAGGTTGATTTTCTTTTAATGGAAAACAATTTTCAAAAAATTTTACATCACGTGAAAAGAAAATATTATTATCATCTAAAGACAACAGTTTATATCCTTTTTTTTCAAAAGAATAACCTATAAAGACACATTTAATAGATCGAGAATCAAATTTATGATTTGGGTTTAAATTTGCAGCAAACGCCAGACACCCAAAAGACCTGAGATGAGAAAGAGAAGGTTTTTTGTGAAGCAAGAGTTCAAAAGGCGATTTCCCATTTAGAACAGAGGAGGGAGTCCTGTTAATCAAATAAGTAGCAGTCAAGACACACTCTGTCCACATTCTAAGAGCAATATTACTTTGAAACAATAACGACCTAGCCACATTTAACAAGTGTCTATGTTTTCGCTCAACAATACCATTTTGTTGAGGAGTATAGACACATGAAGTCTGATGTAGAATACCATTAGATTTCAGAAATGAATCAAGTTGATGGTTAACAAACTCAGTACCATTATCGGTTCTTAAACATTTTATATCAAAGCCAAACTGATTTTTAAGAAGTTTTACAAAACATTGAATATTATAGAACACTTCATCTTTTGACTTCAACAAATAAACCCAAACTGCTCTAGAATAGTCATCCACTACTGTTAAAAAATATCTATGTCCTTGCCTACTGGTTACTTTAAAAGGTCCCCATAAGTCAAGATGAATAAGTTCACCAACTTTGAAGGACTTGTGATCACTAATGGGAAAAGGTTTTCTAGTTTGTTTTGCTCTTTGACATACCTCACAGGGCAAATTATAATCTATATTTTAATTTGAAGATCATGACTCAATGATTTTAATACTTGAAAAGAAGGATGACCCATTCTAGAGTGCCACAAATTTACATCAGATTGATCAGTGTTGATACTATTTTGACACACAAAATTGTAAGAATCAGAATGTCCAAAGTAATACAGGCCATTCACCTGTTTACCAGTCAGAAGAACCTTCATCCGGGCGAAGTCCTGAATCCAACAATTAAACTCATCAAACCAACAACCAAGCTTATTATCTCTAGCAAGTTTATACACAGATAAGAGATTGACACTATACTCAGGAACAACCAACACATCCACAAGAGTTACATTATTAGAAAGTTTAAGTTTGCCTATTGATTTTATGACTGTTTTAGTTCCATTTGGATGACCAACAGTCATATTGTAGTTAGACACATCAATTAAGTCAAACATAGACACCTCAGATAGGACCATGTGCTGGTTGGCCCCGGAGTCAATAACCCATCCTCTACTTGTCACTGAGTCAGTCTTAGAGACACCACAGAAAGAATTACAGTTACCATCGAAGATAGTACCTGCCATATTTGAGGTGCCTTGGTCCCCAGCAGTATGATTACCAAGGAGAGACATAAGTTGGGCATATTGATCAGCAGTTAACTGGAATGACTCTCATTTACTAGCAGATGAATCACATACAACACTGTTAGATTTAGGCTTATTACCAGACCCCTTCCCTTTATAGTTTGAAGGATACCCAATTATCTCATAACACTTTTCTATAGTGTGACCATTTTTATTACAGTTAGAACACTTTACAGATTGGTTTTTAGAAAAACCTTTTTTAATGTTACCAGCCTTAGCAACAAAAGCAGCAGGTTGGGATGGATTAGATGAAGATACTTCTCTATGAGATTCCTCACTAGATATGAGAGCAAATGCATTTTTAACTGAGGGAAGAGGATCTTTTGAAAGAATTGCAGATCTCAGAGGTAAGTATTTTTCATCAAGACCCATCAAAAATTACATCAACCTATGATTCTGATTGAATTTAGAAACCTTGTCAGATGCATCACAAGTACAGATTGGCAAATCAGATAAAACATCCAGTTGTCTCCACATAGAAGACAACTTGTGATAATAGTCAGAAATCGAATTACCATTTTGTTTTAGGCAGTTAATTTGTTGATGCAATTTGAAAATAACAGACCCATCTACTTTCGAATAAGTTTCTTTTAACTCAGTCCAGACACTTGATGCATGTTTAGAAAAAATTTGACCAATAAACAATTCCTCAGAGATAGAATTGAGTATCCAAGACAAAACTACAGAGTTGCATCTTTCCCATTGTCTACCAAGAACTTCATCAGTGGTAGACTTAACACATGAACCATCAACAAAACCAAACTTATTTTTTACATTAAGAGCAAGTTCCATAGCATTAGCCCAAACATTATAATTTTCTGTTCCTTTAAGTTTAATGGACACAATCGTCAGGGCCCCTGTATCACTAGCATGTAAATACAACGGGTTACCAAAGTCAAGATTACTAATCAGGGTAGGAGACAGAGTGGGGTCAACAACAGCCATGGCAGTAATCAACACAGTCAACCAAAGAAGAACACAACTAGATGGAGCACACAAGCACACAACCTGCGAAACTCCTTCAGGAACCAGATACCCGGTCAATTAATTGACTGGCCAGGTATGAAAAGGAGGAGCAGGGATAATGCAAATACAATCACTACAAGCACTCAACGACAGAAATGCAATGCAGCAGAGAACAAGAACACGTATAACAATGCAGCAGATAACAAGAACACATATAACAATGCAATCAGTACTGGTCCATCTAGCCCAGCCCAAATATGCCTAGAAACTGAAAGAACCAAGAGATAGGGGTACAAGAAATTCCTTACAGTCGGTCCAACAGTACGAAGAATACTAGAGAGAGGGATAATACCCAAGATGCACAGCGGAAACACACAGTTGCTTATGAAAGTACCTGAATAGCCTTCACTTAGGGATATTCAACCTTTGAGCGGACACAGAAGCCAGCAACGTGCACTTGCACTGCCTTGCACAGCGGAGTTCCCTTCGGAAAGACGAAGAGTCGCACACACCCAAGGGTTAAGAGAAACCCTAGATCGACGAAACGCCTTCACAGTTAACACCAGGCTTCAGAAACTCTCCCGATGAAGGAGACAGATCGTTTATGATCAAGAACCACCAGTAATGAGAACTCAGCCCAGAGCACCGAAACCCTAGATGACCAAAATCTTAGGGAATGAATCAACAGGGTAAAAATCAAGAGCACAAGGCTCTGATACCATGAAAACTTTCTGAGTTTAAATATTGGTATCAATATCAAACAAATCTGAGAAACAACAATAATCTCTCAACATCAGAGAACGAAGAACAAACAATCAAGAGATAGAAGAATACAACTTCAACAATGAAAACTGTCAATTGAACTATCAGAACAAGCAACGATGAGTTGCTTGTTACTACAAATTGAACAGAAGATCTACGAAGAAGATGATGAAAAACTCTTGATGAAACTTGAAGAAAACCCTAGAAGCTCTTCGTTAATCCCAAAGAAGTGAAGTCATCTTCATATAGCAGCTTCACATCCGTATATAGCAGCTTCACATCCGAATAAACAACAGCAGTCCATCAAAATATTAATAATGACAGAAACCACCCTCGAACAATAGAAAACCTCACAAAACAATAACACAACTTATTAGAATTGAATTGAAAGAATAAAACATAAAATTTAACAATAAGCTACAACAACATTACAACATCATAGCTTTTTAGAGACGAATCCGTTAAACAATAGGGGTTTTAAAAGGGCAATGCCCTTGGTAGCTGGTCCAAAAGGTAGATCCCTTGCTGGGGTCGAGCCATTTTTTTTAGTCAAAAATTGCTTCATTGAACATGGATTTTTAAAAAGTGCTTCATTGAACATGCTTTGGAATTTGATTTCCTTGAAATTTCTCATTTGAAAATTGTAGTAAGATGGGCTTCATTTTATGAATTTCAAATTCAAAATTGGGTAGTTTTTCTGAAGCATGGCCCTGATCCACACATAAATTCGTACTTGTTTTGCAATTCATGACTCTTATTTTTGTTAAAGTGTTTGATTATACATGGATATGAATTCCCTAACAGTTTTTGTGCTTATATATTGAATGCAAAAACCAGATTATTGTCAAATCAAAATTTAATTATCCGTTTGATTGGTTTGTTGTTATGAAGAGCATTGATACATCGATCTTGAAGAATAATTGTGCAACAGGAGAGAGGACAACCTGCCCGTAAAGACTTCGCATAAACAATCGTGTTAAAACTTATACAATATACGAGTGCAGTGACAGTGAGAGCCTTGAAACCAGTTTCGAGAAGAGCTTTGCTTTTGAATATGTTATTTAAGAAGAATCAATAACGGCGTTCAAGGTGATAACTAAAAAAAAATTATATTATAAATTTTCAATATTGAAACAATAGAAACGTGATATATATAATGTTAAAACTAGTTTTCATCAAAAATAAACGGATTGATGGAGTCAATTTCTAATTTATTGGAGACATACTAGAAAAAAAACATTAAGATAAGTCTTAATTAATAATTTAAGAGTTTATTTTGTAGGGTTTGGTTTCGATTACTTGTATATTATATTCACCTTTCGGTTTTTAAAAGTTCATATAAATGATTTCCAATTTTTAAAGATTATGGATTTGGAGTAAGATGATTCAGTTGTAATATCCGGCCACTAATATCATCAATATATATTTTTTTAAATGTTTGATATCTACCAATATATTTTTAAAAGGTATAGGTGTGACATCCGGCTCCTCGTATTACCAATATTGTCCGCTTTACCAACGAGTAGCTAACAAATTTGCTTTTGTTTGCCCGGTGAAACTTCACAAGGAGGTCACACATCTTTGAATTGCTGACACATGAACACGTTTAACCGTGAAATTTTCCTCTCATACATAGCCAACATGCCCAAAAAGCATTGGTAATATTAGGAAACAAACATTACTTATGAACCCGATATTTCTCATGTCCACGACCGATATGTGATTTATGTATGGTGTCACAACAGGTCACACACGCAAATATTTCTTAAGGTTCGGGATACTTTTTATATAAGTTGTTACACTTAAAACATGACATTATTATAAAATTAGAGTAAATTGTATGATTCATCCATTAGGCATATAGGTAATCTTGGATTAGTTCCTTAATCGTTAGTAAGAGCATTAAAAGAAATTAAAGCTTGTAACAAATAAGTCCTTTACACCAACTTTCCTTACAATTTTCCGTTAAATCCAATAAGTGCATGAGAGTTTTTGTATTTTCACTTCAAAAAGGGCTATCTACCTACTCTAATAAAAAGGTGTCTTAAGATGACACGTGACATCACCACAATCATTCTCATCAAATTTTTTCCGCCTCTCTCTCCTATTAAATAATTACCTTAATTATTAATAATATTCCTTAACAATTTTTTAGATTTAATAAATTAAGAAATAAATCTATTTATTAATATTATTTCTAAATAAATAATTTTTTAATAAAATAATATATTTTTCTAAAGCATATTTTCTTAAAATACAAATTTTTTAAATTTGGTATTTTTAAAAAGTCACTTTTTTAAAAAACAAAAAATAATCAAATTTGAGAGTTATAATGGGAAAATTATTAAAAATAACATTTTTATACGATTTGTTTTATTTATTTTCAGAAAAAAGTTTAAAAACAAAATTTTAAAAAGTTGATATTATTATTTTATTATATGTTAAAATATCATTTTATAATTAATAAATATTTTATATTAATATTTTATTTATTCAACCCGTGTAATACACGGGTTTACTAAAGCTAGTTAGTTTAATATAATTAAAAAAAATACTTTGAAATTTACTATCTATTGAAACCCGCCCCATCAAAACCATTAGGGTATTCCTTGTACGCTCTAAAACTGTGAAACCATAAAAAATGGTCATTGGTTTCGTTTATTGGTTGGTTGTTTTGATATATTTCAATACATACAGAACAGTTTGGCTTACGGTTTTGAACCAAATATTACCTGTATTATTTTTCTGTTAAGTAAAAAAATTTGAAGTTATCACACCATATAGAAAACCTACTAATTGTTTCAAGTTGTCTAGTACTCTAGTCTGAGTTTAACTCAATTTTTCACCATCAAGAATGATACAAACAATACTTTTTTTAATTTCATTCATACAAAAATATAATAATAACTTAGACAACCAATCTATTCAAACTATTAATTAAGATAACATTGGAAATCTTAATTCAAAATGGTAGCCACAATGTGAAGTCTTGAAGAATCAACATTTTTAATTGGTTCAATTAAGAAAAAAACTGGTTTTACAAGAGAAATCTAATTTCACCACTTACATTCATCAAAGCTCCTAGCTCCTTCTTTACTCACTTCACCAACAAACTAATAACCACAAGAACCCATTTTATTCTTCAATCTTAGGCATAGTGATACCAAATTACCAGTAAACGTTTCAAGGGGAATTTGAGTCTACTGCCACGAGTTTCGTATTTGTTTAGCTGGGGCTGCAAACCTCCTTTTTGTCGAATCGTCCCGAAGAACACGTTTGCTCCAATCACTAGGGTTGGTCCAAGGGAGGGGCAACCGCCCTGGTCCAAACGTCTTGAGGGGCCTATGAAATTTTAAAGTTTATATATATTCGTATATATAAGTTTAAAATACTCCGTAGAATTGAATTATTACACAATTTAAATTGGGTGGTGCTGGGGACACCGCAGTGGTTTTTGGGGGTAGGCCGGTCCAAACGGTCACGATTAGGACTTGCGGTCACGTTTTGATGCCTAACCGTGACCGCAAGGTCTTGCGGTCACGGTTTCTGTTTCTGTCTCCGACACCCCCTGACAACAAAACGACAAATGACCTGGAAAAGTTGAAAAATCGGACACCAAACCGTCACGTGGAGGCGCGCAAAACCGTGACCTCTAGGGTACGAGGTTCGCTTTAGGGTACGAGGTAGACCGTGATGTTGACAAAGGGCCGGGATTCGCGCCACGAACCGTCACGTGGAGGCCAAACCGTGACGGTTTATGCACCAGATTTTCACCTCAAATACCTTTCACCTTTCAACACTCGCCACTTAATCCACCGCTCGAAATTTTTCATCATAAGCTATTTGAGATTTCATTCATCCAACACTTGAGATTTTTCAGCCTTCGTCATTCCAAAAACACGTTAATTCGAAAACAATGTCGGGATCATTATCAAAAGCCGAAGCTTCCAGATTTGAATGAGGTGCCACATATCGAAGATTCGAACCAGGTTGAACTAGTATATGTTTTATTATTACTTATTATTTGATATATCTAACCATTATCTTTTTTAGGAATATTACGTATACGGGAGTCACCCTCCGTGGGGGGAGGAGGAAACCAACCCGTCGAACACATTTGCTCAAGAGGCGTACAACTCTTTATTTGGAACGACAGGTTATGGTGAAGGGTACAGATATCCCCCTTGCAATTTTTACGGGCATTTCCCGAACACGTATCACTCACAAACAGAGCTGGATTACGGACATCCCCCGTACCAGTCAGAACTAGAAATTACACATGTGTCGGATACTTTTAATGGGAATGACACAGATGAGAGTGACAGTTCGGTTCACCTCAAAGAAAACCATGGGGACACCGCGGAGCATGATGGGGATGAGGATCGGATAAGAAAGGCTACGGTTTCTTATAAAACCGATAAAGTACAAAGAGTTTTTATTCTTTTGTTTATTTTATTTTTTTATTTGTGACATATATTGTTTTTTATGTATAGCTTTATCATTTTTTCAGTATTTTGATTCTCGTAAGGACTTGGAGAAGTGGGCTAAAATGAGAGGACGCGAGCATGGGTGCGTCATTGTGGTGGGTCGGTCATGAAAAAAGGATGTGGAACTATTATGCAATCGTAGTGGTGAACCTAAATTCACTGGCATAAGTAGACATACTGGGAGCATAAAGAAAGGATGTCCCTTTAAACTCGTAGGGAAGTACGTAGGAAAGAGTGACAGTTGGATGTTAGAGGTGAGAAACGAGACGCACAACCACGATCCTGTTGTGTACGAGGAGGGCCACGCTCATCTTAGGAAGATGACCGCCGAAGAAATTGATCTTGTCGAGAAGTTACACAGACAGCACGTGCGGCCACGACATATCCGTTCAGCCGTAAGGGAGCACTTTCCCCACAGCGTCTATGTTGTTCAAAACATATACAATCTGACGTTAAAGTTTAGGGCTGAGGAGAGAAAAGGCATGACACCAATGCAGGAACTTGAAAACCTGCTACAATCTAAAGAGTTCGTGTATGAAACATGAACGAATGCAACTACTAAGGTCGTGGAAGATGTTTTCTTTTGTCATCCTACTTCGTATAAAATGTGGCGCGCATTCGCGCACGTGATGTTGATAGACACGGTGTACAAGACCAACATATACAACATTCCGTTTGTTCAGGTTATTGGCGTTACGTCGACGTCGAAGTCGTTTTGTATTGCGCATGTATTTATATCGAGGGAACGGCAGGACAACTTCACATGGGTACTGGAGCAGATCAGAGATATGCTCGATGGGTGTGTGGAGCCCCGCGTTATTGTCACAGACAGGGACCTGGCCCTGATGAGCGCGTGTGACACAGTGTTCCCGAGTGCTACTAAAAACCTATGCAGGTGGCACGTTAGGGAGAATATCAAAAGACGGTGGAATATCCTTTTCAAAACCAACATGTGGAAGGATTTTCATACTGGTAGAACACCTTGTGTTCGTCTCTCACAGAGGCATTGTACGATTACAATTGCAGGAAGATGGAAGAAAAGTTAAATGAAGATGGTAAACGTGGTAAGAATTTCATAGTTATTTTACTCTAATAATTTATTTGTTCATTTTATAAAATTTGTTATTTCGTTCAGAGGTATGGGAATATATTTGGAATAATTGGTTGGTGCCGTACAAAGAATTAATTGTTAGTTGTTGGATGTACGACCGCCTTAACTTTGGTGAATTTACAACTAGTAGGGTTGAGGTCCAACATGCCAACTTCAAGAGTTACCTCACAGGGACTAATAATACGTTGCACACATTTGTCGGATATGTTTGTGACCTCGTGCGCGGCCAGGAGATTGAAATTCGTGAACATTCGAGGTGTCCCGTGTGAAGATTAAAAAAGACCATCAACTGTCATTGTTTTCAAAATTACATTATAAAGTATCCGTTTTTTGCCTTAGCCTCCTTGAATCAGAGTTGACGAAAATGGAAATGATTCAGGAGTCTGGGGGTTCATGTGGACACCAGTTGTTCACGTCCATGGGCTTGCCATGTGCTTGTCGTTTGGAGATATACACCCGAGAAGGTTATATTTTTCTTAATACATTTTTTATTGTTGTCACACGATTGCATATTTTTCACTAATAATTTAACCTTTAAATCCAGTCACAAGTATTCCACTCGATGCGGTAGATCCACACTGGAGGAAGCTTGATTTCGAGCCAGCATACGTCGCGCCGCCTGAACCCGACTACGATGTGAAATTTGATGACTTGAAACAAAAGGTTATGTCGTCTCCCAATCCTCAAGTAAAGAAAAAATTGTTTAACAAGTATTTGACTCTTTGTTTAAGAGCAAGTCAAAACTTAAAGAACCTGAGGTGCGTCATGACCGACGTGGTCATCCAAATATTAAGGAGCAACAAAGAAGAGCGGACTCCAATACATCACAGTATGAGGCTGCTAGACACAGCTCCTATACTTCCTCACAACAAACTATACCTGACCTGGCGAGGCGTAGCTCATATACCCCTCAGTTTAAAATGCCCAACGATCGTTCTAATCAGGCAAAGGCTGCTTCAAATGTACCGATTACGGGAGCTGCCCTAGGGTTTCCTTTAATATTGAAACCAAAGGACGTGATAAAAGTTATGAAGTTTAAGGATCAGCTGCCCCAGTGGATTCACCGGTACGTATCGCGGTGGCTTTAGGGAAAAAGCAAAATGAATGGGAATGGGTTAGGCGTCAAATGTTATCGGAGATGGACAGAAACATGTGGTATTGGCGGAGCAATTTGAACCGCGAGATGCCTGGCTATTATGATTCTGTTCGTAATAGCTTAAATTGGTTTGGCACGACTCAACCCGCACCCGATACCCATTGGCTAACTTTTCCGGCCCATGGACTCGTAATTGCGGAAACATTCAGTTGTATTGTGCTTCTTATTTCTTCATTTGGCAGCCAGACATGGTTCCCGCTGAGAACAGCCGCAGAGCCATTATTCACCTATCCAGTTGTCGCACTTGATCATATTAACCAAGATCACTTTCTTTGCATAGAATTGGAAGGGGATTACCCAATGCCCAGTGTGAGCTATCATTGGCCGAGATTTGTATATCAACAAGCACTAGAATGGCAAAATATGTATGAGGATCGTATAAATAATTACGTTAGAATAACGGATCGTCAAAGAGGCACCAATGCCTCCTGTAAGTTATCATTGTCCGATACTTTATCATATTAATGAAGATCCCTTTATTTGATGATGATGATGATGATAAAAATAATAGTAATAATAGAAATAATAATAATAATGATGATGATATTAATAATAATAATAATAATAATAATAATAATAATAATAATAGAAATAATAATAATAATAATAATAATAATAATAATAATAATAATAATAATAGAAGAAATAATAATAGTAATAATTTTAAAGTTAATAATAACAATAATAATAATAGTATTATTTTGTATATCCAGAAACTGTAAAAAACTCTAATAATAATAACAATAATGATAAATAATAATAATAATAATATAATAATAATAATATATAATAATAATAATAATAATAATAATAATATTAATATATTAATAATAATAGTAATAATAATAAAACGCTAAATCAAATAGGAGGATAAACTGCCACGGTTTGACCAAACCGTGACGTTTAGGGTTTGGCAACGGTCACGGTTAGGTCTAACCGTGACCTCTTTTCGGGCGCATAGCACTTGTTCGGGCGCATGGCACCTGTAAAAGGTCACAGTTAGGGCTTGGCAAAAGTTCACGGTTAGGGCAAACCGTGACCGTTTGCCTAATTTTTTAAAATTTTACTAATTAAATAATTTTATAAAAAATACCTCATTGAACCGGTGGTAGTGGGTTTCGAGCCCACACCACTCCCCTGTTGCCCTACCGTCTTAACCGGTCAGGACGGGAGTGGTTCGCTGAAAGATCGGAAAATATGTTCTTTCAAAATAATCTGGAACAAAAGGTCACGGTTTGGGCAAACCGTGACCGCTTTTCTCACATGTGGCGTTGTGGAATGAAGCTGTCACAGTTTGTTGACACAAACTGTGACGTGGTGGCCTAACCGTGACATCTTGTTGACAAAAGAGGTCACGGTATGGTCTAACCGTGACCATTTGTGGTACCCTAATCCCACACATTAACCGTTTATAATCATTTACGTATATCGAATCAGATATTTTTTCATGAACATGCACACACATCAACATATATATAAAATAAGAACAAATACACTTCGTAAACGTACATACAAACATGCGTACGTGAACAAACCGGGACGTTTTAATGATATCCTAAACAATCTTATCAGAAACATATCAACATATATACACCTTATATTTTGTAAACCAATGTTCAAACATACATAACAAATTCTAATAATAATAACAATAATGATAAATAATAATAATAACTATAATAATAACAATATACTCTAATATAAATAAAAAGTTTAATAGTAATAATTTTAAAGTTGATAATAATAATAATAGTATTATTTTGTATATCCAGAAACTATAAAATAAACTCTAATAATAATAACAATAATGATAAATAATAATAATTACAATAATAATAACAATATACTCTAATAAAAATAAAAAGTTTAATAGGAATAATTTTAAAGTTGATAATAATAATAATAATAGTATTATCTTGTATATATAGAAACTACAAAATAAACTCTAATAATAATAACAATAATGATAAATAATAATAATAGCAATAATAATAATAATATACTCTAATATAAATAAAAAGTTTAATGGTAATAATTTTAAAGTTAATAATAATAATAATAGTATTATTTTGTGTATTCATAAAATAAAAGGTTACGGTTAATAATAATAATAATAATAATAATAATAATAATAATAATATAATAATAATAATAATACAAAAAAAAGCAAGAGGTCACGTGGAGGCAAAACCGTGACCTCTTGAGATATTTTTTTGAATCTGATTTCCCCTCGATTAGTGCACCTGCCCCTCGAGCATCGTGTGTGTAAGAGGTCATGTGGAGGCCAAACCGTGACCTCGTGTCTGTAAGAGGTCACGTGGAGGGCAAACCGTGACCTCGTGGTTACTGGTTTCATCTTCAACCGTTCGCACACCCCCATTTCACCACACATTCACCACAATCACCACCATTTCACCACCACATTCACCACAATCACAAACGTTTCACCACCACCGCCTACAAACCGTCACCGCTAGCCCTCCCCGTGACACCACCTTCCACCACCACCACCACCGCCGCTCACCATCTTCCACCACCGCCGCTCACCATCTTCCACCACCACCGCCGCTCATCCACCATCTTCCACCACCACCATCTTCCACCACCACCGCCGCTCACCACCACCGCCACTCACCACCACCGCCGCTCACCACCATCTACGCACCACTACCGCCGCTGCACCACCATCTGCGTACCACCACCGCCGCTGCACCACCGCCGCTGCACCACCGCCGCTGCAACACCGCCGTCGCACCACCACCGCTGCTTCATTATCATTTTCGGTACGTAATTTACAACTTTAAACCATAGAGGTAAACATGGATTTGGTAGATTTCCCAAATAGATTTGATAGGTTTTCCCAAATAGATTTGATAGGTTTTCCCTTATAGATTTGATAGGTTTTCCCGTATGTGTAGCGTAGTTTGTCGACGGTTTATTATTATTATTAAAAATAATAAATAATAATAATAATAATAATAGTTATAATAATAATAATAGTAATAATAATATACTAATAATAAATAATAATAACAAAAGTTATAATAGTAATAGTAATAATAATAATAATAATAATAATAGTTAAATAATAATAATAATAATAGTTATACTAGTAATAGTAATAATAATAATAATACTAATAATAGTAAATAATAATAATAATAATAATAGTTATAATAGTAATAGTAATAATAGATATAATAATAATAGAAATAGTAAATAATAATAATAATAATAGTAGTAGTTATAATAGTAATAGTAATAATAAAAATAATAATAATAATAATAATAATAATAATAGTTAAATAATAATAATAATAGTTATAATAGTAATAGTAGTAGTAGTAATAATAATAATAATAATAGTAAATAATAATAATAGTAGTAGTTATAATAGTAATAGTAATAATAGAAATAATAATAATAGAAATAGTAAATAATAATAATAGTTATAATAGTAATAGTAATAATAAATAATAATAATAATAATAATAGTAATAATAATAATAATAATAGTAATAATAATAATAAATAATAATAATAATAATAATTAACCGTCAACCATTAATTTTATAAACATTGTAAATAATGATAAATACGTTTTTTTCGCAGATATAGATGCCGACGATGCTTTTATTCCCGGCATTGATGGCTGCCCGACGCTGCAGTTCGAGAAGGGGACTACACCGTACGAGCGGTTCAGGACCCTGAGAGCACGATTACCGGCACCGGGGACCGTCCTGTCGGAGGACTTCTTACAGCTCGTTGGAGAGCCCGACCGTTTTTTTGAGATTATCGGCGAGGACGGCCCGTGGGAGCAGCTGTTCCGGATGGGCGACCCCGCCCATCGAGAGCTGACCGTGGAGTTCTACTGCACCTTCACATTCCGTCCACGTGAGCAGGGACTTGCGGAGCTGGACGAGGACGACATAGCGGACGGTCGTGCGCCCGCGGAGGTTGCTTTCCGATTGTTTGGGTCCCTCCACCGCATGTCACTTATGCGGTTCGCTGTCATCAGCGGCCTCTACACGGAGGTGGAGGTCCGACAGCCGATGTACACCGCGGCCTTGATCCGCGGGGCCGACGACTCCGATCAGGTCTGGTGGCCTACCATTGGCGACGGTGGTGATACGAGGTCCTCTCATATACGAGACCCTCTGTATAGATACATTCACCGACTCATCGCCACGTCCGTCGCCGGTCGTGGGGCGGGGATCGACAGGGTCAACGCCGCCGACCTTTTTTTCTTCGGTGTGTACTCACACACCGACACTGCCACCTCGCGCATGCCCTTGCTGATTATTTTGCTAGTTATTATCACCGGCAGTCGCGTGGGGCGTTGGTGGGCGGGAACATCGTTTCCTGGATCGCTCGGGGCTTGGGGTACGCGCATGCCATGTCCTAGCTCCCGCTACCTCCGACTCCTGTGCGCGTGGCCGGCCGGACCACCGCCACTGGGATGAGGATCGTTCGGAGGTTCCCCGACGGCACTTGGCACCTGCTCAGTAGAAACCATGAGCTCGTGCCATGGGTGCTCGAGCCGTTGGTGGACCCCCCGAGCTTGCGGGGGCTGAGGTCCACCTTCAGGATGCCCACGAGCCCCTTGGCGGCGGGGAGAATCAGCCCATTCCCCCGTCGCACGACCAGGACCCGCCCCAGCATCCTCAGCGCGTGTACCATGCCGTGCGATTGCCTGCTCAGGTTCTTGATATGCTTCAGGACACACGAGACAGGGTCACGAGGCTGGAGGATATGACCACGAGACTACAGGATATGATGGACTGGGTCATCCAGCATATGGTCGCAGACTATGCCGCCTCGGGTACGCCGTTGTTGTCACAGCCACCGAGGCGGTTAGACCATGACGGTGCTGGCCCATCTGGCGCGGGCGGGTCTGGTCAGGGCAGCGATCCGGGGATGATGGATTAGATAGGTATTTTGTTTGTATTTTATTTATTTTTGTATGTAAAAACTCGTTGTATATATATATATATATGCAGTTTCAGTTATTATGACTTGTATATTTGGTTGTGTTTGTTTGGTTGTGTTTCTTTGTTTGTTTGTTTTATATTTGTAATGTTGATAATGTTAATTGTATATGTTTGATAACAACTGATTTTTACGATTAGGTTAACCATGTGATAAAATAATAACAACCAACTTGTTTAATAAATAATTAAACACAAAAATTAATTGTAATATGATAAATTAATAATAAACACAAAATACAAACACGTATGTTACAATTAGGTTAACCGTGTGATAAAATAAAAATAAAAACAAACTAGTATGATTACTCAAATTTAGAAAATATATACAATATGTCTGTATAATGACAACCGATTTTTACAAACTCGTAAACAAATTAAACACAAAACCGTCACATTAATAATAAATAAATACTTGTAATAAGATAAATTATTAATAAACACAAAACACAAACTTGTGAGTTACGATTAGCTTAAACGAGTGATAAAATAAAAATAAAAACAAAGTGATATGATTAAAAAATATAGAAAATATGGGCAATATGTCACGGTTTGGCCAAACCGTGACATATAGTCTCCTAACCCTAATCAATCCCCATTAATTACATACCCAATCATCAATCATTGGGCATCGGATCCCCAGATCTAACTGTCACGGTTAGGCCGAACCGTGACAGTTAGGTCTCACACCCGATCAAATGGTCACGGGGAGGCCTAACCGTGACTGTTTGAATCGGTTTTCCACAGGAAACCGCGGTGTATGCAGAATTCCCCTTTAAATTAACTCATTTTACCAAAAAATGATTTAAGTTGAACCAATTAACTTATTTAATTAGCCCATCACATACAAACAATTTTAAAACCCATTATAAGTGTTTTTAGGTTTGTGATCCATTTTTCTAGCTTAACCCAGAACCCTAAGTCCTCAGAAGTCAGACCGTCGCTACCAATCACAACATTACACATGCTCTCAAGCATACATTCTACCTTGAATGAACCCTCACCTCAGCACACATGGTAGCTAGTATTCTAAAAAACAATACAAAAATATACATGTTATATGGAAAAAGCATTTAGTAAGGTATATTTCAGATTGGTTCATATTATTTTAGTGGTATATTTTACGTTATATAAGCCATACTTTTGTTAATTAATTGAACCAATTAATCAAAACATTTATAAAAAATAATGTTTTTTAAAAAAGATTAAAGCTAATTAAATAATAATATTTAATAATAGTTTATAAAATAAAAGCAGGGAAAAAATAAAGAAAGAAAACTAAAGTAATCAAATAAAAATGAAGAAAGAAAATAAATGACTGGGTTAGAATCAATAAATGTTGAACATTTCGGATGATTTTAGTGTATATTTGCAGTGGAAATACTAATAACAAAGATCAAACACTCAGAAATACTCATAATATTGTGTTGTATTGATTTTAATGTCTACAAATCTTTTTTGTTGAAAGTTTGTGCAAAAGTTACAAAAGTGAGTTAAGAGTCAGAAAAAATGTAAAAACTTATCTATTTATAAGTCATATACTATGACATTTATAATGAGCTAGATACCCAGACATACAATCTAAAAATACTAAGTAAAAGGTACAAAACAACATTGTCCGCAACAGAGGTTATTCACTTGCATTTGTATCTTGTACATTCGTATTTGTTTTTGTGGGTGTACAAGTCTTTTCCGCATTATTCGGTTAGGCATATTCTACGAGAAATGGTTGGTACATCATAAACCATATTAACTTTAGCAGTTCTCCAAAAATGTTTGACGAAGTTCTCATAGATCACTGGTCTTCTTGTGATAGCATAGGCTAATCCGGTAGTCAAAATAAATCTGATCATATCTCTAAAGTCAGCAGCCTCAAGCACATCCGGGTCTAGAAAACCACTTATGTTTTGAATTTCGCTCCAACTTAGATTAGCTATATTCTGCATAAGATACAAATGTGTAAATTAACATGATGATAGTTCTTATGATGTTATTTTGTGTAAGATCATTCTTACATTGACTTAGTGAGTCAAAGTTCGACTCTCAAAAGTCAGTTGATTTCAAATGTCACTGTTGTATTCTATGCATACCAATCAAGTTGATTTTTTCAATCTTTTATGTTTTAATCACATTATTTTGTCCTTTTATGTTCATCGCAACTAACTTTAAGCATTATAGCACTTAAATTTCATGTTTGATTTGTTCAAAAGCAAAACCCCTGTTCGACCGAACATCATCAGAAGTTCATATGTCTTAAATCTTTGAAAGAATCAAGGTTATAATCATGTCAAGATCTTTGTAGTTGTCTGAATTTATGCTATTTTTTGATTGATTGTTCATCCTTTTGGATTCTAAATCTAGGGTTCATCATCCGTGTTTTATTTTTTGAGTCAGTTGATTCGAACAACTTGGTTAATCACCTTTTAATCAATATTATTGTCATAGATGATCGATTAGGGAGATGAAATGGGGTAAAACTTGGTCTGAATCAATCAAAAATGGATGATATTGGTTGTCTAAAATTTGGAACACTCGTGGCACTGTGTATCTCTATCAGATTTTAAAAGTATCAAATGTGGTCTGAGATTCTGTTTAAATAGGCGGACTTATAAAGTTTGAATTTCATAAGTGTATGAAAGACAAATACATGTTTAAAATTTTGAATCATAAAGTAAAATGTTCATCGCAAAAACAAATGCGATTGAATAATTTCTTTGTCCGTAAAGTGTACTATAACCCGCAGAAACTAATGCGGTTGAACAAAAAGATAAACTGTTATCATTGGCATGAACAAATGCGATGAAGAGTCTTCAGTCGCAAAAGGAAAAGTGGTGAATAATGTTGTTCACAAATTTCCAAAGATAACGAGCTATCTATTTCGTTTTATCAAGTTAAAAAATTGATGTGACCGATAGGATTGGAAGTTAAAAGAATACATGCATGTCCAAATAAATGTATCCTATATAAAAATGAGTTTGAAAAAAAGTCATAAATGTGTTACTTGTGGTGAATCAAGATAAAAAAAAAAAATAAAAGTAAAGATGTTGAATATGATGACGATGTTAACAAAAACGGACCACCGGCTAAATTATTGTGGTATTTTCCTATTATTCCAACACTAAAATGATTATTCTCAAATGAAAAAGAAGCAAGATTATTACGATGGCATTCACATGAGCGTAAAAAATGATAGAAAATTAAGAAATATGGCAGATTCACTTCACTGGAGATATATTAATAGAGAATTTCCGGATTCAATAATGATGTTAGAAACATAAGCTTTGGACTTAGTTCTGAAATGCAAGTAGTCATCAAAGTACGAGGCCGGTTCTTCTTTGCATCTACAATCTTCCATCATGGTTATGCATGAAACAAAATATGTAATGATGTTGTTAATTTAGGGTCCGAAACAACCTGGTAATGACTTTGATGTTTATATATCACCTTTGATTGATGACTTCAAATTTCTATGGAGTGAAAGTTTGAATGTGTATGATGCCTATGAAAAAGAATATTTTATATCGCGAGCCTTAATTTTTTCCACAATAAATGATTTCCTAGCATATGGTAATTTTTCTGGATACAACACAAAGGGTAATCAAGGTTGTCCAGTTTGTGAAGATGAGACAAGTTCTATGTGTTTAAATAACTGTAGAAAAATTGTATGCATGAAACATCGATGATTCCTTCCGCCTGGTCACCTTTATCGTAAGAATAAAATGGACTTTAGTGGGAGTGCCGAGCACGGAACTATAAGGAAAGAGAAATTGGATATATTTTCACGAGTTAAAGATCCAAATGCAGTTTTAGTAAAGAGAAGTCGTGTTGAGAAAGGAGTTGTTTGGAAAAAAAGATCTATCTTTTAGGATTTACTGGGCTTATTGTTGGACATTCTCGGTAAAACTAAAGATGGTATTTGCAGGACCGCTTAAGGGAGGCCAATACAATCAGTCTGACAATTAGGAGAGTGATAGAACACTTAACAGATCAAATAGGGACCGGATTTAAGAACAAGATGCAAAGAACACTCGTAAGCTATGAGACAAAACTCAAGAACAATATATATGGTTTTCAAAAATGTTATATATTAATTTCAAGTTCTTTTACAAGTGTTACAATGCATAAATAAGATACAAGACCCTAAGATACTTTATACTACACTCTTCAACCGACTATACTTGGAAATCCAGTTGGAACATTGAAAGACAGCAAAATCAATGTAGAGTCAAAAGACAGATTTGCTTTTTGACTAGTGACTATGACATGTGATGGTGTGAAAATGTAGTTTAAATTATAAAGACCAAGTTTTAATTAATTAAAACGAATTACTTCTTAAACACACACTCACGGCAAGCGTACTGGTCGCGTGTAGTATGGAAAATAAACCGAGTATCGACCATGGACACGAATGGGTGGCGGCTCTTGTTACTAAACTATTGACGAATCCTAACCGATGATTTTTAAGGGATTTTTGATAATTAAGAAGAAGACAAGAAAATTAGTAAACCAACTAAGCAACATAATCAAATAATAAGACAAAACACGAAACTAATTAATAAAGCATGCAATAATACTGGTTAAAAGGAATAAAATCTAAACAAGGAGACTAACACAAATCACTGTAAATGGAAAGGGAAATCAAATAAAAGGAAGCACTACCTAGACTTGGTATCAGGTTGACCGGGTTGACTGACTCTCGGGTTGACTGACTGTTTGACTCCAGTTTCTGAATTAGACACCTGAAACATATCAGATCTCCTCTCGGACTAACTAACACACTCTAAATGCCATGAAAATAATTGTAGCACTTAACAGGTTATTTCTCACCTCTCGGTCTCAAAATTCCCTCAAACTCTACGTACTCGAAAAACTATTTTACCTCTCAGTCTCAACAGCACAATGTGAAATAGGTTACCCTAAGCAACACTAGACACACGGAGTAAATTGATGAATATGATTAATGACTTAAATTGACAAGAAAAGTTATTAATTTTAGGACTAGTGACTCTCGTGCACTCGTTACCCAAACCAAAAACCCCCAACATCAATCAATTATCTCTCTCCTCTCGGACTCAAGATAAGCTAACTTCTAAAAATTGATTTTAAACATAAAACTCCTATGGGTGATCAATCCATCTAGGTCAAAACACCAAGTAATGATCCTAACATGCAATTCTAGTCAATTAACACATAAGTAAATCAACCAAAATACACGAGTAGCCTAATTATGAATCAAATCAATTTCAACAGAAGTAAATCAACATCATTACTCATAAATCATTAATCTTAATACGATAGAATTCATCAACAAGTCAAATAACCTGAAAAACAAGTCAAACAAAGTCAACCCTCACCTAATCTAGGTAGATAAAGAACAATTAGCCACTAATCATATTCAAATCAGAACTACAATGATAAACCATGAACAAACAATGAAGAACACGAATGGAAACGGAGAAACGAAGAGAAACCGAATGGTCAAACGCGAGAAAGTAAGGTTCTTTTCTTCAATCCCACTACCTAGCTGCTCCAAATCGCCTCCAATATGCTTCTGGAACTCTCAAAGGGCCGTCCAAGCATTCTCTCATCATAACCCTGACCTCAACTTATAAAAGAAATGAACTTTGACTTTTTCGTGACCTCTTACGGACCGCAGGAGTAAGTCCTGTGGACCGCAGGAACTTCAGGGTTTCCTGGGCCGCGTTGACCTGTCCTGCGGACCGCAGGGAAGGATCCTGTGGACCGCAGGATCTTCACCTTTTGGGATTTTTCTTCTCTTTTAACTCCCGATCGCCCGATAATTGCTCGGTTTCCTCCCGTAAGTTCTTGTGAACCTGAAAAATACGAAATGAAGCAAAGTAACTAAAATCTTCAAAAAATAAAACGCGAATTAACTAGAAATTAAAATAAAACACAAGGGAAAATCAGATGTGTTTACAACACATCAACATGCCTTAGCTCGCATTCTAATATATTACAAAAAGGATAAAAGTAAATAAAGTAGAAAGTTACAGACTCAAGACCTCATTGTAAAGTTGCAAAAGCGTGGACCTTTTCACAACTCATGCAAGTTTGTGAGTCTTCAAAGTTGTAGCGGAAAGTGGTTCAGCTTTATGCAAAAGTACATCCGAGAAAAACATATTCTCCTCTGTCTTCAGAAGAAATCAGTCTTCACTTCATTTGGCTTCGGAAGACTTTATCCTTAAAGATTGGGAAGACTTCATCTTTTGGCTTTAGAAGATTTGGTCTTTGGCTTTGGAAGATTTTGCACTTAGAGTAATTTCTGTGCAAAGTATAAAACTTCTAAAGAAACTTCTACCTTGTACTAAGTGCATGCATGTAGGAAGCCTTGGGTTGCTTTGGTTGTATCAGCCTTCTTTTATAACCTTACAAACTCCCTAGACTGATACTACTAAAATAGAGAAGATTGTTTAGCAGTTGGCAGTCCTCATTAGGATCAAGACCATTCCCTTCTTCATCATTTGGTTGGATCCTTCAGACTTTCATAATACCTTCTCATGTCATGGAGATCATGCAGAGGTAAATCAAGCATGTCTTGCCAGCAGTAGACATTTTGACCACCTTGATCTCTGATGACATACCATTTGTCTGGATAGGATGGGTCTTCCAGCTGTAAGAGGCTATGCTTGAGTAGGAGTTTGTTGAGCAGCCTCTTGTTGCACTACCTCAGGATGCTCTAACTTATTTTAAGGTCTGGAAGTAGATGCCTTTGACTTCTTAGATGCTCTCTTCATGGCCATACATTTCTTCCTCTTTAGAGTGTTTAACTGAGAGGGCTTGTCTTAAGTACCAGGTTGTTATGTTGTGCCTCTCTCAATGGGGTCCTCTTCCTTCACAGGTTTAGAAGGAGCAGGAGTAGAACCCTGCTATCAAATAGAAGATGAGGTTGGCTGAGATGCAACTGAAGGTCCAGGTTGTGTTGTCTGAGTTTGTTCAACCTTAACCTCAACCTCAAGAGGAGCTTGGCTTGGTGGAGAATGCAAGTCCACAAGCTCTCCCTTTTTAATCTTCTGCTTGATCACTCTAATGTGCTCATCCATAGTGGATAGAGACATTAAACCAAGCCTTCTTCCGAAGAATCCATACAGCTTCAAGAAGCTCATCATCCTCTGCCTGTCAGCAGACCTCTTTTGACTCTTTTGGATGATGGCTCTTGACGTTGCAGCTTCTTCCCCCATCTTTCTCTTAGCAACCTTTGTTCATTGATGAACTGTTGTTCCACCTGCTTAAGATATTCAAATTCAACATATTCATATGAGAGAGGAAGAAGTGTAGATGCCCGATAGAGGCTTGTGGCACTCAGGTAGTTAATCATGTTTTGTCTGTCAGCCTCCTTGTCTACCTGAGGTTGTTCAGTTGCCATAGTCTCTCTCTCTCTCTCTCAGGCTTTCATGAACTGGGGAGAGAGAAGGAGCATGTTTGTATAGCCTCATTTGCCTTCTTTCATCTTTAACTTTGAGGAGCAATTCTGCATCCTCTACCTCCTTCTTCTCCTTTATTAGCTTTATGTCTGCCAGTTTATTTAGCTCTTCTAAGGAAAGAGAGATGAGTTCAAGAATGTTGTAGTTCCTAGTTCCCAAATAGTTCAATCTGGCAGCCTCAACTCATCATCTTGAGTGTTTGGCATGGGAGCTGCCCTGATTGCAGCTTTCATGAAGCCCGAGGAATCAGTTGAACTCTCTCCCTTAGCGTACTCTTCCTCTTTCTTTCCTCCTCTACAATCTCCTTATAGGACATTTTCCTCTTCCCTTTGTCACTCATAGGCCTAGGTGACTAAGGCTGGAGAGAGCTTTGGCCTTCATTACTTGGTTCAGTAGTCAAGCTCTGGCTAGAGAGAGGTTGTGAAGCACCTTCACCAATTGGTGCCACACTAAGGGTAGAGGATGTTGAAGTAGTTGTTTCTGTGACAATGCTCACAGGTTCTATCACCAGGCATTCAGTCAGGGTTTCCCCTTCAAAACTAATCTTGGGTTCCACCTCAACATCTAGTTGACCAATGACATTGCCTATTTGCATTTGCCTTCTTCTATGCCTTAACTCATCAACAATCCTGACTTGAATTCTTTCAGCCATTATGTCAGCTTGCCTATGTTGAATTTGGTTGACAAGTGGCATATTGACTAAAGAAAGACTGTTATAGTAGTTTAAGGTCTGAATGTTAAAGACCTTTTGCTGCCCTTAAAATCTATGCAGTATCAGGCTTCTTCTATCAGCACCATACCTCCACCCATGTATTTCATATGCAGCTCCATAGGGTGGGATGACATTGCCCTTGGTATACCCTCCTTAAATAGACTTTGTATAAAAGAGTCCATATCAGTATGAACTTGAGGAGGTTGCTATGTGTGGACAATTGTAAGTGAGGGTGGTGAATCTTTAATGTCCATACACATAGAAGGACACCCAGGTTTTATGATTGTGATAACTTCCTCCCCCTTTTTGGTAGCATCACCCACTTACATAGGTGAACTGAAGGTTTTTGTGTTCCTGTGTTCCTAGTTATATCCTTATGAAAGATCTCTTAGCTAGTTGTTCCTTGGGATCAGAGATCTCAAGTTGTTGATTATTGACCTTCTTTGCAAGGTAGTCACTTAAGATTCTAAGTGTCTGACCTTGGAGACTAAATAAGTGCATGTTTTGGTTAGTTTTTGCACCTTTAGTCTAAGGTTCCCCTCATCTTCAGTAAAAGAATCATTAGGGGATGAGAGAATTGGACCTAAGTGTTCTTCCTCAACACCAGCCTGTTGTTCTTGGTTGCTGGATTTCTCCTGCTCACTGACAACTTCAGTTGAAGTGTCAATGGGCTGGGTTGCCATGGTTGAGGTCTTAATGATTTAATCACTTTCATTAGTGAGAGCCTCATCCATATGGATCTCCTAAACAGGTTTAGGAAGATCCACCTCAGTGGAGGGTGGATGATGTGGGCTAGATATGGGTGACACAAGAGTACTCATCTCTTTTTGAGTAGGGAAAGAGAAGAGAGACTCATGATACTCACCGAGTGCCATATCCTTATCATCATAGAAGTCTAGGTTGAGAATTGACTAGTTAGATCTAGAGGCTGGGGATGGTAACTTTCCCCTAAAGGTTATTCACTAGAGTGTTGAGACTCTGAGTGAAGGCTTAAGGCTTCTTAGGTGATGAGCTCATCAGCTTGAGCATGAGGAACCTCATGACTGATCATTTGTGAAATGGGAGTGGTTTGCTCCTTAGGGGAAATGGGAGCTCCAGTGTCCACTTCTTCCTGTATGGGTGGTGATATAGGGGCCTACACAGGTTGAATACATATGTGCAGGGGTTCGTTTGGATTTTCTTTCATAGGTGAGGGTTATTTGTGGCTGTGTGGGCAGTCTTGAACTAGAAGGTTTGGGTTTAACTATAGCGGGTGCGGCTAGGTTGTCACCTTGAGCAATGAGGTCTAAAATTTTTGGGACCAGGGCTGTTTCTACCCCTGAGAAGCCCATATTAGGATTTCTCATAGTCTTGAAGATGTCGGGGTTTCATCTGTCCAAATTTTAAAATGTTACCAGTTCCACTCAACTGTGAGCCCAGTTCACAGTTGAGAATGTGCTAGACATATCTAGGGAACATGGCATATTCTAAGGAGTCCATGTTTGCAAGTAAATTAGTATATATAAATTGTGAATACCAGAACCTGACCTCATGTACCATTCCATGGACTATGAAAGAGAGGTCTTCTGGAATTTGGTCCCATCCCCCTGTTTATTAGACAAGCTGTGGATAATGACATGGATGAGGTACTTCCATTAGGAGGAAACCTTCCTTTCTTAAAAGTTCTGACTGAGAAGTCACCCTTATATCCCATCTGCTCAAAGGAGTAGTTTACAGCAGCTTTTGGGAACGACAATTCACCTTCTGCATCATCCAACTGTAGATGATAGTTTATGGAAGCTGGAGTGATGAAAATTGTCCTCCCCTGCACTGTGGCAGACAATGCCTTCTTCCCATCTATGGTGACCTCTTGGCAGGTCCTCCAAAATTCTAAAAGTTGATCCTCATATAGTGGAGGATTAATGGTGAGGGAGGTGAAGTAGTTAGATAGAGAAAGAAAGTGGCAAACCTCTGAGAAACTTGGATCTTTCTCAGAGTTCAACAGAGCAACTTGATTATGTTGCCTGTGAAGATGCATGGAAACATCTGGTTGGTTTCTACGGTCAAGGTTGGCCATTTGAGGCAGATTTGAGGTGAAAAAAGTTAAGAACAAAGGCGGTGAGTGATAATTTAGGTGTAGAGAATTTGAAAATGATGAAGATAGTGAAAGAGGGGGGAACCGTTGGGTATATTTATATGAAATTGGACTTGAGACAAAGTTAATGCAACATAATAAACTTTAAAGTCCAAATGTCGGTCCAACCTTTGAGAAAAGTGCACAAAAAGATAGTTTTCTTGGAAGTCGAAACTCTTCCGAAGGTAATTTATCTTCGGAAGTTTTATGAAAAACTTCCGAAGCCAAATTTGACTTTGGAAGACATCCCTTAGCTTTGTGATCCTTCGGAAGAAAAATTACCAGAAGTATTTTCTCTTCCGAGGAATATTGGTTTCGGAAGATATTTAAGCTTGGAAGTTTTATTCATAAGAAGAATAAATCTTCCGAGACATAATTGCTTTCGGAAGAAATTTGTTCTTCAAATTCATATAAGTACTTAGATGCATATTTTGGCTTCGAAAAAAATATCAGCATTTCTTCCGAAGGTAAATTTCTTATAAGTAGTTATCTTATTGAAGACTTAAAATTCTTCCAATGTTAATGCCTTCTAAAAGAAAATATATTTAAGATTTTCAAAATTCTATGGAATATCCTTTGAAAAATATTTTCTCCCAAGATAAATTGGCCTTATGTAGATGATTGTCTAGACAACTTAGGACGCACAACTCCTTTTAGAAATAATATTGATTTAGTTTTAAGAAAATCAACTTAAGGTTAATCATCCCAATAGTTGAAACAATATATTCAAATCTTTGTTCATGAAAAGCCTTTATGAACGATTAGTATATTGTTTATTTGTGTTAACCTTGACGAGTTTTATCAATCCTTTTTCATAATGCTGTACATGATTCTCTGTAATAGAGATAGCACTGTTGTTGTCTATGTGGATGAAAGTCTACTTGAAGTTGTATCCACAGTCTAGCATCTGATTCTGAATCCAAAGCACTTGAGCACAGCAGCTTGTAGCAGCAATGTATTAAGCTTCAGCAGTTGATGCAGATACATAGGATTGTTTCTTATATTGTCATGAGACTATCCTTCCACCAAGGAATTGACATCCTCCAGATGTGGACTTTGTAGTGATGTTGCAGCCACCATATTCACTATCTGTATAGGCATACAGATTAAAGTCAGAATTCTTTGGATACCAAATGCCTAGTTTAGGGGCACCCTTGAGATATCTAAGAATTCTTTTACAGCAACTAGGTGTGACATCTTGGGGTTGGCTTGATATCTTACACATATGCATGTAGCAAACATATTATCAGGCCTGCTGGCTATAAGATACAAGTGAGACCCAATCATGGCCCTGTAGAGATGTTCATCTACACATTCCCTCTCAAGATCAGATCCAAGGGAGTGGTTTTTGACTATGGGTGTCTTTGCAACCTTACATTCAGTCATGTTTAATCATGTAAGTATGTCATGTACATACTTTGACTGACTTATGAAGATGCCATTGTCAACTTGCTTCACTTGAATTCCTAGAAAGAAATTGAGTTCCCCTATGGCACTCATTTCAAATCTATTCTTCATCAGCTTCTCAAAGTTTTTGCAGAGCTTTGGATTAGTTGACCCAAAGATAATGTCGTCTACATATACTTGAACCAGCATCAAGTCATTCCCTGTTCCTTTAATGAAGAGAGTTCCATCTATAGTACCCCTCTTGTAGCTATACTGATAGAGATACTGAGATAGTCTCTCATACCACTTTCTTGGAGCTTGGTGCAGCCTATAAAGAGCTTTATCAAGCTTGAAGACGTAATCAGGATGATCTGGGTCTGCCAAGTCAGGTGGTTGTTTGACATACACCTCTTCATCAATCACCCCATATAGAAATGCACACTTTACATCAAGTTGGTAAACCTTGAAGTCCTTGGATGTAGCAAATGCCAGGAATATCCTAACAACTTCAAGTCTTACTACAAGAGCAAAGACATCAGTGTAATCAATTCCTTCTTCTTGTGTGTACCCTTGAACAACCAGTCTTGCCTTCTTCTTGATGATAATTCCTCTATCATCTATCTTATTCCTAAACACCCACTTGGTTCCTATGATAGTCTTCCCTTGAGGAATAGGGCATAGGTTCTAAACCTTTTGTCTTTTGAATTAAAGCAGCTTCTTTTGCATTGCTTCAACCTAACTTCCATCCTTCAAAGCCTCATCAACTTTCTTTGGCTCTCTATGGGACAAGAAACAAGAATATAGACAAACATTTTTTTCATGGGTTTGTCCTCTTGTCCTTACCCCCTTTTTAACATCTTCAATGATGTTTGTGGTGGGGTGTGACTTGTGGATCCTAAGTTCTGGGATCACAGCAAGTTGATTAGGCATATCTAAATTTGTGAAGTATTAGATCTGGCAATAAAGTGTCTCCTACCACATCAGCACACTTATCAAGAAAAGCTTGATCCAATGAGAGTATGACATATTGATGTCATCTTCAACGGAGTGGTTATCAGTATCAAGAAATTCTTGATCACTGTCACCATCATCATTTCCTCTTATATTTGAAGCTCCTTCATTTGTGTTTTATGCCTATGAGCTGGAATTTTTAGGCATTTTAGATGTATCAGCTTGATTTGTCATTGTTGTGCTAATAAGAACTTCACTTGCAGGGTTAGTTACCACTATTTTGGTCTTCTCCGCTCAAATCTTGGGTCAGGATCTTCTATGTGTTACATGTAGATCCTGAAACATCTTCACAAGATTTGTTAAAATAGTTGGTAAGTAAATCAAGATCAAATAGCAAGTCAGGACTAGAACCTTTCACACAGGGAGTGTGCTCATTGAAGATTATATTGGCTGATTCTTCAACTACTCTAGTTCTGAGATTGTATACTCTATAAGCCTTAGCATGGGTAGAGTATCCAATAAAGTGTCCATCATCCCATTTCTCAGCAAACTTGGATACTTGATCTTTGGTATTCAAGATGGTGCAGGGACATCCAAATGATCTGAGAAAATCAATAAAAGGTCTTCTTTTGTGCCACAGTTAAGGAGTCTTACCATAAGTCTTGACTACTAAAACTCTGTTCTGCACATAGCAGGCAGTGTTGACTACCTTTGCCCAGAAGGTGATGGACAGTTTAAATTCAGACAACATAGTTCTTACAGGTTTAATAATTGTCTTGTTTCTGCTCTCAGCAATACCGTTTTGCTGAGGAGTCCTGGGAGCACTATATTGTCTTGTAATACTCTTTTCATCACAAAATATGTCAAGGATTTGGTTCTTGAGTTTAGTTCTTTGATCACATCTTATGATCTTGACCTTGTGATCACTTTGAATCTCAATTTTCAAGATGAAGTTATTCAATATCTCAGGAGTCTCATCCTTAGATCTAAGGAAGAAAACCCAAGTGAATCTTGTGAAATCATCTATGATCACTAAACAATATGAGGTCTTTCCTAGACTCATTACACTGGTGGGGCCAAAGAGATCCATGTGTAATAAGTGTAGGAGAGTAGTGATGGAGTTCTTTTCCTTTGGCTTGTGAGACATGAAGTGTTGTTTCCCTTTCAGGCATGCAACAAAGTGATCATCACTTGTAAAATCGTTCTTTGGCATTCCAGTTACTAAATCATTCTTAATTAACTTGTTTATATTCTTAAAGTTTACATGGCACATTCTTTTACGCCAAAGGAAAGACTCATCTCTATTTGCTTTAGATAGAAAACATGTAACACCCGTATATTTTCTTTAAAACTGATGAAAGAAGAAAAAGAAATAAAGTCTAAAGTCGGGGGACCAAACTCGCCAATGCACGAAAGTTGGGTAAATGGGGACATATTAAGGGAGAGGGCAACCCTTTACCCTCTCCCCCACACTCATTTTCAGCTAAAGAAAAGAAGAGAAGAGAGAAAGAAGAGAGGAAGAAGTGAAACAGAAGAGAAATGTGGTGAGTCGGGCTCGAAATTCATCGTGTAGCAAGTCCAAACGAAGCTCTTCATCTTCTCCTAGTTTGTGTGAGTTCTAGGACCCCTATTTTACTTGTCTTCAACCGATTTTGGGGCTGGAACACATAGAAACCCGTTTTTGAAAATGTGTGTGTTTGACCCATTTGGGTGTGATTGTGTATAGTGTGTTTAGAGTGTGATTTCGGGCTTGTGTGTGCTTGAATGGTGTCATAGTATGCTTTCCTAAGGATTAGGAGGGTTGATTTGGGCTTAGAATGAGTTTGGAAGGGTTTGGAGGTTAAAAATCACGACTGTAGTTCGGGATGAGCTGCAGTCTGCGCCCAGTTAGGGCTATGCGACTGGAGGGCCAATCAGCCGACTGAGGGACGATTGGGGTTCAATCGCATGACTGAGGTTTAATTGCATGACTGGGGGTCCAGTCGCATGACAGGTCATACGACTGAGAGCCCAGTCGCATAGATGCTCAGTCGCATAGGTGTTCATTCGCACGACTGAGAGCTCAGTCGCATAGGTGTCCATTCGCATAGTGTCCAATAGCATGATTGAGGGTCCATTCGCATGATTGTAGGTTCAGTCGTATGGGAGTTCATTCGCATTGGTCTAGTCGCATGATGTTCAGTCGCATGGAGGCCATGCGACTGAAGGGTGCCCAATCGCCCAAATAGGGCTATTGTGTATGAGGAGAGGCATAGTTTAATTACTGACTTTCGGGGAAAAGAGCAGTGGTAAGTAATGATGTGGTAGTTACCGTAAGTACATGTAAGATGGCCGTCGAGGCTTTAGAAGATATGTTAGGCAAGATGATGATAGTGTTGCATGTTATGCATGATGTATGTTATGTTAAGTATGAGGTTGCCATGTAAGATGTTGATGACTGATGATTGGTAAATGTCAATGTTCCTTGTTTCGATACGTGTTTATCTTTCCGTGGCATTACGTGTTATGATTAATAAATGTAATGAAAGTATTATGTAACGTAAAGTGAAAGATAATGAAAGAGGAACATGATGAATGAATGCATGCATTAATAATGAATGAGAGTAATAAAGTCTTGCAAGCAAATAAAGGAGGTGAGCAACCTTGTTGTTGCAATAGACTCGATATGGGATCCTTGTCTTGCGACCTCAGTAATCGTGGCTGTGTGCCACGAAGAGGGTAAAATCCTGACACTGTGATCGACCATGTGTATGGAACCATCGCTGCATATCCTAGGTACTGTGACCAGGAGGGTGCGGTGCGCCGATATAGAAGGTCTATGATAGGCCTAGGTCCAGTACCACGATACAGAAGGATGTTGCATGTGGCAATGGTACACTTAAACTCTATCTTAGGTGCTATGGCCAGGAGGGTGCGGTGCGCCGATATAGAAGGTCTATGATAGGCCTAGGTCCAGCACCACGAAACAGAATGGTATTGAATATAGTGATAGTACCCCTAAACTTTATCTTAAGTACTATGGCCAGGAGGTGCGATGCACCGTTATAGAAGGTCTATGATAGGCCTAGGTCCAGTACCGCGATACAGAAAGGTAAGGTTTATGGGTGATGGAGAGGAAAGAGTTAAAGATGAAAGAATGTGAAAGTTAAAGATAGATAATGAATGAATGAAAGACAGAGAATGAATGAAAGTTAAAGATAGAGAATGAATGAACGAAAGAATGAGAAAAGAAGATAATAATGATATTATCTATGTGTATGTATGATGTATGATCGCATGATAGTAAAGAACGGTTTTAACAATAGAAAAGTATGTTTTTATTATAAAATTAAGACTCACTCAGCAACGCTGACTTTTTATGTGTTTCTAGTTGGCAGGTAATGATTGCTGAGGATGGCGCGAGGCGGCTACTCAGCTCTTTTGGGATGGCATTCTTTTGTATAATGCTTTTATGATGTAATACAACAATTTGGTGAACGTTGTATTAACTGGCAAAAGCATTTATAGTAAATTGAAAAGTTATTTCAAAGTTTCCGCTGCATGATTTTAGTAAAGATTGTATAAAGTTGTGTTTTAAGCGCGATGATGACCAGCTGTGAGGTGCCCGGGAACGAGGCCTTACAAGTTGGTATAAGAGCCAAAGTTTAGGTGAAATGGGTAAATGGGACGGAAAGGGAAGGGATGCCAGTCTGTGTAGCTGCGTGCCATCAGGTATTTTCTTAATGATAACTGGAATTATGTGCGCATGTTATGTGTTTTATGTGTTGCTGTAGATTTAGATACTGATGTAGTCAGGACAGGTAATGCTCGGGGTACGAAGAGTAAAGTAAGTGGCTAATCACAACTGGCCACTGTAATTAGGGACTTACTATACTTGACTTAAACTGAGCTATTCCCTTGAATGACCGTGTTAGTGTTTGAATCTTTCAGTGTGTGATAGAGGATGGCCGGTGGTAGATCATCCAAAGCCTCACGTGGCGGACTTGGTGCTGCATCGCGGCCTAAAAGAGGCAGACCTAGAGTTAAGAAGGTGGTTCCTAAGGGACCCGAGACCCCTCATCCGGAGGGTGGTGATGAGAGTGCAAATCTGAGGGCCTCGGTGAAAGAGGCGGTGGTTGAAGAGGTGCATCAGGTCATGCAGACATTGTTACCATATGTGGTGACCGAAGTGATAAAGGCTGTACGGGAAGGGGAAAGACAAGAGAGGAACCGGTCCTCGGGAGGACGTGAGCAACCAGAGAGAGAGAAGATTCGCTCCGATAATGAGGAGGAGGAGGAGGAGCCTGTGCAGGAGTCAGCACGAGGCTGTAACTATGGGGCATTTCAGAGGTGCAAGCCCCCTACTTTTGATGGTAATGGCACTGCTGCTGCTGCTCACCAGTGGGTTAGAGAAATGGAGGCTGTTTTAAACATCAGCGAGTGCCGGGGGGACCAGAAGGTAAAGTTTGCTGCCCACTCTTTCGTGGATTCGGCTCTATGCTGGTGGGACAACATAGTCCAAGCCGAGGGTAGCAGGGCCATTGGGAAAATGAAGTGGTCCGAGCTGAAAAGGTTGGTGACCGAGGAGTTCAGTCCTCATTGAGAGATGGATAAGGTTGAGAGGGAGTTCCTGTAGCTGGAGGCGGGAACGATGATGCATCAGTAGTACACCACCAAATTCAATGAAATGGCACGTCTGGTGCCGGACCAGGTGACACCTCTGTCACGAAAGATCAATAGGTATATTCAAGGTTTGCCGGCAGATATTTGTAGGCATATGATCGCTGCCCGACTGAGCACGTTTAGGTCGGTAGTGGACTTGGCGGGAAGGCTGTACGATGAAAGGGCTGTAGTGGTGGTGGCTGAAGGTAGTAGGAAGGGTGGTGGTGATAGGAACTGGAATGGGAAGAGGTTTGGTCGGGGTAATGCCTCGATGAGTAATAAGAAGGCACGGGTGGATGACCGCCGTGTGGTCACGTCGGGTGCGGGTATGAAGAAGTGTGGTAAGTGTGGGAGAGAGCATAGTGGGGAATGTCAGCTGGGGTCAAACGTGTGCTTCAGATGTGGAAAGCCGAGACATATAGCCAAGGACTGTCGTGTGATCCGATGCTATAACTGTGGCGTGGAGGGCCACGTAACTAAGGATTGTAAGAAGCCTAGAGCTGAGGGTTCTGGGGTGAAGAAGACGGGTAGTGAAGGACCGAGGGCGAGCGCCAGAGCGTTCACGATGACGCAGGATGAGGCTAGGACGGACCCTGATGTTGTGTCCAGTACGTTTCTGGTGAACCAAACTTTAGCTTCTGTGTTATTTGATTCGGGTGCCAGTAGAAGTTTTATCTCTGCTGCTCTCTGTGCTAAACTGTCTGTTAGTAGTAAACGTGTTGATGCACCATTTGAAGTAGAAACTGCCATAGGTAAGTCTACCAGGATTTCAGAGATGATAGAGGGTTGTGATATGGAATTAGAGGGTCGTACATTTCCGGTTAGACCATTTGTGATGACCTTAGGTGGTTTCGACTTGGTTCTTGGGATGGATTGGTTGGCGGACTTCGAGGCGAATATAGTGTGTCGTAAGAAGATGATTCGGTTGATAGCGCCTGACGGGAGTTCGGTAACTGTTTACGGGGATCGGGTCATGACGATCCCAAAAGTGATGTGAATGGCGGTGGCGGGAAAGTGTATGAGGCATGGATGTAGTGCCTACTTGTGCTATGTAAAGGATGTGGAAATGCCAACACCACAACTATCCGATGTACCAGTTGTGTGTGACTTTCCAGACGTGTTCCCAGAAGACTTGCCAGGAGTGCCACCTGATCGAGAGATCGAAGTTTCAGATTGATCTGATACCGGGTGCCCAACCTGTTGCCAAAGCACCGTATCGGTTGGCTCCGACAGAGATGAAAAAGTTGATGGAGCAGTTACAAGAGCTGCTTGATAAGGGGTTCATTAGACTGAGTATCTCTCCTTGGGGTGCTCCGGTTTTATTCGTGAAGAAGAAATACAGTAGTATTAGGATGTGTATAGACTACCGGGAGCAGAACAAGTTGACAGTGAAGAATCGGTATCCGTTACCGAGGATAGACGATTTGTTCGATCAGCTTCAAGGTGCCAGTTGGTTTTCAAGGATAGATCTTCGATCTGGCTACCATCAGCTAAAGGTGAAAGAGCAGGATATTCCTAAAATATCTTTTCGCACGCGCTACGGTCACTATGAGTTTCTTGTCATGTCCTTTGGTTTGACCAATGCGCCAGCTGCTTTTATGGATCTGATGAACTGAGTGTGTCGGCCGATGTTGGATAAATCAATGATTGTGTTTATTGATGATATCCTGATTTATTCATGGAGCGAGATAGGGCATGCCGGTCATACTAGAGAAGTGTTGGAGACGTTGAGAAAAGGAGAAGTTGTATGTCAAGTTCTCCAAGTGCGCGTTTTGGTTGCGCGAGGTTCAATTCTAGGGTCATGTGGTAAATTCCGCCGGGATTATGGTGGACCCGGCTAAGGTGGAGGCAGTGATGCAATGGAAATCCCCTAAGACGCCATCCGAGATCCGTAGTTTCTTGGGTTTGGCGGGCTATTATAGAAGGTTCATTCAAGACTTCTCAATGATCGCTTCTCCACTAACCAAGTTGACCCGTAAGGATGTAAAGTTTGTATGGGGTCAAGCTCAGGAGAAGGCGTTTGAAGAACTTGAAGACGAGATTGACTCAAGCTCCTGTTCTGTCATTACCCGATGGAAGCGAAGATCTGGTGGTTTATTCTGATGCTTCCTACTCGGGGTTGGGGTGTGTGTTAATGCAGAGAGGAAAGGTTATAGCCTATGCATCCCGACAGTTGAAGGTTCATGAGGTTAACTATCCTACTCATGACTTGGAGCTAGCAGCTGTGGTCTTTGCACTAAAGATTTGGTGGCACTATCTCTACAGGACGAAGTGCACCATATTCACCGACCACAAGAGCTTGAAGTATTTCTTCGAGCAGAAAGATCTGAACATGAGGCATAGACGATGGTTAGAGCTTATAAAGGATTATGATTGTGAGATCCACTACCATCTAGGAATAGCCAACGTGGTGGCGGACGCCCTTAGTCGAAAGGAGAGACCCGTGCCGATTCGGGTGAAGGCTTATCAGCTAATTATGACCTCTGACGTGATGACGCAGGTCAAGAAGTTTCAAGACGAGGCTTTGAAAGAAGATCGTCTTAACTCTGAAAGAATGAGAGGTCTGGTTTCGGAGTTGGGTGAGAACACACTTGTTGTTAAAACCCAATTCGGGCGGATGTGGATTCCTCGTCTTAGGGATCTACGCGTGAAGATTATGGATGAAGCTCACAAGACTCGATACTCTATTCATCCCGGTGCCACAAAGATGTACCAAGACATGAAGAAGGATTATTGGTGGCTGGGTATGAAGCGTGATATGGTGGAGTATATGAGTAAATGCCTTACTTGTTTACAAGTGAAGGCTGAGCATCAGAAAACGTATGGAAAGATTCAACCCTTGGATATACCGATGTGGAAGTGGGAGCACATCACCATGGATTTTATTACGAAGCTGCCGCGTACTCCGAAAGGGTATGATGCTATATGGGTGATTGTTGAGCGCTGGACGAAGAGTGCTCACTTCCTACCGATGCGTGAGACATATTCATCCGAGAGGTTGGCGGATCTTTTCATTAAGGAGATTGTGACTCGTCACTGTGTGCCGGTGTCTATTGTGTCTAATCGCGACACCCGGTTTACATCCAAATTCTGGAAGAAATTCCACGCTGCGATGGGGACGAGGTTACACATTAGCACGGCTTATCATCCCCAAACTGATGGTCAGTCAGAGAGGACCATTCAGACACTAGAGGACATGCTTCGGGCATGTGTGATTGACTTTGGAGGAAGTTAGGACGACCACTTACCGTTAGCTGAATTCTCATACAACAATAGCTATCATGCCAGCATTGGCATGCCACCTTATGAGATGCTATACGGTAGGAGATGCAGAACACCCATTTGTTGGGGTGATATTGGTCATAAAGAGTTAGGGAGCGTTGAGGTGATCGAGGCTATGACTGAAAAGCTCGAAAAGATCAAGGCCTTCATAAAGGCAGCCAAAGATAGACAGAAGTCGTATGCTGATAAACGACGCAGGCCGATTGAGTTCCAGGTGGGTGACCGGGTTATGTTAAAGGTCTCACCTTGGAAGGGTAGCATTCGGTTCAGAAAAAGGGGCAAGTTGAGCCCGAGATACATAGGCCCTTTTCCGAATCATTGCTCGAGTAGGAGAGGTGGCCTATAGATTATAGTTACCAGATGAGTTGAGTGGAATTCACCCGACATTCCACGTATCTCATCTAAGAAAGTGTTTGGAAAATGAGGATATGATTGTTCCACTGGAGGATATCGAGGTAGACGAACGACTCAATTATGTGGAGCAACCAGTGGCGATCATCGATCTAAAAGAGAAGAGGCTGAGAAATAAAGTGGTTCCTCTTGTGCGTGTACAGTGGCGGCACAGGAAGGGATCCGAGTCGACGTGAGAGACTGAAGAGGAAATGAGACAGCATTACCCACGCTTATTCGAGGAATAACAGGTTTCAGGGATGAAACCTATATAAGGGGGTGGACTTGTAACACCCGTATATTTTCTTTAAAGCCGACGAAAGAAGAAAAAGAAATAAAGTCCAAAGTCGGGGGACCAAATTCGCCAACGCATGAAATTCGGGTATATGGGGACATATTAAGGGAGAGGGCAGCCCTTTACCCTCTCCCCCACACTCATTTTCAGCTAAAGAAAAGAAGAGAAGAGAGAAAGAAGAGAGGAAGAAGAGAAAAAGAAGAGAAAAGTGGTGATTCGGGCTCGAAATTCATCGTGTAGCAAGTCCAAACGAAGCTCTTCATCTTCTCCTAGTTTGTGTGAGTTCTAGGACCCTTATTTTACTTGTCTTCAACCAATTTTAGGGCTTGAACACATAGAAACCCGTTTTTGAAAATGTGTGTTTGACCCATTTGGGTGTGATTGTGTATAGTGTGTTTAGAGTGTGATTACGGGCTTGTGTGCGCTTGAATGGTGTCATAGTATGCTTTCCTAATGATTTTGAGGGTTGATTTGGGCTTAGAATGAGTTTGGAAGGGTTTGGAGGTTAAAAATCACGACTGTAGTTCGGGATGAACTGCAGTCTGCGCCCAGTTAGGGCTATGCGACTGGAGGGCCAATCAGCCGACTGAGGGACGATTGGGGTTCAATCGCATGACTGAGGTTTAATTGCATGACTGGGGGTCCAGTCGCATGACAGGTCATACGACTGAGAGCCCAGTCGCATAGATGCTCAGTCGCATAGGTGTTCATTCGCACGATTGTAGGTTCAGTCACATGGGAGTTCATTCGCATTGGTCCAGTCGCATGGCGGTGCCCAATCGCCCAAATAGGGATATTGTGTATGAGGAGAGGCATAGTTTAATTACTGACTTTCGGGGAAAAGAGCATTGGTAAGTAATGATGTGGTAGTTACCGTAAGTACATGTAAGATGGCCGTCGAGGCTTTAGAAGATATGTTGGGCAAGATGATGATAGTGTTGCATGTTATACATGATGTATGTTATGTTAAGTATGAGGTTGCCATGTAAGATGTTGATGACTGATGATTGGTAAATGTCGATGTTCCTTGTTTCGATACGTGTTTATCTTTCCATGGCATTACGTGTTATGATTAATAAATGTAATGAAAGTATTATGTAACGTAAAGTGAAAGATAATAAAAGAGGAACATGATGAATGAATGCATGCATTAATAATGAATGAGAGTAATAAAGTCTTGCAAGCAAATAAAGGAGGTGAGCAACCTTGTTGTTGCAACAGACTCGATATGGGATCCTTGTCTTGCGACCTCAGTAATCGTGGCTGTGTGCCACGAAGAGGGTAAAATCCTGACACTGTGATCGACCATGTGTATAGAACCATCGCTGCATATCCTAGGTACTGTGACCAGGAGGGTGCGGTGCGCCGATATAGAAGGTCTATGATAGGCCTAGGTCCAGTACCACGATACAGAAGGATATTGCATGTGGCAATGGTACACTTAAACTCTACCTTAGGTGCTGTGGCAAGGAGGGTGCGGTGCGCCGATATAGAAGGTCTATGATAGGCCTAGGTCCAGCACCACGAAACAGAATGGTATTGAATATAGTGATAGTACCCCTAAACTTTATCTTAAGTACTATGGCCAGGAGGTGCGATGCACCGTTATAGAAGGTCTATGATAGGCCTAGGTCTAGTACCACGATACAGAAAGGTAAGGTTTATGGGTGATGGAGAGGAAAGAGTTAAAGATGAAAGAATGTGAAAGTTAAAGATAGATAATGAATGAATGAAAGACAGAGAATGAATGAAAGTTAAAGATAGAGAATGAATGAATGAAAGAATGAGAAAAGAAGATAATAATGATATTATCTATGTGTATGTATGATGTATGATCGCATGATAGTAAAGAACGGTTTTAACAATAGAAAAGTATGTTTTTATTATAAAACTAGGGCTCACTTAGCAACGCCGACTTTTTATGTGTTTCCAGTTGGCAGGTAACGATTGCTGAGGATGGCGCCAGGCGGCTACTCAGCTCTTTTGGGATGGCATTCTTTTGTATAATGCTTTTGTGACGTAATACAACAATTTGATGAACGTTGTATTAACTGGCAAAAGCATTTATAGTAAATTGAAAAGTTATTTCAAAGTCTCCGCTGCATGATTTTAGTAAAGATTGTATAAAGGTGTGTTTTAAGCGTGATGATGACCAGCTGTGAGGTGCCCGGGAACGGGGCCTTACAAAACAAAAAACTTCTCCTAAGGAGGACGTTTCCTACAAATCCATCTTGTACATGTTCCTTTTCCGGGGTGCTCTAAGCAGGATATGCTCTTGATGAATGACCACCATGGGCTTAAGAAAAATGCACTCATGCTCAGTGAATTGTACCCAAGCTCCATAACAAAGTTTACCTTCTCAATAATGAGCTTACCATTTATGACTCTGCCCCTTTCGGTAATGTAACCTCCAGCATCTCCTCTAAAAGCAACTTTCCCTTCATCAATTTTCTCAAAGTTTTGAAGCAAAGAGTCATTGCGTATCATGTGCCTGGAAAAGCCACTGTCAATAATCCATACATTCCTCTTGGTCTTCAGCTGTTCCTGCATAATAAAGGAGAGTTAGTTATATTTGGAAACCCAAGCCTCATTGGCCTTGGGCTCTTTGAAAGCTTTTACAACTTTGGACGTTTTGTAGACTGACTCTTTGGAAGATCTTGCTTTCACTTCAGGAAGCTTCAGTGCTTTGAAAGCATTCCTTTCTTCCGAGACCAAAATATATTCCAAAGGCAATTTTTCACTTGTCTTCATTTTGATTTTGGAGCTTTCGAAAAAAACATAGCTTTCTTTCAAATCTTTCTTCTTCTTGTTCCTCTCAGAAGTCTTCATCTTTATTATGTTGATAGTACTTTTAGGATTGTAGAAGCAATCCTTAGCAAGATAAAAAGTACTACCACACATAATGCAGTCAACTGCTTTCTTCTATGGGTCTTCTTATGAATGGAAGAATGAGTTTGATCACTTTCCATCTCCATCCTCATCCTTTTAGATGTTGTAGCAAGCCTCCTGGGGTGAAGCTTGCCTTTGGAGGTGGATGCTTCATGCTGAGTAGCAGTGTTACATAGCTAATCAGCCTTCCTTCTTCATAGGGGTGAATTGGACATGAACTAGGACTCTTGGTACTAGAGTTCAAAGTTATTTCCTTAGTCTTCACCATTTCAAAACCTGCATAGATAAAAAACTTGTTTCTGCTTGGAGTTGAAGGTGGCCTTGATCTCTTGAGCTCTCTTTGATCTCCTCTTAGCTGCTTGGATCAAGTTCTTCTACTTTGACTTTATCAGCCCTGACTTCTTTCTCTCCTCAAGAGAATAATGACCTTGTTAGGATGATCTTCTTCACCCTTCCCAGACCTATCCTTCATTATCTCCTCTTCTTCCTCTTCAATACTAGGATCTATGGATGGAAGCTCATCTTGACTAGTTCCACACCTGGGAGATCTTACAGATAATAGAGTGTGTGGAGGAGCTATCTCACTAGATCACAGTCCTTGTTTATTTTGATAACATACTTGGGCATGCAGGGATGAGGATATTATGTTCTTGAATATCTCTTCTTGAAGAACATGTTTCTCTGCCTTGGCTTTGCTGATCACAAGCTCAGCTTGCCCCAGTTAACTTAGTGATGAGATCTTTGATTTGAGTCCTGTAGTTGGTATGCTTATGTTTAAGAGTTGAAATGGTCTTCTTTAATTCTTCTATTTTTAACTTATACTCGTTTTAAGCTCCTTTGAAATCAGATTTGAAGATGTTTAAGTACTCAAGGTCAGATCTGATCCCTATGTTATAGGACCTATACCTATTTACTTTAGCAATGCATTCTGGAGTACAAAGTTGTTCCAATACCTTAGTTTCATCAAGATCTACTATCAGTGCTTGTTTGGAGACACATCTTCTACCTGAAAGCTCCAATCAAAACCCCCTTCTTCAATAGCAACTGCAGCTTACTGTTTGGGCTTCTTAGTGTGTGGAGCTCCCTTATTGTAGTTTTGGCTTGGGTTGTACTTGGCCACCATTTGTCCTGTGTGCCTTGCACTCCCTAGCAAAGTGTCTCATTTGGTTACAGTTGTAACACTTCTCTTTGCTTTTATTCAGCCCAAACTTTCCATTGGACACATTGCTCGGAAACTTCCTCCCTATCATCTTGTAGAATTTCTTGGCTCTATGAGTGAGAAGAGCCATTTGTTGAACTATCTCCACGTATTCCAGATCATATGGATGGATACAGTCCAAATCTTCAAGGGTGAAGAGGAAGTTTCTTGTGCTTTCATCATGAGACACAAAGGCTTGTGATAAGATTGTCTTTTGGACTGGGCTTCCTTGGATGTAGCTCTCCTTTGGTGTCTCTGGGAAGGTGATGAAAGGACCCTTTGGTGAGTTGTCAAGGTAAGAGATAAAATGATGTTGTGGTTCTCTATAACCCCTTTCAACCACTTACAGGGCATAACTCTGCTGACTGCTGGAGTTACCAGATGGAATTTGCATGTTCATCTCCATCTGGTTTCCATTGAGGATGCAATATAACTTAGTAAGAGTAAAGGTCTTGATGTTTTCAGTCTTCTTAATGACCACATAGTAGTGTGACCATAGTCTTAGAAGAGAGGACATAAATTTCCTCATAATATTCCTATACTCCAGCATTACTCCAACATCCATTAGAGTGTTCACAATCTCAACATACCTGAAGTATTGTTGAGTCATGGTTTCACCTGTCTTGAAAGTAAAATTCTTAAAATACTACTTCAGGATGTCTTTCTTGTTTTCTATGGCTTCATTAGACCCCTCATACATCAGCTTCAGAGCATCCCATAGCTGCTTGGTAGTTTTGCACTTCTTGAAGCCTCTGTATGTTACACCTCGGGCCCAAGGAGGGTGGGACATCACAAACTGATAACAAACATGGCAGCGAAAATAACCCATCATAAGAGCGCACAATGAGAGAAATAACTTGGCATTACATTTTAATGTCAAAGCCGGGCTGTAACAATCTAGCCCATCATACAGAGTACGAATTCATTACATAAATCCAAATGTTTAACCAACTATAACTTAAATTGTTTAAAATGTTTCTAATTCAAGTAATGCCATGGGTAGTCATAATTCTAAGTCTTCCAATTCCAGTTCTCCAATGAAGCCAACATCCATTAGGGGTTACCTGAAACATGGTTAAAAAGATTTTGTGTCAACTAAAAAGTTGGTGAATTCAAGTGCTTAAAGTTTAAAAAAGGACTCTTTAGAATTCAGGAATTGATTTTCAAACAAAAGTATCACTGTTGTGGGGTCACAATCAATCCTGCACTCAGTCCCGGCTAGCCTCTTCTAAAGTTATGTTTATACCGGTTAATCCCATAGGGAGAACTGAGCCTCAAACAGTGCACCATACATGATGGATGGTTCACCATGGTATCTTATAAAACCTGTCACATGACACAAATGATCCCTCACAATATCAGTGGGGTACCCTTCCTATAAGGAAGGCACTATGTGTGGGGGATTCCCCAAGTAGATCTACCCATATAAAACAAGCGGTTCACACAAGAATTAATGATTATGATACAAGTATAAGCAGGTTCAAACATTATCCACAACATATAAGCATCAAACTATAGCACAATAATAATTTCAGTTCAAACAAAGCATGTTTCATCACAAATTAGTAGTAAAAAGGGAACAATAGAACTCACCTTAGATAAATCAACAGTTCTTCAGTCACAGAAATGATTCAAGTCCTAGCACCCTATGATCAAGATACAAGTAGTAAGCTATATGTTTTTAGACTATTGGAAGTTTAACTAAGTGTATTTTTATGGTTATAAGTTCACGTGGCTTCTTTTCTTAAAAGTTTGTGTCAAAAAGTTTCCTTTTTAGGAAAGTTAGGGTTTTGGCATGTGAATGACAAGTTCTTATGACTCTTATAACTGTGTTTACATAATAATAAGTTTAATAATAGTTTATGGTCATATAGTTACTGCAATTTAGTTATATTTACTGAATTTATACTTTGGTCACTCAAGTTTCAGAATTTACAATTTTTACCACAAAGTTGAATTCTTTCCATTTCTTGACCTAAATATGGTCCTTATTAGTTCCTACGGATTTTTATATTAATTTTAGTCTTATTTAAACTGATTATTTTCAGATTTTATGTTGAGAGGTTTAAAACACAAAATTCAAGTTACCGGTTACGATAAAACCGAAGATTTTAACAGTTTGTTTTAAATTCTTCTGTTTTCATCCAATTAACCTTTAAATATTATTTAATGACTTATAATAATCTTAACAAACTATTAAAATTAATTTTTTGGAGTCTATTGATTAAAAACTTCATTTCTATGATTTACCCGTTATAACGCGTTTTTACCAGGAACCGAGCGTCCGGATACGTTTTTTTTCAAGTTTTGATGTTTATTTCTCGACTCAATGTCCCTAACTTACTGAAATATTTTGTTCTTAATATATTTTTTCTCTTTTATTACTTTTAAGATTTTACCCAAAATTTACCCGGTGAAGTCCAGTTTTTAACAAATAATTCCATTTAATCATAAGTTTAACCCGAAATATCATCAAATCTGACCATTATGCCCATGATTTTTATATTAGAGCCTGGAATTATTTTTAATATGGTAATATTCTTTGTTTTACTCTTTTAAGGAGATTTTACCCCATTTCGGGTTTTCAAACAAGCTCATTTTGTTCCCTAATCCTTTCTTTTTACATTATCAGCCATTATCACTAACTTAGAACATTTCATATTGTCAAACCTACTGAAAATATATCAAAACTCTTGGATTTAGCATGAAGTACATATATGTTGCTCTTAAATGATGATTTACACCATTTACACATGTGTAAACGCTATAGATCATACCCAAACATCACCTAATTATTTTCTAACTTTCAAATCAGGTTTTTAGGTTGTTTATAAACTATTTTCAGGTGGGTTTCAAGGCTTGGTCATGTGGGTTTTTAAAACATGTGCATGGTATCGGTTTCCATATCAGAGTGATGAGTGACTAAATGATGCCTTCTACAGGATAGTGTGTTGGTCACTCAACAGATGGTTTTTCTCTTAAACTCACCTTGAACAACACTCAGCAAGAGTCTATGAAGAGTTGATCACAATATAACAAGTAACCGGCAGTAAATAAACACAAGATGTAAATTTTCAAGGTACTTTTATATATTACTTCTCAACTCAAAGGATTACAAGACTCTTGGACTCAAATTGCTTATCTAATGAGTTACATGAAGAAGATATATATAATACTACCTACAGCCGGATATACTTTGATACCAGCTGGAAACCTCTAACCTAACATCTATACTACAAGACTCTAGGTGAGGTCTTTCAGTCATTTTGCCTGAGAGTTGGTAGTCAGGACATGTCCCTGACTTACCTTTTGTCACCAACTAAAGTTGGTAACATGTACTATCATAAAAAGGTGAACAGTAGAATAAAGTATGGTCAACAACATGGCTCTTTAGGAAGATGCCATGCTGTATCAGAGGTCTGCAGCGGACTGTCAGGGACCATACTTATATCTACTGGACATAGCAATGTCTTCCGAAGGATAAAATTCTTCGGAAGAATAACTTCTTCCGAAGCCACTTATACTTCGGAAGACTGCTTCTTCCGAGGCTTGGAGTCTTCTTTGTCTTCGGAAGCAGACTTTGTCTTCAGCTCTTTCATCAGACTTTGTCTTCAGAAGCTCAGACTTTGTCTTCAGCTCTTTCATCAGACTTTGTCTTCGAAAGCTCAGACTTTGTCTTCAGCTCTTTCATCAGACTTTGTTTTCAGCTGTTGACTTCAGCTGTTGCCTTCAGCTGTTGACTTCAGCTGTTGCCTTCAGCTGTTGACTTCAGCTGTTGCCTTCAGCTGATGACTTCAGCTGTTGCCTTCAGCTGTTGACTTCAGCTGTTGCCTTCAGCTGATGACTTCAGCTGTTGCCTTCAGCTGATATCTTCAGCTGATGTTCTTCAGACTCTCGGAAGATCTCATGCTTAGCTTCGGAAGCTCTTGAATGTAGCATCAAAATGACTATGTGAAGTGGTTTTGGTTTTACCAGCCTCATCATGACCCAACAAACTTCCCCTAGGCTGATGCTACCAAAACTTCACTTCCCTCTTCTTCTCAAAACTCTCAGCACCATTGAAAGTAAGTGTTTATCAGTTTCTTCATTCTTTTCTGATGTGGTGCTGAGGAGTTTGTACAAGTCCTTGGTAGACAAAACCTCCACTCTGTCACCTTGGATTATGTGTACCCTTTGTTGTGGCCCTCTGAAAAGAGTTAGTTGATGGGAACTATAGTCATATTCCCATCTAACTATTGGTTCCAATTCTGGACCTTCCACCATCTGTAGAAAGGCTGTGCCTTTGGTGGTTGGTCTTTCCTTATCTTCTGGTCTTTTCAACTTCAACTCTTCTTCAATCTTGGCTCTTGTATTCAGTTCAGCCAAGTGGAGACCACTGATATGATTTCTAATGTGTGCAGCAGTCTCAGAGTTGGAGGGATTGGAGAATGGCTTCTCTGCAAGCTCAACAAGGTCAAATCTGCTGAGATGCAATAGAGAAGTGGCACTAAGCCTGTTGGTTTCACCATTCTCTCTTTCCACAACAAATTTATGAGAAGGTTCATCGAACCTCCACTGGATTATAGCTTTCCTAGGTCCAGGAGATTGACTAGAAATCCTGTCCTCTTTCCTTGTATCCAGTAGAGTCACCAGTTTCCTTCTTAGTCTCTTCTCTTCAGCATTGAGGGTGTGAGAGTTGAGACCAAGAAGTCTTGCAGCCTGGCCCAAAGTATCTCTAGGCAACTCAAGAAATTGACCTAGGGTGAGGGAGTTTGAAGAGTTATCAACATAGGTGATGTTGATAAGGTCTCCCTCATAGGAGATGCTGCTCATAGTAATGCAGTTGATGAGCCTTGTCTTGAACTCCTTTATCTCCTCATAGGAGAGATGTTGAGAAGGCTGAGGGGATGATCTTGGTTTCTGTTGGGTAGGTTTAGGTTTGGTAGTTTTGGGTTGTGTTTTCGGTTTTAGGATGGGAAGTTTAGGTGGTTGAGGTGAAGTGGTAGGTTTGGGTAGAGTTGTGGGTTCAAGGGTGTAGGTTTCATCAGTGGGTTCGGTTTTGATGGGAAATAGGATTGGTTCTTCTGGTGTGGGTTGTGGTTTAGTGGTTGGCTGTGATTGAGTGGCTGGGGTGAAGACCATTTCTTGTCCCCTCCTGTACATCTCCTTCCTTTTCCCCATACGGATGTCAGCTTTTATTTCACTGACTATCCGCTGGAGTGTCCTTTCGGACATAGGTCCCACCTGCCTACCAGAGAAGCCATGAGCCCGGAGATAGTCTTTCATCTAGGCTTTGTCATTGGACTTCTTGGTGGCAGTGACCCCCTTTTCTTCCTCCCTTCGCTTCCTCTCCTTCAACTTCTCCCTGGCAGCTTTCTTCCTTTCCTTCTCCATTTGATCCTGCTCTTTGTTGTGGAGCAGCAGGATCATGTCATCATCAAGTGGAGACAGTTCCGGAAGACTAAATCCTCTTGAGAGTAGGAATTTAATCCTAGCCTCTCTCAGCTGCAGGGCTGCTTCCCTTTATTCTTTTTCTTCCTTCTCCAAGGACAACCTGGCTTCTTCTTCTTGCCTTAGCCTGGTTGACCTCTCCAAAGTCACCAACTCCTCTAGCGGTAGCAGGAGTACTTCCTCATTGGCAGCTCCTAAGCTGATGAGCTGGTCAATGAGTGCTGTTCTTCTCTTAGTGTTGATTTCCTCCTGATTAGTTGCAGCTGCCTTAGAGCTAGCAGCTAGCAACTTCTCAGCAGGAAACCTACCTTTCTTCTTGAGCTTTTCAATCCTTTCCTCTTCCTGAAGCTCTTCCGCAGTCAACTTCCTTTTGCCTTTGTCTTTGGCAGAGCTTGACTGTGGTGGTTCTTGGATGGAGGGTTCAGATTGAGAGAGAGGTTCAGCTGGTGTTTGGGATGGAGGTATATCAGAAATGTCCTCCCTGCTCACCTCAGATGCTATTTCAACAATGACATCTGTGATGGTCAGTTCCTCGGACATTTGGAACAAACCTTCCGCAGCTTCCATCTCAGCTTCGGAAGACTTGTCTTGTTCTTCCGAGGCTTAAATGTCAGCTTCGGAAGTTTCAGCCTGAGCTTCGGAAGAAGAGGCTGCTGCAAGTTCTGTCCCATCTGTTTTAGTTGCTGGGCCATCAGTCCCCATTTCCCCTTCGAAGTTAATCTCAGGTTCCATGTGGACCTTAGGTTGACCAACTTCGTCCACAGTGGTAGAAGGTGCAGTCAGTCTTTGAAGCTCCTCAACCCCAAAATATATAAGTGTGGTATCAGGGCTGGGCTGTTCTAAGGAGGATCTCAATACAAACTTTGTAAAAAGTCTGTAGAGATCATGAAGCATCTTTGAGTCAATATCTAGAAATGATTAAGATGACTCAGGTAGTGTGATGAGTTGGGAAGTAAAGGACTGGGTCTGTGGTTCCTCAGATGTTTGTCTCTGAACTTTCTCCCCCTTTTTGGTAGCATCATCTTGAGAGCTAGATGAGCTAGAGGAAGAAGTCAATGAGACTTGAATAGGTACATGCCTAACAGACCTCTCCGTCTATTTCTCAGCTAGTTAAGCCTTGAGATTGTTAATCTCAAGTTGCTGAGTGGCAGTCCTTGATTCTAAGATCCTCACCTGTGATTCCAGGTTGGAGACCTTAGAAAGCAAGTACTGAAGTGTGAGTTGCATACTTCCCTCATCTTCATGAGAAGAATCACGGGGAGATGAGATAACATACCTAGTATGCTCAGTCTCACCACCAGATATGGCTTCTTGGCACCATGGATACCTTTGCTCAAAGTCATCTCTTTCAGAGATGTCAATGGGCAAAGTTGCCGTAGACTCAGTCCTATTGATGTTACCACTGTCCTGAGAGCTCAATGAGAGACTCTGAGTAGTGGCAGCTGAGCCTACATGAGTCCCCTCCACATCAGTGGAACTCACCTCAGTAATTGGTTGTTGATGGGGGCTAGAGACAAGGGATCTCTCTTGGCTCTGTTGATCTTTCAGAGGGTGTTGTAGATCAACTTCATGGCCATGGAGAGATGTAATCTCTTCATCAGTGCGGAGTAAAAGGTCAGTGAAAGATAAGGAGGTTAAACCTACTGACCCCGGACCTAGATCAATGTCTACAGGCATTGAGCCTATGGCGGGGCTGTCCCTTGAAGGCTGCACAGGAGAGTGAAAAGACTCATCCTGTGGGCTTAAGGCTTGGGTTCGGGCTCTTGGGTTTGAGACTGAGGAGGCTCAAAACCCACATTGAGGTCAAATGTGAAGGATGGTGTGACCTCGGACTGAGTGGGAGCCCATGGTTCCAGTCTAGCCCTTTTGTTTGAACTGGAGGAGCTTGTTCAATTAGAGTAGATTGAACAAGGGTTTGTTTGGGGCGTCTCTGGTATGTAATTATGATGGGTAAAGAAGGTGTGGGAACATTTGTGGTGGAGGTTGCTGGTGTGGGTTCATCACCTGTGGGGATAACAGCGATGTCACCAGGAGCTATGCGCTCAGTCATCTCTGGAGGTAATGGAGCGTACCGTCCAGTGAAGTTGATGGACACCTTCTTCAATGTTTTGAAGATGGTAGACCTCACTTAGGGAACAGTAAGAGCAGCTGCACAGACAAGCTTGCTCGGTTCCAGCTCACAGTTGATTATGTGTTGAATGAATCTGGGACATGAAGAATGTATCCCTTCTCAGATTGTCGATTAGGTTGGTCAACACAAATCGTGAGTAGTTGAAGCAGAGACCTTTCACCAACCCATGAACTAGGCATCCCAGTTCATATGGGATTTGATCCCATCCCCCTGACTTGTTGGATAAGCAGTACAGGACAATGTGCAGCAGGAACTTCCAATGGTATGAGAAGTTGAACTTGTAGACGGTTGACCTGCTCACATCCCCACCATATCCCATGAGGATGTAGGTGCTATCCAAGTCTTCTTTAGGAAACTCAGTAGGAGCCCCATCATCATGAAGCTTGAGATGCTCCCTGATGAGTAGTTCAGTGATGACCAACTCCTGGCCACAAATGCGGGTTCTCAGGACGCGAACCCCATTCAGAACTTCAGTTTGACCGTTACTTCAGAATTCGGACATGTGGTTGGAGTAGACGGTGGGGTTAACAGTTAGCACCGTGAGGTAGGTGGATTCAGTAAGAAAGGTGATGATTTGGGTAAAGTCAGCATCTCTTGACGAATCAAGGAATGCGACTTGGTTGTGCTGAGGGCTTAGCGCCATTGCAGAGAAAGTAAGCTTGAATTTGGGTGAAATTGAAGGTTTGACAGTGAAGGGAATAGTTAGGGCAGTAAATTGGTAAAAGAAGATGAAATTGATCAGTCAAGATTATTTAAATGGGATGAAGTGTGGTAGTGGCGGTAATAGGGTAACTGTTTTGGGGTTACTGTGGGTGGTATGGTGGTTTACGGCGGAGAAATGACAGTGGCGGCAAGGGATAATTTTAAATAATCTGACCATCATGATCAAATTTTTTACCTTTTACAGAGTGGGGCCCAAAGATATCCGTTACACATAAAAATCTCTCCTTCCGAAGGCAAAACATTTCCGAAGGTAATTATCTTCCGAAGACAATTTCTCTTTCGAAGCAAGGCATTGCTTCTGAAGGTAAAATTGTCTTTCCGAATGGAGAGTTGTATAAGCTTCGGAAGTAGATCTGATGTAAAATCAATCGCTTCTTCCGAGACCAAAAACTCTTCCGAGAAGAAATTTTCCATTGAGGAATTTGGCTTCGGAAGATATTCAAGAATATCTTCCGAGAGTTAATTCCTCTTCGGAAGGAATTTACACATGGAATAATTTAAAGATCTTTTGTAACAGGGCTTAAATTGTATTGACACAAGACATTACACATTTTAAAAAGCTTTTTAAAAGAGGTAGTTAATCAATGTTCATCATCCCAATAGCTGATATGAGATACTTAAATCTTTGTTCATCAAATGCCTTTGTGAACAAATCAGTATATTGTTCATTTGAGTCAACTTTGATTAACTTTATCAGATGTTTCTCATGAATATCTCTAATGAAATGATACCTGATATCAATGTGCTTTGTCTTGGAGTGCTTCACCGGATTCTCAGTAATGGAGATAGCACTATTGTTATCAATATGGATAGGAGTAGTCATGAAGTTGAATCCATAGTCTAACATCTGATTTTGAATCCATAGCAGTTGAGCACAGCAGCTAGCAGCAGCAATGTATTCAGCTTCAGCAGTTGATGTAGAGACACAGGATTGTTTCTTGCATTGCCATGAGATGATCCTTCTACCAAGAAATTGACATCCTCCTGATGTTGATTTCTTGTCAATGTTGCAGCCACCATAGTCACTGTCAGAGTATCCATAGAGATTGAAATCACTATTTCTTGGATACCAGAGACCTAGTTTAGGTGCTCCTTTGAGGTATCTGAGGATTCTCTTAACAGCAGCCAGGTGAGACACCTTTGGAGCAGCCTGATATCTTGCATAAATGTATGTGGCAAACATGATATCTGGTCTACTAGCAGTGAGATACATCAGAGAACCAATAATTGCTCTATACTGATGTTGATCAGTATCCTCCCCCTTAAGGTCAGGGCAAAGATTATGGTTTCTGGGTATGGGTGTCTTGGCTGGTTTACAGTCCTTCATTTCAAATCTATCTAAGATGTCTGAGACATACTTAGATTGACTTATGAAGAACCCTTCCTTCATCTGTTTCACCTGAATTTCAAGGAAAAAGTCCATTTTTCCCATGGAACTCATCTCAAATTTATGCTTCATAATGCTCTCAAAGTCTTTACACATTTGGTCATTTGAGGAACCAAATATGATGTCATCAACATAGACTTGTACAAGCAAAATGTCTTCTCCAGACTTCCTAATAAAGAGAGTCTCGTCAATGGTACCTCTACTGTATCCATTCTTCAGGAGAAACTGAGACAAGGTCTCATATCACAGCCTAGGTGCTTGGTGCAGCCCATATAGAGCTTTATCCAGTTTGCACACATAGTTAGGGTGCTGTGGGTCTTCAAATCCTGGAGGTTGACATACATAGATTTCCCTATCTATATCCCCATATAGAAAAGCACACTTGACATCAAGTTGGTAGACTGTGAAGTTCTTGGATGCAGCATAAGCAAGGAAGATCCTAACTGCCTCAAGTCTTGTAACAGGTGCAAAGACATCAGTATAATCAATTCCTTCTTCCTGGGTGTACCCTTGAACTACTAGTCTTGCCTTATTCTTGATAATCAAGCCTCTATCATCTTTCTTGTTTCTGAACACCCATTTAGTGCCTATGGGTACTTGACCAGATGGTAGTGGGCATAGATTCCAGACCTTTTGTCTTCTGAATTGAAGCAGCTCCTCCTACATCGATTCAACCCAACTACTATCCTTTATGGCATCTTCCACCTTCTTGGGTTCCATCTGAGACAAGAAGCATGTGTACAAGCAGACATTCCCATAATGAGTTTGTCCTCTTGTTCTCACCCCCTCAGAGACATTCCCTATGATGCTCTCAGTTGGATGAGTGTTGTGAATCCTAAGACGAGGAATCACTTCCAGTTGCAGAGATAAGTCTAGATTGGACATATTCTGATCAGGAACTGGATCACTCTGTCCAGCTGTTGTTTCAAAGTCATTCAATGAGGAGTGATTGAATGATTGAGAAACATCATCAATGGTTGGTTGTGAAGTAGTATTAACAGTTGCCTGTTCCTTCAGAATACTACTTTCCTCAACCTGGTGTTGTAATGGATCACCTGAAGAGCTTTGGGGTTCATCAGGTGATTCACTTGTTGAAGCTTCACTATTCCTGGAGATAGTTACACTATCAGATCTGTGAATGGTTGAAGCTTGTTGCCTTTCAGTTCTTGGAGAATTTGGAAGAGGTCTGGGAAGCTCAAATAGTTGATCTGCATCAGCATCAGCATCACCTTAAGCACCTGTTCCAGCTGAAGCATTCTCACAAGATTGTTTAGAATAGTTTGGAAACAATTCTAAATCAAAGATATAATCAGGTCCATTCCCCCTAACACAAGGAGTGTGCTCATTAACAACTATATTGGATGACTCCTCAAATTGTTGATTCTTGATGTTGTATACTCTATAAGCTTTGGAGCTAGAAGAGTATCCAACAAAGATAGCATCATCCGACTTCTCAGCAAACTTTGCTAAGTTGTCCTTTATGTTAAGTATGGTACACCTGCAGCCAAAGGACCTTAGAAAGCCAATGAACGGTGGCCTCTTGTTCCATAACTCATAAGGGGTTTTTCCATGGGGCTTAACTACAAGAACCCTGTTCTGCATATAACATGCAGTGCTAACTGCCTCTACCCAGAATGTTAGAGGTAGTTTTTGAATCAGCTAACATGGTCTGAGCAGCCTCAATAAGTGTCCTATTCCTCCTCTCAGCAACTCCGTTTTGTTGAGGAGTTCTGGGAGCACTATATTGTCTGGCAATCCCTTTTGAGTCACTGAAAAAGTCAAGAACAAAGTTCTTAAACTCAGTCCCTTGATCACTTCTAATAATCTTAACCTTGTGATCAATTTGATTCTCTATTTTAAGAATAAAAGATTTTAACGTTTCAGCAGTTTCATCTTTACTTCTTAAAAAGAATACCCATGTAAATCTTGTAAAATCATCAACAATCACAAGGCAGTATAATTTCCTTCCAATGCTCATTATACTTGTGGGACCAAAAAGATCCATGTGCAATAAGTGCAATGGAGTAGTGATAGAGTTAACATATTTGGATTTATGAGATGATCTGTATTGTTTCCCTTTCAGGCATGCAATACAGTTATCTTTGCAGAAAAATTCCTTTTTAGGCAACCCATGTACCAAGTTATTTTTAGCCAATTTATTCATTGTTTTAAAATTCACATGAGACATGCGTTTATGCCATAGTGTTGACTCATCACTATTAACTTTGGAAAGAAAGCATGATACTTCACCCATAGGAGAAGCATTGTTCATATTCAGCTTGTACATATCCCCTTTCGTGGGAGATCTAAGAAGCACCAATTTCGGAGGAATTGTCATCCCTGGTTTGAGGATAATGCACTCATGTTCTGTGAAAAGCATCTGATGCTTCTGGTCACAGAATTGAGAAACACTTAACAGATTGTGTTCAAGCTGTTTGACAAAGTGAACTTTGTCAATGTTTATTCTGCCATTGGATATACTTCCTCTGCCAAGAATATATCCTCCGGCCTCACCTCCAAATTGGACAGGCCCTCCATCAAAGTTCTGGAATTGTTGAAGGAGAGATCTGTTCCCTGTCATGTGCCTGGAGCATCCACTATCTACAATCCAGACATTGTTGTTCTTGTCAAATGGATGTCCCTGCACATAAGATAAGATGGTTAGTTTTGTTTGGAAGCCCAAGCCATGCTGGTCTTGGGCTCTTCCAAAGATAATGACATAATTGAACCAAAGATATGCATTGGGGTTCAATAGAGGTCGTTAAAGAAGAGGTTTGAGCTGCAACATCTTCCTTGATCTTCCAATCCATCCCTTGGTTGATCTTTGAGGATGAGCTTGTTGAAGCTTTTGCAGCATGGTCTTCTTCCGAAGCTTCTTTCTTTTCGGAAAAAGCCTTTACCACCTTTTCTTCCGAATTAGTCTTCTTCTGAGATGGTTTCAAGGGAGCCTTCTTGTTCTTCCGAACCTTAGAAGCTTTGGCTTCCGAAGCCATTTTCCTTTCGGAAGAAGTACTTTCTTCCGAAAGCAACTTGGCTTCCGAGACCAACTTTCCCTTCTTCATCATTTGGACCGTTTGAAATGGTCCAACTGAGAAACCTTCTTTGACTCCTTCTTTTCTAACATTATCTGCAGACCACACATTATGCATGCAATGTTAGTCTTTTGGGAACTTGTAGGTTACTGTTTCTTGGATTTCTTCTCTTCATTAGCAACTTTCCTTTTCAACTTCTGATCCTTTGGTAGGACTGGAGTGCTGGTACTACACTCCTTTCCTGAATCAGAAGTACCTACCACTTGGAATCCGGTAAAAATGAAGACACCCTTTTGCTTTGGGTCAATCTTAAGCTTGGACTCTGCAACCTTCTTGGCAGTCCTTCTAGCAGCTTTAGCTCTGCTTCTTCTTGCCTTGGTGGTTAGGATTTGGTCTTCACAGGTGGAGATGAGTGTATCCTCCTGTTTCTCCCCTGTGGTGGCCACTATTTTTGGGTCCTCCTCTAGTTCCAATGAAGAAGGGTCAGCAGTTGGAACCTCTTGCTCTTTAGTACCACATCTAGGTAGTCTAATAGACTCATAAGAGTATGGTGGAGCTATTTCATTGGTTCCCAACCCTTCTTTGTTTTGATAAAACATTTTGGAATGAGAGGATGATGCAAGAATAGTTTGGAAGTTTTGCTCAGCAATAGCTTGCTTCCTGGCCTGAGCCTCAGCAGTGACCAACTGGGCTTGAACTTCAGATAGTTTGGATATCAGATCTTTAATTTGAGTCTTATAGTTGGTCTTTTCATGTTTTAAAAGAGACACAGTTTTCTCTAACTCTTCAATTTTCTTTTGATAGTCAGATTCAGCTCTCTTAAAATCAGATTTTAACACATTTAAAGACTCAACCTCAGATCTGATTTCTGAAATATAATCCTTATAGAGTTTAACTTTAGCAATACAGGCAGCAGTACAAAGATGTTCATATACTTGATCATCATCTGTTCCGGCCATGAGTGCTTAAGCGGGAGTCACATCCTGTACCATGAAGCTCCAGTCAACTTCTTAAGCTACAGCAGCTGTTTCAGTTGACTTCTCTTCATGTTTTGAAGCAGTGGGATGTGTGAGGCCTGTGGTGTTCCCGGGTTGTTCTTGGGAGCCTTGCATTCACTAGCAAAGTGACCTAGTTGGTTGTAGTTGTAACACTTTGCTTTGGTCTTATCAAACCCAAACTTGCTGTTGACTGGGTTTTGAGGGAATTGCCTTCCAGTTCTCTTGAAGAACTTCTTCCCTCTTTAAGTTAAAAGAGCCATCTGTTGGACAATGTCCACATACTCCACATCATCTGGACTGAAGCACTCAAGATCATCAAAGCAGTATTGAAAATCACCAGAGTGTCCACTTCCAGAGACAAAGGCACAACTATCCCGAAAGGAGTTGTGTTGAACCTTTTGAGACTTTGAAGTCTCAGGTAGAGTAATGTAGGGTCCACTATGTGAGTTGTTAGGGTAACACAGCAACTGATGTTGTGGTTCTGTGATTTCCCTTTCAACCACATGAAGGGCTGAACTCAGTTGGTTATTGGAGTGACCAGAGGAGTTCTGCATGTACATCTCCATCTGGAATGCACTTAGGATACCATACAACTCTGTGAGAGTAAGAGTCTTAAGGTCTGAAGTTCTCTTGATTACAACACAATAGTGTGTCCATAGTTTAGGAAGGGAAGACATGAACTTCCTAACTATGTCTCTATTCTCAAGAGCTACTCCAATATCCACCAGAGTATCTACTATCTCAACATACCTGAAGTATTGTTGAGTCAAGGTCTCACCAGCCTTGAAAGTAAAGTTCTCAAACTGCTGCTTCAAGAGATCCTTCTTGTTCTCTTGGGTTTCCTTGGATCCTTCATACATAAGCTTCAATGCATCCCATAAATCTTTGGCTGTCTTGCACTTCTTGAAGCCTCTGTAGACGGAATTGGGGAGAGCAGTTTGGAGAGAAGTCATAGCCCTTTGATCTAGCTCTATTCTCTTCCTATCTTCTTCTGAGTAATCATCAACATCTTTTGGAATGATGCGATTACCAGTGGCAGAAGTAGTGCTTGGTACGAAAGGACTATTGACAATGGAATCCCACATTCTTGAATCTTGACACTTGATGAAGCCTTCCATTCTAATGCACCATGTGTCAAAGTCTTCAGGGGTGATCAGTGGGGACATGGTCATGGTACCGGTTTCCATATCAGCCTTGGAGAGAGCGGCCATTTGAGTGAGTGGTTTGTAGTGAGGAGTGAAAAACAGGTTGATTTGGATGGTAAGATCTCACAATCAAGAGCCTGGCGCTCTGATACCAATTGCAGGATCGTGTGTTGGTCACTCAACAGATGGTTTTTCTCTCAAACTCACCTTGAACAACACTCAGCAAGAGTCTATGAAGAGTTGATCACAATATAACAAGTAACAGGCAGTAAATAAACACAAGATGTAAATTTCAAGGTACTTTTATATATTGCTTCTCAACTCAAAGGATTACAAGACTCTTGGACTCAAATTGCTTATCTAATGAGTTACATGAAGAAGATAAATATAATACTACCTACAGCCGGATATACCTTGATACCAGCTGGAATCCTCTAACCTAACATCTATACTACAAGACTCTAGGTGAGGTCTTTCAGACATTTTGCCTGAGAGTTGGTAGTCAGGACATGTCCCTGACTTACCTTTTGTCACCAACTAAAGTTGGTAACATGTACTATCATAAAAAGGTGAACAGTAGAATAAAGTATGGTCAACAACATGACTCTTTAGGAAGATGCCATGCTGTATCAGAGGTCTGCAGCGGACTGTCAGGGACCATACTTATATCTACTGGACATAGCAATGTCTTTCGAAGGATAAAATGCTTCGGAAGAATAACTTCTTCCAAAGCCACTTATACTTCGGAAGACTGCTTCTTCCGAGGCTTGGAGTCTTCTTTGTCTTCGGAAGCAGACTTTGTCTTCAGCTCTTTCATCAGACTTTGTCTTCGGAAGCTCAGACTTTGTCTTCAGCTCTTTCATCAGACTTTGTCTTCGGAAGCTCAGACTTTGTCTTCAGCTCTTTCATCAGACTTTGTCTTCAGCTGTTGACTTCAGCTGTTGCCTTCAGCTGTTGACTTCAGCTGTTGCTTTCAGCTGTTGACTTCAGCTGTTGCCTTCAGCTGATGACTTCAGCTGTTGCCTTCAGTTGTTGACTTCAGCTGTTGCCTTCAGCTGATGACTTCAGCTGTTGCCTTCAGCTGATATCTTCAGCTAATGTTCTTCAGACTCTCGGAAGATCTCATGCTTAGCTTTGGAAGCCCTTGATGTAGCATCAAAATGACTATGTGAAGTGGTTTTGGTTGCACCAGCCTCATCATGACCCAACACCGTCCATTCTTAGACACCAAGTATCAAAATCATTAGGAGTGATCAGTGGGGACTTTAGCATGGTACCGGTTTCCATATCAGACTTGGAAGCTGCTATTAAAGATGTTAAGTGTTTTGTGAGAGCTGAGGAGATTTAAGATGGTGAGATCTTATAATCAAGAGCCTGGAATGCCATGATACCAATTGTAGGATTGGTTAAGGGAGGTCAATACAATTAGTCTCATAATGAGAAGAGTGTTAGAACACTTAATAGTTCAAATAGGAAACCGGATTTAAGAACAAGATGCAAAGAACACTGGCAAACTATGAAACAGAACTCAAGAACAATATATATGGTTTTTAAGAATGTTGTATATTAATCTCATTTACAAGTTTCATAATGCATAAATAAGATACAAGCCCTAAGATACTTTATACTGCACTTCACAACTGGCTATACTTGGAAAGCCAGTTGGAACACTAAAAGACAACAAAATCAATGTAGAGTTAAAAGGTAGATTTGCCTTTTGATTAGTGACTATGACATGCCATAGCTCACATCCTAATGTATTACAAAAGGATAAGAGTACATAAAGTAGAAAGTTACTGACTCAAGACCTCATTGTACAGTTGCAAAAGCGTGGACCTTTTCACCAACTCAAGCAAGTTGGTGAGTCTTCAGAGTTGCAGCGGAAAGTGGGTCAGCTTTATGCAAAAGTACATCCGATATAAGCATATTCTCCTTTGCCTTCAAGAAGAAATTAGTCTTCACTTCATTTGGCTTCGGAAGACTTTGTCCTTGAAGCTTCGAAAGACTTCATCTTTTGGTTTCGGAAGATTTGGTATTTGGCTTCAGAAGATTTTACACTTAAGAGTATTTTATGTACAGAATGTAAAACTTCTAAAGCAACTTCTACTTTGTACTAAGTGCATTTTATGTACAGAATGTAAAACTTCCAAAACAACTTTTACTTTGTACTAAATGCATGCATGCAGGAAGCCTTGGGTTGCTTTGGTTGCATCAGCCTTCTTATATAACCTTACAATAGCAATGCCCGGAAAGGCATAGAAGAAACGGGAATACGCAAAGAGTTTGCTCCTATTGATCAAATTCGTAGTATTTTCTGCCACCTGCATGTTATACTATGTCAAAAGTAGAAAAAACAAAGTTTTGTAGATGTTTATACAATATTAAAGTTCTATCTTGCTATTATCCAAACATTAAATGGTTGGTGTCAATGAAAGATTGTAAACTACTTGGTATGAAGTCACATGATTGTCATGTTTTGATGACACATATGATTCATATTGCAATTTGTGGATTGCTAACAGAGAGTACTAGACACACAATCACAATTTTGTTTGTTTTTTAATTGCATTCACTCAAAAGTGATTGAACCCAAGGAACTAGATACATGGCAAAAAGAAATTTCCATCACGCTTTGTGAAATAGAGAAGTACTTTCCACCGTTTTATTTTGATGTGATGGTTCACCTAGTCATTCATATCGTTGGAGAAATCAAGGCTTGTGGTCATGTATTTTTACGTTACATATATTCTTTTGAAAGGCATATGGGTTTTTTAAAAGGTTATGTGAGCACCGCAATCGACTTGGAGGTAGTATTGTTACAGGATATGCTTCTTACACTACTAGAAAAACTGCAATATATGATGCGCAATGGGCGTCATCTTTAGGGTCAGATGACATGCAAATGCGCGTCAAGAACAGAGTAGTCATACATGAACTTTGACACGCATCCGCCCATCATCTTCTTATGACGCGCGAAAGATGATGCGCATATGACGCGCATTTTATGACGGTTCAATAGATGACAGACATTGCACCTCAAGAAAGGGTAATCATAATTGACTAGATGACACATGTGTGCATGTCATCTTTGTAATTTTTATGACGTGTTAAAGATGATACACAATGCACATCATAAATTTAGCTGCTTTATTAAATAGTTTTTTATTTTTAATAAATTTATCTGTTGTTTTATAAAACAAATTATCGAGTAACACTAAAAGCGAAATCCATTTAATTAAATACCAACAAAATTTACAAAAGTTGTTTCAAATTTAATTCATATGCAAATACAAATACAAATCCAAATTCATTGCATGCCTACATATAAATGAAATTTGATACGTAACGTGTCCAATCTTCACGAACTTCATCCAAATAACCATCGATGTATTCATCTTTACGTCCTCCAACCTAAGACAAAACCAATTTCACCAAATTAAACTTCTCAATTTTGACCCAAACCGCTTTCACCAACCTGACCAGTTTAAGATAAACAATCTAAAACACTTGAGTAGTTTATTAGATCATGTGTATGTATATAGACAGCCATATGTATATATGTATACATAACCAGCCATACCGGAATTCACCAATTATAAGATCAGGTGTCTGTAGATCAGAATTCACCAATTATTAGAATTTACCAATACTTCTACTTACGAACTATGGTAATTTACTTATAAAAAACTCATACATAGACAATCATATTTAATATTATATCAACTAAAAAGCAACAATGGTAAATATGTTATAGGATGGTTTACTTACATTGTTATTGACTAGTATTTCAAGCCCTTCATTAACTACTTCTTTCATGAACTTTAGCACATGGTATCCACATTTGGTACTTCTTGGCTGACGTGGACACTATAATATTTTTTAATGATCAGCTTAACAAAGTTAATTAAAGGTGCAAATTCAAATAAGAATTAAGTACTCGCTGTAGAATTGACAAACTTGAGTTTAGTTTGCCTTTTCTTGGTGCCACTTTGTGTAGCATATAAGCCAATTGCCCTATAAAAAGTTGAGCAATTAAGAAATATATTAAAAGAAGATAACATAAAGTTTTAATAATTTGTATTACTTACGCATCAATGGTTTGTTTCAATAACAGATTGATAGTGCTGACCCGTAGAGAATCAAGATAATAACAAGTGAATGTTTGACTTCTTGTGGCATAATTTGTCTCTCTTATCGATACTTTCTTTTTTATTCTTTGACTTCTTCTTAGCCCATGTATTCTCAAACCCCAATAGGTAATCATAAATTTCTTCACCTGATAATGGTTATCCTATAACTCCACTCTCTTGTTGATTACTAAAATGTTTTTTTCTATTACGAAAAGGATGTTTAGGTGGGAGGAATTTTCTATGCCCAAGGAAGCATACCTTTTTAGACTTTGGCAACCATTGTGAACAAGTATCCTCTAAACATATTTAAAAAGCTTAATAACCTTTGGCAACACACCCCGAAAAGTTACCATACACGGGGAAGTCATTTATAGTCTATTGTTGTTTGATTGAAGTATTCTTTCTTATAAGCATCAAATGTTCTAATGCCCGGTTTCCATAAAACTTTTAGATCATCTATCAATAGTGTGAAGTAGACATCAATATTGTTACCAGGTTGTTTTGGGCCCGATATCAATAGTGTCAACATCATAAATTTTCTTGACATGCATAAATAAGATGGTAGATTATATGTTATAAGGATAACGGGCTAACAACTATACTTGGAACTTAATGACTTGTGAGGATTAATACCATCAGCGGACAAAGCTAATCTAAGATTCCTATTTTCATTTCCAAAATCTTTCCACGTGTTGTCAACAAGCTTCCAGGAGGGTGAATCACCAGGATGAGTAAGCTTACCATTATTGGCCCGACCTTGCGCATGCCAAGTTAAGTCACGTGCAATTTTTGGAGACGAAAACATTCTTCTAAATCTAGAAAGAGGAGGAAAGTATCACAAAACTTTTGAAGGCACGTTCTTGGTATTATTCTTCTAACGAGATGTGCCACAAGTTGGACACTCAGAAGCAACCTTATATTCTTCCCAGAATAAAAGACAATCATTTTAACATGTATTAATCTTTTTATATTCTAGACCAACTCCTTTTAGCAACTTCTTGGCTTCATATATTGAGCTTGGGATTGTATTGTTTGATGTTAAGATATCTTTTTTGACGCTAAACAAAGCATGAAAGTTTGAATTAGACCAACCAAATTGACTCTTCAAATGTTGGAATTTTAATAATCCACTAAGTGCGGTATACTTTGACCCTACATAAAGTGGTTTATCACATTCTTCAAGAAGCGATTTCAATGAATCAGGATCTTTATCTACATGTGTGAAAGCGTCATGTAGCATTTCCTTTGTATAATAAAATTCAAAAGGTATAGATGTATCAGGGCATCTAGAATCAACCTTCGGTAGTTTCTCTCCATGAAAAGACCAGACCTTATAATTTTCGTTGAAACCGTAAGTAACAGATGATAACAGAAACTGGCAATTGAGTGGTGACAAAAATTGATACAATTAATACAAAGACATGGAATAACACCTGAATTTGGATTATTACTTTGCGTAAACTCTAAAAATTCCTCCACACCTTTGTCATATGCATTTGATAATCTATCAGTTGAAATCTATGATTTATCCATGACCTTTGTTTCTAGTTTGTCACCATCATAGAAAATAGAATCAAGTTTAATGATGAGAGTTAGGTCTCAAAAAATGAATCACAATTCACAAAATAAACCAAATAATGGCCTAATTATCCCTTAAAACAAAATAACTAATCCAACAAAACAAACAACCATCAACTCAAGATGCCATTTAGTTTTCTACACAGCCTAAATAAGACATACAATGTTCTTAGATCCAACTCGATTTGTGCACCTCAATATGAGGGTTAAAGTATCCACATTACAATAAGATGTCATTACTCATTAGTTTATACACAACCTAAACAAGACACACAAAGTTCTACAATAACCTAAACAAGATGTCATTAGTTTCTACATAACCTAAACAAGACACACAAAGTTCTACACAACCTAAACAAGATGTCATTAGTTTCTACACAACCTAAACAAGACACACAAAGTTCTACACAACCTAAATAAGATGTTATTAGTTTCTACACAACCTAAACAAGACATACAAAGTTCTACACAACCTAAACAAGATGTCATTAGTTTCTACACAACCTAAACAAGATGAATAAACCTTCAAAAAACCTAAAAAAAAACACAAAACAAAATCCATAAAAATTACTACACTAAAACATATACCAGATCCAAGAAGTTCTACTTTAAACCCTACTTTACAGCACATCCATAATCAACCACAATTTAGCAATCAAAACAAATAAAACAACAATATAGCACCTACGATAGGCTTGTAGGCGGAGAAAGACAAAAGGCGAAGGGCCTGCAGCGACTGGCGGGGGTCGACTGTTGCTGGGTGAAGGCGAAGGCGGTGGTCGGCTGGCGGTGGTCGACTGGCAGGGGTCGACTGCGGCTGTGCGAAGGCGAAGGGCCTGCGGCGACTAGCAGGGGTCGACTGCGGCTGCGTGAAGGCGATGGTCGACTAGCGGTGGTCGACTAGTGGGGGTCGACTGCGAAGGGACTGCGGCGGAGGGGGATTAGCGGTCGAAGGGTGGCCGGAGGTCGATTGGGGTGCTGAGAAATTGGGGGTCAAAAATAAGAGAAGGGGGTGGGCGGTCGATATATTATAAGGCGCTTAATTAGAAATTTTAAAAGATAACGAACCAAGATGGCATGCAAAAATATGTGTCATCCATTCTAGAAATATTTTAAAATACGACATATATTTTATGATACGCGTAAATGTGCGTCATCTTTTTTCGCATGTCATCTTTTACGTGTCATCTATTAATTGTTTTCTAGTAGTGTGAGGAGATAATTGAATTTTGATATATGTAATAATATTATAGATATAATTTTTATTAAAATAAATTATTATGAAATAATTGATTATTTACTTGCATGTTATTTAGATGGTGTCAAAAGTATTGGTGTTCCAAAATCTCATCACTCGGGCAAACTTGAAGGCGTTGGAGGTGTCGGTATAATAATGATCACCCCAAGTAAAGATAGCTTACAACGTGCATATTTCTATGTCTTAAAACACATGACTTGTCTTGCTCCATATGTCGAGGAACACATGAGATTATGACAATCGACCTACCCAGATAAGGACCTTACGTAACTTCAAATTAAGCATAACCAAGAGTTCTTTTTATGGATAACCCATGCCCAATCAGAGGTTGATAAATTTGTGAAAGTTTAGGGCAAGGGCCTGACCATAGAGTTTTATCTTACCAAGGGTACGACTTCAACGACTATACATTTTACACCAAAGATCAAGATGAAAAAAGTACAATGCAAAATAGTAGAGTTATGGTAATAGCATCAACAACTAAATTCAATAGAATGGATCATGATATAACATTAGCAATAGCTAAAGACTCTTATTATGGTGTCATTAAAGAAATTTAGGAATTGAATTACAACTTTCTTTATACCTGTGTTCAAATGTAAATAGGTGAATAACAATACGGGTGTTCAACTTGAAAAATACGGTTTTACACTTGTTGACCTCGCAACAAATGGTTATCCATCTGAACCATTTGTTCTTGCAAAAAGTTACACAGGTGTTCTTTGTTAATGACCCTAGCAAATCAAGATATCACATCGTATTACAAGGTAAATGACGTATCCTTGGTGTTGATTATGTCGCCGATGAGGAAGAATACGATCATCTTAATGACCTATCACCATTTTCTGTCGGTATTGAACCAGTAGATGACAGATTTGATCGCACCACATACTTACAATCTGACCATGATGAAGGAATATATGTTGATGTACCACGTCAAACAAAATGATTAAGGTTTAAGATTTATATTCTGTTTATTCATTAAGTATTAATTTTATTTGAATTAAATTATAACTGTTGTTACTATTTTATTTTTTACAGCTATGATGTGGCGATCTCAAAATACTTGGATTTTGGAATCAAGAATATGTGACTAATGACGAATATATGTGTTTTATTTAAAAATGTATCTTAGATATAGTTTACTTTTTTATATTTATAATATACTTTAACATTTGATAACTATATTTAATAGTGTTTTTGTAATTTAGTTTGGTGTAATTAAAAAAATCTAGATAATGTTTGCTAGTGTGAGGATAACCCAATTGCTAAAGGTTTTCCATCTTAAAGATGAGATCTTGGGTTCAAACGTAAAAATTAAATAATTTAGTTTTTGTGTAATTTAAGAGTATAATTAAGAGTAGGTATATTTGTTGTTGAAAATAATGTTTATATTTTATGGTTTATAAATATGTTTAAATAATATTTGTAGATAGATTTATATTTCTTAAAGTAATAAAAAGGATTGTTTAAATCAAAGTTTTGTAAAAAATGATGTTCTTAGGTCAACCCATGAGCAAAAACGTAATTCACAAGTGCATAACCATTAGGTCTACACCCTGAGAAAGTATACCACTCTTATTCAGTAGTTTGCAACTTTTTAAGGTAAGACTCCGGTGCAAAATATTAATTGTCTCAATTTGAAGGGTCACACCGTCATGCTGTCATTTGTGTCGCCCACAGCTTTCCCACAACGCCGTTGTATTTTTCCCATGTAATCATTGTGTCATTTTGCGTCAGCCTCCGGTGCCGCCACGCCACCATTTCTTTGTAAGATAACACACTTACGTGCCATCATCCTTGTATGCACAATATGATTTGTTTCTACTATGTTATTAGAATCTTATGGAAGTTTAGGAGTGTTTGTAACCAGATTTGTTTTTCAATTAAATGTTAAGCTTCGTTTCCCTAATAATCATGATCATTGTTTGTTTTACTCTGTTGGTTTAAAAGAAGTGAAATGAACTATAGGTTCTTAGGTATGTTTGATGTGAGATTATTGTTTCCCCTCGCCTTGCCTGCTTGACAGGTCAAGCAAGAGGGATGTTCAAGATTAGGTTATGATTTTTTATATATGTGTTCTAAAGGTTTGGGAGAAACATAGATGGTTGAACATGTATAGAATTATGTAGTGAATGTACACATATTCTTCTATCACTTATTTTATTTGATGATAGAATTCTTAAACTTACATGTAAGTTAGATTTGGGGATTTAGGATGAATATAGCAGGACATATAAATGATAGTTTACTTAAAAGAACTAGCACCAATAGTTAGTACTTGAGCTTAGTGTGGAGAGAAAATTAAATGTTTATATAAAGTATTTGAGTTTACTGTTTTGACATTTGAACATTCTAATGATGGATGTAAAACAAGTAGTTATAAGTAGGTAACCAAACGGTATGAAGAGGAAGTGTTTATAATACAAATTTTAAATTTAACTAGTGGAAAAATTGTCAATAAACTATATTCACCTCCAAAATGATATGAACCAAATTGAAATCAATTTAAAAATCCATATAAACTAAATTAACCAAATGAATAAAACTAAATTGTGATGTCGGCTTCTTAGAAATTTGACACGAAGCGCCTACCCAAAAAATATAACGTTGGTCGTTTATAGGTCCGATACGGGGTTAGACTCATGCCCCAATATTCGAGGCTCAGGTTATGGGTCTGATGTATCTCATGTTCACTATCCTAATGTATATATTTATAATGAGTTAAACTATTTTTTATATATATCACATTTGTTTATAAAAATATTATATTGTTTTGTAGGAGGTTTTATTTTGTGAATTATTGTTTTCATATGATTCTAGTACGGAAAAAATAGTAGGTACAACTTATGTGCATCCTACTACAAGTAGACTGTTACGTGGGAGACAAATGCATAAGGATTATGTAAAAATCCAAAAACATTGATACAAAGTTTCACTACGTGCCTTTCTCTCTAGTATCTTGCTATTATGAACATAAAGATATGGGTGATAGTTGTGGTTATTTTATTAATGGCCAAGAAAGACGATAAAGGTATATTTGTTAATTATGTAAATTATATGTGCTTTATTATTTATTTTCTTAAGATTTAGTTTAATATGCTTGTTAAATTGTAGCATTGAAACACAGAGGCATCATGTCGGAACCAAACCCTGCCACAAAGCTCGTGTTATGAACCACAGGTTATGGGTGTTTTATTGGTTTTTAATCGGGTTTCTTTTTAACGTGATTGGTTTATTCAAATTTTGTATTATAACAATTTGCTTATCATTTTAGTTTTCACAATAAATTTACCATGTTCAATATCAAGGTCAACATGAACAAGACCTAACAATGTATCATCAGATAGATGTTTTTGGAACTTTTACTGATCTGGTAATCAACAACTCAAATTCTATATACATAGGTTTATTTATTTATTTATTAATATTTTGATAATAGTTTGAACCACCTCAACAACTTCCTAATCAACTGGTTCGCATTATACAACTTCTACTCCAACGATAAGCAACAACACAAAGTTTATATGTATTATGTTATATATTTAACTAATAATGTTTTGATTAGTTTGAATCGCCTGAACAAATTCTTACTCCACAAGTTCACGTGACACAAGCTTCACTTTCAACGGTCAGTAACAACTCAAAGTGTATATATATATATACATATATATATATATATGTGTGTGTGTGTGTGTGTGTGTGTTTGTGTTTATGTGCATGTGATATATTTAACTTTCAATGGTTTAATAATAGGTTGAACATCCCTAAAAACAAGTGCAAACTCAAATTTCACCGAAACAATAACTAATATCTTGACATGAATCTTAACTAAGATCCAAGATGTATGACCTTCCCAAATGCAAGAATTTGCTAAACATATCTTGAATTGTTTTGGTAACATATTAGCATTTCTATTGATACACCAACTGGGATGTATCCTGAGACCGATGATTTAGTTCAAAGTGAAATTTTCGACCGTGAGGGAGTATCTATAGCCAATCGGATGCTTGAGGACTCATTTATATATTGGTGTAAAATGTAAGTTTTGTTATTTGTTTTATCTCTTACAATAATATTTTTTTTAAATATAGCTTATTTTTTAACTTTGTAATATTGTTTTTTTTATATTAGGTATTTATACGACATCAATCTCCCTAAATCTTCTCTATGTGCTTTCTTTAGTTGCAAAAAGGTTACATGAGAATTTTATAGAAAAAATTTATCAAGTGTCAAACAACACTTACTCTCGGTTTATGAACTTCATAAAAATAAAACATATTTCCTTGCACCATTTTTTAACAGGTACAATATTATTAATTTTTAGTGTATTTTAATTTATTTTCTTATTTTGCTAATAAATTGCTGTTAATTATTTTAATCTCTTTCTATAGTTCTCATTGGGTATTGTTTGTCGTTTTCCCTAAAAAACAACAACGATATATTTTGGATTCTCTTAAGGGCCAAAAAGAAAAAGAAAATTATGCTCTTTCAAAAGTAATTGAAGTTACTTTTAAGGGTCCATTTAATTGGAAACGGTTGGGGCATATATTTTCTATTTTTAGCCGGACTGACTTTGTTGTATTAATTAGATAATTTAGTGATTATTTCGTTGCTTAATCTTTTGTTAATTGAATGCAGGTTAAACAACAATCGGGAGGTTAGGAATGTTGATTTGAGGTTATAAGTGTAACACCTGATTATTTTCTTTGAAGCAAAAAAAAAGAGAAAAGGAAAGAAAAAGGAAGAAAAGGTATTTTTCTCAAAGTTGAGGGGTAAAATATGGCAAAAGGATAAATGATTGGAAGAGTGGGTGTAAAAGGGGAAATGCAGCCCATTCTGCCTCCCATACTCATTCTCCATTCGGCCAAGAAGAGGAAGAAGAGAGAAAAAGGGGAAACTTGGGTTTCTTGCGAATCAAGGTGCAAAATCCGAAGTCAAGCGGGATAGTAGGAAGTTCTACCCGAAGAGGCTACTAAGGTGAGTTCTAGGACCCCTCTTTTACATGCTTTCAACTGATCTGGGACTGGAACACATAGTAAAACCCATTTTTGAAGTATGTGTGCTGAACCCGTGTGTGGGTGTTTATGTGTGATTCGAATGTGTTTCGATTTCGAGCTCGTGTGTGCTTGAATGGTGTTATGATATGTGTTTCTAAGGTTTAGGATGGTTGAATTGAGCTTAGAACAGGTTTGGGAAGGCTTGGAGGCTGAAAATGGTAGAGTGGGTTTGGGTTGAACTGCATTCTGCACACAGCTAGGGCTATGCGACTGGAAGCCATGAGACCGAATGGCATGCGATTGGAGGCCATACGGCCGAAAGGCATGTGACTGAGGTCCATGCGTATGGGTGCCATGCGACTGAGTTCATACGCATGGGAGTCATGCGACTGAAGGCCATGCACCTGGATGTTATGCGACTGAGGTCCATACGCCTGAAGACCATGCGACCGTGGTTCATACGCATGGAAGTATGCGACTGAAGGCCATACGCCTAAGAGGTGTGCGACTGGAGTGTTCATGCACCTAAAGGTCATGCGATTGGAGCGTCCGACTGGAGCTCCATACGCCTAAAGTTGGTGCGCCTGAACAGGGCTGATGCGCCCGAATAGGGCTCATACGCCCAGAAGTTTTTATACTCAGAATTTTCTGCTGATGCACCTTAAAGGTTCCACGTGCCGCATTTTGGACATAAGGGTTTTGAGGGACTTTAAGATGTGATGATTGAGTTAGGTTCCTTGGTGATGTGATGGCTTATATGTGCTTGATGTGTGATGATGATGTATGTTGCATGTGATGTATGTATGATGGTGCCTTATATGGTGATGTTTTGGTAAGTTTATGCTTATGTTCCTATTTATGTATGTATATCTTCCCATGGCTTTGCTTTGTATGTTAACGAATGAAATGAAAAGTATGATGTAACGTAAAGTGGAAGATAATGAAAAGAGGAACGTAATGAATGAATGCATGCATTAATAAATGAATGAACGAATGAAAGGCTTGCAAGCAAATGTATGAGGTGAGCGACTCTGTCGTCAGAACAGACCTGGAAGAGGTCCTTGTCGCATACTCCGATACTGTGTCAGTCTTCGGACATGAGTCTCGGGTTTGTTTACAGGCCTCGGCATAGTATCAGTCTCTAGACATGAGTCGGGAGTATTGCATGAGACAGGATCCAGTTAAATGAGAAGTGAATCGCGTACTCCGGTACTGTGTTAGTCTTCGGACATGAGTCAGGGGTTTGTTTATAGGCCCCGACATAGTATCAGTCTTCGGACATGAGTCGGGAGTATTGCATGAGACAGGATCCAGTTAAAAGAGAAGCGAATCACGTACTCAGGGACTGTGTCAGTCTTCGGACATGAGTCGGGGGTTTGTTTACATGCCTCGGCACAGGATCAGTCTTTGGACATGAGTCGGGAGTATTGCATGAGGCAGGATCAAGTTAAATGAGAAGCGAATCGCGTACTCCGGTACTGTGTCAGTCTTCGGACATGAGTCGGGGGTTTGTTTACAGGCCCGGCACAGTATCAGTCTTCGGACATGAGTCGGGAGTATTGCATGAGACAGAATCCAGTTAAATGAGAAGAAAATCGCGTACTCCGGTACTGTGTCAGTCTTCGGACATGAGTCGGGGGTTTGGTTACAGGCCCCGGCACAGTATCAGTCTTCGGACATGAGTCGGGAATATTGCGTGAGACAGAATATAGATAAAAGAGGAACGAGTCACGTACTCCAGTAGTGTGTCAATCTTCAAACATTAGTCGGGGGTTTGTTTACAGGCCCCGACATAGTATCAGTCTTCGGACATGAGTCGAGGGTATTGCGTGAGTTGATGAATGAGAAAGATAATTATGAAAGAAAGAATGTATGAGATGAACGAATGGGAAATGAACGATAATGTACGATGAGAAAGATAATAAACGAGAAATTATTATCTATGTGTACGTATGATGTATGCTCACGAACGAAAGTAAAGAATGGTCTTTAACGAAAGTAAAGTATTTTATTTATAAAACTAGAACTCACTCAGCAATGCTAACTTTTTATGTGTTTCCAGTTGGCAGGTAATATTGCTGAGGATGGCACGGGGCGGCTACTCGGCTCTTCTTGGATGGCATTATTTTGATTAATGTTTTTGCATTGTAATGCCAACAAAAGATGTTTTGTAATGAATATTGTATTAACTTGCAAAAGCATTTACATATAAATGAAAGGTTATTTTAATGTTCCGCTTTGATGTTTTATGAAATATGAATGTAATTATATGTTTATGTGCGATGATTGACGAGCTGTAAGTGTCCCGGGAATGGGGCCTTACAGGTTGGTATCAGAGCTAAAGTTTTAGTGAAACGGGTAATCTTCAAAATAAACCTAAACTTAAACTAAAAATGGGACGGAATGGGAAGGGATGCCAGTCTGAGTAGCTACGTGCCATCAGGTATTTTCTTAATATTAACCGGGATTATATGCGCATGTTATGTGGGCTATGTGCTGTTTGTATATTTAGATACTGATATAGTCAGGACAGGTAATGCTCAGGGTATGAAGAGTAAAGTAAGTGGCTAATCATAACTGGCCGCTGTAATTAGGAACTCACTATACTTGACATAAACTGAGCTATTCCCTTGAATGACCGTGTTGGTGTTTGAATCTTTCAGTGTGTGTTAGAGGATGGCCGGTGGTAGATCATCTAAAGCTTCACGGGGTGGATTTGGTGCTACACCGCGGCCCAAAAGAGGCAGGCCTAGAGTTGAAAAGGTGGTTAACGAAGGACCCGAGACCCTCATCCGAAGGGTGGAGATGAGAGCACCAATTTGAGAGCCTCAGTAAAGGAGGCTGTTGTGGAAGAAGTTCATCAGGTCATGCAGACGATCTTACCGTCTGTGGTGACTAAAGTAATTAAGGCTGTAAGGGAAGGAGAAAGAAGGGAGGGGAACCGGTCCTCAGGAGGACGGGAGCAACCGGAGACTGAGACGATTCCCTCCGATGATGAAGAGGAGGAGGAAGAGCCTGTGCAGGAGCCGGAACGAGGCTGTAACTATAGGGGTTTTCAAAGGTGCAAGCCCCCTACCTTTGACGGTAACAGTACTGCTGTTACTGCTCACTGATGGGTGAGAGAGACGGAGGCGGTACTCAATATTAGCAAATGCCAGGAGGATCAAAAGGTGAAGTTTGCTACCCACTCATTTATGGACTCGGCTCTGTGATGGTGGGACAACATTGTCCAAGCCGAGGGTACCAAAGCAATCAGGAGAATGTGGTGTCCAGAATTGAAGAAGCTAGTGATTGAGGAATTCTGCCCCCATCGGGAGATGGACAAGGTTGAGAGTGAGTTTCTGCAACTGGAGGCGGGAACGATGATACACCAGCAGTACATGACAAAGTTCAATGAGATGGCAAGGATGGTGCCAGACCAAGTGATGCTCGTGTCACGAAAGATCAAGAGGTACATTCAAGGTCTGCCGACAGATATTCCCAGACATCTGATCGCTGCCCGACCAGGCACGTTTAGGTCGGCAGTCGATCTAGCGGGAAGGTTGTACGACGAGCGGGAGGCGGTGGCGATAACAGACGAAGAGGAGGAGCGAGCCTATGTTAAGAATGAGAAAAGAAGGCGAGACAATGATGGTGGATTTGTGTCTGAAGGTAAAGAATTGAGGGATGATGATCGGAAGAGAATAGAAAGGATAGGAGAGGTATGCAAGAGGTGTGGTAGAGGCCACGAGGGGGAGTGCAAGTGGGACTGAACATCTGCTTCCAGTGTGGGGAGGAAGGCCACAAGGCGAGGGATTGCTGCATGACTAAGTTCTACAACTGTTGCGAGAATGGACACCTAAGCAGGGATTGTAAGAAGTTGAAGGCAGGAAGCTCCGATACAAGAAAGGAGAACAGAGGGTGAAGGCTAGAGCTTTTACCATGACCAAGAGGAGGCTAGAACGGACTTCGACTTGACGTCAAGTACATTTCTGGTAATTTATATTTGTGCATCTATGCTTTGAATGCGGTGCTAGTAGTAGTATCGTTCCTACTGCCTTCTGTGATAAGTTGCGTGTTAGGAGTGGGAACATCGATGAGCCCTTCGATGTAGGAATTGCTATTAATAAATCCGCTAGGTTACCGGATGCCCTAAAGGAATGCGTGATAGAATTGAGAAAGCGTTTGTTCCTGCTAGACAGTTCAGGACAGGTTTGGGTGGATAGGCGTACACCATACGGTGAATAGGGCTAACAACCTATGAGGAAAACAACAAGTGTCATAATAAGGTGGGTTGATCAACGACACCCGGAAAGGGTTTGGCGCCAACCTACGGCGATGGAGTAATGATGAAGGCCTCATCCTGGAAATGAGAATTATTCCATTTAGAAAGCAAGGAGAGTCAACATCAAGGTATATGGGACCATTCCAAATGGTTGCTCAGGAAGAAACAATGGCATATTGACAGGAGCTACTCGATGAGTTAAGTGGAAGTCATCCGATGTTCCATGTATCTTGTCTAAGAAAGTGCTCGATCGATAAGAGTATGATCGTGCCACTGGAGGACACATGGATGGATAAAGTGTTCAACTACAAGAGGCAACTGGTGGCTATTTCCGATAGAAGGGAAGATAAGAGTTAATGAGAATGGTGGTTTCACTTATGTGGAGGCAGTGAAGCCGAAAGGTATTTCAGCCTATGTGTAAGATCAAGGGAGAGGTGAGACAATATTACCCGCAACTATTCGAGAAGTAACAGGTTTCGGGGACGAAACCTATACAAGGGGGGTGGACTTGTAACACCCGGTTATTTTCTTTGAAGCAAAAAAAAAGAGAGAAATGGAAAGAAAAAGGAAGAAAAGGCATTTTTCCTAAAGTTGAGGGGTAAAATATGGCAAAAAGGATAAATGATTGGAAGAGTGGGTGTAAAAGGGGAATGGCAGCCCATTCTCCCTCTCACACTCATTCTCCATTCGGCCATGGAGAGGAAGAAGAGAGAAAAAGGGGAAACTTGGGTTTCTTACGAATCAAGGTGCAAAATCTGAAGTCAAGTGGGTTTGTGGGAAGCTCTACCCGAAGAGGCTGCTAAGATGAGTTTTAGGACCCCTCTTTTACATGTTTTCAACTGATTTAGGGCTGGAACACATAGTAAAACCCGTTTTTGAAGTGTGTGTGTTGAACCCGTGTGTGGGTGTTTGTGTGTGATTCGAATGGGTTTCGATTTTGAGCTCGTGTGTGCTTGAATGGTGTTGTGGTATGTGTTTCTAAGGTTTAGGATGGTTGAATTGAGCTTAGAACATGTTTGGGAAGGCTTGGAGGCCGAAAATGGCAGAATGGGTTTGGGATGAACTGCATTCTGCACACAGCTAGGGCTATGCGACTGGAAGCCATAAGACTGAATGGTATGTGACTGGAGGCCATACGGCCGAATGGCATGCGACTGGAGGCCATATGGCCGAAAGGCATGCGACTGAGGTCCATGCGCATGGGTGCCATGCGACTGAGTTCATACGCATGGGAGTCATGCGACTGAAGGCCATGCGGCTGGATGTTTGCGACTAAGGTCCATACGCCTGAAGACCATGCGAATGAGGTTCATACGCATGGAAGTATGCGACTGAAGGTCATACGCCTAAGAGGTGTGCGACTGGAGTGTTCATGCGCCTAAAGGCCATGCGATTGGAGCGTGCGACTAGAGCTCCATATGCCTAAAGTTGGTGCGCCTGAACAGGGCTGATGCGCCCGAATAGGGCTCATACGCCCCGAAGTTTTTATACTCAGAATTTTCTGCTGATGCGCCTGAGAGGTTCCACGTGCCTCATTTTGGACTTAAGGGTTTTGAGGGACTTTAAGAGGTGATGATTGATTTAGGTTCCTTGGTGATGTGATGGCTTATGTGTGCTTGATGTGTGATGATGATGTATGTTGCATGTGATGTATGTATGATGGTGCCTTGTGTTGTGACGTTTTGGTAAGTTTTTGCTTATGTTCCCGTTTATGTATGTATGTCTTCCCATGGCTTTGCGTTGTATGTTAACGAATGAAATGAAAAGTATTATGTAACGTAAAGTGGAAGATAGTGAAAAGAGGAACGTAATGAATGAATGCATGCATAAATAAATGAATGAACGAATGAAAGGCTTGCAAGCAAATGTATGAGATGAGCGACCCTGTTGTCGCAACAGACTCGGAAGGGGTCCTTGTCGCGTACTGCGGTACTGTGTCAGTCTTCGGACATGAGTCGGGGGTTTGTTTACAGGCCCCAACATAGTATCAGTCTTCGGACAAGAGTCGGGAATATTTCATGAGACAGGATCCAGTTAAATGCGAAGCGAATCGCGTACTCCAGTACTATGTTAGTCTTTGGACATGAGTCGGGGGTTTGTTTACCGGCCCCGACACAGTATCAGTCTTCAGACATGATTCGGGAGTATTGCATGAGACATGATCCAGTTAAATGAGAAGCGAATCGCGTACTCCGGTACTGTGTCAGTTTTCGGACATGAGTCGGGGGTTTGTTTACATGCTTCGGCATAGTATCAGTCTTCAAACACGAGTCGGGAGTATTGCATGAGACAGGATCAAGTTGAATGAGAAGCGAATCGCGTACTCCGGTACTGTGTCAGTCTTCGGACATGAGTCTGGGGTTTGTTTACAGGCCCCAGCACAATATCAGTCTTCGGACATGAGTCGGGAGTATTGCATGAGACAGGATCCAGTTAAATGAGAAGCGAATCACGTACTCCGGTACTGTGTCAGTCTTTGGACATGAGTCGGGGGTTTGGTTACAGGCCCCGGCACAGTATCAGTCTTCGGACATGAGTCGGGAGTATTGCGTGAGACAGAATATAGATAAAAGAGGAACGAGTCACGTACTCCAGTAGTGTGTCAATCTTCAAACATTAGTCGGGGGTTTGTTTACAGGTCCCGACACAGTATCAGTCTTCGGACATGAGTCGGGGTTATTGCGTGAGTTGATGAATGAGAAAGATAATTATGAAAGAAAGAATGTATGAGATGAACGAATGGGAAATGAATGATAATGTACGATGAGAAAGATAATAAACGAGAAATTTTTATCTATGTGTACGTATGATGTATGCTCACGAACGAAAGTAAAGAATTGTCTTTAACGAAAGTAAAGTATTTTATTTATAAAACTAGAACTCACTCAGGAACGCTTACTTTTTATGTGTTTCTAGTTGGCAGGTAATGTTGCTGAGGATGGCACGGGGCGGCTACTCGGCTCTTCTTGGATGGCATTCTTTTGATTAATGTTTTTGCATTGTAATGCGAACAAACGACGTTTTGTAATGAATATTGTATTAACTTGCGAAAGCATTTACATATAAATGAAAGGTTATTTTAATGTTCCGCTGCGATGTTTTATGAAATATGACTGTAATTATATGTTTTATGTGTGATGATTGACCAGCTGTAAGTGTCCCGAGAACGGGGCCTTACAATAAGACACATGCTCGAGTTCGTCTTCATAAAACAATTTGATTTTCCTAACAACGTAGGTATTTTGTTTACAAATGATGTATTTATCATTAGGGTTTTGCTTTTAATCGGGTATGAGTTGTTCGGGTTTCATGATTATTAGGTTTATACTATTTGGGTTTTGGGTTACAAAGTTATGATTCGAATATGTTTTATTATTAGTTTAGAAGATTTGGGTTTGTAACACTAATTAAGTGTATATGAATTCATGTCTCATTACCCTTATTTATTTTTTGTTTACTTTTTAGATTTGGAAGTCAACCGGATCATATAACACAAAAGGAAAATGACGAGTTAGTCAAAAACATCATGAAGCGGTTTTAAAAAGGTATTTAAGAAAAATAGATATCGTATGTGGATTTCTATATAGTATGATATTGTAGTCGGATAAATACTTTTGTATAGGTATTAGTGGAAACTAGATGAGTTTGTATTTGACTATCTCTTAGTAGTGTATCTCTTTTGATTTGATTTCTATTGGTTTTGATTGTATTTTTATTAAATTTTACTTTCTTTGATATTGATGAATGTAACACCTGGAAATTTTGACAAAATAAAAGAAAGAAAAATAATATGAGAAAAGAAAACAAAAGGTATTTAGAAAGAAAAGAAAAGGGAATAAAGTGGAGGGGGTCAAAGTGTAAATAAATATAAAACCCATTGTTTTAATATATATGGGGAACGGCCACCCATATCAGCCTTTCCCATATGCTTTTTACGACAAAAAGAAGAGAGAAGAAGAAGAAAGCTGAGTTCTTTGGTTTTAGAGAGAGAAAGAGGCTGTTCTTGACCGAGGTAAGCATTTGTTGCATAATTGGCTCGGTTTTGGTTGTGTTTTCAACTAAGAAACCGAGAGTACATGTTCTTATGTGTTTTTATGTGTTCGGGTTTGTGTGTTCTTAGCTTGGCTAGTTGTTTGAACCCGTGTACAAGGTTGGAAGAGTTTTGCTTGTTTGTTACAATAGGTGAGTTTCTAGACCCCGTCTTTTACTTGTTTTACAACCTTTTGGGGCTGAACATCATGTACAAAAGATTTTACAATTGTTGTATATATAACCTTACATATTTATGTTTGTACGTCGATGTCTTATGGTTGTAAATGCTTGTTTGAGGTTTAGAATGGGTGTAACAAGCTTAGAACAGGTTTTAATGATGTTTGGGGTTGAAAAACAACTTAGAAACATGCAAGTTGATAGTCATGCGCCCAAACAGGGCCCATGCGCCTAAGGAATTTGCCTTAGAAAATTTTAAGTGTGGTCATGTGCCCAAATAGGGCTCATGCACCTGGAAATAGACCTAAAAAGTTTAAGTAGGGCTGATGCACCCAAACAGTACCCCATGCGTCTAATTTTATGCCTTAGAATGACTAAGTGTACCCCATGTTCCTGAACAGTAATTCATGCGCCTAGAGTACTTGGCCAAACGCCTAAGTATAGGGTCATGTGCCCCAATAGAGCTCATGTGCCCAACATGTTTGATCAGGCGCCTAAGTGCAGGCTCATGCACCTGAACAGTAGAAACGCCTAGAAATAGTGCCGAAACGCCTAAGCGTTAAGTCCATGCGCCCAAATAGTGCTGAAACACCTAAACAGGCATCATGCGCCTACATAGTGCTAAAACGCCTAGAACACTTAGAATTTTTTTGAGATTTTTGGAAAGATCAGAATTTTAGGGTTTTGACCCTAGTTTGACTTAAGGCTTATATGTGCCTATTTTATGTATGGTTATGTTCTATTCTTTTGTTCCTTATATATATTGATGTGTGACTTTATGTAGTGTGTTTATAATCATAAACGTAAAGTATTATCATTAAAGAAAGAGATAAGATTAATGGTAATGAAAGTGGAACATAAAGAACGAATGAAAGAAAAGGCTTGCAAGCAGAATGAAAGGAGGATCACAACTCATGAGAGTTGTCAACTCAACTGTGTATACTATAGTGTGCGATTTTGGCTAACCCATGAGGGTTCACACACAGGGGGATCAGTCTTGGTGACTGATCCATAGTACGAAATGGGATCCTTGTCACTTTACCCCAGAAATGATGAGGCTCTGTGTCTGGATATGATGAGGCTTCGTGCCTGGATATGATGTGGCTTTGTGCCCGGAATGGTGGCTTCGGGCCACGATAGGGGTAAAGTTTTGACAGGATCTAGAAACAACGTAAGATAAAGATAAAGTACGAAACGAACGAAAACGTGAGATAATGAATGATGAATAAGGTTATACCTTTTTGTATGTACGATGAATGTTTATGTATGAAAGTAAATGAAGTATTTTGATAAGAAAGAGTATTATCGTATATAAACTGTAAAAAGTGTTTTAATACTTTAAAACTAGAACTCACTCAGCAATGCTTACTTTTATGCATTTTCAGTTGGCAAGTAATGTTGCTGAGGATGGCACACGGGGAGGCTACTCGGTAGGGCAAGACAGGCATCCATTCACACATAATAATATTGTTGTTTTGTAATGCAAATGAACGATGCTTTCGTAATTTAACAATGTTGTATTGTTTAACAACAGTATTTACCAATGAATTGAATGGTTTTTATTAACTTACTTCCGCTGTTTATTTTATGAATTATGTAATATATATGTAATGATGCGATGATTGTCCAACTGTAAGTGTTCCGGGAACGGGGCCTTACAATTAAATTTAGTTTTTATTGCAGTTTTTATATAATTCTGGATTTATATAAATTTAACATATACTAACATTTTGGGGGTTGGAGAGCGCAAAGAAAAACCTATTGTAATCTTATTTAAATAAATATATAATATATATTTTTTATATATTAAAATATTTTGGGTGGTTTTGAGTATTTTTTTTGACTTTTCTTATTTTTTGCAGCCCCATTGTTGCGCGATCAAAGCCGCTTAAAAGACATTTATACTGCTAAAAAAAACAATTTTGTACTATGAGATGCCTGGTACAGCTATTGAAACACAAACTAACCATGGATAAGATATTGTTGATACCAAATTCCACAACTATCCTTATAAAAGGATGTTGTTTTATAACAAAGGGGACCACAACTTTAGTTGATGTGAATTGAGCATCAATCTACTCAAAGAAGCATGTCTCCCATGGATGCTCTCCATTCATTACCTATAAAAACAAACCATTAATCTAGATGACCATTTAATTAGCTAATATAGAAGTTTACAGGTCTGGGTTTCATTTAAGGGGTGTTTCCTTGATTATGCAAGTTTAGTGGCACCAGGTCATACACCAGACATATGGCATGTGGCCATAGAAGCAAGGATACGAACGGTTTGTGTTTTCATGGAAACAAGATCCCTTTGTGCTATTATGTTTTGATCAAGAAATTTTAATAGCACATCGCTCAAAAAATGAGGAATATTTATTCTACATTCTTCTCATTTTGACTAGGTATTAGATAAGTGAAAATTTAATCTAAAATGTTGTATACTTCGCTTTTAATCAATGAGTAGAAAAGCTATTAAATGTACACAAATGCTTAATTAAAAGTAAATTACAAATTATGTCCTTTATTTATATATAGAATTACATGTTATGTCATTTAGTTTTAATAATTTATAGCTATTTGAACATATATATCATCCTTTAAACTAACATTCATCCAAGTTCATAGTTAAATCAGTCATGTGTCACTCATATAAGGGGTGTTTTATATATTACATGTCTACAATGAGCCAAATACATTTTTACATCGTCTTCATGTTAGGATGTTTAAAATTGAATATCCAAAATTTTCGGATTGTAAAAATCACTATCCGTATCCGTATTTGAAGTTTTCGATATCTGAAATTCGGTATTGGATATGGATAGCGATTCGGATATCCAGACTTTTTCTTTTTCTCAGTATTTAGATATATGTTATTATAAAAATATTTAAAAAAAAGAAACATTAAAAAAGTCTCATTATACACTAACAAGTCCCAACCAAAACTAAAAAACGTTTAACACTTTTTAGAAAATAACAAAAGATATTTTTTAAAAATTTTAAATTATCCGAAAACTTAATTTTTTTTTTGTTATTTTCTAAAGTATTAAACGCTTTTTTTGTTGGGACTTGTTATTGTATATTAGGGCTTTTTATGTGTATTGTTTTATATTATTTTTATAATAACATATATCTAATTGTGCAAATTAAGAAAGAAGTTAGGTTCGGATACCCGAATCACAAACTGTATTTGTATTCAAAATTTCAGATATCTGAACTTCAAATATCTAAAATTGTAGATATAGATAGGGATACAGGTAGTGATTTTTACTATCCAAAAATTTTAGACATCCAACTTTGAACACCTAACATGAAGGCAACTGGGAATGAAACGATGTAAAATTATTTTGACTTACTGTTGGAATTTAAAATACGAAAATATCAGTCAAGTTAGTGGCACATGCCTGACTTAACTATAAATTTTAACTGAGGTTAGTGTAAAGGACAATATATGTGCAACTTTTATAAAAAAAGGACACACGGTGTAATTATTGAAAGTAAAGGACACACCGTGTAATTTCATATATTAATATACGACAGAATATGTAATTTACTCCTTAATTAAAAAAACCTTTGTTTCTTGAAAATTAAAAGAAACTAAAAGAGTATGAAGAAGATACATGTAAGTTGAAGGTAGATCTCCTTTTCATAAGTGTCTCTTGATACGGTGTCATGCCAACATATCTAATTTCCACAAATGCTTTATGTGTTGGTGTTTTACCATAGCATAGTGCATATGAAACAATAAGGGCTGAGGAAAAAAGCTAAATACTATGAACACATAATTAAGTAAGCAATTAATCCTCTGTTGGAAAGATAATAAAGGAGTATAATTCAATTAATACAGAGGATCTGCATCTCAGAAATAGTTTATGAATTTAGATTTTGCTTCAAAGTTCTTACCTTAAATAAAAATTTTAGATTTTGCTTCAAAGTTCTTACTTTAAATAAAAAAAATTATGTTGCTCAATGAGCATCGCAAGCTGAGAAATGAGAAGAAAAAATCATGTTAAATCTAAAGCTTTCACTACAAGAAAATTGATTTATTGCGACTAGATTTTTAGAGACGAAATTATTTCGTCTCCACAAATACAACTATAGCGACTAAATGTAGTCGCAACAATTTTTCATATTTTTTGTTTTTTAGGACCTTTTCGAGACTAAGTTTAGTCGCTACAAGTTTTGGCACAGTGGAGGGAATGGTTGACGGTAGTGAAAAAATTATAGCGACGATGTTTAGTCTCGATAGGTTAAAATTAATTTCTTTTCTCTTTTTATATAACAAATGTTTATATAAATAAAAATAAAAAAATAAAACAATTTTAATAAAAACGAATAGGGACTATATTTAGTCTCTATAGGTGAAAATTAATTTCTTTTCTCTTTCTATAAAGCATATGTTTAAATAAACCAAAAAATATAAAATAATATTTTTTAAATAAAAACCTAATAGAGACAATTTTTAGTCTCTATAGATTAAGAATGAATTTTAATACTACCAGTTCCTTTACCAAATTCCCCAAACCATCTACCCCAAACCCCCAAACCATCGACCCTTCAATCGGCACTTCAATCGACCCCCAAACCACCGCCGCATCACTCGCGACGCCCCAATCACTGCCGGCACCCCCATCACCGCCGGCGACATCTTCAGTTGCCATCCTTCTCACCGTCAGCGCCCCCTCACCGCCGGCGCCCCCTCACCAGGCGACCCCATCACCGCTGCAGCTCCTTCACCGTCAGCCACCCTTGTACGACAACCCCTTCACCACTACAGCTCCGCTCACCACCGACCACCTTTTGAATTGGTTCCTCTTACGGCAGCCCCTTCACCGCCAAAGGTATCTGCCAAAATATTATCTGTGGTTTTTTATTTTTTTATTTTTCATGATCTGCCAAAATATACTTATTGAGGTGTTTGTTTTATCTTGATTTATTGTTTTAAGTTTATTAATGTAACAACATATACTTTACTAATAAGAATCATATTTGTAGGTTTGTAATGACAATCAAGTGTTGAATTTTGTTCATATAGCAACTGATTCGAGCTCTTTACTTCATCAATACTTGATTTGTGAGGTAGACATAACAAGGTACAATTTACTAATAAGAATCACATTTGTAGGTTTGTAATGTATGCATAACACTTTATCATCCATTGATTAATTGATGTAGTATATGAAAATTTTATCTCTTATTTGATTATTATTGTGGTTAATGTACCATAGAAGCTAATGATTAATTGATGTAGTATAAGAAAATTTTGTCTCTTATTTGATTGTTATGGTGCATAACACTTTACCATCCATTGATTAATTGATTTGGTAGTCTAAATGTGCATGCTTGTGCATAATTTACAAATAAAATATGTTTTAGAGCTTTCCAGATTGGATTATTAGTCTAAATCTTATTAATGCAATAGTTATGATAACTGATAAAAGTTGGATTACGTTACGAAATCGAAGATGTCCAGAGTTCTTAAATAGTCTTCATAACTTTATGGAGATAGCCAAAAATCATGTGAATAGTGAAGGCAAAGCATATTGCCCGTGTAAAAGTTGTGCCAATTCGAATTGGTTGCTTCAGGAATTACCTACTATTTATGCCCACATAAATGATCGTGGATTTCAACAATCATATACTACATGGGTCTATCAAGGTGAGAAATATCCTAATGCTTCTGAGATAGAAGCCCTTTGGGATCCAGAGACACGTACTCCAGCAACAAATAATGAGATGTTTGATATGCTTGATGATATTATGGCAGAACAAAATACAATTGAAGAAAATATAAATGGAGATAACGATAAACAAAACATGTTAGATTCGGAATTTGATGCTTTGTTTAAAGAGCTCTGAAAGGATCTCAGCCTCTAGTTTGATTAATTAGGTTGTATTCGCAGCGGATTTAGCACGAGAATTAAACAGATAAGCAAGAACACAAATGATTTTGCATGTAACAGTAAAATTATTAAGAGAGAGAACAATTCTGCGAAAAGGTGTTTTCTATTGAATCACACGCTTCGGCAAGGATTACAATTAGGTCATCTCCTTTTATAGGAGAAATGACGTATGCTGATGTCACTTGATAGTGACATCAAACGGTTATTAACCAACTACTGAAAGAACACTAAACTACTGAAGATGTCAAACAGCTGACATCTTCTTACAAAATGCTAAGTGTTCTAACTTATTACAAACTACTGAAGAAAAGAAACTACTGATACAATGACTGAAGAACAAGCTCTTCAGTCGTTTACAACTACTGAACTATAACAACTAAAGAACAAACTCTTCAGCTATTGTACAAACTACTGAAAAGAGAAAATACAAACTACTGAAAGAGAAAAACCATCACAACAACTGAAGACAACTTCTTCAGCTGTTGTGACAAACTCTGAAGCTTCAGCACTTGGTCTTCAGACTTTGATCTTCAGATGTTTCATCAGCTGATGACTTCAGTAGTTGTCATCAGCTGATGTCTTCAGTCTTTGTCTTCAGACTTTGTGCATCAGTTGTTGATCTTCAGTTCTTCAGTTCTTCAGCTTTTGATCTTCAGCACTTGACTTCAGTACTTGGGATCTTCAGATGTTGTTCTTCAGATCTTTGATCTTCAGCTATTGAAGTCTTCAGTCTTTGTCAAACTGCTAATGAAGCTTTCAGCAGTTGTTATGATGTCTTGTGGGACTTAGAGGTTTTTCTGATCTGGCTCATTGGTTCTTTTGGTCCAACAATCTCCCCCTGAACCAATGCAGCCAAAACCTCTAAGCAATTTATTGTCCCACTTATTGATGTCAGGAAGATTGGTCGTTTCCTTCTTGATCAGATTAGAAGATGACCCAATTAAGCACTGGCCTAGGAAGAGGTCTTAAGAATTTGTTTGGCATAGTATGGATGGGAACTCTGTTTTGGGGAACTGGACACAGAGTTGTTGTCCCATCCATAAGACCTACTTCCCAACTATGAGCCTGTAGGATTCTCTGGTGTAGGCATCTAAAAACATCACTTGTTCCTCCATGGTAAGTACTTCTGCCTCACCATCAAAGAATCCTTCAGGCCCATAGAGCTCTGAGATGTATTTGGCCTGTTTACCACTTTTGAGCTCCATAGTTATTATGGCCCTATAGGCGAATTCATTTGGGTGATTACCCTCTAAGAACAACTGGAGCTCATTTCTTTGAAGTTTCTCAAACCTCTTGTAGACTAACCCCTTTTTAACAACCCTGTTCTCCAACATCTTTTGTGGTGGGAGGTTAGCCTGATAGGTTTTCTTGAAATCTTCTATGATCTCCCAGGGTGATATTACAATGGCCAAGGAGATCTCTTCACCTACGATCCTTTTCACTTGGCCATTGTATCTCTTTGGTATGTCTTTCTTCATAATTCTGTGAGACACCCTGGGATCAGGCCAAATACTCACTTTGTCCTTTTGAAATTGGAATGTATGCCTTAAAGTGAATAATCTCAGAGCTTGTTTCCTCATATTATGATTGATGAGGAAGCAGCATAGGCTTTATCTACTCTTTTCAATAGTTCATCATCATGTAGCCTATGCTGCTGTTCTTCTTCAAGCTTAACCTTCACAGCTTCCATCTGTGAGGCAGGAGTGATGGGAGTGATGGGTAAAGTTCAGGGTTTCGGCAAAGATAGGACTGCAGAGAGAGGCAGCCTATCTTCTTCCTCATCATCCTTTTCTTCTTCTTCTTGTAGCCTCAGCACCCTTCTCTTCCTCTTCAAGGGTGCATCATCGGCTATGGGTTTTGATGGAGAAGGGGTTGGTTTTGTGGGTTGTGTTTGGGTTTGTATTAGTCTGGATATTAGTGAAGGTTTGGTTTGTTTTGCTAGCAAAATCCTGTTCCCAGCACCAGTTTCAGAAAAGGGCTTCTATGACCAGTCCCTTGGTGAATTCCCCAGCCGAACAGATCTTGGTGGTATAGCCAAGATGCTGTCCCCGATCCATGACTTAATATCTAGGACTAGTCTCCCCAAGTACTTCGAAATAAACCTAGTCATAGCCTCAAGTCTCTCTCTTTCCTCTTGGCTATAACTGGTCCATCGGTATTCTATTTCCTTTATCTCCAACTTCCTAATTTCCTGATCTAGCATGGCAGTATCCATGTCAAAGCCTTGCCTGAACAGCTGATCAATGATAGAGTCCATTGATCGGCTATGCTCAGCATCAGCCTCCTTGACCAGGACTATTAGATCAGTCTCCTTTATCACCTTCTCTCCCTCCTTCTCACCTTTCTTCTTTTTATAAGTAACACTGAAATCTTTTTGGATTTCAGCCACTTTTATCTGTTCAGCTCTCTCCTCCCTCTCCTTCTTCTTCCCCTTCACCCTCTCAGTCTCCTCACCCACATCCCTCTCTTTTACCACCTCTTCCACCACTTCTTGCTCCTCCTCTACCCTCTTCCTCTTTGCTTTCACTGATGTCTCCCCCTTTTTGGGTGCATTGGTTAGGGTTTGACGATCAGAAAGCGCCTTAGCTACAGCAACCTCCACCAAGGGTTGTATTTGTGAGGGAAGCCTCTCATCAAGGGTTTTCATCACAATGTCTGTGATTATTGGTGTGATGAGAGACAGGGAATTTTGGAGGATAGCAACTAATTGTTCAGGAGGGTTCTGTTCCTGAGAACTAGTGCCAGAAGCAGTGGCTGGTGGCTGAGTTTGTGGGAGTGGCTGAGTATTTAGGAGACCTTCAGGTGAAGGTGCCATCTGTGGGTGTATGGTGGCAGATGGACTTTGATCCTGAGACATTTTGGCAAGCAGCTCTTTGAGTCTGCTTACCTCATCCTCTAGGATGGTGTTTTGTGCAACTACATCATAGAATAAGCACAGGTCATCATCAGTTTGCACTGAATCACCTGACCTCCTGACTATGTCAGGATGTACATGCATTGAGTGTGGCTCAGTAGTTGCATGTGCCCCTTTGTCTTGGTTCTGGGGACTTCCAGCCTCCGGATTGGATCCATCATCAGCAGTTGCCTCTGGTGAGGTCTTATTGATGTTACCAGCTTCTTCCTGCTCATATGTTGATGCAGGGGAAGTGGCAGCCTCACCAGAATATCTCATCTCCCTTGCCACACTGGGAGATGAGACTTGTGATTCTCTGTGTTGTGGGCTCCCATCAACACTTGTGTCCACCCTCTCTTCGGTTGGAGTTTGCCCAGTTAAGATTGGTTTCTGGGGAGAGGGTGGAGTGTTAAGATGGGTCAACACTTCTGCAATAATTAATGTAGGGCTTTTAGGTGCGGTTGCAGTAGGAGATGGGGTAGAAACAGGATGCACATGGGGATAAGTGTGCGTTTCAATGGCAACCTCCTCAATTGAGAAATGTTCCAGATGTGTGGCAGCCCCAGAAATGGTTGCATCAGGCTCTTATAAAGAGGAAGCCTGTGCGGTTGTGGTAGGTGGAGTCGTGGTGATTGCTGGGAGAATTTGGCCAGCAGTCACTTCCTGCGTTTGTTGTGCAGGGGCATCCTCAGGGGACTCATCTCCCTAAGTAGCCTTTTTGGGTTTCTTTTTGGGTTTGGGCTTGGTGGGGACTTTAGACTTGGAGGTGGAGGCTGTGGGTTCCAGCTGCGTGGGTTTTCGCAGCTTGGCAGCCTTTTTGAGTATCTGGTCGCTGTTGTGCCTGGAGTATACCTCAGCTAAAACATCCATGGCAGGGACTCCAGTGCCAACTAGTCCCTCAGCGTTAAGCTGGCTCTCTATCATGGCCATAATGAACCGAGGATATAAAATCCATCGGTTAGCAAAAGGTTTTGAGGCCATGTCTTTGAGTTCCAAAAATATTATTTCAGTAAAATTTAATGGCTGTTTCTCAAAGATAGAGTACAATACCTGTTGCCACCTTATGGACATCTGGTCCCATGAAGATGTCTTTGGGGCCAGACAAACATTCACCATATGGAAGAGGAGTCGTTGTGGATCAGGGAAATGTTTCTTCAGCAAGGTGGAAGCAGAGAGGTCACCCTGATAATCATTAGCGGTAAAGGAGAGATCAAGGTTCCCTTTGGGGTAGGCAGTTGGGAAGGTGGCATCCTCCAGCTTTAGGGTTTGTCGGATAATAGCTGGAGTGATGACCACTTGATGGTTGTTCACGGACGACCGGAGAGAGACCTCCCCGTCATTCTCTCCGGTTTGAACGGTGACGTTCATCCAGAACTCTGATAGGGAATCGGCATGAATGATCGGATTTAGGAGGAAGGTTGTTTGGTATTGTGAGTTGGTCATCAGATCAATAGCATTGTGAAATTTTGACCAGAAGGGCGATTTAGTAAGGTATGCGACACAGTTGTGTCGAGGTTTGAGTTGCATGGTCGCCATTAATAGTGTATGGGAAGTTTCAGAGGTTTTTGAAAGTTAGGTCAAGTGAGAATGAAAAACTCTGAAGGTTGGGTTGGTATTTATAGGCTAAAAGAAAACGACTGAAGGTTGCGGTGTTAGTCATCAGTTGTTAAAACTACTGATGATGTGGTTTTAACCTTTAGTAGTTGTAACATCTAAGGACTTGGTGTTAGTCTTCAGTAGTTGAAACTACTGAGACCTTGATTTTGTCCTTCAGATGTTGTAAACGGCTGAAGACTTGTGGTTAGGCTTCAGTAGTTATAAGCTACTGAAGACATGGTTTTCATCTTAAGATGTTATAACAACTGAGGACTTGGTGTTAGTCATCAGTAGTTATGAAACTACTGAAGACATGGTTTTGTCCTTCAGTTGTTTGGGTATGAAACAACAGATGTAGGTATCGGCTGAAGAGTAAAGTTACTCATCAGCTGTTTCCGTTAATTCAGTTGTTTCATTTTGACCTCCATATTTACTCATCAGCTCTTTGGCTAACTTTCAGATGTTTCATTAGCCCTTCAGCTCTTGTGAATATTTTATTCCTCAGCTCTTGTGATCAGATGTTCATAAGTGCTGATAAATTATTCTTCAGAGCTGGTGAACAAATTGTCTTCAGTACTTATGTGTAAGAATACACATCAGTACTTGTGAACAAAATTTATTCTTCAGTACTTATTTGTTTGAAAATTATACATCAGTAGTTATAACCACATAAGTAGTTGTAACTATATCAGTTGTTTTCAACAAATAATGTACTTCAGTACTTTGAAGCATTTTAGTCTTCAGTAGTTATGAAAAATGCTGAAGACTAACTTACTCATCAGTACTTATTTTTTACTTTTGCATACTAATGCTCATCAGTACTTGTGAGCTGAGAGCATCAGTATAAGTCAAATTATTCTAGCTGCATCATGCCAAGCCTTAGTAGCAGATTTTGAAAATGTGGCACTATCTAAAGGCTTAGTAAAGATGTCTGCAAGCTCATCAGCACTAGGTACAAACTTTGGATCAATCAGACCTTTTTCATAGCAATCCCTAATAAAATGATGTCTGATCTCAATATGTTTGGTCCTAGAGTGCTGGACTAGATTTTTAACAATGCAGAGAGCTGAAGCACTATCCATTAATAATGGAGTCTTAGTCTCTGTAATGCCATAATCCAAAAGTTGGTTCTGAAGCCAAAGTACCTGAGATGTGCAACTTACAGCAGCAATGTACTCAGCTTCAGCAGTGGATGTAGCAATTGACGTTTGTTTATTACTCTGCCAAGAAACTAAACAATTGCCTAGGAATTTGCAACCACCAAAAGTGGATTTTCTGGTGACTTTACATCCTGCATAGTCACTATCAGAGAAAGCAACTAATTTGCAAGAATGCCCAGTTGAATACCAAAGACCTAGTGATTAGGTACCTTGCAGATATCTAAAGATCCTTTTGACTGCAATCAAATGGGATTCTTTAGGTGCAGCCTGAAATCTAGCACCGACACATGTTGCAAACATGATATCTGGTCTAGAAGCTGTAAGGTACATCAAGGACACAATCATACATCTGTAAAGGGTTTCATCAACCGCTTTACCTTTCTGATCCACATCCAGTTGTGTGGTGCTGCTCATGGGAGTAGAACAGGGCTTACAATTTTGTAAATCAAACTTATTCAACAAATCCTTTGTATACTTGGACTGATGAATGAAGGTTCCATCAGCCCTTTGTTTGATTTGCAACCCTAGAAAGAACTGTAATGCTCCCATAGCACTCATTTCAAACTTTTGCTTCATGAGCTTAGTGAATTCATCACACAACTGGGGATCAGAGGATGCAAAAATTATATCATCTACATAAATTTGAACAAGGAGCTTATGTTGTCCCACATTCTTAGTAAATAAAGTTTTATCAATGGTGCCTCTAGTGAACTTATTTTCCAGAAGGAAAGTTGATAATGTCTCATACCAGGCTCTAGGAGCTTGTTTCAGCCCATAAAGAGCCTTATCAAGCTTATACACCCATTCAGGATGTTTATTGTCCTTAAAGCCTGGTGGTTGACACACATAAACTTCCTCATTTATTTTACCATATAGAAATGCACTCTTGACATCCATTTGATAAACTTTAAGACTGTGAAAGGCAGCATAAGCTAAGAACAATCTAATTGCCTCCAGTCTGGCTACAGGGGCAAAGGTTTCATCATAATCGATGCCTTCCTCTTGTGCAAACCCCTGTACAACCAGCCTGGCCTTGTTCTTGACAATTTGGCCCTTTTCATCTGTTTTGTTCCTAAACACCCATTTAGTGCCTATTGCACACTTACCTTGGGGTAAAGGAACAAGCTCCCACACTTGCTGTTTTCTGAACTGAAGAAGCTCAAGCTGCATTGCTTCAACCCATCCATTGTCTCTTAAGGCAACATGATAATTCTTTGGCTCTTGCTGACTGATGAAGAGAGCATAGAAGTAGAAGTTGGACAATTGACTCCTGGTTGAAACTCTAGCATTGATATCACCCATGATCTGAGACATTGGGTGATTCTTCAGCTCTTGATAGACTATAAGATCAGTGCAAGTGTTTGTAAGACCTTCAGCAGCAACAGGTGGTGATGAAGATTCTTGAAACCATGTAGGAGATGGCAGCTCAAATGAAGTAGAGCATGCAGAAATCTCATCAGCATTTGTTGTGGATAGAGCTGCTGAAGCCACAGGAGCATCAGGTTTAGTTGACTCAGGCAGGTTGTCACTAAACCTGAAAAGGTGAGTACTGGCATCTTCATCATCAGTACCACCAGGTGGAGAACTGTTGACAGGAACAACAGCTGGAGGTTGATAAGGAACATATTGCAGTATGTCCAGATCAAATAACTCCACAGGGTTTTGTGGAATCTTGTCCTTTGGAGATTCATTGAACTTCACATGCAGAGTCTCTTCAACCATCTTTGTCCTACAGTTGAAAACTCTGTATGCCTTGAAAGTCGATGAATAACCAACAAAATACCCTGCATCCACCTTTGATGCAAACTTCTGGAGTGGATCTCTTGTGTTGAGAATGAAGCATGGACACCCAAAGGCTCTGAAGAAGGAAATCAAAGGAGCCAAATGATGAAGTACTTCATAAGGAGTCTTCATCAACCTCTGATTCACTAATACTCTATTCTGTACATAGCAAGCTGTATTAACAGCTTCAGCCCAAAAGGTCAATGGCAATCCTGAGTCAGCCAGCATTGACCTTGCAGCTTCAATGAGAGTCATGTTCTTTCTCTCCACCACTCCATTTTGTTTAGGAGTTCTTGGAATGTTGAACTGCCTTTTGATTCCCTTTGACAAATAAAAGTCATCTGTGATTCCTAAACTCTGTGCCATTTTCACTTCTCACACACTTGACTGGAAGGGAATACTGCTTCTCCACATATAACACAAAGTTCATTATAGCTTTTGCAGCTTCATCTTTGGAGTGCAAGAAGAAAGTCCATACATATCTGGAGTAATCATCCATAATTACCAGACAGTATTTCTTCTTTGCCATGCTCATTACCCTGACAGGACCAAAGAGATCCATGTGCAATAGTTGCAAGCAGGCAGTGGACTTAGGCTCTTCTATTGGAGGGAATGAAACTTTGTATTGTTTTCCTTTTAAACAAGCAGTGCAGTTGTCTTCACATTTGAACTCCTTCAAAGGCAACCCTCTTACTAATCCATGGCTTATCAGCTGATTCATGTTTTTGAGATTAACATGCCCCAATCTTCTATGCCATAGAGTAGATTCTTGAGGAGAGGCCTTGGAGAATAGGCAAGGATGGCCTTTTAGATCAATTTTCTTGGAAAGATCTAAGGCATATACTCTTCCTGTCCTGTTGGCCATCAGGAGAGTATATTCATCAAACACCTTGTCAATCAAACTCAGAACTTTGGATGACAGAATCCGACAGTTCTGGCTTGTGAAAACGACAACATGGCCTTTATCACACATTTAACTGTCACTCAAGAGATTGTATTTGAGATTCTCCACATGGTTGACATCATCAAACTTTATTTCCCCATTGGAAACAAAGCCTTTGCCGATGATGTAACCTTTTGCATCATTACCAAAGGAAACAAATCCCTTCTTTCCTTGAGAGTACTCATTAAGAAGAGAGCTGCTCCCTGTCATGTGCATGGATCCTCCACTGTCTACATACCAGATGCTTCTATGGCATGTTGAAGAACCCTGCAATCATTATAACAGATTAGTTAGTTTTGGAGACCCAAACCTTTTTGGTTTTGGGTCTGTTCTCATCAACAGATGTAACACTAACAGGTTTGTTATGTGTGACAGTCTAAGGTGAAGGAGATGGTGTAGAAGAGGAACCCTTAGGCTTGGATTTCCTTTTCTGTGGTTTCAACACAGGAGCATCTAAGTGGTTGACTCTTCCCATTAGATGTTGAACCGTCATCACAAGTTGTGTCTGACTTTGTGATAAAGCTTTCAGCTCCTCAGACACACTAGTGCTTGCTGGTGATGGATTTCTGTGTTGCACCATCTTCTTTTGAGCAACCTCAGCTGTTGCTTGATTAACCCCATCCTTCTTTTTAGATTTCTTCTTTGACTTTGGGGTTTCAGATTTTGATGTTGCTGATACAAACTTGGACTCAAACTCATTTTTCATTTCATTCATTTTCTCTTTAATTTTCTCTTTTTGTTTGAGTTTGGATCCCCTTTTGTACCAGCAATCATCAGTAAGATGATTGAACAAGCCACATATATCACATGGCTTCTTCTTCATCTTATGTTGATCATCTACTAAAGAAGATGAAACTGCTGAAGACTTGTTCTTCAGCTGTTTGCTGTTAGTACTTGCAGTTTTTTTCTTTGCAGTACTTGCTTTCCTGACATCCTCTTTAGTAGTCTTCAAACCCTTTCTACTGACAGTTTTCTTCTCTTCAGTACTGATAGTAGTTGGGGTTTGAACTTCAGGTGTTATCACTTGCTGTCCAGTACTTTCAGTACTTCTAGAGACAACACCTGAGTTGATCAACTTTTTGATCATGTGACATTCAACATTTGAACCATCAGCTGTTTTAGCATCAGCTGATTGGTTCTGTGAGAAATGAATGCTGACTTCTACTTCTGATGATGTTGTATCAGATAGTAGGTCACATGATGAGAAGGATTGGTTATTGCTCTCTCCATCAGTTTCAACTTTTGCTCTGGAAGTATAATCTGTTGGAGGAGCAGTGTGATTATAACCTATTCCAAACTTCACATTGGAAGCTGATTGCTTACTCAAAAGCATTTCAAAACCCTTGCAGGATTGTACCCATCGATCACACTCTACCTGGGTAGCTGCAAGTGTTTCCTTGAGGTCTCTGTACTTCTCTAGAAGTACCTCTTCCCTAGCCATATCCTCTTTGATTTGGCATTTAAGCTTATAAATCTCATCATTTTTATCATTAATCACAACCTCAAATTCAGCTTTTCTTTTGGAAATGGTTTGCTCTAGCTCAAAGCTTTTATCAATTAAAGCCACATTTGCCTCTCTAATAGAAGCAAATGCTGCTATGCATGAATCAGAACAAAGCTTGGATTTAGCCTCAGAAGATACCTGTGATGAAGCATTGGAGGATGACCCATCAGTAGACTCCAGGGCCATGAGAGCAAGGTTCCGAAAAGGATGATCACCACCATGTTAACCAGCACCAGGAAACAGTTGTTCATGACCAGATAAATCATCTAGTAAACTGCTCCAGTCAACAACTCCTGGGGTGAAGAAGTTGTGTTGTTGAGGTTGGCTTTGATGATGAGATGAAGAAGGTTGAGGCTTAGGGAGTGCATGTGGTTGCTGAGCAGTGGGTGCTTGAACTTGACTTGGCTGAGGCAAGTAGTAGCAGGGGTATGGGTATGGCATATGACCCTAAGGCACAAAGTATGCAGGTGATGCCTGAGCTAGCGATGGATAGCCAGAACTGGAGGAATGTTGCCCTCTGTGCTGTGAGCTATTGCTTGGAAAGGTCACAAAGGGTGTAGATGAGTTAGATCCAGATGATCTACACTCTCTAGCAAAGTGTCCAAGCGTATGGCACTTGTGACACCTCAACTTGCTCTTGTCAAAACCAACTTTGGTTTTGCCAGAGAGACCAGGAAAATTCTTGCCAGTTCTCTTGTAGAACTTTTGAGATCTGATATTTATCATTGCCATTTGACTCAAAATATCCATCTCTTCCGGATCATCATCTGGAATGCCCTTCAAGTCCTCTATCAGAAAGCACAGGTTATCACTTCTACCTCCTGAACTACTATCAACACCAACAAAAGCATGTTCAGAATTGGTAGAGAAATCAATATGCTCATCATAAGAACTCTCTGATGTGGCATATTCTGACTCTTGACCTATCAGTGCAGTATTGCCTGATACAAAGTCATCAGTGAGCTTGCCAGAGGTGGACAACTTCCTTTTCTGCTCTATCTCTCTCTCAAATGTAAGCAGTTTCCTATGAAGTTGGGTGAGAGATAGAGTATCCAGATTTGTACTGGAGCGTAGGACAATGGTATAAGTGTCCCATCTCTCAGGCAGGGATCTGAGGAAACGATTATTCATCTGACTATTGGAATACTCTTGTTTAACCATTTTCAGCTCAGAAATAAGACAAGAGAATCGCTCAAACTGTTGAGTCAGTGTCTCACCCTTCCTATGAGAGAATGTCTCATATTGTTGGGCGAGGATTTCCCTTGTGTTTGCTAAGACCTCATTGGTTCCTCCGAATTGTTCCTTCAGAGCAACCCAGAGATCATGAGCAGTTTCATGATGCAAAAGCCCTGAATAAATTTCATTTGGAATTGCCATAGCCAGAATTCCAAGGGCTTTAGCATCAATTTCGAACAGCTTAAGATCTTCATCCAAATATTGTTCAGGTTTCTTCGGAACCTTCTCATTTGATTCAGGAACGCTCACCATAGGCATGTGTGGTCCATGTACCACTGACTTCCAAAAACCAGAACTGTTGACAGACAAGTGATGGAGCATACGACGTTGCCATATGTTATACTCGTTTCTCACAAGCATCGGAGGCTTTGTTGAGGAACCAGTATTGTGAGGATAATTAGTTGGTGTCGCCATTTCAGATTTCAAGTAAATTCAAGGTAAACAAAACAAATCTAGCACAAAAACCAAGAGAACCTCAAGTTTAATGGCCAGAAGCAGCAGAAAATCAATCTTTATAACTAATTCTTGCAAATTGCTAATTCGATCAAACGTAGATAGCAATAGAGCAGTTTCAATGATCAATAGTTAAATCGATCAATGATTAACCAGCTCTGATACGATTTGAAAGGATCTCAGCCTCTAGTTTGATCAATTAGGTTGTATTCGCAGCGGATTTAGCACGAGAATTAAATAGATAAGCAAGAACACAAATGATTTTGCATGTAACAGTAAAATTATAGAGAGATAGAACAATTCTGCGAAAAGGTGTTTTCTATTGAATCACACGCTTCGGCAAGGATTACAATTAGGTCATCTCCTTTTATAGGAGAAATAACGTATGCTGATGTCACTTGATAGTGACATCAAACGGTTATTAACCAGCTACTGAAAGAACACTAAACTACTGAAGATGTCAAACAGCTGACATCTTCTTACAAAGTGCTAAGTGTTCTAACTTATTACAAACTACTGAAGAAAAGAAACTACTGAAAGTATTACAACGACTGAAGTACAAGCTTTTCAGTTGTTTACAACTACTGAACTATGTTGGGGTGTGTTTTTACCAAAACAACAAAGATTTGGAATGATGAAATATATTCTAATTTGATCATAAAAGAAGTGCAAAGCATATTCTGAGGGGGAGCAGAAGATAAAGATTTCCTTGCAAAAGCCCACCTGGTTCAAGTTCACCATATGAGAAGACTCAAGACCCATGTTATAGAAATAGGAACTATTTTATTATTTCATTGTATTTATGATGTAATATTTAGTTTTGCTATTATCATCCTAGGGTTTTGAGTCATGTACTATAAATAGATAGGATAGCCCCCCATCTCATTGGGAACTTTCACAATGTAATCATTTGGTGAGCTTGATGTGGGTACAGCCTCCATGGAGATGTCATCCATGGAGGTTGTATTTTGTTTAATGAAATTTCTTCTTTCTTCTAGTTTCTCCTGTTTCTCAATAAATTTCCCTTTGTTTACTCAATGTTTATACATCTCCTATCCTTTGAGTGCTCACATCTAATTGATTTCATCCAATATGGTGTTCTTGGTTATTACAAGCTCAATACGGAGTTATATCCTGGTTGTACTTGGATTTCTTCTCTAAACTTCTTAGCAAAATTGATGCATATTAAAGTCATTAACAAGTTGACGAATAGTTCGTTTAACCAACTTTTAGATTTTCTAAAAGTTGCATTACCTAAAGAAAATCATATTCCAGCCTCCTACTATGAAACCCACCAAGATTTTGCTTCAAAGTTGTTACTTTAAATAAAAAAATTATGTTGCTCAATGAGCATCGCAAGCTGAGAAATGAGAAGAAAAAATCATGTTAAATCTAAAGCTTAATTTTGTAAAAACATCTACCTATTAATCCATAATGAGAACTCAAAAAGTTCATTCAAATATTTCACATGAAATCTTGAATGAAATGATGTAAATATTCATGGAAAGATCATGCAAAAGCCTAGAATGATGATTTAGAATTATCATGTAAAGATGTAGAATTTTTAAGATGTTTTCTAGACGAGAAATATTTTTATATTTTTCTAACAAAGTACGAACACAAGTAAAAAAGTTAAGATACACATACACCTAGCTATAAATAACTAATTTACACATATCTTAACTTTTAACACATGTGAATTTATATATATATATATATATATATATATATATATATATATATATATATATATACATCAAAGAATATAATATAATATATGTGTAATGATTTTTTTACAACAAAAAACTACTTTTGATTGATCTTGATTAGTTAACATGGTTATCGTAATAAATGAGAGTTAGCATTTGATCCCAACCCAATATATACATATATATAGGAAAGAAATCAAATCAAAACCATATTTATGATTAAAACCATGAAAAAGACCACTACCCAATCATATTATTTCTAATTGATTTAACTTATTAATTGTTTAAACTATATTTGAGTAAACATTAACCTTATATTTTTAAGGTCATTATATATGTTGATATACGTAAAAGATGAAGCTACCGAAAATTCAAGGATTCAGCACTGGCTCTTAACTGCCAAGGTATGCCAAGCGTTGATCCACTAATGATCAGCACATGCCAAGTGCTGAACCAATGCCAACCAGCACTAAAAGTGATGCGTGCTGATTGACTGCATATTAGCACTTAAATGTATGCACTGCTGATCGATCATTACATTGGACAAGACTGTATGTACCGAAATAATTTCGCGCCTGTTGTACTCTTCCTTTTAGAAGTATAGCTAAGTGTATTTCATGGTGATAAGTTCACGTGGCTTCATTTCTTAAAAGTTTGTATCAAAAAGTTTTCTTTTTAGGAAAGTTAGGGTTTTGGCATGTGAATGACAAGTTCTTATGACTCTTATAAATATGTTTACATAATAATAAGTTTATTAATAGTTTCTGGTCAAATAGTTACTGAAATTTTAGTTATATTTTCAGAATTTACACTTTGATCCCTCAAGTTTCAAAATTTATAATTCTACCCCAAAGTTGCATTCTTTTCATTTCTTGACCCAAATATGGTCCTTATTAGTTCCTAAGGGTTGTTATATTACTTTTAGGCTTATTTAAACTTATTATTTCCAGATTTTATCTTGAGAGGTTTAAAACACAAAATTTAAGTTACCGGTTACGGTAAAACCGAAGATTTTAACAACTTTTTTTTAAATTCTCCCACTTTCATCCAATTAACCTTTAAATATTATTTAATGACTTATAATATGCTTAATAATCTGTCAAAAATATGTTTTTGGGCTTTTTTGATTAAAATCTTTATTTTTATGATATACCCGTTAAAATGCGTTTTACCTGTGACCGAGCGTCCGAATACGTTTTTATTCAAGTTTTCATCTATTTTTTGACTCAATGTCCCTAACTTACTGAAATATTTTGTTCTTAATGAAGTTTAGGTCACTTTTATTACTTTTAGGATTTTACCCAAAATTTACCCGGTTAAGTCCCGTTTTAACAAATAATTCCATTTAATCATAAGTTTAACTCAAAATATAATCAAATCCGACCATTTTGCCAATGATTTTTATATTAGAGCCTGAAATTCTTTTTAATATGGTAATCTTCTTGGTTTTACTATTTTAAGGAGATTTTACCACTTTTCGAGTTTCCAAACAAGCTCATTTTGTCCCCTAATCCTTTGTTTTTATATTTCCAGCCATTATCACTAACTTAGAGCATTTCATATTGCCATGCCTATTGAAAATATATCAAAACTCACGGATTTAGCATGAAGTACATATATGTTGCTCTTAAATGATGATTTACACCATTTACACATGTGTAAACATTATAGATCATACCCACACATCACCTAATCATTTTGTAACTTTCAAATCAGGTTTTTAGGTTGTTCATAAACTATTTTCAGGCAGGTTTCCCGGCTTGGTCATGTGGGTTTTTATAACATGTGCATAGATGGTGTTATTTCATGTAAAAAGTGGGGTTTCTAGGTGCAATCTTGTGTTCCAACCAACGATTTATCAACTTATCATAATGTATATCTTGTGCGATATTAAGAGCTCCTCAATAACAAGTTTTAACCCGCAAGTTTCTGCTAGAACAAAGAAAGTAAGGGTTTTGGTAGTTTATTGAAGTAAAACACAAGAAACAACTTTATTCGGGTGTCTTCATGCTTACCCTTTGAATGGACCATGAGTTTGAGAGTTTAGAAGATCTATGATTGATGATGATTCTCGAAAAAAGGCTAGAGTACCTTGTTCTTGCAAGAACCGTGCACAAGGATCCTTCAAATGTCACTTTCTTGCTCGTGTTAAGTTTGGATGTGGTTGGAATGTTGGTGTTCTTCAAGTTTCTTGCTGAAATGGTGGAGTTCTAGCTGGTGTATGTGTGTGTGTGCTTTTCGGTGGAGAAAGCCAAGAGAAAGAGGAAGAGAAGTGTTTGTTTGAATATGTTTGCATGTGTGGGAAGATGTGAAGATGGTGGTGTGTGGAAGTGGGTTTTGTGGAATCAAGGGAAGGAGGGGATTGGGGAAGAAGGGGGCGGCGGAGATTGGGTATGGGTGTTTTTAATTTTTTTTTTGTAATTTAATGTGTAGTATAATTGTTGGATGTGTAGTAGATGGTAAATTCTAGTTTTACAAGTTTTAAGTGTAAAGTTACAAATACACACTACAAGAAAGACTGCGATAGATGACGCGCAATGCGAGTCATCTTTGGGGTCAGATGACGCGCAAATGCGTGTCAAGGAAGGGGTAGTCATAAATGAAAGATGACACGCATCCGCGCGTCATCTTCTTATGACGCGCATTTTATGACGATCAGTAAATGACGCGCAATGCGCGTCAAGGAAGAGGTAGTCATAAATGAACAATGACACACATGCGCGTGTCATCTATGTAATTTTTATGACGTGCTAAAGATGATACGCAATGCACGTCATAAATTTACCTGCTTTTTTAAATATTTTTTTTATTTTTAAGAAATTTACATGTTTTATAAAACAAATTGTTGAATAACACTAAAAGCGAAATCCATTTAAATACCAACAAAATTTACAAAAGTTGTTAAATAATATCAACTACAAAGCAAATCCAATTTCATTGCAATACAAATACAAATACAAGTCCAAATATTTCATTGTAGGCCTACATATAAATGAAATTCAATACGTAACGCGACCAGTTTTCACGAACTTCATTCAAATCACCATCGGTGTATTCATCTTTACCTCCTCCAACCTAAGACAAAACCAATTCACCAAATTAAACTTGTCAATAACAACCAAAACTGCTTCTACCAACCTGACTAGTTTAAGATAAACAATCTCAAACACTTGACTAGTTTATTAGATCATGTGTACGTATATAGATAGCCATACATGTGTATGTATACATAACCAACCATTAATGAAGTTAATTAAAGGTGCACTTTTCAAATAAGAATTAAATGCTCACAGTAGAATTTCCTTATAAACTTGCATAACTAATAACTTGACCCAGATGACCCATTCTCTACCGACCTGACCCGTGACTCGTGAATAAACAGTTTAACGCAACAATAGGGCACATGGTGATTGTAGGGGTTCATGAACTAGATTTTTTTCAAAGATAAATAATGCTCAAATGTGGGCTCAACACTCCACACTTTAGTCTAGTGATACCCTTCTAGAATTTAAAAAATAAGGATATGATTTTATGTTTATTTTTTCTCAAATTATAACTTGCTTGTTCATATACCTACGGCATTTTAGATCAGAATTTCAAACATGTAAAGAAGGACATGCAAGCATGAAATGCCACGTTGTCAAATATTTAGAACAGAAGAATTAATTAAGTTAGTTATTTTTGGATGAAACTGTAACAACCGTTAGAATATAATATAAAATTGTAGGTTAGTTAATAGTTGTGTAGTAAATATAGCGAAAAGTTAGTCTTGTTTGTGCCAGTTACATAAACGTTCAAAGCTAGTGGTTAATTAACTGCTATACGGTTAATTTCTAGCGTATAAATATATAATATTACAACATAATTTTGTTGCTTTGTTTTAATTTTCTGTGCTAGAAGTCTTGGAAATGGAATAAATTGAAAAATTTTAGTGTTAAAGTTTCTGCAGTAAGTGCAGTTTTCATAGTTATTCTATGGAGCAACAACAAATAACAGAAATCAAGAATGTTTTCAAGAGAAAAAGTAAATAACTCTACTTCGTTTTGAAGAAACTTGATATATCCAATGGCTTCAGTTAGCACGGAAACTGTATCAGTCTGCAAATTAATTTTATTTAATAATATTTTAGTTGTATATATGTATCATTGATCATGGTTAGAGATTTCATACCCTTGATGCACTATAATGAATATGCTGTAAAATATAGCTAGTTTTTAGTAAGATCATTTCAGAATATGAAGAAATGACACTAAACTTGAAGAAGACCGAACTTGGCCTTACCTTGCACATTACAAAATCCAACTCAAGTTTTTGAAGTTTTGGTAGAGAACCCACAAGCTCAAAGATACTACTGGAATTTGTGACCATATCATTAAAAAAACACAATGACAAAGTTAACCTTTTGCATATAGTACCTATTTAACAAATCATATCACATTAAAACCATCGGCTTAAATGTACCTATTTAACAGCCACAACTGCGTCTTGAGTTGCAAGTGGAGGACATGGCACATACCGACCTCGATTACGCCACGCCAGTAAACGATCTTCACCACAATTATCATAACCAATTTCACATTCTTATCAAACATAAAGAAGTTACCGCGTCGTGTAATAATCATACTATGAAGTTGCATATAGTAATACTTATCAAGTTATTATCAAATTGGAACAAAAATATGCAAGAAACCAAGCTTTATATATCTGTACAACAAACCAAAAATATGCCCAAATTCAGCCCAAATTCAACTCCTCATAACTGCAAGTAAGCTGAAAAGACACACTATTTCACCCCCAAAATCTCTTGACAATCTATAGTCGGGCAAAATTATGGTAACCACCAAATCGTAAAAATACCTGACAAGAGATTTACATATATGAAGAGCTTGACGATAACCATACCTGACAATATCAAAAATTAAAAGTAAAAATACCAATTGTTGATCTAGATCGTCTGTCAACGGAGACGATTTCTCCGAACATCTTTTCAGATCTAGAATATCTTCAAAACCGACAGAATTGCTTTCATTTGCATTCGAATCGACGGCAAATCGAGGTGTCAAGGATTTAGATTTAGCAGGCGGAAGGCGATGACCATCGCCGGAGGTGGTGACGCCAGCGGTGGTTGCGGTGGTGGTGGGGAGGGATTTGAGCGTTCGAAATCGGTTTTCGAGGTCGTACGGGAGGTCACCGGCGTTGGAGAATGAAGAGTAGTTGATAGGAGCGATTTGTTTGAGAAGAGAGTGATCCGAGAGAGAACATCTTCAACAGCTCTTTCGTCTTCACTGTGTGTGAGGAATGATCATCCTCCATGGTTGAGTTGAGGTGAGTTGCAGGTGAGAGTGAATTAGGGTTTTGGGGGATTTGGGGGTGTTTGCAGGTGAGAGTGAATTAGGGTGTTTGAGAGTTTATTGATTGAGGGGTGTGTGAGAAATCAAGGTTTATATGTTAAAAGCGGGGAATTGAAATGTTTTAAAAAATGACGGACAAAGATGACACGTAAATATACGTGTTATTTTTTATATAAATTTTGTAAAATACCACAAAATTTTTATGACACGTGAAAATACGTGTCATCTTTTTTCGCGCGTCATATTTTGTACGTTATCTATTAACAGTTTTGTAGTAGTGACTAGGGGTGTTCATGGTTCGGTTTCAAACCGCGAAACCGTCCAAACCGGACTTCGGTTTGATTTCACGGTTGGTTTTTTTTCTAAACTTTCGGTTGGTTGGTTTCAAAATTTTCAAACCGCTGTGAACGGTTTGGTTTACGGTTTGTACCAAAAACCCGTCGTAAAAAACCGGACCGAACCGTATATCAATATATACACATATATGTGTATATATATATGTATATTTATACATAATTATTAATTCAAGGTTAAAGACTTAAACCCTCATAAATGTTTATATTTTTAGTTTGGGCTTTCAAAGTTTAGGTTGCCATATTTTTATTTGACAAAATTGAAGCCAAAATAAATCTCTTGATTTTGAAAGCCTTGTAAGTCCTAAACACCAATTTGTAGTATTCATGCCCATATAGTTGGACAGTTTATTTTTAATTATTTTGGACAGCTTGTTAGCTGCTTATTTTAGGCAGGTTAATGATTGCATTTTGGCAGTTTGTACACAGGTTTAGAGCTGCGTTTTGGCATGTTTTAGGACCTATTTAGGCCACATTTTGGCAGGATTTTGGACCTGTTTAAGGCTGCATTTTGATTGCTTTTTGAGTTGTTTTTGACAGCTCAAAGACTTAGCTTAAATGAGCCTAAAAAAGCCCAAACCGTGAAACCAAACCGGAACCAAACCGGTTGCAATGGTTCGGTTTGGTTTGGTTTTTACTTTTGATTGGTTCGGTTTTGGTTTTAAGTGATAAAAAACCGTTAGTAACGGTTCGGTTACGGTTTGATCTAAAAACCGCGAAAACCGGACCGTGAACACCCCTAGTAGTGACATGTATGTGTGCCAAGAATGTGTATGTATAAACACATATCATTTATTAATTTATAACTCTTATTTCTAACATAGATTAACATTTTCTAGAATCACTTAATAATTATAGACTAAGGCTAGAGTTAAAGAATTATCTATAAGGAAAATTGAACACACAATAATAATAATAATCATAGAAATCATAAAGCATTAGTAATAATATATTACTGATATTAATAATAGTAACAATAATTGCAAGGGGTCAAAGTTTAGAATGTTGACCTTGGGGTCGGTTGTTACATTCTCCCACCGTTTAGAAAATTTCGTCCCGAAATTTAGCTTCGATTAGGTTTATGAAAGGGTGGGTTTAAAGAGGTGCGGATATTCCCTCCTCATTTCATCTTCGCGCTCCCAAGTGAACTCAGATCCTCGCTTGGAGTTCCATCTTACCTTCACTTTAGGTATAAGGCTTCGTCTAAGCTTCTTGACCAGCCGATCGGTAATCTCTATGGGTTCTTCTACAAAACTTAATTTATTATTGATTCTTGCTTCCTTCAATGGCAATTCTAAGGCTTTGTCTACTAGGCATTTCTTCAGATTTGACACATGAAAGGTGTCATGTACGTAGCTCAATGCTTGAGGTAGCCTTAGCTGATATGCTACCGGGCCAATTCTTGCCAATATTTCAAAGGGTCCAATATATCTTGGGCTTGGTTTGCCCTTCTTTCCAAATCTCACGACTTCTTTCCATGGTGTGACTTTTAACATTACTTTATCACCTACTTGAAACTCCAGGGGTTTTCGTCTTCTCTCTGCATACTTCTTTTGACGATCTCTGGCCATCCTTAGTCGCTCTTTAATGTTGACTAGTTTGTCCGTGGTTTCCATCATGATATCAGGTCCTATCACTTGGAATCACTAATCTCATTCCAACTCAATGGTGATCGACATTTCCTACCGTATAGTTCTTCATATGGGCTGCTTTTATACTTGGGTGGTAATTGTTGTTATAGGAAAACTCCACTAGGGGGAGGTGGTTATCCCAGCTTCCACCAAAGTCAATCAAATAAGCTCTTAGCATGTCTTCCAGAGTCTGAATGGTTCTTTCACTTTGCCCATCGGTTTGAGGGTGATATGCAGTGCTTAAATCGAGACGGATTCCCAGAGCCTGTTGGAGAGATCTTCAAAATCATGATGTGAAACAACTATCGCGGTCTGAGATAATCGAGAGCGGCACTCCATGCCGAGCTACTATTTCATCAATGTATAGTTGGGCTAACTTTGATAAATCGTAGTCCTCTTGAATTGGTAAGAAGTGGGCTGATTTGGTAAGCCTATCCACAACTACCCAAATAGCATCATGTCTACAAAAGGTCCTTGACAACTTTGTAATGAAATCCATGGTGATTTTATCCCATTTTCACTCAGGGATTTCAGGTTGTTGTATAGTTCCTGACGGTTTTTGATTTTCGGCCTTTACCATTGTACACGTCGGACATTTTCCCACATAGGTGGCAATTGATTTCTTAATTCCGGGCCACAAGAATAGAATCTTTATATCTTGATACATTTTGTCGCTTCCCGAGTGAATCGAGTATTTAGATTTGTGGGCTTTATCTAAAATGACCTCTCTGAGGCCTCTATTCTTTGGTACCCATGCTCTTCCTTCATACTTGTGTAATCCATAATTGCTCACCTATAGACGCTTTTCCATTCCAGTTAACAACTCATCAGCCAGTTTATCCCCTTTAAGAGCTTCCTCTTATGTCTCTTTTAGTCTAGTGACCAGGTTAGTATACACGCTCATCCTTAAGGCGCAAACACGAAGGGGTTTCTCCTTTTCCTTTCTACTCAGGGCATCGACCACCACATTTGTCTTGCCAAGATGGTAGCGAATCTCACATTCATAATCACTTAATAATTCTACCGCATGTTCAACATCTTTTGATTCAAAATATGCTACAGGCTTTTGTGATCGGTGTAGATAACACACTTAGTACAGTAGAGGTAGTGTCTCCACATTTTGAGTGCAAACACCATAACGCCCAATTCTAAATCATGTGTCGTGTAATTCCTTTCATGCTCGTTCAGCAATCTAGATGCGTAGGTGATCACCTCTTCCCACTGCATTATCACATATCCAAATCCTTGACGCGAGGCGTCACAATAGACTACAAAGTCCTCAGTTCCTTCTGGTAGGGCAAGGATAGGTGCACTGTATAGTCTTTCCTTTAACATATCAAAAGCTTCATCTTGTTCCTTTCCCCACGCATAAGCTATATCCTTCTTGGTCAACGCGGTTAGTGGCTGCACTGTTCGGTAGGAGTTTCTGAAATCTTTTAGTTCTTGATGGCCTCTATTTTTGCTGGATCCACTTGAATTCCATCCTTATTCACTATGTGCCCAAGAAACTAGATTTCGCACATCCAAAAATCACATTTGGAGAATTTTGCATACAATTGCTCGTTCTTCAGTAGTTCAAGGATGAGCCGGAGATGCTTCTCATGTTCTTCTTTGCTTCGAGAGTAGATCAACATATTGTCAATAAACACAATCATGAACTTGTCTAATATGGACGGCATACACGGTTCAAGAGATCCATGAATGCTGCTGGCGTGTTAGTTGGTTCGAAAGGCATGACTAGGTACTCATAGCGTCCATACATGGTTCTGAAGACTGTTTTGGGGATGTCTTCTTCTTTTATCTTTAGTTGGAAGTATCCCGATCGCAAGTCTATCTTGGAGAAATAGCTGGCTCCTTGCGACTGATCGAATAAGTCGGTAATTCTAGGAAGAGGGTATCAGTTCTTTATGATAAGCTTAATCAGTTCTCGATAGTCGATGCACATTCTTAGTGTTCCATCCATTCTCTTAACAAATAGTACCGGAGCACCCCACGGTGAAACACTTGGTCATATAAACCCCTTATCAAGTAACTCTTCGATTTATAGCATTAGCTCCTTCATCTCTGGCGAAGCGAGTCGATAAGGTGCTTTGGCCACTAGCGTGGCACCAGGTACTAAATCTATCTGGAACTCAACTTGTCAGGTTGGAGGGAGTCCTGGTAAGTCTTTTGGAAATACTTCTAAGTACTCAGACACCGCAGGTATGTCTTTAATTTTCTGTTCCTTTCTGGCTTTCATCACATAAATTATGAATGTTGTGTCTCCTTTCTTGAGGCTCTTAGTAGCCTTTAGGTGGAATATCATGGGGGCATAGAGGGTGGTTTCTCTCTCCATGGACTACTAACATCTGCTCATCAGCTAAAGGTATTTTAAGCAAACGCTCATCACACACGATCTCAGCCCTATTTCTAGCCAACCAATCTATCCCTACTACCACATCAAAACCTCCTAACTTTATAGGCATTAAGTTTATATTAAATGAACTAACCTCTAGGACTATTTTGCAATCTTTGTTGATTCCACTAGTTTCTATTACATTACCGTCAGCCAATTCTACGGTAAATGCATCAGCTAAGGTGCAAGCTGCCAAATCAATCAAAGGCCTAAAGGTAGTAGAAACAAAACTAGCAGTTGCTCCAGTATCAAATAGAACGGTAGTAGGTTGGTTGTTTATGAGAAATGTACCATTAACCATATCAGGTTCTTTACGAGCACCATTTTGGTCCATCACGAACGCCCTTTCCTTAGGCTTGTTGGGTCTCACATCCTTATCTCTTGCTAGCTTGGGACACTTATTCCTCATATGTCCTGGATCTCCACACTCATAGCATTGTTTCCCTGGCGCATTCATGCAACCCTTAATCAAGTGACTAGTTCGTTTGCATCTAAAATAGGGCATCGGGTTGCACTCCCCTTGATGGTGTACTTTGCACTTGTTGCAAAAGGGACATGTGCCTAAGTATAATCTCTGAGCCCTTCCACCTTAATCATCACGCCTTGCTCCTTCACCAGATCTCTTGCTTGAACTACCACTACTGCCAACCACCTTCTTAACATCAAACCACTTTCTCTTCTCACCCATCACTTTCTTCTTGTCCTCTATTCTTGTTTGCTCTGTCCATCTCGCCCTAACTAGGTCATCAGTCAAGCTACTAGTAAAGTCAACCGCAGCTTGTAAGGTTGTTGGCCTGGAGGACCGGACCATGCCTCTAACTCTGGGATGTAGTCCCTAAATGAAACGGGCTACTCCCTTAGCTTCTGGCGTCACCAGATGTGGCACCACTCGAGACAAAGCTAGGAAATGGTTGATGTATTCCGTGTAGTTTGGGCATTTCATCTCTAAGCTTAGAAATTCAGACTCTAGTTTCTCAAGCTGGTTGATTGGATAGTACTTGTTGGTTATCAAATCCCTGAATTCAGTCCAATTCATTCGACCTACTGTATTCCTTCCTCGAGGCTGAATAATGGTTTTCCACCATTCCAGTGCGGGTCCTTTAAGTGATTGCGAAGCAAACCGTACCATGTGTTCCATCTTGCACTCACTAATATCTAACACAACCTCAATCTCATCCAGCCACCTATACATCTTAATTACACCCTCGGTGCCACAGAAGTCTTTCGGTTTGCAGGCCATGAATGTCTTGTAGGAACACCCATTTCTTATTACCTCAGTGTCATCATTATTACCGTCCTCATTCCCGAGTCCATTGTTCCCGGTTGTATTCCCCTGATCTGCGTTGATCTGGGCGATGATCGTCGGAATAGCATTAGCAATCTGTTGTGCCACTAGGTTAGCAATCCGATCGTCATTCTCTGGGTTGACATTTTCTCCATGTGGGGTTCCTGGTGGAGTAAGTGGTTGGTTCCCGTGTCTAGCTTCCTCATGTCGACCTCTAGCAGCTCCTCGCCTCCCGATACGAGTTCCTCGTCTCGTCGGCATTCTGGTAGCATCATAGATAAAAATATATAGCATCTCATGTCACACCCCAACCAAAGCGGCGGAACATGCCGGGGCGCGACTATGATTGTTTAAATGCACACGACACTATTAAAGTGACAATATTTAATCAACTCATTCATTTCACAACATGTTCTTACAAATACAAGAAAATAAATAGTTCTTTTAACTAATAACCTAACGGTCCAAAATATAATAACACCTTTAAAGCTTTAATCAACCGACAATCAAACTGTAGCGTTGCATAAAATATATTTTGTTGACATGTATGTTGGTGAGCAATTCCAAGATTCGGTTCCGTTGAAAATTTAAAGTCAAACTTTAAGCAAAACTAGATAGAATAACTTGCAAGATAAAAATTTGGAAGAAGATTATGAAAATGTGCAGGTGAGATGGTTGAGAATGACTGATATTTATAAGGAAGGATTAGGGTTTGAGGAAATAGGTAATGCGTTTGTCCGGTGGGTAAAAAGGTGCACTTTGATTCTTTTATTTAAAATGAATTTTTATTTAAATAAATTATGACCAGGTATAAAAACATGTTTGAAGGGTTTTAGAATAATTATGGGTTAGGTATTGGTTGGTTTGGATGGTTAAAACACGAGTCCGGGCCTTAAACGAGCGTAAACGAACCGAAAACATTAAAAAAACTAATTTTGCTGAAACAAACTGTGGGTCATGCCACGTAGCGAGCTGAGACCAGCCCTATGCGCGAAGTGAGGTGGGGGCTCTCGGCCAAACTTCGCTTTTTTGGCAAGTTTAGTCCTTGTAGTTTGTTTTAGGTTGTTTTGAGCACAAAATAAACGTTTTAAACACCGTTAAAGTCTCCGGAACGAAACGACAAGTATGAAACATGATTACAACATAAAATACATCATTTTATTAATATCCAAAGATCCGAAGACCAAAACGGGTCGGGCTTACAATACAGAATAACAAATACAAAGCAAGTCGAAATGACGGATGTCACAGTATTCCCTACCTTTGGAAATTTCGTCCCAAAATTTGGACGAAACTATGATGAAGACATGCGGATACTTTTCCTTCATGGCGTCTTCTCTTTCCCAAGTAAATTCGGCACCACGTCTTGATTCCCTGCAAACTTTCACTAACCGAATACGGCTTCGTTTGGTTCGTTTCTCGTTGCGGTCCATAATTTCTATGTGTCTTTCAACAATTTGCATTGTCTTATCGATATGTACTTCGTCGAGTGGTATATGGAGATTACCCTCGGCTAAGCATTTCTTGAGGTTTGAGACATGGAAGGTAGGATCAACACCGGAAAGTTCTTTCGGTAAATCGAGTCTATAAGCCACTTATCCAATCCTTTCGAGGATCTTGAATGGGCCTACAAAACGAGGAGCTAGTTTTCCTTTCTTTCCAAACGGACTACCCTCTTCCAAGGAGATATTTTGAGAAGGACAAGGTCGTCGATGCTGAATTCCAGAGGCTTTCGTCGTTTATCATCATAACTCTTTTGACGACCTCTAGCGGCGAGTAGATTCTTGCGGATTTGATCGATATGATCGGCTGTGTCTTGAACTATTTCAGGATCGTGTGATTTGAGTTTCACCAATCTCGTTCCAACAAATCGGAGAATGACACTTCGGACCATAGAGAGCTTCAAATGGAGCCATACCTATGCTAGAACGGAAACTATTACTGTATGAGAACTCAGTTAGCAGAATATGAGAGTCCTAATTTCCACCGAAGTCGAGTACGCATGATCGAAGCATATCCTCAAGGGTCTGGATTGTACGCTCGGATTGGCCATCGGTTTAAGGGTGATAAGCGATACTAAGATCAAGGCGAGTTCCCAAAGCATTTTGAAGCGATTTCCAAAAATAAGACGTGAAACGAGCATCAGGATTGGAGATTATGGTCACTTGTATATGTTGGATCTAGGAAGGATAGGACTAGATCATTTTGTATAGGCTTAGAACTTTAGTCAAGTCTTGTATTAATGATTGTAACTATCAGTATATATATATATATATATATATATATATATATGTATGTGCATTGAATCTATAGGTTAACTCATATATGTGTGTTGCATTGTGATTGTTGACAGGCAAAATCAAAATACTTGGTAGGATTCCTGAAATTGACCGTGTAAGAAACATCTACGGATGAACATTATTGTTAATCTGTAGATATGTTTCTTACAAGACCACAAGTAAATTCCTGCGGATGATCAAGGATTGTATGGTGAAGACTTCTAAGGAAGACAGAATTCCTACGGAAGAACAATACTTCTACGGAACACCAAGACATCTACGGAATAGCAAAACTCCTGCGGAAGACAAGGCTCCTGCGGAAGTTCAGAACACTTGCATGATTACAATATCAACAAGTCAAACAAAGTCAACCAATCAATATCGAATCCCAAGAGATCCGGTGTTTCCTAACTGACTCTAACCATCTATAAATATGAGTCCTAGGTTTCACATCTCGGAGAACACAATCAAGCAATATTACGGCTGTCAAGCATCACATCATCGTGCAACCCTAGCCGCCGTCACATCAACATCAACATTATTTCAATTCACAGAAATCATTGTTCTTAGTCAATCATAATTATTCGTTTGTAATCATTACTCGATAATTAATGAAATACTTTTGAATAATTATTGCCTTCACATTTACTGTGTTTTTGTGTTTGTCTTCTTCAATAATCATTAAAACAATTAAACGTCAATTAATGATAATTCCGCGATCATTGATTTGATTTTATTTAATACTGATAATTCCTGAATTGAGATCCTTGGATTCACAGGTGGTATCAGAGCCAAGTGCTCATTGATTTAGATCAATTGATCTATCAGTATTAAAATTGTTTAATTGCGTTTTAAACAATTAATTCTACGACTTATCAACAGTCAAAAATTGTTTGATTGATTTAGATCTATATTCAAATTAATTGAATACTAGATCTGAGTCTTTGATTGATTTGTTAATTCAACAGTCAAAAATTGTTTCATTGTTCTCAATTAAATATGAGTACTTTTGGTGGATCGTATCAACCACCGAAGTTGGAAACAAAAGATGATTTCAAGTCCTGAAAAATCAAGTTCAGGAATCATGTGAACTACACAGATTCTGACTTGTGGGAGTCCATCACTGAAGGTCCTTATATTCCACCCACTCTTGGACCGGATTATAATGACAAGAATCAGCCTATCAGCACAAAAGACTTGTCACCTGATGATGTCAAAAAGGTTAAAGTCGATATTAAAGCATACAGTTTGCTTAGTATGGCTTTACCAGAAAAGATATTAATCAGGTGTGAGAACTATAAAACAACAAACTCCTTGTGGAAGATACTCCACACTCTCTGTGAAGGGAATGATGAGATCAGAAGCATCAGGAAAGACACCCTCAGATCACAATATGAAACCTTTCATCATATTGAAGGTGAATCAATTCCTCAACAACTCTATAGATTCATGCAACTCGTTACTGAGATGAACATCTTGGAGTTGAAGTATACTACTGAGGAACTCAACAAGAAAATGCTCCACACTTTGCCTGAAAATTGGAAGCAGACAGTGTCCATGTTCAAGAACACCATAGATCTTAAGACAACTGGTCTAGATACTCTGGTTGCTAAAGTAGAAGCTCTTGAACTGGATGAACAATCAAGAAACAAGAGTGTGAGAACACATGTCTCACCTTATCACTTCAAAGAAACCAAAAATGCTGGAAGTGCATTTATCTCAAATCATGAAGGTGATAACTCTTGTACTTTGAGTGATGATGAAGAGGAAGTTAGTTTTTATGCCTCTAAACCCTCAAAGAAATCATCTCAAAGTAAGAACCAAAAGGAAATAGGAAGATCTGCTGAGAAAAGAGATACAACTACTGCAATTGCAAAATCTTCTCAACAAAACAATCAATCAGAACCAATTACTGTGATATTGGATTCTGAAGAACAAAAAGCAGCCTTTGCAGCTTTTAGTTCTAGCTTTCAAGCTTATCTGGGAAGCTCACTAACATCAGCAAACATTTGCCAACAAGACTTGGAAGAACTACCTCCTGATGTAGTGGAAGCGATGGATCTACAATGGCAGATGGCAATGATTGCTTACAGAGCTAAGCAATATCTAAGGAGAAACAAGAATCTGACTGCAGCTAGTAAAACATCAAAGATTGGTGTTAACAAGTCTAAAGTCAGATGCTTCAAGTGCAATCTCTATGGACACTTCTCTAGAGAATGCAATCAACAATCATCTCAGCAGCATCAGCATCAGCAGCGTCAGCAGTATCATCATCAGCAACCAACCTCTCAAAAATCTCTGCTCAGACAACCTCAGCTGACGAATACATCCCCACCAGCCACAAATGAATCAACAGGTCCGAGTAATTCAAAGGAGTCTGGTCTGATCATACTTCAAGATGGTACATGTGACTGGAGTATGTATGAGAAGGAAGTCTTGGAAGAGAATCAAGCATTGATGGCTCATATGGAAAACAAAGTTCCTCCAATGGCTAGAGAGGTAAGGGAAAGGTTATGTTCATCAACATGTGTTGAGGAAGTAGAACGCTATAGAGTCCATGCTCAACAGTTGGCTGACAAAGTAAAAGAAACATTGATTTTAAATGAATCCCATTTAAGAGAACATAAATTATATCAAATCAAAATTAGTTCTTTACAAAAGGATTTAGAAAAATATGTTTCTGAAAATTACAGCCTTAAAGCCCAAGTTGAGCATCTGACCACTTCCTTAACCAAATCCATGGCTGATCATGCATCTACTGAAGTAAAACTTCAGAAGTTTCAACTATCATCTCAGCAATATGAGAAGTTATTAAACTCTCATATTGAATCAAAGAATAGGTATGGGTTGGGTTATATTGCTGTTGCACCACCTATTAATGATAATTACACAACTCTACCTGAAAGAATGACAAACACTTTGTCAAATCATTTTGTGCCAAGCACAAAAATTGACATAAAAAGTCAAATAAATATCAACAATGAAGCTGAGATGAGTGAAACTGAATCTACTGAATCAGAATCACTAAAACATAATGACTCAGATTTTGATTATGATAAATGTGATGACTTGGATGATTCTGATGAACATAATACTGATCAACTGAACATTGGTAAGAATGTTCAAGTTGAAACTGGTCTTCCACGAGTTCTTGAAGAATCAAAGCTGCAATATCCTCCAAAGCAACGAAACATGCTAAAGACAATTTGCAAGAGGATTGCTGAACTGAATGAAGGACTTCAAGAATTGAACCTTCATAAAGTTGATAACTGCGGATCAAGTAAGGAAATACCTTTGTCTACTTCAGATAAAAGTAGGAAGCAACAAACTTCAAACAAGAACAAGAAAAATTCAAGTGTTGAAGATCCGCGGAAGGAAAAATCTGAAGAATCCGTAGAACATCTGCAGAAGGCAAAATTAGCCAAGTCCGTAGAACATCTGCATAAGGGTAAAACTGCTGAATCCGTAGAAAAAGCACGGAAGACTAAAACCGAATCTACAGATGAGGTAAAAAGGACTGTCAACAAACAACAAAAAACAGTCAAAGTTAAACAAGACTCAGCTGATGATGTTCCTAGGAAAAGCAAGAAGAAATCAACTGATCCTTCAGGAAAGGAGTTAAAATCCAACAAGAACAAGAAAAAGAAGTCTGAATCTAAAGAAAATTCAGAAGATAAATATTGCAAATGGTGTGATATGAAGAATCACAATAGAGATGAATGCTACTTCAGCAGCTACTATTCCATATGCAATATGAATAATCACATGACCTCTGATAGCTACTTCAAAAGACACTGTGCAATATGTAACAAAAATAATCATTCAACTCAGGAATATTATTTCAACAAGAAGAACAAGAAAAAGAGCAAAAAGAAGTCTCATGATGAATCATCTGAATCAGATTCTAAATCGTCAGAAAGTGACAAAGAATCAAAGATGCAGAAAGATCAACAAAAATCAAAGCAAAGATCCTCTACTGCGGATAAGTCTTTGAAGAAGAAAGCACAAATTCAGTCTAAAACACCCAACAAAAAGGTGAATCTGTCAGATAAGAAGACTGAAGTAATTGATGGTTTCTTTGATAACTTTGAAAAAGGAACTCCTGTGCCTCAATCAAAGTTGAAAGATGAAGTGACTTTCAGAAATACAGGAGCATCCTCAAAGTTAAATATCAGCCAAAACAAGAAAAATTGAAGAAAGAATCAGATAAGCAAGAAGATATCCAAACATCTGAATCATCTTTAACAGAATCATCCTCACCACCATCAAATCAAAAAGAATCAACTAATATTGAAACTTCAAGATTAATTCATGAAGGAGTAACTATTATAGACACATCTGGCAAACCCAAGACAATTAAGGCTTGGGTTGTCAATTCTAATTGATTTCTTTTTCTGTGCAGGAACAATCATGGAGAGCTGACAACAAGTGGTATGTTGACAGTGGTTGTTCCAGACATATGACAGGAAACTGTGCTCTTCTCCATGACTTCAAACATAAACATACCTCTTATGTGGCATTTGGTGGGGATAAGAAGGGAGGTAAAATAGTTGGTGAAGGAATGGTAACAAATGGTGTACTAACATTTGAAAAAGTGAATTACTGCGAAAATTTGCAGTACAATTTACTTAGTATATCTCAAATTTGTGATCAAAATTACACAACACTATTTGATAACACTAATTGTAACATTCTTAAGCCAGGTTTTGCAGTTCCAGCAGAATGGATCCTTCTTAAAGCGTCAAGAAAAGGAAACACTTATATTTTGGATATGAACAACACATCACTCACAAGCCATGAGACATGCCTGCTATCTAAGTCTTCAGAAGGTGAATTACAATTGTGGCATAGAAGGCTTGTTTGTTCCAACATGAAAAACATGAATAAATTGGTGAAAAATGACTTAGTCATTGGCTTGCCAAAGAAAGAATTTCATTGTTCAAACCATTGTTCTTCATGTTACAAAGGAAAACAACATAGAGTGTCTCATAAATCCAAAATAATCAACACTAACACAACACCACTCAAATTGCTTCACATGGAGCTCTTTGGTCCAACCAATGTGATGAGCATTGGAAAAAGGCAATATTGCTTGGTGATAGTAGATGATTTCACTAGATTAACATGGGTATTTTTCTTAAAACATAAGAGTGAAACATCTGAAACATTAATGGACTTTGTAATCAAGATTGAGAATCAACTTGATTTAAAAGTTAAAATTTTCAGGAGTGATAATGAGACTGAATTTGTTAATGCTAATCTGGATTCTTTTTGCAGGAATAAAGGCATAGCAAGACAATTCAGTGCACCAAGAACTCCACAACAAAATAGAGTGGCTGAGAGAAGAAATCGAACTCTCATAGAAGTAGCCAGAACAATGCTAGCTGACTCTCAGTTGCCCATAACTTTCTGGGCAGAAGCTGTGAATACCGCATGCAATGTTCAGAATAGGACATTAATTGTCAAAGAACATAATAAAATCCCTTATGAACTCTTATTTAAAAGGAAACCTTTTATAGGATATCTTAGAGCTTTTGGGTGTCATGTGTCTGTATTAAATACTAAAGAACAATTGGGAAAATTTTCTGAAAAAGCCTTTGATGGTTTCTTTGTTGGATATTCATCCACTTCTAAATCATATAGAGTCTATATTCAAGAACATAATATTGTTGAAGAGACTCCCAATGTTTATTTTTATGAATCCATGTTTACAACAACTGTAAAAGGATCATCTTGGTTATTTGATATAGATGCTTTAACTGAATCATTTAACACTGGATATCTAATCAATGCAGGTTCTGCTAATACTTGCTATCCATTTGTTCCTCCAAGTTTGAATGAAGTGCCACTAAAAGCTGATCCACCAAGGGGACAATCTTCAACTGGACCACAGCAAGAATCAAGTCAACAGCATGGAGATACATCCGGAGAAGCAAATACTTCATCCCCAGATCATGAAAATACATCCGCAGATGCTCCATCATCCGTAGATGTAAATACAACCACTGATCCTAGGGATGGGGAGGCATTGTATCAACAAACATGCCGGCTGACCAACCTTGTTCATCAGTAGATGGTGCTGTATCTCCTACGGAAGTACAAAATGCCTCCGTAGATGTTACTGTTGCCACTACGGACGTTCAACATGCATCCGTAGAACTTCCTGCGGAAGAACATACAACAAATGAAGCTCAAGAACCATTTGATTACTTCATAGGTTCAACATCACAGCTGAACTCATCTGCTTCAATGGGATTCTCAAACTTAGATTCAACAATCCCAGTTGATGCTATTTCCACAAGCAGAATTCATAAGTCTCATCCATCAGATAACATAATAGGAGACCTGAATGCAAGAACTACAAGAAGCAAAGGAGGAGTTGCAAATATTTGCTTGTTCACCTGCTTCTTATCTCAGACAGTTCCTGCAAACATTATAGCTGCTCTAAAGGACAATTCAGAAAACAAAAGGTGTGGAACCTTGTAGACTTGCCTCAAGGTCAGCATCCAATTAGAACAAGATGGCTCTTCAAAAACAAGCTGGATGACAGGGGTATAATTGTGAGAAACAAAGCCAGACTTATTGCTCAAGGATACACTCAAGAAGAAGGGATAGAGTATGATGAAGTTTTTGCACCAGTTGCAAGAATTGAAGCTATCAGAGTCTTTCTAGCTATGCTTCATTCAAGAAGTTCACAGTGTATCAAATGGATGTGAAGTGTGCCTTCCTTTATGGGAAAATTGATGAAGAAGTATATGTGGCTCAACCCCCTGGATTTGAGGATCCTGACTATCCATATAGAGTATACAAGCCAGACAAAGCTTTGTATGGACTTCATCAGGCACCAAGGAAGTGGTATGACACATTGTCATCTTTCCTGCTGAAGAATGGCTAGAAAAGAGGGACTATTGATCAGACACTCTTTCTTAAACAAGAACATCAAGATCTTTTGGTGGTTCAAATATATGTAGATGACATAATATTTGGATCAACCAACAAGAAACTGTGTCAAATCTTTGAAGAGTTAATGAAATCTTAATTCCAGATGAGCTCCATGGGAGAATTGACATTCTTCCTTGGCTTACAAGTTCATCAGAAAACAGATGGCATTTTCATTAATCAAGAAAAGTACATTCATCAAATTCTAAAGAAGTACAATCTTGCTGATTCAACTTCATGCAAAACACCTGCCTCAACAATAGACAAGATTGTGCCTGACCCTGCTGGAAAATCAATAGATCTATGATCGGTTCTTTAATGTACTTAACTGTAGTAGGCCTGACATAATGTTTGCTGTATGTGTTTGTGCCAGGTATCAATCAGACCCAAAGGAGTCCCATCTGAATGCTGTTAAGAGAATATTCAGATATTTGAAAGGCAAACCAGCTCTAGGACTGTGGTATCCAAAAGATGGAGACTTCAGTCTCTTCTCATATTCAGATAGTGACTATGGAGGGTGCAACAACAACAGAAAATCCACAACTGGTGGATGTCAATTTCTGGGACCAAGACTTGTTTCTTGGCAGTGCAAGAAGCAAACTAATGTATCTGTGTCCACAGCTGAAGCTGAGTACATAGCTGCTTCAGCTGGTTGCTCTCAAGTACTTTGGTTGCAAAACCAATTGCTTGATTATGGTTACAATTTCCTTCAAACACCAATTCATATTGATAATTCAACTGCTATGTTTATCATTGCTAACCCAGTTCAACATAGTAAAACAAAACATATTGAAATCAGATATCATTTTCTGAGAGACTGTTCAGAAAAGGGTTTAATCAAGTTAGTCAAAGTGGACACCACAAATCAGCTTACTGATTTGTTCACTAAAGCCTTTGATTCTGTTAGATTTAACTTTCTGATAGAATCTTTGGGAATGATTAACTTAGACTAAATACTCAAGAGCATATGACTGTCCTTATGTAGAGTAGTAGTAGGGGATGATTTGAGTGTCTGATAGAATGTTTGTGCATGTCATATGTATGGGAAATGATAGTACACTATGCTTGGCTTTCTTTAACAAAACTCAAACTGACTTGTAACATTTTGATATGTGAGTAGGTTCATCTTGAGTGGAAACTACGCTAAGAGCATGCCAACTAAAGGAAACAGGTATCTGTCTGTGGGAACTCCATTTTAAGAGTCAGGAAAGTAAGTTGTCTTCTGATGTGATCAAATCACTTACAAAAGCACACTATGTAAAATACTTTATAATCTTCTATCTTTGCAAAGTCATATTTCCTCTGTTTTGTGTGAACAAAGACCTGGGAATATGATTAAAGAGTGTGATCTTCATTCTCCCTCTTTTTTGTGTAAACAAAGACCTGGGTTAAGTTCACCTTTGTTTTACGAAAGTAAAGACCTGGTGACTATGAAGATCATATGTCAGCTCTCAAAAGAATCACTTGTGATCAATTGTACATCAATTCAAAGAGCTTCAACATCAAAGCAATAATGAGACTGTAATATGTCTCAAGATAGAACTTATAACTTAATGTACATAGTCAATAAGTGTGAAAAAGTGGTGATTTGCCTCACCTACGGAGGGCAAACTCTAATGACAATTGTATGTGGAGCACATGACAGTTACTAATTAACAAACATCAAAACATGATAAACAGCATGCCTAGTTGATTCCTTACTCAGGTATGAATTTCAGTGGGGCTGTATACTTACAATCAGGTGTGGAATAGATCAACACATATTCACATAATCAACATCAGGAGAAGCCTAGAGTCATAGTATGATCCCACTATATATATGCATGCTTGTATCATTTAAATCATTTGTTTAATTTGTCCCATTAACTGATTTCCTCTCATTTAGATTGTCATATGCCTTTCATGCCTATTTCCAATTTAAATTTATGATAAATGCAACAGTTTAACATTAATTATAAATTTAGGGGGAGTAGTTCATGCATGAAAAATCAATAAAGAGCTGCTAATTCACTTTGAAGGAATTGGAACTTGAGTATTAACTTGAATGCAGGATACAGGAAACTTGCTTTCTTGTACTTAATTGCCATGCAAACAAAGTCAACAATGTCCTATATCAACACATGATTCTACTTAGTATATATCATACATTTAAAGTTTCCGCAGATGTTAAGACATCCGCAGATGTTAAGGGCCCGTAGATGTTCTGCGGAAGAAGCAATGCATCCGGAATAAACTTGGTATACGTAAAGGGATAAATGGGAAGTGGGCCCAACAAATTTAATAAAAGAAATTAATGTGTTCACTTATAAATAAGGTTTTTGACTCTAAGAATTCATTAATCACTTTTTCAGAGCACTTTTTCAGTTTCCTAACCTAGAAAAACGCACACTTTCCCCCTCATTCAAACTTTCAAAAATCCGTTCCAAACGTCATAAACATCATCATTCTGTAATCGATTATCATTGTCGCGAAGATGGCAAACAGATTCGCGAAGGAGCACAATGTGTGCGCATTCTTGAATGCTGATGATCCTGCTGCTGTAGGATGTCGAGATATCATCAGATATCTTCGACGGTCCAGGCTCTTCTATGCCTTGACGGTTGATCCTGTGATTCATCAATCACACATTGTCAATTTCTGGAATTCGGCACGAGTAGAACAAGCTGGAGATGACGAAGTGATTGTTGCTGAAATCTTGACTGAGAGAATAAGGATAGATGAACAAACAATCAAAAGATCTCTTGAGCTGGGCGAACGTGAGGTGGGCCATCCTGATGTATTCGAGAATGAATACATTGAGAAGGTGTTCAACCTACTTGGGTATGATGGAGATTATGAGAAAGGCGAAATCAAGAAGGGAAGGCTATGCAATCCCTATCGGTTCCTGTGCCACACTTACCTGAAGTGCATCTCCAACAGGAAGGCAGGGCTAGATAGGTTCTCTCAACACATCTCATCAGGAATCATTGGGATCTTTGAGGGTAGAACATATAACTATTCTAAGTACATTTTCAACTGCCTCTGTGATCAAGTTAAACTACAAAGGAATGACAAGATGTTTATGTTTCCAAGATTCCTGCAACTGATCATCAATGCTGAACTCCCTAGGATTGCAAAGGAAGGGGAAGTGTTTATTCAAGCCCACCTAGGAAGATCAGTGCTAAACAAAATCAGTGGCAAGTATCAGGGTGAAGACATGCCCATGTTTGCACATGTTGTGGATGCTCAGGCCAACATACCACAAGAGTTGATATGGATAGATGAAGAAGCAGAGACATCTGCTGAATCTGTACAAGCATCACATATACCAAGACAAACACCTACTCACCAACCTCAATCACCAGCCAGCATAAACACCGAACCCGTCTCACCTATTCATCACCATGAATCCCCATAACTAATATCTTCATCTTCCACCAATAACACCCAGCCGATCTCACCAGTACAACAACAATCACCATCACCTTCTCATTCATCCTCACATCACACCCAACCTTTCTCTCCAATCCAAATCCAATCTCCTATTCAACCACTTCCATACACACCAAAGCAACCATCTTCGGAAAGTACTAGCACTGAACAAATTGACATGACTGAGTCCTTGAATTCTGTTTACACAGGAGAGATTGAGTTGATGTCACAAGCTAGCACTGTTCCCATTTCACCCACAAATTCTGAGAACCAATTGCCATCAGATCACACTGAACCAATATCACCAATTCTTGATGATCAGCCTGCTGATGAGCAAATGGGAGCAAAACAAGAGATTGAGGAGGATGTGATTGCCTATCATAAAGATGACTTAAGTGATAGTGACATCCCAGACAACAAAAGCTATTTGGTTACTGAGTACAACAAATTAGTACTCAAATCAAACAAGCGAAATCAAAGAATCCAAGAGCTTATAGGAATCATTCAAGAAAAGGATGAAGAGTTGATGAAGTATGAAGCCAGATTGAAAAGGCTGAGAGAGGATGCCAAAAGCAACAATGAAGTAATTGATGCATTTCTTCAAAATGGACAAGAGTTGCAGGCATCATTGAGAAATGAGAAAAGTGCCAAAGCTTAGCTGATCAAAGAGAAAGATGAAGAGATAAATCAATTGAAAAAGAAGATTTCTGCTCTGGAATCAAGGGAGGCCCCAAGTATTGAACAATCTAAACAATCAACTGAAGCTTCAAAGAAACTAATTAAGTATTCAAGAAAAAGACAATACTTGGGCTCTATCAAGAAGAAGACTGAAGAAGAAGCTTCCCCAAAAAGGCAAAAGCTGACATCTCCTGAACATGCACCTTCAGTAGATTTATCTACTGTGAAGGTATCATCTAGTGATGCTGATGAAAGTGATGAAGAATGGGAGGAGATAACCAAGATGGAGTCTCCCACTGAGTAAAAAGAATCAAAGGCCGATGACCTTCTAACCACTGAAGATATCATGGAAGAGAGGCCTGAATCAAGTATGTTCATGACCCTCATCAACCATGGTTTTCCATATGACATGGTTGAGAGGATGAATTTAACTGAAATGAAGAATCTGCTGAAAGAATTTGAGCTTGCAAGATTCATACTCCCAAACTGTGATTATGAAGCCTTCACAGTATTTCAATCAGTGGAGAAAATCAATAAAGATATGGGCCATTGTGACACAGCAAAACTAACCAAGTACAACATGACATGCTGGTTACAAGGCCACAACTACAAACCACATAAGCTAAAAGGTAGAACAACTGGTGAACTACGAAGGATGATGGAGCATGTAATGGGAGTGGAACTTGAAACTGGTGTCAAATTCAGAACTACTGCTCCACATCCATCTCATTACTAACAAAGCAAACTGCTTGCTTATCCAATAACTGTTGAACCTAAGGATCAACACAAAGAAAAAGACAAACTCATCAGAGAACCAAGGGAAGTCATCCCAGGCAAAGTATGGCCTCTTGGTACTACTGTGAGAGAAATCACTGATCAGAAGTCCACACTGATTCAGCTGATTGATCACCTCACAACTCCCAACTCTGCTGAAGAAAACAAGATCATGGCCTAGAAATATGATCAAGAGTGGGATTGTGCTGTGATCAAAAGAACATCAGGAAGAGTTGACTACTTCCATGATGTGTTTTCAGTTCTATGCCTACCTGAGAGTGATCTCAAAGACCTACAAAGCCTTACTATTACAAATTACCCAATACATCCAAGGGGCAGGGACTTCTCAAGCATAGTAGGTAAACTAAAACAAAATTCAAAGATGATGTGCTGGCTAAAGCCAAGAGAGAAGATAATGAGCACAGAAGAAAAGTAAAAGGAGTGAAAAGATATAAGTCCAATGCCTCTGAATCCGTGGATGATGAATTTTTAAAGAGGGTTGGCTACAACAATAGGAACTCAACAGCAATCAAGCACATTGAAGGAACTCAATATACACTCCCTATTACTGAATGGGGGTATGTTGAGAGAAGAAAATAACTTGTGCTGCTGAGGAATGCAGAGAACAAAAGGGCTGAACGGATCAGGATTTTTGATCCTGTGGAAATCAAGCTACTTCATCCCAGTTACACCTCATATTTGCATGACAAATTCTTTCCTAAGCTAAGTGATGAAGCAGCTCAAATTGACTTGTTCTTGCATGTGCATGTGATCCAAGTAATAGACAAACTTCATGCAAAAGCCTACAAAAGACGAAGACATAATGCTGGCTTGCTGAAGGGAACAACATACGATGAAGTCACAGAACGACTCTCTGAACAGGATGAACTTGAAGTGGTGAAGAATGACAAAGTCTTAGAGACACTCACTACGGAGGAGGATGTTCTGGGTCTAAGCTACGAGACTCTGAAGAAGATCAACAAAATGGAGATCAAGTACAAATATGATGATCAAAAGGATGCTGTATCTTACTTCTACAACAAAATCATATCAAGAGTCAAAGAGCTTGTAGTTTTGAAGGACTGATTACAAGATCTAAGCCTAAGGGGGAGTATTGTTGGATCTAGGAAGGATAGGACTAGATAATTTTGTATAGGCTTAGAACTTTAGTCAAGTCTTGTAATTAATGATTGTAACTATCAGTATATATATATATGTATGTGCATTGAATCTATAGGTTAACTCATATATATGTGTGTTGCATTGTGATTGTTGACAGGCAAAATCAAAATACTTGGTAGGATTCCTGAAATTTACCGTGTAAGAAACATCTACGGATGAACATTATTGTTAATCTGTAGATATGTTTCTTACAAGAACACAAGTAAATTCCTGCGGATGATCAAGGATTGTATGGTGAAGACTTCTACGGAAGAGAGAATTCTTACGGAAGAACAATACTTCTACGGAAGACCAAGACATCTACGGAATAGCAAAACTCCTGCGGAAGACAAGGCTCCTGCGGAAGTTCAGAACACTTGCATGATTACAATATCAACAAGTCAAACAAAGTCAACCAATCAATATCGAATCCCAAGAGATCCGGTGTTTCCTAACTGATTCCAACCATCTATAAATATGATTCCTAGGTTTCACATCTCGGAGAACACAATCAAGCAATGTTACGGCTGTCAAGCATCACATCATCGTGCAACCCTAGCCGCCGTCACATCAACATCAACATTATTTCAATTCATAGAAATCATTGTTATTAGTCAATCATAATTATTCGTTTGTAATAATTACTCGATAATTAATGAAATACTTTTGAATAATTATTGCCTTCGCATTTACTGTGTTTTTGTGTTTGTGTTCTTCAATAATCATTAAAACAATTAAATGTCAATTAATGATAATTCCGCGATCATTGATTTGATTTTATTTTAATACTGATATTTCATGAATTGAGATCCTTGGATTCACAGTATAGCATGGCGGCGCACGATTTCTCGAACATAGATTTGAGCTAGTTGTTCCATGGAGTACTTTTCTCAGATCGGAATGAAGTGAGCCGATTTGGTCAATCGATTAATGATTACCCAAATACTATCATTTTAGTTTCGGGTATTTGGGAGCTTAGTGATGAAATCCATGGTAATGTCATCCCATTTCCAAATGGGAATCGGGGGTTGCTCGAGTAAACCGAAAGGTCTTTGATGCTCAGCTTTAACCTTTGAGCATGTAAGACATTTTGAAACGTAAAGTGCCACATCCTTTTTCATACCAGGCCACCAATAATTAGAACGAAGATCAAAATACATTTTATCTGCACCGGGATGCACAGAATGACATTACTTATAAGCCTCATCAAGAATGAAAGTACGAAGTTCATCACGATCGGGAACCCAAAAATGATTGAGGAAGTAAATTAAGCCATCGGGTTTGGTTTCTAGTTGAAGTTCGGCTCCACACAACATTTCGTCGTACATGTTACCTTAATCAACGGAGGTGCATTGGGCTCGATAGATGCGGTCTTGAAGGCCAGTTTGAATGATAATGCTATGAAGCAGAATGGATTTGATATTAACTTTTCGACTAAGGGCATTGGGCACAACATTCGCTTTGCCGGGATGGTAGCGAATTTCGCAATCGTAGTCACTAAGTAGTTCGGTCCATCGCCGTTGTCTCATGTTGAGATCTTTTTGGTTGAAAATGTGTTGAAGACTTTTATGATCGGTGAATACTACACCTTTTGTACCATAAATATAGTGTCTCCAGATCTTTAAAGCGAAAAAGACGACACCAAGTTTGAGATCGTGAGTCGTGTAATTTTTCTCGTGAACTTTAAGTTGTCTTAAGGCATAAGAGATAACTTGACCTTGTTGCATGAGAACGCATCCGAGACCTTGGTTGGATGCATCGCAAAATACCACAAAGTAGTCGTTTCCTTCGGGAAGGGCTAAGATAGGAGCATTACAAAGCATATGCTTTAGAGTTTGGAAAGCTTCTTCTTGTTTCGGTACCCATTCATAAGATTTTCCCACATGAGTTAATGCGGTGAGAGGTAACGTGATTTTGGAGAAGTTCAGAATGAAACGCCGATAATACCCGGCCAAACCACGGAAGGATCGAACTTCCGTAGGAGTGGATGGAGTCTTCCAATCTTTTACAGCCTTAATTTTAGCGGGATCAACATGAATACCTTTATTGTTAACGATGTGACCCAAAAATTGGACTTCCTTTACTCAAAATTCACATTTTAAAAATTTTGCATAAAGTTGTTCTTTTCTTAGGAGATCGAGAATGGAACGTAAATGATGCTCATGCTCGGCTTTGGTTTTGGAAAAAATATGGATGTCGTCAGTAAAGACAATTACGAATTTATCCAAAAATGGTTTGCAAATGCGGTTCATGAGGTCCATTGGTTAATCCAAATGGCATTACCATGAACTCGTAATGTCCATACCGAGCACGAAAATTAGTTTTGGGAATGTCATCTTCGTGAACCGTAATTGCTAATAACCCGATCAAAGATCAATTTTGGAGAAGCAAGTTGCACCTTGGAGTTGATCAAAGAGGTCATCGATTGGAGGCAGAGGTAACGATTTTTTATGGTGAGTTTATTGAGCTCACGGTAGTCGATACACATCCGAAACGAGCCATCTTTCTTTTTCACGAAGAGAACGGGTGCACCCCAAGGAGATGAACTTGGACGGATAAAACCCTTATCGGAGAGTTCTTGGAGTTGGTTTGACAATTTTTGCATTTCCAAAGGAGCTAAACGATAGGGAGCCTTGGCTACGGGAGTTGATCCGGGCACAAGGTCGATTCAAAATTCGACGGGAGGGATGGGTGGAAGACCGGAGACGTCGTCAGGAAAAACGTTAGGAAAATCACAAACAACGGGAATGTCTTGAATTTTTCTTTCTTCGGGGTCTTTTGCCACCGCTTGAGCTAGGAATGGAACGTACTTTTGGCGCACGTACTTTTGAGATTGAGAGTACGACATAAGGTTGAGCTTTTGGGAGACGTTTTGCCAAAGATTTTGAGAGTTTTACTGTTGGCGAGTGGAACTCGAACAAACTTGTCATAGCAAACAACTTCGACACGATGCAAGGCTAACGAATCCATGCCTACTATGATGTCAAAACTTCCCGTTTGCATCGGGATGAGGTCAATCGATGTCACACCCCCGCTGATACCGGAAACACGGGGAATGCAAGGTAAACGGGATCGTCATAACACATGGTATATGATAGAGTAGCAATAAAGATATGATGACAAGCGTGTCATGATGACAACCGAACACAAATGGAGGCTTGTGTCGTGTATAATCAATGTTCACGACAGCATAGTCATAAGCACATCATAAATGATCACATAAACATTAAAGGTAACTTGTAATGTAAATTCCCACAACTCGGGAACAAGTGTTCAAAAGAATGTTAATTGTTTAGTGGACTGCAACAATGTACAAAATGTATGTTCAGTCTCAAAATGCATCCTAGGGTCTCCACTAAAAGGCAGCACTCCTAGAACTTCAATTACCCTGATCACCTGAAAATAAATGCTCAAAACGGTCAACATAATTATTGGTGAGCTTCGCAGGTTTTAAGTAATAAAAGATGTTAAGATGAAAACAGTAAGTAAGTTTAATAAAAGTTACCGCGACCACACTTATGTATAGGCGGTTTTACTAGTTATAAATAGCTACAACCAAACCTAATGTTCGGTTCCTCACGGGAATTGATGGCTGTAAAGAAAGTATTCTCAAGCATAAGTAGTTTAATAAGACGTAGCAAGATCCACAGCGCATACGTATAGGGTATAACCAAACCAGTCCTTAGGTCCCATAACCGGGATTAATGGTTATATATATAAAAAGGTTTTCCATAGCATAATAAGTTTAACTTGACGTAGCAAGATCCACACAGCGCATACATGTCAAGTTAAACAGGACGTAGCAAGATCCACACAGCGCATACGTATAGGTTACAACCAAACCAATCTTTAGGTCCCAATTACCGGGATTAATGGTTGTAATGGATGATCGGCTTAGAAGAACCACACAGAAGAACCACACAGAAGAACCACACAGCCGAGAGCATCCAAGGTCATTGGCATCCACAAGTAGCATAAATCAACACGTAACATCAAATAGTAGTGCATGGTAGTGTAAAACCCTTAAGTAACATACATAGGGTAACATAGCACATAGTTCAAGTTCATATAGCAGCAAACAGTCAGGATCATCATGTAACCCGGTTTGAGCACATTCTTAGTATACCGGGGATGCTTATGTATAGGGTCCTCCGCAGCATTCCCACCACATCCGCGATATACATAGAATGATACCTAAACCAGCTACATGACATCCATTTATCCTTAGTATCAATCAACAAGTTTAGCAAGGTAAGTTACTATATATAAGTAGTAGCCAACTTCCACTAAGGAAGGTGCCTGAAATTAAGTAAATAAGTGAGCATTCTTTTCCCCCAAGTAGAAAATATTCGAAAAGGTTTTATAAGCGTAAAAAGGGGCCATGAAACTCACAGAACAGATGATAAGCACAATCGATGTAAGATTCCCTGGGATAAGATGCTAGGAACCGTCAAACACCTATTGACCATTACTGACAAGCATAAGTAAGGGAATATAGAACATAATATGATAGTCGGTTAGTTTCGGCGTTTCGGTTCGGTCGTGAGTAGTACACACAAACAGACACTCACACCTCATACCTTATGTAGGTACAAGTATGTAAAGATAGCCATCATTGCTATGACATTCGAGCAATGACATTATTTCTGATGTCACCTCATCAACACAAGACACTCAAAAGAAAAATCACACATACACGCATCGTTAATCACACAACCGGACCTGACGCACGACTGACACTCCATTCACACGAGTGGACTTTCAGTCGTACGAATCAGCTACTTTCGTATAATTGAACCTTCATTCGTGTGACTAAGCCTTCAGTCGTACCATGCAATACCAGTCGCACGACCCAACAGCCAACCGCGCGACTCAACGTCCCTTCGCGCGAATCAGCTTCATTCGCGCGAGTGGACCTTCTTTCGCGCGACAGGCATCTGATCGTGCGACTCACACACGATCGCACACACATACAGTCGCATGGCCCAGTCACGCGACAACCCCTATCGCGTGACAACTCCAGTCGCGTGACAACCCTCTCATTCGCACCCACCGACAGCCGCGCGACACAACCGCGCGACTTACCCAATCGCACAGACTCAAGTCGCACACACACACCCAGTCGCACGCCCCATTCGCGCGATAATCCCATTCGCGCCGACGGGGGTCGCGACTGCAGGAAGTTACAGGTCGGCCTTCGGCTGCCTGAACACGAGTTTTACCCAACCAAAACCTCCAGAACTCATATTCTAACCTATCTAGACAAGAAGCACACTCAGAAACAAGACATACAAGCCCACACGACCTCATGTGCTCGGATGAACCCGAGCACCCGAAAACCCTAAAACGCAGCAGCTAAATCGGGCTAAAACGAGGTAAGTGATGTTATCTACCTGCTAGGAACGAGTATACACGATGATAACCGAGATTTGAAGATGAAAATGCGACAAACGATTCGATTTTTGGTGTAGGCTAGAGAGAGAAAGTGGAGAAGATGAAGATGAAGTGGTGAAGAAGGTGAAAAAGTGTGAAAAATGGCTGGGAAGGGGTATTTATACCCAGCCTAGTTTCTCAAAATATCAAGTTTAGTCCCCGAACTTTGCCCCCGGGTTCCCAAATTTTGTTTCGGTTGAAAACGTTATAATTTAGTCTTGTTTTATTGATGATAAAATGTTATTAATGTTATTTATAAGTTAAAAATGATTTTTATTCGTGACAATTATTTTAATATAAAAATGACGTGTTTAGTGTTAACGGGGCAAATCTTGGAGAAACGTCTTAACATAACGACAAGTCTAGCAACGATAGCTCGCATATAAGGATAACTAAGCAAGCATGCAGGCATAATATCCACATAGATGGGCTATAAGGGTGAGGGATGACCGACAACAAAACTAACAGATTACGTCGATAGACGGACCTTTGGTGACGGATGTCACAGTATTCCTCAGTAATCAAGGCTTTGAATTCATCTCAGGTCATCTGCATCGCAGATTCCCTTCCCCTAGCTTGCACCTGGGTGTTCCACCAGGTTAGTGCTCTGCCCTACAGTGAGCACGTAACATACTTGATCCGCTGGCTGTCGAGGCATTCACTGATGTCGATCACAGCCTCCATTTTCTCAAGCCATCTAATCAGGGCTATTGCCCCACCTTTACCATCAAAATCTCGGGGCTTACAGGCCACAAACTCCTTATAAGAACAGCCCCGTTTGGCGTTAGCAGCCCCAGCTTCATTGCCTGCAGTACCACCATTTTCGGTCTCCTGATTGCTTTCATTCCCAATCGGGTTCCCAGTGTCCTCGTTTTCATTACCACCATCCCCATGGGGGTGGTTTTGCTGTTGCAGGGCGTCGCTCACCTGAGCTACGATAGTCGAAATCAGGGCAGTTAATTGTTGAGCAATTAAGGCTGCCATATCAGCATTTCCAGTCCCTTGGGTATTGCCAGAAGGGCCTTCATTTGCTATTGGAGGTCTACCCCTGCCTCTGCCTCTACCCCTTGGGGCTTCACTTCCGCTACTATTGCTGCGGGTAGATCTTCGAGGCGGCATGTTCTATTCATACAAGAGGCAACAAATAAGCTTTAGTCACCTTAAGATACACAAGTGCTCCACTTGTCAAGTTCCAACATCTCATGTTCCGGTCAGTCAAGATCACCATGCAGCCCATTTTAAGCATATTCTCGGTATACCGGTAGTGTTTATATATAGGGTTCCCCGCAGCGTTCCCACCACACCCACGATGTACCGGGAATGATGCCTAATCCGGTTACATGACACTCGACCTTCCTTCACATCATATCCATAATAATCCATCAAGTCAACTGAGAGCCAAACATGTAATCACGTATAGTCTAGCGGAGGTTGTCTATCTCGCGTCCTTGGGAGGACTCAGACATGGCCTCCTCGGGTCGATCTCTCAGTGTATGAGGTCAAGCGCGATGTATGATCTGTGAAGATCTCTTAGGGTCTCAATACCCGAATTTTGGCTATGATAACTTGGCGCACAGAGGGAACGGAAGATCCAATAGGAAGCACCTCATGAGGGACAAGCACAAGGGCTCAAACACAAGGTGAAGATCACATGACAGTAGGCTAATTGAACATGTAAAGAGGAACACATACACGAGATATATAAATGCACACAAGCTTAAGCATGCAAATCTACATGAAGGTTCCTAGGTTATAGTCTCTGATACCAGTCTGTCACACCCCCCGCTGATAGCGGAAACACGGGGAATGCGAGCTAGACGGGATCGTCATAACACATGGTATATGATAGAGTAGCAATAAAGATATGATGACAAGCGTGTCATGACGACACCCGAACACAAATGGAGGCTTGTGTCGTGTATAATCAATGTTCACGAAAGCATAGTCATAAGCACATCATAAATGATCACATAAACATTAAAGGTAACTTGTAATGTAAATTCCCACAACTCGGGAACAAGTGTTCAAAAGAACGTTAATTGTTTAGTGGACTGCAACAATGTACAAAATGTATGTTCAGTCTCAAAATGCATCCTAGGGTCTCCACTAAAAGGCAGCACTCCTAGAACTTCAATTACCCTGATCACCTGAAAAGAAATGCTCAAAACGGGCAACATAATTGTTGGTGAGCTTCGCAGGTTTTAAGTAATAAAAGATGTTAAGATGAAAACAGTAAGTAAGTTTAATAAAAGTTACCGCGACCACACTTATGTATAGGCGGTTTTACTAGTTATAAATAGCTACAGCCAAACCTAATGTTCGGTTCCTCACGGGAATTGATGGCTGTAAAGAAAGTATTCTCAAGCATAAGTAGTTTAATAAGACGTAGCAAGATCCACACAGCGCATACGTATAGGGTATAACCAAACCAGTCCTTAGGTCCCATAACCGGGATTAATGGTTATATATATAAAAAGGTTTTCCATAGCATAATAAGTTTAACTTGACGTAGCAAGATCCACACAACGCATACATGTCAAGTTAAACAGGACGTAGCAAGATCCACACAGCGCATACGTATAGTTACAACCAAACCAATCTTTAGGTCCCAATTACCGGGATTAATGGTTGTAATGGATGATCGGCTTAGAAGAACCACACAGAAGAACCACACAGAAGAACCACACAGCCGAGAGCATCCAAGGTCATTGGCATCCACAAGTAGCATAAATCAACACGTAACATCAAATAGTAGTGCATGGTAGTGTAAAACCCTTAAGTAACATACATAGGGTAACATAGCACATAGTTCAAGTTCATATAGCAGCAAACAGTCAGGATCATCATGTAACCCGGTTTGAGCACATTCTTAGTATACCGGGGATGCTTATGTATAGGGTCCTCCGCAGCATTCCCACCACATCTGCGATATACATAGAATGATACCTAAACCAGCTACATGACATCCATTTATCCTTAGTATCAATCAACAAGTTTAGCAAGGTAAGTTACTCATATATGTAGCAGCCAACTTCCACTAAGGAAGGTGCCTGAAATTAAGTAAATAAGTGAGCATTCTTTTCCCCCAAGTAGAAAAATATTCGAAAAGGTTTTATAAGCGTAAAAAGGGGCCATGAAACTCACAGAACAGATGATAAGCACAATCGATGTAAGATTCCCTGGGATAAGATGCTAGGAACCGTCAAACACCTATTGACCATTACTGACAAGCATAAGTAAGGGAATATAGAACATAATATGATAGTCGGTTAGTTTCGGCGTTTCGGTTCGGTCGTGAGTAGTACACACAAACAGACACTCACACCTCATACCTTATATAGGTACAAGTATGTAAAGATAGCCATCATTGCTATGACATTCGAGCAATGACATTATTTCTGATGTCACCTCATCAACACAAGACACTCAAAAGAAAATCACAAACGCATCGTTAATCACACAACCGGACCTGACGCACGACTGACACTCCATTCACACGAGTGGACTTTCAGTCGTACGAATCAGCTACTTTCGTACAATTGAACCTTCATTCGTGTGACTAAGCCTTCAGTCATACCATGCAATACCAGCCGCACGACCCAACAGCCAACCGCGCGACTCAACGTCCCTTCGCGCGAATCAGCTTCATTCGCGCGAGTGGACCTTCTTTCGCGTGACAGGCATCTGATCGTGCGACTCACACACGATCGCACACACATACAGTCGCATGGCCCAGTCACGCGACAACCCCTGTCGCATGACATCTCCAGTCGCATGACAACTCCAGTCACGTGACAACCTCTCATTCGCACCCACCGACAGCCGCGCGACACAACCGCGCGACTTACCCAATCGCACAGACTCAAGTCGCACACACACACCTAGTCGCACGCCCTATTCGCGCTACAATCCCATTCGCGCCGACGGGGGTCGCGACTGCAGGACGTTGCAGGTTGGCCTTCGGCTGCCCGAACACGAGTTTTACCCAACCAGAACCTCCAGAACTCATATTCTAACCTATCTAGACAAGAAGCACACTCAGAAACAAGACATGCAAGCCCACACGACCTCATGTGCTCGGATGAACCCGAGCACCCGAAAACCCTAAAACGCAACAGCTAAATCGGGCTAAAACGAGGTAAGTGATGTTATCTACCTGCTAGGAACGAGTATACACGATGATAACCGAGATTTGAAGATGAAAATGCCGCAAACGGTTCGATTTTTGGTGTAGGCTAGAGAGAGAAAGTGGAGAAGATGAAGATGAAGTGGTGAAGAAGGTGAAAAAGTGTGAAAAATGGCTGGGAAGGGGTATTTATACCCAGCCTAGTTTCTCAAAATATCAAGTTTAGTCCCCGCACTTTGCCCCCGGGTTCCCAAATTTTGTTTCGGTTGAAAACGTTATAATTTAGTCTTGTTTTATTGATGATAAATTGTTATTAATGTTATTTATAAGTTAAAAATGATTTTTATTCGTGACAATTATTTTAATATAAAAATGACGTGTTTAGTGTTAATGGGGCAAATCTTGGAGAAACGTCTTAACATAACGACAAGTCTAGCAACGATAGCACGCATATAAGGATAACTAAGCAAGCATGCAGGCATAATATCCACATAGATGGGCTATAAGGGTGAGGGATGACCGACAGCAAAACTAACAGATTACGTCGATAGACGGACCTTTGGTGACGGATGTCACAATCGAGAATTTACGCTTGCAAAGAGTGAGGATGCAATCGCGGATGACCGAATCAATAGTGATGGAGCTACCATTGGCGACTTCGCAGAAAAAGGTCAAGAAAGTTTAGTACGGGGTACGGCAAGGGTTGATTCAAATTTAAATGAAATAAAACTCCTATCAGCTCCGGTATCGAATAAAATTAAAGCTAAATGCTCATTAACTAAAAATGTACCGTTCACCACGTCGTTGGCAACATGGGCTTGGTTGGCATTCATCATAAAAGCATGTCCTTGGTTGCCGTAGGTAACCTACGAAGCTTGCAAAGGCGGGAAGGAGGAACTTGAATTTTTTGAAGCGGTTGAACCGGAGGAGCCATAAGTTGCGAGACTTGAGGTTGGTAAGTTTGCAGTTGGTACGCTTGAGTTGTGTAGCAAAGTGCGGGCATGATTTGGTTTTAATTTGCAAAAGTGAGTCGGGGACAAGCATTGCGAAAGTGATTTGGGTCTCTGTTGGTACACATGTCCCCAGTTCTAGTCTAGTGAGCTTAAATGTAATAGACTTTCTTTTCTTGTTACACTTATGTAATGTTTGATTAATACAAATGAGAAACTCTTCGATATATGTTATTGGTTGTTTAATGTTATATCTATTTAAATTATTTATTTTTACACACATATATAACAATGTTAAATAGGTTTACAGTTGTTAGACATAGTTCTGAACCATTAAAGGTTTAAGAATGTGTTTAACTAAGTATCCTGAATCAGTCGCACTACTGGACCATGCAAATGGGCCAATTGCACGACTGAACCAGGTGATTGAGTCAATCGCACGATTGAGTCATAAGAATGACTCAGTCGTACGAATGAATCAATCGTATGACTCAGTCGCACGAATAAGCCAGTCGCTTGGCTCAGTCGTACGAATGAGAGCTGTAACCTATAAATACCACTTAATTCGTGGAAAAACGTAACACTTCGAATATGTACAACCCTAGTCGACCCAGATCGCCCTGTTCGTCTCTTCCAAGTTCATAAAACGTTTCAGATCATTCCTAGTTTGTTCTTAACGTTTTCCAATCGTTAGGTTTGATCTTGTTAACGTTTTCCAATCTAGTTTCAGCCGTCTAGGGTGTAAAAACTTGCGTTTTAGGTCAAAGTGTGTGAAAAAAACCCCCCGATTTCAGCAGTCTCAGTCGCACGATTATCTCAATCATACGACTGAAGTCCAGTCGTCTAGTTCAATCGTACGATTGAATTCAGTCGCTTGTTCAATCGCCCGGTTGAGTCAGTCGGTCTGTCCAGTCGCTCAAGTGTCACAATCACCTGTCCAGTCGTACGATTGAGTTCAATCGCACACTATTTGGGTCAGTCGCCTCTCAATCGTACTCTCCAGTCGCCCAAACAGTTCATACTTCAAGTTTAAACTAAGACAATATGGACTCCGAAAATTTTGCCTTCTCAGCTGGAAAGGACTCTAGGATTCAGAACCTTATGTTACTGGAAAATAAAATTGGAAACCACAATAAACCACCTAAACTATTGTCTATTGATGAATTTCCTCAGTGGAAACAAAGATTTGAAATTCATCTAAATGGTGTGGATACCAGTTTGTGGAACTCGATTGAGATTGGATATAACATGCCCTTTGGTGCTGATGGCATACCGTTGACTTTAAGTGGACTAAGTGATGCACAAAAGGTTACCTATAATGCTGAAAAGAAAGCTTATGCAATGTTGACACAGTCGATTCCCATAAACATTTTCCATCAATACTCAGAGCACAAACAGAGCAAAAAGTTATGGGATGCTCTTGAGAAGAGATATGATAGCAATTCAACACTTAAGTCACTGAAGGCTAAAGTGTTGAAGAAAGAGTTTTACAACTTCTCGTCTATTGGGAATGAAAGCTTGGATGAGATTATTGATCGCTTCTACCATCTGATGAGTGAACTTCACACTCATGGAGTTAAGACGTCTAAAGAAGATAAAGTTACAAGCTTGGCTGAGGGTCTACCAGAAAAGTGCGATTCCTTTATTTCCACTTTACGCTATAACTCAGTTTTGGAGACCTTGGATATTAACGACTTCATCCTGAAATTGAGAGAGGAAGAGGTGGGACACAAGTACAGAACAAAAAAGGAGCTTACACTCAAGATCCATCACTCTACAATGTTACTCCTACTTCTACTTCAACCTCCAAAACCTCCAGTGCTCCTCTATAAACTGCTTTTGTGTCAAATGCATCACCATCAGCTGATCAAGGCTCATCATCTGCTAGTGAGTCACATGGTGCATCTGGGGTTCTTCAAAGTCCTATAGTTACTCAATCAACAAAGTTAATGACTGAAAATTTGGGAAAAGTAACTGTGGAGGTTGCAAAGGAACACATGGATCTACTTGCTGCAGTAGTTCATTCCTATGATAGTTTAGTGGCCGGGAAGATTGGAAACTGCCACCTGGCTGATGAAGACTACGAGCAGGTGGATGAGAATGAGCTGGAATGTATGGATATAGTGTGGGCTCTAGCAAGTGCTATGTGACGAGCTAAGAAGTTTGTGAAAAAGACGGGACAGAATCTAGTGGCTACCAAAGATACTACTTTTGGCTTTGACAAGTCCAAGGTCACTTGCTTCAACTGTGGTGAAAAAGGCCACTTCAAGAGGGAATGTGTCAAACCAAAGAAGACTGGCAACGGGAATACCTTCTCTTCTTTCAACAAGCAAGATAAGGAGAAAAAGACAGCTCCCACAAACAGTGACTCCAAAGCTATGGTTGCTCAAGGTGATGAAAGACAGGATTGGCCCTTCCGGTTCTTATCTGATAGTGAAGCCAACATAGCATCCGTTAATGATCTAAATGAAGACTCAGTGAGTGAGGGGAGAGCTCAGCTAAAATTGATACGGCTGAAATGGAAGAGACTTTAGCTGCCGTTAACCAAATTGTTGAGAATGAGCTGAATGCTGAATCTGAAGCACAACCACAGTCTCAAAATGTTTTCATGGCCGGAACATCCACATCTGCACAGGTAGAATCAAAAGATGAACTGTTCGCTAAACATACATGTGTTGAATGTGAAAAATTTAGGGAAAGCATTGACTTAAAATTTGCTAGGTTATTAGATCACAATGATAACTTAGTAAAGGACTTAAAATTGTGCACAGAGGCTAACAAAGTTTTAAAACAAAATGAAAGCAGTTACAAAGAAAAGGTTGAGGCTCTAAAGAAACAATTAAGATTGAAGTTGTTGCATTCAACCAAGAGAATGATATTAAATTCTATTTAAAGACCATTGAAGAAACTAAAAAGGATAAAGCAGTTTTACATGTTGAAAATGAGTCTTTAAAACAAAAACTTCACAGTCTTGCAAGTTCCTCGCACATTTTGAAAAACTTGATTAAGGAACGCAACAACGGAGAGGGTTTGGGTTATAAAGTTGTGCCCCCACCACATGAGGTTCTATTGAACACCAAACAACATCCAATCAATAATAATCCAATTAAAGATCATGTGGTAACAACTCCTCTAGTCAGTGACCCGGACACAGCAGTTAAACCTGTTTCTTCGGGTGCTGATCAGAAACCCTCAACATCAGGCACAACTGGAAATGAAAAATGGGTGGAAGAGAATGTTCAAGCATCTCTTAGGTTGGGTTCAAAGTCTACTAACACACAATCCAAGATTTCCAAAACCACTCAAAATAAACCAGTTAAGAAAGATAACACTCATCTTCAATGGCAAATAAATCATAATGTTAAACATGTTAAGTTTGTCAAGGAAGGTGAACATCAAAAGACCGAGACCAAAGAGCCTATACCTGAGATCTACTCCCCACCCCACAAGAGATCTCCTAGTCCCTTTGAAAGGAGAACCTGTTATGCTTGTGGTAAACGAGGTCACATATCTTCTAGTTGTCCCCGCTATCAGACATCTAGGGTTAAGGTTGAACTGGACAAAGAAGTTACTCAGTTCCCAAAACAGAGATCTAAGACCCCAGTTAGGTCTAACACACCTGCTAGGTCTTACACATCTCCTCAACACCACAGACAACATAGATAAGTCATTGGCAAGTCTGTGATGCCTGAGGTGAAACCAGTTCTAGAAACTAAACCAAGGTTCAAACTGTTAATCAATCAACTGTTTATCACAAACAATCTTTTCATAAAGATGGTATGTGGAAAGCTAAAATGTCTGATATGTCTGATAGCAGTGACAAACTGAAGGTTGAAGTCCTACCAACTGACAAAGGACAGTGGGTAGAGTTCATAATGTGTGATGCCTCTGGGAAACCCAAGCCAGTTAAGGCTTGGGTCCCCCTCCTTAACTAATCGTTTTCAATTATGTGCAGGTTGTCCGCTACAGTGCTTCTACCAATACATGGATTGTAGATAGCGGAGCTTCCAGGCACATGACAGGAAATAAGTCTCTCCTTTACAATGTAAAACAACTTAAAGGGGGACACGTTTCCTTTGCTGGTAACAAAGGAGGATACATTACCGCTCAAGGCGAAGTAGGTAATGCGAAGGTAAGATTCGACAAAATCAATTATGTTCAACAGTTAGAAAACAATTTGCTTTCAGTGTCTCAGATATATGACAAGGGTTTCAAAGTGATGTTTGACAATAGCAAGTGTTACATACTAAAGAAAAAGATAGAGATTCCAGAGGAGCAGGTTTAATGTCAGCATCCAGGTACAATGATTTATATATATTGGATATGTCTAATGCTTCTTCCTCTGAGTCTACAGTTCAGTGTTTCTTATCCAAAGCAACAGAGAAGGAATCCATCTCATGGCACAGAAGAATGGGACACATTAATCACAGGAAGATGAATCATCTGATTCATAACAACTTAGTTGATGGAGTTACTGTTAAGAACTTCAAACTTCCTGATTTCTGTGTCTCATGCAAGAAGGGAAAGCAGACCAGGAGATCTCACAAGACAAGTATGTCAATTCTATAGAGATGCCCCTGGAGCTACTGCACATGGATGTATTTGGTCCAGTAAGCACGAAGAGTATAGCACGAGACTGGTACTGCTTTGTAGTCACAGATGACTACTCATATTTTTCTTGGGTGATGTTTCTGAAAGCCAAGTCAGAAACGTTTGAATCATTCAAGGTGCTCGTCACGACGCTGGAGTCACTCTACAACCTGAAGGTTAGGAAGATTCGTTCCGACAATGGCACAGAGTTCAAGAATCAGTGGATGGATGCTTTCTACAAGGAGAAAGGAATTGTTCATCAATTCACCTCAGCATACACGCCACAGATGAATGGAGTTGCAGAACGAAAGAATCAGAGCTTGATCGGGACTGCGAGGACAATGTTGGCAGATTCTAAACTTCCAGTACCGTTCTGGAATGAAGCAGTTGCAAATGCTTGCTACACACTTAACCGTGTGTTAGTAGTCAAAAGGCATGGCAAGACTTGCTATGAGTTGCTTCAGAAGTGAAAACCTAACTTGGAGTATCTGGAACCATTTGGAGCTCCATGTACCCTGTTAAAGAAGTCTCAGGAAGGCAAGTTAGCGAGAAAGCTGATCAGGGGATTTTTCTAGGATACAGCATTCCAGACACACGAGTTTACAATAACTCAACAGGTCAGGTTGAAGTGTGGTGCAATGTAGATGTGCAAAGATACACCACCCCCCAGTTGGAAAAGGTCCATCGTCATTCTTTGATTATGATGGCTTTTTCAAATCCTTTAATCTTCCTCAACTTGATTCAGATGATGTGATTGCTACTCAGTTGATGTACGATGTCCTAAATACACCAAATCTGGATTCAAGCAACACGACACCTGCAGATGGTGCTTCAGGTTCCTCAACTCCTGCTCAGGATGAGAGTGATGATTCATCAGACGATGAAGAGGCAGCTGAACCAGACATTGAGCATAATGTTAATTAAGAAGTTGGCTCGTCAGCTGCTGAACCGGCATTGGGAAATCTGGATACTGAACCGGTAGTCACAAACATGGATTCTGAAGTTGTTGTTCCTACAACACCAGTGACTAGGATCAGTGTGAATCATCCCCCCACGGCTATCATTAGGGATATTCAATCCGGTGTGCAGACACGAAATCAGCTGTACTCTGCTGATTATGCTGCAGTCGTGGAAAAGGGATACGTCAATGACGGGGCTTTCTCATGTTTTGTTTCACAAATCGAGCCTAAGTACGTCAGCGACGCCCTCAAAGATGAGGCCTGGGTCAATGCTATGCAAGAAGAGCTGCTCCAATTTAAGAAACTTGGAGTGTGGATACTCATTGACAGGCCGAAAGGCGTGAAAGTGATTGGTACCAAATGGGTACTAAAGTGCAAGAAGGATGACCAAGGTGTTGTTATCAGAAACAAGGCACGGTTGGTTTTTCAGGGATTCAGACAAGTCGAGGGAGTCGACTATAATAAAGTGTTTGAACCGGTGGCTCGAATGGAAGCAATTCGGATATTTCTAGCCTATGCATCGTATATGAAGATCAAAGTTTATCAGTTGGATGTGAAGTGTGCATTCCTTCATGGGGAAATCCGTGAGGAGGTATACGTCAGTCAACCTGAGGGATTTGAGGATCCTTATCATCGGGACAGAGTCTACAAGTTAGACAAGGCTCTGTATGGGCTACGTCAGGCTCCTCGAGCTAGGTATGAAAAGCTCTCCACCCATCTGTTGAAACACGGCTTTTGCAGGGGTGTGATTGACTGTACATTGTTCATTAAAGAAAAGGATGGTGATTTGCTTATGGTGCGGATCTATGTTGATGACATCATCTTCGGTTCCAGAAACAAAGAGTTGTGCAAAGAATTCGAATCTGTGATGATGGCAGAATTTGAAATGAGTGCCATGGGAGAAATGAAGTTCTTCCTAGGATTACAGGTGGATCAAACCCCAACCGGTATTTTCCTGCATCAGAATAAGTATGTCAGCGACATTCTGAGTAGGTTTGATATGGAAAATGTCACTGTTGCCGGTACCCCTCTCGCCACAAATCATGATGTGGCTCCTGATGAGAATGGGGATTTGGTGGATGCCACTATGTATCGTGGGATGATCGGATCTCTCATGTATCTCACTGCCTCGCGTCCAGATATCATGTATGCCACATGTTTATGTTCCAGATATCAAGTGAAGCCAAAAGTGAATCACTTGATTGGGGTCAAGAGGATTTTCCGTTATCTGAAGGGTACTCCAACACTGGGGTTGTGGTATCCTCATGATGAGGACTTCGAGCTAACGGCGTATAGTGATTCGGATTATGGAGGCTGCAAAATGAATTACAAGTCTACTTCAGCAGGATGTCAATTTTTTGGGAGGAGATTGGTGACATGGCAGTGTAAGAAGCAGACATCAGTTGCTCTATCTACTTGTGAAGCTGAATATGTTGCCGCCTCCAGCTGCTGCTCCCAAATCATATGGATACAACAGCAAATGCGGGACTACGGTTTGCATTTCTCTTCTACTCCTATATTTGTTGATAATTCTGCTGCAATTGCAGTAACTAAAAATCCGGTCCAACATCCTAAGACCAAACACATCGGAATCAAATATCACTTTATACGTGACTGTTTTGAAAAGAATTTAATCGATGTGATAAAAATTAATACCGATTTTCAACGCGCTGACCTCTATACAAAAGCCTTTGATAAACCCAGATATTTATATCTGTTAGAGGTCAACGGTGTTAAGAAGAAAAGTGACGTTATCTCAGAAGAACAACAACGTAGTCCGACACTTGTTTAATTTCTTTTTATTTTTTTTATTTTCCAGTTTTTATTTCATTTAATTTCCTTGTCGATTAAAAATCCAAAAACTCAAAAAAAATTTCTCTTTTAGTATTTTAGGGGGAGATTAGGTTATGTTGGTTATGTTCAGTATTTATTTACTCAAAAAAAGGGGGGGAAGGTTAGTTATGTTGAAAATGCAAAGACAGAATGACTGTAAATGTGATTCAGCAAAGTGGAAAGTGATAGTACACATGCGTCGCGTTACTTGGAACACCAAAAGATTTTATGTTTTGCAAGGTTAATTAAATCACAGAAAATTACAAATCAGAGAAGTCTAGGTCTAACATATTAGGAAAATGATAGTACGCTTGGTTGGTACTGTAACTACCCGGAGAAAGTAGATATTGGGTGGTGCCAGTGCATTGTATGATGTGTCGGTAGATTCAACACAATAGATAAGTAGACATCATCAGTGATTTGGCTTAAACTTAAATAATTCAACAAGTTGTGGGTTTTCATGGTATCCCTGGTCTGCACAATCAATCAATTTCCGATAAGGGGTGAGGAGCAAGCAAATGCCACAAATATGAGCAAAGACCTGAAAAACAGAGCAAAAGATGACAAGTGTCACTGAAAACAATGTACATTCTAATTACTGCTCTAAGAAGAAGATAGGTATTGCGCCTCTCTGCTGTGCGATGGCACTGAACTGAGGCTTAGCATAACCTATCCGTTCTAAGAATTCATTGTTGTTTGTGCCTCTCTGCTATGCGATGGCACTGACCTGAGGCTTAGCATCTCTTTGAAAATTCTTAGAACCAAATCTTCTAAGTCCCAAGACCGCTCAAAAATCTCCTGAGGAAGATTGATTACCATATACCTGTGGAACACACAAACACTTGTTGACCTAATTCATGTAATTAATCACTGATGCATGTCAAAAGTCTGTGTATGGATTTAAGTGGACAAGTATACTGACAATCATCGTGGCTGCATTGCCTGATGCTCAAAATCAATGGGTGTTACTTATCATGTCAAGCATGATTCCCAGTTAGATCTTAGAAGTCTTAGATGAGTGAAAACTATGATATGTAATTTATGAAAGTGTTTAAAGTTAAATACAGATGAAAGGTTCCAGGTAATGGTGTTTATGCCTGTCTGATTCCATATGAGTCTGTCCTGATATAATGTCAATGCTAATAGGCTACACTAACCTGCCCTAACAAAAATCACAAAAAAGATGTTTATTTTGTTTGTTGTTTAAAATTTTCAAGTTATATGTATTGTGTGTCAATGTCGGACTGTGCATAATGTTCTCTGTAAACGTCACCAAATGAGCTTAAAGTTTATCTAAACCAATTGTTTCTGAAAGGTTAAATGGATCACGTCTGAGGTGATCGGGTGGATAAATGGATCATGTCTGAGGTGATCGGGTGGATAAATAGGTCATGTCTGAGATGACCAGGTGGATAAATGGATCACATCTGAGGTGATCAAAAAGTCATATTTAAAATGGTCATGTCTGAGATGATCAACCTGCTCATAATGTTTATCTACTGTTAAATGGAACTAAGTGTCGTATGGTAAGAAGGTCAAAATGTCACAAGTATGGCCAGTCGCACGACTGCCATAAGTATGATCCAGTCGTACGATTGAAGCATAAGAATGAGTCAAGTCGTACGAATAGACAATACGACTGAGTCCAATCGCACGATTGGAGGTGACCGACTGTGATAGTCGTACGAGTGACTCTCAATCGCAAGATTGCAGATGACCGAATGGGTGAATCGCACGACTAAAACTCAGTCGCATGTTTCATTCATGCGACTAGGCTCAGTCGCACGACTGAACTATGCGACAGGGCTCAGTCGCACGACTGGGAGTTGCCCTAGTATAAATACAGGTCGTATCGGTCTTAGTCGCCCATTCACCCAAATCGCCCCTCTATACGTACGACTTAAAGAACTGCTGCCAAAATTTCCTTTGATTCACTTTTACCATATATATGTGTGTTCTGACGTTCTATACTGCTTGTACAGGTAATATTTGAGGTGGTTCATCAATAAAACCGAACAATGACAACTCAAATCGCTCGAAGTTTGACCTAACAGTAACCGGGACTTAAAAGAGTCAAAACATCATCAAAACTAAACTTAATGATCAAATAAATGGTACAATTAGTTTAGTCGGCCGTTTCTGAGTGTAGTGAGCCTAATTTCGAAGTTTAACATCAAGTATAGCTCAAAACTCAAATTTTAAATGGACAAACAGTCAAATGAATGACTGGACATGCTGATGAACTTCAATCGTACGACTGAGCTGTCCAATTGGCTCAATCGTACGACTGAGATGGACGAATGACTCAATCGTATGACTGAACCATGCATATGAGTTCAGGCGCACGACTGAGATAGTCGGATGAGAAGTCATGCGACTAAATTCAATCGTTTGACTTAGTCGTACGAATGAATTCAATCGTACGATTAGATCTCAGTCGCACAGTTCAAACGCATGACTGGAACTCAGTCGTTTGTTCAGTCGCACGACTAAACCAAAGCTTAAAGTTCATTAATTGAAATTCATCATCCTCTACATGTGTTAACGTCTATTTGTTTTATGTGAACAAATGGCAAGCAGATGGCCGATGAGCTCTAAGCACAACATCTGTGCTTATCTCGAACTGACTTCACGCAATGCAGCAGATTTCACAGGGATCATCAGCTTTCTACGACGATCGAGGATATATCGAGCTATCTCAGCTCCATGCACACCCTATCTCTCGATTCAGAAGGCGTTATGGGAGAACGCAGTGGTGGATAGGTCGACTGATCCCTTTTCCATCAGGAGCTCTATCTTTGGGGAGCCCATTCAGATTACGGACGAGGACATACGGACGGTCCTTGAGCTAGGGATGATGATAATTGTCCAGCACGTCTGCATCCCCTTACCGTCCGAGGCTGCTTTCTGAGGGCAAAGTACTCGGGGACATAAACTCGAGTATGCTCAACAAGAGCAACTTGAGACCCCAGTTCAAGTACCTTGCCCATATACTTCTACGATGTTTAGCCTCAAGGAAAGGCGGGTTTGATTAGTTGTCAGACCAGATGCAGAGTGCATTTGCTGCTCTGGTACTGAACTTCCCTTTCAGCTTCTCTCGGATGATCTTCACCTATCTGGTGGAGAACATCGAAGCTAAGGGAAAAGAGAGCCTTTGTATCTACCCGCGATTCATTCAGTTGATTATCGACCAAAAGCTTTCTCAACTGCCCAAAGCTCAAGAAGATGCAGTCGTCCTAGAGGTTATGGACGACACTACATTGGGGAGGATGAAAGTCTACCGGGGGAAGCAGGTGAAACCCCGGTAAAGAGGTTGTTTGGGCATCTGCCCAGGACGATTATGTGGCGCCTTCGAAGAAGAAGTGGCGCCACGATGACAGTGAGTCTGATACAGAGCCAATCGCTGTGCTGAGTGATGACTCAGATGATGATGGAGATGATGGTGGAGATCCAGGTCAAGAGACCACTTCTACAGCAGCATAGGGTATATCTCCATCATCACCAACCGCAGAGTTAGAGACTGCTGGATTCCATCAAGGATTCCAGCCTGATGATGAAGAGGCGTCTGATGAAGAACCTCTAACCCGGATAATAGGCAGCCGGGTGGTGGCGACTGAGCATGGGATTAGGGAGGTTAGACGACGCCTGGGAGAGTCTGGGGTTCTATGGCAGTCCCATTTATACCCCAGACACTCCCATCAGCCAAGGGGGAGCATCAGGATCCAAGGGATCCAGGCTAAAGAAAATGGCTCAGCCCCATGGGAAGAAGCCCAAACACTGAAGGCTTACTCTGCTTACTTCCACTACTTCCACCACACACCACTACCCAAACCACCCAAACCACCCAAGCTACCACAACCACCACTACAGCCATTCCACCACCTATCACCTCCACCCAACCTACTACCACAGTACATCCCACTCCATAATCCACTCACATTCCACCTCCAATATTCACCACCACCACAGCCACCACCACTAGCCACCGAGCTGGCCCGTCATCAGTTACTACAGGTTCTCCCCTCCCTCCTATTGGATTGGAGGAACAGCTAGCAGCACTCAATAGGATGGTGCTAAAGCTGCTAGCTGCTGATGAAGAGAAGACAGCAAGGCTGCTTCAGCTTGAGGAGCAAGATTCTTCTCAACCAACTCAGATTGCCCAACTCCAGAACGGAATGTCCAGTCGACTCAAAAGATATAGGAGTTGGAGTCTGCAAAGAAGATTATGCTCAAGCTAAAGGGGTCTCAAGCTGATCCTCTTAAGATAAGAAAGGGAGACGGTGATGATGGTGATGATGAAGATGATGATGATAAGGAAGATGATGAGGAAGAGAATAGTGATGATGATGATGAAGGGGTGATAGCAAGGATCAAGAAAAGGATGATGATGATGATGAAGGGGATGCAGATGCATCTGCCTCTGCTCCTGGTCATGAGCAACGAACCAAGAAAAGACAAGATCGGGGAGCGTCGTCTGCTACCCCGCCTACCTCCCTATCTCCCGAAGATCCAGCGATGATTCAAGGCAAAGTTCAGGATTAGATGTTTATTTATCATTAAACTTTTGTCCTTGTAATCATGTATTTAATATATGTTTAATGTAAATGAATGAAAAGTTAAAATGACATTGATTATATGCTTAATGTATACTAACATGCACTGTGGTTGGTCAATTGTTATACAGGTTCATCCAAGCAGGCTGACGAGCACGATGTGATACCCCTTCGATAAATCAAGACTCAATTGACAATGATTCTCGATTTGCAAGGAATAGTACATCGCTCTGTTAGTTACACACCTGAAGAGGGCGAGATCATACATGATCTAACTGATGAGCAGATTGCTAAACTATTCAGTCTAAACCCTGATGAGCTGATAAAGGATGCTCCCGAGGTTGACGTAGTGAGTGATGAAGAACTACAGGATGTCGACGAGGTGGAGATAGAGGATGTGACTGCTGATCATTATCCCCAATACACTAACGCCGAAGGCGAAGTGCTACCAGATCTGGGAGATGCATTTGATAGCAGTACATTCGACAAGGTTGAGAAAATGACTGCTGCTAAAGAGCCTATAGCAGAGGATCCTCAGGCAGATGATGCTAATCTTGCGTCTAAAAAGGCTGAGTGGGCAGCCTGCCTTGAGGAAATGAAAAAGCAAAGAGCACCTACAAAGACAAACGCCTACACCAAGCTCTACAAGGTCAAGAAACATCAGAAGGTGTCAGGTAAGATCATCAGCTAGGTATACTTTGAGGATCTCAAAGTATATGCCTTGAAGAGAGAGAAGGGAATAGAGTATTTCAGATTCCCACACGATCTGAAAACTGTCCCTGCTTTTAAGCTAAATCGTCTAGCTAACTTGAGCCTTGACTGGGTTTTGAGAATGATATTCTCAGTTGATGTGAATCAACAAGGATCGAATATGATGATTGAGTCAATGATTGAGTGGTGGAATCAAGCAATCAATGAACATAGAACACTTGATATACTCATAAATGCATACTTGTATTAATCAGATGAACTGTTACAAAGTAAATGCTAGGGTTTTTTGGCATTTTACAGTAACAAGACAGCTAATCTGTATATTCTAATTGTCTATTCTTCATGAAACGCAGATGCTTCAGAAGTCTCAAAAAGATGCAAAAAGTCACCTCACATACGAGGTTTCAATCTATTTATAGGCTGACTAACAGTTTGTACAAAAAGACTAAACTACCCTTAGTCTAAGTCTTCATCAGCATTTGACTGTTGTTCATCCGCATTGACTAATGCGGATGAGTACTTCATCAGCAGCATTGGTGTTTGGTCATCAGCATTGGTTAATGCGGATGAACAAACACGACCGCATTTGTTGCTGATCACCCGCATAGGTTAATGCGGATGAACAAATGGCTTGTCCGCATCTTATCAACTGTCCGCATTAGTTCATGCGAAAGAACAAATGCTTTGTCCGCATTTGTTCTTGGTCTTCCGCATTGACAAATGCGGATAGCCAACACTTCTTTTCTTCTTATGCAGACTTCTGTATCCGCATATCTTCTTGGACTTGGGGAGATTTCCAGCAGAACAACCATCCACCACTTGAATTGGCATGTATGATCCTTTCAGGGTCCAACAATACTCCCCCTAAGGATTATACAACCTAAGTACTTCAAGGGTTTGAGGGTGGATCAGGTTGTGAAGATTTTGCTGGGTCTTGTGCAGTAGGAGGAGATGATGCTGAAGTTGGGTCTGTGTATGATGGGTCCAGAATAGCCTTGATCATGTTGGAGAATTGCTTAGCATCATTCAGCTTCTCTCTGTTCAGAACATGAATCTTCATTTGGCTCATGGGTGTGTATAGCTTCAATGGGAAGCTTCTTCAGTGACACAGGTTCCCAAATTGATATAGTTGATAGCCCATCCCTGTGAATCAGTAGAGAGCCATCAGCATCCACCTCCAACTTCACAATGTTGCCAAATTGCAAAGGAGTCTTCTTCTTCCTCCTTTGTTCCTCCTTCTTAATGATTCTATCATAGGCCATCTTCAGGAGCTTGATGCACTTGAGAAAGAAGTACATGTCAGCTTCACCAAGCTTGTTTCTAATCTCCCTGAAGTGCCTGGTATATATGTAGTGGATATAGGATTCATCAAGCAATCTCACTTCATATCCACTAAACAATCGAATCTCAGCTCCTTCTTTTCCTCCCCACCTCCTTTTAATCAGCAACTCATAAGTCTTTTCGTCATAGTAAACATTTGAGATTGGCACAGAGGTATGAGTACCAGCAACCATCTTTCTTTTCAAGGATTCAGTGGGCTTTACCCTAAGTTCAGGGAATACCACTTCTTCAGCTGGTTTCTTTTTCTTTTCTCTAGGGGATTGACAAAAGATCTATCTTTTCTCATGCAGATAGATTTCAAAGACTTGAAAGTTCTCTTGAACATCCTTAGAATGTCCTCAAACTCATATCCCCTGAACATAGCCCCATGATTTATCAATCTTAAGTTGGCTAGTTCCTTGAGATCATGGATCATTAAAGAGTCCACCAGAGCAGAGTACTCTGTGAAGAATTGGACCAATCCAGATATTCTCTTCACCATGAACATGTTCCAATCACTGTCATACTTCCAGGCTATAATCTTCTGATCTGTCTTTCCTCCTAGAGTAGACACACCCTTTATCATTTCTGCAGTTGTGAGGCCTTCATGTAGTTCAAGTTGAGAAGGCTCAGCAAACCACTCAGGATATCTGTGTAAAATGGGTGCCAGGGAGTCATGATCTCCCTGAGTGAGGCTCATTTGTTGAGCTGAAACTCTTGATCGTGGTTGGGTGCTTGTAATCTCTTCCTCCATTTTCTTCAACCTTTCTTTCTTTTCAAGGATCATCCTAAGGACTGCAGCCCTTAGGGAATTAGTCTTCATGTTTCCCAATTATCTTTTAGTAAATCCTTGAGTTGACAGATAATCCTTCATCTCCTTATCTGTCATACTGTAAGGATCGGGGAACATAGGTTGAGGAGGAGTAGTAGATGTTGCTTTAGAAGTCTTGACTTTTGAAGATTTGGGGGATTGAGCTTTTTCATACTCAGTTTCGACTGTTGGATCTAGCAGCTTGTTTAGTTTTTCTTCTTCTGCTAGCATCCCTTCATAGGTCATCCCAAATACTTCATCTGGGTCATACCCATGATCAATCAAAAATACGGCCTTTTTCATCAACTCATCAGACTTGGCCGATACATTCTTCTCTGCAACATAAGGTTCTTCATTCACAGGGATTTTACTGATCACTGGCTTATCGGCCATGTATCCACCTGGAATTTCACCTTCTTCTAGATCAATTACATCACCCTTCTTTTTCAGCAGAGCTTCTGCTTGGTCATGTTCTTCCAAGAATCCAGCAATAGCTGCTAGACTCCTTGGATCATCTTTCTGCATCTTTTTGGCAGGTTCTTCTTCTACTATAGGCCTCTTTCCTTTGGCCTTTTCCTCAAGAAAGCTCCTTCTTCTGGCATATGTTTGCACGCTTGGGCCAGAAGAGGGTTCAGGCATTTCATCTTCATGTGGGGCTTCTGCAGTCTGTTCCTTTTCAGGAATATGTGCAGATACATCGGCTTGTTCTTCTTCTTGCTTTTGCAGTTCACACAGCTCTCTGATCATTTTCTTTTGTTCCTCAGAGAGTGAAACAGCAGGAACCAATTGCATACTCAATTCCTTTTCAATTGGCACAGGAGATTGAGGTATGACAACAAAAGGTTCAGCATCTGCACGTTGATTCACAATGAAGTCCCAGAAGTCCTCATCAATGACAAATTCTTCAGCTGAGAACATGTCTAGATCTTTCATCATGTTACTGAAGTCTGTTTCTTCAGTGTGGACTTCTTCAGGCTGCTTTGTGTACACTATCATCTCCAAGCTAGATGATTCGGGTACTGATTCACTGGGTTTGGATCCACTAGTTTCTGCCTCTTTTTCAGGCTCAGTGAATCTCTGCTTTTTGGTTAGAGGGAAGTCATCATCACTACCTCCAGAAGATTTTTCATCTTCATCATCTTTTTCATTGCCTCTCCTTCTCTTTCCTTTCTCAGTATCACTTTCATCTTTCTTTCCTTTTTCCTCTTCTTTTTTCAGTTTCACCAACAGTTCTAGCTCAGAGACCCTCTTTTTGAGAACCTCCACTTCCCTTTCAAGGTTATTGATCAAAGTGGACTGTTCTTCGATAAACTCCTCTTGTTCTTCCATGACTATACTTTGGATGTTGAGAGTGTCCAAATGACCACTGACTTCATCCTTTGATAGTCTGAGAGCCTCTTTCAGCATATCAATCTCCTTTTCTTTCTCTTTCATTTTCTTCTCATGCATGCCCTATATTTCTTTAATTCTTTCTCCTTTTCATCCATCTCAAGAAGTTTGTCTTGAATAATGGTAGATCTTCTATTCAGGAGAGTTTCCATTTTAGATATTTCTTCAGAAGATCAGAGATCATCTCATCTTTTTCATCCGGCTTGTTGGTCTCTGATTTAGCAAAGCTCTCAGATGGAGCAGCTTCTGAAGTCACCTTCCTTATAGGATGGGCATATAATCTCCTTATCATCAGATGATGATTTGGATTCATGGCTGGAGCTTGTAGAGTCACCAAACTCTGCATGAGCAGTAGAGGGAGAAGAATGAATAGGAGATGTGTGAGAGTGATGACCTGGTGAAATATGAGGTGAGTGAACAGGTAATGAGTGAGGTGATGAATGGGGTGAGTGTACTGGAGAGATTTGGGGTGAGAGAAAAGTTTGAGGTTGATGAGATTGGTGTGGTGATTTTGATGGTGATGGTAATGGTGAATGAATAGATGGTGATGCTACAGTGGTTTCATGTACAGAAGGTCCAGTGTGAAGATCACCACCTACATCATCATGTGGTCACACTGGCCTTTGTCTATCTTCAGAGTCTGCTGCTTGTTCTTCTTCATGAACAGGCTCATCATCAGGAGCTTCAAATTCTTGTACTCCTCCCTGATCGATCTGTTGCTGCATCCAAGGCAACAGAGGGAAGAAAGTACCACTATGAAAGTTCCTCGGATCTCGTTTTGTGATGTACCTATAGGACTTGGCATTATAGTGAGGGATGTCCATCACTGGTCCTATGGGTGCAAGATCCGGAAATGCTTCATTTATGAGGCACTGTATGAATCTGGGGTACATCAAAAACATATGCCTCCTACCTTCCTGAATGTTAGAGACCATTCCATTGAATACATAAGCAGACATGTTGAAAGGACGGTTAGTGCATAAAGCACAGATGGCAGAGGAGGTTGTCACTTGAATATCATTCCATCCAGTCTTCCTCTTAGATAAGCAGTGTTGATACATATGTATCAAAAATCTCCATTGCAAATCTACCAGACCTTTCACAATTTTTTTTCCTTCATAACCACCTTCATATCCAATATTGGCAAAGAAGGTCATAATGTCATCATCTTCAAGTTCAATGGGGGCATCAGCATCATCTCCAAACTGTAGACACTGTCTCACAGTTTGCTCAATGATAGCTAAGGAATGATCATCAGTGATTCTTCCAGTTAGTGTTCTCACACCATCAACTTCAATCACTTCAGCTGTTCTCCAAAATGACCTAATAAAGGTCTCATAAATGATTGGTCTTACTGTCATGGCATAAGACACTCTTGTAGTAAGGAGAAATCTGATCATATCCTCAGTCCTTCTGCCTCAGTTACATCAGGATCAAGATACCCGCTGACATTATGGAGCTTGCTCCATGTGAGGTTTGCCATGTTACACTACATTTAAGGCATATGAATTAGTGTGATGAATAATGCATATCAACAAATAGTTTGTCATAAATCAGCCTAATTTTATCACATTTTGACTTTTCTTGGTCAAAATGGAGTGTTCATGTATACTGTTTCATATACATTTGATCTTGTCTGATTTAGTCATACAAGTTCATTTTAATGATTTATCTCTGATTACATTGATTATTCTTTCTCAATTTCAACTCATTTTAACCGTGGTGATGCCTTTTGATTTCAGCATTTTAGTATTTACATGCTCTGTTCCTACAACAAATTGAACTTGTGAAAATCCTCCGTTTGTTGAGGTTTACATGATTAGCATGTGTCTTTTTGATGAAATCGACAATGGTTCAGGAACATTTGTTTGATATTGCATGCTTTCTTTTTGACCTAGTTTCCAAAGTTCGTGTTTCTCATTTATGTCCGAAATTTAGGGTTATGAGCAATTTCGGATATTCACCTATCCTTCGATAATACTGTGGCAAAGAGTCGAAGGAGTACGAACGATGATGATTCGAACTTTGATCAGAGGTTTAGAACATGAAGAAGATGACGAAGATGAACAGTAACTTATGGTGGCACTCGTCTCACTTTGACGTCTCTCAATTTTGAAAAATATTAAATGACCTTTCTTTTTGGTTATATAGTCAATTTAATATGGATTTCAATTTTTGACAAGTTCTTAAAACAAATGCGCACAGATTAAAAATTACTGTAACAAATGCGGTTGAAGAAATGTTTATCAGCATTTGTGTACTGTAGCAAATGCGGATGAACAAAATGAGCATTTGTTCACTGTAGCAAATGCGGATGAACAAAAACTTGTCAGCATTTGTTCACTGTAGCAAATGCGGATGAACAAAAACTTGTCTGCATTTGTTCACTGTAGCAAATGCGGATGAACAAAACTTCAACTTTCATCAAATTCGGATGAGTAAACTCTATCCGCATTTCTTCAACTTGTTCTAAATCTCAAGACTAATGCGGTAGAGTATTGTTGTCCGCATTAGTATTGCACATGTTTCAGTCCACAAACCACTACCCGCATTGGTTGAATGCTTGGGTTACCTTCACCCGCATTAACCAATACTCTTACCCGCATTAAGTTTCAAACTTAATGGTTCTACTTTTGTTGGTTTTGGATGAATTTTCTTCAATGCTTTATGAAGTGATGTCATTGACTTTATGAAGTTTGACATTTGCAAGATGTGTCGGTTGCTAGATCTTATGAATTTTGACTGGTTCTGGGTCATCAATTCTTGCTTGGATTGACTTGTTCATCTGTGGTGAATCAAGTTTCCTATTGTTGACTTATCTTGGATTTTTGTGCATCAAGATGTCTGTAAGAACTGAGATACTATGGTATAACTTCTGCAACAACACAGACAGATTTTTTGATTTTTGTTTTTAACTTGTTTTTTGTTTTTCTAATTTTTAAGAAAGGAATCACCTGTACAAAATTGATCAAAATTTTAAATTACTCCCCTAAAGTTAATATCCATAACGGATGGAAACTTTGAAAGATTTGAAAATTTTGAAAGGAAATCTTTTTGTGATTTTTGTTTACTTTATTGTACAAGAAGTAAAGTTATACCTTTCTTTGGGATCATATCAGTCTTATCTTTCACAAATGCAAGCAATTGTTAGTAAAACAGACAATGTCATGAACATATTGATTGTAGGTATGTTTGTCCTCTTAAACTCATAATTGGTTAATATTCTGATGCAAATGATCTTATCATGTTTTGAGTTGATTGGGTATTCAACATGTACCTCACACTCAAAAGCATGGCAAGGTTAACCATCTGCATGCAATGTATGGTAGAACTTTCAACATCTTACATGACCAGGATACTTAAATTTAGAAATCTCATATTACTTGATCCTCATTGGGATTCTTTTAATTTTGATCCAGTTATCACTTTTGATCCACATTGGAATTCTTTTCACTTCACTTTTGAAGGTGATCTCTTAGGATTCTTTTGATTCATTCATTTTGAATGATCTTTATTCTGTTTGTTTCATCCAAGATGGATGTGTTCCTCATGGGGAATCTTGATGGATCTTGACATCAGCACTATGTGCTTGTTTCTCCAGGTCTTTGCTTAGCAAAACAAAGGAGGAACTGATGTGAGTAGAAGAGATTAATAAGTCATCATTACCTGGGGTGTTTGGTTACTACACACACACACATTTGGACAAGTCATAACTTACACATACTATGAGATGACAGCATCACAGTTGAATATAATCTTTAATTTATCACTGCATGTAGTGTCTTGTCAAGTTGAGCCTACCAACATATCAGATAAGTCATGTCAGTCTTTAAGTTTTATAAATCAGCACAGTGAATTATATAATGACTGTAATTATATCATTTCCCATAGATGAACTATATACTTCTTCTTTTGATTTCTTTTGGTATGTTTGAAACATTTGAATGTTTTTGTTTGTTTTTATTTTACTCAAGATTAATCATACCAATTGATTGAACTAAGAATTCAAATCTGGTTGGATCAAATGTCTTAGTGAATAAATCAGCTAATTGATTGTCAGTGTGAACTTGTATCAATTTGATTAATCCTTTTTCAGCACAATCTCTCAAAAAGTGATATTTGATTTCAATATGTTTTGTTTTTGAGTGTTGAACTGGATTATTAGTAATAAAACTGCTGCTGTGTTGTCAATGTAAATTGGAGTATGCAGAAAGTTAAAACCATAATCAAGCATCTGGTTTTGAATCCAGAGAACTTGAGAACAGCATGCTGATGCTGCTATATACTCAGCTTCTGCTGTTGACACAGAAACATTGGTTTGTTTCTTGCACTGCCAAGATACTAGTCTAGGACCAAGAAATTGACAACCACCAGATGTGGATTTCCTGTTAAAGTTACATCCCCCATAATCACTGTCAGTGTATGCATAGAGATTAAAGTCTCCTTCCTTTGGATACCATAGTCCAAGAGCAGGTTTGCCCTTAAGATATCTGAATATCCTCTTGACTGCATTGACATGAGATTCCTTGGGATCTGCTTGATATCTAGCACACACACAAACACCAAGGATAATGTCAGGCCTACTGGCTGTTAGATACATAAGTGAGCCTATCATAGATCGATAGTGAGTTTGATACACTAATTTGCCTTCAGGATCAGGTCCAATTTTCACTTTAGTATCCACAGGAGTTCTGATGGACTGACAGTCAGCAAACTTGAATTTCTTCAGCATTGTTTCCACATATTTTGATTGATTGATGAAGATTCCGTCTGCTGTCTGTTGGACTTGTACTCCATGAAAGAAAGTGAGTTCCCCCATAGCACTCATGAAATTTAGAATGCATGAGATTCTCAAAGTCTTTACATAGAGTCTTGTTTGTTGAGCCAAAAATGATATCATCCACATATATCTGTACAAGCAACATGTCCTTTCCTTTTCTTTTTCTGAAGAGAGTCTGATCGATCTTTCCTCTCTCATATCCATTATCAAGAAGAAATGATGAAAGAGTCTCATACCACTTTCTTGGTGCTTGATGAAGACCATACAAGGCTTTGTCTAGCTTGTAAACCCTGTGAGGAAAATGTGGGTCTTCAAATCCAGGTGGTTGACTCACGTAGACCTCTTCAGCAATCTTTCCATACTGAAAAGTGCATTTCACATCCATTTGATAAACATTGAAGTTCATGGATGCTGAATATGCAAGAAAGATTCTTATTGCTTCTAGTCTGGCTACAGGGGCAAATACTTCATCATAATCCATTCCTTCTTCTTGTGTGTATCCCTGAGCTACTAGTCTTGCTTTGTTTCTAATGATGATTCCCCTATCATCAGTCTTGTTCCTGTATAGCCATCTAGTGCCGATAGGGTATTGTCCTTCGGGAAGATCTACCAGCTGCCATACTTCTTGTTTCTTGAATTGCAGCAACTCTTCCTGCATTGCTTCAATCCAACTGTTATCTTGAAGTGCCTCTTTGATATTTTTGGGTACTGTTTGACACAGAAAGCATGAGAACAAGCAGATGTTGGCTATGCTTGATTTGCTTCTGGTCACCCGTTCAGTTAATTCACCAATGATGTTGTCAACTGGATGATCTTTATGTATTCTTGTGGTTGGAATTGAGTCACCAGTAATGGTTACATCAAGATTGGAGACATTCAGTTCATCATGGTGAGAGGTAACATCTTCTTGTACTGTAGGGGAGCTATGGAAGTAATCAAAATTTGTTTCAGTTCCTGCTTCCATGTCAGCATGGATTTGATTACTCCCATCATTTGAAGTTCTTTCATTATCAACAGGAGGGATGACATGAGTTTGAGTTCTAGCTTCTTCTTGGTTTCTAGCTTCAATGGATGGCATCTCTGTTGGAGAGGGCATTATACTTGGACCATCCCCAATTGAAGCACTTTGTTGTGGAAAAACATGTCTGACAGGATCAGCTTGTAGTGGAACCTCTTCATCCATTTGCTCAGTAGAAGTTGGAGGAATCATTGGAAAGTCACTCTTTCGTTCTACTAATGATGAAGGTGCATCTGAATGTAGGTTTCCTACATCAGACATATGAAATTGGTCAAAAGATTTGGTAAATGAGTTAATATCAAACAACCAATCAGGACCATTAGTTGATTTGGGAAAAGAATGTTCTTTGAATTGAACATTTGTTGATTCATCAATAATGTTTAATCTGGGATTAAACACTCTATAAGCCTTTGAAACAGAAGAATAACCTACAAAGAATCCTTCATCAAACTTTAATGAAAACTTTCCTAAATGGTCACGGGTGTTTAATATTGAGACTGGACAACCAAATGACTTAAAAATCCAATAAATGGTTTTCTTTGAAAAATGAGTTCATAAGGTGTTTCGTTGCTTTCTTTAACGATCAAAGTTCGATTTTGTACAAAGCATGATGTGTTAACTGCTTCTGCCCAAAAGGTGATTGGCAGTTTAGCATCTGCTAGCATAGTACGTGCTGCTTCAATTAGTGTTCTATTTCTTCGTTCAGCTACTCCGTTCTGCTGAGGAGTTCTAGCTGCACTAAATTGATGAGCTATGCCTTTGGTTGTACAAAAAGAACTCATATCTTCATTCTTGAACTCTGTCCCATTATCACTCCTAATTGTTTTGACTTTAAGATCAATTTGATTTTCAATTTTAGTGATAAAATCTTTTATTAGTTGAGATGCCTCATTTTTATGAAGTAGGAAGAAGACCCATGTGAATCTAGAAAAGTCATCTGTGATAACCAAACAATATTATTTCTTTCCCATACTCATAACATGAGTTGGGCCAAAAAGATCCATATGAAGTAGTTTCAATGGATAATTGTTGGTGTTCACCAACTTTGGCTTGTGAGACGATTTGTGCTGTTTTCCTTTAAGACATGCTGAACAGTGGTCAATAAAGTGGAATTCTTTTTGAGGTAAACCAATTACATGATTTCCCTTAACCAGTCTGTTCATGTTTTTGAAATTTGTATGTCCCAATCGTCTGTGCCAAAGTTGTGATTCATCAAAAGATGCTTTTGATAGAAGACATGTTTCTTCTTGTGGAGATGCAGAATTCAGGTTAATGACATAAGTGTTATTTTTCCTCGGTGTTTTCAATACAACTCATTCTTCAGGAATTTGAAATCCTGGTTTCAGAATGTAGCAATGAGTGTCAGTGAAGTGAGTGGAATATTTCTTATCACAGATCTGAGATACGCTGAGAAGATTGAAGTTCAGCTGTTCGCAGTAGTTCACTCGATCAAAGCTCAGCATTCCATTTGTCACAGATCCTTCACCTGTAATTCTACCACCTTGTGAATCTCCTCCAAATGCCATAGTAGTTCCTTGAATGTGCTTAAAGTCATGAAGGAGGGAACGATCTCCAGTCATGTGTCGGGAGCATCCACTGTCCATATACCATAAACTGTTGGACCTATATGAATGATCCTACAAGCACAGAAAGAACTAATTAGACTGTGAAACCTAAGCCATGATGGTCTTTGGCTTACCGTTTCTATCCATGATGGTAACCTGTTGGTATTTTCCTTTAAATGGTGACTTTGACGATGGAATCATGCTTGTTTTGTTTCTAACAGATGAACGGTTTATCACTTCAACAGAAGAGTCAGATGAGTATCCAAACCTTTGATCCCTATTCCTTTTCAAAAAGTTTATTCGTTTTTTGTTATCAATCCTTGTTTGAGACTTATAAAAATCATTAGTTTGTTTGACTGTTTGATTTTTATTTCTTTTGAATCTGTTTGATTTTCTCGGGTTTCTCATCTCATCATCAGACTTAGAAACTCTGTGATGATATCGACCATTGATTTTAGTTTTCTCAGACATGGGTGGAGAGATGGGTTTGTTCTGTGGTATTCTCAGTCCCTTTTGCTTGAAGAAACACTCCGATGTATTGTGATTTGTCATGTTGCAGACAGAACAGTATTTGTTGAAATAACAGTTCTTGGTGGAGTGGTTATTCATATCACAGATTGAACAGTATTGATTATAAAAGCATTTATCTGTTCTATGATTAGACCTCTCACACACTTCACAGTACATGTGTTTGTTTTATAGCTACTGATCCTGGTGTTGCGGATTTTGTAGTTTTGATAGATTTGGAATTAGATTCATTCCTTTGTTTTGAAGAGACTTTCTGATCAACCTTGTTGGTAGATAGTTTCACTACACTACCGTCCTTGTTTTTCTGGGGTCGGTTATTCTTTCTTTGCGTTTTCTGAATTTCCTTTTCAAATTGGTTCACATGCTCTTTGTTGAAAATATCAAAGCCAACTCCTTGCTTTGAGTTTGAAGTTTGAGGGTCTGAGTTGGTTTTAGTTTTGGTGGCCCGATAGACTTTTCTTTTTACTGATGGTGAATCAGTGTCTGATTTGCTTGAATTTTTTGGAGAGTTTATCTCATTATCAGATCTACTTTCAGTAGATAGATTCACCCTTGTGGTTTTCATTTTCTTTTCTTGGGAAATTGCAGGGATGAATTTCACAAAAGGAACAATAGCCTTGATTGGGCTATTTGTTTTGATTACTCCCACTGTCTTGTCAGAACACTCCTTAATTTTAACTGGGTGACCTAACTTGATTTTATCCTCATTGGTTTCAATGTAAACGCTTGGTTTATTTTGAGGATTGGTGATTTGTTTTACTATTTTTTTAGGTTCAATAGTATTAGGTTCATCTTCTTGGGTGAGTGTGACAGAATTAGGCATGACAGTGTAGTTATCATTGTATGGTGGTGGACAAGAGTTGTATCCAATACCAGACATGTCTTTGGGATCCTTTTGAGAATCAAGCATCTCTTGCAGCTTTACTGATGACTGTTGAAACTTTTCAAGTTTCAGTTCAGTAAGATTTAGATCAGTTTTCGACTGAGCTAGTTTTTTAGTTAGTTGCTCATTCTCAGCTGCAAGAGTGTACTTTTCACCATGCAATTTTTCAATGTCAGAGATGAGAGATTTAATTTTAATTTCAAAGCCTTTTATTTCTCTCTTTAGCATCTCTAACTTGACCTTTTCTTCTTTGATTTTATTAGCCAGTTTATGATTGTGCTCTCTATACCCTTGAAGTTCATTTATGCATTTATCACTACAAAGGTTAGATTTTACCTCAGTAGGCATGGGAGTAGGTCCATCGTTGAGGTGAGCCATAAGTGCATGATTTTGAAATTGAGGCTTTACTTCCTCAGCATACATGCTCCAATCACATACTCCATCCTGTCTAATAACAAGAGCATTTGCTGATGACTGATTGCTTCCATAAGCTTGATTGTCAGTTGGGGTTGAGTCTGATGTGGTTGTTGATGATGATGAAGCGGTTGTTGATGACTGTTTGAGTGAAAGCCTGAAGGTGATTGTGATGATGACTGCACCTGAGACTACCTTTGAGCATTATAGTTTCTTCTGAGAGCATTGCATTCTCTAGAGAAGTGACTAGTCATACCACAATTGAAGCATTTCACCTTTGATTTGTCGTATCCAAGCTTGGTGTTTTCATTGAGTTGAAGCTTTTTCCCTTTTCTGAAAAACTTCTTTGCTCTCATAGCAATCATGGCCATTTGCCATTGCAAGTCCATTTCCTCCACATCATCTGGATCCATTTCTTCCAGATCTTCTTGAATCAGATGAGCAGATGTAAGTCTCCCACACAAATAGGCTTCAAACTGGCAACAAATGCATTGTAAGTTGCCTTTTGTTCTTCAGATTTTGTATCATCAGGAGCAGGAGTTGTGGAGAATCCTGATGTTTGAGTCGTTGAAGTTGATGTGGAAGTTGTTGATGGTCTATTGGATGGTGGTGCTGTAGTGAATCCAGTTGTTTTAGTTTGATCCCTTGAGGAGATGAAATCATCTTCTTCAGTAATGAAGGCATTTTCCACAGAGTGGTTATCTGTGGGAAACTTGTATGCTTCAATTACTCTGGGACCTCCCAAATTTCTGCTTCTTTCATCAAGTTCCAAGGCTTCAATCTTCGCTATCATGATATCCAGGGTGGTGCTTTCCAAATCGAGAGTATTCTTCAGCATGGTTATATTTTGTTTCCAATTTTCAGGGAGACTATGTAACATTTTCTTGTTTAGATCCTTTGACTTGTAAGCTACCCCCATGATCTCTAAATAATTTACCAGCTGCACAAACCTATGCAACTGTTTAGAGATGGACTCCCCCTTGGAGTGATGAAACGTTTCATACTGATTCACCAGCTTGTCTTTGTTGATTTCAGCCACTACACTGCTTCCTTCACACATGATTTGCAGTGCATCCCATACAGCTTTTGCAGTTCCATACTTTTCCAATCTTTTAAGTACATCCATTTTAAGTGCTTGAGTAAGTATGGAGTAGGCTTTGAGGTCAATCTTGATCTTCTTGTAGTCATCATCATCAAGAGTTAGGTCTTTAATAGGGATTCTTGAAGTCTTGTACAGTGCAGCTTGATCTGCAGATAGAGTGACTGGAATGTGTGGGCCTTTGCATATTGAGATCCAATAATCAGGATCAACACCTGTAATATAGTTCATGAATCTGATTTTCCATTGTTTAAATTCAGATTTATGTTTGAGCATGGGTGGTTTCGAAGCATGACCAAGTTCAGAATAATTAAGAGAATCCATGGTTAACAGTTTGTTTAACTTGTTTAGATCTGGATTTAATTGATTTTATGGTTAATTAGTCCAAATATTTCAACAAGTTCAAACTTAGTCCCGTAACAATGAATCTGATGATAATATGTAGATTTTGGTCTTTGTTTCTGTGTTCTTGATGTCTGAGCAACCTGTACTGTTTGTTTGAAGATGTGTTCTTCGGATGAACAGTAGCAGTTAAGTATATTAGTAAGTATTCAGTAGTATTACTGAAAAGAGATGTTTGAAACCTCTAAACAGCAACTCAATCACCAGATCAACCAGGTTAAACCTAGATTTGAGCAGATCTGAGTAATAACCGAGAGCCAAGGCTCTGATACCAATTGATTGGGTTTTGAGAATGATATTCTCAGTTGATGTGAATCAACAAGGATCGAATATGATGATTGAGTCAATGATTGAGTGGCGGAATCAAGCAATCAATGAACATAGAACACTTGATATACTCATAAATGCATACTTGTATTAATCAGATGAACTGTTACAAAGTAAATGCTAGGGTTTTTTGGCATTTTACAGTAACAAGACAGCTAATCTGTATATTCTGATTGTCTATTCTTCGTGAAACGCAGATGCTTCAAAAGTCTCAAAAAGATGCAAAAAGTCACCTCACATACGAGGTTTCTAATCTATTTATAGGCTGACTAACAGTTTGTACAAAAAGACTAAACTACCCTTAGTCTAAGTCTTCATCAGCATTTGACTGTTGTTCATCCGCATTGACTAATGCGGATGAGTACTTCATCAGCAGCATTGGTGTTTGGTCATCAGCATTGGTTAATGCGGATGAACAAACACGACCACATTTGTTGCTGATCACCCGCATAGGTTAATGCGGATGAACAAATGGCTTGTCCGCATCTTATCAACTGTCCGCATTAGTTCATGCGAAAGAACAAATGCTTTGTCCGCATTTGTTCTTGGTCTTCCGCATTGACAAATGCGGATAGCCGACACTTCTTTTCTTCTTATGCAGACTTCTGTATCCACATATCTTCTTGGACTTAGGGAGATTTCCAGCAGAACAACCATCCACCACTTGAATTGGCATGCATGATCCTTTCAGGGTCCAACAAGCCTCCTATATGCTGTCCCCGGGAAGATATCTGGATGGTTCGAGAAGGCTCTGAAGAAGGAGTACCTTACGAGGTGGGTCAATTTTAAACCTCAACAGCCCAAAAGGTTGATTCAAAAGATCGAGGTTGACCCTACCTCCGGAAGGCCAAAGGTGATTTTGAGATGGCACCCTCCGTGCACAATGTCGCGTATTCCACTGGGAAATGCCACAAGATTTTGCACCCCATTTTAAATGGTGGTATTATGACTGGCGCACTGGTGAGGTTGTCATAGTTTTGGATAAAGAAGGTATGATAGAGACGATTAGGGTATACGACCCTATGTGGCTAACCAACTTGTCTGCTTCAGATGTCTACATCTTGTACAAGTGGCCACTATTTTTTGACACTCAGGATATGGTGCAAGCACTTCAGTTTCAACACGTCATACGTTTATGCTTCGTACTTGATATTCATGCTGGGGTTTCACGAGAAGAAAGGGTTAAGAGATTTGAAGAGTTCAAGAAAGAAGTCAAAGTCTAGATAGAACTAGGTCCAAGGGGGAGTTTGTTGGTACACATGTCCCCAGTTCTAGTCTAGTGAGCTTAAATGTAATAGATTTTCTTTTCTTGTTACACTTATGTAATGTTTGATTAATACAAATGAGAAACTCTTCGATATATGTTATTGGTTGTTTAATGTTATATCTATTTAAATTATTTATTTTTACACACATATATAACAATGTTAAATAGGTTTACAGTTGTTAGACATAGTTCTAAACCATTAAAGGTTTAAGAATGTGTTTAACTAAGTATCCTGAATCAGTCGCACGACTGGACCATGCGAATGGGCCAATCGCACGACTGAACCAGGTGATTGAGTCAATCGCACGATTGAGTCATAAGAATGACTCAGTCGTACGAATGAATCAATCGTATGACTCAGTCGCACGACTAAGCCAGTCGCTTGGCTCAGTCGTACGAATAAGAGCTGTAACCTATAAATACCACTTAATTCGTGAAAAAACGTAACACTTCGAATATTTACAACCCTAGTCGACCCAGAGTGCCCTGTTTGTCTCTTCCAAGTTCATAAAACGTTTCAGATCATTCCTAGTTCATTCTTAACGTTTTCCAATCGTTAGGTTTGATCTTGTTAACGTTTTCCCTGATTGGATCGCCAATCAAATAGGATTCCGCACTATTTGATCTAGTTTAACGAAGAATCAGTTAGTACTCCGTACGTACACGGTCCTAGCAGTCTCCACATTGAAATAATCTCTCGGTTGAGGAGGAGTTTGAGCAAAAGGCATTGGTCAGTTTTGAGGATTATGCGGAACAAACCTTTGTAGAGTGGTTAGTCCACGGGAGGCTTCATGACACACATTGCTAAGGTGACCAAAACGATTGCAATTTGAGCATTAGCAACAAGCAGCATAAGATGGGTGGTGACGTTGACAAGTATTGCACAAAGGATGGGGACCGGTGTAAGGTTTTCGATTTCGGGAAGTTTGAGATTGAGATTGGGGTTGAATTGGATGAGTGACGACAAAGTTCCGATGGTTCGGTTTATGCATCTTTTTAGAGAGGTGAAATGAGTTGGAGTAATTAATGGATTGGGGTTTGAATTCAACTTTGGAGCTTGGAGATGGATCAGTGGTGGCCTTGACATTTGGTTTCTTGGAATCCTTTCGGGATAAAGTCCTTACTTTGACATGGTTCTTTGAAAGGGCGGCGGCAAGAGTGATCGTGTCATTGAGCGTTTGTGGCTTGCTACTCATGATAGAATCTCAGATGTGCATTGGTAAACCCAAAATGTACTTGTCGATTACCCTCTCGAGTGGGGTAACCAAATGGGGCACTATAAGGCTAAGCTCGTGGAAGCGGTTTGAGTAAGCGGAGTTGTTACTGCTATCTTGTTTAAGAATCCAAAATTCAGCCTCCAATTTTTGAATTTCATGCTTGGGGCAAAACTTATTAAGCATAATGTCCTTCAGTTCATTCCAATGGAGAGTCATAGTGATTTTCGCTCCCTTGGTATTCATGATGCTATTCCACCACGTTAGGGCGGTTAGCTCGAACACACTTGATGCAAAAGTGGTTCGCTTGGACTCTGGGCATTCATAATGCAAGAATACGCTTTCCATGCGTTCAAACCATTGAAGGAGCATGGTGGCACACTCCTCACCCACAAATTTTGGTGGATTGGTGCCCGTAAACTGTTTGTAAGTAAAGGTAGCATGAGCGGGTGTGGCTTGAGTAGCAACAGGTTGCGGTTGGATGGCTTGAATTTGAGCAACAAGGGTGGGGAGTACAGCGGGCATCTGAGTTGTAAGCAATTCGGCTATCTTAAAAGAGTATGAAGAAGATACATGTAAGTTGAAGGTAGATCTCCTTTTCGTAAGTGTCTCTTGATACGGTGTCATGCCAACATATCTATTTCAACAAAAGCTTTATGTGTTGGTGTTTTACCATAACATAGTGCATAGGAAACAATATAAGGGCTGAGGAAAAAAGTTAAATACTATGAAAACATAATTAAGTAAGCAATTAATCCTCTGTTGGAAAGATAATAAAGGAGTGTTATTCAACTAATACAGAGGATCTGCATCTCAGAAATAGCTTATAAATTTAGATTTTGCTGCAAAGTTCTTACTTTAAATAAAAATTTTAGATTTTGCTTCAAAGTTCTACTTTAAAAAAAAAAATTATGTTGCTCAATGAGCAACGCAAGCTGAGAAATAAGAAGAAAAAATCATGTTAAATCTAAAGCTTTTGTAAAAACATCTACCTATTAATCCATAATGAGAACTCAAAAAGTTCATTCAAATCTTTCACATGCCAATCTTGAATGAAGTGATGTAAATATTCATGGAAAGATCATGCAGAAGCCTAGAATGATGATTTAGAATTATCATGTAAAGACGTAGAATTTTTAAGATGTTTTCTAGACTAAAAATATTTTTATATTTTTTAACAAAGTATGAACACAAGTAAAAAAGTTAAGATACACCTACACCTAGCTATAAATATTTGCTAGGTGTAAGTAATTTACACATATCTTGTAAGGTTATTTGTAAGTCTGATGCAACCCAAACACCCAAAGTCTCTCCTGCATGCTTGCACAAGTGTACTGGAGTGGAATGCTTTGGAAGTTTCACACTGCCTTAGAGATTACTCTAAGTGTGAAATCTTTCGAATCCAAGACCAATATCTTCCGAAGCAAAAAGATGAAGTCTTCCGAAGCTTCAAAGAAAAGTCTTCCGAAGCCAACTATTGAAGACAAATTTCTTCCAAAGAGTTTTTAAATTACTTGCTTTATCTGATGTACCTTTTACCTAAAAGTTGGACCTATTTCCACTGCAACTCTGATAAGACACCAACTTTACATGAGTTCGTGAAAAGGTCCATGCTTTTGGTAAACTGTACGTTGAGGTCTTCAGTCTGTAACTTTCCACTTTATGCACTTTATCCTTTTGAAATATATTAGGATGTGACCTATGGCATGTCATAGTCACTAGTCAAAAGGCAATCTGTCTTTTGACTCTACATTGATTTTGTTGTCTAGATCATGTATCCAGCTGGCCTTCAAAGTATGGCCGACTGTAGGTTGTATTATAAATATTTCTGGTCCTTATAACTTATAAGCAGAACTTTGTAAACCACTTGTAAGGAACTAGAGAGCAATATACATCAACCTTGAAAACTAATTACTTGTGTTGTTTTTGTTCTGTCTCATATACACTTGTGTTTCTTAGTTCTCAAACTGATTTTCCCAGTTCCCCTTCGAATTGTTAAGTGTTGTTGCACACTCTCCTCTTTGTGTTATTGTGTTGTAAGTGCATACCCTTCACCCGGTCCTGCAATTGGTATTAGAGCATTTCAGGATCTTGATATAAGATCTCACATCTTAAGATCCCTCACACACACAAAATACTTAACCCTTCACCCGGTCCTGCAACTGGTATCAGAGCATTTCAGGATCGTGGTATAAGATCTCACCATTTTAAGATCCCTCACACACACAAAATACTTAACCCTTCAAATGGCAGCTATCTCTAAAGCTGATATCAAAACTGGAACCAAGACAAAGTCCCCACTGATCACTCTTGATGACTTTGACACTTGGTGCCAAAGAATGGAAGGCTTCATCAAGTGTCAAGACTCAAGAATGTGGGAATCTGTTGTCACTGGACCTTACATACCAAGCACCTCTTCAGCTGCTGCTGGAGGTGGTATGATCCCCAAGGATGTGGCTGACTACTCAGATGAAGAAAGAAAGAGAGTAGAAATTGATCAAAAGGCCATGACAGCCCTTCAGACTGTTCTTCCAAACTCTGTATATAGACGTTTCAAGAAATGCAAAACAGCTAAGCAGCTGTGGGATGCATTGAAACTAATGTATGAGTGTTCCACTAAAACCAAGGAGAACAAGAAGGATCTCCTGAAGCAGTAGTTTGAAAATTTCACCTTCAAAACAGGTGAGACCATGACTCAATAATACTTCAGGTATGTTGACATTGTGGATACTCTAGTGGATGTTGGAGTAACTCTTGAGAATAGGGATATTGTAAGGAAGTTTATGTCCTCTCTTCCTAGGAAATAGACACATTATTATGTTGTAATCAAGAGGACTGAGAACCTTAAGACTCTCACTTTGACAGAGTTGTATGGCATTCTCAGTGGATACCAGATGGAGATGAACATGCAAGGTTCATCTAGTAACTCCAGCAATCAAATGGGTTCAACCCTTCATGTGACTGAAAGGGATAGCATAGAACCCCAACATCATCTCACATGCTACCCTGACATCTCATAAAAGGGTCCTTTCATCACCTTCCCGGAGACACCGAGGGAGAGCTATACTCAAGGAAGCCCATTCCAAGAGACAAGTTCCTCTTAAGCCTTTGTGTCTTCTGATGAATGTTGTGGCAGCTTTCTATTCACCCTTGAAGACCTGGACTGTATCCATCCAGATGATCTGGAGTACATGGAGATAGTCCAGCAAATGGCTCTTCTCACTCACAGAGCCAAGATGTTCTACAAGCGGACAGGAAGGAAGTTTCCCAGCAATACAGCTAGTGGAATGTTTGGGTTGGATAAAAGCAAAATTAAGTGTTACAACTGTAATTTGATGGGTCACTTTGCTAGGGAGTGCAAGGCACCGAGAACAAATAGGGGGCAGGCACGATCCAGACCAAACTATACTGATAAAGCTACCCAGAATGAGAAGCCAAAGCAGCAAGCTGCAGTTGCTATTAAAGAAGGAGGCTTTGACTGGAGCTTTCAGTTGGAAGATGCATCTCCAAACCAAGCATTAATGGCTGACCATAATGAAACTAAGGTATTGGGACATCTTTGTACGCCTGAATGTATTACTAAAGTCAACAGATACATGTCCTATAACATAGAAATGAGATCTGATCTTGAGTCCTTGAACATCTTGAAATCTGATTTTAGAAAGGCGGAAAATGATTATAAGTTAAAGATAGAGGACTTAGAGAAAACCATTTCAGTTCCAAAACATGAGCATTATAGGACTCAGATCAAGGATCTCATAACTAAGTTAACTGAATGCCAGGCTGAGCTTGTGATCAGTAAAGCCAGGGTAGAAAAATGTGTTCTTGAAGAAGAGACGTTCAAGAACATCATATCCTCATCCTTGCATGCAAAAGTTTGTTATCAAAATAAGCAGGGACTGGGATCTAGTGAGATAGCTCCTCCACACACAATATTGTCTGTAAGATCACCTAGGTATGGAACTTGTGAAGATGAGCTTCCTCACATAGACCCCTTAAGTGAAGAGGATGAAGAAGTGGTAGTGAAGAATTCCTCTAAGAAGAGTGAAGAGGAGGATTCTAAGAAGGGTTACTATCCTTCTGAGGAGAGCAGGAAGCCTGGGATGACCAAGTCTATGAGGAAGAACTTGATCAGAAAGTGTTAGGACCGTGTACGGACGGAGTACTAAATGATTCAACGTGAAACCAGATCAAATAGTGCGGAATCCAATTTGATTGGCGATCCAATCAGGTAGAACGTTAATCCGATCAAAACTAACGATGAGAATACGTTAAGAATTGATTAGAATCGATCAGAAACATTCTATGAAGTTGGAAGGGACTCTCTGAACGAACAGGAACGGCTAGGGTTGATAATACTCGAAGTGTTTTATTTTTCCACGAATTAAGTGGTATTTATAGGTTACAGCTCTCATTCGTGCGACTGAGCCATGCGTATGGCTCAGTCTTGCGACTGAGTCGTACGATTGATTCATTCGTATGACTGAGTCAGTCTTATGACTCAATCGTGCGATTGACTCAATTACCTGGTTCAGTCATGCGACTGGCCCATTCGCATGGTCCAGTCGTGCGACTGAATCATGATACTTAGTTAAACATATTCCTGAACCTTTAATGATACAAAACTATGTCTAACAACTGTAAACCTCTATAACATGTTCATATAAGCATGTTAAAATAAATCATATTGATAGATATAACATTCAACAACCGATAAACATTTAAAGAAGAGTTTTCATTCATATATCAAACATTACATAACTGTTACAAAATGAAAGTCAAATACATTTGAGCTCACTAGAACTAGAACTAGGGACATGTGTACCACAAACTCCCCCTTGGACCTAGTTCTATCTAATCTTTGACTTCTTTTTTAAACTCTTCAAATCTTTTAGCTCGTTCTTCTTTAGAAACACCAGCATGGATATTAAGTACGAAGCATAGACGTATAACATGCTGAAACTAAAGTGCTTGCACGATATCCTGCGTGTCAAAAAATAATGGCCACTTGTACAAGATGTAGACATCAGAAGCAGACAAGTTTTTTAGCCACATAGGGTCAAATACCCTTATTGTCTCTACCTTCCCTTCCCTATCCAAAACTATGAAGGCCTCACCAGTGAGCCAGTCATAATACCACCATTTGAAATGGGGTGCAAATTCTTGTGACATCTCCCTCAATGGAATACGAGACATAGTACGCGGATGGTGCCATTTAAGAACTATCTTTGGTCTTCCAGTAATAGGGTTCACCTCAGATCTTCTGATGTACCTCGTAGCCTGCTGAGGTTTGAAGTTCACTCATCTGGTAAGATACTCACGTTTCAGCGCAGCCTCAAACTAGCCTGTCATTTTCTTCGTGTCAGCATACAACAACTTCAGTCTTGCTAGCTGGTTGAGCTCAAAACCAGGGAAAGTCTTTAGATCGTGTGGGAATCTAAAGTACTTGATTCCCCTCTCCCTCTTTACTGCGTAAACGTTGAGATCCTCAAAATACGCCAGGATATGATCTTCACTGACACCTTCAGATGCTTCTTGACCTTGTAGATCTTGGTGTAGGTACTTGGCTTAGCTGCAGCTCATTGGGCTCTGATCTCTGAGAAACAAGTCGCCCATTCAGCCTTTCTGATATCTACATCGGCGTCTGAGGCTAGGGCTTGGCTTGTTGAGGCTTCTGCTTCTTTTTCCTTCTGACTCAGCTTCTCCAGAGTATCACTGCTAAGAGTACTACCTAGATCGTTAAACATATTTCCCTCTCGGTCAGTATACTCCGGATAATGCTGAGCCGTGAATTCCTCGATCTAAATCTCATCTATATCGTTTAGCTCTTCGTCACTATCCACATCGAAGGTAGGAGCATCCTTCACTATCTCGTCTGGATTCAGCTGGAACATTTTAGCCAACTGCTCATCAGTAAGATCATGAATTATTTCCCTTTCTTCAGGGGTATAACTCACTAATCTCCTGACAATCCCTTGCAGATCAAGAATCATTGTTAGTTGAGTCTTGACCTGCTGAAGGGGAGCAGCATCGTATTTGTCCCTCTAAAAATTTGGATCTGCTTGAATTAGACATGTAATATAAAGATCATTAGTTGATCATCAATACAGAAGCACATTAACCATTATATAAGCATTATTTACATTAATTTGATACAACATTCAGTTACACATGATTTTAAGTAACATAAACAGCTAGACATTACTCTTGTCCTGTATCATGTGCTCCTCTGCTGACGGGGCGGATGTGGAGGCACCTTGATCTTGAGCTTTCTTTGTCCTCCTTTCACTTGCAGATGTGGCACCCGCAGTTGAAGTATCATTATCATCATTATCAGCATCATCATCAGCATCATCACCAGCATCAGTATCATCTCCTTGATCATCACCATCATCATCATCATCATCATCACCACTGTCATCATCATCACCATCATCTCCATCTCCCTCTCTGATCTAAAGAGGCTCCTCCTTTGACCTTTTGAGCCTTAGCATGATGGTCTTGTTGGTAGTCTCCAACTCCTCTATCCTTTTGGCTGATTGGACATGTTGCTCCTGGAGTTGGGACATCTCTGAGCTCTATTCAGCAATCTACTGTGCCTGCTGCTCAATCAGCTGAGCCTGCTGAGATTGTGCAGCAGTAAGCTCTACTAGCTGACGAATCTGAGCAGTCATCTCGTCATCGGCTGCTAACAGCCTCAGCACCATTCGGTTCAGTGCTGAGAGTTGCTCCTCTACCCCACTGTGAGGCAGAGGAGATCCAGATGGAAAGGAGGGAAAAGATGACGGGCCTGCTGGGTGACTAGTGGTGGTGGTGGTAGTATTGAAGATTGGGGGTGGTATAGACGAAGTTGGTGGTGGAGTGGATGTGGTAGTGGTATGATGGGTAGCTGTGGTAGGTGGTGTAGTGGTGGTAGGTGGTGTAGTGATGATAGGTGGTGTAGTGGTGGTAGGTGGTGTAGTGGTGGTAGGTGGTGTAGTGGTGGTGATCAATTTAATCCTCTATCTTTGGCTTCAGCCCATGTGGCTGAGCCAACCTCTTCCTCCGAGTCCCCCTGGACCTAGAGGCTTCCCTTGCCTGCTGGGCTGGTCTTAGGTGTATGATGGAGCTGTAGTAGTCTCCCCTGACCCACCCGGACGTCCACCAACCGTCCTGATCCCCCTTTCGGTGGCAACCACCCGGCGGCCCACCGTCCTGGTTAGTGGTTCCTCATCAAACTCTTCCTCCTCATCTGGTTGGAAGTCCTGATGGAAACCAGTTGTCTGTAGATCATCGTTTGGAGATGGTGGAGATGTAACATGAGCAGTAGTGGTCTGAGCCTGCGACGGACCTGTATCTCCACCATCACCACTATCACCATCATCGGAGTCATCATCGGGAGCAACAATCGGTTCTACATCAGAATCACTATCGTCGTGGCGCCACTTCCTCTTCGTCGGCGCCACTTCCTCTTCGTCGGCGCCACATAGTCCTCACGGGCCAGATGCCCAAATAATCTCCTCACCGGGGGCTTCACCTGCTTCCCCCGATACACCCTCATCCTTCCCGGAGTAGTGTCGTCCATGACCTCCAGGACCACAACATCCTCTTTCTCCTTCGGCAGCGAGGGGAGCTTCTGATCTATGATCATCTGTATAAACCATGGATACATACAGAAGCTTTCCTTCCCCTTCGCCTCGATGTTCTCCACCAAATAGGTGAAGATCATCCTGGAGAATCTGAATGGATGATTCAGCACCAGTGCAGCGTATGCGTTCTGCATCTGGTCTGAAAGCTCATCGAATCCACCCTTCTTGGATGCTATGCATCTCAGAGGTACATGGGATAAGTATTTGAACTGGGGGCACAAGTTGCTCTTGTTGAGCATACTTGCGTTAATGTCCCCATAATACTTAGCCCTCATAAAGCAGCCGCGAACTGTAAGGGGATGTAATCGGGTGGGGCAGTCGGAATCATCCCCTAGCTCCAGTACTATCCTGATATCCTCCTCTGTAATCTGGATGGCCTCCCCAAATATAGAGCTCCTGATAGTATGGGGCTCGGTGGACCTATCTACAGCAGTGCCTTCCTAAAACGCCTGCTGTATGGATCTGTATGGTGTGCATGGCGTAGAGATTGCTCGGAAAATCCTCAAGCGTCGTAAGAATATGATGATGCCAACAAACTCCGTAGCATTGTGGGAAGAGAGATCGAGATATGCACATATGTTGTGCTTAGTGCTCATCCGCCACCGACTAGCCATCTGTGACACAAAGTAAATAAACATTAGTACGTGTCAAGGAATACTGAACTTGTTTCATGAAATTGAAAATTTTGTTCAGTCATGCGACTGAGCTGAGCGATTGAATCTAGTCGTGCGACTGAACTGTGCGACTGAGATCTAGTCATGCGATTGAGCTCATTCGTACGACGTAGTCATGCGACTGGACTTGGTCGTGCGATCTCTCATGCGTTTATCTCAGTCGTGCGATTGAGCTCAGATGCCTGGTTCAGTCATGCAATTGAACCATTCGTCCATCTCAGTCGTGCGAGTGAGCCATTCGCCTCGCTCAGTCGTGCGATTGAACTTCATCAGTGTGTCCAATCGCATCGACTGTTGGTTCATTCAAATTTGATTTTTGAGCAATACTTTATGTTAAACGTTGAGGATTGGCTCATTTGATTCGCATATGACCGAATAAAACCCTAATAACTTTAGTTTGTTCAAAAAGCTTAGTTTTAGTGGTTTATTTGTCATCTTTGGTTCAGTTTACATTAGGTCATTTTTCCGATCCTTTTGACGTTGTAGTAACCGATTAATCATTCACATATTGTCCCGCAGTACCTATAGTGTCGTAACATACAGTCAGAGAGAGTCAAGAACAGGTCTAAGATGATTAATCGAAAATTCGGTAGTATGTGTGTGTATCGTGCGTCTGAAATGCGATTTGGGTGAATGAGACTACTGAGACCGACTCCCCCTCTATTTATACTAGGGCAACCTTCAGTCGTGCGACTGAACCTAGTCACACGATTAATTCGTGCGACTGAGCTTCAGTCGTACGACTCGCCCATTCGGTCATCTCCAATCGTACGATTGAGGTTCATTCATGCAACTGTCACAGTCGATCACCTCCAATCATGCAATTGGGCTCATTCGTATGGTCCATCCGTACGACTAGTCCATACTCATGGTCCAATCGTGCGAAAGGGTTCATTTGTATGGTCCAATTGTACGACTGGTATATATTCAATTTTCAGCAGTGCGAATGGGTTCATACTTATGAAATTTTGACTTTTGACCATTCGACACATAGTTCCTTTTAATAATAGATAAAACATTTTAATCATTTGATCATCTCAGACATGACCATTTTAAGAACTAAAAGCCTTTTGATCACCTCAAATGTGATCCATTTATCCACCTGATCATCTCAGACATGATCCATTTATCCACCTGATCATCTCAGACATTATCCATTTATCCACCTGATCATCTCAGACATGATCCATTTATCCACCTGATCATCTCAGACATGATCCATTTATCCACCTGATCATCTCAGACATGATCCTTTTACCTTTTCAGAAACAATTAATTTTAGGTTAACGTTATGTTCATTTTGTGACATTCACAGCAATGAATAACATAGAACAGTCCGACACTGACACACTTTACAAATATCTAGAAAACTAAACTAATTAACAAAATAAACATGTTTTTGTGATTTTGTTAGGGTTGGGTAGAGTAGCATTTTAGCATTAACATCGTTTCTAAGACAGATTCATATGGAATCAGACAGGCATAAACTCAATTACTTGGAACTTATATATATTAAAATAGAAACTAACATATTTACATATCACAGTTTCTCATTCATCCGAGACTTCTAAGTTCCAACTGGGAATCATGCTTGATCTGATATGTAACACACATTGATTTTGAACATTAGGCGGTGCAGGCACGATGATTGTCAGTATACTTGTCCACTTAAATCCATACACAGACTTTTGACACATATTGGTGATGTATTAGGTTATATTATTTCAACCAACATTTGTGGATCCCAGGCTTATATGGTAATCAACATTCCTCAGGAGACTTTTGAGCGGTCTATGGGTATTTTGACAAGAAGAGACTATTCATAGATCTTTCAAAGAGAAACCAAGCCTCAGGTCAGTGCCATCGCACAACAGAGAGGCGGCAAACAACAGTGAATCCTAGAATAGCTAGGTTATGCTTATCCTCAGGTCAGTGCCATCGCACAGCAGAGATGCACACAACCTATCTTCTTGTTAGAGCATCTTTAACCTTTTGTTTTGCACATAACGCACCAACAACATAGGTTATCAGCTTGATTGCATTTATTTTCATTTTTTCGTGCTTTGCTATTTTTGTGGTCATCCGCACACTTTTAGTGGCGTTTATTTGCTCGTCATCCCTTATTGGAAATAACTGATTGTGTTAACCAGTGATAAGATGGGAACCCGCAGTCAGTTGAACAGATTAGTTTAAATTGAGTTCACCAATGATGTTTACTAGTCTATTGTGTTGAATCTATCGACACATCATATAATGAACTAGCACCTCCTTAGATCAACTTTCTCCGTGTAATTACAGTTACAAACAAGCGTACTATCATTTTCCCAATTTGTTAGACTTAGAATTCTCTGACTAACAATTTTCTGTGATTTAAGTTAAACTAAAATTGCAAAAATTGAAAATATTTTTGGTGTTCCAAGTAGCTTGACGCCTGTGTACTATCATTTTCCATTGTATTGAATCACATTCTTATCTTTGTTGTTTTTGCCTTTTAGCTAATCTGCCCTCCCCCTTATTTTTTAAGTAAATAAATTATGAAAGTAAACTAATCTCCCCCTAAAATTCTAAAACCAAAAAATATTTTTGTGTTTTTGGATTTTTATAAGTCATGGAAATTAAAACAAATAAAAATAAAATAAAAAATGAAAAACTAAACAAGTGTCGGACTAAGCATCTGTGTCTTCTGAAACAATGTCACTTTTCTTTTTCACGTCGTTGACCTCTAATAGATAGAAAAATCTGGGTTTATCAAACGGTTTGGTGTAGAGGTCAGCGTATTGAAAATCCATGTTTATCGTAACCACATCAATTATTTATTTTTCATAGCAGTCGCGTATGAAATGATACTTTATGCCGATGTGTTTTGTTTTAGGGCGTTGAACCGGATTTTTAGTTAAGGCTATGGCAGCAGAGTTATCAACATATATAGGGGTGTTAGAAAATTGCAAACCATAGCCCGCATTTGCTGTTGGATCCAGATAATCTGAGAGCAGAAACTTGCAGCAGCAACGTATTCAGCTTCACAGGTTGATAAGGCAACCGAGGTCTGCTTCTTCCATTGCCAGGTGACTAAACGCCTTCCAAAGAACTGACACCCTGCTGATGTAGACTTGAAGTTCATCTTGCAGCCGCCGTAGTCTGAATCACTATACGCCGTTAGCTCAAAGTCATCATCATGAGGATACCACAACCCCAGTGTTAGAATACCCTTCAGATAACGAAAAATCCTTTTCACCCCGATCAGATGATTTACTTTCGGTTTGGCTTGATATCTGTAGCATAGACATGTGGCATACGTTATATCTGGATGGGAGGCAGTGAGATACATGAGAGATCCGATCATCCCACGATACATAGTGGCATCCACCAAATCCCCATTCTCATCTGGTGCCACATCATGATTTGTGGCGAGTGGGGTAACCGGCAGCAGTGACATTTTCCTTATCAAATCGACTAAGAATGTCTCCGACATACTTAGTCTGATGTAGAAAAATACCGGTAGGTGTTTGATCCACCTGTAATCCTAGGAAGAACTTCATTTCTCCCATGGCACTCATTTCAAATTCTACCTTTATCACAGATTCAAATTCTTTACATAGATCTTCGTTTCGTGAACCGAAGATAATGTCATCCACATAAATTTGCACCATCAGTAAATCTCTATCTCTCTCTTTGATGAACAACGTGCAGTCAATCACACCCCTGCGAAACCCGTGTTTCAGCAGGTGGGTGGAGAGCTTTTCATACCAAGCTCGAGGAGCCTGATGTAGCCCGTACAGAGCCTTGTCCAACTTGTAGACTCTGTCCTGATGATAAGGATCCTCGAATCCTTCGGGTTGACTGACGTAGACTTCTTCATGGATTTCCCATGAAGGAATGCACTCTTTACATCTAGTTGATAGACTTTGATCCTCATATACGATGCATAGGCTAGAAAGAAACGGATTGCTTCCATTCTAGCCACGGGTGCAAACACTTCATTATAGTCGACTCCCTCGACTTGTCTGAAGCCTTGAACAACCAAACGTGCCTTGTTTCTGATAACAACACCTTAGTCATCCTTCTTGTAGCGTAGCACCCATTTGGTGCCTATCACTTTTACTCCTTTGGGCCTGTCAACGAGTGTCCACACTCCAAGCTTCTTGAACTGTAGCAGCTCTTCTTGCATAGCATTGACCCAGACCTCATCCTTCAGGGCATCGCTTACGTGTTTGGGCACGACTTGAGAAACAAAACATTTGAAAGCCCCGTCATTCACGTAGCCCTTTTCCATAATTGCAGCGTAATCAGCAGAATATAACTGATTTCTTGTCTGCACGCCGGAGTGAAGATCCCCAATGATAGCCTTCGGGGGATGATTCACACTGATCCTAGTCACAGGTGTCGTAGGAATGACAACTTCAGTATCCAGATTTGTGATGGTAGGTTCAGTATCCGGATTTCCTGATGCATGTTCAGCAGCTGATGAGCTTCCTTCTTGATTAACATTATGCTCAATGCCTGTTTCAGTTGCTTCTTCATCATCTGATGAATCATCACTCTCGTCCTGAGCAGCTGCTGAAGATCCTGAAGCACCACTAGCCGGTGTCACATTGCTGGTATCCAGACTCGGTGTATTTAGGACATCGTGCATCATCAGAGCAGCAATCTCTTCATCTGAATCTAGATGAGGAAGGTTGAATGATTTGAAAAAGCCATCATAGTCGAAGAAAGATGACAGACTTTTTCCAGCAGGGGGATGGTGAATCGTTGTACATCGACGTTGCACCATACTTCTACCTGACCTGTTGAGTTGTTGTAAACTCGTTTGTCTGGTATGCGGTATCCAAGAAAAATCCCCTGATTTGCTTTTTCGCTAAACTTGCCCTTCGGATTTTTTTTCAGTAATGTGCATCGAGCACCGAAAGGTTCCAGATACTCCAGGTTAGGTTTGCGCTTCTGAAGCAACTCATAGCAAGTCTTCTCGTGCCGCTTGACTACTAACACACGATTAAGCATGTAGCACGCATTGGCAACAGCTTCATTCCAAAACTATACTGGCAGCTTTGAGTCTGCCAATATAGTCCTCGCAGTCTCGATCAAGCTCCTATTCTTCCATTCAGCAACTCCATTCATCTGTGGCGTGTATGCATAGGTGAACTGATGAACAATTCCCTTTTTTGCAGAAAGCATCCATCCACTGATTCTTGAACTCAGTTCCATTGTCTAAACGTACCTTCCTCACCTTCAGTTTGTAGAGGGACTCTAGTGTTGTGACGAGCACCATGAACGACTCAAAGGTTTCTGACTTAGTTTTCAGAAACATCACCCAGGAGAAGCGTGAGTAGTCATCCATAACGACAAAGCAGTACAAGTCTCCTGCGATACTCTTTGTGCTTACAGGACCGAATAGATCTATATGCAGTAGCTCCAGTGGCATCTCAATAGAATTAACATGCTTGGTCTTGTGAGACTTCCTGGTCTGCTTTCCCTTCTTGCACGAGACATAAAAATTAGGAAGTTTGAAGTTCTTAACAGTAACTCCATCAACTAGGTTGTTATGAATCAGATGATTCATCTTCCTATGATTTATGTGTCCCATTCTCCTGTGCCATGATATGGACTCCTTCTCTGTTGCTTTTGATAAAAAGCATTGAACAGTCGACTCAGTAGTAGAAGCATTTGACATGTCCAGCAAAAGAAACATATCCTCCTTTAATTTGTTTGACACAGAAAAGGAGAGACTGATTTCCCGTCATGTGCCTGGTTGCTCCGCTATCTACTATCCATGTGTTGGTAGAAGCACTATAGCGGACAACCTACACATAATAGAAAATAATTAGTTAAGGAGGGGGACCCAAGCCTTGACTGGCTTGAGTTTCCTCGAGGCATCACACATCACAAACTCAACCCACTGACCTTTAGCAGTTGGAGAGACCTCATCCTTCGGCTTATCAACACTATCAGACACATCAGATGTCTTAGCTTTCCACAGACCATCCTTGTGTAAGGAATGTTTGTGGTAAACTGAGGACTGATTTATGTTTTGAACTTTAGGTTTGTTTTCAAAAACAGGTTTCACCTCAGGCATCATAGACTTGCCGGTGACTTGTCTGTGTTGTCTGTGGTGTTAGGGAGGGGTAAAAGACCTAGAAGGTGTTTTAGACCTAACAGGAGTTTTAGACTTAACCGGAGTTTTAGATCTCTATTTTGAAGAAATCAAGTTAACATCTTCATCTAGTTCAACCTTAATCCTAGGTGTCTTATAGTGAGGACAGTTTGAAGAGATGTGACCTTTTTGTTCACAAGTATAGCATGATCTCCTCTCAACAGGACTGGAAGATCTCTTGTGGGGTGGGGAGCACACTTCAGGTATGGGCTTTTTGGTCTCAACCTTTTGATTTTCTCCTTCTTTGATGAATTTTACTTGTATAACAATATGATTACTTTGTCTCTTAAGATGATTGTTATCTTGCTTAACCGGTTTAGACTAAGTGGTTTTTGAAATCTTGGGTTGTGTGACAATAGATTTTGAACCCAACCCAAGAGATGCTTGAACATTCTCTTCCACCCGGTTTTCAATGATGGTTTTATCAGTTGTGCCTGAAGTTGATGACTTCTGATCAGCAACCGGAGGAGCAGGTTTAACTGCGGTGTCCGAATCACTAGCCAGAGGAGTAGTCACCACATGGTCCTTGATGGGATTATTATTAACAGGTCTCTGTTTGGTGTTCAGGAGGATCTCATATGGTGGAGGCACAACCTTATAACCCAGCCCTTCCCCGTTGTTTCTTTCTTTAACCAAGTTTTTCAAAATGTGAGAGGAACTAGCTAAACTATGTAGTTTTTGCTTTAAGGACTCATTTTCAACTTGTAAAATAGCTCTATCATTTTTAGTTTCCTCAATTGTCTTTAAATAAAACTTTATGTCATTTTCTTGGTTGAAAGCAACAACTTCAGTCTCTTTTAATTGTTTTCTCAATAAGTCAATTTTCTCCTCAAAACTGCTTTCATTTAGCTTTAATATACGATTTGCTTGGGTGCACAGTTTTAAGTCATTTACTAAGTTATTATTATGTTCTAATAACCTAGCAAATTTTAGATCAATGATTTCTCTAAACTTATCACATTTAACACATGCATGTTTATCAAAGAGATCATCTTTCGATTCTACCTGTGCAGATGTAGAGGTACCAGCCATGAAAGCAGCTTGGGGTTCCTGGTGTGCTGCAGATTATGCGTTTAGTTCATCCTCCAAGAGTTGATCCACAGCAGCCAAAGTGTCATCAACATCAGCAGTATCAAGCTCAACTGATTTCTCCCCCTCACTAGCTGAATCTTCGTTCAGATCATCAACCGATGCAATGTTAGCCTCACCATCAGATAAGAAACGGAAGGACCGGTCTTGTCCTTCATCACCCTGTGCTACCATTGCTTTTGAGTCATTGCTGGTTGACGTTCACTTTGGAGTCTTGTCTTTATCCTGCCTGTCAAATGATGAGAACGGATTACCATTTCCTGTCTTTTTGGGTTTGACACAATCTCGCTTGAAATGGCCTTTTTCACCACAGTTGAAACAGGTGACTTTTGACTTGTCGAATCCAAATGTTGTATCCTTTGTAGCCACCAGGTTCTGTCCTGTCTTTTTAACGAACTTCTTTGCTCTACGCACAGCACTAGCGAGAGCCCACATTATATCCATCCGTTCAAGCTCTGTTTCATCAACCTGTTCATAATCTTCATCTGGTAGATGGCAATTTCCAATCTTTCCTGCAACTAACCCATCATAGGAATGTACCACAGCAGCTAGTAGATCCATATGCTCCTTAGCAACTTCAACAGTTATGTTGCTCAAATTCTCTGTATTTAACTTCATCGATTGAATTTCTGGAGCATTGAATGGAACACTTGAAGATCCACCTGATTCATAACTTGAAGAAGTACTAGGAATGCTTGCAGATGTGTTAGACACGAAAGCAGTCTACAGAGGTGCACTCGAAGAAGCTGTAGTAGGAGTCACATTATAGATAGAAGGATTCTGTGTGTAGTTACCCTTCTTAGACTTGTACTTATTTCGAACCCCTTCTTCCCTCAACTTCAGAATAAAGTCGTTTATTTCCAAAGTCTCCAACACAGCATTATGTCTCTAAGTGGAAACAAATGAATCCCACTTATCAGGTAACCCATCAGCCAAACTTGCCACTTTGTCTTCCATGGACGTTTTAACTCCATGAGTGTGCAGTTCACTCATCAAGTGATAGAAGTGGTCGATCACATCATCCAAACTTTCATTCCCAATAGAAGAGAAGTTATCAAATTTTTTCTTCAATGCTTTTGCCTTCAGTGACTTAAGTGTTGCATTACCTTCATATCTCTTCTCAAGAGCCTCCCATAACTTTTTGTACTGCTTGTGTTCTGAAAACTGATGGAAGATGTCTTTAGGAATGGACTGTGTCAACAATGCATAGGCCTTCTTCTCGGCATTGTACGCAGTCTTTTGTGCTTCAGTCTAACCACTTAGTGTCAGTGGAAGACCATCAGCTCCAACGGGCAAAGTGTAGCCAGTCTCAATAGTGTTCCAGAGGTTTGTGTCTACTCCATTCAGATGAATCTCAAACCGTTGCTTCCATTGAGGATAATCGTCAAGAGACAGAAGCTTTGGTGGTTTGTTATGATTCCCGATCTCATTCTCCAAGGGCAATAGATTCTGGATCCTGGAGTCCTTCCCTGCTGAGAGTGCAAAGTTCTCAGTGTCCATATTAACTTAGTCTTTAACTTGAAAACCAACTGTGTCTACGACTGGGTATGCGACTGAGGTGCGACTGAGACTCAACTGGACGATTGAGCTTAGTCGTGCGACTGAACAGACGACTAGGACAGTTGTACGAATGGACAAACTGACTGGCCAATCATGCGATTGAACAAGCGACTGGTCTAATCGTGCGATTGAGCTGAGCCAATGGAGTTCAGTCGTGCGATTGAGTTAATCGTGCGACTGAGACTGCTGACTTCGAAATTTTTCAAACTTTTCACGCAATTCGACCCAAAAACACAATTTTGAGAACCCTAATCGACTGAAACTCGAAAAAGACTAACTTTTGAACACATGCACTCGTAAAAACTGGATTTTTATGCAGAAAGAACGAATCTTTTGAATAAAAATGTTGACTTTTTCAAAAACGGGATTGAATCCACGAAGAATCAAGAGCCAAGGCTCTGATACCACTTGTTAGGACCGTGTACGGACGGAGTACTAACTGATTCAACGTGAAACCAGATCAAATAGTGTGGAATCCTATTTGATTGGCGATCCTATCAGGGAGAACGTTAATCCGATCAAAACTAACGATGAGAATACGTTAAGAATTGATTAGAATCGATCAGAAACGTTCTATGAAGTTGGAAGGGACTCTCTGAACGAACAGGATCGACTAGGGTTGATAATACTTGAAGTGTTTTATTTTTCCACGAATTAAGTGGTATTTATATGTTACAGCTCTTATTCGTGCGACTGAGCCATGCGTATGGCTCAGTCGTGCGACTGAGTTGTACGATTGATTCATTCGTACGACTGAGTCAGTCTTATGACTCAATCGTGTGATTGACTCAATCACCTGGTCCAGTCGTACGATTGGCCCATTCGCATGGTCCAGTCGTGCGACTGAATCTTGATACTTAGTTAAACATATTCCTGAACCTTTAATGATACAGAACTATGTCTAACAACTGTAAACCTATATAACATGTTCATATAAGCATGTAACAATAAATCATATTGATAGATATAACATTCAACAACCGATAAACATTCAAAGAAGAGTTTTCATTTCATATATCAAACATTACATAACTGTTTCAAAATGAAAGTCAAATACATTTGAGCTCACTAGAACTAGAACTAGGGACATGTGTACCAACAAAAAGAACAAGAGAAAGGCTAAGAGGGCTCAAGAGATCAAGGCCATTTTTAACTCTAAGTAGAAACAAGACTTTATTTCTACAGGGTTTGACATGGTTAAGACTGAAGACATCAACCTCAACTCTTCTACCAAGAGTTCAGGTTCATGTTCAAATCATCTCAGCATCAAGAAGAGGGCTGATCAGTTGTGTACTACTACTACACAGTCTGAATCATCCAACTCCAAGAACAGTCCTCAGCCCAAAGGGACTGTCTCAGCATCTGTAAAGATAAAGGTGGAGAAGGGAAGTGATCAAAGTCAGCCTTGTTCTCAGAAGAAAACTCTTGGGAAGAAAAAGATGAAATGTGTTATGTGTGAGAGTACTTCTCATCTTGCTAAGGATTGTCCATACAATCCAAGAGGCACTCTTCATGTGACCAAGAAAGAGACTTCCAAGAGCTCTAAGAAGAATTCAGCTTTGGAAGGAAATCTCTTTCCTTTGGAAGCTCCAAAGTAAAGAAGAAGGCAAGTGGAAAATTGCCTTTGGAAGAAAATTTGGTCTCAGAAGAAAGGAATACTTCAGAAGCACTAAAGTCTGCTGCAGTGTTAGCAGGACATCCGAAGGTCCTGTCATCAAAACTTCCGAAGTCTCAAAAGATTCCAAATTATTAAAGGTCAGGTCCAAACTTCCAAAGGTGGTGTGGAAGTCAAAGATAGACCAAGTGACTGAAAATTCTCCATCAACAACAGCAAAAGATCCTCTAAGCACAACTATAGGATCTATTACTGTTTCATTACCTTCTACTTATTTTGATTAGCCCAAGAACAATCAGGGTTGGGTTTCCAAATGTAATCTAATCATTTTCTTTATACAGGAACAGCTCAAGACAAATAAAAATATCTGGATCATTGATAGTGACTGTTCCAGGTACATGACAGGCAATAGGTCACTACTCCAAAACTTTGAAAGAATTGATGGAGGACCAGTTGCTTTTGGAAGAGATGAAGGAGGTTACAATTCTGGAAGGGGCAAGGTCATAAATGGTAAGCTCAGTATTGAGAAGGTAAACTTTATCAAAGAGCTTGGGTACAATCTTCTGAGTGTATCCTAATTTTATGATGAGAGTCATAACATGCTCTTTACTGAGCATGAGTGCATTATTCTCAAGCCTGGGGTGATAATTCCTCATGAGCATATCCTACTCAGAGCCCCCAGGAGAGGGAACATGTAGAAAACCACTTTTTGAACAAAAAGCAAACTACTTTTTCAAAGGTGGGACCGCCATTCGGATTTCAAAGTTTATCCTCTTTCATTAACTTTGTCTCAAATCCTTTTCACACATAAACCCTGTCGGTTCCCCTTCTTTCTATCATCTTCATCTTCTCTCCAAACCTAAATTCCAAATTTCTCTCTGAAACCGCCCTCGTTCATCCTTCCTTCACCTTTAAGCTGTCTCATAATGGCCAACCTTGACAGAAGAAATGACCTAGATTTTTCTATGCAGTTACACAGGCAACACAATCAGGTTGTGTTAAACTTTAAGAAAGATCCACATTTCTCAGAGGTGTGCCAATTCTTGGCTTTGTCAAACTACTTCACCTCCCTTACCATTGATCCTACTCTCTATGAGGATCATTTGCTTGAATTTTGGAAGACTTGCCAAGAGGTCATTATGGATGGGGAGAAGGCACTGTCTGCCATAGTGTAGGGGAGAACTGTCTTCATCACTTCGGCCATTATTAACGCTCATCTTTAGCTGGGTGATGAAGAAGGTGAGGTGTTCTTTCCTAAAAGAAGATGTTAATCATTCCTTTGAGGAGATCGGATATGAGGGAGATTTCTCTGTAAAGACCTTCAGGAAAGGGAAGGTCTCACCTCAGTGGAAGTACCTACTTCATGTGGTTATCCACAGCTTGTCTAACAAGCATGGAGGGTGGGACCAAATTCCTGAAGATCTCTCCTTCATAGTGCATGGGATGGTTCAGGGAGTCAAATTCAGGTATTCTCAATTTGTTTATACAAATCTCATTGCAAACTTGGACTCCTTAAAGTGTTACATGTTTCCTGGATATGTTCAATACATTCTTAACTGTGAACTGGGCTCATAGTTGAAGGAAACATGTAATATTCTTAAATTGGGACAAACGAAGCCTGGCATCTTTAAAATTTTGAAGAAGCCAACTGTTGGCTTCTCAGAGGTAGAAACAACCCTTATCCCAAAAATGTTAGAGCTCATTGCTCAAGGTGACAACCTAGCAACACAAGCTAGTGTTGAACCCACACCTTCTACATCTCAACCACCAAAGCAACCACAAATCACCCTCACCTACCAAAGAAAACACAAATGAACCCCTGCTCAGGCTATTGAGTCTGTGCAGGCCCCCATATACTTACCTATATAGGAGGAAATTGATACTGGAGCTCCCACTTCCCTTGAGGAGCAAACCACTCCCATTACTTCAAAGATCAGTGCTGAGGTTCTTCATGCTCAGCCTGATGAGCTCACAAGCCCAACTGCTTTAAGCCTTCACTCTGAGTCTCAACACTCAAGTGAACAACCTTCAGCGGACAGCTACCATCCCTAGCCTTTAGACTTAAACCAACCCATCCCCAATCTTGACTTCTATACTAATGAAGACATAGGTGTTAGTGAATACCATGAGTCTCCCTACTACACCACTCCTCAAAGAGAGATAAGTGCTCTTGAGTCACCTAGGTCTAGCCTACATCTGTCACCTATCACTGGGTGGATACTTCTAAAGCTGTTCAGGATATCCATATGGAAGAGGCTCTCACTTCAGCAAGTGATTACATCATTCAAACCTCAACCATGCAACTCAGCTCATTGACACTTCAACTGAAGCTGTCACTGAGCAGAGGAAATCCAGCAGCCAAGGACACCATGCTGGTGTTGAGCAAGAGGACCTTGGTCCAATTCTCTCATCCCCCAATGATTCTTCTGATGAAGATGAGGGGAATATGAGACTAAAGGTGCAAAAACTGTCAAAAACATGCACTTATCTAGTCTCCAAGGTTAGTCATCTTGAATCTCAAGTGACTACCTTGCAACACATGGTCAATGATCAGCAACTTGAGATATCTCATCTTAAGGAAAAACTACCTGGGAGACCTTTAAGGGGAGCTCAACCAGGAACACAAGAACCTATGAATGTGATTGACCTAACTCCTAGCTCACCTATGCAAGAGGGTGATGCTACTAAAAAGGGGGAGGAAATCATTACAGTCATAAAACCTAGGAGTTCTTTAGGGAGTATGGACATTAAGGACTCACCATCCTCACTTGCAATTATGCATACTCAGCAACTTTCTCAAGTTCACATTGATGTGGATAGTATAGACTCAGTCATTAGGAGTCTCTTTGAGAAAGGCATTCCAAGAGCTATATCATCCCTACCAACTTCAAGTCAATTTTTGGGTGGAGGTATGATGCTGATAGAAGAACTCTTATTCTTCAAAGAGTTCAAGACAGGAACACTGCAGAGTTTAGCCTTAGAAGAAGACTAACCCAATCAAGCAATATCATTGGTTAACTGGATGTTGAGGCAGACCCTAAGATTAGCTTCAAAGGAGAAACCTTGACTGAAGGCCCAGTGGCAGAACCTGAGAGCCCTGTCTCACTATCAACTACTACAAAGGTTTAATCCCTTGATGAGACACTTGCTGGTGAAGGTGCATGTCAACCTTTCTCTAGCCAAAGCATGGAAGCTACACCAAGCAATGAAGGCCAAAGCTCTCTCCCTCCTGAGTCACAAAGGTCTGTGAGTGACAAAGGGAAAAGAAAATTGACTTCTGAGGAGATTGAGGAGGAGGAGAGAGAGAGAGGAAAAGAAAGCTAAGAGGAGAAAGTTCCTCTACTGGGTTTGCAAAACTCATGGAAAGTGCTATCAGGGCTGCCCCCAGACCAAATACTCAGGATGATAAGTTAAGGGCAGTCAGGATCAACTACTTACAGACCAGGAACTATGATATTAATAACATCATTTCTCTCCCTTAGATGAGTTAAATGAACTTGCTGACATGGAACTATCAAAAGAGAGAAAAGAGGAAGAGGATGCAGAGCTACTTCGTAAAATCAAAGAAGAAAGAAGACAGAAGAGACTCTACAAGCATGTGCATACTCTCTCACCAGTTCAAGAAACTCATGAACAAGAGGATGTGGTTCCACAAGAACCTCAGGTAGACAAAGAGAAGGATAGGATCAACATGATAAACTACCTGAGTGCCACAGGCCTCTATCAGGCTGATACACTTCTTCCCTTACCTTTTGACTACATTGAGTTTGAGTACCTCAAACAACTTGAAGTTGATATAGTCAAAGAAAGAAAGATCACCAAAGGAAAGTTAAGGGAAGAGGCTGTAAAGTCAAGAGCCATCATCCATAAAAACTTGAAGAAGTCTGTTGATAGGCAGAAGATGATAAGCTTCTTGAACCTGTACGGATTCTCTGGAAGGAGGCTTGGTCCATGTCTCTATCCACCATGGATGAGCATATCAGGGTAATCAAGCAGAAGATTCAAAGAGGTGAACTTGTTGACTTACACTCCCCACCAAGTCATGTCCCTCAGGAAGTGGAGATTAAGGTTGAAACATTTAAGACAACACAACCTGAATCTCCTGCTGAACCTCAACAAGCTTCCACTTCTGATCCACAGCAGGGATCTGTTCCCTCTTAATCTGAACCTGTAAGAGAGGAAGACCCAACTGAGAAAGACAAAGAAGATTAATCAGGTGCTGCAGGCCAGTCTTCTCAGTTAAAAATTCAAAGAAGAGAAAAAGGATGGTTTCCAAATGAAAGTCAAAGAAAAAAAAGAAAGAAACATCCAAATCCAAACCTCAGGATGAGTCAGAACATCTTGAGGATGTGCAACAAGAGGATGCTCCACCAACTCCAATTCAAGCAGCTCCTCTAGCATCAGAAAGACCCTACACTACAAATCCTGAAAGATGGCATGTTATAAGAGATCAAGGTGTTGAACATATCTATACATGGCATGATATGTTTAATATGCCTCTGCATGATCTCTTTGACATGAGAAGATAATATGAGAGTCTGAGTGATCCTAAACATCTTATGACGAAAGGGATGGTCATCATCATAATGAGGATTGTCAACATCTGAAGTCTTCAAGTGTTTTGGTAGCATCAGCCTAGGGGGAGTTTGTAAGGTTATTTGTAAGGCTGATGCAACCAAAACACCCAAGGTTTCTCCTGTATGCATGCACAAGTGTACTGAAGTGGAATACTTCGGAAGTTTCACACTGCCTTAGAAATTACACTAAGTGTGAAATCTTCCGAAGCCAAGACCAATATCTTCCGAAGCCAAAAGATGAAGTCTTCCGAAGCTTCAAAGACAAAGTCTTCTGAAGCCAACTATTGAAGATAGATTTCTTCAGAAGACATTTTTAATTACATGCTTTATCTGATGTACCTTTTACCTAAAAGCTGGACCCCTTTCCGCTGCAACTCTGATAAGACACCAACTTTACATGAGGTTGTGAAAATGTCCATGGTTTTGGTAAACTGTACATTGAGATCTTGAGTCTGTAACTTTCCACTTTATGTACTTTATCCTTTTTGTAATATATTAGGATGTGAGCTATGGCATTTCATAGACACTAGTCAAAAGGCAATCTGCCTTTTGACTCTACATTGATTTTGTTGTCTAGATCATGTATCCAGCTGGACTTCAAAGTATGGCCGGCTGTAGGTTGTAGTATAAGTATTTCTAGTCCTTGTAACTTATAAGCAGAACTTTGTAAACCACTTGTAAGGAACTAGAGAGCAATATACATCAACCTTGAAAACCAATTACTTGTGTTGTTCTTGTTCTGTCTTTATATACACTTATGTTTCTTAGTTCTCAAAAGTGACAAAGTAAGTGGTCACTTAGACACTTTGACCGTCCAAACCATTGCAATGGAAGAACAAGAAGTGCTAATTGAAGAACAAGTTGTCACTATCATTGATCTGCAGTTGGAGAGTGTCTGAGTTGGAGATGTTGGTCAGAATTAAACAAGAAGCTGAAAAAGACCAAGATGATCAAGATGATGGCAAAGATAAGAGGAGAAAGAGGGAAAGTGACAAAGATGATAGTGATCAAGATTCATCAGGGGAAAGTGATCATGACTCCCCACAGGCTAAAAAGATGAAGTTCACTGAGCCTGAAAAAGAGGCAGAGACTAGTGGAACTAAACCAGATGAATCAAGTATGGAAATGGTGGTGTATTCAAGTGAACCAACAGAAGCTCACACTGAAGAGGCTGAATTCAGTGACATAATCTCTGCTCTTGACTCCTTCACTGCTGAAGAATTTATCATTGATGATGAATTCTTGGATTTTATAATCAATAAGAAGGGAGGTACTGAACAAATAGTGGTTATTCCTCAATCTCCTATCCCTATTGAGAAGGAATTGAGTTTACAAATAGTACCTGTTGTGTCCCTATCTGATGAGCAAAAAGAGCTAATCAGAAAGCTCTATGAAGAACAGCAGCAAAGAGAATCTGCTGCAGCTGAAGTAGATGAGCAAGAAAAAGATGAATCTGAATCACTTCCCAAAGAAGCAGAACAAGTTGAATCCTCTTCTGATCCCACAGTGCAAACTTACACCAGAAGAAAGAAGTACTTGGATGAAAAAGCGAAGGGAGAAAGACCAGTTGAAGAAGAAGAACCGGTTAAGAAAAAGCAAAAGGATGACCCTCGTAGCCTTGCAACAATTGCTGAATTTGTAGAAGAACACGAAAAAGCTGAAGCTCAACTGAAAAAGAAGGCTGAGGTCATTGATTTAGAAGAAGTAGAAATAGAGGGTGGCTGTGTGGTTGATGAACTAATAGCTAAGGAAAGCCCTGAAGAGGAGAAACCATCAGTTCATGAGGTGGTTGAGAAGGCCAAGTCAGATGATCTAATGAAAATGGCCATATTCTTGATTAACCATGGTTATGACCCTGATAAGGTTTTTGGGATAACATATGAGGGGATGATGGCAGAAGAAGAGAAGCTGAACAAATTGCTGGACCCTATATTTGAGACTAAGTATGAAAGGTCTCACTCTCCCAAGGCTCCTGTGCTGAAATTATATTCTAAAGCCAAGCAAACATCTTCTTCTCAATCTCTGTATCCTGATCCTTATAGTATGACTCATAAGGAAATGAAGGACTATTTGTCTGAACAGGGATTTACCAAAAATAAATTAGGGAATGTGAAGACAAATTCTCTAAGGGCTGCCATCCTTAGAATGATTAATGAGAAGAAGGATAGGCTAAAGAAAGGAAGAAGAAATTACAAGAAAGCAGCCCAGATCAAGAGTGTCAGCTCAAGACATGCAGCTCACCCATAGAGATCATGACTCTTTGACATCTATACTTTATAGATATCCCGAGTGGTTTGCTAAGCCTTCACAGATAGAGCTTCATGAAGGACTCACCACTGCAGAGATGATTAGAGGTGTGTCTACTCCTTAGGCTAAGACTGATTTGAAGATAATTTCCTGGAAGTATGACAGTGACTGGAACACGTTCATGGTCAAGAGGATCTCAGGGTTAGTCCAATTCTTCACAGAGTACTCTGCTCTAGTGAACTCCCTGCAGATCCATGACTTAAAAGAACTAGCCAATCTGAGATTGATCAATCATAAGGCTATGTTCAGGGGTTATGAGTTTGAAGACATTCTGAGGATGTTCAAAAGGACAGACAACTTCAAATCTCTCAAGGCTATCTGTTTGAGGAAAGATAGATCCTTTGTCAACCCACTTGAAAAGAAAAAGACCAAAACAACTGAAGAAGTAGTCTTCCCTGAGCTCAAGGTGAAGCCTACTGAATCTTTGAAAAGAAAGATGGTAGCTGGAACTCATTCCTCCATCCCAATCTCAAATGTCTACTATGATGAGAAGACTTAGGAGTTGGTGATTGAAAGAAGATGGGGAGGAAAGGAAGTGGCTGAAATCAGACTATTTAGTGGATATGAGGTAAGACTGCTTGATGAGTCCTATATCCACTACATTTACACAAGGCACTTCAGGGATATCAGCAACAAGCTTGGAGAAGCTGATATGCAATTCTTTTTGAAATGCATAAAATCCTAAAGATGGCCTATGACAAAATACTTCATAAAAGAGAGCAAAGGAGGAAGAAGAAGACTCCTTTGTAATTTGGGAACATTATGAAGTTGGAGGTAGATGCAGATGGATCTTTACTGATTCATAAAGATGGGATGTCTACTGTGTCATTCTAGGAGCCTATCTCTTTGAAGAAGCTGTCTATTGAAGCCATCCAAACTATGAGCCAAATGAAGATTTATGTTCTGAGCAGAGAGAAGTTAGCTTATGCCAGACAGTTCTCTAACATGATCAAAGCAATACTGGATCCTTCATTCATAGACCCAGCTTCTGTTTCATCTCCTCCTGCTTATCAAGACCTAGCAGAATCTTCACAACCTCATCCTCCAAAACCTTGAAGTTCCATAGGCTGTATAATCCTTAGGGGAGTATTGTTGGACCCTAAAAGGATCATACATGCCAATTCAAGTAGTGGATGATGGTTGTTCTGCTGGAATCTCCCTAAGTCCAAGAATCAATAAGGATGAAGAATCTGCATCAACAAAGAAGACAAGTTTCGACTATCCGCATTTGTACATGCGGATGACCAAAGAACAAATGCTGACAAGTATTTTTTCTTCCGTATTGACAAATACAGACAGCCGAACAAATGTTGCCAAGGATTTACTCTTCCGTATTAACTAATGCAGATGTTCAGCAACAAACGCGCTAAGTGTTTGTTCATCCGCATTTCTCAATGCTGATGACCAAACACTAATGCGGTTGAAGAAAAACAAATGCTGATAGAGTTCAACACATCGGCATTAGTCAATGTGGATGAACAAAAGAAATGCTGATGAAGACCTTTTGTACTTAGACTAGATTATGTATAGGGGTAGTTTAGTCTTTTTGTAAAGGCTTCATGTCAGCCTGTAAATAGAACAGACAACCTCGTATATGAGGTGACTTGAGACTAAGACTTTAGACTCTCAGAATATCTGTCTTTTGTCCCCAAGGTGTTCAGTTACTGTATATTGCTCAAACCCTAGCATTTATTGTAACTGTTCAACTTAATCAATACAAAGAAGCATTTATGAGTATTTCTTGCATTCAATGTATTGTGTTTGTATGATTCCGCCATATAATCACTGACTCAATCATCATATTCGGTCCTTGTTGTTTCACAACAACAGAGAATATCATTCTCACACCTAGTCCATTGGTATCAGAGCTTTGGCTCTCGGTTCTTCTTCAGATCTGCTCAGATCTAAGTTGAACTCGATTGATCTAGTGATTGAGTTGCTAATAGAGTGTTCAACTACCTCTATTCAGCATAAAAATTGAATATCTGCTGAAATACCTCAACGGTCACTGTTTATTCATATTCAACCTCCAAAAAAATAGATTTGTGAACAGTAACATCAACATATAGTCATACCATAAATTAAATCAGAAACTGAACAAAAGAAGTTCTAACAACCATCTGCTCTTCACTGAGCAGATCTGGAATTATAAGACTGTTTTTAGACTTACTGGACTAGGAGGACTTAATAATCAACCTAATCAGTACTTAAAAAGTTAAAAACAGCTTATTAACATGGATTCACATAATTTCTCTGAACTTGGTCATACTCCTAAACCTCCTATGCTTAAACACAAATCTGAGTTTAAGCAATGGAAGATTAGGTTTATGAATTACATTACAGGTGTAGATCCGGACTACTGGATTTCCATATGTAAAGGGCATCACATTCTAGTAACACTTTCTGCTGATCAGGCTGCTCTATACAAAACCACATGAATACCCATAGAGGATCTTACTCTTGATGATGATGATTACAAAAAGATAAAAATTGATCTCAAAGCTTATTCCATTCTGACTCAAGCACTGAAAATGCATATGCTGAAAATGCTTGAGAAGTATGGAACTGCTAAAGCTGTCTGGAATGCACTGCTAATTATGTGTGAAGGTAGCAGTGAAGTGGCTGAAAATAACAAGGACAAACTTGTTAATCAATATGAAACCTTTCATCACTCCAAAGGGGGAGTCAATCTCTAAATAATTGCATAGATTTGTGCAGCTGGTGAATGATTTAGAGATTATGAGGGTTACATATAAAGTCAAGGACTTGAACAAGAAAATACTTCACAGCCTACCTGAAAGCTGGAAACAAAATGTTACCATGCTTAAAAACACTCTTGATCTAGAGAGTACCACCTTGGATATCATGATAGCCAAAATTAAAGCTCTTGAACTTGATTAGAGGAGCAGCAACCTTGGTGGACCTAGAGTTGTTGAAGCTTACAAATTTCCATCAGACACTTACTCAGTGGAAAATGCCTTTATTACTAAAGATGATGATTTTCTCTCCTTAAGAGATCAAGTGAAGACAACTGGTTTCATTGCTACTCCATCAACTAACAAGCCATCAACATCAGCCCAACCAACAGGGTTTACTGCCACTCCCACTGGCATGTCTGAAGACCAAAGATCTGAAGAGCAAAACGCTACTTACAATGCCTTTGTTGCAAGCTTTGAAGCATACTTGGGAGGCAGACTCACCTCTGCCCACCTGATCCAAGAAGACTTGGAAGAAATGGATCCAGATGATGTGGAAGAAATGGATCTGCAATGGCAAATGGCTATGATACTAATGAGAGCCAAGAAGTTTTCAGAAAAGGAAGAAAGTTGAGTTTGAATGAAAATACAAAGCTTGGATATGACAAATCTAAGGTCAAATGCTTCAACTGTGGTATGAATGGCCATTTATCAAGAGAATGCAATGCTCTTAGAAGAAACAACAATAGCTTTCAAAGGAACACTCCAGGCCAATCAACATCACAACCAAACTTAAGCTATCAGTCAAGCAATTATCAACAGCAACAATAGCATCACCAACCATAACATCAATATCCATACCAGTGTCAGCCACAACTGATAAATCAAGCTCATGGAACCAACCAATCTACTTCAAATGCACTTGTCATCAGATAAGATGGAGCATGTGACTGGAGCTTATATACTGAGGAAGTGAAGCCTCAATTTCAAAATCATGCTCTCATGGCTCACATCAATGATGGCCCAACTCCAATGCCATCTGAGGTAAAATCTTATCTGTGTAGTGATAAATGCATTGCTGAACTACAGGGTTATCGTGAGCACAATCACAAATTGGCTGCTAAAATCAAAGAAGAAAAGGTAAAATCTGAAATGTATAAAAGAGAAATCAAATTCTTTGAAATAAAAATTAAATCTCTTATCTCAGATATAGAAAAACTACATGGAGAAAAGTACACTCTAGCAGCTGAAAATGACAAACTAACTAAAATGCTAGCCCAATCCAAGGCTGAGCAATCTGTTGCTGAAGTGAAACTTGAAAAGTTTCAACTGTCTTCAGCTAAGCTGCAAGAGATGCTTGATTCACAGAAAGAGCACAATGATATGAATGGATTGGATACAATTCATGTCCCCCACCATATAATGATAACTACACTATCATGCCTGAGTCTGTCACTCTTTTTGATAAAAATGAACCTAAAACTATTGAACCTAAGTCAATAGTAACTCAACTCACTAATCCCTAAAACAAACCAAGTGTTTACATTGAAACAAATGAGTAGAAAATTAAGTTAGGTCTTCCTATCAAAATCAAAGAGTACTCAGACAAGACAGTGAATGTCATTAAGCCAACAAGTCCTGTCAAATCCATAGTGCCTTTTGTGAAATTTGTTCCTACAATTTCAAAAGAAAAGAAGATATCTGATGATTCTGTGAAACCATCTACTGAAAGTGGATCTGATTGTGAGATCAAATCTCCTAAGAATTCAATCAAATCAGACAAAGTTTCACCAAAAATCAAAAGTAAACATTCAGTGGTTTCAAAATCAAAGATCAGATCAGACCCTTAATCATCAAAACCAAAGCAAGGAGTTGGTTTTGATATTATTAATAAAGATCATGTAAACCAACTAGAAAAAGAGGAGAGGAAAAGTTTAAGGAAGTAAAATCAGTCAAGGAAAATCAAAACTAGTATTGTTGTGAAACAAAAAGGACTGATCATGATTCCTCACCAAAATCAAAAACTGAGGCTCAGTCCAAAACTGGTAAAGTCACTAAGACATCAACACCAGGATCAATGTCTAGAAACAAACACAAGTATTGTGATGTGTGTGAAATGTCAAATCACAGAACAGATAAGTGCTTATTCAATCAATATTGCTCAATCTGTGACATGAACACTCATTCCACCAAAAATCGTTATTTTAACAAATATTGTTCTATCTGTGATATGATCAACCACAACACATCTGATTATTTCTTCAAACAAAAAGGACTGAGAATTCCTCAAAACAAGCCCATTTCACCAAGCACATCTGCAAAACCAAAATTCAACAGTCATTCTTATAATAAACTATTCAAGACTTCCAGGTCTGATGATGATTTGAGTAATCCAAAAGGGTTAAAAAGAACTCAAAGAAATATAAACCATAACTTCAGACAAACTCATCATTTTCATGATTCAAAAAGGAAGTTTGATAATATAAAACGGGTTCAATTTTTGAAGAGAAATATGGATCAAAGGTTTGAATACTCTTCTGACTCTTCAGTTGATGCAGATGTGATAAAACACCCAACCGCATAAACAGAAATTAACCACATCACCCAAGTCAGAAATTAGAGGAAAGTACCAAAAAGTTACTATCATGGATAGGAACGGCAAACCCAAGACCATCATGGCTTGGGTTTCACACTCTAATTAGTTCTTTTTATGCTTGTAGGGTCACTCATACAGGTCCAACAGTTTATGGTATGTGGACAGTGGGTGTTCCTGACACATGATTGGAGATCGTTCCCTCCTTCATGACTTCAAGCATATTCAAGGAACAACTATGGCATTTGGTGGAGATTCACAAGGTGGTAGAATTACTGGTGAAGGATCTGTGACAAATAGGATGTTGAGCTTTAATAGAGTGAACTACTGTGAACAACTAAATTTCAATTTGCTCAGCGTGTCTCAGATCTGTGATAAGAAATATTCCACTCACTTGACTGACACTCATTGCTACATTCTGAAACCAGGATTTCAAATTCCTGAAGAATGGGTTGTCTTAAAGACCCCGAGGAAGGAAACACCTATGTCTTAAACCTCAATTATGCTTTACCAAAAGAAGAAACATGTCTACTGTCAAAAGCATCTTTTGATGAGTCATAGCTTTGGCACAGACGTTTGGGAAACACAAATTTCAAAAACATGAACAGATTGGTCAAGGGAAATCATGTTATTGGTTTGCCCCAGAAAGAATTTCACTTTATTGACCATTGTTCAGCATGTCTCAAAGGAAAACAACAGAAATCTTCCCACAAGCCAAAGCTAGTGAACTCAAACGATTCTCCATTGAAGTTACTTCATATGGATCTATTTGGACCAACTCACGTTATGAGTATTGGAAAGAAACAGTGTTGTTTGGTGATCATAGATGACTTTTCAAGATTTACATGGGTCTTCTTCCTACTTCACAAAAAAGAAGCGTCCTAACTAATAAAAGATTTTATCACTAAAATTGAAAACCAACTTGATCATAAAGTTAAAACAATTAGAAGTGATAATGGGATAGAATTTAAGAATGAAGACATGAGTTCATTTTGTACAACCAAAGGCATCGCTCATCAATTTAGTGCAGCTAGAACTCCTCAACAAAATGGGGTAGCTGAAAGGTGAAATAGAACACTAATTGAAGCGGCAAGAACCATGCTAGCCGATGCTAAACTGCCAATTACCTTTTGGGCAGAAGTAGTTAATACATCATGCTTTGTACAAAATGGAACTTTAATTGTAAAAGGAAGCAACAAGACTCCTTATGAACTAATCTTTCAAAGAAAACCATTTATTGGATTTTTTAAGTCATTTGGTTGTCCTGTCTCAATATTAAACACCCGAGACCATTTGGGAAAGTTTTCATCCAAGTCTGATGAAGGATTCTTTGTAGGTTATTCTTTTGTCTTAAAGGCTTGTTTAATCCCAGATTAAACATAATTGATGAATCAACAAATGTTCAATTCAAGGAACATTCTTTTCCCAAATCTACAAATGGTCCTGACTGGTTGTTTGATATCGACTCCTTTACAAAATCATTTGATCAATATCACTTGTCTGATGCAGGAAACCAAGAATCAGCTGAATCTTCATCATTAGTAGAAAGAAGGAATGACTTTCCAATGATTCCTCCAACCTCTACTGAGCAACTTAATAAAGATGTGCTACTGCAAGCTGATCTTGTCAGAAAATCAGTTCAAAATCAAAGTGTTACAACTGAAGATGGTCCAAGCATACAACCATCTCCTTCAGAAGAACCATCCACTGAAGTCAGAAATCAAGATCATGTTGCACCACCAGTTGAAACTGAAAGAACTTCAAATGATGGAAGTAATCAAAGTGCTGCTGATGCTGAAGCAAGAACTGAAACAGTCTTTGATTATTTTCACAACTCCCCTACAGAAAAAGATGAAGTTGCCTCGCACCAAGATGATCTAAATGTCTCCAATCTTGATGTAACCATTGCTGGTGACTCAATTCCAACAACCAGAATACACAAGAATCATCCAGTAGATAGCATCATTGGTGAACTTAATGAGCGAGTTAAAAGAAGCAAATCAAGCATAGCAAACATTTGTTTGTTCTCCTGCTTTCTTTGTCAAACAGTACCTAAATATATCAAAGAGGCTCTTCAAGAAAATAGTTGGATTGAGGCAATGCAGGAAGAGTTGCTACAACTCAAGAAACAAGAAGTATGGCAACTGGTAGATCTTCTCGAAGGACAATACCCTATCGGTACCAGGTGGCTATACAGGAACAAAACTTACGACAGGGGAATCATCATTAGAAATAAAGCAAGACTAGTGGCTAAGGGGTATACTCAAGAAGAAGGAATCGATTATGATGAGGTGTTTGCTCCTGTAGCCAGACTAGAAGCAATAAGACTCTTTCTAGCATATTCAACATTCATGAAATTCACTTTTTATCAAATGGATGTGAAATGTGCTTTTCTGTATGGAAAGATTGCTGAAGAAGTCTATGTGAGTCAACCGCCTGGATTTGAAGACCCAGATTTTCCACACAGGGTGTACAAGCTTGACAAAGCCTTGTATGGTCTTCATCAAGCTCCAAGGAATTGGTACGAAACTCTATCATCCTTTCTTCTTAAAAATGGGTATGAAAGAGGAAAGATTGATCAGACTCTTCTTTAGAAAAAGAAAAGGAAAAGACATGTTGTTGGTTTAGATATATATGGATGATATCATTTTGGCTCAACAAACAAGGTTCTCTGCAAAGAATTTGAAGAACTCATGCATTCAAAATTTCAAATGAGTGTTATAGGGGAACTCACATTCTTTCTAGGAGTGCAAGTCCAACAAACAGCAGATGAAATCTTCATTAATCAATCAAAATATATGGAAACAATGTTGAAGAAGTTCAAGTTTGCTGATTGTCAGTCCATCAGAACTCCTGTTGACACTAAAGTGAAGATTGGCCCAGATCCTGAAGGCAAATCAGTGGATCAGACTCACTATCGTTCTATGATAGGCTCACTTATGTATCTAACAGCCAGTAGGCCTGACATTATGTTTGGTGTTTGTGTGTGTGCCAAATATCAAGAAGATCCCAAGGAATCCCATGTGAATGCAGTCAAGAGGATATTCAGATATCTTAAGGGCAAGCCTGCTCTTGGATTATGTTATCCAAAGGAAGGAGACTTCAATCTCTATGCATACACTGATAGTGACTATGGGGGATGCAATTTCAACAGAAAATCCACTTCTAGCGATTGTCAATTTCTTGGTCCCAGACTGGTCTCCTAGCAGTACAAGAAGCAGACAAATGTATCTGTTTCAACAGCTGAAGCTGAGTATATAGCAGCATCAGCATGCTATTCTCAAGTTCTCTGGATTCAAAACCAGATGTTTGATTATGGTTTTAACTTCTTGCACACTCCAATTCACATTGACAACACAGCAGCTATGTTCATAACAAATAATCCAGTTCAACACTCAAAAACTAAACACAATGAAATTAGATAACACTTTTTGAGAGATTGTGCTGAAAAAGGGTTAATCAAATTGATATACGTTCACATTGATAATCAATTGGCTGATTTATTCACTAAGGCATTTGATCCAACCAGATTTGAATTCTTAGTTCAATCAATTGGCATGATTAACTTTGAGTAAAATTTAAAATCAACAAAAACATTCAAATATTCCAAAAATTACAAAAAAAAATTAAAAGGAAGATGTGTATGGCTTATACATTAGGAAATGATATAATTACAATCGTTATATCATTCACTGTGCTTACTTATAAATCTTGAATGACTAACATGACTTATCTGATATGTAGGTAGACTCAACTTGGAAAAGAAGATACATGCAGTGATAAACTAAATCTTATATTCAACTGTGAAGCTCTTATCTCATAGTGTGTGTAAGTATTAGCTTATCTAAATGTATGTGTGTGTAGTAACCTAAACACACCAGGTAATGATATCATATGAATCTTTTTTACTAACATCAGTTTCTCTTCTGTTTTGCTGAGCAAAGACCTAGAGAAACAAGCACATAGTGCTGATGTCATGATCCATCAAGATTCCCAATGAGGAACACATCCAACTTGGATGAAATAAACAGAATAAAAATCATTCAAACTGAATGAAACAAAAGAATCCTAAGAGATCACCTTCCAAAGTGAAGTAAAAAGAATCCCAATATGGATCAAATGTGATAAAAGGATCAAAAAAATAAAAGAATCCCAATGAGGATCAAGTAACATGAGATTTCACATTTTAAGTAACCTGGTCAAGTAAGATGTTAAAAGTTCTATCATACATTGCATGCAGATAGTTAACCTTAATATGCTTTTGAGTGTGAGGTACATGTTGAATACCCAATTAAATCAAAACATGATAAGATCATTTGCATCAAAATATTAACCAAGTATGAGTTTAAGAGGATAAACATACCTTCAATCACTATGTTCATGAACATGTCTGTTTTACTAACAATTGCTTGCACTTGTGAAAGGTAAGATTGATATGATCCCAAAGAAAAGTATATCTCAACTTCTTACAATAATCACAAAAAGACTTTCTTTTCAAAATTTTCAGCTCTTTGAAGTTTTTATCTCATATAGATATAAACTTTAGGGGGAGTAATTAAAATTTTGATTATCAATGTACAGATGTTTTCAAAAATCAATCAAAAACAGTTTCAAAAAATCAGAAAATCTAACTGTGTTGGTGTAGAAGTTATATCATATTATCTCAGCTTCTGGCAAACATTCTGAAGCATAAAAGTCAAAGATCAGTCAACACTAGGAAACTTGTTTCATCTTTGATAAACAAGTCAATCCAAGCAAGAATTGACATCTCAAGAAACAGACAAAACTTCATAACAAACAAGCAAAGACTCATCTTTATAAAGTTCAAGCATCAAAGCAAGATCAACCAAAAACATCCATAACAGAAACATTAAGTGTTGACAATCTCAAAACTTAATGCAGGTAAGTGCATTGGTTAATGCGGGTGAAGGTAACCCAAGTAAGTAACCAATGCGGGTAGTAGCTTGGAGATGAAAAACACAAGTGAATGTAATGCGGATAAGTTAACTCTACCACATTAGTCTCACCACAAATATTAACATTTTTCAAGTATGAAAACCAATGCGGACAGAAATTTGTTCATCCGCATTTGTTTTCTCAGCCGCATTTCTTTAATATGGATGAAATTCTATACTTGAACTTTGTTATATTTGCATTTTAGAAATATCTTCACACTCTTCTGTCATTAGGTATGAAGTTCAAGAAGTGCGAACAACTAAGTTGTTCTTCCGCATTTGTTAAAGTAAATTCGGGAAGACAAGTGTTCTTTAGCATTACCTACAGTGTACAAATGCTGACTAAGTAAATCATCCGCATTTGCTACAGTGCGCAGACGAGTGAAAACTTAGAGCATCCGCATTTGCTACAGTGTTGGAAAGTCTGAACATAAACCTTCTGCATTTACTACAGTAAACAAATACTGACAGAATTTACTCTTCCGCATTTCTACAGCAAACAAATGCGGATTGTTTTAGTCTTCCGCATTTACTACAGTAGTCGATCGCATTTGTTTTTCACCACTCGCATGCACTACAGTATTCGACCGCATTTGTTTTTAACACATATAAGATTTTAAAAGATCATTAAAAGGACTATATAAACAGATCACCATGGTTCATTTAAGACTTTTCAAATTTGAGCGACTCTATAGTGCGACGAGCGAAAAACACCAATACTAATTGTTGGACCAAAAGAACCAATGAGCCAGATTAGAAAAACCTCTAAGTCCCACAAGACATCACAACAACTGCTGAAAGCATCTTCAGCTGTTTGACAAAGTCTGAAGACCTCAACAGCTGAAGATCAAAGTACTGAAGATCAACAACTGAAGTACAAGTACTGAAGATTCAACAACTGAAGACTCAAGTACTGAAGACCCAAGTACTAAAGACTCAAGTGCTAAAGACTCAAGTACTGAAGACTATCAGCTGAAGATCAAAGTACTGAAGATCAACAGCTGAAGCACAAAGACTGAAGATAAAGACTGAAGACATCAGCTGATGACAACTACTGAAGTCATCAGCTGATGAAACATCTAAATTTAAAGTCTGAAGACAAATGCTGAAGCTTCAGAGTTTGTCACAACACCTGAAGAAGCATTCTTTAGTTGTTGTGATGGTTTTCCTTTCAATTTTTATTATCAGTAGTTTTATTTCCTATTTCAGTAGTTTGTAAAACGACTGAAGAGTTTGTTCTTCAGTCGTTGTAGTTTTCAGTAGTTTCTTTTCAGCTATTGTAATAAGTTTAACACTTAGTATTTTGTAAGGAGATGTCAGCTGTTTGACATCTTCAGTAGATTAGGTAGTTTCAGTAGTTTGTTAGAATAACGGTTTTAAGTCACTATCAAGTGACATCAGCTGACGTCATTCTTCCTATAAAAGGAAGATGACCTAATTGTAATCCTTGCCGAAGCGTGTGATCTAACAGAAAGCACCTTTTTGTAGAATTCCCCTTTTTCTCTATAACCTACTGTTACATTGATATATCTATTGTGTTCTTAGTATAATTTGCTTAATTCTTGTGCTAAATCCGCTGCGAATACAACCTAATTGATCAAACTAGAGGCTGAGATCCTTTCAAATGGTATCAGAGCAGGTTAATCATTGATCGATTTAACAATTGATCATTGAAACTGCTCTTTTTCTATCTACGTTTGATCGAATTAGCAAATCTGCAAGAATAGGTTATAGAGATTGAGTTTCTGCTGCTTCTGGCCATTAAACTTGAGGTTCTCATGGTTTTGAGCTAGATTTATTTTGTTTACCTTGAATTTGTTTGAAGTTTGAGATGACAACACCAACTAATAATCCTCACAATACTGGCACCTCTACAAAGCCTCCGATGCTTGTGAGGAGTGAGTATAACATATGGCAACGTCGTATGCTCCATCACTTATCTGCCAACAATGCTGGCTGTTGGAAGTCAGTGGTACATGGACCACATAAGCCTATGGTGAGTGATCCTGAATCAAATGAGAGGGTTGAGAAGAAACCTGATCAATATTCGGACGAAGATCTTAAGCTGTTCGAAATTGATGCTAAAGCCCATGGAATTCTGGCTATGGCAATTCCAAATGAAATCTATTCAGGGCTTTTGCATCATGAAACTGCTCATGATCTATAGGTTGCTCTGAAGGAACAATTCGGAGGAACCAATGAGGTCTTAGCAAATGCTAGGGAAATCCTCGCCCAACAATATGAGACATTCTCTCATAGGAAGGGTGAGACACTGACTCAACAGTTTGAGCGATTCTCTTGTCTTATTTCTGAGCTAAAAATGGTTAACAAGAGTATTCCAACAGTCAGATGAACAACCGTTTCCTCAGATCACTGCCTGAGAGATGGGACACTTATACCATTGTCCTACGCTCCAGTGCAAATCTGGATACTCTATCTCTCACCCAACTTCATGGGAAACTGCTTACATTTGAGAGAGAGATAGAGCAGAAAAGGAAGTTGTCCACCTCTGGCAAGCTCACTGATGACTTTGTATCAGGCAATGCTGCACTGACAGGTCAAGAGTCAGAATATGCTGCATCAGAGAGTGCCTATGATGAGCATATTGATTTCTCTACTAATTCTGAACATGCTTTTGTTGGTGTTGATGGTAGTTTAGGAGGTAGCAGTGATAACCTGTGTTTTCTGATGGAGGACTTTAAGGGCATTCCAGATGATGATCTGGAAGAGATGGATATTTTGAGTCAAATGACAATGATAAATATCATATCTCAAAAGTTCTACAAGAGAACTGGCAGGAAATTTCCTGGTCTCTCTGGCAAAACCAAGGTTGGTTTTGACAAGAGCAAGTTGAGGTGTCACAAGTGCCATAGGCTTGGACACTTTGCTAGAGAGTGTAGATCAACTGGATCTAACTACTCTGCACCGTTTGTGTCATTTCCAAGCAATAGCTCACAGAACAAAGGGCAACATACCACCAGTTCTGGTCATCCATCACCAGCTCAGGCATCACCTGCATACTTTGTGCCTCAGGGTCATATGCCATATCCATACCCCTGCTACTACATGCCTCAGTCAATCCAAGTTCAAGCACCCACTGCTCAGTCACAACATGCTCTCCCTGAGCCTCAACCTTCTCAATCTCATCATCAAACCCAACCTCAACAACACAGCTTCTTCACCCCAGGAGTTGTTGACTGGAGCAGTTTACCAGATGATTTATCTGGTCATGAACAACTGTTTCCTGGTGCTGGTCAACATGGTGGTGATCATCCTTTTGGGAACCTTGCTCTCATGGCCCTGGAGTCTGCTGATGGGTCATCCTCCAATGCTTCATCACAGGTATCTTCTGAGGCTAAAGCCAAGATATGTTCTGAATCTTGCATAGCTGCATTTGCATCTATTAGAGAAGCAAATGTAGCTTTAATTGATAAAAATCTTGAGCTAGAGCAAACCCTTTCCAAAAGAAAAGCTGAATTTGAGTCTATGCGTAATGATAAGAATAATGAGATTTATATACTTAAATGCCAAATCAAAGATGATAAGGCTAGGGAAGAGGTACTTGTAGAGAAGTATAGAGACCTCAAAGAAACAGTTGCATCTACCCAGGTAGAGTGTGATCGCTAGGTGCAATCCTGCAAGGGTTTTGAAATGCTTCTCAGTAAGCAATCAGTTTTCAATGTGAAGTTTGGCATTGGTTATAATCACACTGCTCCTCCAACAGATTTTACTTCCAGAGCAGAAGTAGAATCTGATGGAGAGAGCAATAACCAATCCTTCTCATCATGTGACCTATTATCTGATACAGTACCATCAGAGGTTAAAGTCAGCATTAATTCCTCGCAAAACCAATCAGCTAATGCTACAACAGCTGATGGTTCAAATGCTGACTGTCACATGATCAAAAAGTTGATCAACTCAGGTGTTGTCTCTAGAAGTACTGAAAGTACTGGAGAGCAAGTGATAACACCTGAAGTTCAAACCCCAACTACTGCGAGTACTGAAGGGAAGAAAACTGCTAGTAGAAAGGGTTTGAAGACTACTAAAGAAGATATCAGGAAAGCAAGTACTGCAAGGAAGAAACTGCAAGTACTGATAGCAAATTGCTGAAGAACAAGCCTTCAGTAGTTTCATCTTCTTTAGTAGATGATTAACTAAAGATGAAGAAGAAGCCATATGAAATATGTGGCTTGTTCAATCATCTTACTGATGATTGCTGGTACAAAAAGGGCTCCAAACTCAAACAAAAGGAGAAAATTAAAGAGAAAATGAATGTAATGAAAACTAAGTTTGAGACCAAGTTTGTACCAGTAACATCAAAACCAGAAACCCCTAAGTCCAAGAAGAAATCCAAAAAGAAGGATGGGGTTAATCAGCCAACAGCTGAGGTTGCTCAAAAGAAGATGGTGCAACATAGGGATCCATCACAAGCAAGTACTAATGCGTCTGATGAGCTAAAGGCTTTATCACAAAACAAGACACAGCTTGTTATAATGGTTCAACATCGAATGGGAAGAGTCAACCAATTAGATGCTCCTGTGTTGAAACCACAGAAAAGGAAATCCAAGCCAAAGGATTCACCTTCTACACCATCTCTTTCACCTCAGGCTATCACACATAACAAACCAGTTAGTGTCACATCTGTTGATGAAACAGACCCAAAACCAAAAGGTTTGGGTCTAAAAAACTAACTAACTTGTTGTGATGAATGCAGGGTTCTTCAACATGCCACAGAAGCATCTGGTATGTAGACAGTGGAGGATCCATGCATATGACAGGAAGCAGCTCACTTCTTAATGACTACTCTCAAGGAAAGAAGGGGTTTGTTTCCTTTGGCAATGATGCAAAAGGTTACATCATCGGAAAAGGCTTTGTTTCCAATGGGGAAATAAGGTTTGATGATGTTAACCATGTGGAGAATCTTAAGTACAATCTCTTGAGTGTCAGTCAAATGTGTGATAAAGGCCATGTTGCCCTTTTCACCAGCCAGAACTGTCAGATTCTGTCATCCAAAGTTCTGAGTTTGATTGACAAGGTGTTGGATGAATATACTCTCCTGAAGGCCAACATGACAGGAAGAGTATATGCCTTAGATCTTTCAAAGAAAATTGATTTAAAAGGCCATACTTGCCTATTCTCCAAGGCTTCTCCTTAAGAATCTACTCTATGGCATAGAAGGCTGGGTCATGTGAATCTCAAAAACATGAACCAGCTGATACACCATGGTTTAGTAAGAGGGTTGCCTATGAAGGAGTTCAAATGTGAAGACAACTGCACTGCTTGTTTAAAGGGGAAACAACACAAAGTCTCATTCCCTCTAATAGAAAAACCAAAGTCCAATGCCTGCTTGCAACTTTTGCACATGGATCTTTTGGTCCTGTCAGAGTGATGAACATCGCAAAGAAGAAATATGTCTGGTAATTGTGGATGATTACTCCTGATTTGTATGGACTTTCTTTTTGCACTCCAAAGATGAAGCTGCAAAAGCTATAATGAACTTTGTGTTATATGTGGAGAAGCAGTATTCCCTTCCAATCAAGTGTGTGAGGAGTGACAATGGCACAGAGTTTAGAAATCACACACTTGATGACTTCTATCTATCAAAGGGATCAAAAGCCAGTTTAGCATTCCAAGAACTCCTGAACAAAATGGAGTGGTGGAGAGAAAGAACAGGACCCTCATTGAAGCTGCAAGGTCAATGCTGGCTGACTCAGGATTGCCACTGACGTTTTGGGCTGAAGCTGTCAACACAGCTTGCTATGTGCAGAATAGAGTATTAGTGAATCAGAGGTTGATGAAGACTCCTTATGAAGTACTTCATCATTTGGCTCCTTTGATTTCCTTCTTTAGAGCCTTTGGGTGTCCTTGTTTCATTCTCAACAAAAGCAATCCACTCCAGAAGTTTGAATCAAAGGTGGATGCAGGGTATTTTGTTGGTTATTCATTAACTTGCAAGGCATACAGAGTTTTCAACTGTAGAACAAAGATGGTTGAAGAGACTTTGGAGCTGAAGTTTAATGAATCTCCAAAGGACAAGATTCCACAAAACCCTGTGGAGTTATTTGATCTGGACATACTATAATAAGTTCCTTATCAACCTCCAGCTGTTGTTCCTGTCAACAGTTCTCCACCTGGTGGTACTGATGATGAAGATGCCAGTACTCACCTTTTCAGGTTTAGTGACAACCTGCCTGAGTCAACTAAACCTGATGCCCCTGTAGCTTCAGTAGCTCCATCTATAACAAATGCTGATGAGATTTCTGAATCCTCTACTTCATTTGAGTTACCATCTCCTACTTGGTTTCAAGAATCTACATCACCATCTGTTGCTGCTGAAGGTCCTACAAACACTTGCACTGATCTTATTGTCTATCAAGAGCTGAAGAATCACCCAATGTCTCAAATCATTGGTGATATCAATGCTGGAGTTTCAACAAGAAGTCAATTGTCCAATTTCTGCTTCTATGCTCTCTTCATCAGTTAGCAAGAGCCAAAGAATTATCATGTTGCACTAAGAGACAATGGATGGGTTGAAGAAATGCAGCTTGAGCTTCTTCAGTTCAAAAAGCAGCAAGTGTGGGAGCATGTTCCTTTACCCCAAGGAAAGTGTGCAATAGGCACTAAATGGGTGTTTAGGAATAAAACTGATGAAAAGGGCCAAATTGTCAAGAACAAAGCCAGGCTGGTTGTACAGGGGTTTGCACAAGAGGAAGGCATCGATTATGATGAAACCTTTGCTCCTGTAGCCAGACTAGAGGCAATTAGATTGTTCTTAGCTTATGCTACCTTTCACAATCTTAAAGTTTTTCAAATGGATATCAAAAGTGCCTTTTTATATGGTAAAATAAAAGAAGAAGTTTATGTGTGTCAACCACCAGGCGTTGAGGATAATAAACATCCTGATTGGGTGTATAAGCTTGATAAGGCTCTTTATGGGTTGAAACAAGCTCCTAGAGCCTGGTATGAAACATTATCTAATTTTCTTCTACAGAATAATTTTACTAGAGGCTCCATTGATAAAACTTTATTCATTAAGAATGTGGGACAACATAAGCTACTTGTTCAAATTTATGTTGATGATATAATTATTGAATCCTCTGATCCACAGTTGTGTGATGAATTCACTAAGCTAATAAAGCAAAAGTTTGAAATGAGTGCTATGGGAGAATTACAGTTCTTTCTAGGGTTGCAAATCAAACAAAGGGCTGATGGAATCTTCATTCATCAGTCCAAATATGCAAAAGTTGCTAAATAAGTTTGATTTACAAAACTGTAAGCCCTGTTCTACTCCCATGAGCAGCACCACACAACTGGATGTTGATCAGAAAGGTAAAGCGGTTAATGAAACCCTTTACAGATGTATGATTGGGTCCTTGATGTACCTTACAGCTTCTAGACCAGACATTATGTTTGCAACATGTGCCTGTGCTAGATTTCAAACTGCACCTAAAGAGTCCTATTTGATTGCAGTCAAAAGGATCTTTAGATATTTGCAAGGTACCCAATCTCAAGGTCTTTGGTATTCTACTGGGCATTCTTGCAAATTAGTTGCTTTCTCTGATAGTGACTATGCAGGATGCAAAGTCACCAGAAAATTCACTTCTGGTGGTTGCCAATTCCTAGGCAATTGTTTAGTTTCTTGGCAGAGTAAGAAACAAACATCAATTGCTACATCCACTGCTGAAGCTGAGTACATTGCTACTGCAAGTTGTACATCCCAGGTACTCTGGCTTCAGAATCAACTCTTGGATTATGGCATTACAGAGACTAAGACTCCATTATTAATGGATAGTGCTTCAGCTCTTTGTATTGTTAAAAATCCAGTCCAGCACTCTAGGACCAAACATATTAAGATCAGACATCATTTTATTAGGGACTGCTATGAAAAGGTCTGATTGATCCAAAGTTTGTGCCTAGTGCTGATGAGCTTGCAGACATATTTACTAAGCCTTTAGATAGTGCCACATTTCAAAATCTGGTACTAAGGCTTGGTATGCTGCAGGTAGAATAATTTGACTAATACTGATGCTCTCAGTTCATAAGTACTGCTGAGCATTAGTATGCAAAAGTCAAAAATAAGTACTGATGAGTAATTTAGTCTTCGGCATTTTTCATAACTACTGAAGACTAAAATGCTTTAAAGTACTGAAGTACATTATTTGTTGAAAACAACTGATGTAGTTACAACTACTGATGTATAGTTTTCAACCTAATAAGTATTGAAGAACAAATTTTGTTCACAAGTACTGATGTGTAATCTTACACATAAGTACTGAAGACAAAAATTGTTCACAAGCTCTGAAGAATAATTTATTTCATCAAGTCATGAACATTTGTTCACAAGAGCTGAGGAATAAATATTCACAAGAGCTGAAGGCCAATGAAACATCTGAAAGTCAGCCAAAGAGCTGATGAGTAAATGTTGAGGTCAGCATGAAACAACTGAATTGATGACAACAGCTGATGAGAAATTTTACTCTTCAGCTGATTTCAACATCTGTTGTTTCATAACCAAACAACTGAAGGACAAAACCATGTCTTCAGTAGTTTTACAACTACTGATGACTAACACCAAGTCCTTAGTTTTTTACAACAACGAAGCCAAATCCATGTCTTCAGTAGTTTACAACTACTGATGTCAGTAGTTTACAACTACTGATGACTAATACCAAGTCTTCAGTTGTTTACAACGTCTGAAGATGAAAAACATGGCTTCAGTAGTTTATAACTACTGATGACTAACAACAGGTCTTCAGTCGTTTGCAACATCTGAAGGACAAAACCACTGTCTCAGTAGTTTCAACTACTAATGACTAATACCAAGTCCTCAGATGTTTATAACCTCTGAAGGTTAACGCCATGTCATCACTCGTTTCAAAAACTGATGACTAACACCAAAACCTTCAGTCGTTTCCTTTCAGCTGTTTCATAACCCTTATAAATACCCACCCTACCTTTAGAGTTTTTCATTCTCTCCTAACCTAAATATTTCAAAAACTGAAACTTCTCTGATACCATTAATGGCGACCATGCAGCTTAAACCTCGCCATAACTGTGTTGCCTGCCTGACCAAATCTCCATTTTGGACCAAGTTTGATAAAGCTATTGATCTCATGGTCGATTCCCCACTCCAAATGGCCTTTCTCCTCAATCCCACCATATATGCCGATTCCCTTACCCAGTTCTGGACGAATGTCACCCTTACTGGAGAGAACGACGCCGAGGTCTCTCTCCAGTCATTCGTCAACAACCAGAAGGGGGTCATCAATCCGGTAATCATCCGCCAAACCCTAAATTTGGATGATGCCACCTTCCCAACCGAATATCCAAAAGGCACCACTGATCTTTCCTTTGCACATCATGACTATCAGGGTGACCTTCATGCCTCTACCCTGCTCAAGAAACATTTCCATGATGCCGAACGCCTTATTTTCCACATGGTAAATGTTTGCTTAGCCCTAAAGACCTCCTCATGGGATCAAATGTCCACTAGGTGGCAACACGTATTATTCTCTATCCTTGAGAAACAAGACTTAAATTTTTCTGAAATAATCTTTTTGGAACTTAAGGATATGGCCACAAAACCTTTTGCTAACCGTTGGATACTATATCCACGGTTCATAATGGCCATAATAGAGAACCAACTACAAGCTGATGGACTAGTTGGCCTTGGAGTCCCTGCCATGGCTGTATTGCCTGAGGTATACTCCAGGCACAAAACTGACCAAATGTTGAAAAAGGCTGCCAAGCTGCGAAAACCCACGCAGCTGGAACCCACAGCCTCTACCTCCAAATCCAAAGTCCCCACCAAACCCAAACAAAAGAAACCCAAAAAGGCTACTCAGGGAGATGAGTCCCCTAAGGATGCCCTTGCACAACAAAGGCAGGAAGTAATTGCTGGCACGATTCTCCCAGCAATTACCACGACTCCACCAACCACAACAGCACAGGCATCCTCTCTACAGGAGCCTGATGCAACCATTTCTGGGGCTGCCACACATCTGGAACCTTTCTCACTTGAGGAGGTTGCCATTGAAGAGCACACATCTCCCCATGTGCATACTGCTTCTACCCCATCTCCCACTGCAACCGCCCCTCAAAGCCCTACACTAATAATTGCTAAAGTGCTAACTCATCTTAACACTCCACCCTCTCCCCAGGAACCAATCACAACTGGGAAAAATCCAACCACAGAGAGTGTGGATACAAGTGTTGATGGGAGCCCACAACACAGAGAATCAAATGTCTCATCTCCAAGTGTGGCAAAAGAGATAGGACAATCTGGTGAGGCTGCACTTCTCCTGCTTCAGCACATGAACAGGATGAAGCTGGTAACATAACTAAGACCTCACCAAGGGCAACTGCCGATGATGGATCCAATCCGGAGGCAGGAAGTCCCCAGTACAACGAACAAGGGGCACATGTGATCACTGAGCCACACTCAGCACATGTACATCCTGATTCAATCAGGAGGTCAGGTGATTCAGCAACAGCTGATGATGACCTGGGCTTCTTTATGATGTTCTGGCCCAGACCACTATTCTTGAGGAGGAGGTAAGTAGATTAAAAAATCTACTTGCCCAACTCTCTCAAGAATCAAGTCCATCTGCCACCATAAACCCACAGATGGCACCTTCACCTGAAGGTCTCACATACACTAGCCACTCCCATAAACTTAGCCACCTGCCCCTCCTTCTGGCACTAGTTCTTAGGGACAAATCCCCTGAGCAATTAGTTGCTATCTTTCAAAATTCCTTGCCTCTCATCACACCCATTATCACATATATTGTGATAAAAACCCTTGATAAGAGGCTTCCCTCTACTATACAGCCCTTGGTGGAAGCTGTTGTGCTGACGAAGCTTTTTGATAGTCAACCCCTTGCAACCAATGCAACCAAAAAGGGGAGACTTCAATGAAAGCTAAGAGGAAGAGATTGGAGGAGGAAGTGAAAGAGAAAGAGGTTGAGGATGAGGTGGTATATGAGAGGGAGTTGGTGGTGGAGACAGAGAGGGAGAAGGAAAAGGAGGTGCTGAATTGGTTAAAGTGACTGAAAGTCAAAAAGACTTTCATGTCACATACAAGAAGAAGAAGGGAGAGAAGGAGAAGAAGGGAGAGGAGAAAGATCTAGCTGTTCTTGTCAAGGAGGCTGATGCAGAACATAGCAGGTCAATGGATAACATAATTGATCAGCTATTTAGGCAAGGCTTTAACACTAACACTGCTGAGCTAGATCAAGAGATAAGGAAGCTAGAGGTGAAAGAAATAGAATACCGATGGTCTTGTCATAGCCAAGAGGAAAAAGAGAGACTTGAGGCTATGACAAGATTCATTTCGAAGTATCTAGGGTGATCAGTCCTGGAGATAAGATCATGGCCGGGGACAGCATCTTAGCAATAGCCACCAAGATCTGTTCGTCTGAGGATTTACTAAGGGACTGATCATAGAAGCCCTTTGTGAAGCCAATGCTGGGAACAGGACTGAGTTAGCCAAACAAACCAAATCTTCTCTCACATCTAAATTGCTAGCTCAGCCTGCCCAATTTCCCACACCAAAAACCAAACCACCACCCACAAAACCAACCCCTTCACTATCAAAACCCACAGCCGATGATGCACCCTTGAAGAGGAAGTGAAGGGTACTGAGGCTAGAGAAGAAGAAGAAGAAGAAGAAGAAGAAGAGGATGATGAGGAAGAAGATAGGCTGCCTCTCTCTGCAGTTTTATCTTTGCCTAAAGCCAAACCTTTACCCATCACTACCATCACTCCTGCCTTACAGATGGAAGCTGTGAAGGTTAAACTTGAAGAATAACAACAGCATAGGCTACATGATAATGAGTTGTTGAAAAGAGTAGATAAAGCCTATGCTGCTTCCTCATCAATCATGAATATGAGGAAACAAGCTCTGAGATTATTCACTTTAAAACATACATTTCAATTTCAAAAGGACAAAGTGAGTATTTGGCCTGATCCCAGGGTGTCTCACTGGATCATGAAGAAAGACATTTCACTAAGATACAATGGCCAAGTAAAAAGGATTGTAGATGAAGTGATCTCTTTGGCCATTGTAGTATCACCCTGGGAGATCATAGAAGATTTCAAGAAAACCTATCAGGCTAACCTCCCACCACAAAAGATGTTGGAGAATAGGGTGGTTAAAAAGGGTTAGTCTACAAGAGGTTTGAGAATCTTAGGAGAAATGAGCTCCAGTTGTTCTTAGAGGGTAATCACCCTGATGAATTCGCCTATAGGGCTATAACAACTGTGGAGCTCAAAAGTGGTAAACAGGCCAAATACATCTCAGAGCTCTATCGACCTGAAGGATTCTTTGAAGGTGAGGCAGAAGTTCTTAGCATGGAGGAACAAGTAATATTTTTAGAAGCCTACACTAGAGAATCCTACAGGCTCATAGTTGGGAAGTAGGTCTCATGGATGGGACAACAACTCTGTGTCCAGTTCCCCAAAACAGAGTTCCCATCCATACTATGCCAGTCAGATCTTTGAGACCTCTTCCCAGGCCAGTGCTTATATGGGTCAACTTCTGAGCTGATCTAGAAGGAAATAGACCAATCATTCTGCCAAATAAGTGGGACCAACAATAAGCTTAGAGGTTTTGGCTGCATTGGTTCAGGGGGAGTTTATTGGACCAAAAGAACCAATGAGCCAGATCAGAAATACCTCTAAGTCCCACAAGACATCACAACAACTGCTGAAAGCATCTTTAGCTGTTTGACAAAGTTTAAAGACCTTAACAGCTGAAGATCAAAGTACTGAGGATCAACAACTGAAGTACAAGTACTGAAGATTCAACAACTGAAGACTCAAGTACTGAAGACCCAAGTACTGAAGACTCAAGTGCTGAAGACTCAAGTATTGAAGACTATCATCTGAAGATCAAAGTACTGAAGATCAACAGCTGAAGCATAAAGACTGAAGACAAAGACTGAAGACATCAGCTGATGACAACTACTGAAGTCATCAGCTGATGAAACATCTGAAGTTAAAGTCTGAAGACAAGTGCTGAAGCTTCAGAGTTTGTCATAACAGCTGAAGAAGCATTCTTCAGTTGTTGTGATGGTTTCCTTTCAGCTTTTTATTATCAGTAGTTTTATTTTCTATTTCAGTAGTTTGTAAAACGACAGAAGAGTTTGTTCTTCAGCCGTTGTAGTTATCAGTAGTTTCTTTTCAGCTGTTGTAATAAGTTTAACACTTAGTATTTTGTAAGGAGATGTCAGCTGTTTGACATCTTCAGTAGTTTAGGTAGTTCAGTAGTTTGTTAGAATAACGGTTTGATGTCACTATCAAGTGACATCAGCTGACGTCATTCTTCCTATAAAAGGAAGATGACCTAATTGTAATCCTTGCCTGAAGCGTGTGATCTAATAGAAAACACCTTTTTCTAGAATTCCTCTCTTTCTCTATAACCTACTGTTACATTGATATATCTATTGTGTTCTTAGTATAATTTGCTTAATTCTTGTGCTAAATCCGCTGCGAATACAACCTAATTGATCAAACTAGAGGCTGAGATCCTTTCACTAATGTTCTTCATACATCATTACGATTCATCAGCATCATCAAAAGATTCATTGTTCATCAAACCTAATAGTGTCTACACTTCGATTCTATACCATCGTAGTATCGAAAACAAGGTGATTCTCAGATACAATCGATGAACCCATTTCAAAATTCAGAACCCTAGAACTGAAAGTATCACAAAACATCCACAAATTAAGGATTGATGAACATTTTGAGCTAAATGATACATAGGATCTTGAAAATCGACACAAACATTTGATTTTCGAAACCCTAATTATCCTTCGGATGAACAGGGGATCTTTAATACTGAAAATGTGACCCCAAAACTTATGTTTGAAATAAAAATGAAGTTGAATCGGAAAATAAACATCAAGTAACATATAAAGCATGATAACAAAATCATACGTTGCTAAATCAAGATTAGGTCAAAATTCATATGTAACAGTACCCTTTGATTGCTTAATTTTGACCACCAAAAAGTCAAAATGAAATAATCAACTTGATTTTATCAATGTAATTGATAAACAATGATTCACATCTAACCCATATGCATCTTGTGCAGAATCTGATGGTAAACCTTACATGGAGCAAGCTCCATAATGTCAGTGGTTATCTTGACCCTGATGCTCCTAAGGCTGAAGGTTTAAGAGAAATGATCAGATTCAACCTAACTACTAGAGTGGCACGTGCCATTACTGTTAGACCTATTATCTATGAGAACTTCATCAAATCTTTCTAGGGAACTGCTGAATTGGCAGACATAGATGGTGTGAGAACTTTGATAGGAAGAATCTCTGAGGATCACACTCTGGTGATTACTGAGCAAACTGTGAGAGAGTGTCTACAATTTGGGGATGATGTTGATACTCCATTAGAGCTGGATGATAAAGAGATCATGACTTTCTTTGCCAACATTGGCTATGAAGGTGGATATGAGGGGAAGCAAATAGTGAAAGGGCTGGTAGACCTACAATGGAGATTTCTTATTCACATCTTCCAACATTGTCTATCTAAAAGGAAGACTGTTGGAATGACATTCCTGTATCCACATCATCAGATATATGTGCTCTGTGCACAAACCAACCATTTAACATGTTAGCCTATGTGTTTAATGGTTTGGTATCCACGTCAGAAACGGAGACTCATAGCCCAGGTTAGGCCCATTTTCGTGAAGCGTGGTCTTGGGCTTCCAGAAAGAGTAAGGCCCGATCTTCAACACTTGGGCCCGCATCATTCTCTCCGGGTAGACAAAATTCACCCTCGAATTCACAGCAGGTTCATCATGAGAAGAGTCACCATAATATGGCAACAAATGTTTCATATTAAACACGTCTGAACAACGAACGTGACTAGGCAATTTCAGCTTGTAAGCATTGGGGTTTATCTTCTGCATAATTTCAACAGGCCCAATCTTCTTGGCTGAAAGTATGTTGTAGTCTCCTACTGAAAAACGATCTTTGGTTAAAATAGCCTACTCGAAATCACCTTCATCAAATCAACATGTCTACGTTTCTGGTCAGCAGCCTTTTTATACTTCACATTGGCTTGGGCCAAATTATCACGAACTGCCTAATGAACTTCATGCAACCCCTCTACGAAATCTTGAACTTTCTTTAGAACAGTACCAGAAATTGGAAGTGACATTAAATCAAGTGGTCCTCGGGGCTGAGATGAGTAAACTACCTGAAATGGGCTAAATCCAGTGCTCCGATTAACAGCATGATTATGAGCAAACTCAGCTTGGCACAGTTTTTGGTCCCACGCTTTCACATGATCACCAACCAAACACCGCAACAAATTCCCAAATGATCGATTGACAACTTCAGTTTGGCCGTCTGTTTGGGAATGGTAAGCACTATGAAGTTAAGCTGGGTATTCATTATCTTCCACAGTGTATGCCAAAAGTGATTAGAAAGTAAGTATTCCGATTAGACATAATGGAAGAAGGCAGCCCATGCAAACGATACACATCACGAAAGAAAAGTTGTGCCATATTAACAACATCAGATGTCTTCTTGCAGGGAATAAAATGGACCATCTTAGAAAACCGGTCAAAAACCACAAAATAGAATCATTACCTCTCTGAGTACGAGGTAACCCCAACACAAAGTCCATACTAATATCGACCCATGGTTGCGAAGGAATTGGCAAAGGCATATAGTGGCCTGCATTGGTAGTTGTGCCCTTTGAGACTTGACAAATGAGACATCTCTTAACATAACGATCCACTTCCTTTCTCATAGTAGGCCAAAAATAAGAATTTTGCACCAACTGTAAAGTACGATCACAACCAACATGCCCTTCACCATGTAATTCCCTAATAATTTGCAAGCGAAGGCTAGAATCAGGAATACATAGCTGATTTCCGTTAAACAGAAAACCAACATGCCCTTCACCATGTAATTCCCTAATGATCATTACTTGTTGATTTAACTTAATCAGGCCTTAGACTTCTAACTCTCAACGAATAAGAGGAACAAATTCCATCTTGACTACATACGTTTCTCATAAACACCTCGTGTCATACCTGAACATACCCTTATGTACTGTCCACTATTTCAGGACAGTGAAGAATTAGCTCAAGGTTTAATACTTAGTGAATATCAAAACCCAATATGTATCTCAGGTCGGAGGATACCAAATGATATTCGCCTTTACTCAAATTTACTTATGATCAATCGATAAGATTCCATGTAGTAAAATTTGAGATGCGGGTTAGTCCAATATTTCTATCCACAAATATCTATGAACCTTGGTAGCAACCCATTGCTCTATATTAATCCTTATGAATATCAACCAATCCAAGTTCATAATAATCTTACCCTCACACTTGTTCCCACAAGTATGAACGACTACGGACATTTAGAGTAAATAATTTACTCATGGATTAAACATGCTAAATTGGAACATTATTGAAACATTATAACCAAATAATTTTACTCAAATAATAAAGAGTTCCACTTATTCAAATACAAAATTTGATCAAGTCCAATCACTAGAATATCGAAGTCCTAAGGCACAAGTATGACTTTCATGCTTTGACCTTTCGAGGAGCTTCGTGAGTGGATCCGCAATCTTTTTATCAAAGTGAACTTTGCGAATACATATCTTTCCCTTTTCAATTTCATCCTTTATGTAGTTGAATCTCCGCTCATTGTGCCTAATCTTTTGATGTGCACGGGGTTCCTTGATTTGAGCAATCATACCCTTGTTATCACAAAAGATTTCTAAGGGGTCTTGAATGGTAGAGACCACCCTTAGATCGGTGATAAACCTTTTATTCATGCAGCTTCCAAAGCTGCTAATGAGGCGGCTATGTATTCTGTTTTTGTAGTGCACAATGTTACCCTATTCATAATGGAGACATACCCGATTATGATCGAGGATCATCTCGATCAGTTTGGAAACTCGCATCCGTGTAACCCTTTACAACGAGTTCCTCTTCACCAGATCCATATATTAAGAACATATCCTTAGTGTTTCTAAGGTATTTCAAATACTCTTAACAGCCATCCAGTGGCTATTACCTGGATTCTGTTGATATCTTCTTGTCATGCTTAACGCGCATGACACGTTCGGTCTTAGTGCATATCATCACATATATGATGGATCCTATAGCAGACACATATGGGATGTCCTTCATACAATCTTGCTCATCCTTTGAGCTTGGACATTGAGATGCACTCAATATTGTCTCTCTTTGAATAGGTACCATACCTTTCTTAGAGTTTTCCATCTTGAACATTTTCATGATTTTATCAATATATGCACTTTGGTTTAGACCTATCAACAGCCTCGATCTATCCCTATAGATCTTTATTCCCAAAATATAGGCAGCTTCACCGAGATCTTTCATGGAAAAACAATTTCCAAGCCAGGTTTTAACACCTTCCATGGTTGGAATGTCTTTCCATATAGTACTATGTCATCAACATACAATACTAAGAATGTGATTACACTCCCACTAGCCTTTTATACACACAAGCCTTGTCAGCGTTCTTGATGAAACCAAATTTCTTGATCTCTTCATCAAAATGTTGATTCCAACTTCTCGATGCTTGTTTCAATCCATAGATTGATCTTTCTAACTTGCATACTTTATTAAGATGTTTGGATCTACAAAACCTTCAGGCTGAACCATATAGACATCTTCCTCAAGATATCCATTTAGGAAAGCGGTTTTGACATCCATTTGCCAAATCTCATAATCATAATGAGCAACTATGGCAAACATATCCTTATAGACTTTAGCATCGCAACAGGTGAGAAGGTTTCATCATAATCAACCCTTGAGTTTGAGTGAAACCTTTTGCTACAAGTCTTGCCTTGTAAGTATCCAAGTTTCCATGCGTATTTGTTTTCTTCTCGAAAACCCACTTGCATCCAACCGGTTTGGAGTTAAGTGGAGGGCCAATTCCTAAACTTGGTTGTCATACATGGATTGTATCTCTACATTCATGGCTTCCAGCCATTTGTCACAATCCGAATTGGACATAGCATCATGGTATGTAGTTGGCTCATCGGAGTCAACCTCATAGCATCCATCCATGAAAAATCCATCTATTTCAGGTGGAATGCTAACTCTACCAGATCTTTGAACATTTTGTGTGTATTGATCAACCTCTTGATCATCATTAGCAACCTCTTGTTGACAGCTAGTTTCAACCAAACGTGTATCGGCTTGTGGATCTTGATCTTCATCAAACTCCATTGTTCTATGCGTCATTCCTTCCATAAGGAACTTGGCTTCCAAGAACTCTTCCCTTCGAGTAATAAATTCCTTTTGCTCTGTTGGATCAAAGAAGTAGTATCCTATACAGTCTTTGGGATATCCAACAAATATACACTTAGTGGATCGACTTTCAAATTTGTTTGGGTGTTAAGCTTAACGTAAGCTTTACTACCCATACCTTTAAATATGATAGCGATAGAACTCTTTCCATGCCATATTTCAAAAGGTGTCGAACCCACTTTCTTGGTTTGGGCCATATTCAAAATACGAGCCGTGGAGAGTAGTGCGAAAACCCAAGATGATAAAGGTGGTAAGCTCATAGCCTTAATGAATTGAACCATATCCAAATAGGGTTCAGTTTCTCCTTTATCAGAATGAAGAACTTAGATAGTTATGTAGAGTTGATTTTCTACTTCATTAATGAAGATTTTAAACATTTCAAAAGCTTCATTCTTATGTGTCATCAAGTGCACACAATAATAGCGACTGTAATCGTCGGTAATAGTAATGAAGTATCTTTCACCAATCTTTGTCATTGTCTTAAAAGGACCACATACATCCAAATATATCATTCCTAATAAGTCTTTTGGTTCACACTTATTAAATGAAACATTTTCATTTGTTCCAAAAGACCATTCTTTTGAAGTGTTTGAATCCAATTCTCGTTTATGTGACCAAGATGACAATGTCAAAGATAATAATAACTTAAATCGATTTTAAGTTTCTTGGTGCTTAATGTGTATAATGAGTTATTATAGGACGAATTATCATGAACTAATTCATGAATATCATTAAAAGGCATATCCTTAAAATGAAATACATCATCCATAAAGCTTAATCCATTATATACAAAGTTTAAATCATGACCATATTGTTTTAAGAGGAAACTTTAATTATGTTCCTAGTCAAACTAGGTGCATACAAAAGGTTTTGAGAACAACTTCCAAACCATTTGTAAGTCTCAAAATAGAGTTTCCCTCTTTGAAGTGCATATTTCTTTTGAACTCCTTTTGCAATAATTGCAAGTATGAGTCTCACATCCGGTATCCAATACCCATGTGTTTGAAGAAATGACATTTAAAACAATGTGAATCATGAAAATTGTATTCGAGGTTTGCCTAGCATCCCTCTTATTTTTCAACTCCTTGAGATAGGAGGGACAATTCCCTTTTGTTGTCCTATCTCTCCATACTCAAAGCATGGATCGTTCTCCTTTACTTTAGGCTCATAAGCTTAGGTTTTGAGGTTTTGCTTTAACCTTTGCTTTGATGTATTCTTTTCTTTTAGCAATAATTGCCTTAGGATCGAGATTGGCCATTTCTTATAGTCTCCCTCATTGATCGAGAGAATAGGTATAACCTCTCTACCTATCCCTGCCTCGGTTGCATTGAGCATTGCGTGAATTTCACCGATGCTCTTGTCCCATCCGTTCATATTACAGTTTATTATGAATGTCTCAAACCTTTAGTTAGGAAATCAAGGATCAAATCCTTGGCCAACTACTTTGAGTCAGGACATTTAAGCATCTTGAGGCTATCAATGTGGCTTTTCATCTTAAGAATATATAAGATGATATCGATTGGGTTTCTTCCATGTGACATGCATAAAGTGCTTGAACCGTTTCGAAGCAATGTTACTAATGTTTGTTGAAGGAACATTTCCTTCAACTAGATTATCATGTCATATGCTTTATGATGTTCCAACCCTTTTGGTGTTCGGGAATCATATTCCCAACATGAGGTAGGAAACTTGCACAGAATCCTTAATGTGCTTAAGCCAATCGTCAAAAGGCCTTAACATCAACAACGTTGGTTGGTGAGACATGGGATTGTCAAGGACATAGGCCTTTACTCATTTTGATAACGATTCTCAGTGATAGGGTATGGACGGTCGGGGTGGTAGCATTATTGTTTGCAGCCATTCTACAAAATTTACAAAGTTCTTATTAGTATTTCTTAAAATTTTATTTTAATTATTAATACCCTTTTATGTCTCATAGACAATTAATAATTAAAATCTAGAATCCAACGTTACATTCAAATAATGGTTAGGTGACCTTTATCCCATTATTTAATTTAACAAGGTAGTCAATATTTGACAATTGCAACCTTTTGCAACTTCTAGCCTTTATGGGATCGGTTAAACATCTTATGTTTGGTTGGCATGTTTAATCCTATCAACACCATTGTACGCCATGCTTCGGTAACCCTATGCACATGGTTTCCAATTCAAGTCGTCCTACTTACACACACGTGTGAGTTTTCACATATAAGTGGTTAGGTGACCTTTATCCCACAAGTATGTTAGACTCACCTCAAACACACAAGTTCCCTATAAGTGGTTAGGTGACCTTTATCCCACAAATAGTTCTCTAGTGATTCGAGTGTCGTGTAAAAGGATGGTGTTAAACTTGTTTCAAAAGGGATTTTTGGTTTTCATTAATTCTAGTTTTGAAAACTCTATATATATACCTTGTATTTGCATGCTTTCAAATGCAAGGTATCCTATGGTTTATTTTTAATAAAACCTCTTTTATTAAATCATTAATCCTTTTAATAACCTTTTATTAACCACTTAATGATTAGAAACCATAAATTTTCAGCTTGTTAAGTTTGCTAATGAGTTTTTATGCATATCCAAATATCAAACAACAATCATACAACAAACAACCAAACAAGCATAACATTAACAACCACAATGTGCATAACCATAGCTACTATTATGACCACACTTGTTTGCCATCACAAGTGTGGTCATTTGGTCTTTCCTAAGGGTTGAATACAACACAAAATAGAGGTCTTCATAGACTCCCACTTGAACTTGCATCCATATGCTTCAAGTCCCTTTTTTGTGTCTTTAATGTCCATATTTGGGTCTTCATCTTGTGCATCTTCCTTTTACAAAAATTATATCCTAATACATTTTTCTAATAAAAGAAATACACCTAATCTATTTATTACATAACCAAATGAATAAATAATTACAACCCAAATAATAAACACAAATATTACAACCCAATTGAATGAATTAAAACAACCATTAAAACCATCCAAATCAAAAGGCCAAAGGCTAGGTTATGCACTCTAACATATGAACAATAATAAAATTATTCAATAAACAAAATAAACCCCACCAAACCCCAAATTTTCAGCCAACATAAACTAAAAATTAGGATTTGTTGGTCCAAAACAAACAACATCCAAATATATCAACCAATTGACATTCCTATCTTTCAAAGTTTAATCATTAGCATGAAGATATAACTTTGAAAGACTTGGGGTTATTAAATCAACTAAAATCAGCCCCTAATTAGTTGATTAACATCTTTTAAAACGATTTTTAAAGGGTAAGAACAAGCAAGCTATTCACATAACCAGCTCTTGATGCCATTGTTGGTTTGTTAGAACATAAAATCATAGTTTAACCTCTTAAACTTTCTGAAAACGCAGCGGAAGTAAAGCATTATAACCATGTTTATAAGCTGAAAAATATGTTCATTATATGACCATATTAATGTATAAAACAAACCCAAAGAGCAAAGGATCATTTATGTGAATTAGCAAGCTATGAACATATGTAAAACTACATAAAATCACAGCTACATAGAGCTGTGAAACTACCTTACTGCAGCAGCAAAAAGTCGACCAAAATGATGTTGGAATGATGCTGAAAATCGCCAAGACTTCAAGAGTAGATGTCCTCAAGCTTGTATACCCCAAGCATCATTGCAAACACCTTCTTGTTAGGAAGATTTTACACCAAGAACAGCTTCAAAATTGCTCCAAGAAACCCTCTAATGCTGCTGCCTATTTCCGTAAATAGAGAGAGAGGAAGAGCTGAATTCTTTTGTTGTGTTGCATGTTATGAATAATGAGAAGGAGAGTCACTATATGCTAGTTAGTGGAGATGGTCAACCAAATGCATGTGTGTTTCTCCAAGAGAATAACTTAGTGGAGAACTATGCATGTGTGTCTCCCATGTGTGTCTCCCATGTGTGTCTCCCACTTAAAGACCCCAAAGGGGACGGTTTTCTTGTTTAAAAAAAGAAGGTTTTTCTCTTAATTAAACATACACACACATATATAGTCTTTTAACAATTAACCATTTAATTGTATAAGTAGTATACTCTCATTATTATTTGGTGTTATACAACTAATTTAAATAACACTTCAAATAATATTATTGAACAAAGTATCCTAATAAATTGTTCCATCTCATATGCAAATTATTTAGAAAACACATTTTCTAAATTGGTGTAAATATTTAATTGCATGATCATATCATCAATTAATATTAATTAGTGTTTGCTAAGCTTGTTTTTGGTATAACCCGACTTGGATCATAACGTACTAGCCACATCAATATTCTAAGTGTCTTGGGCACATAGAATCCTACGTTTTGTTGATATATTATGACTTATTTTGGATGACGTTTAAATGTTTGATTACATGTTTACAATTCCCCTTCTTTGTAGAACTTCTACTTGACTTTGGAAAACGAAATATATTCTGCTAATACAGACTCACTCGCACACGTATACACCAAAAGAATTGATTACATGTTTACAATTCAATAACAATATTGATTAAATAAATAATTGATTACATGTTTACAATTCAACAACAATATTGATAAATGTGTAAATTATACTAAATCTATACGTTCAACCGGGTCTACGGGCCTTAGTTCGAGATATTTTTGAAATCGACTTCCGTATATAACCTCCCAATCATTAGCGTTTTCTGTTTTGTACAAATACCAATATTTGCTCGGAACAGGCATTGGATAGTCACCCACTAATCGAATTCTAATGAAATGGTTATCTTGAACATAAGCAATTGAAATCATATGATGTTCACTGATATCACGAGGAGATAACCAGAACGGGAAAAAAGTAACGGAGTTGTCGATAGATATAAAAATTATAACCACTCGAAACCTGTTAGCATAAGGATTGTAGCAGGTGGCACTGTCATCCAATTTTTATGGGGAGCTGCACCTAAGCCGTTCCAGTTTAATGATTCCCTTATTTCATTTATATTAGGAAACATCGCAGCGTACCTATGTTTGTTTTCATCCAACTCAGCTATAAGTTCCGTACGAATAAAACGCCAGTGATTTTCACCATATCCCAGTGCGAGTGCTATAACACGAAAACCACAATTGCCGTCGGCTAAAACATCATCCGCACCTGAAATATACGGGAAAAAGAATGATAAAATCCAGCGATTAAACCGGAAAAAAATGTTTTTATCTTCGTCGCCCGGGATATATGAAAACTTGGAACTCTGTTGAGATAATCCATCTTTGGCTCTTGATTTCGAAGACGTGGATTGACTGCGCTGCAAAGACCCTTGTTTTGACTTCACCACCGAACTTGAATATGTTGGCGGACCTTCAAAATTTTCTCTAGGTTGAACATATGAACTATGTCTGGGGGGGTCTAATATTGTTTCTTTTTGCTTATCTTTTTTAGAACGACCCCGTGTATGTGTTTGGACTTTAGGAGGTTTTTTATCAGTTTTTGAAGGATTAATGAAAGATTTGAAAATATTAATCAAAGATTTTTCCCCATTTTCGGGTTGGACAAGTAAATGTTTTCTCCATCTCTTTATGTACATCTACTTGAACCTCCCTTACAATATACACGCGTGAAAAATCTAACTTCCTCCAAAAAACATCAATGGCATCGAGCGGGATACATTGACCTATAAAATAATATATTAAATTAAATATAATAAAAGTTTTCATGAAAAAATAAAAAATATAAAAGAACATTCACCTATTTGAAAGTAATTGTTTAATTTACAAGCACACGAAAGACCACAGCTGGTAAAAAGTTGGCAGCCATATGATTCTTTGGATATAGTTAGATGATTTATCCTGTTAATCTCACCAACTAACATATCCAAAGCTACAAAAGAAATGTTACCTCGCAACAATTTAAGCACTTTATGATTATGCTGCACCATAAGCATGATTTTTCTTTTAGTAAAACTTTCTTTTATAGCACTTTTCTGGGTAACTAAGATATTATTAATCAAAGGAATAAATCTATCCAGGGTGCTATTGGTTGCTTTCAGGTAAACTTTTAACAACGAATGTTGGCTGTCAACTCGGTTCGTTGTGTGCTGACCGAAGTTATAACTTTTATTTATCCACGCAGACACAAATCTCTCTTTGTAGGGGTCCAACCAGTTATTTTTGAGGTACATCAGCACTCCTATGTAAAAAAAATGTACTTATTTTTATGTAAATATACATATATTTTTAAGAATAACACTAGAAAACTTACTTGAATGTTTGGACACCAATCTGCGATAAAGGCGGTCGTAATTATAAGCGTACATGTCCGTCGTTGCAGAGTTAATAAGTACCGACCACACATGCTCAAAAGCACCCACTCTTCATTTGAAAAACTCGCCTTGCAATGTTTAGCAATATTTTCCGAAATATGCCATCTGCAAAGTAATCGAAGAGCACTCGCAAAAAATTCTTCTGACGCTTTCATCAGAGCGAGGTCTCAGTCGGTTAGTATAACACGGGGCTCCATACACTTTTCTTCCAGCGTTGCTTTTAGTTGCTCTAGCACCCATCTGAAGTTGGCTTCACGCTTATAATCAATGAATGCGTGAGTAACAGAAAAAGATTTCAGGGTGGATGTCACACCAACCATTTGAACAAATGGCATTTTATACAAGTTAGTTTTGTAAGTTGTATCAATCATCAACACGTGTGGGTACGCACGCCATAATGTGTGAGATGTGGGATGTATAAAAAAAACCCCGTCGACGGTATTTGTCGGTTCATCTATGTGAGGGGTGTAAATATATTGATGTTGTTGTAGTATAGAAAAAAAACCTACATTGGGGTTTCACCAATTCTGGTGGACTTTTTAATTTTTTCCCGAGTGTTATATATGGTTCGTAACACAGACATGTTATTGGGATTTTGTTCCCTCAACGTGCCTAGAATGTTTTGAGGGTCAACATTTTGCTCGGTCAGATTCTTTACAGTAGAAAACTCATTTTCGGTGAGCCTCATTGCGTATGCATGTCCTTCCAGGTGTTCAGCAGGTTCATGGTTATGAGTATCGTCCACAACAACTATAATCCACCCATCTCTCTTCATCTCGTACTTACTCTGCAATTCAAATTGACAGTTTGTTTTTTTGGTGCCACTTTTCTTAGAGTGGATGCTCCCTTTATACACCACCCCGATCACATTTCAACAAAATTTAACCACCACACCATTCGAATTTCTTTTGAACGTTTGGTGACAATAACAAACCCATTTTCTCACCCCACGTTACTTGCCCAATCAACTAATTCTTCACGAGATGAGAAAACCTAATCAATTTTATATTTTTAGTTAGTTATTACTAAATGAAAGTAAAATTAAATATGATATATCTTATAACCTGATTCGTGTCGTATAAACCTCTTTTACCGGAAGCAGAACCGTCATTATCACCGCTGCTATCGCCACCGTTATCACCCCCATCATCGCCGCCGTCATTCCCGCCGTAATTGGACGCGAACTGTCCTAAATAGTTTGAAGCACCGTCATCGTAATAACCGTAACCGTCCTCAGGGTAATAGTTAGATTCCGAACCGAATAAATAGTTGCTATCCCAGAAAGACAACGTAACGTTAAATATTATTTCTAACTTATCGTAGAAATTTGAATTATGAAATGAATTTATAAACTAACGTTTATATAGTAGTTCACATGGAATATTGTATCCCGTCACATAATTAACACGAATATTGAGAAATATTACGTCATATCAAATAACGTAATAAATACAAAATTACACGACTATCGAGGAATATTACATCATATCAAATAACGTAATAAATACAAAATTACATGAAAAACAAGGAATAACATATCTCGTCAAATTATTAAAGGTGAGAATGGGGCCCGTAAAGCAGTTCACGGCCCGTAAGTGAAGGGTCTAACGGGCCGTGAAAAGCTTAACGGGCCGTGAAAAATTTAGACCGTGAACTTCTTCACGGGCCGTTACGTTTTTGAATGACTGATTTGACTGCCCGACAGTCAATACGGCCCGTGAAGGGCCTTACGGCCCGTAAGGAGGGCGTCTCTTTAGTAGGCCCTTAAATAATAGACAGTTAAGAATTAATGATTTGTCATTCATCCTAACTCTCCATCTAATCAATCAATAGTCTAGATTAGTTCTTACAGTTTTATATAACATATAGTTTGAACCAGATCCATCATCTATATAATAAGACACACACACACACACACACACACACACACACACACATATATATATATATAGGGTGGGGTCAAATTTTTATGAGAACTTTAGGAACCAATGTAAACCACTAGTTTTTAAGGTAAAATTCTAATTAATTATCTCTTTTTATAATCTTTATATATAATAAAAGAAAAGGGTTTTGCCACTTGTAATCATATTAAACACCCTTTGACACATGTCAAATTCTTAAACAAATATTGTCACTTGTCATCATATTAAACACTCATTTAAACTCTAAAAATTTCTCTTAATTTGTTTCCCTAAAATAAAAGTTTCTAAAGTTTGAATTAATATCATTTTTATTTTATATTCAAATAAATATTAAAATAGAAACCATTATTGTATTCCTCATAATTTATTTTGAGAAAATAAAAAGCCATTTTGCAATATATGTACAATGATTTTAAACCAAAATTATGGTAAACAGAATCTAATTTTTCAAACATAATGTTAAGAGATTAGTTTTTCATAATTTAAATTTATATACAATAACAATACAACTTAAGTTGACATGTTTCTTCACATTTGCAGCTAAATTTGTTATAACATTTTATCAATTTTATGTTTTAATAAATTATTGGCTTTTAAGTTATATGTTGTTACATGACACACTCTCCAGAAGTTATTGTCACGTATCATTCATATAGCGAAAAGATGTTTTAATGAAAATTTTGCATCCCTTAAATTTCGCATGTTTTAATAAATTATTGGCTTTTAAGTTATATGTTGTTACATGACACACTCTCCAGAAGTTATTGTCACGTGTCACTCATATAGCGAAAAGATGTTTTAATGAAAATTTTGCATCCCTTAAATTTCGCATCCTTATATATCATTCTTATATATTATTCTTATATATTAAAAAATTATTAATATTAGTTCTTAATTTCTAATTATAAATATTCGTTATCTTAGTTTTGTCAATCCGTGTAACACACAGGACGTTAGGCTAGTATAGCAATATTATACCATTTTAAAGATAAAAATACTTGATTTTATGCTGAAATTTTTTTCAAAAACTAATAAACTATACTAAAGTTATTTTAGTTTTAAAAATATAAGTGGAATTAACATTTATTTAAAAAATAAAAAATACGACATAGCTTGAAGCTGAATTATCAACTTTCGATTTATAAGGAAAGTTGAATCAATCAAATTAATGCAAATTACGAAAATACCCTTTTGCACATCAAATAATTATTTAATAGAAAGTTAAGGATTAATGATTTGTCATTCATCCTAACTCTCCATCTAATCAATCAATGGTCTAGATTAGTTCTTACAGTTTTTATATAACATATAGTTTGTACCGGATCCATCATCTATATAATTAGACACATATATACATACATATATGTATATATAAATAGGGTAGGGTCAAATTTTTATGAGAACTTTAGGAACCAATGTAATCCACTAGTTTTTAATGGTAAAATTCTAATTAATAAAAACATAATAAAAGATTACAAAAATAACAAAAAATATAAAAATAAATGCACAAAAATGTTTCTTTTGTTTCCTCTTTCATAAAAAAGATAATAAACATAAAAACTATAAAAAATAAAAATAAAAAACTCATTTTTTACGAATTTGGTTTTACACGTGTAAAACCGATTTATACACGTGTAAATAACGAGTGTGTGATTTAAAACAAATTGTAAGGATTATACAAAGAGATTGATGCAATCAAAGAGCTCTCAGCAGGCACACATGAAGTATAAGGAAGTTACTTCAAAAGATTTGATACAACTCAACGAAATACAGTAAGTATCAAATCTTCTTAAGCCAAAAGACCAATTTTTCCGAAGCCGGTTCCCTATTTGATATGTTAAGTGTTTCAAGTCTCTCCAAACATTGTGAAACTGTTACATTGACCCCTTCACCAGTCCTGCAATTGGTATCAAAGATTTTTAGGCTCTTGATTGTAAGATCCCACCATCTTTACATCTCTTTAGTTTCACAAACACTTACTAGCTCAAATGGCAACTCTCACAAAGGCTGATATGGAAACCGATACCATGACAAAATAACATGACAAAATCTCCACTAATCACTCTTGATGACTTTGATACTTGGTGCCAACGTATTGAAGGGTTCATCAAGTGTCAAGATAACAGGATGTGGAGATCTGTTATCGAATGACCTCACATCCCAAGCACCTCTTCAGCCAATACTGGAGGTGGGATGATTTCAAAGGAAATGGCTAACTATTCTGAGGAATATTGGAAGAAGTTTGACATAGATTAGAAGGCCATGACCGCTCTCTAAGCTGCTCATCCAAACACTGTATACAGAGGCTTCACGAAGTGCGAAACTACTAAGTAGCTCTGGAATGCACTGAAACTTATGTATAAGGGGTCTGATGAAGCTAAAGAAAACAAGAAGGACCTCATGAAGCAGTAGTTTGAGAACTTTTCCTGCAAGTCAGGTGAAACTATGACTCAATAATATGTTAGATATGTTGAGATTGTAGATACTCTTATGGATGTTGGAGTAAGCTTGAGAATAAGGACATTATATGGAAGTTCATGTTCATCTTACCTGACAGCGGACTCACTACTGTCTGGAAATTAATAGAACTGAAAACCTCTCCATCCTTACTCTTATTGAGCCATATGCTATCCTTAGTGGCTACCAGATGGAAATGAATAAGCAGATCCATCAAGCAGCTCTTCCAGCAATCAACAGAGTTCAGCCCTCCATATGGTTGAGAGGATAGTAGAGAACCATAGCATCATCTTATTTGCTACCCTGACAACTTATAAAAGGGGGCTTTCATCACCTTCACCAAGACACCAAGGAAGAGTTATATCCAAGGAAGCCCATTTCAAGAGACAAGCCCATCTCAGTCCTTTGTGTCTGCTGATGAAAGTTATGGCAACTTTCTCTTTATTCTTGAAGACTTGGATTGCATCCATCCAGATGAATTGGAGTATATGGAGATAGCCCAGCAAATGGCTCTTCTCAATTATAGAGCCAAGAAGTTCTACAAAAGAACTAGAAGAAAGTTTCCCAGCAATGTAACCAATGGAAAGTTTGAAGTGGATAAAAGCAAAGTGAAGTGTTACAACTGTAATCAGATGGGACATTTTGCTTGGGAGTGCAAGGCAGCAAGAACTAATGGTGGCTAAGCATAATCTAGACCTAACTACACTAATGCTGCTCCCAGATCTGAGAATCCAAGCCAACCAAAACAATAAGTTGCTATTGTTGTTGAGGAACAAGGCTTTGACTAGAGCTTTCAGGTAAAGGAAGTATCTTCCAACCAAACACTGATTGCTGACCATGAAGAAGCCAAGGTATTTGAACATCTTTGTACACTTGAACACATTTCTAAAGTAAACATGTATAGGTCCTATAATCTGGAAGTGAGATCTGACCTTGAGTCTTTAAATATTTTAAAAGCTATTCAAAAGAGTTGAGAATGACTATAAACTTACAATAGAAGATTTAAAGAAATATTTTTAACTCTTAAGCATGAGAAAATAATTACAGGACTCAAATCAAAGATCTCATTACCAAGTTAACTGAATACCAAGCTAAGCTTGTGATTAGCAAAGCCAGGGTAGAAAAATATGTTCTTAAAGAAGAAACCTTCAAGAACATCATATCTTCATCCATGCATGCAAAGATTTTTTATCAGAACATGCAGGGATTAGGTTCAAGCAAGATAGCTCATCCACACACATTACTATCTATTAGATCCCCAAGGTATGGAACTTGTCAAGATGAGCTACCCCTCATAGACCTTATCCAAGAAAGGATAAAGATGAAGAGGAGATAGTGAAGGATGAATCTGTAGTGAGTAAGAAGGATCATCCTATGAAGGGTCACTACGCTCTTGGTGATAAGAAAGAACCAAGGATGACCAAGTCAGCTATAAAGAACTTGATCATGGAAGCCAAAAGAAAATCAAAGAAAACCCAAGAGATCAAGACCACTTTTAACTCCAAGCAAAAATAATTCTTTATCTCTACTGTATTTGAAGTGGTAAAGGCTGAATACTTAACTATGGACTCTAGTACCAAGGGTCCTAGTTCATGTCCAAATCATCCTAGTCAAGAAAAGAAGGTAGATCGAATGTGCACCACTACTGCACAACCTGAACCATCCAGTTCCAATAGTAAGCTTCACCATAAGAATCCTACCGCATCATCTATGAAGATGAAGAATGAATTGAAAAGAGATAAAGCTCAGCCTTTTACTCAAAAGAAGACAACCAAAGGCATGCCAGTTAAATGCATCATGTGTGGTGGTACCTCTTACCTTGCTAAGGATTGCATCTACAATCCTAAGAGTACCATCCATATGACCAAGAAGAAAACTTTTGAGAAGAAAAAGAAGATAACTTTGAAAAGAAATTTTTTTCCTTTTAGAGCTTTAACATGAAGAAGAAGGTATGTGGAAAAATACATTCGGAAGAAAATTTGGTCTCAGAAGAATGGAATGCTTCTGACGTACTGAAGTGTGTTGCAGTGGAAACAAAGCTTTTTAAGGTCCAATCTCCAAAACTTCTGAAGTATTGAAGGCTAAGTCTAATATTCCAAGGTGGTATAGAAGATGAAGGAAGGCCATGTGACTAAATTTTCTTCATCATCAACAACAAATGATCCTCTTAATTTGCATATAGAATCAATAATTGTTAAAATATCTTGAATTTATTTTGATAAGCCCAAGACCAACAAGGCTTGGGTTTCCAAATGTAACTAACTATCTTTTTTAGGCAAAAACAACTGAAGACCAAAGGAAATGTATGGATCATTGATAGTTGCTATTACAGGCACATGACAGGCAATGGCTCTTTGCTTTAGAACTTTAAAAGAATTGTTGGAGGGCTAGTTGCTTTTGGTGGAGAATTAGGTGGTTACATTACTGGAAAGGGTAGAGTCACAAATGGTAAGCTCAAAATTAAGAAGGTAAACTATGTTAAGGAGCTTGGGTATAAGCTCTTGAGTGTATCCTAATTTTGTGATCAGAAACATCACATGCTCTTTACTAAGCATGAGTGCATTGTTCTTAATCCCGGATGGTCATTCCTCATGAGCATATCCTGCTCAGATCCTCCATAAAAGGGAACGGTACAAGATGGATTTGCAAGAAACATCCCCATCAGAAGAAGTTTCTTGCTTTCTATCTAAAGCCAATAGTGACGAGTATTTTCTCTAGCTTAAAAAATCCTATATAAACTTTAAAAACGTGAAAAAATTAATTAATAATGATTCGGTAACTAGAATGTCAAAAAAAGAGTTTATAAGTGATGACCCTTATGTTGCATGTCTGAAAGGGAAACAACACAAAGAGTCTCATAAGCCAAAGGAAAAGAACTCCATCACTACTCCCCTACACTTATTACATATGTATCTTTTTGGCCCTACTAGTGTAATGAGTTTATAAAGTACTTCATATTGCTTGTTGGTCACAGATAACTTCATAAGATACACTTGAGTCTTCTTCCTTAGAACTAAGGATGAGACCCCTGACCATAAAGTCTACATATCGGGGATGTTAATTCCTTGGTGGAAGTATAGTCTCATGGCAATGAAAGAAACAATCCTGTGTATCTGCATAAACTTTTAAAGCTAAATACATTATTGCTGCAAACTACTTTGGTAAAGTACTTTGGATTCATTATCAGATGCTGGACTATGGACTCAACTTCAAAGACATTCCCATCCACATAAACAAAAACAGTTCTATCTCTATTACAGAGAATCCTATGCATCACTCAACAAAGCCCATCAATATCAGGTATCATTTGATAAGAGGTAATTTTAAAAAAAGATTAAGAAAACTAGTCAATGTTAACACAAATGAACAATATCCTGATCTGTTCACAAAAGCTTTTGATGAACAGAGATTTGAGTATATTATATCAGTTATTAGGATGATTAACTTTGAGTAGATTTTCTTAAATTAATTTCAAGATTATTTTTCAAATATGTGTGTCTTAATTGTCTATATCATCACTCATATAAGCCCAATTTACCTTAGGAGAAATCTTTTCAAAATGATATTCCTTAGAATTTTGAAAATTTAAGATATATTTCTTTCGGTAGACATTAAGTTGACTTCAAACTAAAATTATGTCTTCAAAACTAATAACAACTTATCAAGATATTTACCTTTGAAAGAAATTCTAATATATCTTCCGAATCTTAAATATGCTACTAAGTATGTATATATTTTGAAGGACAATTTTCTTTAGTAAGCAATTTGTAACACCCGGTTATTTTTAAAGATATAAAGAAAAAAATAAAAGTAAAGGGAAGGAAAAAAAATCTATGAAACCCAAGTTGAAGGACTAAAAGTGTCCAAAAGGACAAAAAGTTTGAAAGTTGGTAAATAAAGTAGCATGGCCGCCCATGTTGCTTATTCACATCAAACAATCGGATTTTTAGAGAGAGAAACAACAGAGAATTCTCGGATGATGTAGAAGAAGAAGGAAAGTTTGAAGTTTTTGGTAAGAATTCTCAGTTTCATGATGTTTTAGATGTTTCTAGTCTCGGTTATGTGCCAATAAATGTGATTGTGTGTTCGGGTTGTATATGTGTGTGGGTTTTAGGTGCTAGAAATGTCTGGGAAGCTCAGAGAAGGGTTCAAACCTGAAAACAACTAAGGTGAGTTCTAGAACCCCCCCTTTTTAACATGTTTTTAACTACTTTGGGGCTGGAAAATGCATGTGTATATGTTTTTATAAAATGGGTTTTTACCCGTATGTAAGTATGTGTGAATGTGTATGTGGGTGGGTGTAATTTTTGGATACACATGTATGTATGTTCATGTTATGATGCTTAGGATGCTAATACTAGGCTTAGATTGTGATTTAAGATGAAATGGGACTGATTTATGTTGTTTATGGGTAAGTTAGTTGCTCATGCGCCTAAACAGTGGCACATGCGTCCAACGGTCAAATTGCCTAAGTGTGCCCAAACGCCCAGAAACCCAGACGCCTGAATAGTGCCCATGCGTCTAAACAGGCCCATGCGTCTAAGTAGAAAATGGCTAAGTGTAGACCCAAACGTCTGAATAGGGCCCATGCGTCTAAACAGGCCCATGCGTCTAAGTGAAAAAGAGGCTAAGTTAAGTCCATACGTCTGCATAGTGGCAAAACGTCTGAACAGGAAAGAAGTGCCCAAATAGTTCCCATGCGTCTAGACCCTTAGAAATAATTTCTGAAATTTCAGGAAAAACAGAAAGTCTAGGGTTTTGACTAAGTTGACTTATGGGCAATGATTACCCATTATAAGCATAATTATGAACTGTCTTGGGGTTATAAAATGTATGAATGAGGTACAGTACGTTCGATGTGTAATCTTTTAATAATGATTGAACGTAATTACATTATATTGTGAAATACGTTATGTATTATGTTATTACTTTACGTAGTATGACGAATGAATAAATAAACGTAAAGAATAACGTAACGAAATGAAAGATAACAACGATGAAAAGTAAAACGTAACAAACGAACGAATGGCTTGCAAGCAAAATGAAAGGAGGTGCACGACCATGTTGACGTTAGATTAACTGTGATGCGGGTTAGCTACCCTAAAGGATGCACACAGGGTCAATCTTTGAGATTGACAAGGCCCTTTGGTATGCCCTAGGTGACTGGATCAGCTTTGCGCACAATGTTCGTGGTTTAATTACCACAGGTCCAGCATCAGCTTCGTGCATAATGTTCGGGGTAGGACCAAACGGTTTGTATGAATGGGAGAGATGACTTGCCCTAGGTGACTGGACCAGCTTTATGCATAATGTTTGTGGTTTAATTATCACAGGTCCCGCATCAGCTTCGTGCATAATGTTCGGTGTATTGTTCATCAATCCATATGAATGTAAAAGAATGACGTAACGTACTAAAGAAAGAAAGTAAGTAAGAAAACAAGTATCAATGTAAAGGAATGATAATGAGTACGTTACGAAAGAATGGAAATAAAAAATAAGAGAATGTTAACGAAAAACATGAAATGAAAACATGCTAAGAATATGATGAAGAATGATGAATGTTAATGAAAGTAAAAGTAATATTCTCTATCTGTACGTATGATGCATGACCACGTATGAAGGTAAAGAGAGGTTTTATCTAAACTAAAGTATTTTATTTACAAAACTAGAACTCATTCAGTAACGCTAACTTTTATGTGTTTTTCCAGTTGGCAGGTAATAGTTGCTGAGGATGGCACGGGGCAGCTACTTGGCATTTTTGGGATGACATCTATTCGTATAATAATGACATTTTTATGATGTAATGCAATTTATAATATTTGTAACAGTTAACAGTATTGTATTACCTTACAAAAGTTGTCATTAAAATATATGAAATGGTTTTGTTTAATTTCCGCAGCTATGTTTTAAATAATTGTATGTTTTATGTGCGATGAATGACCAACTGTGAGGTGCCGGGGAACGGGGGCCTTACAAGTTGGTATCAGAGCCAAAGTTTAAGTGAAATGGGTAAATATTTTCAAATTAACTTAAACAGAAAATGGGACGGAAAGGGAAGGGATGCCAATCTGAGTAGCTGCGTGCCATCAGGTATTTTCTTTAATGTTAACCGGTATTATGTGCGCATGTTATTTGATCTGTTTGCCCTTAGTAGATTTAGATACTGATGTAGTCAGGATAGGAAATGCTTGGGGTATGAAGAGTAAAGTAAGTGGCTAATCATAACTGGCCACTGTAATTAAGGACTTACTATACTTGACATAAACTAAGCTATTACCTTGAATGATCTTGTTAGTGTTTAAATCTTATAGCGATTAGGAATGGCTGGAGGCAGATCTTCTAAGGCTTCACGAGGCGGAGTACGCGGTGGACGTGGTGCTGAACCACGGGCCACCAAAGGAGGGCCCAGGGTTGAGAAGGTGACCCACGAGGAGCCTAAGACCCCTTATCCGGAGGGTGGAGATGAGAGTGCTAACCTTAGAGCCTCGATGAAGGAGGCCGTGGTGGAGGAAGTTTATCAGGCCATGCAGACGATCTTGCCTTCAGTAGTGACTGAAGTGATTAAGGCTGTTAGAGAAGGTCAGAGGAGGGATAGGAACAGGCCCTCGGGAGGGGGAGAACAACCCGAGACCAAGACGGTTATCCCTACCGATGAAGAAGAGGAGGAAGAGGAGCCTGTGCTGGAGACAGCACGAGGCTGTAACTATGGGGCATTCCAAAGATGCAAGCCCACTACCTTCGATGGTAATGGCACTGCTGCTGCGGCTCACCGATGGGTGAGGGAGATGGAGGCTGTTCTTGAGATCAGCGAGTGATGGGAGGACCAGAAGGTAAAATTCACCACTCACTCATTTGTGGACTCGACTTTATGCTAGTGGGACAACATTGTCCAAGCCGAGGGTAGCAGGGCGATTGGTAGGATGAGGTGGAGTGAGCTGAAGAAGTTGGTGATTGAGGAGTTCTATCCTCATCGGGAGTTGAACAAGGTGGAAAGGGAGTTCCTGCAGCTGGAGGCGGGGACCATGACACATCAACAATACACCACCAAGTTCAATGAGATGGCACGGCTGGTGCCGGATCAGGTGACACCCTTGTCACGAAAGATCAAAAGATACATCCAGGGCTTGCCGGCGGATATTCGCAGGCACATGATCGCCGCACGACCAAGTACGTTTAGGTCGGCGGTTGACTTGGCTGGGAGGTTGTATGATGAGAGGGAGGTGATGGTGGTCGAGGGGAAAAAGGCGGGTGGTGATGATCGGAACCGGAAATGGTTTAGGCGTGGTGGTTTCACCCCGAATAATAAGAGGGCAAGAATGGATGATCGACGGGGGGTCGCCGCAGGCTCAGGAGTGAAGAGATGCGGGAAGTGTGGAAAGGAGCATACTGGTGAGTGCAGGCTAGGGCTTAACGTCTGTTTCAAGTGTGGGAAGCCAGGCCACATTTCTAGAGATTGCAGAGCGGCGAGGTGCTTCAACTGTGGTGAAGTAGGCCACATGAGTAGGGAATGCAAGAAGCCAAGGGCTGAGAGTTCCAGAACGGGGAAGAAGACCGGGACTTAGGAGCAAAGGGCGAGCGCCAGAGCGTTCACGATGACTAGGGAGGAGGCTAGGACAGACCCCGATATTGTGTCAGGTATGTTTCTAGTAGATCAAACTCTTGCTTCTGTGTTATTTGATTCTGGTACTAGTAGGAGTTTTATTTCTGCTACTTTCTATGCTAAACTGCCCGTTAGTAGTCAATGCATAGATGAGCCCTTTGACGTAGAAACTGCTATTGGTAAGTCCACTAGAGTTACCGATGTGATAGAGTACTGTGCCATAGAATTAGAAGGTCATAGGTTTGCTGCTAAGTTACATGTGATGCCCCTAGGTGTTTTCGATGTAGTACTAAGGATGGAGTAGTTAGCAACCTATGAAGCAAACATCGTGTGTCGAAAGAAGATGATTAGACTGATAGCGCCTGACGGGAGTTCGGTAACGATATACGGTGATCGAGTTACGACGATCCCGAAAGTGATTTTGATGGCGGTGGCGGGAAGGTGCATTTGACGTGGATGTAGTGCTTATTTGGCCTACGTGAAGGATGTAGACACGTCAACACCCCAATCGTCTAATGTACCGATGGTGTGTGACTTTCCAGATGTATTTCCAGAAGATTTTCCAGGTGTGCCACCAGATCGTGAAATCGAATTTCAAATTGACTTGATACCCCGTGCTCAGCCTGTCGCTAAGGCACCGTATCGGTTGGCTCCGACTAAGATGAAGGAGTTAATGGAGCAACTGCAGGAGTTGCTCGATAAGGGGTTCATTAGACCGAGTATCTCTCCTTGGGGTGCTCCGGTCTTATTCGTGAAGAAGAAGGACGGTAGCATGAGAATGTGTACCGACTACTGTGAGTTGAACAAGTTGACGGAAAAGAATCGGTATCCGTTACCGAGGATTGATGACTTGTTCGATCAGCTCCAAGGTGCCAGTTGGTTCTCAAGGATAGATCTTCGATATGGCTACCATCAATTAAAGGTAAAGGAGCAAGACATTCCTAAAACAGCTTTTTGCACGTGTTATGGACACTATGAGTTTCTGGTTATGTCTTTCGGTTTAACCAACGCGCCAGCTGCTTTATGGATTTGATGAATCGAGTGTGCCGACCGATGTTAGATAAATCAGTGATTGTATTTATCGATGATATCTTGATTTATTCAAAGAGCAAAGAAGAGCATGCCGGTCATATTCGGGAAGTGTTGGAGACATTGAGAAAGGAGAAGCTGTATGCTAAGTTCATAAAGTGCGCTTTTTGGTTACGCGAGGTGCAATTTTTGGGTCATGTCGTTAATGCTGAAGGAATCATGATGGACCTGGCAAAGGTTGAGGCGGTGATGCAATGAAAGTCTCCAAAGACGCCATCCGAGATCCGTAGTTTCTTAGGTTTGGCGGGCTACTATAGGAGGTTCATCCAAGACTTCTACAAGATTGCCTCACCTTTGACTAAGTTGACTCGAAAGGATGTGGAGTTTTGTGGGGTCAAGAACAGGGGAGTGCTTTTGAGGAGTTGAAGACGAGATTTAACACAAGCTCCTGTCTTGACGTTACCCGAAGGTAGTGAAGACTTAGTGGTATATTCGGATGCATCTTATTCTGGGCTAGGTTGTGTATTGATGCAACAAGGAAGGGTGATAGCCTACGTATCCCGACAGCCGAAAACCCACGAAGTCAACTATCCCACTCACGATCTTGAACTTGTTGCGGTGGTTTTCGCGTTAAAGATTTGGCGGCACTACCTATACGGGACAAAGTGCACCATGTTCACAAACCACAAAAGCTTGAAGTACTTCTTCGAGCAGAAAGATTTGAATATGAGGTAGAGGCGATGGTTGGAGCTCATAAAGGATTATGATTACGAGATCCATTATCATCTGGGCAAGGCCAACGTGGTGGGAGATGCCCTTAGCCGAAAGGAGAGAACCCAGCCGATTCGGGTGAAGGCTTATCAGCTGATTATGACCTTTGACGTGATGACGCAGGTCAAGGAGTTTCAAGACGAGGCTCTAAAAGAAAATCGTCTTAACTCTGAAAGAACGAGAGGTATGGTCGCGGAGTTGGGTGAAAACACTCTCGGTATTAGAACTCGATATGGGCGAATATGGATTCCTCGTTATGGGGATCTACGCGGAAAGATCATGGACGAGGCTCATAAGACTCGACACTCCATTCATCCCGGTGCTACCAAGATGTATCATGATATAAAGAAAGACTACCGGTGGCCGGGTATAAAGCGCGACGTAGCGGAGTATGTGAGTAAATGCCTTACCTGTTTGCAGGTGAAGGCGGAACATCAGAAGCCGTAAAGGAAAATCCAACCGTTGGATATACCCGAGTGGAAGTGGGAGCATATCCCCATGGACTTCATTACGAAGCTACCATGTACCCCGAAAGGGTATGATACTATATGGATAATAGTCGATCGTTTGACGAAGAGTGCTCACTTCCTACCAATCCGAGAGACGTATTCTTCTGAGAGGCTCGCGGATATTTTATCAAGGAGATTGTAGCTTGTCATGGTTGCCGGTGTCTATTGTGTCTGATCGCGACACTCGGTTTACATCCAAGTATTGGAAGAAATTCCACGATGCGATGGGGACGAGACTACATATCAATACGGCTTATCATCCTCAGACTGACAGTCAGTCTGATAGGACGATCCAGACACTCAAGGACATGCTTCGAGCGTGCGTGATCGATTTCAGAGGAAGTTGGGATGGCCATCTGCCATTAGTAGAATTCTCGTACAACAACATTTATCATGCTAGCATTGGCATGCCACCCTACGAGATGCTATATGGTAGGAGATGTTGGACACCCGTTTGCTGGGGTGATATTGGTCAGAAGGAGTTAGGGAGCATTGAAGTGATTGAGGCTACGACGGAGAAGCTTGAAAACATCAAAGCCTTCATGAAGGCAGCTAAGGATAGACAGAAGTCGTATGCCGACACGTGGCATAGACCGATTGATTTCCAGGTGGGTGTTTGGGTTATGCTAAAAGTCTCACCTTGGAAAGGTATCATTTGGTTTAGAAAGCGGAGAAAGTTGAGCCCAAGGTTTATAGGGCCTTTCTGAATCATTGCTCGGGTAGGAAAGGTGGCTTATAGGTTGGAGCTACCAGAGGAGTTAAGTGGAATTCACCCGACATTCCATGTATCTCATCTACGGAAGTGTTTAGCAGAAGAGGATATGATTGTACCACTAGAAGACATTGAAGTAGATGAACAGCTCAATTACGTGGAGCAACCAGTGGCAATCATTGATCGTAAAGAGAAGAGGTTAAGGAATAAAGTGGTTCCCCTTGTGCGAGTACAGTGGAAGCACAGGAAGGGATCCGAGTCTACATGGGAGATTGAAGGAGAGACGAGGCAGCATTACCTCATCTGTTTGAGGAATAACAGGTTTCGGGGACGAAACCTATATAAGAGGGTGGACTTGTATGTCACACCCTCAATTTCCGCCAACGGGGTTTTACCGTTAGGCGTGTGACATACCAGGATCTCAGACACAGTCTTATCGAATGACACTATATGAATTTAAAATAAACACTTGACTTCATTCAATGTTACATAAACAAAATTTTACATTAGCGCGGAAGCGTATACATGATATGTAAATCCATTACATGAAAGTTACAAGTGCCAAATCTAGACAAAATGTTCAATGCTGAAAATAAAATAGATGAATGCATGTCCTGAGTGTGTTTCCTGTAGCGTGCATCATGAGCTTATGCATGCATTCAGTCGCACGACAAGCCCATACGCCTGAACTCAGTCGCACGACTCACCCCAGTCGCACCACTCAGTCGCACGACACGCCCAGTCGTACAGCTCAGTCGCACGACTGGCACAGTCGTGAACTGCAGCAGATCGCGACTGCTCTCGGGGCTGAACAGCCTTCGGCTGTTCCGTGCACGGTTTTCACACATCAGGGACTTCTAGAGACACTTTCCTAACATGTCTAAGTAAAATGCACATGCTGATTGACCTCACACGCACCCCCACGACCACATGCATTCGGGTTGAACCCGAGCACCCAAACCCTAGATTTGCAGCAGTGAAACGAGCAACAAAATGGATGACCAAGGTCGCCTACCTATTGGAAACGTGCTATCTCAGCTGTGGCGTGGTTTAGCCGGCGGAAACGGGCTCAAACGAGGCGATTTTTGGTGCTAGGAGGTGGTAGAAAGGTGTAGAGGAAGAAAGTGAAGAAGATGGAAGAATTTGGGAGTGAAATGAAAATAAGGGCTGGTAAGGGGTTTATATACCCAGCCCTAGTTTGGCAATTTGTCACGTTTAGTCCTCGCACTTAGTCCCCGAGTTCCCGAATTTGTTTCAGTTGATAACGACGTAGATGGGCGAACTATGTTAATTAAGAGGATTTCCTTAGGTAATCCCGTTTATTTGAATCCTCTACAACCACCAATGTTAGTATTTTATCATAATTCATTTAACGATATCGGTGGTGGTGCTTGTATACGTTTCGGGTAATAACGAGTATGTAACAATGATAACAACAACAGTCTGAATAGTGTTAACCTGAAGTTACGGTGTGTCACATTATCCCCTTGTTGCAGGAATTTTCGTCCCGAAAATTAGAACATCATGTTACGAGGTTAACGGGAATGCAAGGTTCAACGGTTTGTGACGTAGGTCGAATACAGTTTCTGCGTATCTTAAGAGGTAGATGCCTGATTTTGGAACAGTTGCGGGTACTTCTTCATCATCTGATCCTCGCGTTCCCAGGTAAACTCTGGTCCACGCTTTGAGTTCCAACGGACTTTGACGATAGGGATACGACTATGTTTGAGCGTCTTGACCTCTCGGTCCATGACTTCCACCGGTTCCTCAATGAAACGTAGTTGTTCGTCCACATGTATCTCGTCTAACGGAACGATAAGAGTCTCGTCTACCAGGCATTTCCTCAAGTTGGAAACATGGAACACATCGTGTACTCCATGGAGTTCTTCGGGTAGGTTTAGCTGATAGGCCACGGGGCCAACCCGTTTGACAATCTCAAACGGTCCCACGTATCTAGGGCTTAGTTTCCCCCATTTCCCGAAGCGAATAATGCCCTTCCAAGGTGACGCTTTCAAAAGCACTTTGTCACCTATGTGAAATTCCAACAGTCGGCGACGCTTATCAGCGTAACTTTTCTGTCGGTCACGTGCTGCTGCCATACGGTTACGGATTTGCACGATCTTCTCGGTTGGCTCGTGCACAAGTTCAGGGCCGGTAAGTTGACTTTCTCCAACTTTTTCCCAACAAATAGGTGATCGGCACTTACGGCCATATAGTGCCTCAAATGGAACAGCTTTGATCGACGTGTGATAGCTATTGTTGTATGAAAACTCCACTAACGGTAAGTGAGTTTCCCAACTGCTGCCAAAATCTATCACGTAGGCACGCAACATGTCTTCTAAAGTCTGGATCGTACGCTCGCTCTGGCCATCGGTTTGAGGGTGATACGCGGTGCTCATGTCCAACCGCGTTCCCAATGCTCGTTGTAAGGATTGCCAGAAGTGTGAGGTGAATCGAGCGTCACGATCAGAGATGATGGAAATTGGCACACCGTGCCGAGAGACTATTTCCCTTAGGTAGATACGAGTTAACTTCTCCATTCTATCGGTCTCTCTAATTGGTAAGAAGTGTGCAGATTTCGTCAAATGATCTACGATTACCCAAATGGTATCGCATCCGCTGGGAGTCCGAGGCAATTTCGTGATAAAGTCCATAGATATTTGCTCCCACTTCCATACTGGTATTTCTGGCTGTTGGAGTAATCCAGATGGTCGTTGATACTCCACCTTAACCTTAGAACAGGTTAAGCATCTGCTTACGTATGTGGCAATGTCAGCTTTCATGTTCGGCCACCAGTAAAGGACCTTTAGATCGTGATACATCTTGTCCGAACCTGGATGGATAGAGTACCTTGATTTGTGAGCTTCATCCATTACCAGCTCTCGTAGGTCTCCATACAAAGGAACCCACGTTCGGTCCACGAAATAACGGATTCCGTCAGGCTTGGCTTCCAGTTGCTTCTCCATGCCTCGTAGCAATTCGGCTTTCAGGTTTTCGTCTTTTAATGCCTCAAGTTCAGCATTGCGGATCTGATCGGGTAAACTGGTGTGAATAGTGAGTTGTAATGCTCGAACTCGTCTTGGCTTAGGTGTCTCCTTTCGACTTAAGGCATCTGCTACCACATTAGCCTTGCCCGGATGATACTTAATCGCACAATCGTAGTCGTTCAACAACTCGACCCAAAGACGTTGTCTCATGTTCAGCTCTTTCTGTTTAAAGATGTGCTGGAGACTCTTGTGATCGGTATAGATGGTGTACTTGGTACCGTACAATTAGTGTCTCCATATCTTGAGTGCAAACACGACTGCTCCAAGCTCTAGGTCGTGTGTCGTGTAGTTTTTCTCGTGCACTTTCAATTGTCGGGATGCGTAAGCAATCACCTTATTGCGCTGCATTAGCACGCAACCGAGGCCTTGAATAGAAGCATCGCACTAAACTACCAAATCGTCTGTTCCCTCAGGCAGGGATAGAATCGGTGCTGTACAGAGTTTCTGCTTCAGAACCTGAAATGCGGATTCTTGTTTATCGCCCCAATCGTACGTAGTGCCTTTATGAGTTAATACGGTGAGGGGTTGAGCAATCTTTGAGAACCCTTTGATGAACCGTCAATAATAGCCAGCCAACCCGAGAAACTGTCGTACCTCGGTCGGAGTCTTAGGCGTAGCCCAGTTCTTGATGGCTTCTATCTTTGCCGGGTCCACGTGTATCCCATTCTCATTAACCACATGACCCAAGACATGGACCTCTCGTATCCAGAAGTCACACTTTGAAAATTTAGTATACAATTGTTCTCGTCTCAACAGCTCCAGAATCAGTCTAAGGTGCTCTTCGTGTTCTTCCTTATCCTTTGAGTAAATAAGGATGTCATCGATGAAGACAATGACGAACTTGTCCAGATAGGGTTTGCACACTCGGTTCATGAGGTCCATGAAAACCGCTGGCGCATTAGTCAACCCAAATGGCATAACCAAAAACTCGTAGTGGCCATACCTCGTTCTAAAAGCAGTCTTTGAAATGTCTTCTTCTTGAATCCTTAGTTGATGATAACCCGATCTTAGATCTATCTTGGAATAGAAACTCGACCCTTGTAGTTGATCAAACAGATCATCGATGCGCGGGAGAGGATAGCGATTCTTAATCGTTGCTTTGTTCAATTCTCTGTAATCGATACACATACAAAAGGTTCCGTCTTTCTTCTTGACAAACAGGATTGGGGCTCCCCACGGTGATGAGCTAGGTCTGATAAATCCTTTATCCAATAGTTCCTGCAATTGCGTTGACAGCTCTTGTAGTTCCTTTGGAGCTAATCTGTACGGTGCTCTCGCGATAGGTGCGGCTCCCGGTACCAAATCAATCTGGAACTCGACTTGGCGATGCGGTGGGAGACCGGGTAGGTCTTCAGGGAAAACCTCAGGATAATCACGTACAATAAGGATATCTTCAATCTTCTTTTCCTCAGTTTCTGTTTCGGTGAATATAGCAAGGAAAGCTGTATGACCCTTACGCAAGAACTTTTGGGCTTTCATGTAGGAGATGATTCCTGAGACCGTACCACTCCTTTCGCCCTGAACTGACAAAATTTCACCACTAGGAAGTGGTACACGAATGATTTTCTCACCACAGATGATCTCAGCTTGATTCTTGGACAGCAAGTCCATTCCCACAACTACATCGAAACTACCAAGTGTGACGAGCATCAGATCTATATCTAACTCATGACCACATAATCCTAGCTTGCATCCCTTAACGATGTGAGTTGCTTCAATTAGTTTCCGGTCAGCTAATTCTACAGTGTAACTAGGCTCCACATCAGCTAGGGTTACATCTAAGAACTTAATGAACTTGTTGGAAATAAAACTCTTATCAGCGCCGGTATCAAATAGTACAGAAGCAAAACAACCATTCAGGGGAAACGTACCAGTAACCACATTCTGATCATCCCTTGCCTCTCCGGAACCAATCACAAAAGCACGACCTTTAGCATTGCTTCCATTGTTTCCCTTGTTTCCACCCTTCAGTTGTGGGCAATCCTTCCTGTAGTGACCCTCCTTACCACACTCATAGCAGCCTCTAGTCGCTCCACCCTGGCGTTGTTGTTGGGGTTGTTGCTGAGTCATCAGTTCACCCCTGCAGTCTTTAGCTGCGTGACCCATCTTTCCACACCTTTGACAACGGAGTCGATCACACGGGCCATGATGATGAAAGTTGCACCGGTTACACTTAGGATACTTGCCCACATAGCTGCTCGATCCCTGACCACTGTTGTTGTTGTTGCTGTTCTGGTTGTTGTTGGTGAAGCTTCTTGATGAGTCAAACTTTCTGGTCTATTGTTGCTGGGTGTTATTGGAGCTTGAAGACTTGTTGCTATTGCCATCCCATTTCCTTTTATGATCAGATGAACCAGGAGCAGCGCCACGTTTAGGCAAGGTAGCCTGTGCCACTGCCTGGTCAGTGAGTTTGTGAGCCAGTCGGATAGTCTGCTGAATAGTGACAGGATCAGCAGCCATAACAGTAGCTTGGATTTGAGGAGCTAGACCATCAATGTACTTCTTAATCCATTTGTAGGCCAGGGTCACCATCTAAGGACATAAAGCAGCCAACTCGTGTGAACGAGTCGTGTATTCCTCAATGTCAGAACCACACATCTTTAAATTCCAAAACTCTGCTTCCAGTTTATGGACTTCGCTTCTGGGGCAATACTCTTCTTTCAAAATCTTGAAGTCGTCCCATGGCATACCATTAGCAGCACAAAGCCCTAAGGTTTGGACTTGTGAGTTCCACCACGTCAGGGCTGGTCCTTCCAGTGTGCCGGAGGCATACTTGACACGACTTCCAACAGGACAGTTGCACATGGCGAACACTGATTCAAGCTTCTCTAGCCAGCGAAGCAGTGTGACAGCATCGTCAGAACCACTGAAAGAGTGAGGCTTGCAATCCATAAACATCTTGAAGGTACAGACTGTTGGACCTCCTTGATTCAGATTCTGGTTCTGGACCTGATTGCGGGCCTGTTCATAGGTTGCGAGCGCATCAGCAACATGCTCATTGATGATAGCATTCAACTCAGCTTGAGTCATGGTGATGTTTCCTCGTCCACCCGAGCGTCCAGCTCTTCTTCCAGACATGATTTCTTCAATTCACAACACATATTAGTCACTAATCGGACAATAATTATTGAATAAACTAAATTGTATCATGCTAGTAAGAATGAAGGATTTGTTTGCATATCGATAGTGAGGCTTTATGAGAATCCGAGACCTCATGCCTCCAAGTATGGAATTGAGAATTCGTACTGATCATGACCGTTATCACCCAATAGAGTTGCCAGAATTCTCATGCACGACAAATTACAATTACGTGTGCACCCGTGATTCTAATTTGCTTTGCATTGTCACACATGGTTCCTCCTATTCGAGATAACATACCTTGTCCAGTACCGAGTGTTATCAATGATAGAGGTATCAAAGATATATTTGTTATACCAAGGGTCAAATAACTTAGGTTGTACAAGAGGTTCAGTTAAGATGACAGCGGGGAATCAAGACAATTTGGGCTTTTTCCCTTCGAAGTTCTAGCTGTTTGAATCTCTAAGTCCGATTCTCTGATAGACTTTGAATATCTTAGTTGTCCCTCCTTTACTGCTCAAACTAGTGTAGATGATAGGATATGTTGGGAATGGTAACAAGTGTGAAAGAGTTGGAAGAGTGAGGTGTTGTTCTCCTTGTTTGTCATCGTTAGGCTTGTCAGGTGTGTTAGGAAAGAGTTTTGTGTTCCAACGTGGTAATGTTTGGTTCAATTCGTCGTTGCTTCCACTCCGAGAGTGAAGGATCAAGTGTAAACGTTGGTAGCGAGCGAGCGGGATTCTCCGCCCCTCTGTCCGTCGGTAATGGTACACGTGTCATACTGATAATGTTATGTTTGTTCAGCAATGTAATGTTAGTACGCCAGAAGGTTGTTCGTATAACAGTTGTAATCATGTAAAAGTGTCTGTGCAATACTGGTGTTGTGTCTAAGGCTATAGTCTAGATGCAATGCAATCCTAGTTCTCTATAACCTGTGGCTCTGATACCAATCTGTCACACCCTAAATTTCCACCAACGGGGTTTTACCGTTAGGCGTGTGACATACTAGGATCTCAGACACAGTCATATCGAACGACACTATATGAATTTAAAATAAACGTTTGACTTCATTCAACGGAACATAAACAAAATTTTACATTAGCGCGGAAGCGTATACATGATATGTAAATCCATTACATGAAAGTTACAAGTGCCAAATCTAGACAAAATGTTCAATGCTGAAAATAAAATAGATGAATGCATGTCCTGAGTGCGTTTCCTGTAGCGTGCATCATGAGCTTATGCGTTCCTGTGACCTAAGAAAACATGCTAAAAGGTGTCAACATAAAGTTGGTGAGTTCACAGGTTTAATCAACAAGAAATGTGTTCAAAAGTGTTTCAATGGTTTAGTATATAGAGCATATCGTTAGGTAGCTAGCCTATGTTCATGTTACTTAGCGTTTCGAACCAAAGCTGACTGTTTGCGTCCTATTTGTTTGTTGTATCCCCGTCACGTCTCACTAGACAGTGACAAATGTTAGGTCAATTTGCACCCGTTTGACCTCGAATCAAGCTAGCACGACTAGCCCGGGCGGGGTTTGTCAGACCCAGTAGTACTACTCAGAATTACCTCGCTAATCTCATTACTAACGGTTCGAGAGTGTCAGGACTGTATGTGTGTTTGCACTAACGTAACAAGCGATATCAATAATACTACAACCATTTATGTAAATCTGTTTGCATGTTTTCTCCTCTAAACGGAAAGAAAGTAAAATAGGGGCCGTGAAGACTCACTGCTTATTTAGTATGTATGTAGGATGAAGCCTCCCAAGTGTTGTTCACAATGGACTGTCAAACACCTATTAGTTATGCTAAGCGTTAATGTTGTGTCTAGTGTTAATAGAAATGTTTAGTCGGGTCGGGTCGCATTGGTTCGGTCATGGGTGACACACACAAGCAGGCATGCACGTATCAGACTCTATGTGGATCCCCAAATGGGTTGTCGTTATTTGTAAACGGTTAGGTTATCTCAGGTTGAAAAAGTATGTGCTTGTTGATTGCGTTGACTTTAATCTTTGTGGTCAAGAAATGACACTTTATTGATCTTACCTTATCATCACACGATAGACACACCGCACACCAGGAGAACTCAATCACAATGACTCCAATCGCATAACAAGACTAGACGCACAACTGGACCCTTCATCCTCACGAATGGGCCTTCAATCATACGAATCAACTTCACTCGTACGATTGAACCTCATTCGTGCGACTCAGTATTCAGTCGTACCACACATCACCCATTCGCACGACTCAAGGCCATTCGCATGACTGAACCTTCATTCGTGCGATTGGACCTTCAGTCGTGCGATGCATAGTCGCACACATTCATCCGATTGACTCAATCGCACACACTCCCAATCGCATGCATTCAGTCGCACGACAAGCCCATACGCCTGAACTCAGTCGCACGAATTACTCCAGTCGCACCACTCAGTCGCACGACACGCCCAGTCGTACGGCTCAGTCGCACGACTGGCACAGTCGCGAACTGCAACAGATCGCGACTGCTGCCGGGGCTGAACAGCCTTCGGCTATTCCATGCACGGTTTTCACACATCAGGGACTTCTAGAGACACTTTCCTAACATGTCTAAGTAAAATGCACATGCTGATTGACCTCAAACGCACCCCACGACCACATGCATTCGGGTTGAACCCGAGCACCCGAACCCTAGATTTGAAGCAGTGAAACGAGCAACAAAATGGACGACCAAGGTCGCCTACCTATTGGAAACATGCTATCTCAGCTGTGGCGTGGTTTAGCCGGCGGAAACGAGCTCAAACGAGGCGATTTTTGGTGCTAGGAGGTGGTAGAAAGGTGTAGAGGAAGAAAGTGAAGAAGATGGAAGAATTTGGGAGTGAAATGAAAATAAGGGCTGGTAAGGGGTTTATATACCCAGCCCTAGTTTGGCAATTTGTCACGTTTAGTCCTCGCACTTAGTCCCCGAGTTCCCGAATTTGTTTTGGTTGATAACGACGTAGATGGGCGAACTATGTTAATTAAGAGGATTTCCTTAGGTAATCCCGTTTATTTGAATCCTCTACAACCACTAATGTTAGTATTTTATCATAATTCATTTAACGATGTCGGTGGCGGTGCTTGTATACGTTTCGGGTAATAACGAGTATGTAACAATGATAACGACAACAGTCTGAATAGTGTTAACCTGAAGTTACGGTGTGTCACATTGTAACACCTGGTTATTTTTAAAGATATAAAGAAAAAATAAAAGTAAAAGGAAGGAAAGAAAAGCTATGAAACCCAAGTTGAAGGACTACAAGTGTCCAAGAGGACAAGTTACATGGCCGCTCATGTTGCTTATTCACATCAAACAATCAGATTTTTAGAGAGAGAAACAACAGAGAATTCTCGGAAGTTGAAGAAGAAGGAAAGTTCGAAGTTTTTGGTAAGAATTCTAAGTTTCATGATGTTTTAGATGTTTCTAGTCTCGGTTATGTGCCTATAAATGTGATTGTGTGTTCGGGTTGTATATGTGTGTGGGTTTTAGGTGCTAGAAACGTCTGGGAAGCTCAGAGAAGGGTTCAAACCTGAAAAAAACTAAGGTGAGTTCTAGAACCCCCCTTTTTAACATGTTTTTAACTACTTTGGGGCTGGAAAATGCATGTGTATATATTTTTATAAAAATGGGTTTTTACCCGTATGTAAGTATGTGTGAATGTGTATATGGGTGGGTGTAATTTTTGGATACAAATGTATGTATGTTCATGTTATGATGCTTAGGATGCTAATACTAGGCTTAGATTGTGATTTAAGATGAAATGGGATTGATTTATGTTGTTTATGGGTAAGTTAGTTGCTCATGCGCCTAAACAGTGGCACATGCGTCCAACGGTCAAATTGCCTAAGTGTGCCCAAACGTCCAGAAACCCAGACGCCTGAATAGTGCCCATGCGTCTAAACAGGCCCATGTGTCTAAGTAGAAAATGGCTAAGTGTCGACCCAAACGTCTGAATGGGGCCCATGCACCTAAACAGGCCCATGCGTCTAAGTGAAATAGAGGCTAAGTTAAGTCCAGACGTCTGCATAGTGGCAAAACGTCTGAACAGGGCAGAAGCGCCCAAATAGTTCCCATACGTCTAGACCCTTAGAAATAATTTCAGAAATTTCAGAAAAAACAGGAAGTCTAGGGTTTTGACTAAGTTGACTTATGGGCAATGATTACCCATTATAAGCATAATTATGAAATGTCTTAGGGTTATAAAATGTATGAATGAGGTACAGTACGTACGATGTGTTATCTTTTTATAATGATTGAACGTAATTACAATATATTGTGAAATACGTTATATATTATGTTATTACTTTACGTAGTATGACGAATGAATAAATGAACGTAAAGAATAACGTAACGAAATGAAAGATAACAATGATGAAAAGTAAAACGTAACGAACGAACGAATGACTTGCAAGCAGAATGAAAGGAGGTGCACGACCATGTTGTCGTTAGCTCAACTGTGATGCGGGTTAACTACCCCAAAGGATGCACACAGGGTCAATCTTTGAGATTGACAAGGCCTTTGGTATGCCCTAGGTGACTAGATCAGCTTCGTGCACAATGTTCGTGGTTTAATTACCACAGGTCCAACATCAGCTTCATGCACAATGTTCGGGGTAGGACCAAATGGTTTGTATGAATGGGAGAGATGACTTGCCCTAGGTGACTGGATTAGCTTCGTGCACAATGTTCGTGGTTTAATTATCACAGGTCCAGCATCAGCTTCTTGCACAATGTTCGGGGTATTGTTCATCAATCATATGAATATAAAAGAATGACGTAACGTACTAAAGAAAGAAAGAAAGTAAGTAAGAAAACAAGTATCAATGTAAAGGAATGATAATGAGTACGTTACGAAAGAATGGAAATAAAAAAATAAGAGAATGTTAACGCAAAGCATGAAATAAAAACATGCTAAGAATATGATGAAGAATGATAAATGTTAATGAAAGTAAAAGTAATATTCTCTATCTGTACGTATGATGCATGACCATGTATGAAGGTAAAGAGAGGTTATATTTAAAGTAAAGTATTTATTTACAAAACTAGAACTCACTCAGCAATGCTGACTTTTATGTGTTTTTCTAGTTGGCAGGTAATAGTTGCTGAGGATGGCACGGGGCAGCTACTTGGCATTTTTGGGATGGCATCGATTCGTATAATACATTTTTGTGTTGTAATGCAATTTATAATATTTTGTAACAGTTAACAGTATAGTATTACGTTGCAAAAGTTGTCATTAAAATATATGAAATGGTTTTGTTTAATTTCCTCTGCTATGTTTTAAATAATTGTATGTTTTATGTGCGATGAATGACCAACTGTGAGGTGCCCGGGAACGGGGGCCTTACACAATTAAGTATCTGAAGCTTTATTCATCATTTGATTAAAACTTCTGTAGTTTAATATCTTCCGAAATCAATGTCACAGAAGCAAATTACTCTAAATATTTTTTTTTGATGAAATTTTTATCAACCTATGGAATATCTTCCAAAGTCAAAATGACCTTCGGAAGATTTTGACTTCCAAGAAAACTACCTTTTGGGTACTTTTTCAAATGTGGGACCGACATTCGAATTTTAAAGTTTTATCATTTTGGATTAACTTTTCCTCAAATCTTTCCATATAAATATCCTTATAATGGTTCTCCCTTCTTTCTTCTTCCTCTTCATCTACAAAAGTTCTAACCCTAAATTCACTCACAAACCCTCTTCGTTCTTAGATTTCTTCACTCCAAAGCTTTCTCAAATGGCCAACCTTGAACCCCGAAACCAACCAAATTTTTCCATGCAACTTCACAGGCAACATAATCAAGTTGCTCTGTTGTCATCTGAGAAAGATCCAGGATTATCAGATGTTTTCCGTTTCCTTTCTCAATCAAACTACCTCACCGCACTCACATAGACACTTCACTATACGAAGAACAACTCGTTGAATTCTGGAGGACCTTCCAAGAGGTGATCTTGGACGGTAAGAAGGCACTGTCTGCCACAGTACAAAGGAGGATCGTTTCATCACCCCATGTTAGGACTAGAAATCTATATAGGTTGGTTTCTTAAATCAATCATTGTAATATCTTGTGTAATCTCTTAACATTATGTATGTAACTTGAGTATATAAGTTAACCCTTATGTTATGTGCTGATTTATATGTATGTTGCAGGAAAAATTATGAGACTTGACCAATTCCATGGAAGTTACCAAGTGTTCGAGACATCTGCGGAGGAACAATATGTTATTCTGTAGATCATCTGAAACAATCCAAGGGACTCCGTAGAACTCCTGCAGAAGTCTTAAAAAATCACCCTTCCTACGTTTATGCAATTCACCTTGGATAACTTGCTACGGATGAACAAGTGAAACAACTGCGGAAGACAAGTATTCCTACGGAAGAAGAGATCTACTGTGGAAGAACTAACTTCCTTCGGAAGAACAAGATTCCTCCGGAAGAACAAAAGTACCTGCAGAAGACCAAACACTTAAACTTGCATTATACTAGTGTTACAAGTCAACAAGTCAACAAGTCAATTTGAATCCCAAGAGATCCGGTGTTTCCTTAACAGAATCATATTTTCTATAAATATGAGTCCTAGGTTTCACATCAAAAGAGAGAGAACACGGGAGCAATACGGCGGTAAAACACAAAACATCACATCGATTCACACAATCAAACATCACAAACCCTAGTAGCCGTCACATCAATACATCATCGACATTAACACATTCGAAGCATTCATAACATTCATTGTTTATTCATCTGTATTCATTAATCAGTTTTAATGAAACACTTTTGAATCCAATCTTGTTTGTTTAATTACTGCATTGATATCATTGTCTTCATCATAATCGATATTTATTGTGCTTGATATTTATTTATTAACAAAACAAAACAATTAAACAATGGTTAATGATCATTCCACAATCATTAACTTGATTCCATTCTAACACTAATAATTCCTGATTGCGATCCTTGGATTCACAGGTGGTATCAGAGCCAAGTGCTCATTGATTTAGATCGATTGATCTATCGGTGTTAGAATTGTTTAATTGTGTGCTTGTTTCATTAGATTTATCAGTTTTTGCTGATTAGATCTACTTTGAGTAAATCATTTTGTTGTGAATAGATTTTTCTTAAAACATTAAAGCAGTGATTTGTCTTTCAGCGAGCACTCTTTCATTGCTCGGTTAACTTAGATCAATATTCACATTAATTGAATAGTAGATCTGGGTTATTGATTGATATTTTCATTAATTGTTCAAATTAAATCGAACAAATACATTAAAAAAATCGTTGATTTGATAATTAATTATCGTTAAAAGGATTAACTGATTTGTGACCATAATCACTTAATTTTCATTAATTAAGATTTGTCACTAATTAGTTCATTACTTGACAGAAACTTTGTTATAGTTAAATTCTTAGACTTGAACTAAAAAATGAGTAACTTTGGTGGATCATACCAACCTCCAAAGTTGGAAACAATGCGGATTTTAAATCCTGGAAAATCAAGTTTAGGAATCATGTGAATTATACTAATTCTGACTTATGGGAATTGATAACTGAAAGTCCATATATTCCACCCCCTCTTGGGCCGGATTATAATGACAAAAATCAACCTATAAGTACAAAAGATCTGTCACCTGATTATGTTAAGAAGGTCAAAGTCGATATTAAAGCGTACAGTCTGCTTAGTATGGCTTTACCTGAAGAAATTTTAATCAGGTGTGAGAATTATATAACAGCAAATTCCTTGTGGAAGATACTTTATACACTCTGTTTAGGGAGTGATGAAATCAGAAGCATTAGGAAGGACACCCTTCGTTCACAATATGAAACCTTTCATCATATAAAGGGTGAATCAATTCCTTAACAATTCCATAGATTTATGCAACTTGTAACAGAAGTTGAACATCCAGGAGTTAAAGTATACAAATGAGGAATTAAACAAAAATATGCTCCATACTTTGCCTGAAAGTTGGAAGCAAACTGTGTCCATGTTCAAGTTGAAGTACTTATCCTACATAGTCCATGTAATGGTTCAAGGGGTCAAGTTCAAGTACTTCCAGTTTGACTATACAAATTTGCTTGCAAACTTGGACTCCGTAGAGTACTACATGTTTTCTAGATATGTTCAACACATTCTTAACTGTGAACTGGGCTCACAGTTAAGGGGAGCAGGTGCTACTCTTAGACAGATGAAGCCTGGTATCTCTAAAATCAAAAGAAAGACCATCGTTGGCTTCTCAAGGGTAGCCCTGGTCCCAAACATTTTCGGGCCCATTGCTCATGGTGACAACTTGGCAGCACCAGCCAATGTTAAACCCACACCTTCTACATCTGCACCACCCACATAACCACAAATAACCATCACCTACACAAGAAAATCCAGACTAACCTATGCTTAGTCTATTTAAATTGAGCAGGTCCCCATACAACCACCCTTAGGAAGAAGTGGAACTTAGAGCTCTCACTTCCTCTGAGGAACAGGCCCCACCCTTTACTTCATTGATTAGTGTTGAGGTTCCTCATGCTTAGCCTGATAAGCTCATTGCCCAAGCCTTAAGCCATCACTCTGAGTCTCAAAACTCAAGTGATTGGCCTTAAGGGGAAAGCTACCCAACCGTTAGACTTAAGCCAACCCATCTCTGACCTACAATTCTATGATGATAAGGATATAGGCTTTAATGAGTACCATGAGTCTCTCTTCTCCTCCCCTGGTCAAGGAGAGGTGAGTGCTCCTGTATCACCCATGTCTCGCCCACATCATCCATCCATAACTATGGTGGACTTCCTTGAACATGTTCAGGAAGTCCATATGGAAGAGGCTATCACTTCTGTAAGTGATTACATTATTAAGATATCAACCATGGCAACCCAGCTCATTAACACTTCTCTTAAAGCTTTCATGGTGTTGGGGAAATCTAGCAGCGTAGAACTCCAAGCTGGTGGTAAGGAAGAGGACTTTGGTCCTATTCTCTCATCCCCCATGATTCTTCTGAGAAAGATGAGGGGAGTCTCTAACTAAAGGTGCAAAACTGTCAAAAATAGGGGTGTAAACGAGCCGAACCGAGCTCGATCTCGCTTAGGCTCGAGCTCGGCTCGTTTAGGTTTTAGGAAGCTCGAGCTCGAGCTCGGCTCGTTTATAATTTTATTTATAAAGCTCGAGCTCGACTCGTCAAAAAATTTTCAAGCTCGAGCTCGGCTCGGGCTCGGCTCGTTTATTGTTAAATTATTAAAAAAAATTATTTTTTTATAAATACTTATATCATTATTTATAAGCACACTTTTTATATATAACATAATATATATTATTTAACTATTTTTATCAAAATAATATATTTAATAATATATTTTATATAAATAAGTATTTATATATATTAAATATGTAAATATAAAAATATATATACAAAAAGCTCGTTTAGGCTCGCGAGCCAGCTCGAGCTCGATATCCTGAAGCTTGGGCTCAAGCTTGTTTAGTAAATGGGCAATAATCGGAGCTCGAGCTCGGGCTCAAACTCGTTTAAGCTTGGCTTAATTCAAGCTATTTTCGAGCCGATCTTGAGTAGCTTGCGAGCCGGCTTGACTCATTTGTACCCCTAGTAAAAAACATGTACCTATTTAGTTTCAAAAGGTAAGTCACCTAGAATCTCAGGTGGCTACCTTACAAAGACACGTCATTGATCAACAACTTGAGATCACCAATCTCAAGGGCAATTTAGCTGGGAGACCTATCAGGCAAACTCAACCATATCCACAAGAACATGTGGATGTGGTGGACTTAACCCTTAGCTCCCCTATGAAAGAGGGTGATGTTACCAATAACATGGAGAAAGTCCTACCTACAATCCCAGAACCTAGGAGTTCTACCCAGAGTATGGACATAGAGGACTCACTAGCTTTAATTATAGTTGTCCATACTCAACAACCTCCTTAGGCCCATATTCACGTGGATACCCTGATTCAAAGCCTATTTTGAGGAGGGCATACCAAAGGCTATGTCTACCCCATCCTACCCTACTAAAAATCCAATAGTAGGATGGAGTATGATGCTGATAGAAGAGCCCTGGTACTCTCTAGATCTCAAGGACAACAAAACATCTTCAGTTTCCAAAACCTGAGATACTATAAGAGCTTTTCTATAGTTAACGTGCCACTTGCCAACCCAAGCAATAACAAGCAAGCTGAAAGGTTGATTGAGAGGATTCAAGAAAGGGTGTTTAAAAAGTTTAGAAGGAGATCCAAATTATATAGCCAGAGGCTAGCAGGTAAAACTATTGGTCAACTGGATCCTGAGGCAGACCTTAAGATTAGCTTTGAAGGGGAAACCTTGGTTAAAGGCCCAGTAGTTGAACCTGTGAACCTTAAGACAGGAACTGCTTCAGCACCCAGTACCCTCAGTGAGGCACCAACTGGTCAAGGTGTCTCACAGCTTCTCGATGGCCAGAGCTTATGTACCATACTAAACAATAAAGGCCGAAGCTCTCTCCACCCTGAGTCACACATGCCAGTGACTGACAAAGGGAAGACGATTACAACCTCTGAGGAGATTGAGTAGGAGAAATGAGAGAGGAAGAGGAAGGAAAGGGGAGATTTCAAGTGAGACTCCTGGGTTTATGCAAGCTACAATCAGGGCTGCCCCTAGGCCAAACACTTAAAAGGATGAGTTGAGGGCAGCAAGATTGAACTACTTGGGGTCTAGGAACTATAGTATAGATGAAATTATCTCTCTTTTCTTGGAAGAACTAAATGAACTGGGTGACATTAAGGTGTCAAAAGAGAGGAAGGAAGCTGAGGCTGCAGAGTTGCTCTTTAAAATCAAAGAAGAAAGAAGAAGAAAAAGACTATACAAAGCTCCTATCCTCTCTCGAGTTAAAGAAAGCCCTGAGGCAGTGGCTGTGGTAACTGAAGAAGAAACTCTGGCAGGTAGGGAACAAGACAGACAAAACATGATAACCTACCTGAGTGCCACAGGCCTCTATCAGGTTGCAGACATACTTCCCCCATCCTAGGAATACACAGAATTTGAGTACCTCAAGCAGCTTGAGCAAGAAGTGTTGAAAGAACAAAAATATGCTAAGAGGGATATGAGGGAAGAGGCTGTAAAGTCAAGAGCCACCATCTGAGCCAATCAGAAGAAGTCTGTTGACATATTAAAGATAGTGAGCTTCTTGAAGCTATATGGGTTCTCCGAAAAGAGACTTGGTCCAATGTCACTATCCACCATGGATGAGCATATTAGAGTGATCAAGTAGAAGATCCAGAAAGGTGAACTGGTTGACTTGCATTCTCCACCAAGTCAGGCTGCACCTGAAGCTGAGGTCAAGGTTGAACCATAAGAGACAACTCAAGCTGGACTAGTGCTGCATCCCAACAAGCTTCATCTTCTGACCCATAGTAGGGTCCTAATCCTTGTCCTTCTAAACTTGTAAAGGAAAATGACCCAACTGAGAAGGACAAAGAAGGAACTTCTAGTACTCAAGACCAGCCTTCTCAAGTTAGATATAGAAAGAGGGAGAAGATGGCCATAAGAAGGGACAAGAAGAAGAAGAAGTCCAAGGCATCCACCTTTGCACCTTAGGATGTGTCAGAACATGCTGAAGGTGATTAAGAAGAGGCTACTCAACTAGCTCCACTTATTGTAGAGCCTCTTGCTGCTGAGGAACCCATCCTATCTTGGGCATTTTCTACTAACACAGATAGATGGTATGTCACTAGAGATCAAGGGGGTAAAGATATGTACTTTTGGCAAAACATACTTGACCTTCCTCTACATGATCTCTATAACATGAGAAGGCACTTTGAAAGTCTGAGGAACCCTGAGCAATTGATGATAAAGGGAATGGTATTGCTCTGATGAAGACTGTCAACAAATAAAGATCAAGATTCAAAGTTCTCCTTTAGTTTTGATAGCATCAGCCTAGGGGGAGTTGGTAAGGATTATACTTAGAGGCTGATGCAATCAAAGAGCTCTCAGCATGCACATGTGAAGTACAAGGAAGTTACTTTGAAAGATTTGATACAAATAAATGAAATACACTAAGTATTAAATCTTCTGAAGCCAAAAGACCAATTTTGAAAAAAAATGATTTCGTGAAAAAAAGTTATGAATGTTTTAAAAAAAAGATGAAAATGACATGTGACTTCAATGTGATAAGAAATATGTGACTCATTTTGGTTCCTAAAGTTCTCACAAAAATGATGGTTCTCAAAATAACCTTACCATATATATAGGGGCCGGTTACACCAGGGCGTTACATGTCTTTTGCTTGGCTAAAGGGTAGTTTCACCAATATGAGCCATATATTTTTATCACATGGAAGTCATATGCCATGTTTACCTTTTCTTATGAAAGAGGGGAAAATTTGTGTTTTTATTTTTCTATTTCTATGTTATTTTTCATTTTATAATTTTATAATTATGTTTTTGTTAATTACTATTTTAACATTGAAAGTTATTGGCTCGCATTGATTCCTAGAGTTCTCACATAAATAGGGAGTTATCATTTGATCCATCCCTCACAAAACGAGGAGTTCTCATAATTACGCAGTTAATAATCACGCAAGTTATACGCACAATACATAGACATTTAAAAAATGTTGACTTTTTTAAAAGAAGATAGCAATTGTTATAACCTCCTCACGATCTATTCCGCATATTGTTGCACTTGATAATCAAATTAAGACGGTTGTGTGCGTGCGTGATATCAATGAACTTCAAACAAACTCAATCGAATATTATTAATCAAAGAATTACAACACCAAAGGAATTTACATCGTTGAAGTTTGATTCACCCGGAGTGAGCTCCCTTCGGGCGGCCTATCATACAACCCTCTGCTCTTTCACCCTCAGAGAAATTTCACAAAATGAAACACACACACTGAAACATAACATAAAAACATCTATATATATCATCTAGATGTTCTTATACGACAACTCTAAGTTTTGGCATGATGAGATCTTTAACCATTATCTTGGAGTTCTCGCATACTTGCATTTCTCGTATGATTTGAGTGTTTGCTTTTCATTTGATATTGTAATCCATAAAGACTAGTTCCTTACAATTTACCCCTATGAATTATGATATCAAGATATGTTAGACTACGGTCACCCATCTTCAAGAATTACCTGATCCTCGGTTATCTTTCACTTCAATTTTCCCCTTTAGTTTTAACCTCCTCCTAATGTATAGCTTCATAAAGGATATCACGTTTGAATGAAAATTAAACCATTTTATCTTGATACTTAAAACTTAAGATGTATTAGACATATGACAGAGAGATCCAACTTCTATTCTGGATTTTCAAATAACCCGATTCTTCAAACAGATGACAAGATTTTATGACCACAAACTAAATCATCTAAAGTATTCTTTCATGTATGTAACATGTAGTAAGCCCATATTTTTAGAGTAAGAATACCAAACAATCTTTGTTCTTTATTTAATTAATCTATTCAATCATTGTCCCCATCGGTTAGATAAGATAAGCCCATATTGTCAAGTTTCAATTCACAAACGACCTGAATCAAATGTTGTAGATATAGAATCTTAAACTTGATCAAACATCACCAAAACCCTTGTTTAAGTATCAAAATTCAAATCATTCGGCATCTTCCAGATATAGGCAAAAACACTTGTTCGAAAACTTCAAATACTAACAAGTTTTAACATATAGATAATGTTCTTACATTTTGCAAGTTCATGCAAAAATTTAAATCGTTCAGTTTTTGTACAGATAATGAAGTTTTCATACGGGGAAATTTTTTGCATGAATTTTTTTTCGCAAATGGCAGTTACTACTACAAATATTTTTCATGAAAAGTTTACTCAAAGAAAAGTTCTCTCCAATAAAAGTTCTCTCAAAGAAAAGTTTTCTCATGAAAAGCTCTCGCATGAAAGTTCTCGCACGAAAGTTCTAGCATGACAAAGTTTTTTCATGAAAAGTTCTCTCGTGAAAAAGTGAAATACGGTTATTTTTCAAAGTTTTCGCATGATGCAGTTATTCCGGTGAAAACTTCAACCAAAATCGATTTTTATGAGTTTTATTCACTGCTACGGTCTCAAATCTTCATTTTCCTCCATCAAAAGTCGAAAATAACGCGCATAATGATATAAAAAAGCTGATTTCATGTGTGTTCACCCACGGTTTCACCCTCTTCTCCTTCAAAACCAGTCTAAACTATGATCTAAACCTTTAAATCTCTAGCCTCCATGTTAAACGTCTTAAACGGATGATCGCGGAATGAAAATCCATTTATCAAGAGCAATACCTTGCTTTGATACCAAATGTAAAAACCTCGTCACGATCGATTCCATATATTGTTGCACTTGATAATCAAATTAAGACAAATGTTTATGTGTGTTAAATCAATGTTAGGTCTGAAGGATAGTCTAATATTATCAACACAGTCAAAGTCAACAAAGTCAACGTCAACGGTCAAAGTCAACGCAACAGTCAACACGACGCGTTCGGGATGAAGATTAGAGACAAGACGTTGAAGATATATTTGTCTAGGATGTTTATTGTTAATAAATATATTTCGTGTCGACAAAATATATTTAATCTTGTTTTTAGACATTTTGGGTTTTAATTGATTTTTAATTGTCATAGTTTAGGGTCCTAAATGTCATTAGTAAATTGTCATTTACTATAAATAGTAAAGTATGAAAATTAGGGTTTTAAGCTTGGAGGAGCTAGTGATTAGGGTTTCCACTTTCAAATCATTTTGTAATCTTATTTTGGATCAAACAAAGGGGTTTTAGTGTGTTCATCATTATTTTGATCTATAATCTTCATGTTTTGATTCAAGTGTGTTCACCTTAGGCCAACAATTTGGTATCATAGCCTTATTGGATCAAATACAATGAAGATTTGAAGAATTTGCTGCTAAGTTTTTGAAGATTTATGAAGATTTTTAGAAAGAGAAACTGGGGTTTTAGAGAGAGAAAGTAGATCTTAGTTCATATTTCTACAAATTCAACATCAACAACATCAGATCTATCACTATATACAATATATATTGAATCTACATCATTGTTATACAAGAAAAATCAATGAAAATCTTCAAATCTGAAAGTTTCTCTCACACACACTAGTGTGTGTGTTCTTGGTGTTCTTGGAGCTTTAATATCTTCATCTAGCGAAACTAGCATCATTCTGAATGAAAGTTCAAAATTTCCGGCGAAATTAAAGCCGAAACTAGCAGTTTTGCTCGTTTTCCGGCGAAATTGTAATTTTCCGCGAAACTACAGTTTCGTCAGGTGAAACTCCGGCGAAACTCCAAACTCCGGCGAAACTCCAAACTCCGGCGAAACTACAAAATTTTCAGCGAAATTAAACATAAATCTGCGATATTAACAAAAAAATATTCAAGCTGCGAAATTTCCAGCGAATCTATACCCACCAATATCAACAACAACCAGAACCACCACTGCAGTGACAACGACCAATAACAATTTCACATACAAAACAAACACTACCCACCTGTGTCAAGAATTCAGATCACCCACTACTCAATCAAACCTTTCTGCCTCGTCACATCCACCCTCTCCGCGTTTGATACATGGAACCATTTCAACCCTACGTGTCATCTCCTTAACCTCAACCACTTCTATCTCTGACCACCACACCAACATCCTCTCACGGTGGCCTTCTCCCCCACACCACCACCCCCTTCGATATTCCAGACCCATCTCTCCAGCCCACCATCGTCATCATCATCAGATCTGCAAACACCGAACCCACCAAACCACTGCACCTGAAAACCCCTCTTCTTCACTCACCTCAAATTGCTCCTAACAACCCACCACCACCACCACCACCACCACCACCCACTCCGGCCGATGGTCATATCCCTCCACCACCTGTCATTCGCCACCCCAGAAGAAGCCGCCCTCGAACGCCGTCGCCGGAAATGTCGCCTACGCATCGAACCATAGCTCAATGCCCTCCGATCCACCAACCAATCTCCACCTTCGCCACAATAGCCCACCATCACCGCCAACCCCAGCCCTGCCACCACCGTGACCACTTCATCTCCCCCCACCCTTACCCCGTCGCCCTCCACCCCTACAACACCACTCTCCTTCACCAGACAAGAACCTCCACCCCCACAGCAGCTTCGGCCGACCCACCCTCCACCACCACCGTGACTCGCAACCGCGGTCACCCCCTTCCCGAAGCCACCTACCACCGGCGAACCGCACTAATGTTTGAGGCTTGAGTACTGATATTTAATGTGTTTAAAGAATAGAGAGTTAGGGTTAGGATTGTGTTTGGGAGAGTTTCCAAAGATCAGATCTGCAAGTGTGTGTTTTTGTTGGTGTTGAAGTGTTAGTGTAAGATTAGGGTTAGGGTTTGATATTGTTTTATGGGCTACATTTGGATCAGTAACTGGGCTGCATTCATTAAAAAAACTTTAAATCAATTGGGCTAACTATTAATAATTAACAATTAGGCTAACGAATAACAATTTGGTTGTGGGCTTTTCTCATTGCATTGGGTTGGATCAGCGAATTGGGATAACTGTTTGGAAACAATGTCGGCTAGTTAAAGATTAAAATCTGGGCTGCATTTAAATAAAAAAATTTAGGTGTGGGCAAATAACACAAATCAAAGAAATTTGACTAGTTATGATTAATTGATTTCAAACCGATAAAGAAATTTCACCGATTTAAAAAAATTTATAAAAAAACAAGCTGAGCTGGCAGCTTGACCCCAGTTGCTAAGATTGCATAGCGTGACATTTAAGAATATATTTTTCCCGGGGGAGATTATTTTACAATTTCTGGGAAAAATATTTTTGGGGCGTTTTGGGGCGTTTAATTGTTCACAAGTAAACAAAATTTTAAAAGAAAAATGGCTTTTGCAGAATTGTTTAAATCCTTCGAATCTGATAATCTCACAATTGTACAATGTCGGTTTGATAATTTTGCAGCTTTAAAGAATGAAAAGATGTCTGATTTTGTTGATCGTTTTCTGTTGGTGGCAAGCAATTTGAAGAATTTTGATGCTCAATTGGGAAATCATGAACAAGTTCTGAGATTGCTTGATTCCCTCCCATCAGATTGGAGCTCACACGGCAAGTCAATTAAACGAGATAGAGGCTTTTAAGATTACAAACTGATGGAGGTGATCAACAAACTGAAGGAAATTGAGTTGGATATCAAACGTTGTGAGTACTATTAAGCGACATATCCAACTCCAACGATACCTTCAAACTCAAAAGAGAAACCAAAAGAGAGATCAGATTCTGGCACCAATTTCAACGGTTTACCGAAACCTAGTGTTGAAGAGATGAAAGGGGAGCTTAAGCAGATATCAATGTGTAAAGGTAGAGCTGAGTTGAATGAAGAAATTTATGATGCTGAGAAGGAAGAGGAATGGAAGTGAAATATCAGAGTTTGCAACTGCGAGAAGGCTATTGCTGCTGAAAGAGTCATCATGGATCTTCCATACGAGACAGTTCAGGATATGTGTTCTTCTACTTGTAAAATTCGTTTATGTGGTGTGTATAAAGCTAATAGGTTACTTTTAGATAACCAAAAGGAATTAACCACCATAAAGGCAGAACTTAAAAAGAATGAAGCCAAGTATTTCATAAAATTAAATGAAGCTTTAAAAGAAAATGATCATTTAAAACGAACCCTTCTTGAAAGAAATGTTGAAATTAATCTTTTAAATGAAAGAGTCACCTTGGCTAAATTTGAAACAAGTAAGCTTAAAACAAAGCTTGATAGATGGACCGTATATGGAATGAAACAGGAAGAGCTACTGTGTAAGCAAAGGGGAGCTAGGATTAAAACATGAGTGGGTTGTGGTGAAAAACCATACGTCTATCCTCTTCCTAGCACCCATTGTTACTCTCCTATGCCTCAACCTCGTCCATCTAATGATTTGATTGAAGCTGCAGACATTAATAGTTTAAATGCAGGTTTAAGCAGCATTAATTTTCAAGAGGTTGGAGATGTGCAGGATTCTCCTGTAGGTTTGGGATTTTTCAAACAAGGATCTGATAAGAAGATTAATGACGATTCTACCTTTGGTGTTCCAAAACAAATATCAGTTGCTTCTCTAATCTTCTTCAAATTTAAAATAGGTAACATTCCTTCGTTTGTTCCTGTCAGGTTTGTTAAAGAAGGAACAATTGTCGAATCGTCAGGCAATCAAAATTCTATAACCAAAGCCGACACAAAAGGAGGTGTCAATCAAGATCCGTTGGAGAAAGATCTGTGTATTCAAGACTGGATAAGCTCAGATGATGAATCAAACACAGAGGAGCGTGTTGGTTCATCACAGATCAAGATATCTCCTAAAATTGTCAAGTCTGAAAAGCTTCCAAAAGCTGAATCAAGACCTATTCGGATCTCATCCCCAACTCCTAAACAAATCAGCAGTTCCTCCAAAACTCAGCAGAAGCACTCACCATCTTCATCTGCTATCCATCAAGCTTGTCACAAATCTACCTTAAAGTGTGCCAAGTCACCAGTCATACAAAAGGGTTCTTGGGAGAATGAAATCGGATGCTCTGATTTCATCTCCTCAAACATCTCACTTCAAATCACAGACTAGTTTAAAATCCACATCGACAAAGCCTCAAAAGGTTCACTCTCCTGATAACCAAAAGTCGAAGATTCAAGGTTGTCAACAAGCTGCAACAACCTCAAAGGAGGATCCACCCTCTCCTGATGACCACGGGACTACAAAGAACCAAAAGCCTTTCAAGGCTTGTTTTAGATGTGGAAAAGAAGGTCAAGTGCTAAAGAAGTGCCCACATGTTCAGAGGAAAGTTCCAGACGATAAAGACAACATGTAACACCCGAAACTTTATTAGATGAAGAAAAATAATAATAAGAAAAGAAAAGAAAGTATCTTGAAAGGAAATGAGAAAGGAATAAAAGTAGAGGGGGCTTTGTGTCAAAAGTTCAAAGAGGGGATAAATATCTGATATTTATGGGGATGGCTGCCCACTCTTTTCTCACAACCCCAAAATCATCGAACACTCTAGAGAGAGAAAGAGCAGAATACGGGATTTGAAGGAAGAACGAGAAGAAGAAGAAGAAGACTGATTCGAGGAGCAAGATCTCACAGCAACCGATTTTGAAGAAGCCATACCCGTAGCAATATAAGGTGAGTTCTAAGACCCCTAATTTTAACCGTTTTTGAATGATTATTAGGGCTGGAACACATCGGGAAACTGTTTTCAAGCTTTGAGTGCTTGATCCTTGTATGTATGTACGAGTATGTGTGTGTATGGTCTTCTCATGGTTGCTATGCTTACCGTGTATAAGATTTCTAGGGCAGATTTACGAATTATAGCATGTTGTTCGTGTGCGTACTGTTGATGTATGTTTTAGGAGTCTTTCCTATGATGTGTACGATGTATGATTTGTTCTAAGGGGATAATATGATGAAACTGTGCTAAGGGTATGTTAAGATGATGAATGAGTTGTAGAAATGGCCCAGGTTAAGTTACAGGTCACCTTACTCAGCCGCATGGACTAATGCGGACAGCCAAACAAAATGGCTAAGGCAGAATTCAACCGCATTAACAAATGCGGATGAACTAAGTAAATGCGGCCGGGGCATTTACTCAGCCGCATTGACCTAATGCGGACAAGACAGGAAGAATAGCCAAGGCACTCTTCATCCGCATTAACTAATGAGGGTAAGAACATGAAATGCGGTTAGGGCTTTTACTCAGCCGCATGGTCTAATGCGGACAGTATGGAAATGCGGCCAAGGCATTTCCTCATTCGCATTGACCAATGCGGATGGCCAAGAAAATGCGGATGAACTAAGGAGGGAAATGCGGGTAAACACTTGGCAGAATTCTGACTTCTGGGAATTTAAATGAGTAAGTTAGGCTTTGACCAGGGAGATTCCCGGGGGTTATGTAAGTTGACTTTTGAGGTCATAGATGGTACGATGTTGTGTGCTTGTTGGTCATGCTTGGTGTATGATGTGTATGTATGATGCCTTGTATGACGATGCATGGATGATATGTGTAAGTTCCTATGATGTTGTATGCTTATCTTTCCAAAACATTACGTATTATAATAACGAAGGAACAAAGTATTAAATAACGTAAAGTGGAAGATAATGAAAGAGGAACATGATGAATGAATGCATGCATTAATGAATGAACGAATGAATGTAAGAAAGGCTTGCAAGCAAATGAATGGAGGTGCACACCCCTGGCAGGTGTTAGCTTAACTGTGATGCGGGTTAGCTACCTCGAAGGATGCACACAGGGTCAATCTTTGAGATTGACAATGAGGTGAGCAACTTTGTGTTGCAACAGACTCGGTTAGCAGGCAATCATGAGATTGCCACTGAGGTGAGCAGCTGCGTGCTGCAACAGACTTGGCTAACGTACGATCGTGAGAGATCGATATTGAGGTGACCGGCCTTGTTGTCACAACAGACTCGTAAGAATGAATGAACGAACGTAAATGATAACGATGAATGGTACACGAATGGAAGTTAATGAACGAATGAGGAAGATAATCATAATATTATCTATGTGTACGTATATTGTGTGACCGCATGTATTTAAGAACGGTTTTAATGAACTAGAACTCACTCAGCAACGCTGACTTTTTATGTGTTTCCAGTTGGCAGGTAGGGTTGCTGGGGATGGCACAAGGCGACTACTCAGCTCTTTTGGGATGGCATTCTTCTTTTGATAATGCTGCCACAAAATGTGTTGCGGGCTCATAATGCATGCAACACATTATGTTGCATGCAAGTGCAAGATTCCTTGAGTAATCTTGATAAACGGGATTACCTAAGGAATCTTCTTTAAATTAGTTATTACTAGAGGTCACTGTTATGACCCTATGATTGTTGAGGATTCAAATAAACAGGATTACTTAAGAAATCCTCGGTTTTATATGCTTCCGCAACAATCATAGTAAAGTAGGCAATGTAAAGAAAGCTTGTATTTTGTACTCGAATCGACAATGTAATGTATTGTAAAAGCTTTTATGATGAAATGAGAATGTACTTCTTATTAATTCCGCTGCGTTATTTTACTTAGTATATGTAAACTATATGTTGAAGTGCGATGAATGACCAACTGTGAGGTGCCCGAGAACGGGGCCTTACACAACACGTGTTGCTTTTCTATTTCAAGAGATAAAAAGCACACATCTTTGAATGGTTGGATGAAAAACCCTCCATCCAAACCTTTTCATATGAAGCTGGTTTCACATGATTCAAAGATGAGAATGACCAAGGTTCAAAACGAAATTCTTTTTCTTCCTGTCTTAAACAGAAAATGATTTCCAAATTTAGTTCATTCAAATCCAAATTATTTGAACCGAAACAAATTTAGCAAATTAAAAAGAATGATACGGTAATCCCTGATTGTTTAAACAATTATGTGCCAAAGCAGGTTACTTATATTGATGAAAAAGGAACTTCTAGGACTACGATGGCCTGGGTTCCCCTTTCTAACTAATTTGTTAATGAGTGCAGGAACAATTCAGGAGGACTATTAGTAATCCGGTTTACTGACAGAGATTGTTCCTAATTCAAATTTAAGGTGGAACAAACAGGTTAAGGTCATGGAATTTTATCCAAATATCTGGATTTTTATCTGCACAATCACAGTTCTCACTTCACCATCTTTGCACATTTCTTAAGAATTCATTTCTTATCTAGATATCAGTGTAGTTTGAAAGACCTTCTTTTGTAAATTTCTATTTTTGTACAGTTTTAAAAAATAAAAAATAATAAAAAATATTAACAAAAATTTAAAAAAAAAACAAAAATAGGTTTGCTAAAATAAAAATTTAGGGGGAGAATATATCAAAATTAAATAAAATAAAAAGAAATGAAAAGAGAACTGGGAACATGATTCGAGATGACTGAGAAATGATTGTATATCATCTTGAAATACTTGTCATTGCATGACTTGCATTTTAAAATGAGAAATGATAGTAACTGATGTTGTTATCTAATTCGTATCTTAATTTTAATTGCAAATAATAGAAAAACAAACAGATTTTTTAATGATATGCTTGGTAGACTCAGCCTGAAGAATAAATTAGATAGCAACATAATGATTTAAATTAAGATATATGCTTAAGGATGTCTGGATTTACGCAATCATTTTGGCCTGCATGAAAACTGAGTCCCGACAAAAATTGGATTGAGAATTGATCTTTCACCCACCATGATACAAATCATATAAGCTATATCTTTGATCCATGTTTGGTGTATTTATGTGTCTTGTGTTTGTGCTAATCTCCTCTGTTGTACGGAAGTACTGACCTGGAGTGATGATCTCCTCTGCTGTACGATAGTACTGACCTGGAGCTCTCATCGGCACAATATGATGATCTCCTCTGCTGTACGATAGTACTGACCTGGAGCTCTCATCATTTCACACTAAGTAGTGTCAAATCATCTAAATGATGAATTCATCATAGAATGCAATATTCTGTTGATAATCACTTGCACACTAATGCACAAGCCTTGCTCTATAAAGATCGTAACAAAATTCAATAAATCCTGAGGTTGGGTGAGGGTTTTTGCCAAATGATTATGGGGTCCTAGCATTCTAAAGTGCTTAATCGAACCTTAATGAATCATCTGCTGCTTGTTGAAAAGGATAGGGCATGGGTTTAAGTGGACAGACATATCAGCAATAGTTATTGATCTGTTTGAGAATTTTAAAATCATTCAAAGACTGTGATTAGATTCAGTTATCAGTGTGATCTCATTGCTTGTCGATGATTAATTTCATCTTTGTGCTAAAGTATATCTTGAGGATGTGATCTCATGATCGATTCAGTTCTTGGTAATTAAAAAAATAATATAATATAAAATACAAATATATATATATATATATATATATATATATAATATATATATATATATAAAATAAAATTAAAAAAAAACTATAATAAATTTTCATTTCGAAATTCTTTTAGGTCTTCCATATTATGCTATTGAAATCATCTCATATTTTCATGCATTTCACGGGAAATTGCACACACAAATGAACACGGGTTCGCTTGTTTTCATAAACAGATAAACACGGGTTTATTTGTTTTGTTGAAATGATCTAACGAGAAATGTGTAGAATGTGTTTGTGTTTGTGTTGTAGATTGTGCTACAAGAGATGGCCGATCATCACATGAGCAATGAACCAGACCAGAGAACCCGTTCCTCAAATTTACAGAAGATACCAAGCTAGGAATCCTCCTCCTACATCTTCTGAAGCACTCAGAGATTCAAGAAAGCGGTCTTCGTTATAACTGAGAGGATGCACACGATAAGGGGGAACATAGAAAAAGGGGGAACTTGTGAGATAAAGATCTTCAGCAACAAAATTTAGGAAGCATCAGTCTAGGGGGAATATTGTTGGACCTCAACATTGAGACTGAAGCTTACCGAATTGAAGATCAAGTTCAGTTGACTTATCAGTGCTGATCACGATGAAAGACGTTGATAATAGTTGACTAAGGGGGAATATTGTTGGGTCTGAAGGATAGTCTAATATTATCAACACAGTCAAAGTCAACAAAGTCAACGACAATGGTCAAAGTCAACGCAACAGTCAACAAGACGCGTTCGGGACGAAGATTAGAGACAAGACGTTGAAGATATATTTGTCTAGGATGTTTATTGTTAATAAATATATTTTGTGTCGATAAAATATATTTAATCTTGTTTTTAGACATTTTGGGTTTTAATTGTAATTTTTAATTGTCATAATTTAGGGTCCTAAATGTCATTAGTAAACTGTCATTTACTATAAATAGTAAAGTATGAAAATTAGGGTTTTAAGCTTGGAGGAGCTAGTGATTAGGGTTTTCACTTTCAAATCATTTTGTAATCTCATTTTTGGATCAAACAAAGGGGTTTTAGTGTGTTCATCATTATTTTGATCTATAATCTTCATGTTTTGATTCAAGTGTGTTCAACCTGGGTCAACAATCAATGAACTTCAAATGATCTCAATCAAATACTATTAATTAAACGATTACAATACCAAAAGACTTTACATTGATGAAGCTCGATCCATCTGAGGTGAGCTCCTCTCGGACGACCTATCACACAACCCTTTACTCTTTCACCCTCATAGCACTTTCTTAAAATAAGACACACACGCTAAACACTAAGGAAAAACATCTATATATAGTATCTACTAGTTCTCACGATAGAATATTAAGTTCTCACCTGACAACTTAAACTTTTTGTGCGATGAGATCTTTATCCATCATCTTGGAATTCTAGCATTCTTGCGTTTCTAGCATGATTTGATTGATTGCTTTTCACTTATATTTTAATCCAAAAAGAATATTTTCTTATAGCAATACTATACTTATATTAAAGAGGATAAAATTTTTGATTTTATGATGTATTTAAAAAAATAAAATTTCATATAAAAAATTTCTACGCGTTAAAAAACAAGGAAAATTTGAATAAAGTCAACGATTGTAGGTTATTTTCAAATATACCCTCCAGACATTTATGTAAATCAGTAGTTCTTTAGTTATGAAAATAAAAAGTGATTATGTAATGAACCTAACCCTATATATACATATGTAGGTGAGGGATCAAAAGAAAACTACTATTTACAAGAAAGATAAGAGAACCAATTACAACCAATCATATAAATTTTAATAATTATTTTATTTTTTTATGAAAATGGTATTTAAGTAAAATTCATTTACTATTTTAGGTAACTATACTTATTTTAATTTTTAGTTTCTTATTTTACCTTTGACCAATAATTTCTCATCTTATTATCATCATCATCGACATTCATAACCAATTCGAATTATCATCTATTTTTTGGCTGCGTGGTTTGGAAGTCAAAACTAGATGAATACGATGTTTATGTGTAGCTGCTTCCACGAATCAGAGACTGTCATGGTCAGGCCTGGACGATTCAGACATGGCTGTAAACCAATTATTAGATCAAGGGCTTAGGTTGATTGCCAAGTTACTTTATCTTGGAGGAGAATGAATATATAATTTTGAACTAGGATGAAGCTAATTGATATTAAAGGTAAGTAGAAAGCCTTTCTTGAAGTTAAATGGTGACAAATTTTTGAATGGGACTTATATTCCAAATATTTAATCATTAGATGAGTTACATATACATTACACTAAGTGTTACGTATAGGTAACCCTTGTTTTTACTCATAACCATGAAATATTTTACTAGGATTGGCTCCTCTTCTATATCTAGGAAAAAATGGCTGATCAGGGTTGATAATTTTTAAAAAAACAAGGCACAAGATATGTAACTCGTAGTTTACGTAACACAAATTTGAATAAGGATGGTAACTAATAAGTTCTTATTGAAGGTGATTGCAGATGACTTTTGCTCTCGATGTTTAATTTGGTTATTGATGAGTTACAGTGTTGTGTATACGTAACCGTAAGTGTTGCATATACGTAACTGTATACAGTAAGTGTTGTGTATACGTAACAGTAAGTTTTGCGTATAAGTAATAGTAAGTGTTGCGTATACGTAACAGTAAGTGTTACGTATCCGTAAGCCTTATGTTACTTAGAAACATTGACATTAACTAGTTTGATTCTTTATTTCCATGTTTGGATCTTAATTCTTCTCTTTTTAACGCTTTATTCCTCATGTGATTATTATTTGGTTTTGCATATCTATAATCCTTATGTTTTACATGTATGTAATGCTACGCGGTACATATATGGAACTTACACAAATATACATGCTCTGTTTTTAAGGCGAGGGATCAAATAAAAATCATACTTTTATTTGAAAACTATGAAAACCATTTTCCACTAATTACATTTTATTCTTTTTTCTTTTCATATTTTTAACTAAAAGGTTAGTTTTGTAAATTTAACGTCATTTAATTATTTTAATTATCTAAATTTTGTAACTCCTTGATTTACTCTAGATTAGTTGATTTGTTGACTAACTATATTTTTTATTTCTCTATTTCAAATCATGTAAAAATAATTTTACTTGTTATTAGAATATATTCTCCATCACAAAACAATTTCAATTCAAACTATTCTATTACTTATGTTGGTAAGTGCAACATGAGGTTTCTGATACATCTTCCCCTTCTTCTATTAAAAAATCATTATTTTTGTGAGTTCTTTTTTATTTTATTTGTTGATGATTTAAAATCATGCTTTTTGTGATTTTCCTATTTGTTTTCATCATAGTTATCAATATTCACAATATATGAATGAAATCTTGTATCTTTTGTATATTTAAAAACAGACAGTAGTGTGTGTTTTTGGTTATTATGATGAAGAAGATGCAGATTTGAAAATCCTAACACATTACGTATATAGGTTACGTATACGTAATAAAAATACATATAACGCACCTTAATTTAGTTGTTTACATATACGGACCATACGTATATGTACCAAGTCATGTTCCAAAATAAACGCCTGGTAAACTGGATCACTTATTTGCATCCATTATATAACCAAAATACAAATAACATACATTAATTTTACTGCTTACATATACAGATCATGCGTATACGTATCAAGCCATGTTTGGTTTCTAAGTAACCAGAACGACCTAATAACTACACCCTATATGCTTTCATATATGTACCAAACTTTCTTTAGTTTATAAGTAAACCCTAACCGTACTATTAAACGAACAAAGACTTACCTATAAGCTTACATATATAGACCATACCTATACGTACCATTCATCCATTTGTTACATGTCTTTTAGTTTTCAAAACCTCTTCATATTTTATTATTTGTTAGTAAAATGAGGAGACTAAGAGAGAGAGTTAGGGGTTAGAAGAGAAGAAAATTTTTTAGGAGATTTGTTAATCATTAATTACAGGATGTTACAATAAAAAATATGATTTTTTTATTATGTCCTTCTCCACTTAATATGTCAGGTTTAGTTATATATGCATGCTAAGAGAGAAATGTAACAAAATCAATACTATAAAGTCACGAAAATATAGTTAATACTACAAAAAGAAGTAACTTAATCCATAGCTTCACCAAAACAAAAGCAAGGTCGATGTCATCCTCAAGTAGTACTAGAGCCTACACTTTAACTATGGTTGATATTAGATCTACAGAACCAAATTTACTTAATCCGAATCGTTGTACCGGCAACGTAAACTTTTCAATTAATACTCCTTTAAACCAGACTTTACATATTTAATTGAATACTAAAGGAGCCAATTAATAAAATTAACCCACAATATCATCAAAGGGAGAGGATATGCTACAAAGGCTATATATTCTAAAAAGGGTGAGAAGTAATTCTGGCCATTGGATCAACTCATTAAAATAGATCAATGGTTCAAAAAAACACGGTGGCAAACATGTAAATAAGTGGAAAACTGCTAACCGGTGGAGGGGCAAAAAAGTAATTTGACACAATGGTTGTTTGACACAATGGTTGTTTGACACAATGGTTGTTTGACACAATGGTTGTTTGACATAATGATTGTTTGAAACAATGGTAGTTTGACACAATGGTAGTTTGACACAATGTTAGTTTGACACAACGGTAGTTTGACATAATGTTAATTTGAAACAATAGTAACTTGGTATGTTGGCATGTTGTTATATTTTGCTATATGTTGGCATGTTACTATTTGTTGCTATATGTTGCTTTACATTACATACTTTATTTTGGTAACTTGTTTTTATCGTCAAAATCAGACGTAAAAAAAACTCTTCAAATATGACACAATGAGTTTTATGACACAATGAATATAATAACACAATGAATATAATGACAGAACGAATATAATGACACGATTAATCTTATGACATAATGAATCTTATTCTTGAATAGGCATAGAATCAACTGTTGAGGTGCTTGAAGCTTGTTTATCCTTAATGCTTTGAAGATATAAACTGCAATTGCGTATAATGTGACCAGGTTGTTTGCAAAACCCACAATTTCTCAACTTTTTTTCTGCTTGTTTGATAGCTAACTCATAAGCTGATTTCATTCTTTTCAGCCTACCTTTTGTCTTTTGCTTAACAAGTACACGAAATTTTGCTTCATTTTGTTCGCTCCCTCCGGTTAACTCTGCAAACCTATCTCTCCTGCTTGGAGGTGGGGCGACCATTTGAACTTAATCAGCCTTAGACTTGTAACTATTCAAATAATCAGGATAAAAACACAACTCGTCTTTGTTCATAACCAATTGATTAACAATATTTGTTTTATTCAGACACAATGACAATACAAAAGACACAATGACGAACAAAAAGACACAATGATGATATCTAAGACACAATGATGATGTCAATCAATAACAAAATTCATATAACAAACACAACAGCATAAAAGACACAACATATAGAGACTCACATGATATTTATAAAATGTGTTCAACAACATATTGATAATATCCTGAGTAATCTAACAGTATAGACACAATAACTGTTTTATTCAGACACAATGACGATATAAAAGACACAATGACGAACAAAAAGACACAATGATGATACCTATGACACAATGATGATACCTATGATATAATGATGATGTCAATCAATAACAAAATTCACAGAAATCAGACAATATAGACATAATGATGATCCAAACGACAAAATTACGGTGCGAAAATTAACATACTATTTCAATTACAGTATATAATCGTCTTCATACGTACCAAACTGATGATCAATCATCGACATCGGCGAAGTAATTGATGTAAAGCAATCTTCAACAGATGAATTCGATCGTTTGAATATTCAACGATTGAAATTGATGTAAGCTGAAACTTCTTACGTTTAAATCTTCAACGATTGAAATTGATGTAAAATGAATTCGATCGTTTGATCGTTTGAAAACCTCAATCATACAGAAAAAGTCAATATATCCCACACCTTCATCTTAATAAATTAGACTTCCTAGAATACCCCTCCTTCCATTTTTAAAAATATGCCACGTGTCACTCAACGATTGATTCTCACAGTTTTTACATAATGTTCCCATTGTATTTGAACTTTTCTCATCATCAAATTAGACTTTATCTCCACATTTAGTTGTTAGTATTGTACAAAGTTCAAAAGCATAACACGATTCAAATCAACTAATTAAAATCATATAACTTTTTGGGGGCTTTTATATATTTCTCCTTCCTAACATCATTAATTACATATTTTCTCAAATCTAAAATTTAATTACATATTTCTCCTTCTCAAAATATAATGTCACATATTTATTCATATCATTAAAATTAACTTGTTGAAAAACTATTATCCTTATTTTTACTAAGAGATTTATACACTTTCCGTTTCTAGGACCAACAATTGCATATATCCGAAAATTCGGGCATATTGTATAGATAAAAACAATAAAATTACATCTCAAAATACAAAAATTTAGAATTTTATTACAAAACAACCATCACTAATAATCAAAGTTACTTCTCCAAATACAATAACAATTACCAAAGTCTTAAACAATTATAATATTAAAAAATCAAAATCCCTTAATAAAACGAGGATAAAATAGTTCTTTTAGAAGTTAATTGTAATAAAATGGATAAATGTGTTATAATTATGTTGTAGAAAGAGAAAATATGTAATTGATATTTTTGCTTGAGGAAACATGTAAATAGTGGTTTTAGAAATGGGTGAGATGTAAAAAAACTTTAGTTAATACAGTAATTTCATTTTTCTTTTCCTATTTTTCAATTTTGTAAAATTCTTAGCAACAATATGTGGGTGTAAGGAAAACAACGGGAGCATGCAAAACCATTTGAACAATTAACGCCAAGAACGAACCTATTTATTCACCTGATTGTCCCTTGCTTAGTTATATTATGCGATCATAGCACAGATTGAAAGATACTAACACTGGTAATTCACTTGAACACTCGATGAATTCATTATCCAGCCTCAAGCGGCTATAAATACACAAACAAATAAGAACGTGAAAACATGGGAACATGGCCACTACTAGCTACAAAGCAGGAGAAAAACTAATCAACTAATCCTAATGAATCGGTTAACAAGAGTAAGTTATCGTTACCACTTGCTTCCCTCTTCAACTTATTCAATTACATAAATTAATGTGAAATATAAACTTGCATGCACACAAGTACGTGTGTGCATGGGCCACAAACTCCAACAAACCCTCCCTCAAACTAGACTTGATCCAAATCTAGTTTGTTCTTCAGTGAGCATACTCCAGGCAATCTTCTGAACTTTTGAAAAGCTTCATGATGCAATGGCTTTGTGATTATATCCACAACTTGTTCCTTAGTGTCACAATGCTTTAGCTCCACAGCTCCATCCTTGACCAAGTCACGTAAAAAATGGAAACGAACTTCAATATGTTTGCATTTACCATGAAACACAGGATTCTTGGATAATTTGATCGTTGAGGTGTTGTCACACTTTATGACCATAGGACCATTCTTCCCTACCCCCAGCTCACACAACACACCTTTTACCCACATGACCTGGCAAGCACATGCTGCTGCTGCAACATATTCTGCTTCAGTGGATGACAAGGCCACGATACTTTGCTTCTTCGATGAGCAAGTCACAGCAGATGCATTCCAAAGCACTACATTCCTTGATGTGCTTTTCCTGTCATCATTATCCCCAGCATAATCACTGTCCGTATAAACAGTGATTTCAATTTCTTCACCTTGCTTGTACCATAGACCATAGTCTTGAGCACCTTGAATATATCTTAGTACTCTTTTTGTTGCACCAAGATGAACTTCAGTAGGTTTAGACACGAATCTACTTATATAGCTTATCACAAACTGAAGATCTGGACGTGTGGTTGTCATATACATCAAGCATCCTACTAATTGTTTAAACAATGTTTCATCTATTTCTTTTCCTTCATTCCTTCTTAGGCGTGTTCCCGATACTATTGGATTTAATACATCATTGCATTCTTGCATATTGAATCTAGCAAGTATCTCAGTAGCATATTTCTTTTGTGAGATGTGGATACCATCAGTAAGTTGCATTACTTCCAATCCGAGAAAATATTTCATTTTCCCTAAGTCAGACATTTCAAAGAATGATTTCATTCCTTCTTTGAACTGCTCTAACATGCCCTCATCATTCCCTGTGTACAACATGTCATCAACATAAATGTTCATATATAACATCTTACCTTCACCATCTTTCTTTATGAAAAGAGTGTGCTCGTACATGCTTCGGGTGAACTGTTCTTTCAAAAAATGCTCTTCAATTCTACTACACCATGCCCTAGGTGCTTGTTTAGGCCATATAAAGCCTTATCTAGCCTATACACTTGATCTTCTTTTCCTTCAGTTATGAAACCTTGAGGTTGCTAGACATATACATCTTCCTTTAAGCTCCCATAAAGGAAGGCTGACTTAACATCCAACTAGTAAACTGGCCATCCCCTTTGATCAGCTAGAGCAATTACCAATCTAATTGTATCCATTCTTGCGACTGGTGCAAAAACTTCATGTAATCAACCCCTGCTTCTTGTGCATACCCACGAGCCACCAATCTTGCCTTGCGCTTCACAATTTCCCCATTCTCATTCATTTTCGTCTTGTAAAGCCATTTGACTCCAATACACTTGGCATTCTTGGGTAACTACACCAAATGCCATGTGTGATTTCTTTCTATTGATTCTATCTCAGCAACCATAGTACTTCTCCACTTGTCATGTTTCACAGCTTCATCAAATGAGGTTGGTCACCATAATTTCCTTCTATGAGATTTAACTCATCTTTATTGAAACAACCTTCTGTAATATAATCTTGCAGATATGACGAAGGTTTTCTTATTCTGCCCTCCTTTGCTCCTGTACTACTAGGATCGGATGGTGTTCTGTCGGCCTACATATGTTCAACCGGGGCAGACCTACTTCACGAGTGTCACTTGTTTCCTCCTCATCATCTGAAGTCTCTTCATCATGTTCAGAGAGTGTGTAGTCTCCCCAACATATCCCATCATCAGATGGTTCCTTTTATGATTCTCTATTCCAGTTCCACATTTGATCCTCCTGGACTTCAGTGTCCCGACTTATAATTACTTTCATGGTAAGGGGATCAATAAGGTGGTATGCCTTTGACTCCTCACACATTCTAGTAAATATGCAGGTAGTGCTTTTCTCATCAAGTTTGTCTCTTTTCTGCTTTGGAACATGAGCATAGGCAAGTGAGCCCCATACTCGTAGACCTTCAACAGATGGCTTCACTCCAGTCCATTTTTCTTCTCGTGTCACCCTTCCCAGTATCTTAGTGGGACAGATAGTAAGAACATAGAAACTCCAAAGAACAGCTTCTGCCCAAAAGAACTTAGGCATTCTTTTAGCTGTCAGCATGGATATCACCATGTTGATCACAGTCCTGTTCTTACGTTCGGCCACCCCGTTTTGCTATGGGGTGAAACTTGTTGTAAGTTGTCTTTTAACTCCTTGCTATTTGCAGAAATTTGTGAATTCACTTGATATGTATTCACCACCACGATCTGTTCTAAGACATTTGATTGCTTTCCCGGACTGTTTCTCCACCTTTTTCTTGTACTCCTTGAATTTTTCAAGGGCTGAGATTTCTCGGACAGTAGATATACCCACCCTTTCCTACTGTGATCATCAATGAAACTTAAGAAGTAGTGTTTACTTGAATTTGATGCTGGAGTGATGGGGCCACATATATCTGAGTCAACTAGTTCCAAGATCTCTTTTGCTCTCCACATGCTTTTCTTAAGGATGGGCTTAGGGGTCTGCTTCCCTTTCATGTAACTTTCGCATACTTCATTTGAGAAGGTTAGATTAGGAAGATCACGTACCATGTGGTTTTTCATTAGTGTTAACATGCTTGTCTTGACAAGATGCCCGATGTGTTCATGCCATAGTTGATAGTTGACTTCTCCATACAGGCACACAGTATCTTCATTCATTACATCCTTAATCTCTTGGTCATGGATAGGAAACATTCGGTTTGGGCACATGTTTCTTTGAAAGATCAAACCTTTCTCCGGATGAAACACTTTGCATACATCATGTTGAATCAGAAATGCCATCCCCTTTTGTTGTAGTCGTCCTATGCTCAACAGGTTGTTCTTCAATTCAGGAAGATAATACACCTCTCTTATGGTTATGGTTGTCCCACTTACTATAATCTTGACTGAACCCTTCCCATCAACACTCATGCGAATGTTGTTTCCCAACTTTACTGAATTTGAGTAGTTGAGATCAAGTGCCACGAACTTCTCATTTACACCACACATATGATTTGAGCATCCGGAGCCCAGATACCAGTTTACTCCCTTGAATTCTGTGTTGTCATTTACCATAAGGCTGCAGTCTTCCTTCTCAGTTTCTGCCATAGCATAATCTCTTCATTATCATCAAAGTCTGCATAGTTAGCTTCTTTGGATTTTGGGCACTCATAGGCAAAGTGACCCAGCTTATGGCACGAGTAGCACTCTATTGTCTCCTTGTTGAGTGAACTTCTCCCTCTTCCACGTCCTCTACCTCTGAAATTTTTTCGGCCTCTTCCTCTACCACGGTTGTTAGAGTTTTCTCCATACTCTATCTTTAGGGCCTGTTCTTCCTCCTTTTCTGGTCTCTTAAACTTTTGTTCATGTACAATCAGAGTGCATTGTAGTTCTTCAATCGACATCTTTTCAATGTCCTTTGATTCCTTAATTGAGACCACTACATAAGTGTACTTCTCAATTAAGGTTCAAAGGACCTTTTCAACAATCTTTGAGTCGGGCATGGACTCACCATTACTTCTCATCTAATTCGAGACCGTTAGTACCCAATACTCTGCTACGCTTTTGTTTGTCTTCATTTCAAGTATCTCAAAATCTCTGCCCAGCTTTTGTAACATGGATCGTTTTACCCGATCATTGCCAGCAAATCTCTTCTTTATGGATTCCCACACCGTCTTTGAATTCTTTCTGTCAAGAATCTGTTCGAAGGTAACTCGATCAATAGCTTGATAAAGGTAATGCTTGACTTGCATGTCCTTTACCCGTAATTCCTCGAGTTTCGTTTTTTGAGCATCGGATTGAGCGATTCCAACAGGAGGCTCAATGATCCCAATTTCTATCAATTCCCACAACTATTTTGCACGCAACAAATTCTCCATCATCTCACTCCAGTGTTCATAATGCCCGTCGAACACCGGGATCTTCAATTTTTCATCACTCATTTTGTAGGTTTCCTCACAGATCAAGTGGCTCTGATACAAGATGAAAGATACTAACATTGGTAATTCACTTGAACACTCGATGAATTCATTATCCAGCCTCAAGCAGCTATAAATACCCAAACAAACAAGAACGTGAAAACATGGGAACATGGCCACTACTAGCTACAAAGCAGGAGAAAAACTAACCAACTAATCCTAATGAATCGGTCAACAAGTACGTGTGTGCATGGGCCATGAACTCCAACACAGATGTTATTCAATTATAATATTCTTTAACGATACATGTACATCAGTATGTGCGTATACGATACGAAACATATTGTTTTTATATTTTCTTTTAGATACATATTGAATGCATTTAACCAATTAAGAGACACATCCAATATTGCTTCGGATATATGTGTGGGGGTGACAAAAGCATATGAAAACAAATAGGCGTTGATGGTGCATGAGCCGCAATCTGTAGATTACAAGTATATTAGTTGATAAAATTCACGGAGTAACTTATCATATTCAAATTTCAATTGATGGAATACTAATAAAACTACAGATCGATCGATGCACATAATCTCATATTTTTCGTTAAAACATTCATGTTCTTGTTAACTAGTTACAGTCGCCTGCAACAAATCAAACTGTACCAGAATTCACGCATCTGTATCCAGATTAGAGGAGCAATTGATGTGAGTACCTCAACGCCGACACAACGGTTCAATAATCAATGATTTGGAGCAGTGACAGATTCATCTGCCGTAAAGAGGCTTATTTTGGTGGTTTGGTTCGAGGGCGTTTGCTCGAAACAAAACAAAGCCACTGTCGAGGTTTTTTATTGTGTGTGGTGCTAATAGAGACGATAAATTAAATACCAATGAAGTCATTGCTCCGTTTCAACCTTTAATGTGTTTTACAATAGACGGTTACATGAAACTAAAGGAAACCGTTTCTTTTGGGATGACGGAGTTATGGGATTCACCATAAAATGCAAAGTTCAACAACTTAACATCTTTTTTAGGTGCTGTTTGTTTTTTCTGCAGAAAAACGTCTGCAGTCTGCGGACCACATCTGCAGACATCTGCAGCAGAAGAGGTGGACCAAATGTCTGCAGTCTGCAAGAAAAAGACTGTTTGTTTTATTAACGCATTGACTCTAAATTAATAAATCAAACTGTTATTAACGCATTAATATTTTATTAATAGATTTAAATGTGTCATTCATTACACCAAATCACACGAACACAAAACAGCTAAACCCACACACAACTCCATTGCAAGAGAACACGAGCTAACATCTTCACTGTGAGACGATGAACATTTGAATGGAAGCTTTCTCTCCCATCCCCTCACAAATCTCTTTCTCCACGATCTCATACACTACTTCAATTTCAGATTTCACAGACCCTAAGCAATAATCAATTTGATTTGAAGCTGATTGGTGCGTTATTGAACTCAGATCCGAATAATGGAGGAGTTATCCGGCGAACGTGATGTAATCGGAACGACGGAGTCGCCGGAGATGTGTAGTGTCGGAGAGTATAACGGTGGCAATGTGTGGCCTCCGGCCGGTGATACACCGCGGTTGACGGTTGCGGGATCTTATAAGGATGGAGGAGGCAGGGGTTCGGGCGGTGGTGGTCGTAGGAGAGGTGTGGTGAGGCCGAGCTTGGATGCTGATGAATCGAAGAATTGTTGAATTCCGATGACAATGATGAGTTCGCCGGAGAAGACGAAGTTCGCCTGAAGTGGCGACGGTGGCGAGGTGGCGACGGTGGCGGTGGAAATGTGGGGAGGAGGAGTGGGGTGGTGGGTATGTGGGGAAGAGAAGGGTATTAGGTTCCACCTCAAATGAGAGTCTGAAGAGTTTAGAAGAGGTTGTGAAGACTTTGTTTCACCTCTTCTCTGTGCAGACGTCAGGAAGACGTTTTTTAATGAAACGTCGTCCAGAAAACAAACAGTCTGCGAAGTAAAAACCTCTTCCCTCATCTGCGAGCGCGCAGATGAAGAGGTGGGGAAGAGGTTTTTTCAAAAAACAAACACCACCTTAGTTAATGTAACTTGATTATTCTTTAAAGTAGTAATGATAAACTTTTTGGTGCACATTTAATCATGTATGCTAATCGATTCATAAGAAATATTAAATTCTTGTTTCATGATATATATATATATATATATATATATATATATATATATATATATATATATATATTTGTTTTCACTATAATAGAAATAGTTTGTAATCGATGTTCTCAATCTATAATACTATATAAAACAAAACATTGGATCACAATGTAATTTTACAAAAAATTAATACACCTATTATAACTTTTCAAACATTAGATACAAGTGTTTAATGCAATCATTCCTATTTTGCCCCTCATTACTAAACTTCTTGTAATTAGTACATAAATTAATGTATAGTTTTACTATATTATTTAATAATGAAAAATTATTTAATTTATATATTAAATATTATATTATTTACAATACTTCAATTAATTAAAGTTATTAAGTAGTATTATCTTTTTTAATATTCAACTAAATACTTTTATAATAACCAGTAGAGTGATGTAACACCCGAAATCCTTGTCAAAATAAAAGAAAAGAAAAGTTTAAAAAGAAGAAAATGAAATTAAGTAGAAGAGGGTAAAGTGTACAAGATGCGAAACTTATTATTTTATGTTTAAAAGGGGTATGGCCTCCCATGCATCTGCTTTTTCTATACCCACTTTCGGCTGGAAACAAAAAAGAAGAAAGAAGAGCAGTTCTCTAGGGTTTTTCTAGAAGAAGAAGATGAGATTTTCGAAGGTAGGTGTTTCGTTTTGTTCTTGGTTTGGTTTTAATGGGTTTTCATCCTTAAAGCTGATTTTTAAGTGTTCAATGTGTTTGGTTGTCTATTTTGGTTTGTTTTAGGTGTTTGAACTCTTGGTACCTTCAAATTCGGTGGAGTTTACTTGAAGACTGCTGTAGCTGAGTTCTACACCCCGGTTTCCTTGAGTTTTAAACTTTTGGGGTTGAAAATACATGTAAAAATATTTTTAAAACTGTTATATATGTACCCGTATGTGTATGTGTGTAAACTTTTATGTTTTATGATTGTAAGTTTGTTTTGATGCTTAGAATTATAGATTTATGTTGTAAGCGGGTTAGAGAGTAGATTGGGACTGAATATAATTTACAAATATATATAACAGCTGGTCATGAGCCCAAACAGGGCCCATGTGCCTGAAATTTTGCATTAGAAAAACATGTGTAGACATGCGCCCCAATAGTCCAGATGTGCCTAAGAATTTGTTAGAAAATATTAAGTGTTAACCCATGCGCCCCAACAGTACCCCATGCGCCCAAACAGTACCCCATGCGCGCAAAAATTTTGCTCAGGCGCCTAAGGGTAGGTCATGCACTTGAGCAGTACCTCATGCCCCCAAAATTTGTGCCAGATGCCTAAGTGTTGGGCTCATGCGCCCAAGCAGTGCCCAGGCGCTTGGAATTTCCCATGCGCCTAACTTTCCCGTGCGCCTAAGTATTTATGCACCTGCATAGTACTCATGCGGCTACATAGTGCTCATGCGCCTAGAACACTTAGAAAATTTTATGAAATTATTGAAAAAAGAAAATTAGGGTTTAGCCTTGGGAGGTTTTGATGGCTTTATTTGTTTATGTTTTTGCCTGTTTATAGCCTGTCTATGTTCCCTATTATCTATCTATTATGTGGCTTTACCTGGTGTGATTATATTACTGTACGTAAAGTATTGCCCTTAAAGAAAGTGAAAGATTAATGATTAATGCAAAGTGAAACATAATAAATGAATGAAAAGTCTTGCAAGCAAAATTGAAGGAGGTTCACAACCCATTGAGGGTTGTCAGCTCAATTGTGTGTTTTATATCCTGTGATCTTGGCTAATCCACGAGGGTTAACACATAGGGGGATCAGTCTTGGTGATTGATCCATAGTACGAAACGGGATCCTTATCGCTTAACCTCGAGGTTGAGGTGACTTTGTGCCCAACGATGGGGGATAGTTATGACAGGATCTAGAAATAGTGAAAGATAATGAAAAAGTACGAAATGAACGAATGCACACGATAATGAAAGTTGATATGTTTATACTTGATATATGTACGATGAATGCTTATGTATGAAAGTAAATGAGGTGTATTATTGAAAAGGATATTTCATATAAACTATACAAAGTCTTTTAAATGCTTTAAAACTACAACTCACTTAACAACGCTGACTTTTATGCATTTTTAATTGGCTGATAATTGATGCTGAGGGTGGCACGCGGGTGAAGCTAATCGGCAGGACAAGACTGGCAATCCGCTCATGCTTAATGATTTTGTTGTGTTTTAATGCAACTAATTGATAGTTTTGTAACCCTAACTTACAACGATGTATTATTTTACAACATTAACTATATGCATGAATGGTTTTTGTTAACTAAACTCCGCTGCAACGTTTCATGAAATATGTATTGTTTTACATATAATGTTTGTGATTGTTCAACTGTGAGGTCTTTGAGAACGGGGCCTTACAAGTTGGTATCAGTGCCAAAGTTTAAGAAAATGGGTAAATATTTTCAAAAACCTAAACTTAAACTGAAAATGTGATGATTGGAGGGATACCAGCCCGAGTAGTTATGTGCCATTAAGTATTTCTTTTTTTAATGTTAACCAGGTATTATGTCCGTGTGCTATTTGATTTATGTTCTCTTAGTAGATTTGAATACTAATGTAGTCACGATAGGAAATGCTCGGGGGGGGGATGGGTGAAGAGTAAAGTAAGTATCTAATCACAACTAACCACTATAATTAGGGACTTACTATAATAGGGACTTACTATACTTAATATAAAGTGAGCTATTTCGTGGAATGACAGTGTTAGTGTTTGAATCTTATTGTGTTTAGAGATGGCCGGTGGTAGATCATCAAAGGCCTCACGAGTTGGAGTACGTGGTGTATGCGGTGTCGGACCACGTGTCATAAGGAACAGGGCTAGAGCTGATGAAATGGCACGTGAAGAGCCCGCGATCCATCACCAGGAAGGTGGTGATGAGAGTGCGAACTTGAGGGACTCGGTGAAAGAGGCATTCGGTGAGGAGGTTCATCAAGTCATGCAAATGATTCTGCCATCTGTGGTGATTAAAGTGATTAGTGTTATAAGGGAGGATGAAAAGAAGGAGAAGAAGGAAAAGAGGAAGACCAATGAGAGAGAAGAAAGAGAGCAACCGGAGGCTGAGACGGTGGCCTCCAGTGATGATGAAGAGGAGGAGGTTGTGCAGGAAACTGCATGGGACTGTAATTACAAGGCATTTCAATGGTGCAAGCCCCTAACATTCGATGAGAATGGTAATGCTACTGCTGTTCACTGATGGGTGAGGGAGATGAAGGCGGTACTTGATATCAGTGAGTGCGGAGAAGATCAAAGGGTGAAGTTTGCTACCCACTCGTTTATGGATTCGGCCTTATGCTGCTAGGACAACATTGTCCAGGCTAAGGTAGCAAAGCCATTGGTAGGATGAGGCGGCCAGAACTGAAGAAGCTGGTGATTGAGGAGTTCTGTCCTCACATGGAGTTGGATAAGATTGAGAGGGAGTTCTTGTAACTGGAGGCGGAAACTATGATGCACCAACAATATACCACAAAATTCAACGAGATGGCAAGGCTGGTGCCGGATTAGGTGACGCCGGTATCAAGGAAGATCAAGAAGTACATTTAGGGTCTGATGACAGATATCCGTAGACATCTGATCGCCGCCCGGCTAGGTACGTTCAGGTCGGTTGTCGATTTGGCAGGAAGACTATATGATGAGAGGGAGGTGGTGGCCATGGCGGAGGTGAGTAAGAAGAGTGGTGGTGACAAGAACTTGAATGGGAAGCGGTTTGGTCATGGTGGTTTCACTCCTAATAACAAGAAGGTAAGGGTGGAGGATCGAAGGGTGGTTACATCCGGTGCGGTGATGAAGAAGTGCGGTAGGTGCGGAAAGGAGCACATGGGTGAATGTAAGTGGGGAGCGAATGTGTGCTTCAGTGTGGAAAGCCCTGTTATGTGCGAAGATGTGTGGGGTTATACGGTGCTATAACTATGGTGTGGAAGGTCATCTGAGCAGGGATTGTAAGAAGCCATGGGCAGAGATTTCTGGGGTGAAGAAGAGGACGGAGGATGGAGGACAGAGGGTAAGTGCTAGAGCCTTCACGATGACCCGGGAGGAGGCCAGGGTGTACCCCGATGTCATGTGAGGTATGTTTCTAGTAAACTAAATTTGTGCCTTTGTATTATATTATTTTGGTGCTAGTAAGAGTTTCATTTCTGCTGCTTTCTATGCTAAATGGCCTGTTAGTAGTAGAAGTATTAATGAGGCATTTGATGTAGAAACTGCTATTGGTAAGTCTACCAGAATTTCTAATATGATAGAAAACTGCAACATAGAACTAAAAAGCCATAGGTTTTCTGCTAAACTATTTGTGATGCCCCTAGGAGGATTTAATGTAGTACTAGGGATGGATTGGTTAGCAACCTATGAGGCGAATATTATGTCGCAAGAAGATGATCTGATTAATCACGCCCAATGGAAGTTCGGTGACAGTCTACGGTGGTCGCATCACTATGGTTCCGAAGGTGATTTCGATGGTGGTGGCAGAGAAATGCATGAAACGTGCATGTAATGCCTACTTGGCTTACGTGAAGGATTTGGACGCGTCAGTACCATAATTGTCTGATGTACCAGTTGTGTTTGACTTTCCGGACGTGTTCCCAGAAGATTTACCTAGTGTGCCACCTGACCATGAGATTGAGTTCCAAATTGATTTGATACCAAGTGTTCAACCCGTTGCCAAGGTGCTGTATCATCTAGCTCCATTTGAAATGAAGGAATTGATGGCTCAGTTGCAAGAGCTATTGGATAAGGGGTTCGTTCGACCGAGCATCCCTCCATGGGGTGCGCCAGTCTTATTTATAAGGAAGAAGGATGGTAGTATGAGGATGTGCATTGGCTACCATGAGCTGAAAAAGTTGATGGTGAAGAACCAGTATCCTTTACCAAGGTCTGATGACTTATTTGATCAGCTCGTTTGATCAGCTCCAAGGTACCAGTTGGTTCTCGAGAATAGATCTTCATCTGGTTACCATCAGTTGAAAGTGAAGGAGCACGGCATTCCTAAGATAGCTTTACACACACATTATGGACACTACGAACTTCTCGTGATGTCCTTTGGTTTAACCAACGCGCTAGCTTCTTTTATGCACTTGGTGAATCGGGTGTGTCAGCCGGTGTTGGATAAATCAGTGATTGTGTTTGTTGATGATATCCTAATTTATTCAAAGAGCAAGGAAGGGCATGTCAGTCACATTCGTGAAGTATTGGAGACATTTAGGAGAGAGAAGCTATATGCTAAGTTCTCCAAATGTGCTTTCTGGTTGCGGGAGGTTCAGTTTTTAGGTCATGTTGTTAATCCTGAAGGGATTATGGTGGCTACAGCAAAGGTTGAAGCAGTCATGCAATGGAAATATCCAAAGAAGCCATCTGAGATCCGTAGTTTGTTGGGTTTAGCGGGCTATTACAGGAGATTCATCCAGGACTTTTCCAAGATAGCCTTACCCTTAACAAAATAAACTCGCAAGGACAAGAAGTTTGTGTGGGGTCGGGAACAAAAGAATGCTTTTGTGGAGGTAAAGGCAAGATTAACTCAAGCTCCTGTCTTGATATTACTCGAAGGGAGTGAAGACTTAGTGGTATATTCAGATGCTTCTTACTCGGGATTGGGTTGCATATTGATGTAACATGGAAGGGTAATAGCCTACGTGTCCCGACAGCTAAAAATCCACGAAGTCAATTATCTCACCTATGATTTAGAGCTAGCAGCTGTGGTTTTCGCATTAAAGATTTGGAGGCACTACCTGTGCGGGGCAAAGTGCACCATCTTCAAGGATCACAAAGCTTAAAGTATTTCTTTGAGAAAAGGATCTCAACATGAGGTAGAGGAGGTGGTTAGAGTTGATCAAGGACTATGATTATAAGATCCACTACCATCCAGGTAAAGCCAATATAGTGGCTGATGCCCTCAGCCGAAAAGAGAGACCCGAGCAGATCCAGGTGAAAGCTTATCAACTAGTGATGACCTCTAATGTAATTACCCAAGTCAAGGAATTTCAAAATGAGGCATTAAAAAAAGATCACCTTAACTCTGAATGAATGACAGGTTTAGTTACGGAGTAGGGAGAAAATACCCATGGTGTTAGAACCCGCTTCGGGCGAATGTGGATCCCTTGTTACTGAGACCTACGGTGGAGGATTATGGATGAGGCTCATAAGACTCGAAACTCCATTTATCCTGGTACTACCAAGATGTATCAAGACATGAAGAAAGATTACTGATGGCTGGGATTGAAGCGTGATGTAGTGGAGTATGTGAGAAAGTGCCTTACTTGTTTGCAAGTGAAAGTAGAGCATCAGAAGCCATACAGGAAGATCCAACCATTGGATGTACCCGGGTGAAAGTGGGAGCACATCACCATGGACTTCATAATGAAGCTACCTCATATGACGAGGGGGTATGATACCATATAGGTGATAGTTGATCGTCTGATAAAAAGTGCTCACTTCCCGCTCCGCGAGATCTATTCATCTGAGAGACTAGCGGATCTGTTCATTAAAGAAATTATAGCTCGTCATGGTGTGCTGATGTCTATCGTGTCGGACCGTGACACCCGATTCACATTGAAGTTTTGGAAAAGATTCCATGATGCGATGGGGACGAGGCTACGCATTAGTACAGCATACCATCCTCAGACAGATGGTCAGACGGAGAGGATGATTAGAAGCTCGAGGATATGCTCCGAACATGCATGATCGAATTTGGAGGAAGTTGAGATAATCACTTACCGTTAGCGGAATTCTCATACAACAGTTATCATGCCAGCATTGGTATGCCACCATACGATATGCTATACAGTAGGGGGTGTGGGACACCCTATGTTGGGGAGATATTAGGCAGAAGGAGTTGGGAAGTATCAAGGTGATCAAGGCTACGACTTAAAAGTTACAAAAGATCAAAGCCTTTATAAAGGCGGCAAAGGATAGACAGAAGTCGTATGCCGACAAAAGGCATAGATCGATCGAGTTCAACATGGGTGATAGAGTTATGTTGAAGGTCTCACCTTGGAAGGGGATCATCCAGTTTAGGAACAGGGTAAGCTGAGCCCAAGGTATATTGGGCCTTTCCGAATCATCGCACGAGTAGAAGAGGTGGCCTATCGATTAGAACTGCCTAATGAGTTAAGTGGAATTCATCTGGCATTCCATGTATCTCATCTGAGAAAGTGCTTAGCTGACGAAGACATGATGGTACAATTGGAGGTTATCAAGGTGGATGAACGACTCAATTATATGGAGCAACCAGTGGAAATCATCGATCGGAAGGGGAAGAGATTGCGTAATAAGTTGGTTCCACTTGTGCATGTGAAGTGGAAACACCGAAAGGGTTCTGAGTCTACGTGGGAGACTGAGAAAGAAATGAGATAACATTACCCACAGTTATTCGAAGTATGACGAGTTTCTGAGACGAAACCTCTTTAAGGGGGTAGACTTGTAACACCCGAAATCCTTATCAAAATAAAAGAAAAGAAAAGTAATAAAAAGAAAGGAAATGAATATAAATGGAAGGGGGTAAAGTGTACAAGATGCAAAACTTATATTTTTTGTTTAAAAGGGGTATGGCTGCCCATGCATCTGCTTTTTTACACACACTTTCGGCTGGAAACAAGAAAGAAGAAAGAAGAGCAGTTCTCTCGGGTTTTTCAAGAAGAAGAAGCTGAGATTTTCGAAGGTAGGTGTTTCTTTTGTTCTTGGTTCGGTTTTGATGGGTTTTCATCCTTAAAACTGATTTTTAAGTGTTCTATGTGTTTGGTTGTCTATTTTGGTTTGTTTTAGGTGTTTGAACTCTTGGTACCTTCAAGTTCGGTGGAGTTTTACTTGAAGACTGTTGTAGGTGAGTTCTAGACCCCGGCTTTCTTATGTTTAAACTTTTGGGGCTGAAAATGTATTAAAAATGTTTTTAAACTGTTATATATGTACGCGTATATGTGTGTGCGTAAACTCTTATGTTTTATGGTTGTAAGTTTGTTTTGATGCTTAGAATGATAGATTGTAACACCCGAATATTTTCCTTGAAGCTGACGAAAGAAGAAAAAGAAATAAAGTCCAATGTCAGGGGACCAAACTTGCCTAAACGGGAGAAAGTTTGGAAGAGTGGGGGATTAAGAGGGGAGGGCAGCCCACACCCTCCCCACACTTGTGAAAATTCAGCAAAATGGAGAAGAGAGGGAAAAAGGGAGAAAAGGTTGGTTCGGGTGGATTCAAGTGTGCAAAATTGTCGTGTAACGGGTCAAAACGAAGCTCTACTTCTTGGTGTTGTTTGTGTGAGTTCTAGGACCCCTCTTTTACACGTTTTTGAATGATTTTGGTGCTGGAACACATCTGAAACCCGTTTTATGTGTGTGTGTGTGTTTGACCCATTTGTGTGTGTTTGCGGGTGATGCGTTTGGAGTTTCTTTCCGAGCTTGTGTGTGCTTGAATGGTGTTGTGGTATGCATTACTAAGGTTTAGGATGGTTGATTTGGGCTTAGAATGGGTTTGGATAAGCTTGGAGGTCGAAAATGGCAGATTGGGTTCGGGATGAACTGCATTCTGCATCAGCTAGGGCTAGGCGACAGACTGGAGGCCATACGGCCGAATGAAGTGCGATTGGAGTTTATTCGCACGATTGAGATTGATTCGCACAATTGGAGGCCAGTCGCATGGGGAGTCATGCGACTGAGAGCCCATTCACATAAGTGCTCATCCGCATTGGTGTTCATCCGCATGAGGTCCGTTCGCACGATTGGGGTGTTCATCCGCATAGGTGCCCATACGCCCAAATAGGGTTGGTGTACCCGAGGAAAAGCGAAGTTTAATTTCTGACTTTCAGGGGAAAGTGCAGATGTAAGTTTTGATGTGGAAGTTCCCTTAAGTTCATGTAAGATGACTATTGAGGCCTTAGTGGTTATGTTGGGCATGATGGTGATGATGTTGCATGATTATGCATAATGTATGTTATGTATGTATGATGTTGCCCTGTATGATGATACTACTATGTATGTTGATGTTCTTTACTATGATGTATGTTTATCTTTCCCGTGGCTTTACGTGTTATGTTAATGAATAAAACGAAAGTATTATGTAACGTAAAGTGGAAGATAACGAAAAGAGGAACGTAATGAAAGAATGCACGCATTAACAAATGAATGAATGTAAGAAAGGCTTGCGAGCAAATGTATGGAGGGTCACACCCAATGAAGGGTGTTAGCTCAACTGTGTGCGGGTTAGCTACCCCAAAAAGATGCACACTGGGGTCCAATCCTTGTGATTGACCATATGTATGGGATTCTTGCCGCTCGCCCTAGGTGACTGAATCAGCTTCATGCACAATGTTCGTGGTTTAATTACCACAGGTCCAGCATCAGCTTCGTGCACAACGTTCGGGGTGTAGCATATGGCATTGATCCGTAATGAAAGAGAAAAGATAAGTGGTGAATGTACTTGCCCTAGGTACAGGAGTCAGCTTCGTGCACAATGTTCGAGGTCTACGAAAGACCTCAGGCCCAGTAACCAGCTTCGTGCACAATGTTCGGGGTAATGTACATGTCATCGAACGAAATGAACATACGAAGGAAAGAATGTCTGAATTAAACGTTAACAAAATGTCATAATAAAGAACGGACGAGATCCGTGTCAATCGACCTCAGTAATCATGGTTGTGTGCCATGAGGAGGGTAAAGCTTGACGGGATCTAGATGGGAAATTAATGATATTGATGTACGTTGAATGAATGAAAGTTAACGAACGTAAAGAAAGATAATAATGATATTATCTATGTGTACGTATGATGTGTGATCATGTATGAAATATAGTATGATTTAAAAGAAAGTAAAGAACGGTTTTAACGAAAGTAAAGTATTTTATTTATAAAACTAGAACTCACTCAGCAACGCTGACTTTGATGTGTTTCCAGTTGGCAGGTAATGTTGCTGAGGATGGCACGGGGCGACTACTCAGCTCTTTTCGATGGCATCCACTCATATAATGCTTTTATGATGTAATGCAACCATGTATTTTGTAGCCAATTAACGATGCATTATTTTGCATAAGCCTTTAAAATGAAATGAAGTTTCATTTTTGAATGTTTCCGCTGCAATGTTTTCTTAAGATAAATGAGAATGTATGTTTTATGTGCGATGATCGATCAGCTGTAAGCGTCCGGGAACGAAGCCTTACAAGTTGGTATCAGAGCCAAAGTTTAAGTGAAACGGGTAAATTTTCAAAATAAACCTTAACTTAAACTGAAATGGGACGGAAGGGGAAGGGATGCCAGTCCGAGTAGCTGCGTGCCATCAGGTATTTTCCTTAATGTTAACCGGTATTATATGCGCATGTTATATGGTTTATGTGTTGCTGGTAGATTTAGATACTGATGTAGTCAGGACAGGTAATGCTCGGGGTATGAAGAGTAAAGTGAGTGGCTAATCACAACTGGCCACTATAATTAGGGACTTACTATACTTGACATAAATTGAGCTATTCCCTTGAATGACCGTGTTGGTGTTTGAATCTTTCAGTGTGTGTTAGAGGATGGCCGGTGGTAGATCATCTAAAGCCTTGTGGGGTGGACTTGGTGCTGCATCGCGGCCCAAAAGAGGCATGCGTAGACTTGAAAAGGTGATTCCTGAAGGACCCGAGACTCCTCATCCAGAGGGTGGACATGAGAGTGCAAACTTGAGGGCCTCGGTGAAAGAGGCAGTGGTTGAAGAAGTACATCAGGTCATGCAGACATCCTACCTTCTGTGGTGACCGAAGTGATTAATGCAGTACGGGAAGGGGAAAGACAAGAGAGGAACCGGTCCTCGGGAGGTCGGGAGCAACCGGAGACTGAGACGATTCCCTTTGATAATGAAAAGGAAGAAGATGAGCCTGTACCGGAGGTAGTACGAGGCTGTAACTATGGGGCATTTCAACGATGCAAGCCCCCTACTTTTGATGGAAAGGGCACTGTTGCTGCTGCTGCTCACAGATGGGTGAGAGAGATGGAAGCTGTATTGAATATCAGTGAGTTCCGGGAGGACCAGAAGGTGAAATTTGCTGCCCACTCGTTTGTGGGCTCGGCTTTGTGTTGGTGGGACAATATAGTCCAAGCCGAGGGTAGTCGGGCAATTAGGAAAATAAAATGGTCGGAGCTGAAGAAGTTGGTTATTGAAGAGTTCTGTCTTCACTGAGAGATGGGCAAGGTTGAGAGGGAGTTCCTGCAGCTGGAGGCAGGAACCATGACACATCAGCACTACACCACGAAGTTCAACGAGATGGCACGTCTGGTGCCGGATCAGGTGACGCCTCTGTCACGGAAGATTAAGAGGTACATTCAGGGTTTGCCAGCGGATATTTGCAGACACATGATCACTGCCCGACCGAGCACGTTTAGGTCGGCGATGGACTTGGCAGGGAGGTTATATGATGAAAGGGCTGTAGTGGTGGTGGCTGAAGGTAGTAGGAGGGGTGGTGGTGATCGAAACTGGAGTGGGAAGAGGTTTGGTGGGGGTGATGCCTCAACAAGTAACAAGAAGGCACGAGTGGATGATCGCCATGTAGCCACACCGGGTACGGGATAGAAAAAGTATGGCAAATATGGGAAGGAGCATACCGGCGAGTGTAGGTGGGGATTGAACGTTTGCTTCAAGTGTGGGAAGCCTGGTCATATGGCTAGAGAATGTAGGAGTACGAGGTGCTTCAACTGTGGGAAAAGTAGTCATATGAGTAAAGACTGTAAGAAGCTAAGGGCTGAGGGTTCCGGGGTGAAGAAGACCGGGAGTGAAGGACCGAGAGCGAGCGCCAGGGAATTCACCATGACACAAGAGGAAGCTAGGACAGACCCTGATGTGGTGTCCGGTACGTTAATGGTGAACCAAACTTTAGCTTCTGTGTTGTTTGATTCTGGTGCTAGTAAAAGTTTTATTTCTGCTGCTTTCTTTACTAAGCTGTCGGTTAGTAGTAGACGGTTGATGCGCCCTTTGCTGTAGAAACTGCCATAGGTAAGTCTACCAGGATTTCTGAGATGATAGAGGACTGTGATGTGGAACTAGAAGGTCATAAGTTTCCTGTTAGCCCGTTCGTAATGACCTTAGGTGGTTTTGATTTAGTTCTTGGGATGGATTGGTTAGCGGATTATGAGGCGAACATTGTGTGTCGCAAGAAGATGATTGGTTTGACAGCGCCCAACGGTAGCTCAGTGACAGTTTATGGCGATCGGGTTACCACGATTCCGAAAGTAATCTCAATGGCGGTGGCGGGAAAGTGCATGAGGCGTGGATGTAGCACCTACTTGGCTTATGTGAAGGATGTGGTTACGCCAACACCATAACTATCCGATGTTCCAGTCGTGTGTGACTTTCCAGACGTATTCCCAGAAGACTTACCAGGAGTGCCACCTGACCGAGAGATCGAGTTTCAGATTGATCTTATACCGGGTGCCCAACCTGTTGCCAAGGCACCATAACGGTTGGCTCCGACTAAGATGAAAGAGTTGATGGAGCAATTGCAAAAACTTCTTGATAAGGGGTTTATTAGACCGAGTATCTCTCCTTGGGGTGCTCCGGTCTTATTTGTAAAGAAGAAAGACGGTAGCATGAGGATGTGTATAGACTACCGTGAGCTGAACAAGTTGACGGTGAAGAACCGATACCCCTTACCGAGAATAGATGATTTGTTCGATTAGCCTCAAGGTGCCAGTTGGTTTTCAAGGATAGATCTTCGATCTGGCTACCATCCGTTAAAGGTGAAAGAGAAGGATATTCCTAAAATAGCTTTTCGCACCCGTTACGGTCACTACGAGTTTCTTGTCATGTCTTTTGGTTTGGCCAATGCGTAGATGCTTTTATGGATCTGATGAACGGTGTGTGTCGGCTGATGTTGGACAAATTAGTGATTGTGTTTATTGACGATATCCTGATTTATTCAAAGAGCAAGATCGAGCATGCCGGTCACATTCGGGAGGTGTTGGAGACATTGAGAAAGGAGAAATTGTATGCTAAGTTCTCCAAGTGCGCATTCTGGTTGCGCGAAGTTCAGTTCTTGAGTCACGTGGTAAATCCCGAGGGGATTATGGTAGACCCGACGAAGGTGGAGGCAGTGATGCGATTGAAGTCTCCAAAGACGCCATCCGAGATTCGCAGTTTCTTGGGTTTGGCGGGTTACTACAGAAGATTCATCCAAGACTTTTCCAAGATTGCTTCTCCACTAACCAAGTTGACGCGGAAAGATGTGAAGTTCGTGTGGGGTCAAGCTCAGGAGAAGGCATTTGAGGAATTAAAGGCGAGGTTGACTCAAGCTCCTGTATTATCATTACCCGATGGAAGTGAAGATCTGGTGGTTTATTCTGATGCTTTCTACTCGGAATTGGGGTGCGTGTTAATACAGAGAGGGAAGGTTATAGCCTATGCATCCCGACAGTTGAAGGTTCATGAGGCTAACTACCCTACTCATGATTTGGAGCTAGCATTCGTGGTCTTTGCGTTAAAGATTTGGAGGCACTACCTGTATGGGACGAAGTGCACCATATTTACTAACCACAAGAGCTTGAAGTATTTCTTCAAGCAGAAAGACTTGAACATGAGGAAGAGGAGATGGTTGGAGCTCATAAAAGATTATGATTATGAGATCCATTACCATCCGGGCAAAGCCAACGTGGTGGCGGATGCCCTTAGCCGAAAGGAAAGACCCGAGCCGATTCGGGTAAAGGCTTACCAGCTGATTATGACCTCTGATGTGATGAAACAAGTCAAAGAGTTTTAAGATGAGGCATTAAAAGAAGATCATTTTAACTCTGAAAGAATGAGAGGTCTGGTCGCAGAGTTGGGTGACAACACATTTGGTGTTCGAACCCGGTTTGGAGGAATGTGGATTCCTTGTCTTGGGGATCTACGGGTGAAGATTATAGATGAAGCTCATAAGACTCGATACACTATTCATCCCGGCGCTACCAAGATATACCAAGACATGAAGAAAGACTATTGGTGGTCGGGTATGAAGCGTGACGTAGTGGAGTATGTGAGTAAGTGCCTTACTTGCTTGCAAGTGAAGGCCGAGCATCAAAAGCCGTATAGGAAGATCCAACCTTTGGATATACCAGAATGGAAGTGGGCGCACATCACCATGGATTTCATTACGAAGCTGCCGCCGTACTCCGAAAGGGTATGATGCTATATGGGTGATTGTTGACCGCTTGATGAAGAGTGTATTTCCTACCGATCCGCAAGACATATTCATCTGAGAGGTTGGCTAATATGTTCATCAAGGAAATTGTAACTCGTCATGGTGTGCCGGTGTCTATTGTGTCTGATCGTGACACCCGGTTTACATCCAAATTCTGGAAGAAGTTCCATGACGCCATGGGGATGAGGTTACATATTAGCATGGCTTATCATCCCCAGACTGATGGTCAGTCAGGAAAGACCATTCAGACATTGGAGGACATGCTTCGGGCATGTGTGATTGATTTTAGGGGAAGTTGGGATGACCACTTACTGTTTGCTGAATTCTCATACAACAACAGCTATCATGCCAGCATTGGTATGCCACCTTATGAGATGCTATATGGTAGGAGATGCAGAACACCCATTTGTTGGGGTGATATTGGTCATAAAGAGTTAGGGAGCGTCAAGCTGATCGAGGCTACGACTGAAAAGCTTGAAAGAATCAAAGCCTTCATGAAGGCAGCCAAAGATAGACAGAAGTCGTATGCTGATAAACGACGCAGACCGATTGAGTTCTTGGTGGGTGACCGGGTTATGTTGAAGGTCTCACCTTGGAAGGGTATCATTCATTTCCGAAAGCAGGGCAAGTTGAGCCCAAGATACATAGGCCATTTCCGAATCATTGCTCGAGTAGGAGAGGTGGCCTATAGATTGGAATTACCAGATGAGTTAAGTGGAATTCACCCGACATTCCACGTATCTCATCTAAGGAAGTACTTGGCAGATGAAGATATAATTGTTCCACTGGAGGATATCGAAGTAGACGAACGGCTCAATTATGTGGAGCAACGAGCGGCAATCATCGATCGAAAAGAGAAGATGCTGAGAAATAAAGTGGTTCCTCTTATGCGTGTACAGTGGAGGCACGAGAAGGGATCCGAGTCAACGTAGGAGGCCAAAGAAGAAATGAGGCAGTATTACCTACGTTTGTTCTAGGAATAATAGGTTTTGGGGATGAAACCTATATAAGGGGGGGTGGACTTGTAACACTCGGATATTTTCCTTGAAGCCGACGAAAGAAGAAAAAGAAATAAAGTCCAAAGTCGGGGGACCAAACTTGCCAAAACGGGAGAGAGTTTGGAAGAGTGGGGGATTAAGAGGGGAGGGTAGCCCACACCCTCCGCACACTTGTGAAAATTCAGCAGAAGGGAGAAGAGAGGGAAAAAGGGAGAAAAGGTTGGTTCGGGTGGATTCAAGTGTGCAAAATTATCGTGTAGCGGGTCAAAACGAAGCTCTACTTCTTGGTGTTGTTTGTGTGAGTTCTAGAACCCCTCTTCTACATGTTTTTGAATGATTTTGGGGCTGGAACATATCTGAAACCCGTTTTATATGTGTGTGTTTGACCCATTTGTGTGTGTTTGCGGGTGATGCGTTTGGAGTTTGTTTCTGAGCTTGTGTGTGCTTGAATGGTGTTGTGGTATGCATTCCTATGGTTTAGGATGGTTGATTTGGGCTTAGAATGGGTTTGGATGAGCTTGGAGGTCGAAAATGGCAGATTGGGTTCGGGATGAACTGCATTCTGCATCAGCTAGGGCTAGGCGACAGACTAGAGGCCATACGGCCGAATGAAGTGCGATTGGAGTTCATTCGCATGATTAATATTGATTCGCATGATTGGAGGCCAGTCGCATGGGGAGTCATGCGACTGAGAGCCCATTCACATAAGTGCTCATCCGCATTGGTGTTCATCCGCATGAGGTGCGTTCGCACGATTGGGGTGTTCATCCACATAGGTGTTCATCCGCGTTGGTCCAATTGCATGATATTCAGTCGCCTGGAGGCCACACGACTGAAGGGTGCCCATACGCCCAAATAGGGCTGGTGTACCTGAGGAAAAGTGTAGTTTAATTTCTGACTTTCGGGGGAAAGTGCAGATGTAAGTTTTGATGTGGAAGTTCCCGTAAGTTCATGTAAGATGACTATTGAGGCCTTAGTGGTTATGTTGGGCATGATGGTGATGATGTTGCATGATTATGCATGATGTCTGTTATGCATGTATGATGTTGCCCTATATGATGATACTACTATGTATGTTGATGTTCCTTACTATGATGTATGTTTATCTTTCCCGTGGCTTTACGTGTTATGTTAATGAATGAAACGAAAGTATTATGTAATGTAAAGTGGAAGATAACGAAGGAACGAACGAGATCCTTGTCATAATAAAGAATGTATGAAATGAACATACGAAGGAAAGAATGTATGAATTAAACGTTAACAAAATGTCATAATAAAGAACGAACGAGATCCTTATCATTCGACCTCAGTAATCATGGTTGTATGCCATGAGTAGGGTAAAGCTTGACGGGATCTAGATGGGAAAAGAATGATATTGATGTACGTTGAATGAACGAAAGTTAACGAACATAAAGAAAGATAATAACGATATTATCTATGTGTACGTATGATGTGTGATCATGTACGAAAGTATAGTATGATTTAAAAGAAAGTAAAGAACTGTTTTAATGAAAGTAAAGTATTTTATTTATAAAACTAGAACTCACTCAGCAACGCTGATTTTGATGTGTTTCCAGTTGGCAGGTAATGTTGCTAAGGATAGCACGGGGCGGCTACTCAGCTTTTTTGGATGGCATCCACTCATATAATGCTTTTGTGATGTAATGCAACCATGTATTTTGTAACCGATTAACGATGCATTATTTTGCAAAAGCCTTTAAAATGAAGTGTCATTTTTGAATGTTTTCGCTGCAATGTTTTCTTAAGATAAATGAGAATGTATGTTTTCTGTGCGATGATCGATCAGCTGTAAGCGTCCCGGAAACGGGGCCTTACATAGATTTATGTTGTAAGCATGTTAGAAAGTAGATTGGGACTGAATATAAATTAGAAATATATATAACAACTGGTCATGTGCCCAAACAGGGCCTATAAATTTTGCCTTAGAAAAACATAAGTGTAGTTATGCTCCCCAATAGTCCTCATACGCCTAGGAATTTATCTGTATGTACTAAGTGTTAACCCATGCACCCAAGCAGTACCCCATGCGCCCAAACATTTTGCCCAGGCGCCTAAGTGTAGGTCATGCGCTTGAACAGTACCTCATGCCCCCAAAATTTATGCCAGACGCCTAAGTGTTGGGCTCATGCCCAAGCAGTGCCCATGCGCCTCGAATTTCCCATGCGCCTAACTTTCCCATGCGCCTAAGTATTCATGTGCCTGCATACTGCTCATGTGCCTACATAGAACACTTAGAAAATTTCCTGAAATTATGGGAAAAAGGAAAATTAGGGTTTAGCCTTAGGAGGTTTTGATGGCTTTATTTGTTTATGTTTTTGCGTGTTTATAACTAGTTTATGTTCCCTATTACCTATATATTATGTGGCTTTACTATGTGGCTTTACGTTGTGTGATTATATTCATGTACGTAAAGTATTATCACTAAAAAAGTGAAAGATTAATGATTAATGCAAAGTGAAACATAATAAATGAATGAAAAGTCTTGCAAGCAAAATTGAAGGAGGTTCACAATCCGTTGAGGGTTGTCAGCTCAACTGTGTTTTTTATAGTGTGCGATCTTGGCTAATCCATGAGGGTTCACACACAGAGGGATCAGTCTTGGTGATTGATCCATAGTACGAAACGGGATCGTTGTCGCTTAAACCCCGAGGCTGAGGTGGCTTTGTGCCCAACGATGGGCGATCGTTATGACAGGATCTAGAAATAGTGAAAGATAATGAAAAAGTACGAAATGAATTAATGCGTACGATAATGAAAGATGATAAGTTTATACTTGATGTATGTACGATGAATGCTCATGTACGAAAGTAAAGGAGATATTTATTTGAAAGGATATTTCATATATAAACTATACAAATTATTTTAAATGTTTTAAAACTAGAACTCACTCAGGAACGCTGACTTTTATGCATTTTCAGTTGGCGGGTAATTGATGCCGAGGGTAGCACGCGGGTGAGCTACTCGGCTGGACAAGACTGACAATCCGTTCATGCTTAATGATTTTTTTGTATTGTAATGCGACTAATTGCTATTTTTGTAACCCTAACTTACAACGATTTATTATTTTGCAACATTAAATATATGTATGAATGGTTTTGTTAACTTAATTCCGCTGCAACATTTCATGAAATATATATTGTTTTACATAATAATGTTGTGATCGTCCAACTGTAAGGTCTCCGGGAACGGCGCCTTACAAGTGACCCGTGCTATGCACGGGATTGTAAAATTTGAAAAATACTATTTCTGATAATATATATGTTAGTATTAGCCAGCTATAAAACTTCACACGTGAAACGCTGAGCAAAAAGTAAAACAAAAATAAATACTGTTAAAAAATGAATCCTTGAAACAAAATAAAAGAATAATGAATATGTAAATGACAATTTTACTAAAGTTAATGTGCTATATTTTAAATTGGTTAAAAGAAAATATATGATTTTTTAAGTTTAGAAGATTAAGTGTAAGTTTGACTTAAAATGAGAGCATAAGTTATATAGTATATACTGGTTATAAAGTTAAGTATATAAATAAAATAACATTTGATTAAAATTGTAAAAATAATTAATGTAGATTTAAATATTAATTTAAAGTATAATAAATAAAATAATACTCAACGAATTAAATTAAATAATCTAATGTATCTATACTACTATTAATAGAGAAACCATGGCTAAGTTTATAATTTTACATCAACTTTAAGATTGCATATGAATAGTTGCAAGCTTTAGTGTGTAATGCCATAAGATTTACTCCTATTATACCCCTTTTAAACTTTAAATACTTGTATTCCACCATTTACTAATTAAATTTAAAGTATAACTATTATATTTAATGTTATCTTAATCTATCTATATCTATACTACTATATAATATAATTTTTTGGATAACATTGTAATTTTAATCTATTTTTAAGACAATTAAGAACAATCTTGTTACATTTGGTACAAATGATTATGCATAAATAACTTATTATCTATAAATTTATTGATCCTAATAGTAATATAGATATGTTTGATATCTCATATTAATCAAATAAAAAATAAATTGAGAGTTAGCACAATAAGAGAGAGTTAACTAAAGACACAGTCCTAAAAAAATTTATACCCCCATTCGCACCTTGCGGGTTTCACCCACTAGTATTAAATAATGTATGAATGAAGAGAAGTTTATTAAATAGAGATAAATTAGATATTATTGCATCACACACTTGTACCCATATATTTTAGGTGTCTTACAAAATTAAAAATATATCCATATAAAATTCTTTATATGTAATATTATAATAATAATAATAATAATAATAATAATATAATAATAATAATAATAATAATAATAATAATAATAATAAAGTTTATAAATAAGTATTATCTTATATGAATACTTAACTTTATAGTTACTAAATACATTTATATTAATGATGATAATATTAATCTGTATCTATATTATATATTTTTATTACTATCGATAAAACATCTCCTTAAGTAACACAACATTGTATTTTTATAATAATTTTAAGATGATGTATAAATGGTTGCAATAATCTCTAATATCAAAAATCTTTTCATTGTGCTCCTAATACGCTTCAAAAAGTTATATCGAATGGTTTATCATTAGTTATCTATATTTAATTTTCAATGTCATAACAACTTTTACCATATTTGTATCAAAACAATTCAACACATACTATGTTAAATGTGACTTTGTTTAAAAATATTCATTAAACTTTAATTATGTTCAATCATTATGTTACTTAAAAGTTAAGTTATTCAACTATTATTGTTAATGGTAATTAGTTTTAAAGCAACACGCTCTAAGATATAATAACGATCATAAGCCGTATACGAGATTTAAATTATAAAATAAAATAATTGATAAATCAAATGATAGATAACAAGTACATACTTGTAAATTATTCACTCCGCCGCAACACGCGAGTTATCCACTAGTCTTATTAATAGATAGCATTATTATCCTTACAATATCAAATAAGAAATTAATACTGGTATTTAAATTGATGCACTTAAACCGTAAGAATCAGGCCTGAACCCTGCCACTTCTCTTTCCTGATTTTATCGATACGTTGTTTCATCTCCTCACTCAAATAATTCTTCCAGTCTCCAACCTCTCCTTTTCTGAAGAACTCTCGATTCTTGATCTCCACCAGGTTGCCAAACTTTACAGCACCATTCTTGTTCACCTCTAAATTACTCAAACTGCTAAAGCTGCACAACTTAACTATTTCTCCCACCGCCCCTTCTTTCTCCTCCTCCTCCGTGAACGGCTTCCCCATGAAAGCCCCTAATTTCCTCACAACAGCCTCCGGCTGCTTCTTCAGTTCCTCATACTTCAAGAATAGAATGTTGTTTGGAGATTCCAAGCAAGCTCTCCAATATGACAGAACTGTTGGGTTGTAGGCTCGTTAGTGGCAGCCGGCCCTAATGGGTTCTATGTGGGCTTGGGTCTAACTTAGGGATTTAGTTTCCTAACCCTAGATTAGTCTCTATATAATGATATCATTGTACTTGTAATTCGGTGAGTACCTGATTAATAAAATGCAGCAAAGTGGACGTAGGTCACATCGACCGAACCACTCTAAATCTTGTGTGTCGTATTCATTATTTACTCGCAAGAAGATTGTTTGTGTGTGTGTGAAACCTGAACTTAACAACTGGTATCAGAGCCAGTTTGGGCTCTTGTGATTGAAGATCAGTACAAACACCACCACGGAACTAGGGGTTTCTGTCTCTACCGTCGTACCGCCGCCGCCGCCGTTCCGCCGCCGCAGCCCGCCCAGTCGCCACCGCCGCCTAACCCCGATTAGGGTTCAGGCGCCGCCGCCGCCTCCGTCTACAGCTTCCGCCGCCGCCTCCGTCTTCAGCTTCTGCCGCCGCCTAACCCGATTAGGGTTCAGGCGCCGCCGCCACCACCTTCTACAGCCGCCGGCGACGATTCCGCCGGAATATTCTCCCTGCAGCCATGAAACTGCCGCTGCTGTTTTGTTTCTGTTGCTGTTGGATCTTAGTTTGGTTGAAACAACTGGTGTTGTTTGCTCTGCTGCTGTTGGTTCAGTGTTGCCGGCAGGAAACGTGAACAGAGTTTTCGTATCAGTTTCTTTTTCGTTTGGCTATTAACATGGCAGAAGACGGGAAACTAACGATTAAGAAGTTTGACGGGAACAAGTTTGGTTGGTGGAAGATGCAGATTGAAGCAGTTCTTTGTGAGAAAGATTTAGATATAGTGCTTGAAGGTATAAAACCAGAAAAGACTTCACAAGCTGATTGGGACAAGATGGATAAAAGGCTAGGGCAGTGATAACGCTCTCTTTGTGTGAGAATGTTGCGTATAACATCCAGAAGGAGACCACAGCTAGTGGTATGATGACAGTATTATCAAACATGTATGAGAAGCCTTCTGCAGCAAATAAGGTTTATCTGATCCGAGAACTTGTGAATACTAGGATGAAAGAAGGTGACTCAGTAACAGATCACATCAATAAGCTTAACTCACTTTTGACTCGTTTAGTGTCTGTGAACATTAAATTTGATGATGAGGTTCAAGCCCTATTTTTATTATCCTCATTACCTGAGAGTTGGTCCGGAACCGTAACTGCAGTTAGTAACTCATCTGATACTAGCAAGTTTACGTGTGATAAGATGCAGGATCTTATTACAGGAGAGGATGCACGACGTAAAGTTTCAGGTGAATCTTCAAGTTCTTTGTTGAGTACAGATGGCAGGGAAAGAAACAATGAACGTGGAAGTCGTCAGGGCAGGAGGAGGAGTCAGTCTAAGACTCGTAAGGATGTGGTATGTTGGAATTGTAAAGAAGAAGGGCACTTTAGGAATCAGTGCCCAAAGTCTAAGTCTAAGAAAGAAGTTCACATTGTAGGAGACTACGCAGATGATGATGTTTTGATCTGTAGCGTGGAGAACAATGTGGATTCCTGGGTTATGGACTCTGGTGCTTCATTTCATGCTACCCACAGCGGTGAAGCATTGCAGAATTTGAAGAAAGGTGATTTTGGTAAGGTAAAACTGGCGAATGATGAAGTTCTTGAGGTCACGGGCATGGGTGACATAGATTTGAAAACTTCAGTCGGTTCATGGACTTTAAAGGATGTCAGAGTGATTCCAAGTTTGAAGAAAAGATTAATTTCAGTTGGACAGTTGGATGAACAAGGACATGAAGTTAAGTTCGGGAAAGGGCAGTGGAAAGTTGTTAAAGGTAATCTTGTCATAGCTCGTGGAAGAAAAAGAGGTTCGCTTTACATGGTTAGTTTACCGTCTGAGGGAGTGACCGCCCCAGTTCAGAAGAAGACCAAAGTCGGGTTCACAGCATCTCAGGGGCAGAAGAAGGTTTGTTTTGCAGATGATAAACCCAGAGCTTCAGGTCAGATTCAGGATGAATGTACTGTGAAAGGTTCAGAAAGGTCAGTCAGGGGTAGTCGTGACAGTGGGAGCAATGGCAGTCAGTCAGTCAAAGCTTCAGTCAGGACTACTAGACGGTGGGTCAAGAGAACCAGTATTCCAGGTGTCAAAGTCTCTCTAGAGGATTATCTGCTTTATTCGGAGAGTGTTTGTTCTCAGGATTTCTCAGGGTCCGGCAGTTCGTTTCAGTGGGAGCCAACAGAGACAGAGAATGAGTCACTGATAGTGACTGGTGAGTTGAAGCTCAGTGGGAGCTTCAACGGGCCTTCAGGATAATTGAAGAGAAGGCGGCTGCAACTAGTGTTAAGGAAGATTACAAGATGTACAAGATGATGGCGACAGTGGAGCGTAGTTCGAGCCTCCAAGTGGGAGATTGTTGGGTTGTAGGCTCGTTAGTGGCAGCCGGCCCTAATGGGTTCTATGTGGGCTTGGGCCTAACTTAGGGATTTAGTTTCCTAACCCTAGATTAGTCTCTATATAATGATATCATTGTACTTGTAATTCGGTGAGCACCTGATTAATAAAATACCTAGTTGCAGCAAAGTGGACGTAGGTCGCATCGACCGAACCACTCTAAATCTTGTGTGTCGTGTTCATTCTTTACTCGCAAGAAGATTGTTTGTGTGTGTGTGAAACCTGAACTTAACAAGAACATGCTCCCAGATGGGCCCGTATTCTGACACCCCGTGGCAGAAACTCTCAAACGCATCATCAAACGAAAGAGGAGGCAGATCTTTGGATCTAATTTTATTCATAAAATGCCACTTGGAAATAAACACGTCTTTCGGGTCCCTACACACATAGACGAACTTGCAAGAATTCATGGAAGCCGGTAGTAGAGTGCGAGCAAAGTGTGTAGCGAAGAGTCGAGGAACCGGGAGGTTGTTGAAGTCAGGGAAGGGGTAGGATTCAGAGTCGAGAAAAGGGAAGGTGCTTTGCGGGGTGTGATTGTGCAAATGGTGGTCAGAGAAGGTGGCTGTGGCGGTTAAGGGTGGAGAACATAAGTGCTTTAAGCCAGGTAGTTCCAGATTTCATGAAGGAGGCCAAAAAGATGTCAGTGGGCTGAGGTTTAAATTGGGCATGCAGAACCAAGTAGTTTTTCATGATCTGAGGGTTTAACCAGAATCCATTGTAGTTGTACATGTCTTGTTTCCACCATCCATTGCCTCTGGGTAGTGTTTCAATCAATTTCTTATGCTTCTCGCAGATATCGTTGTACTGGGCTTCTGCTTCTTCATTGGATTCTGGGAGAGATGGAGAACTTGACATGATGCTGAAGATGTTAAAACAAGTGTAGTGTGTGGATATCTTTTAAATGTGTAATGCAATCATTGAGTTAAGAAAGAAAAAAAAGTAAATTGTGTAAGGGTCCTGATGGGGACACCGCATGGGTTTTTGGGGGTGGGCCGGTACAAACGGTCACGGTTAGGTCTTGCGGTCACATTTTGGCACCAAACCGTGACCGCATGGACTTGATGTCACGGTTTGGGGTGTTTGTCCCCGTGACAGCATGGTCTTGCTTTCAAGGTTCGGGGTGGTAGTCCACGTGACCTCCTGACAACAAAACGACAAAATGACAAAATGGGCTGTTAAAGTTGAAAAGCGGTCACCAAACCGTCACGTGGAGGCCAAACCGTGACCTCTAGGGTACACGGTCTCAGTTTAAGGTACGACGTGATTTTGACAAAAGGCCGTGATTCCCGGCACAAACCGTCACGTGGAGGCCAAACCGCGACGGTTTGTGGCCCAGAATTTCACCTTATATACATTTCACCTTCGAACAATCGGCATATCCATTTCCAAACTAAAAATTCGCAATTTCATAATCCACACTCGAGATTTTTCAGCCTTCGTCATTCCAAAAACGCGTTAATTCGAAAACAATGTCGGGTTCGGGAGATCATTATCAAAAGCCGAAGCTTCCAGATTTGAATGTCATGACCTCGGTGATTCTGCTCTTGGGCTCGCAATCTCAAGCTTTTTCTTCTTGACTTACCCTGATATCGACGCTGGTAAACTCTCTGAACTCCGTGCGCGCAATGTTAGTGGTGAAAAACTCGCTCGGGTTGCAGTTCGCCTCGGGCTTTACAAGTACATCCGTCACAACAAAGCTGATGTTCTTAGTGATAAGGTATTACATTATCAAGTCTACTGATATTCATGCCAATTATACATTCTGTGTTGCTATTAGATTTGGGGTTTTTTGGTGTTTGAGGAGTGCATACTATTTGAATTGAGTTTACTATTAGCCTATTAGGCGTACCGATTATACGTCGTGCATTGCTATTGAATTTGGGGGTGGTGTTTTGATTTTGTTAGGTTTGGGAGTTTCTTATTGCGGTTGAGGAAGAAGAAGGGATAGTTGTGCACGGTGGAAGAAGGAAACCGACCCTGCATAACCAGCTTTCCAAAGAATCTGCGCTGCGTTTTGTCTCCACAAAGATTAAAGTCAACGCGTTCTGAATCAAGATTAAAGATAACAGATTACAAAGACTAATTAAGCAGATTAGAAAAAAAAAGATGAACTGAATCGCACGTTTGTTAATGATTAAAACCATAAAATAGTGTTTGTTAATGATTTAAAAGTATATAAACCTGAGGATAAATCGGTGCACCACCATATGCAACAACAACTTTCACACCAGTTTCATAGCAAAATTTCTTAGCTTCTTCAAATATCTAACGAAATAATACAGATCATAAGAACAATAGTTATATTATGTATTCACGAAAAGATAGAAATGATGTGACGGTGAAACTAGTAATCGATAATCAATCATCATTTGTACAGACTAATGGGGACACCGCATGGGTTTTTAGGGTGGGCCGATTCAACTGTATTGTGCATCTTATTTCTTCATTTGGCAGCCAGACAATTGGAAGGGGATTACCCGATGCCCAGTGTGAGCTATCATTGGCCGAGATATGCATATCAAGAAGCACTAGAATGGCAAAATATGTACGAGGGTCGTTTAAATAATTACGTTAGAATAATGGATCGTCATAGAGGCACCAATGTCTTCTGTAAGATATCATTATCCGATACTTCATCATATTAATGAATATCCCTTTATTTGATGATGATGATGATGATGATGATGATGATAATAATAATAGTAATAATAATAATAATAGTAATATTAATAATATTAGTATAATAATAAATAATAATAAAATAATAATAATAATAATAATAAATAATAATAATAATAATAATAATAATAATAATAATAATAATAATAATAATAATAATAATAATAATAATAATAGTAATAGTAATAGTAATAATAATAATAATAATAATATAATAATAATAATAATAATAATAATAATAATATAAACAGCTGAATGATTGCTCATCAGTAGTTTTGTAAACAAAGTGTCACGGGTTGACCAATACGTGACAGTTAGGGTTTCTCAACCGTCACGGTTAGGGCTAACCGTGACCTTTTGGGGTATTGCTCATCAGTAGTTAATTAAACCGCTGAAACAGCTGAAGGATTGCTCATCAGTAGTTTTGTAAACAAAGTGTCACGGTTTGGTCTTGTTGTCACGGTTCGGGGTGGTAGTCCCCGTGACCTCCTGACAACAAAATGACAAAATGGGCTGTTAAAGTTGAAAAGCGGTCACCAAACCGTCACGTGGAGGCCAAACCGTGACCTCTAAAGGTACGACGTAGACGTGATTTTGACAAAAGGCCGGGATTCCCGGCAAAAACCGTCACGTGGAGGCCAAACCGTGACGGTTTGTGCCCCAGAATTTCACTTTATATACATTTCACCTTCGAACAATCGGCATATCCATTTCCAAACTAAAATTCGCAATTTCAAAAACGCGTTAATTCAAAAACAATGTCGGGTTCGGGAGATCATTATCAAAAGCCGAAGCTTCCAGATTTGAATGTCGTGACCTCGGTGATTCTGCTCTTGGGCTCGCAATCTCAAGCTTTTTCTTCTTGACTTACCCCGATATCGACGCTGGTAAACTCTCTGAACTCCGTGCGCGCAATGTTAGTGGTGAAAAACTCGCTCGGGTTGCAGTTCGCCTCGGGCTTTACACCACCGGACCATGGTGCAAGATCCTAGTGCCACAACCCCACCTCTCCCCCCAACCATCCTTGTCACACTACTACTAAATGTGTCTCGAAATCTCAACGCTGCTTCAGGTGTTGTAAAGTTAACAAACGCGAACCCAACGCTAGTTCGCCGACTACAAAACAACAACAAATTAAAAGTAATAAAGTACCTGGATTCTAGCACGACTAAAAAAAACAAAACAAACATACCCAGTGTATCCCGCTGAAGAGCAGGGTCTGGGAGGGGTATGTGGTGGCAAGTCTTTCCTCTATCCTGAGAGATAGAGAGACCGCTTCTGAAGAGACCTCCGACTCGTTAACAAATCCCAATGTTTTCCTTTAACCGACGTATGAAACTTCCAAGCTGCTTCAGATGTTGTAAACTTCACAAACGCATATCCGGCATTCAAACCATGCCTGTACGTATATATCAACGTCAAAACTTAGCTTACAGTGAGTACTTTAATAAAACTCCGATCAAACGGTGTTTCCCGCCTTTTCATTCTCAAGTTTACGGTGATAAAATTACGGAAATAAAATAAATGTTTAATGCTGGCCCATCTGGGGCGGGCGGGTCTAGTCAGGGCAGCGATCCGGAGATGATGGATTAGATAGATATTTTGTTTGTATTTTGTTTCTTTTTGTATGTAAAAACTCGTTGTATATATATATATGTACAGTTTCAGTTATGATGATTTGTATATTTGGTTGTGTTTGTTTGGTTGTGTTTCTTTGTTTGTTTGCTTTATATTTGCAATGTTGATAATGTTAATTGTATATGTTTGATAACAACTGATTTTTACGATTAGGTTAACCATGTGATAAAATAACAACCAACTTGTTTAAAATTACTTGTAATATGACCATGAATTGCAGCAGATTAGGTCAACCATGTGATAATGTTAATTGTATCTGCGCTGCGTTTTGTCTCCACAAAGATGTTTAATGCTTAAGGAAGATACACGAAATCAAACTCCGATCGAATAATAATAATAAATGTTTAGTAGTAGTAATAATATTAGTAGTAGTAGTAGGAATAATAATAATAATAATAATAATAATAATAATAATAATAATATTATTATTATTATTATTATTATTATTATTATTATTATTATATAATAATAATAATAATAATAATAATAACAATAATAATAATAATAATAATAATAATAATAATAATAATAATAATAATAATAATAATAATAATATAAACAGCTGAAGGATTGCTCATCAGTAGTTTTGTAAACAAAGTGTCACGGTTTAATCAATACGTGACAGTTAGGGTTTCTCAACCGTCACGGTTAGGGCTAACCGTGACCTTTTAGGGTATTGCTCATCAGTAGTTATTTAAACAGCTGAAGGATTGCTCATCAGTAGTTTTGTAAACAAAGTGTCACAGTTAGCTCTTGCGGTCACATTTTGCACCTAACCGTACCGCCTGGACTTGCTGTCACGGTTTGTTCCCCGTGACCGCATGGTCTTGCTGTCAAGGTTCGGGATGGTAGTCCCCGTGACCTCCTGACAACAAAACGACAAAATGGCAAAATGGGCTGTTAAAGTTGGTCACCAAACCGTCACGTGGAGGCCAAACCGTGACCTCTAGGGTACACGGTCTCAGTTTAAGGTACGACGTAGACGTGATTTTGACGAAATGCCGGGATTCCCGGCACAAACCGTCACGTGGAGGCCAAACCGTGACGGTTTGTGCCCCAGAATTTCACCTTAAATACATTTCAGCTTTGAACAATCGGCATCCAAACTAAAAATTCGCAATTTCGTAATCCACACTCGAGATTTTTCAGCCTTCGTCATTCCAAAAACGCGTAAATTCGAAAACAATGTCGGGTTCGGGAGATCATTATCAAAAGCCGAAGCTTCCAGATTTGAATGAGGTGCCACATATCGAAGATTCGAACCAGGTTAAACTAGTATATGTTTTATTATAACTTATTATTTGAAATATCTAATCATTATCCTTTTTAGGAATATTACGTATACGGGAGTCACCCTCCGTGGGGGGAGGAGGAAACCAACCCGTCGAACACATTTGCTCAAGAGGCGTACAACTCTTTATTTGGACCGACAGGTTACGGTGAAGGGTACAGATATCCCCCTTGCAATTCTTACGGGCATGCCCCGAACACGTACAACTCACAAACAGAGCTGGATTACGGACATCCCCGTATCAGTCAGAACTAGAAATTACACATGTGTCGGATACTTTTAATGGGAATGACACAGATGAGAGTGACGGTTCGGTTCACCTCAAAGAAAACCATGGGGACACCGCGGAGCATGATGAGGATGAGAATCGGATAAGAAAGGCTACGGTTTCTTATAAAACCAATCAAGTACGAAGAGTTTTTATTCTTTTGTTAATTTTATTTTTTATTTTTTTATATATTGTTTTTTTATATCTAGCTTTAACATTTTTTCAGTATTTTGATTCTCGTGAGGACTTGGAGAAGTGGGCTAAAACGAGAGGACGCGAGCATGGGTGCGTCATTGTGGTGGGTCGGTCACGAAAATAGGATGTGGAACTAATATGCAATCGTAGTGGTGAACCTAAATTCACTGGCACAAGTAGACGTACTGGGAGCATAAAGAAAGGATGTCCCTTTAAACTCGTAGGGAAGTACATAGGAAAGAGTGACAGTTGGATGTTAGAGGTGAGAAACAAGACGCACAACCACGATCCTGTTGTGTACGAGGAGGGCCACGCGCATCTTAGAAAGATGACCGCCGAAGAAATTGATTTTGTCGAGAAATTACACAGGCAGCACGTGCGGCCACGACATATCCATTCAGCCGTAAGGGAGCAGTTTCCCCACAGCGTCTGTGTTGTTCAAGACATATACAATCTGACATCAAAGTTTAGGGCTGAGGGGAGAGAAGGCATCACACCAATGCAGGAAGTTGAAAACCTGCTACAATCTAAAGAGTTCGTGTATGAAACACGAACGAATGCAACTACTAAGGCGGTGGAAGATGTTTTCTTTTGTCATCCTACTTCGTATAAAATGTGGTGCGCATTCCCGCACGTGATGTTGATAGACACGACGTACAAGACCAACATGTACAACATTCCGTTTGTTCAGGTTATTGGCGTTACGTCGACGTCGAAGTCGTTTTGTATCGCGCATGCATTTATATCGAGAGAACGGCAAGACAACTTCACATGGGTACTGGAGCAGATCAGAGATATGCTCGATGGGTGTGTGGAGCCCCGCGTTATTGTCACAGACAGGGACCTGGCCCTGATGAGTGCATGTGACACAGTGTTCCCGAGTGCTACTAAAAACCTATGCAGGTGGCACGTTCGGGAGAATATCAAAAGACGGTGGAATATCCTTTTCAAAACTGACATGTGGAAGGATTTTTCATACTGGTGGAAGACCTTGTGTTCGTCTCCCACAAACGCAATGTATGATTACAAATGCAGGAAGATGGAATAAAAGTTAAATGAAGATGGTAAAAGTGGTAAGAATTTCATATTTATTTTTACTCTAACAATTTATTTGTTCATTTTCTAAAATTTGTTATTTTCTTTCAGAGGTATGGGAATATATTTGGAATAATTGGTCGGTGCCGTACAAAGAGAAAATTGTTACTTGTTGGATGTACGACCGCCTTAACTTTGGTGAATTTACAACTAATCGGGTTGAGGGCCAACATGCCAACTTCAAGAGTTACCTCACAGGGACCAACAATACGTTGCACACACTTGTCGGATATGTTTGTGACCTCGTGCGCGGCCAGGAGATTGAAATTTGTAGAACATTCGAGGTGTCCCGTGTGAAAATTAAAAAAGATCATCGACTGTCATTGTTCTCAAAGTTGCATTATAAAGTATCAACTTTTTGCCTTAGCCTCCTTGAATCAGAGTTGACGAAAATGGAAATGATTCAGGAGTCTGGGGGTTCATGTGGACACCAGTTGTTCACGTCCATGGGCTTGCCATGTGCTTGTCGTTTGGAGATACACGTCCGAGAAGGTTATATTTTTCTTAATACATTTTTTTACTGTTGTCACATGATTGTATATTTTTCACTAATAATTTAACCTTTAAATCCAGTCACAAGTATTCCACTCGATGTGGTAGATCCACACTGGAGGAAGCTTGATTTCGAGCCAGCGTACGTGGCGCCGCCTGAACCCGACTACGATGTGAAATTTGATGACTTGAAACAAAAGGTTATGTCGTCTCCCAATCCTCAAGTAAAAAAAAATTATTTAACAAAGTATTTGACTCTTTGTTTAAGAGTAAGTCAAAACTTAAAGAACCTGAGGTGCGTCATGACCGACGTGGTCGTCCAAATATTAAGGAGCAACAAAGAAGAGCGGACTCCAATACATCACAGTATGAGGCTGCTAGACACAGCTCCTATACTTCCTCGCAACAAACTATGCCTGACCCGGCGAGGCATAGCTCATATACCCCTCAGTTTAAAATGCCCAATGACCGTTCTTATAAGGCAAAGGCTGCTTCAAATGTACCGATTACGGGAGCTGCCCTAGGGTTTCCTTTAATATTGAAACCAAAGGACGTGATAAAAGTTATAGGTTTAAGGATCAGCTGCCCCAATGGATTCACCGGTACGTTTCGACTATAAAAGATGTGCGGCCTGATGGTAACTGTGGTTTTCGGGCGATCGCGGTGGCTTTAGGGAGAAAGCAAAATGAATGGGAATGGGTTAGGCGTCAAATGTTGTCGGAGATGGACAGAAACATGAGGTATTGGCAGAGCAATTTGAACCGCGAGATGCCTGGCCATTATGATTCTGTTCGTAATAGCTTAAATTGGGTTGGCACGACTAAACCCGCACCCGATACCCATTGGCTAACTTTTCCGGCCCATGGACTCGTAATTGCGGAAACATTCAACTGTATTGTGCATCTTATTTCTTCATTTGGCAGCCAGACATGGTTCCGCTGAGAACAGCCCCAGAGCCATTATTCACCTATCCAGTTGTCGCACTTGCTCATATTAACGGAGCTCACTTTATTTGCATACAATTGGAAGGGGATTACCCGATGCCCAGTGTGAGCTATCATTGGCCGAGATATGCATATCAAGAAGCACTAGAATGGCAAAATATGTACGAGGGTCGTTTAAATAATTACGTTAGAATAATGGATCGTCATAGAGGCACCAATGTCTCCTGTAAGATATCATTATCCGATACTTCATCATATTAATGAATATCCCTTTATTTGATGATGATGATGATGATGATGATGATGATGATGATGATGATGATGATGATGATGATGATGATGATGATGATGATGATGATGATAA